>CM060427.1:60001877-61490957 GCA_030545235.1 Helianthus tuberosus | reverse complement strand
AAAAAAAAAGCAAACCAGTAACACACCACAAATATATTTGAACAAGGAGGTCGGCCGAAGGCCATAGCCACCCCTACTTCTCCATTCTACTTTCTTTATACCTTTCACTTCTTCCTTCTCTTCTAACGACAATACAAAATAACAGCAGCAACAAACGACTCTCTATGAAAACACACCCACACTGTGTTTTCTTAAACAGTGTTGCTGGTTTTGAACAAAAGCTAAACACAACATACCTTGAACAAAGTCGCTGGATTAATATGATCGCTGATGAATAAAAACGCCAAATCTTATAATGCTAGAAGAAAGAAACACCATCATCTTTACACCCATTCACCTCAGATTCATCACTTGCCGTGAAAACCCTAGCCGCCACACATCTACACTCCCTGAAACAAATCTGCATATGTTTTACGTCTCCGGCGGATTTCCAGTAAAGACCCTACCAAACCGAAAACTGAAACGAGCCACCGAGGCTCTGATACCAAATGATAGTCCCGTAACGATCCGGTTTCAGTCTCGGTTCGATGAAAAATAGTGAGACGGGTGATTTTGAGCAAAGAACAAAGATAATAAACAAGAAAGATTGAAACTTTAATGATTGTAGCAAAGAAAGTTTCATTGATTTGATAAAAGAGATACAAAGATAATGATCCACCCCGGGTGAGCTCCCCCGGGGTGGTGGCTCACAAATGCACCCCTCACAAGTGAGGTTTACTCTACTATTTATAGCCCCTGAGCCTTGTCCTCCAAGCAAGCCGCCTCTTGCTTGGAAAACCTACTAAAATCACTAAGATATCCAACTATTACAAATAACAAACGTCACATAATATAAACAATAAAATCGCTAAACTCAAGCCTTCATAATTGATAACATCATTCTCTAATTTGACCCAACACTTGTTTCTTTCCTTTGATAAGCTCCATTCTTCATTTTTTCAGCAAGAAATTCTTGATTTGTTTGTCTCCAAAATGAGCTCTTCTGTTCTTCCTCTGCAGTTGTCCCTGAAACAAATTTAACTCTGGAATTAAAATCTTTAATATATTTTTCATTTTTATAGTTTTTAGGTGCAATAAAACCAAGTCCTTTCTTTTTGTAGCTACGATTGTGGTTTGGTTTCTTTTGAAAACCAGAACCAGAATTGTAACCCTTTTTCTTGTTCAAACGTTGTTGTACTCTTGAAGTGTAATTTTTAGGTTTTCCAGTAAGATTTAAATCTTTTATTTCAGAAATATTAATTTCTGCCATTTTGAAAACCTTTTTGATCATTTCAAATCGAACACTTCTTATTGGAAACTCTTTATCAAAATATAATTTGTCAGAATCATTCAAAGTATACACAACTTCAAATGTTTCATCATCCAAATTAGATTTTGACAATAAAAACTCTTTACTATAAACCTGTTTTCCCGACGATTTTGAACTTCTTTCAGACGAACTCGAACTCCCAACTGACTGACACGAACTTTTGGTCTCGGACTTTGACTCTGACTCCTCATCCTTATCCAACACCTGATCAACCACTCTGTTTATCAGTTCTGACTCATGATCTGTATTGGACGCTGTGAACGTGACGTCAATATTGTCCGGTAAAACATCTGTTATCTCGGATTCTAACTTAATATTGACCGCCTGTTTTAGTTCTTCCTCATTAGGTTTCCTAGATGAGTACCCTTCCCAAATCGGAGGCGGACACTTATTATAACAGACACCCTGTTTCTTACCAGTATCCTTTTTCTTCTTTGGCTTTATTTCTTCGTCTTTAAACGCTTCAAATCCTTCAACTGTTGGATAAATTCTATCGATTATATAATCACAACCTTTGTAACTTTGCAGCAATCTTCTGATTCTTTCATTTTCAGCTGCTTCACTATCCAACTCTTTTTTCCACTTTGCACATTCTTCTATGTACATATTGATCTCTTTTTGCTTTGTCATCATGGTAGCATTCATCATCTTCAAAGCTTTTTCTCTTTCAGAGTTAGTCTTTTCCAGACTATTCACAGTTCTGTTCAATACATCATATGACTTTTTCAAATTTTTTACATCAAACAACAACTTTTCTTTCAACTTTTCTAACTCACTAAACCTCTCATCTTTCTCTATACATTGTTTACAAGACTCTAAACATTTAAGACAAGGTTTTGTGATTTCAACGATCTTCTCAACTTCAATTATCTTTTCAACTTCCACCATCTTCTCAACCACTTTGACCTTTTTCAAATCTTTTGCAGCTTTCTCCTCTTTCAGTTTCTTCAATTTTTCTGCAAAATAAAATTCAAAACTATCAGAAGATAAGTGAGTTTTTCCAATATTAATATGTTCAATTTCTTCATCACTATCACTTGTCTCTGACGAACTCTTTTCAGATGAAACAGATCCTTCATCTTCACTTTTCTCTTCATCAGATAACACTTCCATCCATTCCTTCAGCATTTCCGGCTTTCGAATAATATGAGCAATAAACGCTCCAACATTTGAATCAGCTGGAATGTACTTGTCCCAGCTAAATCCTTCAGCCATTTTCTCATCATCTTGATCAACGATACCGTGGTAAGCTTTCCTGTTTGCATCTTCGATCATTCTTCCATGAGCTGTTTGTGGCTCTTTTTGTTGATGTGGTTGATGAGTGATTTGCTGATATATAGACTTCCGATAGTAATCATCTTTCCCAGACGACTCCTTTGCTCCTCTCGGCTCCTGATTCTTGCACTCTCTTTTAAAGTGACCTTTCTCCCTGCAACGAAAACAGACAACTTTAGATTTATCAAATCCAAGATTAGAAAGATTCGCATCCAAGAAATCATTTCTTCCTGTAACCAATCTAAATTTTTCTGCTCTCCTCAAAACACTAGCTAAAGCCCATTTAATATCCATCAGTTCCAGTTCCTCTGCATCGATCTGGTCATAATCTTCCTTTGTGAGCATCGGATTGCCAATTTTTCCGGCAATCAACCCTTCATAAGACTCTAATGCAGTGACCAGTAATCCCATATGATGCTTTACAACTTCTTCAGAATAATTTTGACCATTTTGAAGATGTAGCGCTACATTACACTGAATTAAATGCCCATTTCCAGCAGATGAACTTTGAACACTTGGAGGATTCACCGTTGAGAACCCACTAGTGTTGACTGATCCTTGACTGCTTGGTGTAGATTGATTTCCAGCACTAAATGCAGTTTGTATCTTTGGACTTGCTTCAGCAGTTTGAACATTTCCTTTATAGTACAATTTAATATCTTGTTGATGAGTAGAACTGTTCATTCTAGCAATTTTCTGCTGCTCCAGATCCTGTGCCTCCAGCTTTTCTATAAACTGTGCAATCGATAACTTTTTAAACTGTCCGGAATTCTTTAATATCATCAGATATGTACTCCATTCCTTTTGCGGTAACGCGTCAGCAAGCTTTTCAACCCATTCTGCTGGAGTTTTTGTAATCTTCAATTGTGACATGGTGCGTACAAGATGACAATATCTTTCAATAAGACTCTTTGTTGTTTCACCAGGCATGCACGTAAACAATTCAAACTCTTTTTTCAACAAAGCTGCTTTACTTTGTAACATTTCAGTGCTTCCCTCAAACTTCTTTTGAAGAGCTTCCCATATAGAATAAGAATTTTCATCATGTTGAAGCAACACAAATATATCTTCTTTTACCGCTTGTTGTAACAAATTGATCATCATTTTCTCTCCTTTATAACTTTCCCTCTCTTGTTCAGTAAATTCAGAAATGATTTTATCAGCTCCCAATGTATTCTTTGGCCTCTCATACTCAGTTTCGATGCTCTCCCAAGCTTTTAGATGATTCGCCTGAACCCAATTCTCAAACCGTTTCTTCCATCCGTGATAATCTTCAATTTCCATAAGTTTCGGGGGTTTTTGCATTGTTCCGGTTTCATTCTCCATGTTCATGTTCTTAGTAATTTCGGATGGACTAGTCGGGGTTGTAGCAAAAGCGTTGTAAAAATCTTCACTCATGATTCGATATCGAAGAATTTCTCAAACTGGCTTTCAAACGAACTGGTTCACCTTGTGAAATACCTGACAATTACCTGACAACAACAAACAAACACACAATCAGTTTTAAACTTTTATCAATTATCTGAAAGAAACTGGTACTCGAACTGATGATTTTCTGTGCAGACTGAACGATCAACTGTGCAGACTGAATAACCAACTGTGCAGACCGAATGACCAACTGACTGAATGACCCGGATCAAATTCAATTAACCTGATGAACCTTTGATACAAAATTGACTTTATGACACCTTTGAACTCCGAACCGTACGAATTCTCAAGCGAATTGATGACTTTAATACGCAACTTGACTGACAAAACAACTAATCGAAACGTGCGAACCAACTGAATTCCAAACCTTGTGACCAGACAACTTGCGAACTGACTGTTTAAACCACACGATCTGAATTCACTTTGTGTGACCTTTTCGAAACCACCCCTTGCAAATTGGATACAAATTCAAAATGTCTGACTTGGAAATACTGATCTGACAACACTTTAAAAAACCAACAACATTTTAAATGATACACTTAAAACAATATGGGCTTACACTCTAATGGCTCGGTGAAGTATTTAAAGACATAACAATTTTCACTTGAATTACTGAAACCACTATCCTGACAACATGATGCACACTGACATGAACATGTGCTATTCTTTTCAACTCACCGATTCTCACATCACATGCAATGAACAGATTTTAAAATGAAGATCAATTGTGATTGGACCTAAAATAACACTAAGCCGACATTCACTTTGATAATCCCATTTTCATGATAACCGACAAATAGTTGAGTCTGATACAAGCAAACATTTAATAAATTCTATGTATTTAATCAAAGTAGGTGGCCGGCAATTGTTACTAAAAGATCAGATACATCACATGAAATCACATTATCACATAAGATATTATTTAATATCAATCCAACATTTATGACACATCAGATGAAAAAGAAATGTTCACGTGATGAATTAATGAACCGTCAACAAGATCACATAATATTCCTATTTGGCTGTCATGTCTTCAATCGGTGGTCATTTTCAAACGACAACCTCAAACGTAAGACAATTTCAAACGGTATGATATCTTTTCAAACAGAATAGTCAAGTTCAAATGATCAATTCAAACTGAAACCATGTCTCAAACGATACTTTTCAAACGGGAAGGTCACTTCCAAACAGGATGGACAATTTCAAACGATAGTTCAAACAGAACACCAGTTTCAAACGTAACAGTCCTGTTTTCAAACGATAGAATCAAATTTCAAACAGAAGGGTATGCATTTTCAAACGGGATGGCAATTTTCAAACGGAACACCTATGCTTCGTTCAAACGGAACCCATATTTCAGTCTTTTTTTACCGGTTAAACTTCGAATTTTGAATTGATATTCTCAAGGGTTTGTCAAAACACAATTACGCACATATTATGAAAGTTTCAGCCGATTTTAACCGTGAAAACTTGTAATTTTCGAAAAGAAAGGTGTAGAAACAGAAATTTGTGGCTGAATTGGTATGAACTCTTCCTCCTGAGCTCTGATACCACTTGTAGGATCGTTTTCAGACCCGAACGAGTCGGTCAGAAGAGTTTATCTTAGTTTCAGAGGCGGAAACAAAGAAACTAAGTTCAATTCAGCTAGATTCACGCTTTAAACTGTTGTATGATTGATTTAGAAGACGTTTACAACCTGACAACACTTCGGCAGCACTTCGTTGCTTTGGCTGGAAAGTTACAAATGAATTAGACATAAGGGTATTTATAGGGGAAGACCCTTCCGTTTGAAAATGAACAACACTTTCAAACGGAACCCTTTCAAACTTTACATTCAAACGGAACCTATTTTAAACTTGCATCTTCAAACGGTTGACTTCAAATTCCATATTTCATGTGCTGATGTCACTATGTGATGTCATATAAGTGATGTCATCATCAATGATGATGACCTCATGCTAGATCTGCACTGCAACATACCAGAGACTCGACGTAAGACGAAGACGACAGATGAATGCACCAACAAGTTTAGATATGTTGCATGAGTCGAAGCGGTTACTCTCGCATAACTTCGACATGAAGGATCTTGGAGATGCTTCTTACGTCATTGGCATCGAAATTCACCGAGATAGACACAAAGGGATCTTAGGATTGTCCCAAAAGGCTTACATAGATCGTGTCCTTACACGTTACAACATGCAACAGTGCAAACCCTCCATCGCTCCAGTAGTTAAAGGAGATGTTTTCGGTTCTTTCCAATGTCCGGCAACAGAGGTTGAGAAGGAGCAAATGAGCCAGATACCTTACGCGTCAGTAGTCGGGAGCTTGATGTATGCTCAAGTCTGTACTCGCCCAGATATCGCTTATATTGCTGGAATGCTAGGCCGTTATCAGACTAATCTTGGCCTAGATCACTGGAAAGCAGCTAAGAAGGTACTTCGATATCTGCAAGGGACGAAAGACTATAAACTGGCTTATAGAAGAAGTGATCATTTAGAAGTGGTGGGCTATTCTGATTCTGACTTTGCAAAGTGCAAAGATGACAAGAAATCCACTTCGGGCTATATCTTTATGTTAGCAGGCGGCCCTATCTCATGGAAGAGTCATAAACAACAGTTGACCACAACTTCCACAATGATGGCAGAGTACATTGCTGTTTATAACGCAACATGTCATGGAATGTTGCTTAGAAATCTGATCACTGGACTCAAAATTGTTAATTCCATTTCTAGACCATTGAAGCTTTATTGTGATAATTCAGCTGCCGTTAGTTTCTCGAACAGTAACAATTCGACTGGAGCTGGTTTATATCTCGATACAAAATATCTGTTCGTACGTGAACGAGTTGAGGAAAATAATATTTGTATCGAGTATATTAGTACTAAGGATATGCTTGCGGATCCGATGACTAAAGGTCTCCCTCCTAAGGTTTATGAAGAACATGTTCGGAATATGGGATTTAGTAAAGACCTTATTTGAGCATATTGTACTAGCTTATGTTTTATGTTAATGAAATTTCTTCAGTTTGATTTTGTATGTCTCTTAGAATAAGTTCAACCGGTATAATGGCATATAGACAAATAAAGTTACAAATCAAACAAAGGGCTTATGTGTATTTTGATCATAACAATTAGGTTTTAAATTAAGGCTATAGTATGATTAATGGGGGTCCTGAGTCGCATAATGATTCAACGGCTGTATTTCTCTGCTATAGTACTTGTTTAAGGCTAAAATGAGTGTTAACTCCTGATCAGGCTTATCTAATACTCATAGTAAATGATTACTCGGCTAAGTGGGAGAATGTAAGATTAAATATATTATGTATTAATATTTAATCTATAGCCATTACAATCATTTACATAATATAGATCAAAATATATAATAACCTATTATAATAATTAGTTGGTAATTGTTGATGGACCATATTACCCTTATTAACTAATTAGGTTTCCTCCTGGGTGCTTATATAAGGAGAATTATGTGGAGGTTAAGGGGTTAGACAATTACACAATTAGACACAACCCCATTAGTCATAACATCATAATTCGACCTCCTCTCCTAAGCCGATTCCCTTTTTCGGTTTTCTAAGTCACCATCATCAGTCAGCACCCTAAGGAGGAACCAGATCACGATGACAAGCATGTCGAACTCCATTACTGGATTCTCCACTGCACTGTCTGCTGTAACAGGCATGGTTGCAAAAGTCGCTAGACGCTCCCTAGTCGGATTCGGGAGTACTCGGGAAGTACTCGGCTTAGGCGGAGATTACTCGGGGAGTAATTGGCCTGGGATAACAGTACTCGTGCCTCGGTAGCTGTAACACCCCGAAAACAGGTTTGGTAATTAAACCCCGTTAATACTAAAGACGGGGAAAATACCGTTAGTGGCAAAATTACCCGGTAAATATTGGGATTTAAATAATTAATCCTAATATTAAATAAAAAGTGAATAAAAGCTTTTGAGGAAAAACAAAGTATAAAGAAGGCCCGAGCTAACGGGACTTAAAATAAAACGGGTTATGACTACCCCGAACTCACTAAGTTAAACTAGCAAAGTTTAACCTAGTTAACAAAACAAAGTATTGTTGAAAATAAGTAGGTTGTAGCCTACTTACTAGTTAACAAAACTTGAGGGACCAAAATCGTTAAAAAGGTGACAAGTTCTATTAATAAAAAAAAACACACACACACCACACACACCTTGTGTGTGTGGATCGATCATCAGGAGCACAAAGAAGGGTTCAAACCCTAATCAACACAATTTCATCAAATTGACGGGGCAAATCAAGTCCAAATCAAAATCCGAGTATGAATTAGTGACCTCCATTGAAAAAGGAGTCACGAGGTATGTAAATTTCTTAAGAAATATCTAGTTGAAATTCTGTGCAAACCTAGAAAATTCGAATCTGAACTTGCATGTTTGTTGTTTGGATGAAATTAGGGATGAAACTATGTCTAGGAGTAAACCCTAGTCATGTATTTGTTGAATTGATGTTCATGGTGGTGAATTCATGATCATACACTCATATGTCAAGTGGGTTTTGATTATGTAGTAAAGATGATGATGTATACATGTTTATAATCATCATAGTTGCTAGTAGGAACAAGATACTTGAACAATTAGCAAGTTGAGTGTTAAACATACATGTCTTGAAATGGGTTTTTATAATATGATGATGTTAGTGTCTAATTTGTGATTATAATCATCATATTAGATAGTAAAGATTTAGTACTTGAACAATTTAGGTGTTTGGGTACATGAATCATAATTACCATAAATTGGGTTTAGTATAAAAAGATGGAAAAAAATGGGTTTTAGATGATTAAATGAAATTGATGTTGTATTGGTGTTTATAAACACTATACTAACTTGTATAAATGAACTACTTGAACAAAAAAGGGGAAATTGTTAAGAGTTCATACTTGATTTGAAGTGGGTCGTGACATAAGAATTAAACTCATGATTCATGATTTAGTTCAATAAGAAAGTAGTCAAAGATTCATAAGGTGTGAAAGTCATGATTTAGAATGACTAATCTAACAACCTTGTGAATGATGGATGATAGTAGGCGCTTAAACAAGCTAGGTGAAGCTTGGAGTGAAAGCGGGTCAAACAAATCAAGAATGAAGGAAAAAGAGCATAACCGGATGCAAGGTAAGCGACGCTTACATCCTTTTTGTAGAATATGCATTATTTTGTAAATTACTAATGCGATTAGTGTAATATCCGAATTAAGGGTTCCGACGTTATTAACATGAGTCGGAACAAACAAAAATGATAAAAACCATGTATTATGGTGAAAAGAGGCGAAACGGTAATTTAGTCATGTAATGACTAATAACTAAGAAGTTTTCGTTAAGATTATTTTAACGAAAACTAATAACGAGAAAATGAGTAAAAATGAAAATTTAGTCAAGTATTGGCTAAAGTAAATTAGAGTTCAAAAGGGGCACCTGTGGCGTAAGCCGAATGGGTAAAAACATAAGAAAGGAGTTTAAGAGAAAAAGGGGCCTAGTAGCAAAAATCCGAAATGGGTCGAATGAACAAATTGGCAATTAATAACCATGTTTTGCTACTTATGAAAATGCCTAGTCTTATAGGCCAAATGGGTCAAATGGTGTGATAACACCATTTGACAATATCGACTAATATGGTTGCCAAGTCTTATGCTAACAGGACCGATTAGCGATTCGGATACTTCCGTCGCCATAGAAAATGTGATAATAAAAGCGAGGTATAAATCGGGTCTATTTGTTGATCCGAGCCAGGTACGCATATTTATGTTGTAGTTAAAAGTGATATCTTGGTCGAATAATTGGTGAGAGTCCTTCATTGTAAAAGAAGGACCAAAATCGACCAAAACGCCCTTGTAGGCTAAATCGAACAAACAACCCTTAGAGGTTGTTTGGAAACGAGTCTTATGATTAAACAAAAGCTTAGAATAAGTGTAGATGTTGATAGATGTAATACGTTAGCCAAATAGCTCTATTTGAGTCTTACCGTAAAATAACAATCCGAAGGGTAAAACTCGGAACATATAGATATACACATTGAAATCCAACACACAAAGAGTTGTAGTTGAATATTACTTGATAAGTAATGTAGGAATAAGATGCTAGAAAGGAATGAAAGCGATTTCAAGCTTTAAAGTGCTTAAATACCCTTAACGGGTCAAAATAAGCATACGAGCATAAACGGGTTTAAATTGTGAAATAAACTTGTGATTAGAACCTAAAATGGTAGTTAATAACAATTTGAGAAGTGTAGGTGATGTAGGAATCAAACAAATATGTTCGTTTGATAAAATGCATAAACGGGTCAAAATTTGGAAAAAGGGCGATAAGCCAAAGACTTAAAAGTCTGAAATTTTTATTATGAAGGTTGTTGGATTTTAACTCCATAAGATGGATAATTAAATTACGGACGCGTAGGAAAAAGAATCGGGTAAAACGGATCAATAACGAAGAAGTTATGGCCGTTTCCGTGAAATCAGATCGTGCAGGGAATATGCAGCAACATTCTGTCTAAAAGGGGTCCTAGCGTCACGCGACGCCCCTTGGCGTCACGCGACGCCCCCAAACCTGGAAAAATGTTTTTTTTTTGTCATAATTAACCCCCGTACTTGTTAGAACTTCATATTTAACCCCCGTACTTGTTAGAACTTCATATTTAACCCCTGTACTTGTTTGAACTTCATATTTGACTATCAAAACTAACTTTTAAGTTGGTTTTGATCATAGGTGATTGCCATGAGTGCCCGGATGAAGATCAAGCGACGAGCAAGAACCGAACACGATCACGAAATAAGCTTCCGCACTATGTATCGTTATTATGTTAAATGACGAATGTCGTTTCATTGTTTCTTTTAAGTGACGAACTTAATTACATTATGTTCTAAACTTTTAAATTGTAAAAAGGTTTTAGTAAACCCGTTTTTCCGATGGATATGTAATCTTAATTACATAATTGTTTTCGTAAATAATACGCTAAACCTTGATTTATAAGAACGGGTGTTACAGTAGCCTACCTTGTAGTGAGTACTCGGGGAGTACTCGGAGCCTAGTCGGGACTTCTACAACTATGGTAACAGGTATGTTTTACTGTTTTCCCTCATGTATAAACATAACTGAACCAACAAAAGTTATATTTTTCAATTTCATATTTGATTTCTTTATATAATAAAAAAATGATTATGAGTGTTACACCCTTGCTGTCGTATTATACATTCTATATTTATCATGTGTTACTATAAAATATTTACAACGACAATTTTGGCAAAATATATATTTAAAAAGAAACTATATGTATTGTTTAAAAGTTATGTTATGCAATAAACGTCTTGAAACACTTCTTACTTTAACATAATCATGTGGATTATTGCAGTGAGGGTTGTTTTGATAGGTTTTATTCTAACATCGGTGGTGGTTGTGAGTCTCACATTATTCACATTTTGGGCGGCAAAAAAAGGTTACGAGTTTTGGGGCTTTTTCTTGTGCGGGGTTATTGTGGTGCTTATTGTAGCCCCCTTCATTCAGGTCCAAACCTTCCTCTTATGTTTGAGTCTAGAAATTAGCTATCCACGTTAATAAAACCATACATGCTTTCAAGTTATGTATGGTGTATGAAACTAATGTTTCTCTTATTGCATTTATTATTAAATTTGATTTTCATTCAACAACTTGTGTTTGTTGTCTTTCTTTAAAAAAAAATATAAGTCATTGTTATCTTAAATAAAGTACTTATTACCAAACCGATTGATAACGGGGTACTGGTAACCATTTTTATGATTTTCGATTTCGATATAAATCAGTTTCGTTATTTTTGCATTACCGGCACCGAAATGGTACTACTGTATTGTCCTAATCTGTATGGTGTTTGTCTTTTACTCACTAACATTAGTCGCATATAGATCAATTCCCATTATTATTATTATAAACTGAAAATATACATCAATTCCCATTATTATCATAAACTGAAATATCAGTCCTATATATTAGACTAAATTGCAGAAATCAACGTTTATGTTATGCTCAAACTGCACTTTATATCTTTCACTATGAAATCGGTAAAAATCAACTTTTATGTTCTTGTTTTGTTACACCCTATAACCTTTACACCTAACCACGTAATAAAAAGTCAGTTAAATGGTCTCATATGCGATGCACGTGAGGGCATTTAAGTCTTTTCCTTAACCTGCCCCATTTAATATTCACTTTACTGAAACTTGATTTCTGCAATATATTATGTATTCAACACTGATATAATCAGTCCCTAATACTTTTAGTCTATAATGGTCACTTTTTTGTAGTGAACATTTAGTACCGGTAGAGGTATTAATTTTCACGGTCTTCAATCGACTTATAACTTGTGTCGGTATTCTTTTGATCACGTTGTAACTTTTTTATTTTTTGTTACATAAGACAACTTTTGTGTAATTAAACTATTATAAATAATCAGTTTCTTATTTCGTAATACATAAATGTTTATAGCTACACCGCTTAGAAAATTTTCCATAAGTTAACTAATGATACATATCAAAGTACATTCACTAAACACAATGGAAATACTATAGTAAAATGTGTATTGAAGATCAATTATAGTGTTGAGTGACAACACATATTAAGATGGCACATGCTACACGTGCTTGTAGAAAGTATTCAAATGTAAATACATGTCATGATGCACACATTTTTTATCCGTGTTACACATTATATATATACACAAACACGTTTTGGGTTCTAATTTGCTTGCTAAAACTTTGACAGATATACTTTGCTTTGGTAAAGATCAGAATGATGATATACGCTAGTCTTTTTGCTATAATCTTTTGTGGTTACATTGTCATCGATATCGAATTGGTGATTGAAGACACATGTCCGAGGCCGGACATGATTCCTAGGACGAACAAGACTCCACTTGGACGTACACCCGAATAATGTCCGTCCTACACCAAGAACCTCCGAAGATGAACCTCCACTCAAGTGCGTCTGGACGGATGATGTCATCTAAGTTGACTGCTATAAATACCCCCTCAAAGTACAAAGCCAAGTACGATTTTCTGAACCTTCGTCCTTACTTTCTCTCTCTACTTTCTCTCTCAACCAATACTTATCCTCACGCCGGAGGGTGGTCGCAGAGAGGCCCTCCCATCTCTGCGGCGAGCCTAACGGTTTTCTGTTTTGCAGGACTGTTTCCCAAGTCTTCTCACAAGATCCAAACCCTCGTTTACAGGCTCCGGCCTAAACCCGATTCTTTGGTTCTTCAATTGGCGCCATCCGATCTCAAAGCTCTTAGTCCTTCACTCCGGTGAATTTCTTGAGCAAAGAACTGACAAATGGCGGCCTCAGGTTCTGTGAATCTGGGATCTACAACTGTTAGTACACAAATTACAGCACCAGCAAGTACTGTTCCCGTAACCTCAGATGCTTTAAGCTCAGGGCCGGGAACAACCTTGCCATTCGTGTTAATCCCTACTTCGCAAACATCTGAGTTCGATGCGGAGTTTCTCTCCAGAAATGCAAGTCTTCTGCGACGATTGAAAGCACAACAGGCTAGAGATGAACAAATCCTCGGTTTACGAACCAGGTTGTTTCAAGAAGAAGTTCCAATAAGGACCATGGGTCCTACAATGTTTACCCCTCCTACTTTTTCCACAGTTGTTACCTCGGAAATTTACACTGGGTATGTCCAGGGTTCGTCCGGACCTTCACCAGCAATGGCCATACGAAATGAAGCACAGATGGACGTAGTTAATGATCCGGAACTCACCAAACCGTATCACCCAGTTTCCATGACTGCTAAGTCAAAATTTAGCGCTCGCATCACACATGCAAAACTTCCTCCGAAGCTCAAAATGCCGACTACAGTAAAAAAGTATGATGGTACAACTGATCCAGATGATCATATGTTCGATTTTGACGGAGCCGCACGGGTAGAACAGTGGCCGATGCCAGCGTGGTGTTTCATGTTCGCACAAACACTAACTGGAGCTGCTCGAGTGTGGTTCGATGCGCTGAATGAAGGGGAGATCAACGATTTCGAAGAGTTCCGAAGATTATTTCTCCAAAATTTTAGCCAGCAAAGACACTACTCCAAAGAAATCACCGAAGTTCACAACATTCGGAGAAGGGACGGAGAATCTTTGGATAGCTTCATTGACCGGTTTAACCGGGAGAGTATGCAGATCAGTGGGGTAGTTGATCAGTTAAGGATCTCCGGGTTCTGTCACGGAGTCCGGAACAATCAGTTGGTCGAAAAATTACAAGAAAATCTCCCAAAGACAATGGAGGTACTCATGGAGCGAGCCAGAGCCTTTGCTCGAGGCAAAAACGCATGTAATCCAGCTCCGGAGTCAGATCACAAGATGTCTTCATGGAAGAAAAACGGTGGGTCCGTATTCGATAAAGCTCCGTCCAGTAATAGAGGGCGGCCACACCCATACAACAGGAACGACAGACCTCCACGCGGAAGAAGCTCCGGGTCAAGATTTTACAACTTATCAGACCTTTCCAAAACCCCCAGTGAAATTCTCAGTGCGGAAGGGTCAAACTTCCCTGCTCCACCGAAGCTCCGAAACCCGGGTGATAAGAACTCCAAGAAATACTGTGACTACCATCATGCCCGAGGTCACAACACAGATGATTGCTGGTCCCTGAAACAAGAAATAGAAAAAGCAGTGCGATCCGGAAAACTGTCGCATCTGGTGAAAGAGGTGAAGGAAGGAAAGTCTTCAGGAAATTCGGTGGATAATCCGAACAACCAACCAGTAATAGGCATGATCAGAAGAGCGGGTAACCAAGGTATCAAGCGATCCAGTCATCATATGGCTGCTTGGATGCAGCAACCCATTGCTTTTCCTCATATCAATCCTGAAGAAGTCAAGGACGGACCAATCATCGTGTCTGCGATCATAGCAGGTCACAAGGTCCGGAGAATTTATGTTGACAGCGGAAGTGCCACCGAAATCATGTATAAGCAGTGTTTTCAACAGCTAGCTCCACAGACCAAGGCAAAATTGATCCGAGTCTCAATGCCGTTGGTAAGTTTTTCCGGAGAAGTGGTACAGCCTATGGGGCAAATCACTTTACCAACAACACTGGGAGAAGGAAGTTTCGCCCGAACCGTGAACCTGACGTATCTAGTGGTAGAAGCAAGGTCCGTGCATAATGTTATATTAGGAAGGCCCGGCATGTGCGCATTCGGCATTATCAGTTCTACCATTCACGGATCGTTAAAATTCCCCACCGAGGCAGGAGTAGCAACTTTGCACTCCGAATCCACAATTTGCGTAGCTGAAGTACGACAAAGCAAGGGCACTGATAAACCTCCGAACCTCCTCACAGAAGAATGGGCTATTCATCCGCACTTCCCAGAGCAAAAAATTGAAGTCGGAGCTCAACTTCCAGAGCGCACTAAAAAGAAGTTGTGGAAGCTTTTATCTAATTCTCTCGATGTGTTTGCCTGGCAGACTTCCGATATGGTTGGAGTTCCTCGATGTTTGGCCGAACATAAATTGAAGGTCTCGCATTCTGCGAAACCTGTAGCTCAAAGAAAAAGGAACATGGCTCCAGCTCGAAACAAAGCAATATCCGAGGACGTACGAAAGTTGTTGAATGCTGGAATCATTCGGGAAGTACGTTACCAGACCTGGGTTTCCAACCCAGTGATGGTCACCAAGAAAGATAAAACCTGGAGAATGTGTGTAGACTTCTCCGATTTAAACAACGCATGTCCGAAGGATTGTTATCCCTTGCCGGAGATCGATCTCAAGATTGACTCCCTTTCTAGCTTTCGCCTCAAATGCTTCTTAGACGCATACAAAGGCTATCATCAGATACAGATGGCTGTAGAGGATGAGGATAAAACCGCGTTTGTAACCAATGAAGGGCTTTTTTGTTATACCAAAATGCCGTTTGGATTGAAAAACGCCGGAGCCACGTATCAGAGGCTGATGGATAAGGCATTCAAAGACCAGATCGGAAGGAATTTGGAAATTTATGTGGACGACTTGGTTATAAAAAGTCAAGCCGAAGATAATATGATTGACGACATACTCGAAACCTTCACCAGGCTTCGGAGTGTTAATCTTAAGCTTAATCCCAAAAAATGCTCCTTCGGCTTAGAAGAAGGGAAGTTTCTCGGTGTATGGATAACCCAGTCCGGAATCAAGGCACATCCGGATAAAATCAGAGCGGTAGTCTCCATGCAACCCCCCAAAACTGTCAAAGAAATTCAGTCATTAAATGGAAAGCTCGTTGCCCTTCATCGTTTTGTTTCAAAAGCAGCTGATCGCTCTATTCCTTTCATGAATGTGTTGAAAAGACGAACGGGAAAAGGCCAAATAGAATGGACACCGGAAGCCGATTCGGCATTTCAGGAGCTGAAAGTTTGTCTTGGATCCCTGCCCACCTTAACCGCTCCAATCACCGGAGAAACTGTCACGGTATATCTCTCCGCTTCTCATTTCGCCATAAGTGCAGTGCTCGTAGTGCATCGGAATCAGGCACAAATCCCGGTTTACTACGTAAGCCGCATCCTGAAAGATTATGAAACCCGGTACCCGATGATCGAAAAGTTGGCACTCGCCCTGGTACATGCCTCTAGACGCCTCCGAAGATACTTCCAAGCTTTCAATATAGAAGTACAAACTGATCTCCAGATCCAACAAATTCTTAGAAAGCCAGAGGTCTCCGGACGTCTCACGAAATGGGCAATTGAACTTAGCGCTTTCGACATCACCTATCGTACCAGAGGACCGGTGAAAGGCCAAGCGGTGGCAGATTTCCTTACAGAGGTTCCGACCGGAGAAAGCACCAAAGAAAAACCTGCCCTACCAAGGGTATGGAACTTATATACGGATGGAGCCTCCAGTAAAGAAGGATCAGGGGCAGGGCTAATCCTTATAGATCCAGAAGGAATAGAGTACACTTATGCCTTACGATTCGAATTTAAAACTTCAAACAATGAAGCGGAATACGAGGCTCTCCTTGCAGGTCTCCAAACCGCAGCCAAAGCCGGAGCAACCTCCGTGTTAGCGCATGTCGATTCATTATTGGTAGCAAACCAAGTCAGTGGAGAGTACGAAGCCCGAGAGGATAACATGGTCCGGTACCTCCAGCAAGTCAATAGCATGATTTCCTCCTTCGACTCTTGCAAGATAGTACATATACCGCGGAGCAAAAACAAAAAGGCCGATGCCTTGAGTAAACTTGCATCCGTAGCATTTTGTCATTTATCAAAAGAAGTCTTAGTTGAAACTTTGCAAGCCCCGGCCATCCAGCAGATGGAGCCGGTCATGTCAATCTCTGTTGTCGAAAAATCTTGGATGACTCCGATTGTGGATTACTTGAAAGAAGGAAAGCTCCCGGAAGACAAAGCTCAGGCTCGAAAGTTAAAAGTCAAAGCGTTGCAATACCAGATCCATAACGGGCAACTTTACAGAAAAACCTTTTTAGGTCCGCTCTTAAAATGCCTAACGCCAGAAGAAGCCAGCTACGTCATAAGAGAAATCCACTGGGGGATATGCGGCATCCATGCCGGACCAAGAATGGTTATAGCTAAAGTAATAAATGCCGGATATTTCTGGCCGGGTATGCATCAAAGCGCAGTAAGCGAACTTCAATCATGTGAAGATTGCCAGCGGCACGCTCCCATTAGCCACCGAGCCAAGAACAACCTCGTTCCGGTAACATCAGCATGGCCTTTCCAGAAATGGGGGATTGATATTGTTGGACCTTTCCCTGCCTCCACTGGAGGAGTAAGGTTCTTGTTGGGAGCCATTGATTATTTCACAAAATGGGTCGAGGCCAAACCCCTCCGGACCATCACAGGGGAGCAAGTGCTGAGGTTTGCCTGGGAGAACATAGTGTGCAGATATGGAATGCCGATGTGCATAGTCAGTGATAACGGAAAACAGTTCGCCGAGAAACCGTTCAAGACATGGTGCGAGAGAATGTGTATCGAACAAAGCTTCGCTTCAGTTTCCCATCCCCAAGCCAACGGGCAAGTAGAAAGAGCCAACCGCAGCATTGTGGAAGGCATCAAGAAACGCTTGGGGAGGGAAGGAGTCTCATGGGCGGATGAACTCCCGCACGTTCTATGGGCACATCGAACGATGCCGAAAATGAGCAATAGGGAAACTCCCTTCAGCCTAACATACGGTACCGAAGCTGTTATCCCCGCTGAAGTAGGGATTCCCACTCCCCGCATGCAGCTGAGTCAAGAAGAAAACGAACAGGAACTCCTTCTGAACCTGGATTTAGCCGAAGAAAGGAGAGAGCTCGCGGCGATCCGAGAGGCGAAATATAAAAAAGAGTTGGAAAAACATTACAACTCAAAAGTGAAGGAGGTCCGGTTCAAAGTCGGTGACTACGTCATGCGGAGTAATGAAGCGAGTTTGGTAAAAGGCACCGGAAAAATGGCACCAAAATGGGAAGGTCCGTACCTGATTAACACCGCAGGAAGCGATGGTGCATATACACTTAAAAAAGTGGACGGGACCATCATACCACGCACATGGAATGGAGTTCACTTAAAGAAGTGTTTTCTTTAAAAAGTTTCTTATTTTGAAATAAGATTGTAACACGAAAGCTACGGCTTCCGTTGTTTTTCCTACTTTCCTGTAAATGCGGATGGTTATGCCCGCACTAAATGAATAATAAATTCCAAAAACCGTGGAGGGTTTTTACCCACGGGTTTCATAAAATGTTTTTACCATGTCAATCGGAGAAGTATAAACTCCGAATAAGAAAATAGAATAAATTTTTCTATCTTAAAACATTGCAATACAAGTATAATATTCGGCCGAATTAGGGATGCTAACCCTAAAAGGTGAGGACAAACTGGTCTTGTTAGTGCTTTCCTTCACTTAAAAATTATCCTAAGTAAAATAAATCGGATCCGTGCCTGTAAAATGAACGTTCATGAAGCAAAAGAAATGTAAAACAACAAAACATGGACGCATGTATAAACTTGTTATTACATCAAAAAACTAACCGGACTTATATAAGCCGGAAGTTATAAAAACTGTACGAAGGATAATTGTTCAAACATCAGTAAAAACATCATTACATTCATCTGAAACAAGGTGCATGCCCCAAACTACCGGACATGTCCACCTTACAAAAATTAAACCAATTTTAAACTTCCAAGGTGCATACCCCAAAAAGCCGGGCATGTCCACCTTACTTCTCCAAACAAGTCATTCGCTTGCAAAACGAAGGGCTTTCTTGATCTCAGAAAGAGGCATGTTGGCAAGCTTCGGCAGATCTTCTATCACGGGAAATGTAAGAGTATCGAAACAAGCAACCGCTGTTTTCAATTCCTCCGTAGCATTACGGTTTAACAATGGCACCTCTTTATAGGGGGTTTTCTTTTGCAAAGCATGCATATAACCAGCGTGCAAACCAGAATTGATACCCACAGCACTCATTGCGTTGTTAACCGCAGCCACCGCAGCAGTCATTTCCTTCCCCTTGTGAATATTCTGTGCCAGAAGCTTTGCCCCTTCCGAAAACATCCAAACCTTCGTTTCCTGAAGATCCTCCTCTTTAGCTTTCAAGGAAGCTTTCTCCGCCTCAAGTTCCGCAATCCGGTCCTTTAAATCAGCCTCCCCTGATTTCAGCGCATCCCATTCTGGAAAAGGTGTTAGAAAAAACAGGGGAAATAAAAAGCAAGAAAATTAGGAGAAGGACATACCAGCCAGCATGCTCTCATAAGCAAGACGAGCCTTATTAAGAGAGTCCTCCATCTTCGTCAAAACAACCTTGTGCTCTTCGTCCTTCCGCCTCATCGATTCAGAAAAAGTCGAAAACTCCGAAGAAATCTTATCCCTGTCCTCCGCAGCAGCAGCAGCAGCAGCTTGGGACGATTGATTTTGAGCAATCAAAGAGTTAACCTTTTCTTGCTGAGATTGAAGGTCTTGAGTTAACTGAGCTATCTTTTTTGCCGCCTCCGGGCTCCTCTGAACTTTGCGCTTCAAAGAGCGAGCTTCCTTCTCTAACTCCTCCCTTGCCGACTCCGCTTCCACCCACCGACGATATAGCTCCGTCACAAAGATGTTTGATTGGGCTTGATTGGTTAAAACCGCAGCCCCTAAATCTGGGTTCTTCATCTTCCGACTCCTTGCATGATCTATCGGAGTGTTGATATTAAAAAGCATAGTTCTGGCAACCAAAGTATCCATCACCGAATCTTTGTTTCGGATGTCCCAATCAGGAACGAACTTTTCTTCGGCAGTTGCTGGGTCAATATCCATGTCATCCGAAAACAAATCTGCATATCGAAAAAAGGACATCAACTCGGATCCGAACCAAGATGAGGGAAGCGAAGACACTTGATCTTCCTCATCATCTATAAAACAGTCCGGACCCAAAGATGAGCCCAAATGCGTACCTGAAAAAGTAACCACTATCGGCTCACCATGACCTTTTTCCTTGTCCGTAATCACCGGATTCTCAACCTCCATGCAGCCTCTTCCCTAGAAAACTTACGGAGGTGACTCAAAACGTGAATACGCAGGAGTTGGTTTAGAACGAGCCAAAGCAGCCTCTTCCCTAGAAACTTACCTCCGGTAATATGTTCGCTCTGCTCTTCTATTACGTTACCTTCGGAGTGAGAATCCTTCTTTGCCTTCTTCGACCTCGGCACTGGAAGAGGATCGGTAGCACGAATTTGAACCGGATCCTTTTTTCTCTTGTGAGAGCTGGCCTTCAGAACAACACCTGATAAATCCACACCCGACATAACACCTTTTGAAGAAGGCCGATATTGTAAAGTCTCATCCAGATCACGGAACTCCGGGTCACTATCAACATCATTAAGGGCAGACTTCTTACCAGTTCGTGATCCGGACGAACCCTCAACATCTTTTAACGATAAGGGAATGGAAGAAGTAGCCTCGGCAGCAACCTGTTCAGGTACATCTTGAGGAATAGAGAAAGTTGCTTCGGCAGCAGAAGGCTCCGTCACGTTTTGAGTCACCTCCGAACGAATTGGTTGGGCCGAAGATGCCACTTGTTTCATAAAAGGAACATCCTCCTCGCCTTGTTCCCCAAAATCAAAGTAAAAAACGTTCGTGTTCGGAACCTTTAAGGCATCAAGAAGAGACATTGCGACACCTGCACTCCCAAAACAAAAAGAAAGCCAGCAAAATAAACAAGTAATGGTGCCGAAGGGGATGAAAAGGGCCGAAACTTACGATCACGCTTTCGGCGAATAATCGGCCAATCCTTATCCCCTTGGGCCCAGGAAAAACTGACACGACCTAACCAAAGGAAATGCTCAGGAAGGGGACGAATGGGGGATCTATGATCAATTAAGGCACGAACAAGATTTTCATCATAAACAAAGTCTTCATTAAAGGACATCGTCTGATCCTTGACACGCCACCTCATATCCTCCGGTAGGCAGCGGTCATCCAACCAGAAAAAATTGTCTTTCCAATTCTTTAGACTAGACCGCTCGCCAGAGGACGGGGACGGAACATTCTTTCGGTGTGCAAATGTATACCAATCTCCGGCCGTTATAAACTCATAAAAATAGCGAAAAACGTTCAGGTCAGGTTTCCGATCTAAGGCTCGGCAAGAAATTTCAAAATGGTTAATACGGCTAAGGCCGAAGGGGTTAATCTGACAAATATGGACTCTAAAATATTGTAAAACCCTAATCAAGAAACGAGAGAAAGGAACCCTATAATTCGCGAAATTGCAGACGCGAGTATAAAAGGGAAACTTCCCTTGACGGAACGGATATATTGCTTCCCTTTCGGAGGGAAGGGTCGGGTGAAGATTCAAAGGAATCCGATAGTCCCTAATGAACTTATCCAACTGACGTTGGGTAAGCACACTCACACTCTCCGCGAGGTTCTCCTTACCAGGAGCCATTTCGTAAAATAAGAAGTTTAAGTAAAAGAAATGGACGCACCTTGAAGAAGAAGAAGAGACTCAAGAAGAAGAGGGTAACAACAGAGAAGGAAAAAAGATGAGAGAAAAGAAGGGTAAAAATGAAATGGTGAAAAGTGATTTTATAAGGGTTTAAGTCGGTCACGGGGTAATCACATCAACCGTCACCTCCCACGAATTCCAACACGAGGAATTGCTACCATCACAGGTAGGTGACCGACCGTCAAATCACGAAAGTCACCCACGCCACGTCATCACCATTCAAATCACCCCACGTCATCGACTCAGACCACTCCCGTAATGACACATCATCCGAATAGGACAAAAAACTTGAAATAAAAGTTTGCTAAGTTTTTACAAAGACTTACCAAACTGGGGGACTTGAAGACACATGTCCGAGGCCGGACATGATTCCTAGGACGAACAAGACTCCACTTGGACGTACACCCGAATAATGTCCGTCTTACACCAAGAACCTCCGAAGATGAACCTCCACTCAAGTGCGTCTGGACGGATGATGTCATCTAAGTTGACTGCTATAAATACCCCCTCAAAGTACAAAGCCAAGTACGATTTTCTGAACCTTCGTCCTTACTTTCTCTCTCAACCAATACTTATCCTCACGCCGGAGGGTGGTCGCAGAGAGGCCCTCCCATCTCTGCGGCGAGCCTAACGGTTTTCTGTTTTGCAGGATTGTTTCCCAAGTCTTCTCACAAGATCCAAACCCTCGTTTACAGGCTCCGGCCTAAACCCGATTTTTTGGTTCTTCAGTGATCAAGAAATACACGTATGACGAGTACATTTGGGCTGCTGTGGCGTTATACGTATATATTCTCCGTCTTTTTGTTCAGTTTCTCCGGATACTTGGAGCCAGACGGAGATAATCATTGTGGTGGTCGTTTGTACCGCAACTATTGAATTTAGTTACAATATTCTGTATTGCATGCTTGTTTTAACATTCAAATATGGTATTTCTTTTTTTATTTGTATTTTGATTTTGCAATTTTATAAAAGCTTTAATAATTTTTAAAAACTTTTGCACATTTTAGTTTGTCATTTTATAAAACTTTTGTACTCTTTAAAATTTTTTGCAATTTTAATTTTTTTAGTTTAAAAAAATACTCTGCAATTATTAAAAACTTCATGTTGCCATTTATAAGGCATGTCAACATATTTGAAAAAAAAAGAAAACCTAAATATATTCCACTTAGTTGACCTTTCATTTATGAATGAACTGATAAGAATAATCCTAAAACTTGATTACTATTTAACAAATTACCCCCAATAAGTTTCTATAAAATTATGTCTTTTGTGTAGAAAGTTATTTCACCTCACACTTGAATCATAATATTTAATTAATGGTGAATTGGAAATAAATAATCTCACCTAACTTAACTTGGCCGATAATAATCCTAAGTCAATGCCCATGGCTTTGTAGCCTAGTGACATCTTGGGGGTGAGATAAGGCTTTAGGACCAATAGGTCCTGGGTTCGATTCCCACAAGGGGGTTTTTTCCCATATTTGTTAAGTTTCCTCCTGAATTGGTGTATAGGCAGTATGCCTAGTGGAGATGGATATGATCGGGTGGTTCCGCTGGTGGCACGATGATACTCCAGTGGTCCGTCAGTGATCCAAATTTGCCGTTCAAAAAAAAAAAATCCTAAGTCAGTTATTGGCTGATAATAATCCGAACTAGTCAATTTTTTTTGTAAAATAGTTTGCCGTTAAAATAGCTTAACGGAGTTAAGTTTCTTTCCGAATTAAAAATCGATGTTTTAGGGCTGTTGATCAGAACGAGGATACGAGTCGATTGATGTAAAACTTACCTCGAAATACTGCCCAACCCATGAAAACGGTGCTTCAATTCGGGTGTTTAAACTTCCAATTAACAAAAATCAAGCCATTTCGAGCACAATTTTGAGGTAAGTTTTACACCAATTGACTCGTATCCTCGTTGTGATAAAAATCCCTAAAACATCGGTTTGTAATTCGGAAAAAAAACTTATCTCCGTTAAGTTATTTTAACGGCGGACTATTTTATAAAAAAAATTGACCAGTTCGGATTATTATCGGCCAATAACTAACTTGAGATTATTATTTGCCAAATTAAGTTAGATGAAATTATTTATTTCCAATTTACCTTAATTAATTGCTTTGTTGTTATTTACTGTTAAGTTGTTTATATTTTTCCAAAACGTCTCTAAATAATTACAAATGTGATTTTCTTGAATTAAAAGCATAAATCAATAGTTTGAATGGATAAATCAATTTTCAGAATTATCACTTTCCATTACTTTTTTTTTTGCCCGGAAGCCATTGTGGTTTACAAAGTTTGCTATAACTAACTCCATCCATTAGACTATGGGGTATGGGGCTTAGGTTGGGACGTGAGTTGGGGGAAAACGCCCAAGCCACCACCCCGGGTGGGCTTGGGTTGGGGCATGGCCCCTTAGGGCTTGGGTTTCAAGCCGGGCGTGGGGCGGGGGAAGCAAGGTGACATGGCGGGTTGTCAATGGCCAAAGAAAACTAGCCGTTGGCCAACGACTATGTTAAAAAAAATTATTTTTTCACTATAAATATCACACTTAAATTCCTATTTTTACCACATTCAACCACAATATCTTCTATAATCATCTTCAATTCTCATTCTACAAAACCGAAAATACATCCTCATAATCGTGTTTACGACCCGAACAACCCGTTTGGGTTCCAAGAAAATAATCCTAGCCCACCACCCAATCGTCCAATGCTTCGTCCATTTTTCATACACTTACAAAAGATAAGCGGCCAACTTACAAAATTTAGTGGTTATTTAAATAAAGCAAAGCAAAACCCAAAAAGTGGTGAAACCGAAGCCGACATTGTGACGAATGCTGTGGTTACATTCAAAACAAATGTGGGGACCGACTTCCGTTTCATGCATTGTTGGGAGATTTGTAAGTTCCATCCAAAGTGGGCGAATATCCCCAGTGGTAGCGAATCGAACACATATTCCACAAGGTCAAGGGCCTCGTCCCAAGCCCAATCTGATGCACGAGATCAAGAGTTTGAGGACCTTTTGGATGATTCGCCAAACCGGCCTGAATATGGAAGAGATGCCGCAAAAAGGCGCGCTCAAAAATCAAGATCGGATACGGCATCGCCTTCAGCTAGGAGTTCGGGCTCGCGTAGGGGAATATACAGCGATCAGTTGGATGACATTGCATGCAAGCTAGATACATTCAACGTATTCCAACAACAAAGGACCGAACTTCGAAAGAGCAAAGATGCTAGAGATGCCCTGAAACAAAGACGAGATGATTTGAAATTTCTATCTCAACCTTTTGATCACCTAGAGGGTGACGAGTTGCAACTAGTCTTGGAGATGAGAGAAGAGATAAAGAACAAATATAAACGTTGGGAATATTATTATGTAATTTTCTTTATTTAAAAATATAAAAAAAATTAAATTTGTTGTTTTAAAAAAATATTCAAATAGCCCAGCGGTTTGGCTATTTGGGTCAGCCCAGCGAAGCCCACCAAACCAACGCCCCAAACCCCCGCCCCACCATACCGTCTTCAATGTGGGTCAGCCCAGCTCTGCCACCCCAAGCCACGTGTCAACCCATGCCCCAAACTCCCGCCCCACCATACCCCCACGGTCTTAGTTATGTTAACATTTGTGTAATTTGACAAAACACCCTTATTAAGATTTTTAAATAAAAAACAAATTAGAAAAAAATACATATCTATATCTATATCTATAATCTATAATACTATATTAAGAGAACTGAGTTTTCTACCCTTTTCGTAATTTTGCCATAGGTACAAGTTATGAAGCAGTATTTATAAACAAGCCAAAACCTTTTGAAAGGGGTTAGAATTGTAAAGTGAACAAACTTTTAAGACGCTTAGAGGGTAAAATTGAGAAATCGTCTCCTGTGTTAATTGTCCAGATCATTGAAGTGCCTTTCACTTACCTAACTTAATGACCAGGAAAGTGTAGAGACAAAGAGGACAAGGAGAGAAATCGAAAGACGGAGGAGTATTAATTGTTAGCAGGGTACAACGATTCAACTTGTTATACAATCGGTCTTCATGTTCTAATCGAATCCAGTCTCCATTCAATTCGCATGACCCTTAGCAATCCCCAATTGAATGTGGTGAGTTTCAAAACCGATTTGTTTATAATCGGCTATCCAATTCTTATACGGTACCCCAAATCGTACCATATCTTCCGATAGCTTTTTTGCTTGATGAGTTGTATTGTAGATTGATTTTTGTTGTTATTTTAAGTTGCATATTGTTTGTTTGTTTTTCTTCTTTTGATTTTTTTTTGTTTTTTATTATTCCCTGATGATTACCTATGGGTTTACATGGGTTTAGGGCTTGGGTAGTGAGATGAAAAGAAACAAATTTTGTTATTGTTTAAACCCCTCCGTCTGTGCTAACTATTTATCACAAACACACATTTAGGAGCAGGCGTGAGTCTTTCATCCCTCATCTCTCTCCCAACTTTTTTCATGTTTCTTAATATGATCATATGAGGTTTTACCCATGTGATCTGTCAATTGTAAGATAGATGTGTGTGTAAAGATAACGTCCCGGGTTCAAAGTTGACGGCGTGGTCTTTTTTACTATTCGATAATATTTTTTACCGTTTAATTTCTTTTCGTTTCATCTACTTAAAGGCCCAATACTTGGAAATGGTTTAATGATTTTGCGTAGTATAATCTATACTATATAATAAAAGAAACCAATTTTGGGACACGTGTCACTCATTGAAGACGTCTACATTTTAATTTTCTGCATTTTCATACTTATCTTATATCAATTAATTAAATAATAAATATTCAATTAATATTAAATCTTATCTTAGTTTGAATGTCGGATAGAATCATTCTATTTAATCTAATAATATATTATCTTCAAATTTAAATTATAAATTAAAGATTTATTAAATAATAGCACAAAACAATAATCTTAAACTTAAAAAACAATAATACGCTCATATAAAAAATTTAAAGTACAAACAAAATATACAAAATAACTTATTAGACATTAGATCAAACTTTAAAAAACACTAATTAGGAAGAGAAACTTATAATATAATTGTGTTTTAGATTTTCCAAATTGGGGTTCTAATCAATTCGAATTAAACTTAACCAAGTTTATGACTTGATTCGAATTAAACTGAACCAAATTTATGCTTTTTTAAACGAATCCAATAGCATATTATTTACTATACAAAATTACATTTATTTACCCGTGTAATAAATGGTGTTTTTAAATATATAACTTTTTTATTATTTAGTATATATTCGTCCCGCTTGCGGTATGCGCATATAATGTATGTATGTGTGGACACTCGGAGGGCAAAAGTGAAATTGCACTAATTTTAACATTATTATACTAAGTTCGTGAAAATAACGTTATAAGCGGAGGACGGTTAATCATGCATCATCATCATGTGGTGGCGTTGATAGTAGAAAGACAAAAGGGACCATGCACTAATCGGTCATTTCCCGATTGTTGAGTGTTATGTGCCTTATATTCAAGGCTTGATGCAAAACTACTATCAAGCCGAGCTCTCACTGAAAGCAGCCTCTCTATTCCTACGGGGTAGAGGTAAGGCTTTCTATATCTTACCATCCTCAGACCATACCTTCGCTTTGCTATTGGTGGGATTTACTGAGTATGATGATGATGATGATGATTTAGTATATATAATTGGATTTATTGAACCTGTATAATACACGGGGTTTATAAAGATATAACTTTTTTATTATTTAGTTTATAAAATTACATTTATCCAACTCGTGTAATATACAAGGTTACAAAATTACATTTATTTAACACGTGTAATACACAGTGTTTTTAAAAATATAACTTTTTTATCATGTAGTATATATAATTAGATTTATTCAACCCGTACAATACACGGGTTTTTATTATTTGGTATATAAAATTACATTTATTCAGTATAATACATAGGGTTTTTAAAGAATAATTGTTTTAATTTAGTATAAAAAATTACATTTATTAAACCCGTGTAATACACGGGGTTCTAACCTAGTAAAGTTTATAAACTCACTTCTGGATAGACCGAGTAATGGAATTTTCATTAGCTTCTCAAATTACTACAAATGACTTTAAATTAAATGATCTTTTATATGATGCTTTTATTTATGGTCACAAACAGAATGAATACCAATCAATAAACTTCGTACCAATACCATAATTCTTTTTTGTGGTTTTCTCAACGTGATGATACAAAATCCGTTGAACACATAATTGTATTTGCAACATAGTATTTTTGGTATCGTAACCTATATTAAGTGTTGGTATCATACCAATACCTTGGTCAGCCAAACTGATACCGACTGAACGAAACTAGAAGTGTACGATCATTCGTTTTATAGTTTTCGATTGATATAAAATACTCGTCGATTGCTATATCGAGTACCGATATCGTAGTGTTACTGTAATGAGACGAACCCATACCAAAAGCTCACCGTGAAACGTAGAGAATCCAACTATACATTATAAAACATTTTACATGGACACTTATTTTCGTGTTACATTACGTGATTATGGTGGTTGGAAGAATGTCCTGTTGACCAAGCTTTTTATCAACCTATCGAAGGAAAAGCTAAATGACATCGTTTATGTGCCAAGTAGTTATTGTTCCTCTCATTCTTTTGTAGTTCTTTTAATCTTTAATAGTCAATTTCTAAACTTTTATCTTTGTATGTCACCCTCATAAATATGTTCTCCTTTAAAACTATTTTTTTTATTTTGTTTAAATATATAATATTTTATTTATCGTTTCTGTACAATGGGCCTTAGTTCTCCTTCTTTTGCTTCGTATGATTTTATATAAAACTCGATTTCTTTGGGTGAAGGCAAGTGTTGCTAAGTTAGGCACTTCTATATCACTTGGAGTGATTCCGGTTCTTCTTTCCAAAATTTTGGAAACTGCCAACTCATTTGTGCCAGCCGATCGCTTTGTGGTATGTATAAATATGGGTGTTCAAAAAGTTTGCGACACGATGCTCACTCGTAAAAAGCTCGTTCATAATAACGCCGTTTTGTTTTCGAGCCGAGCCAGCTCGAGCCATGGGTATGTCATATGTGTGTGTATATATTTTAGACATGTGTGTTATTTTATTTATGTTTTTTATGTTATCAATATTTGTGAAAAAAAAATTAACGACCCAGCTCGATTGGGCTCGATTTCGACTATCCAACTCAAAAAATAATCGAGTCGAGTGGAGTTGGCTCGTCTAAGTTCGAGCTCTAGCCCAGCCCAGCTTGGCTCGACTCAGTTACAACCCTGTGTATAAATTAGAGCTTTCTCTTGGTAATTGGTAAATTAGAGCTTTTTCTTGTTGACACAGTGCTGGCAAATGCTATGTAACTATGGATCATTTCAAATAGTAGCAGCATATTTTTGTATATCCACCCTTTACTCCCACTAACTACATACATTTTTTCATTTGTCGAAACAAAAAGGAGACGATTCTTCTTCGTCAGATGTGATGTTGGTTTCGAGAAAATGGCTGACCGCTCGTCGAGATGGAGAGTTTGTCTGTGCCGACGTTTTCGTTGGTTACCCTGTTATGACTGATGCTCTATATGCGAAGGTCGAGTTCTAAACATATTTAATTCTAGGTGTTGTTTGATCATGTGTATAGTGTATACTTGTTTTATGATCTGGTAGTTTGATTGGACCATCGGTTGGTTGTGAATATTTAGATTTTCTTTGCATGCTTGTGACCTTATAGGTTCTTTGTCAATTTTTTATTGAATGGAATAAAATGTTAGAAACTCGAAATGGGTTGTAGTTCGTAATAGACGTCATAAATGAATCTGATATCAGTTAGGACACCCGCCGCAACGCGCGGGCATTCCCACTAGTAAATTATAATGTGTAGTTAAGTTGAGGAATAACTTCCAATATTGCGGTGGTTCGCCAATACTCGAACCATCTCTTCTAGATTTGTAGTGTTTTCAACAAAGACACCCGCCATGGCCTAAATACCAAAACTACATTAAACGAAATTTTAAAGAATATTAATGGAGCTATAGTGAGTTACACCCATAGAAACAACTGATCAATACATACAATATGAAAATGAAAATAATTTATTTAACAATGAAGATACAGGGTGTTTAAAAAAATCTAGATCCAAAACCGAACAATCCGAAATTTCCAAAATTCTGTATCCGAAATATCCGAATTTTTGGATTCCGATAAGGATTTCTAAAAAAATTGGATAACCCGACTATCTAATATCCGAAAACTAAAAAAAGTAGTAAATATATATTATATGAGCAATATGTTTATTTTGAAATTTAGAAAATTTAATACATGCATAGTTGTAATCTTTGCACGAAACAAAATTTTTGATTTTTTTTTACAAATTCGGATATCCATTTATATAGTTTATATTTTTGAATCCGTATCCAAAATTTCCGGATATCCGATATAAATATTCACTCTCTAAAATTTTCGAAAATTCGAAAACAAGATAAATCGATTTTGAACACCCTTAGAGATCATGGTTTATCATTTCTTAATTTCAATATAGGTAATTCAGTGGATGTAATTGTTGGTGATGTGACTTCACATAAAACAATTAATAAGTTTATTAAGAATGATTTACAAAATATAATGAATGATATTTTTTATACATTCATCGATGTTTTTTGTTTGTTCTATCAATAGTCAACGTATCTAAAAGTCAACAAGTAAAACAAAAGTAATTATTTTATTAAATATCACATTTTTCATGTTTCATTTCATTATCATTACTAGCTCTATACGAGCCTTACAAGTGAAACATATATTTTTGTAAACATAGGGAAGTTTAGAATTCTTACGAGTTTTAGGCGCCACTTGAAATTCGCCTTTATCTTCTCCACCACAAGTCCTTCACCAAGCATTATTTTTGAAAACCCCCTAATTGGTCTTTTTGTAAGCCAGAGTTTGTTTAGCCTCAAATCTCACTACAACCGGCTGTAGGTCCCGAAATCTGAGGATCGATTACGAGCCGAATCACTTGTTTATAGTAAACACGGTTACGTGTGCGGAATCCACGTAACTATGCCAAATCAAACATATAAAGCAATAATAACAACGGATTAATCAATGATACACACTCGATTGATTAACGGGATGAGAACCGATTACAACTGATACAAACACAGTTCAGACAGAATTTCGGCAGAGTTTTGTTACTATGGTCAATATCTCATCTCTTGTTCATAATGAAACAGAAATGTTGTTTATATAGTCCCTGGCCACTGATATCGACGAAACACACAAAGTGTTTGACGAATCTGAACATGGGCCAGACATTGGGCCTGGAACAGCCCAATACATGACGAATCAAGGTCTGATTCGTCAGTACATGACGAATCAAGGTCTGATTCGTCATGACCTTCAACGAAACAGAAGTTTGAACAATGGTCTGTTTCGCCATGATGTGTTTCGACGAAACAGGTCTGTTTCGTCGAGGACTGCAACTGTTGTGGTTGTTTCTGTTAACATACAGTAACAAACAGCAACATATAAACATAGTAATGACTAAACTACCCTTTAATGCAACATGCATTGTTCATAATACTTTACATATCAAAAGAGACAAATAAGTTGTACACAAGTAGATAGGAGGATATCTGACTTGGTCAACATAACATACAGACTCGATAATTAATAAAAGACCATACAAAATACGTCGTTAAATAAGACTAGTCACAGACACTAAAAATGCATCAACAAACTCCCCCTTGTCTGTTACTCGTCTTTGGTCTTCTAATCTTCCATCAGTGCTGTTCGGACCACGAACTGCCCGAATGAATACCTCTGTAGTAGCAAAAACACGCTACTCGCTGAAACTTTAACGCTTGACGTGCATCTTGATCTTCATAGAAAATATCATGACGATATAATCTTCCAATATCAGCTTCAGACATGTTGACGATCCACATCGGATCCAACATCCGGTAATTAGCACGACCATCTCTAAACACAATTACAGCTTCATGAGTATCCGAGTCGTAGCACCACAATGCCATGTCTTCAAGAAAATCCTGCTTCATAGGCATCAATGGGATTTTATCTACAACCCTCGGAGGCTGATATACAAGTTTATATCTGCAAGTGTTGGTGTCCGGATCAAGAGTAAACTTGATCGGTTTATAAACAGGAAATTGTGGCTTGTAGGATTCATCCTTCCAGCCTGACTTCTTGTTTACTTTCACCAGACGCTCACATAACGTAGCACCATCGTATTTTGCACGATTGATAAGTTCAAGCCTTGTCAACGCAGAGACATCATAAAATGGCAAGGAAAGAATGCTCAGCAATGAATTGAAATACAGAATTCCATATTCACGTTTAATAGCAATGCAGTGAATATCTTGAACAAACATCCAACATAAAATCCTTCCACTTGGCTTTGACTTTTCAAATTGCAAATAGTCTACTTGAGCTTTTTCAGGTAACGGCTTGGACACTTTAGATAAAAACTGTTTTCTCCATTCAGAAAAAGCAGTTGTGTCTTTTTCAGACGAATTCCGATTCTTCAAGTGCTCGTCTATGTCATCAATGTTTTCTTTCATCCAATTTTCATCAAATGATGCAAATTCAGTACCATCTTCTCTGACATATGTTGATTTTGGTGCTTCACCTTCAAACACAATTTCATCAATCTCTTCAACATTCGTTGTATCAGTCTCAGTAGACATTTTGTCTATCTCAGCATCATCTATTTCTCTCATAGACTGTAAAATACTCAATTGCTCCGGAGAAAGATCTTCTATTAACTCCCCTTCTTCAAGCAACTCTCCTGTAAATGGATGAATAGCTTGTAGAGCAATATCAGCACTGCTAACTATAGAAGAAGTACCTTCTATCTGTTGTACTTTTCCAGTAGAAGTTCCCTGAGATGATTCGACAACGGTAGGTTGAACTGTAACAACTTCAGAAGCAAGTGTGGTTTGCTGTTTCTGTGATGTACCAGAGGTATCAGGATTTCCTTGATCTTCCGTATCATCATCCTTTTTCTTTAGTACCTCTTGTTGTTTACAATGATAGTCCCACAGAATAGCAAGCCTTCTCTCTTTCTCTTCATCAAGAGCCTTCAAGCGAGCATTTTCAGCTTTAAGCACATCAATTTCACCTTGTTGTCGCTCTATAACTGTTTGCTGTTGACCAACCATTGACTTCAATTTGTTAAGTTCCACAGATTGTTTAAGTTGATCATGCTTCGTGAGATTTCCAAAATGAGATTGCCTTTGAAGACGATCAGCAGCCGCTTCAAGTGTAGAAAACAGATATTTGATCTTTTCATCTTGAGAAAATCCGGCAAATGTCCTATGACGTTCAGCACTGATTTCCGAAGTAGTTGCCCTGATTGCTGAAGCCATAGATCTTACAGGAACTGCCTGAGGAACAACAGATGGAGTAGCAGTAGCTGGTGTAACAACTGGAGCAACTGGAGTTTCTGTAGCTGAAGTAACTACAGTAGGAGTTTCTTGCACAGGCTCCTGAGGAATAGATTGTACAGGATGAGCTGGCTCCTGAGGAATAGATGAAGACTCCTGAGGCACAGATTTCCGAGTATAAGTACTCAGATATCTCCTAGCTTTCTTCTTTTGTACTTCAACAGCTTTCTCTGCTCTTCTTTTTGTTCTCCTTTCACCTTCAGGATCCTCTGGAACATACTCTGGATCATCCTCTGTTCTAATCTTTCTGTACCTTCTTACTCCACGTATATCAATATACATTTCGTAACCAGGTTCAACTATATGATCACTAGAACTCGAATCAGTTCCATCATCACCACTTGCTGATGAACTACTATCTGATGTACCAGAAACAACACCCTTGCTTGATGTACCAACAGCACCTGCATCACCTGCATCACTATCTCCACTACTTTCATCATCATCACTACCAGATTCATCTGAATCAACTGGGTCAGGACCAAATTTTTCTATCCTTAACCTTTCCAACTCAGGTTCTTCATTGTCTGATTGGCTGTCTTCATGACGCCATTTGTCATTTGCAGGAGCAACATAATCAGTATTCACTAGAGCGCCAAAAAGCTTCCTTGGAGGAACACTTTCTGTGTATCTTTTGGCAGCCATAGTCTTGATTAGCCTTAACGAGTTGAAATTCATCGCCTCTATTTTCAAAAGATCATTTTCAGCTTTAGGAAGGTCTGGATGCTGAACATTCATTATCATTTGCAGAAACCGTGGATACATCCAAAACTTGTTCCCGGTGGTTCTACTACCAGTCCTTGTCATATTCTCTTTCATGTTGCTGAAAATATACTTCGAGATGCTAAACGGTTTGTTTAACACCAAAGCAACCATGAAACCAACTAGATCATCTCCAGCCATATCATATCCAGATCGTCTATTGCTGAGACACTGAATAAGCACATGTAATAAAAACTTGTATCTTAATGGAAGATCACCTTTGTTGATTTGTTTGACGAAAAGATCTCCTTTACATTTCATCCTTAGTAAACAGCCTCGCGAACACATGATTGGTATTGAATATGGTGCATTCGGTTGATCTTGTAATTGAAGAACTTCATTCAATATCTCCGGAGTAACAACGACATACAGATCATTCACACGACCTCTGATAATATCCTTTCCATCTATTTGAACGACGCTTGCAGAATCCCAGAATGCTTTAATTAGAGATTTGTAGACGGGTGTCGAGTATGTAACAGCATGATTGATAGGTGACTCCCTGATCCACTTCGTCATATCTTTAAATTCCGTGAGCTTGTCTTCCGGATCCAAATATGCAACTTGATTATGGCGTTTCTCTGACATAATCTCTTCTTCAGTTTTGTTTTCTCTCTTTACCGCCTTCTTGCGTTTTCCCTTTTCTTGCTGTGCTTTAGGAGCCATCTGTACATGAAAATGTCCAGAATAAGTCACAATTTATATAACATAGCATTTAGACATGTATGAATACACTTTCATGTATTCACATAACAGATAACCTATTTAAACATGTCTACTGTGAACAAACAACAACATCAGAAAACTGCTAAGGCATTTACGACGAAACAGAGGATCAACGACGAAACAGAACTTTGAACGACGAAACAGAGGGTTGGCCATTGACTGGTTTGATTCGTCGACTTTTTGATTCGTCGAGTCTATTTCGTTCCATTTCTGATTCGTCATCTTTGATTCGTCGTCTGATTCGTCAAATGTTTGATTCGCCGGAATTAGGGCTAATTTTGATTCGTCAAAAAGGGGGTTTTATCAGTTTCGCCGTATTGGGTTTAAACAAACATCAGATATAAACATTAACACATTCAATCAACATTATTTATACCCAACCCATTTATAAACACCCATAAATGATTTTCCGAACAAAAACCCTTGTATAAACAGATAATACCATTATCAAATACAAACCCCTGTTTTTGTTATAAAAACCCACTAACAAATCAAAGCAAATCAAACATTGATAACCCTAAATCTATCAGATTAGAAGTAAAACACAAGAACATGCAACAACAACACATATATAATCAAAGAAAACAAGGTTTCAAAGGGTTTCGGATGAAAAACCGAACGGTTCAAAGTGTTCGGAATGTGAATCAGAACATGTTTCTACCTTTGAAGTTTGTAAAATTTTGATTAAAAACTGATGTTTTGAGCGATTTGGAAGAGAAACCGTAGGTTTGGGTTTTTGGTTGTGTGAAGAAGATGAGAACAGATGATTTGAAAAAGTGACCAAGTGGGACCTATATATACACTGCCTTGTCTCGACGAATCAGAGGATTCGACGAAACTGAAATGGGCTCGGCGAAACAGAAACTTGGGCTTGAACTTGGGCCTAAACTTTAGCCCATGACGATTACGTAGGTCCCGAAATCTGAGGATCGATTACGAACCGAATCACTTGTTTATAGTAAACACGGTTACGTGTGCGGAATCCACGTAACTATGCCAAATCAAACATATAAAGCAATAATAACAACGGATTAATCAATGATACACACTCGATTGATTAACGGGATGAGAACCGATTACAACTGATACAAACACAGTTCAGACAGAATTTCGGCAGAGTTTTGTTACTATGGTCAATATCTCATCTCTTGTTCATAATGAAACAGAAATGTTGTTTATATAGTCCCTGGCCACTGATATCGACGAAACACACAAAGTGTTTGACGAATCTGAACATGGGCCAGACATTGGGCCTGGAACAGCCCAATACATGACGAATCAAGGTCTGATTCGTCAGTACATGACGAATCAAGGTCTGATTCGTCATGACCTTCAACGAAACGGAAGTTTGAACAATGGTCTGTTTCGCCATGATGTGTTTCGACGAAACACGTCTGTTTCGTCGAGGACTGCAACTGTTGTGGTTGTTTCTGTTAACATACAGTAACAAACAGCAACATATAAACATAGTAATGACTAAACTACCCTTTAATGCAACATGCATTGTTCATAATACTTTACATATCAAAAGAGACAAATAAGTTGTACACAAGTAGATAGGAGGATATTTGACTTGGTCAACATAAAATACAGACTCGATAATTAATAAAAGACCATACAAAATACGTCGTTAAATAAGACTAGTCACAGACACTAAAAATGCATCAACACCGGCTGTTGTATTTTGAAGGACAAAAATGTGGTGTTTGTGGTTGAAAAGACAAATAGAGTGGGATAACCTCTAGCAGTTGTGCTAATATTGTATGATATTGATAGTGGTGTTCAAGATCGGATTATCTGGTTTTCGGATATCCAAAAATCAGATATCCGAAAATTTTGGATAGTGAATATTGATATCCTAATCCGTACCGAAATTTCGGATATCCGAAAACCAGATATTTGAAACTTCGGATACTGATTTGGATATCCAAACGGATATCCGAATGTATAAAAAAATATGTTTTGTACATAGCTAAAACTAAACCTATATTCAATTTTTTAAATTTACAACATTGACAACTAAAAACGTTCATACATCCACATTTGAATCTGATTATTTACTATTTTTTTACAATATTCCAAACTAAATATGTTGCTCAAATACTATATACTTTTATAAAAAAAATAGTTTTCGGATGTCGAATTATTGGATAAATCTTTTGAAATTCATACCCGAATCCGAAAATTCGGATTCGGATATTTCGGATTCGGTTTCGGATCCGGATTTTTTTAAACACCCCTAGATACCGCGTCTAGGTATGCAATGTTCGTACCTTTTTCCCCAAAACTAATTACATGGCTAAAATTTGATGCAAGTGTTGCTACATTGTTATCCGTGTTTACTTTGACATACATATGTTGTTTGTCATTGTTATGTATATATATTTGACTAGAGCTTAAAATAAGCTTTCTGAAACAAGATACATGCATGCAAAAAATGCAATGAATGTGAGTGTGATTTTAATCCTAAAGCGTGTGACATTTGTCTCATTGTGTATCTTTTCTCTTCTCGTCTCTGTATCAAACCGACCATAAGATATTAAATTTGACCATTTATTATACAAACATTATAAATTATAATGTTTAGTTAAGTTGAGGAATAACTTACAATATTGCGGTAGTTCGCCAATGTCACACCCTGACTTTTGCGGAAGCGTGATTATGTGTGACTTACTTAATATCATTGCATTCAACCATAAGAAACAACTATATGATAAACCAAAGATGTTCATCCATTAAGTTAATCTTAAAACATCACAACATCATTGTCTTAAATCCCAACACAGACTTCAAATCCAAATTACAAACCATGCAAATTGTTTTAGAGTTCCACAAGGACTCGACAAAAGACACTAATGAAAACCAGGCTTTGAATTATGTATCTTATCCAGGATAAGACACACAATCCAAACCCTTAGACTCCGGATGACATCTTTTATTCCCAACATTACTTGAAACGTCCAAACACCCGCCAGATCCACATTTAATTCCCTGAAATACATGTAGTTTGAAAACATCAACAAAAGTTGAGCGAGTTCATGTGTTTTGTGTGTGAGCTCGAATAAACTTTGTAATCATCATGAGTAAGTATGTATGTATTTGTAAACCCGGTATGAAAGCAAACAAGGAAACAGATCAATTAATGGTTTTGCAAGGCCATTAACATGTGTGCAACGGCGTAGGAAGGCTCAAACCTAGTAGATTTTCTACCGGGCCTCCGGCTGTAAGACATAGTCACCTCATGGGCCAAACCCGGTCCACATGGGTGTGGGCTCGCTACACCCAAATAGATCTATCACTCATGTCCCTCGGTCCAAATACGAGGATTAATGGTCTTAAGAGTGCGCCTACCCATTCACATGATCTAACAGTACATTCCTTAACTAACCATACCAATTATAATCGTTTGTAAACATTTTGTAACATGTACTTCACCCCCGAAGTTATAAAACAAAAACAGTTAAAAGAAAAGGGGGACATGAACTCACAGTTTTGCGTTCTTCGTATCCGACTGTAACTCAAAGTTTCCTCTGCTGTACATGATTACCTACAACGTACTACGGTTTATTAGACGAGTGGGTCATGCCTTGACTTAGTAATAATTAGTGTCTTTGAGTTACGTTTCATTGTCTCTTTAATATTATTCCAAGTTATATAATTACTTGTTAAAATAATAAATATTTTAACTTAAATTATATTTACCAAATTTTGGAATATTAGTTAAAATAATATATTTTAACTTGTCATACTAATGTATTTGTATTTCCCCAAGGATGGGTGTTTTAGTATTCGTATTCTAATTCTTGTATATTTTTGCCAAGTATCGGTAGCGTATTCTGGTGTGTATTTATACGTACGAGAATACGTATTTTATTGTGTTTATTAAGTATCTCATACTTAATTTTTGTATTAACTTTTCCGAAATAATATTTATAATAAAAATACATCAATATATATTCCCAATATATATTTTAAGAAATATTACATAGAAAAATTACTTATAATTTTTCCCTTGGCAAAAATATTTATAAATTTCATGTAAGTCTAAAAAATAATATATTTTCAAGTTTAACTTGGAAAATATATATAAACTTATTTTTCACCCAAAAATAATGTATTTCATGTTTATTCAAGAAAATATATATTTTATCCCAAAAATAATATATCTTCTAATAATTCCAAAAATATATATTTTTATCTACAAAAAATAATATATTTTCTTCTTGCAAAAAATATGATATATTTTGTAATAATCGTAAAAATCATATTTTTGTTCTCTTAGTATCCAAAATATTAATTACCAAAATATACTTATGAATAAAATTTCCGGAATATTTTTGTGAGTTATATTCCTTTGTTCGGTTTCTCCAATATTGTGGGTATAATTTATATATTCATTCTCTTGGAATTCTGGTAATATTTTGGATTGTATTTTGATGAGTTATATTATTTCAAGTCCTAAAATAATATAACTAATACACATGATATACAAATAATCACACACATGGTGACTTCTAAATATATATTTCCTAAATACATATTTAGTCACTTTTATTTATAAAAACCAACCTCCAATATTTATAATTTTTGTAACAAAAATTATGGCAAACTTTATATGAAAATTCATGGTTTAAAATACACTTGTAAATATTAGTTCAAAAATATTTTTCTAAGTGTTTAATTTTTAGAAAAATTTTGCCATAGTTTCCCCTAAAAATGGAGGTTTCCGTGCCTTCAAGGCATATCATTTTCTTTTATAAATCAACATAATCAACAATAAACCAATCAACACTTACCAATTTGCCAAAATCATGCATAAATTACTACTTCATGAACTTGAAAATTTACAAAAATTTGTAGTATTTACTAGTGTGTTTAGTAAGCTTAGTTACCCTTTAAAGTGTGGTTGTTTGTTTAAAAACTTCATTTTTAAAGAAATTAGTCCTTTACAACTTGTAGATCATTTTTTCTAAAAATGTTTCTTCTTGAGTTTTTCTTGTTACATAAGTATTTCTACACTTGTTTAACCACTAAAAATGTGGTTAATTTCTTTAAGAATCAAGATTAAGTAAACTTTGTATTTTAAACTTGATTTCATGAAAAATCATTCTAGAAATCATAGATTTACAAGACTTTATGTTTACTTTGATCATCACTTAACAAGAAAAACAACTTATACTTTCAAGTTCATGATTTACATGAGGATGATCTATTGATCTTAACATAATCCTCCTCTCATCTTGCTAGATTATATCTTTAATCACTATCTATCAAGATCACATGATGATTCACATCAACAACATGAGCAATCAACAATCAACAAGCATAACAACACATAAATATCATGATTTTTTTATGTATTTAGTCTTATGTTCAAGTTTCAAGTTCAAGATTCATGGCGTTCTTTAAGATTAACAACTTGTATCTTCTTTTAACCACCAAAATGAGATGTAAAATGAAGAGTAGAATGATATTACTACTAGCTCAAGGCTAGGGATGATCACTAGATGAAAATGGAGTGGATAAAAGCTTGTGTGAGTGGTCCTTCAACTTCCAAGAGCCCCAAGATTCTTTACTATGCTTCTAACACCTTTGTATATGTATGGATTGTATGAGAGGTGAAAGATGAAGATGGATGTATGGTGGGGTGTGTTCAGCCGAAGGTAGAAGAGAGGGAAGAAGAAGATGTCAAGTGTTGAGTGTTTGAGAAATGAGAGGTTATGTCTTGGAGTTAATACTTATAATCATCAACATATATTTTTCCAATGGTTCTTGTGTTTTATAAAGAGAAACATGATCCAACTTATTAATCAAATAAAATCTTTGGGTGGGGCCATGTGTTGGCCGATTGTAGTGGGGGGGGTCTAAGGCTAGGTAGTAACTATAAGTTAGTTTAGTTGGTTAAAATCTAAGTATTAGTTAGGTTAGTTAGTTACTAGTTGTTATATAATGTGTTATGATGTTCGGGAACCATAAATAGCTTGGTAATGTTAAAACAATGCTTCTAGTGAAAATTTGGTGTTTCGGGTAGTGTCCGGTTGTTCGGTTGGTTACCGATTCGTTAAGATGCTAAACTATGCACTTTAGTGTGCTTTAGGTTACCTTTTGTGACAGTTTTGATTCCCGATACTTAGAAAATCATTCTGGACCATTTAACCATATTTCTGCATAATTTTAATGTGTTCAAATGCTGATTTTTGCAGAATTCTGCAGTTTATGTGAGTTTTAGGCACTTTCCAGCACTTAAACTATCTCTAGGAAGGCATTTTTGTGATCCTTACTTTCCTACACACTATACTAGTGTAATACTTGGTTCCTGGCTCATTCTGTGTCTCAACACAATGTCTGTCTATGTACTGAACTCCGTTAGCATATTTCTGATTTATCTGATAACTGTGCTAACTGTGTTTCGTGCATCATTTGATCAACAAGGTTTGCATGCAATAATGATATGTCATTTGCAATATATGATGCACACGTATGTATATGGCAATAATGAGAAAGCAAGTCAGGTAATTAATTGTAATTCAGCACAGTCATTAAGCACTAATCATTGTTTTATAATTGTATAGATACCTGGAATTTTGACAGTTGTCACATTCTCCCCCTGTTGAGAAAATTTCGTCCCGAAATTTTAAGCTACATTAACTCCTTAGGGTTACGTTATACATGTATGGATATGAATATTACCAAAGTGATTAATCACGAAGCTGAACTAGGACTTATCCGAATCAGATAAATCCAAGGACATATTACAACAATAAGATCCCAGCGGTTCAAAAGGTGGGTGTGTCAGATTTTGATGTCAAAGGATTCGAGACGTATAGATGTATAACCTAGTGTAACTTAGTTAACAGGGGTTCAACAAAGGAGGGGTTTTGACCGATAGAATTCCAAACGATCGTTTACAATATGCAAATGAGTTCTAGAAACAATAACATCCGCTAGATGAACTCAGAATCAGCAAGCTCAAATGTAATAGTAACATGAAAATGATCCGTCAACTTTCGAACAATTAAATAAATAAAATTAATGTGTTGACGTTATTGAGTTGTGAGAATACATCGAAATGAAATACAAACGAATCTGGTGTATCATTGTCTTAATACATAGTTGTACTAAGAGTGTTTAAATGACAAGTCAAGCAAGAATATGTGTTGTTTCGTGTGATACGGTTGACCATGACTAGCACAAGCTACAAGTTTGTACCGACACCATAAGGTGTCGTAGTGAACGACATAATTCAATAATAGCGGTGACCGAACAAGTTTGCCGTGTTTGAAATCAAATGGAAGCGCACTGAAACCAATCTGAAGATTCGGTTTAAGCAATGTCATAGGGTTTTCAATTGAATATGCAACATCAAAGAATTACTATTTTCGGTCGAGGATGAAAAAGCAATAAATACCGCAAGGCATTCGATTGATAATGAAAGAACCGTTAAGAGGTATACTGAAATATAAAATAAATTTATGTACCATTGTCTTAACACACGATTGCGTTAAGACTGCTTTAATCATGATAAAACAGAACGAATTTTAGAGCAAGCCAATGAATAAATAATTAAATCCGTGTATGAGATGCGTAAACGAGATTAGTGCAGGCTTCAAATTAACGAGACACCATCACAAGGTGTGGGAACCAACAAACGACTTAATGGAGTCGTAGACCAAACGAGTCCACTACGAATCAGAACAAAAGAAATGATTGCAAAAATAAATTTGAATATGATGCGCTTAGTACATCATATGGTGTTTTGAATTGAATATGCGAAATGGACAAGTCAAGCAATTGAACTTGGTTTCAGCGCAATATGACAATAAATACATGTATCGGCAAAGGAATTTCGGCATGGTTACAAGGATAAACCAAGTATGTAACTCAAAGGGAAAGAAATTTCAAGAAGCTTTTGTTGATTCGATATCAAGGAGTTGATACTTACAATAATGTGGAATATCCGAGACACAAGGCAATAACTGGATATAGCGAAATGATATTCATAAATTTGATGAAAACGATCATTAGAAGGGAAGCCACATGCGTAACAAACGATGCATGTGTATCATATGAAATGATCAAGTGTCGAGACAAAGGAGTGTTCGCTTTAATGAAGAAAATTATCGTGATGCAACTACCATTAAGAGGAGTAGAGATGCAAAAATCCACTCGCTAGAAGCAAAAGTGGAAATTTCAATATAAGAATTTCGAGTACTTCACCTATTCGGTTAACTAAAATAGCATATACGACAGAATAATGGTGTTTTCCCGAGTTAATAGACGTGGCTCCTAAGTGATAACCTCTCATGAGCTTCGACATAAGTTCCCGATGGTCCTAAGTGCATGTCTCCTATATTCTCCAAGTTTTGCATTTTCTGTATAACTGTTTTGTGTACCGTGTATAAAACATAATATTAGCGTATGTTTAAAACAAATTGTTGACTCACTATTCTTCGGTATACTTTCTTCCTGAATCCGCAGCTGGCGATAACCTGGTCGAAGATCGATCTTGGAGTAATAACTTGATCCCTGAAGTTGATCGAACAAATCATAAATCCTCGGCAATGGATACCGATTCTTGATGGTTAGCTTGTTTAGTTCCCGGTAGTCAATGCACATACGAAAACTACCGTCTATCTTCTTGACAAACAGTACTGGAGCTCCCAAAGGCGAGAAGCTTGGTCTAATAAATCCTTTGTCTAGCAAATCCTGAAGTTGCGCTAACAACTCTTGCATCTCTGAAGGCGCAGGTCGATAAGGTGCCTTAGCTACAGGCACGGTGCCTGGAACCAAGTCAATGCGGAACTCGACTTGTCGTTGAGGAGGTAATCCTGGCAAGTCTTTGGGGAAGACTTCAGGATATTTCCTTACCACAGGGATATCTTCGAGTTTCGGTTCTTCGGCCTCTTTGTCAACGACACAAGCTAAGAAGGCAACACATCCTTTACGCAAAACTTTCGTGCCTTCCAACAACTGATAATCCGTAGAAGCGTATCCTGCTTCTCCCCATGAACCACGATCGTCTGTACACTCGCCATTGGGATGTGGATAATCTTCTCATGGCAAACAATCTCTGCACGATTACTCGACAACCAATCCATCCCAACTACGACGTCGAAGCTTCCCAACTCAACTGGCAGAAGATCTATCGAGAACTCACGCTCTCCAAGCTCTATAACACAACCTCTACTCACTTCATTAGTTTCTACTAGCTTCCCATTAGCTAGTTTTATCGAGTACATGATATCTAACTTATTTGCTACTAAACCAAGTACATTCCTAAACTCTAGAGATACGAAGCTATAGTCGGCACCAGTATCAAATAGCACAGATGCAAAATGTTGATTAATAGGGAATGTACCAGTGACTACGTCTAGATCCTGGCGTGCTTCACAAGCTCCGATTGTGAAGACTCTTCCTCGCTTGGTTCTTCCTAGGGCAATCTTTCCTAGAGTGCCCCACATCCCCACATTCGAAGCAACCTGGAACTCTACCATTATAGCTTCCATCTTGGTTGTCGTCATCGTTTCCTCCTTGTTTGGGATACTTCGCCCAACAAGCATCCTTGTTGTGTCCTTACTTTCCGCACCGATCGCACTTAGGCCTCAGACATCAACCTTCATGGTGAAACTTGCACTCATCACATCCCGACTTAGTCCCCAAGTAAATCTTACCACCGGCCTGGTTGTTTTTAGGGCAATACTTCCTGAAATTGTCACACCCTGGCTTTGCGGAAGCGTGGTTAATTTGGTGTGACTTCTTAATACCATAGCTTAACCATAACAAAGCTATATGAAATAAAACCATGCAAGATCATCCATTCGATTAAGTTTTAAAAACCAAATACAATAACATTGTCTTAACGGAAACACATCCTAACGACATAAACATTGTTCAACAAACACAACATAACATAAGCATAGTTTAAGGACTGTGACTTGTCCAGGAAAGAGTCACATTCCCTAAACCCGGATGACCTCGTAACTAGTGCAGCGGGAAAACGTGTCATACCGCGCCAGATCCTTTAATTCCCTGAAATACATGTAAGTTGAAAAATCAACAATAATGTTGAGCGAGTTCATGTGTAAGTGAGTAAGTAAACCTTTGTAAGTATAAAAATCCTGGTATGTAGCACATAAGGGAATTGAGATCACCAATGGTTTGCAAGGCCACTGATATGTGTGAAGTGCAAGTAGGGAGACTCAAACCTAGCAGATTTATGCGTCGGGCACAAAGTCACCCCGAGGTCCGTTTCTAGTTTGGCCTGGGGCTGGGCTCGCTACACCCAGATAGATCTACCGCTCCTGTCCCTCGGTCCTACCATGAGGACTAATGGCCTCATGTTGCTCCTACCCACTCACATGATCTAAGTAGTAAACCTCCTTACGCTAACCATACCATGTATAAAGTACTTGTAATCAAAGTAACATGTATTTCACCCCCGTAGTTTAGAAAACTGAAAACAGTTAAGAGAAAAGGGGGACATGAACTCATAGTGGTGCGTCTCTACCAAGTATACCTCCAAATCAAGCAGCTGTGTGACGACCTACACGTACTAACTCTATTAAACGGACGGCCGTGCCTTAGCTTTAAGGTTTAAGTTTTCGGGAAATAGTTAGAAAACTATTTCGTGTTTACATTCTGTATACTTGGTAATCATTTTCCTTCCCAAGGATGGGGGATTTAATACATGTGTGTTCGTATAATTTCGAAATATATTATTAAGTCTCACTTAAAATATATTTTATTTCTAATCCCAAATATAAATATTCTGCTCAAAAATATTATATTTTCTATTACACGTAATTTTCCCCAAAATAATACTTTAACAAAAATACGCGTTCATGAATATTTCCTTAAAATGTGTAAGTTACGTTTTAACGATCGAGTGGTAATAATAATTACCGGTGTAACTTATATATTTATCGTGAAAGCGCTCGTATTATTTTGGTTTCGTTAACATTCGATAATATTATTTTTACCCTAAAAATAATATTTATGTATCTTCTCAAATAATGACAAGTAACGTTGTAAAAAAAATATATTTACCAAATATATTTATCACGTTTAATTTTTGTGAAAATCCCACCTCCGATATTTTGTAAATAAAGTCGTGGCGAAACTTATATTTTGAAAACATGTCGAGAAGTATTTCTAACACTTATAGTGAAAATAATTCTAAGTGTTAGGTTTTTAGAAAAATTTCGCCAGAGTTTCCTCTGTAACTGGAGGTGGCCACGCTCTCAAGCGTATCATTTTCTTCTATAAATCAACCCAACAATTTCCTTATTTAACCAAAACAATGTTCAGGACAACAAACTAGTCAACAAATATATATAAGTCGCAAAAATCACATGAACTTGTGGTTTTCTAATATTATGAAGTAAATCCCATTACTTTTAACGGATCTCTATATAAATCCATCCGATTTTGTAAAAACCTCGTTTTTAGAGAAATTCCGTTTTTACAACTTCTCGTCATCTTTTACAAAAATAGTTATTTTGTCGAAACCTTGTGCTACACAAGTGTTTACACACTTGTGTGTTCTAAAAATCATTTTTTTTGTTAGTGTAAGATCCGTCTTTAGAAAACATAATTTCTTTGATACTTGGTTCTTTGAAAATACCGCTTGTTGATCCGTAGATCTACTAGTTTTAAACACTATTTCACAAGCTAAATCGCTTTTACACAAGTTCATGATTCGTGTGTGGCTGAGTTTCATCCTTTAACCCTTGTTACTTCCAAAACAACCTTATGTCATGATCCAAGATCATGACCAATCCGGGTTAAACGATGATCCGAGCTACCACAACATAGATCGGGTCCAAATAACTACACAAATCAAATACTACAAGTTTTACACAACAAACAAGCTTTTAACCATCACTTTTAGTGTTTTTAGTAGACTTTCATGTTTCAACTTGCATGTTTACGAGTTTTAACCGTTACAAATCATTTTAACCACTTCAAAATAGTTCGAGAGGGTGATTATAGCAACTTACTACTAGCTCGAGGCTAGGGGAGAATCTAGACGCAAAATGAGAGGATAAAAGCAATAGAGTGAGGTCCTTCGCCTTCCGAATGCACCAAGCCTTCTTATCCGCGATCCTTAACGCTTGTATGGACTTGGAATGTGAAGATCAAAATCGAAATGTGGAGGAATGATATAGGGGGTGTTCGGCCGAAGCCTTTGAGAGAGAGAGAGAGAGAGAGAGAGAGAGAGAGAGGAAGTGTTTGGTGAATGCTAAGTGGTGAATGATCAAGTGTGTAATCTCTAGCTCTTATAGACAAACTTAAGTTCTTTAACCATTGGATTTCATGTCACTTTGATATTAAACAAATGTAATTAAATAATCAAGAAGGACAAAAGGATGTCCCCCCCTCTTGGGGACGATTTGTAAAGGGGGGGGGGGGTAGTTTGGTTCAAATCCAACTAAACATTAGTTAATAGTTAGGTTAATCTAGTTAAGTTTAGGGATTAACCCGGTTAGTAGTGTGTTGTGCTTTATTGCGGGTGTTAGGGTATTCAGGGACCCTAACTGGCTCAGAAAAAGATAAGTAATGTTATTAACAATATTTTCATGTTCCGGGTATAGTCCGGTTGTTCGGTTGGATAGTAATCCGTTAAAGCGTTAAACAAGCTTTAAAGTGTCGTTAATACCCTTTTTAGTGACACAAGTTATTCCTCCAAAGTGTCGGGAATATTTTCCTCATGTCTTGGCACTTTATTAGTTAGCCAAAAGCTGGATTGTTTATTAAAGTGCTGAGTTTTTGTGCTTAGAGCACGTTCTAGGCACATCCAGTCATTGTAACTTATTCCTAGTGACGCGGTTCTACAACCCTTGTATCCCTACACTCACCACTAGTGTAGTAAAATATTTCTGGCTCATACAGGCCTTAGAGGCAGTGTCTGCCTGATGCTGGCTTTATCAGCATGTTCAATAGGTTATCCGTTTATAGTGCTACTGTGCTTTTTGTGCATCATGTTTGTCACTAAGGTTCAGCATGTAAATAATGTAGTGACGGTAAGTAAAGTATGATGCAGGTATATGCATGTATCAGAAATCAAGTAGCAGTTCATCAGTAATTTCAAACAAGCACAGTAATTAAGCAGTAATTAATTATTAATTAAGTCGTACGGATACCTGGTTTAATGAGGGTTGTCACAGAAATGCCCTATGTCGCCACAGTCAAAACAACCTTGACCACATCCTTGATCATCACCATTTCCGCGGTGGTAGTTGTTGTTGTCGTGGTTCCCTCCGTGATTTCCGCTACCAACTTGACCCTCATTTCCATGTCCAACACCGTACCAACATGTCTCCTTGACATGCCCCACTTTGCCACAGTTATCACATTTTCCATATTTACATCGCCAGGTATGATGACGTTGACAATTGTCGCACTTAGGTAGGATACCCATGTACTCTTTTCCCTCTTTGGCATTGTTGTTATCATTCGCCCGAGCACCCTTTTGGAAATCAGTGAGCTTCCTTTTGTTCTTTCCAGATGAATCCACATGAGTCTCATTCTTCTCGTCAGGGGTTGAAAGTTTTTCCAATCTAATTGCTTCTTTAGTGAGCGCCACACTTAAGTTACTCGCATCGATAGTTGTTGGAGGCGTTGATGCCGTCATCAAGCTCAGAATCTGAGGCGCCAATCCCCAGACGAATCGTTCTATCCTCTTAAACTCTGGTTCCACCAGATATGGAACAACTCGCGACAAATCGTGAAGTCTCTGCACATATTCCACCACCTTTGGACCTTCCATCTTCAGGGTCCAGAATTCAGTTTCCAACTTCTGGATTTCCGTCTGAGAACAATACTCCCTATGCATTAACTGTTTCAGTTCATTCAATGTCAAAGCATATGCAACAGCCTCGCCCAACGTCTGAACCTGGAGGTTCCACCATGATAGAGCCCCATCTTGAAACAACTCGGAAATATACGTGGCTTGTTGCTCTAGAGTACAATTGCTCATTCTCAAAACAGAATTCGTATTCTTGACCCATATCGCAAAAGCTACGGCACCTCCAGTGCTGTCGAAGTTCAGAGGCTTGCAGTCGCAAAGCTGCTTGTAGATACAGCCTGCAACCCAAGCAGCATCATTCACAGAAAGCATTAACTAAGCACACTCGGAAATGTCCAAACGTATTATAATGTATCTTAGGTGACTTAAACATTACCGTTAGGTGGGTTAGTCCTTGAGGTACCTCCGCTATGTCTGTAGCCAAGAACCTCGTGCTGTGCGATGACCTGTGTGATGCGTGCTTGTAATTCTGCCTCGGTCATGGGCAGCTGAATGTTCCTTCGAGGAGGCCTTCTCCTTCTAATAAGAAGATCGGATAGGTTAGGTCTTATTTGTTCAGGAAATGTATATAGTTGTCTAGAGGTCGTATGCACATACACATAATAAATCATCATATCAAACAATCTTGCAACGACACAATCATAACATAAACAAGTAATCCAACAATATGTTTAGTGAGAACATGACGATTGAGCTTTCATTAATTATCGGCCACGGTTACATTGTTTACAAAGTGTATCTCATCAAAAGGGACACAGGATCACACTACCCTTGTCCAATGAGTCTGTTAATGTACAAAAATCACATAGTCAAAAGGTGGCCTTCAAAAGTCTTCACAACCTCTGCTCAATAGTGGTTCTTTTTCCAAAAGTAATGCAATCTGCATAAAACCAAAAACCTACTGTACTGATGGCGGGGGAGGAGGAGGGAGGAAAATCAAACTTAGAACATGTGCGAGCTCCTCCTCGAGTTTGCACACATGACGAAGCAAGTAACGGACCTTCTGCTCGACTGTGAGGAATCGAGCATCAAACTCTGGGAAAGGAGTAAGAGGAGCAGGTGGACGTGCAAAAGGAGACGGTGATGAATGTGGGGGAACAAAAGTAGGCTGACAAGGACACGGTAGGGGACGCGGTGTTGACTCAAGCTCCAACACTCTGCGACTCATAACTTCAAATCGAAGCTAAAGAGAATAAAGTAACTCATCCTGAGTATAGCCAACAAAATGAGAGGGATCATAGGGATCTGAAATCAGCATAGAATACGGTGGGAACCATCGGAATGGCTCATCAAGTGGTGAAGAAGTAAGAGGAGCAAACGGTGTAGACTGAGGGATCTGTGGAAAAGCTGCTGAAACATAGGGATCATGACTAGGCTGCTGGCCTGAAGTACCTTCCCCTGGATGGGGTGCGGGTATATCCTGAAGGAAAACGATAGGCAAATCAGTGCGATGGACGTCGGACTCCATAGGGGGAAAAGGAGCAACATCAGCGGGTGCTGGTGGAGGAGCAAATGGCTCAACAACAGGAGGGTCAACAGGTGCAAGAACTGGGTCAGGTATAAGGGGTGCAATGTCGGGTAAAGCAAAAGGAATAGGGTCATGATCAGGCTAGGGCTCAGGATCAGCAGGTGCAACATCAGGCTGATCAAGAGGAACAAATCTGGCTCAGGATCATGCTCGGGGTCGTGTGGAGGAGATGGTGCAATAGACATAGCAGTATCATCAGAATCAGTGGCATAGCGCTGTAATCCGACCGCCCGTAAAGCTGAAGACGTCACAGACTCAAAGGAATCTGAGACAGAATGCAAACTAGAATCAGAGGACAACTCAATAACAGGAATCTCAGGAAGTGGAATAGCAACGATATCCTCGTCTATCTCTCCATCACCATGGGCATCATCAGGGGGACCATTAACAAATAGATCAACGTCATCATCAAACAAATCATCAAAAGGCCAATCCTCAGGAGGGATGACCACGAGAGGAACGGGAGCGAGGATCGGTGCCACAATATGCTCACCATCGGGATGCCCGATGATAAGATGATCATGGACTGGAATGGGAACAACAAAAGGATCCTCGTCTGGAATACCATCAGCAAGGGGTAAGTCATCTCCAAAGTCAGGCAATGCGAACGGCTGAAAGTTGTCCTTGTCGTCTGATAGCATGTCTGGGTCGCTCTCAGTATCTGATGTAAAGATCTCCGGCTCTGGTGCAGTCTCGGTCTGAGACTACAGCCATAGGGTCATCGGTTTCGGACAATCCGCTCTCAGATGAAGACATAGTGTCTGTAACAGAACAATCAAAACATGTGCACATATATTAACCACTATCATTTAGTATGCAATCAAAGACAATGTATCATGAAATCATGCATCCTCGTTATTCCTCATGAAACCTTTTTATCCTCCCTAGTCTATCCCAGACTAAACCACAAATGTAAACCTTGCATTGTGTTTCTTGTCTTTCCGTTTGTAAAAATGTTTGTCTTCCTGGATCTGGGCGTTTCGTGTATGCAATGAAAACATGTTGAAAAATATTTTCGTGATGTCACACCCCGATATTTCCACGTTTGACCGGTGGGCCCGGTAGGGAAGTATCGTGACGTAGTTGATATCATCATAGTCAAACAACACAATATATAAATGCACAGCGGAAGCAAAAGATAAATATATTACAATCCGAATATAAAGTAATATCAAAGTATTACAACGGAAAGTAAAGGATCCACAGGCGGATCAAATAAAAGAAAAACTGTTCAACAGACTTCAGGCATCTAGAACTTGCAAGATTCCTTATTAACGCCCTGAGCTTCCAGCCAATTACGTTCGATACCTGTCACTTAACCTTTTTGGAAAATACGTCAGTTTACACTGGTAAATACAATTAACCGACTCATTTTGGAAAAGAGTTTGAAAATTGATTTGAATGCACGAGGCACAAAATATCTTTTATAACTTGGGACAATTTTATTAATAAAAATCTTGTATCCGATTTACATGTTTGTCCAACATTCAGGGCCGGTGATTATACAATACAAGTCGGTCAAGATTAATCGACACACCATAAATATGACTCACAAGAAGACACCCTTACGAGTGAGTATATCTTTTACATACGCAACAGGAGGTGTTATGCCTACACCTTGTGCTTAAGTTATGGCCATTCACTTTTTAAATGAGCCAAGGATATCCAGGACACGGTCATTAACCCCTAATGTTATTTGTTATCAATCAATACAGATTAAAATGGGATTATGCAATTTAATCACCTTCGATTAAAAGGTTTCTACACCCGACCAAGCGGTATTTTTATAATACCGTATCCCAAGCCCGTATAAGGGAAAATAAGTTAAAAGTATTTACCTGAGCTAGCAAATGAAATTTATACTCAGCCGTATATTCTAATCAGCAAGCACAAGTACTTCTACTAGGGCTCTCAATCTGGAACGAAGGTTTTATTAACCTATTAGATTCCTAACGGGTCTTATTTAAGTCGTAACTTATACCAGTTAGTTTTAAGGAAATGTTTACGGTTCAAACGCATGATTAAGCGAAGACCGGAATAGAATGTGATTTAGACCCGACAAGTTTGAAGACTTGTGTAATATGGGTAATCTAAACACTTCCGGATTTTGAGATAAAAATGACAAGGTTTGACCCGTTTCGGCTAATTTATGCAAACTAGTTACATAAACCGAACCGAACGCGTAAGAAGCGTAACGGGTAACCATAAGAGTCATATACAGGGTTCCTAAGTTAATATGCCTTAAATATGTTGTGATATCAGTAGGATACCTTCCATTATGCCCAAAACGAGTTTAATCTCCATATAAGCCCCGTAGGGGTATTTTGGTCATTTTAAAGATTATAAAAGAGGCTAAATATGATTCTGAGGTTTGGGTCCGAATACATCAGTAAAATAACTTAATTTAATAGGTCATATCAGTTGGTAATAAGTCGTATGTGACAAAATGGTTTTAAACCCAAACTATGCGTGTAATACGCGTAAAAAGCTATTTTAAGCGATTTCCTGGTTATACAGGAAATCTGAGTTTTTTGATCAGGTTATAAAGTTCAAAATACTTTATTTATTATATAAAATCAGTAGCAATTGGATTAATGTCAAAATATTATGTAGAACTCATTTTATGACCGAAAAGGGTATAATCGGTATTTACCGAATCAAGGCCATAACCTTAGGTTATGAGCAGGTTAAAAATAATTAAAAATCTTTAAAAATCCCAAAATATTATATTACATCAGTGGGTAAAAGGTTTGGTGTCAAAAATTGGGTTTAGATAGGCTTTATGCTAATGACGCCGTTTAAATACTAAAAAGGCGTTCTGATTACGCTATTGAGCATAACTCCAAATCTAGACCTCCAACTTATGTGAAAATTTTGGGACATGTTTATAATTCAGTAGCAAAGATTTATGTCCTTTCACATTTCTAAAATTCTCGTTTTATGGTCAAAAGGGCATATGATGCGGGCCCAAGTGTGGAGGAGCGGGCCATCTTGTATTTGGAGGCCCAAGATCGCGTAACAAAAGGGGCTTCACTAAAATGGCTCTAACTTGGGCTACGGAGGTCCGTTTTGGGCGTGCGACCAGGCGAAACGAACGTGAGAAAAAGCTCCATCTTGCTGCAAACGCCTATGGCGGTTTGGGTCATCGTCCGGGCCGAAAAACACTTATTTCTATTAGTTATTTGCATTTTTATGTTTTTTGGACTATTTTGGGCATTTTGTTTTAGGCTGTGTGTTTGGCCTGTTATCTTTTTTAGGCCCATTTCGAATTTCTGTTCTTATTTATATGTCCCTTTAGTAATTGAAACAATCAGACTTGAATTTTGAGAAAACTGAATTTTCACTTCAAATTCCGTGGCCTTTGGGTTGCAATTTGGGGGTTGGGGAAGAACTACACGGGTATTCGTAGAATCAACGTGTTTGATCTTCATTATCACACTATCCACTACATCAGCATATTGGTCAACATTAGGCATTTAACGGAAACTTGTAAACGAATCGGACAATCAACGATCCAACCACAGAGGGTTATACCATCATGTAACCTGATCCTAAGAAAGCTCTAAAACATTTCCAAACTTATCTAAATCGGGTCAGAACTGAACTCAAAGCAAAAGTCAAAGTTTTGCAACTTTCGGTTCCGAACCAGTCCTAAACAGAAAATTGTCGGATCAAACAAGCTTAGATCAGTACTTATACTTATTACCAAATTATATGAGTGATAAAATAGGTTATATGCCTTCTACATTGCTAATTACATGTTAATTTTCAAATTAAGCTTCTGTTGACTTTTTCTAAACAACTTTGACCCGACATTTGATCTAGTTAGAGTGGGAATCTGAGGGTGCCCTTTTAAGGGTTTATTGCCCACATAATTACCAACTTATAACTACCTTCAATTCGACTAATCACTGGACCATTAATGATTAATCACTAATTCAACCGTTAATTACGACGGTTTGACTTTTAAGCTAAAACTAAGTAAAAACTCAACTAGGAAAGGTTAAGCATACTTACCAACGTCTAATGCACTATTAGAGATGGCTTGGGTCTGCTCTTATGCTCCAGGAAGCTCCAAGAAAGCAGATGGAATGAATGATCACAAAGTTGCAACCAAAGGGCCTTTTTATAGTGATTTTGATTCATTAAGATCATGACAAATCATGCTATACATGATCCCTGATGATTAACAAGTGTCCCTAAGGCCTAAGAAATAGTTTAGGCGGCTCTTGGAAGTGTTAAAAGGCAATACAAGTCGCTTACCTGGGCTGAACAGGTAAATTTTTATGAGTTTCTGCATCTGGTCAATGCTTACGGACCGTAAGGTCCAGGTCTTACGGTCCGTAAGGACCTGGACAGCATTCAGAAACTTTCATTTGTTGACAGTTTTAGCCCCTACACCTCCAAATGCCATTTCCGACATATCCAAGGCCCGTTAAACCATTTTTAAGGCTCTACAATGATGCCTAAGTATGGGGAACATGAAAAATGCTCAAAAATATGTCGGATGTCGGTTCGTTTGGTCGTACGGTCACGTTGTTCGGTTAATTACGACGAAACACGGACGGACGCGAAAAACGAACCAATTGACGCGACGAATGGAATTTTATCAAGCCAAACACTAAAATAACATATTTTAGTGTTTACATAAATTTTTGGGTGTCCGGGGATATTCAGAATGTGAGATATGCGCGTAAACGCAAACTTGTGCGCTTTTTGACACTTTTAGTCCCTGTATGACTTAAAAGCTTATTTTTGCGCACCAAACACCTCTAAGCCTATATCTAAGCTATATTAGGGATAATTATGGTATGTTTATCTCATGGTCATATTCCGGAAGGTTCGATAATGTAACACCCCGTGTTTTCACGAGTGAAAGTCAAAGTCAAGGTCAAAGTCAACGACCGATTTCGCGCGACTTGACTTGTAGAAATGATTCTATTTTATTTATATTATGTGGAGTAAATGTCATACATTACAATAATCGAATCATGCTAACCATATTTCAATCGATCTACGACTGTGAATGATAGGAAGTAACAATGCGATAAAGTTAATCAAGCTATGCTAATCAAATCGACATCGAACCGTAACTCGAGCTATGTATTTTACTTGTCATTTATACGTGTGTGTGCCTTACGTGTTACCTGTGCATGTTTATTTTATGTTATGTTGTGATAATCAAGCGAACTCGATCGAACTCGAAGTCTAAACTCGAATGTAAACGAACCCGAACCCGAATTCCGAGTCGAACCATATAAGAAGTAGTTGGGACTGAAAGTAATTTGACTAGGAAACCCTATCGAATCGCTCGCAAATCGAAACCGAAGCAACATCGCACCAAACACACCAAAACAGGCGGCATCCGCACGGATGGCCAATCCGCACAGATTGCCAATCCGCACGGATTGCCAATCCGCACGGATTGCCAATCCGCACGGATGACCAGTCCGCGCGGATAGCCTACTCGGGTGCGTGCCATGCGCACAGCTTACCCCTTTCCCTTTTTGGCATCCTATAAATACACGGGTCACTCTCCACTTTTTCCACTTTTTCCACTTTTGGCAAGTGACGTCCGAACCGCACGCATTCTTCACTTTTTCTCAGATTTCTCCCAATCCAGGTAAGATCTTGCACTAATTCTTGTACATCTTTGATCACTACACAATTCTACACCTTTCCATCTTTCAAATCTCCACTTTTAACCACGAAATCATCCGGATTTGAGGTATTCTCGGGTGACGTCATCATGAAGTTCTTATGAACTTCAAGCTTGACCACATTCCACCAAGAATAGCTCAGATCTAAATGGTTTCTACAAGATTTCACAATAACTTCACCTAGATCTAAACTTTTCTAAGGATAAAAGAGTTGAAAGAAATAAACCTAAGTTCTCTCTTGCTTTTACCCTTAAAATCGGTACGAATCTGATCAGTTCTAGTGTTCTACTTGTTGATAGTGATTCACTAGTTCTAGATCTGGAATCCTACCCACGGACAACTGATTTCGGGGATAACCGGGATGACCGTTCTGAGTCGCCGACAGGCCGAGATAGGGTGGTTCCTGACCGGGCTAGTCACGCGGGTGAGAATACAATTCCAAGTGGTTGCCACGTAATCAGAACGTCTCGATAAACGACAACAGAAACCAAGAGTAGACGAACGGAACAATCAGACCAGAGACTGTCCGCACGGACAAGCTGTCCGCACGGACAAGCTGTCCGCACGGACAAGCTGTCCGCACGGACAAGCTGTCCGCACGGACAAGCTGTCCGCACGCACCGGTCATCCGGACGGGTTGTCACCCGGACGAGCTACCCTTGGGACCCACTTTCCAAACAAGGTTTGAGTATCGACGAATGAGCAATCCGGACGGACGACCTCTGAATGGATTACTCTTCGGATCATGAGATACTAAGGCCTTAAAATAAATTCAAACAATGTTCATCCGCACGGCCAAGTCGTACGCACGGACAGACTATCCGGACGGATGGCCCCTGCCCGCGCGCACAGACTGTCCGCACGGATCACCACTGTCCGCACGGACTACCATACGCACGGATCGTCGTCCGCGCGATCGGCTTGAAAGGTAGAAACACTTATGTGATTTCTAAATGCTACAACGAAAACTCCAAAGCACAAGCCATCATACACAAACACATCTCACACTTAGGAAGAAACAATCCACTTGAACGTTTATCCGCACGCACAACTAATCCGCACGGGTTACCACCCGCACGAACAGTCGCACGCACGGATGGCTTATCCGGATGGATCACCATCCGCACGCATCACCATCCGCGCGGATAGGTCATGCGCACGGATGACTTCCTCTCACGGATAGCTGATCCGCATGAACAGCCATCCTAACCACTCTCACTTGTACTGTTTTACGCGCCACTTATCGTTACGTTATCAAATCTATTCAGGCTAACCGTACTCGCTGTAAAGCGCTCCCTTCAATCCACAATCGCTGTGAGTATACTCGAACCCTTTTTGCTTTCGCACTTTTGGGTGTTACATACGTTACAACTATTCAAACTACAACTATCACACTACTCAAGCTATTTTAACGCTTAACCATTAATGCATGATATACGTGGCTTATGAATGCTTGTTTGTTATGTTTACACATGGAATGTTGTCTACCTGCCTTAGCAACGATAGTACTATAGTTTGGACTCAGCACCCGTTCACACGGGGGTTGTTAAGGATCTTTCACTTGCATGGATTACGGTGGTAATCATGTATTGCGAACTGCCTCGGGCAGTCAACCCGCAGTCATTGGTATCGATGGATCTATGTCGATAACTAACGTGCTTCATTTCACTGTGTGTACGTGCTGGTTATGCGTAAACGAATTCGAACTCTATATGCTATTATCAAACTTGTATGCTCACCTTTACATTTTATGTATTGACTTTATTTTAACGTATGTGACAGGTGCTTAGGACGCATATGTGGTAGGGAATGGAAGCTAGAATAAAGCTTTAGAGCCCAACAAATAGTTGTCTGTAGATAACTTATTAGGGGTCTCTAGAAGCAGATAAACAATTGCTACTTATTTAAATCTGAGTTGTCGGAACAGAGTATTTGTTTTGATGTTGTCTGTAATAACTTGTTTGACTATTTATGTTACGGTATGGGACGTAATGCTTTAATTAAATGGTGATGATAGTTGTTATGGAAACTTCTGGACAATCTGTTTCGCTCAGTGCCGCGCCCCGATGATTCCGCCATCGGTTGGGTGTGACAGATTGGTATCAGAGCCATAACTATGGGGAATTAGGCAAGACTCGACCTAGTCCGGGTCGAAGTCTTAGAGACCTAGTCTATAGTTAAGAACCAACAGACCAACTCACGCGTATGCGTAAACTCGCCACTATCACTCACTCTTTTCTATCACTGCACTCGAATTTTCGAGTTGTGAACAGGTAATGAGGCCGAGAATAGGTGTGAAAACCGCAAACTCTCGACTAAAGTTGCCTAATCAACTTGCGTTTTAGCTACAAACGAGGAGAATCATGCCAAATCAGGAGTGAAATCCATATTTTGATGAATAATCTCCTCAATTTTTATAAAAAACGAGGACGGAAGTTGCAAGATAGGGGTGAAACCCTAACCTTGACGACTCGTCCCGCTTTTATACAAAAACTCTCACCAAAGTTTCGATGGACTCCAACGGTCTAAAGACACAATATAACCAATGGGAATTGCGCCGACGCCCAAAAATCGAGGCAAAGGCATAGACCTGGAGGTAATTGTGCAGGATCCTTGCGAATAGTCGAGCCACTTTGGTTAGTCGAAGTCTATTAGCCACAGACAATCTACCTTCGATTTATCGATCTTTATGAAAATTTTATGCATTTTCTGTTATCTGTTAACGTTTCGAGGTACTATTGGTTTCAACCCAACACTATTACTCCTGCTAAAACACAGAACCCACACAACTCATCGCTAACGAATCAACAATAGAGGCAGTCAGAATGCTTTGTATGCTCGTAGGTATTTTTAGTGATTAAGTTATGAGTATTTTGCTATTGTGCTTATTTGTTAAGGGATATTGTGATTATGTGCTCTATGTGTTTATGTGATTTTGTGCAATTCTGTGATTTTGTGACTATATGCGTTTACATGGTACGTGCACCTGAGCTTTAGTAAGTAGTAGACGTGTGAGGTGAGATTCGAATACATGTGTTGAGTTCCATGGCGATGTCTATTGCAGACAATGTCGTCTGGATCCCGTCATCCACTCTCTCGCCAGGAAAAGAAGGACAGACGCCTTGCTTCCATCGTCGCGAAAGCTGTAGCAAAGGCGGTGAGCGATGCCTATGAAAATGCCAGCAAATCATCCGAGGAATCGAGGACTGGAGGTCCTAGAGCTGTCGCAAGACCTTTCAGTTTCAAACAATTCAAGTCATGTGGGCCGAAAGAATTCACAGGCGAAGGAGGTCCTACTGCACTATTCCACTGGTTTGACTCTATCGAGGTTACTCTGCGACAAAGTGGTTGCCCTGATGACCTTCGAACTCTGAACGCTACTGGCGTCTTTCAGTCCCGTGCCTTGGACTGGTGGACGGCCGAGAGGAACAAGAGAGGGAATGATGCAGCTTACGGTTTGTCGTGGGATGAGCTCAAGGAAGTCATGCTAGAGGAATTCTGCCCTCCTCACGAGCGTCAAAAGCTTGAAGATGAATTTTGGCACATACATCAGAAGGATGGAGACAATGCTGGTCTTACTGCTCGCTTCAAACAGCTCAGCATTATCTGTCCCGACCAGGTCAAGACTCCTGATATGACCATCAAGAAGTACATCCGAGCTTTGCCCGACTGCGTTGCTGATTTCGTGCAAGCGGCTAAGACTACCACGATCGAGGAAACCTATCTGCTAGCCGCTGAAATCAACGACAAGAGGGTTAAGGCTGGGGTGTGGGATAAGACCTCCAAGCATCTGCATCAAGCTACCGCTACTGCACCAACTATTGAACCCACCTCGTCAAGCAACAACAAAAAGAACAAGAGAAAGAACAGCTCCACCAACAAGAACTGTGCGATTACTGCTGCACCGATTCAAGCTGTACCTGCCCAACAACGTCAAGTAGCGGCGCCCGTGGCCAATGCACCGCCTGCAAAGCGTGCATATACTGGGCCACATCCACTCTGCCCTACTTGCACCTATCATCTCCCGACTGCTATTCAATGCCGCTTCTGTGCTCATTGCAACGTCTACGGCCACTTTACTGCCAACTGCCGTATTCGTCAAGCTCCTGCCAATCAAGCTCTACTCGCTGCCCCACAGGGTCAGCAAGCTCCTCCGGCACCCGCAGTCAAAGCCAGAGCATGCTTTACGTGTGGCGACCCGAACCATTTCGCCAACATGTGCCCGAACAGGGTAGTGAAACAAGAACCGCAGCAGCAGCAACCACAGCAACAACAACAGCAGCAACAACAGGCCGCACGTGCCAGAACTTTCAATCTCAACGTGCGTCAAGCCCAAGCCGACAACAACGTGGTCAATGGTACGTTCCTTGTGAATGGTATTTATGCTTCATGTTTGTTTGATACTGGAGCCGATAATTGCTTTGTGTCACTCGAATTTGAGAAACTCCTTAGTCGTAAACGTTCTCGACTCTCCTCTGCATTCGATGTTGAAGTCGCTACCGGAAGAACCATCGCTGTAAACTCTGTTATTCGTGATTGCACTCTCGAGCTCAACAATCACATCTTCTCAATCGATCTCATTCCAATGCAACTAGGAAGCTTTGATGTCATAGTAGGCATGTACTTTCTTCGCGAAAACCATGCCGAAGTTGTGTGCTTCGATAAAATGATTCGTTTTTCGCTCGCAAACGGTGATTCGTTGTGTGTTTATGGTGATACTACTTCGAAGGGTCTCAAGCTTATGTCATGCCTACAAGCTAGCAAGTATCTCCGCAAGGAATACAGGGCTTCTTGGCTAACGTTGTAGCAGCAGAGGAGGAAAAGAAAGAGAAGAAGGAAGTGAAAGACGTTCCAGTGGTTCGAGAATTTCCCAATGTTTTCCCAGAGGATCTTCCCGGACTACCTCCAAAGCGCGATATTGATTTTCACATTGATCACATTCCTGGAGCTAATCCTATCGCCAGAGCTCCTTATCGACTCGCGCCGTCCGAAATGCGCGAACTCTCAACCCAACTCCAGGAATTTCTTGAGAAAGGCTTTATTCGCCCGAGCACCTCTCCTTGGGGCGCACCAGTCCTTTTCGTCAAAAAGAAGGACGGGTCGTTCCGGATGTGCATTGACTACCGGGAATTGAATAAGTTGACTATCAAGAACCGCTATCCTCTGCCTCGAATCGACGATTTGTTTGATCAGCTACAAGGCGCTACGTGTTTCTCGAAGATCGATCTACGTTCAGGATATCATCAGCTGCGTATACAAGAAGAGGATATACCCAAGACCGCGTTTCGCACTCGTTACAGCCATTACGAATTCGTTGTCATGCCTTTTGGCCTAACCAATGCACCAGCAGTTTTCATGGATCTGATGAATCGAGTGTGTAAACCATATCTCGACCGTTTCGTCATCGTGTTCATCGACGATGTCTTGATCTATTCCAAAACAAGAGCCGAACACGTGCAACATCTATGTTTGGTTCTCGAGTTACTCCAGGGGAACCAACTCTACGCCAAATTCTCCAAGTGCGAGTTTTGGTTGGGGGAGGTTCAATTTCTGGGTCACATCGTAAATAGTCAGGGTATTCACGTCGATCCTGCGAAGATCGAAGCTGTTAAGAGCTGGGTTACGCCTAAGAACCCGACTGAAGTCCGCTCCTTTCTCGGGCTAGCGGGCTATTATCGACGATTCATCGAAGGATTCTCGAAGATTGCTGTACCACTTACCTCTCTCACGCATAAGGACCAGCCTTTTGTCTGGGGAACCAAACAAGAGTATGCCTTTCGAACCCTCAAATACATGCTTTGCAATGCTCCTGTACTCACACTACCCGACGGGAACGATAATTTCATTGTCTACTGTGATGCTTCCAACCTTGGTCTCGGTTGTGTCCTAATGCAACATGACAAGGTCATAGCTTACGCATCTCGTCAGCTCAAAATCCACGAGAAGAACTATACAACCCATGATCTCGAGCTAGGCGCAGTTGTTTTTGCATTAAAGATTTGGCGATACTACCTGTATGGTACAAAGTGTACGATCTTCACCGATCATAAGAGCCTACAACACATCTTTAACCAAAGGGAACTAAATATGCGTCAACGCCGATGGGTAGAACTTCTCAACGATTACGACTGTGAGATTCGTTATCACCCAGGCAAAGCAAATGTTGTTGCCGACGCACTTAGCAGACAGAGCTATCTGCTTAGCACTCGTAATGTTCAAGCCCAGCACAATCTCGAAGCTCTCATTCGCGACGCCCAACATGCATGTTTCAACGAACGCACTTTGAAGAAAGAAAGAATCTACCACGATGGAGCCCAACTCGTGAGCAAATCAAATGGGATATTCCACTTCTTAGACCGAATTTGGATTCCCAAGCGAACCAACCTGCGACAGATTATCATGGATGAAGCCCACAAATCCCGATACTCTATCCATCCCGGTGCTGACAAAATGTACCATGACCTTCGCTATAGGTACTGGTGGCCGGGTATGAAACGGGATATCGCTCTCTACGTCGGAAATTGCCTAACCTGTGCTAGAATCAAGGCTGAACATCAAAGACCCTCTGGCTTGCTCGAACAACCACCAATTCCCATGTGGAAGTGGGAGAGCATAGCTATGGATTTCGTAACCAAACTTCCAACCACGTCGTCAGGTCACGACAGCATATGGGTTGTTATTGACCGTTTGACCAAATCAGCTCACTTTCTGCCAATACGAGAGGACTACAAGGTAGAACGATTAGCCCGAATCTACACCGACGAGATCATTTGTCGACATGGGACGCCTCGTGACATCATCTCTGATCGTGATGCTCGGTTCACTTCACGATTGTGGGAAACGTTTCAAACGGCACTTGGTACAACGCTTAATCTAAGTACTGCGTTCCACCCACAAACCGACGGTCAGACTGAAAGAACGATTCGTACGCTTGAAGACATGCTCCGTTCGTGTGTCCTAGACTTCGGTGGTAATTGGGATAGACACCTTCCGTTAGTCGAATTCTCGTATAACAACAGCTACCAAGCTAGCATCCAGATGGCACCTTTCGAGGCCTTATACGGAAGAAGATGTCGGTCGCCTATTGTGTGGCACGAGATCGGTCACTCGCAACTAACCGGTCCGGAGCTCCTACAAGAAACGACAGACAAAATTTTCCAAATTCGAGACAACCTAGCGAAAGCTCGGGATCGACAGAAATTTTACGCCGATAAAAAGCGCAAACCCCGTGAATATGGCGTTGGTGACTACGTACTCCTAAAGGTATCACCTTGGAAGGGTGTAGTCCGATTCGGCAAGAAGGGGAAACTCGCGCCTCGATATGTTGGACCTTTTAAGATTCTGGAAAGGATCGGAAAATTCGCCTACAGACTCGAATTACCGGAGGAACTTAGCAATGTCCATCCGACTTTCCACGTGTCAAACCTCCGAAAGTGCATCGCCGACCACGACTTACATGTTCCTCTAGATGATCTACAAGTGAACGAAACATTACACTTCGTGGAAAAGCCTGTTGAAATCATGGATCGCCAAACCAAAGAACTCAGGTGCTCACGCATTCCTATTGTGAAAGTCCGATGGGAAGGCAAACGAGGCGCGGAGTTCACGTGGGAACTCGAAAGCGACATGAAGGCAAAGTATCCACAGTTGTTTAACGAAGGAGTAATGTCCGGTTAAGAAAGGCAAGGTGGCATACTTGTAAATAAGGAGAGTCTCCTTATATCCTTGGCCTATAAATAGAACCCTTAGGGTTAGAGAGAGAAAGTAGAAAAAAAAGGCAAAACGTGATTCTCGGATTTGTATACGTCATCATAATCAATAGAATCACGGTTATTGTATACGTTTAATTTAGCAATTTTCAGAGAAAAACGTGATAGATAAGAAAGATGAAGAAATTGCTCAAATCTGAGCAATCGATAACCTGCTCAGATACCACTTGTAGGACTGATTTGACTCCGTTACGATTATATTTAGTCAAGCACGTTCGCGGATTCCGTACGTCGAACGTGTTGTTACGCAATCGAATCGGAGATAAATCCGGACCTACAATATTCAAATTTCTCACAAACTGCTTCGAATAGAAATCTAAAACTTTATAGGCTTTTAGACTAGTTATTTTCGCACATCATATCCGAAAATAAGCAATTTTAACCATAATATCCCGGTTAATTTGACGATTTTCAATGGTCCGAACGAAAGACTCTCACATGTGATCCACGACTTAGTTACAGCTTTCAGCTTAATTTCGGGACGAAATTTCCTAAACAAGGGGAGGCTGTAACACCCCGTGTTTTCACGAGTGAAAGTCAAAGTCAAGGTCAAAGTCAACGACCGATTTCGCGCGACTTGACTCGTAGAAATGATTCTATTTTATTTATATTATGTGGAGTAAATGTCGTACATTACAATAATCGAATCATGCTAACCGTATTTCAATCGATCTACGACTATGAATGATAGGAAGTAACAATGCGATAAAGTTAATCAAGCTATGCTAATCAAATCGACATCGAACCGTAACTCGAGCTATGTATTTTACTTGTCATTTATACGTGTGTGTGTGCCTTACGTGTTACCTGTGCATGTTTATTTTATGTTATGTTGTGATAATCAAGCGAACTCGATCGAACTCGAAGTCTAAACTCGAATGTAAACGAACCCGAACCCGAATTCCGAGTCAAACCATATAAGAAGTAGTTGGGACTGAAAGTAATTTGACTAGGAAACCCTATCGAATCGCTCGCAAATCGAAACCGAAGCAACATTGCACCGAACACACCAAAACAGGCGGCATCCGCACGGATGGCCAATCCGCACGGATTGCCAATCCGCACGGATGACCAGTCCGCGCGGATAGCCTACCCGGGTGCGTGCCATGCGCACGGCTTACCCCTTTCCCTTTTTGGCATCCTATAAATACACAGGTCACTCTCCACTTTTTCCACTTTTGGCAAGTGACGTCCGAACCGCACGCATTCTTCACTTTTTCTCAGATTTCTCCCAATCCAGGTAAGATCTTGCACTAATTCTTGTACATCTTTGATCACTACACAATTCTACACCTTTCCATCTTTCAAATCTCCACTTTTAACCACGAAATCATCCGGATTTGAGGTATTCTCGGGTGACGTCATCATGAAGTTCTTATGAACTTCAAGCTTGACCACATTCCACCAAGAATAGCTCAGATCTAAACGGTTTCTACAAGATTTCACAATAACTTCACCTAGATCTAAACTTTTCTAAGGATAAAAGAGTTGAAAGAAATAAACCTAAGTTCTCTCTTTCTTTTACCCTTAAAATCGGTACGAATCTGATCGGTTCTAGTGTTCTACTTGTTGATAGTGATTCACTAGTTCTAGATCTGGAATCCTACCCACGGACAACTGATTTTGGGGATAACCGGGATGACCGTTCTAAGTCGCCGACAGGCCGAGTTAGGGTGGTTCCTGACCGGGCTAGTCACGCGGGTGAGAATACAATTCCAAGTGGTTGCCACGTAATCAGAACGTCTCGATAAACGACAACAGAAACCAAGAGTAGACGAACGAAACAATCAGACCAGAGACTGTCCGCACGGACCAGTTGTCCGCACGGACAAGTTGTGCGCATGGATTACCATCCGCACGCACCGGTCATCCGGACGGGTTGTCACCCGGACGAGCTACCCTTGGGACCCACTTTCCAAACAAGGTTTGAGTATCGACGAATGAGCAATCCGGACGGACGACCTCTGAATGGATTACTCTTCGGATCATGAGATACTAAGGCCTTAAAATAAATTCAAACAATGTTCATCCGCACGGCCAAGTCGTACGCATGGACAGACTATCCGGACGGATGGCCCCTGCCCGCGCGCACAGACTGTCCGCACGGATCACCACTGTCCGCACGGACTACCATACTCACGGATCGTCGTCCGCGCGATCGGCTTGAAAGGTAGAAACACTTATGTGATTTCTAAATGCTACAACGAAAACTCCAAAGCACAAGCCATCATACACAAACACATCTCACACTTAGGAAGAAACAATCCACTTGAACGTTTATCCGCACGAACAACTTGTCCGTACGGATAAGTCATCCGCACGCACAACTAATCCGCACGGGTTACCACCCGCACGGACAGTCGCACGCACGGATGGCTTATCCGGATGGATCACCATCCGCACGCATCACCATCCGCGCGGATAGGTCATGCGCACGGATGACTTCCTCTCACGGATAGCTGATCCGCATGAACAGCCATCCTAACCACTCTCACTTGTACTGTTTTACGCGCCACTTATCGTTACGTTATCAAATCTATTCAGGCTAACCGTACTCGCTGTAAAGCGCTCCCTTCAATCCACAATCGCTGTGAGTATACTCGAACCCTTTTTGCTTTCGCACTTTTGGGTGTTACATACGTTACAACTATTCAAACTACAACTATCACACTACTCAAGCTATTTTAACGCTTAACCATTAATGCATGATATACGTGGCTTATGAATGCTTGTTTGTTATGTTTACACATGGAATGTTGTCTACCTGCCTTAGCAACGATAGTACTATAGTTTGGACTCAGCACCCGTTCACACGGGGGTTGTTAAGGATCTTTCACTTGCATGGATTACAGTGGTAATCATGTATTGCGAACTGCCTCGGGCAGTCAACCCGCAGTCATTGGTATCGATGGATCTATGTCGATAACTAACGTGCTTCATTTCACTGTGTGTACGTGCTGGTTATGCGTAAACGAATTCGAACTCTATATGCTATTATCAAACTTGTATGCTCACCTTTACATTTTATGTATTGACTTTATTTTAACGTATGTGACAGGTGCTTAGGACGCATATGTGGTAGGGAATGGAAGCTAGAATAAAGCTTTAGAGCCCAACAAATAGTTGTCTGTAGATAACTTATTAGGGGTCTCTAGAAGCAGATAAACAATTGCTACTTATTTAAATCTGAGTTGTCGGAACAGAGTATTTGTTTTGATGTTGTCTGTAATAACTTGTTTGACTATTTATGTTACGGTATGGGACGTAATGCTTTAATTAAATGGTGATGATAGTTGTTATGGAAACTTCTGGACAATCTGTTTCGCTCAGTGCCGCGCCCCGATGATTCCGCCATCGGTTGGGGTGTGACAGATAACATACGAATCGGTATACTTTAGCAGTTTGACGCTTTAGGTCCCTCAAATGCGTAAACTTGCGTAAATCATCATTTAATAGCATTGAAGCCTCATCTAATCCATATTAGGCATACTTGAAAGTATTATTAAACATCATAATGCTTCGGGTTCGATAAAAGATCATTCAGAGGTATAATTAAACATATTGACGCTTTTAGTCCCTTATACTTGTAAGGTTGCGCGTAGCTTCACTTTTAGGCATAAAAGCCTTGGGTGGCCAATGATTGGCAATCCCGAGAGTATAATCAAATATCATGAGGCTCTCGGTTTTTTGAAAGGTCACTCAGAGGTAAGAATTAACATGTTGACGCTTTTAACCCTTTATTGCGCAAACTTTCAGTTAATTACACAAACGGCTACACTTGATTACCAAATGGCTCATTTGTGAATATAAAACCATAAAAGGTTATTTAGAAACTTATTTTAGGTATGTTAATACTTCCAGTTCTTTCATAATTAATGTTTTTCGATTTTTCGAAAAAATTAGTTCCTTATATTCAAGGTTTGACTTTACTAGGGTTTATTACACGTGTCAATACTTCGTTGAACGTGATTTTACGAGGTGTTACACATGAGAGCCCTAATGATTGTAGTCTAGACTCGAGAATGAATCCAAGTTCGCTACAATCGAAGCTCTAATACCAAACTGTCACACCCTGACTTTTGCGGAAGCGTGATTATGTGTGACTTGCTTAATATCATTGGATTCAACCATAATAAACAACTATATGATAAAACCAAAGATGTTCATCCATTAAGTTAGTTTTAAAACATCACAACATCATTGTCTTAAATCCCAACATAGACTTTAAATCCAAATTACAAACCATGCAAATTGTTTTAGAGTTCCACAAGGACTCGACAAAAGACACTAATGAAAACCAGGCTTTGAATTATGTATCTTATCCAGGATAAGACACACAATCCAAACCCTTAGACTCCGGATGACATCTTTTATTCCCAACATTACTTGAAACGTCCAAACGCCCGCCAGATCCACATTTAATTCCCTGAAATACATGTAGTTTGAAAACATCAACAAAAGTTGAGCGAGTTCATGTGTTTTGTGTGTTAGCTCGAATAAACTTTGTAATCATCATGAGTAAGTATGTATGTATTTGTAAACCCGGTATGAAAGCAAATAAGGAAACAGACCAATTAATGGTTTGCAAGGCCATTAACATGTGTGCAACGGCGTAGGAAGGCTCAAACCTGGCAGATTTTGTACCGGGCCTCCGGCTGTAAGACATAGTCACCTCATGGGCCAAACATCGGTCCACATGGGTGTGGGCTCTCTACACCCAAATAGATCTATCACTCATGTCCCTCGGTCCAAATACGAGGATTAATGGTCTTAAGAGTGAGCCTACCCATTCACATGATCTAATAGTACATTCCTTAGCTAACCATACCAATTGTAATCGTTTGTAAACATTTTGTAACATGTGCTTCACCCCCGAAGTTATAAAACAAAAACAGTTAAAAGAAAAGGGGGACATGAACTCACAGTTTTGCGTTCTTCGTATCCGACTGTAACTCAAAGTTTCCTCTGGTGTACACGACTACCTACAACGTACTACGGTTTATTAGACGAGCGGGTCGTGCCTTGACTTAGTAATAATTAGTGTCTTTGAGTTACGTTTCACTATGACTTTAATATTATTCCAAGTTATATAATTATTTGTTAAAATAATAAATATTTTAACTTAAATTATATTTACCAAATTTTGGAATATTAGTTAAAATAATATATTTTAACTTGTCATACTTATGTATTTGTATTTTCCCCAAGGATGGGTGTTTTAGTATTCGTATTCTAATTCCTGTATATTTTTGCCAAGTATCGGTGGCGTATTCGGGTGTGTATTTATACGTACGAGAATACGTATTTTATTGTGTTTATTAAGTATCTCATACTTAATTTTTGTATTAACTTTTCCATAATAATATTTCTAATAAAAATACATCAATATGTATTCCCAATATATATTTTAAGAAATATTACATAGAAAAATTACTTATAATTTTTCCCTTGGCAAAAATATTTATAAATTTCATGTAAGTCTCAAAAATAATATATTTTCAAGTTTAACTTGGAAAATATATATAAACTTATTTTTCACCAAAAAATAGTGTATATAATGTTTATTCAAGAAAATATATATTTTCTCCCAAAAATAATATATCTTCTAATAATTCCAAAAATATATATTTTTATCTACCAAAAATAATATATTTTCTTCATGCCAAAAATATGATATATTTATAATTATTGTAAAAATCATATTTTTGTTCTCTTAATGTCCAAAATATTAATTACCAAAATATACTTATGAATAAAATTTTCGAAATATTTTTGTGAGTTATATTCCTTTGTTTGACTTCTCCAATATTGTGGGTATAATTTATATATTCATTCTCTTGGAATTTTGGTAATATTTTGGATTGTATTTTGATGAGTTATATTATTTCAAGTCCTAAAATAATATAACTAATACACATGATATACAAATAATCACACACATGGTGACTTCTAAATATATATTTCCTAAATACATATTTAGTCACTTTTATTTTTAAAAACCAACCTCCAATATTTATAATTTTTGTAACAAAAATTATGGCAAACTTTATATGAAAATTCATGATTTAAAATACACTTGTAAATATTTTTTCAAAAATATTTTTCTAAGTGTTCAATTTTTAGAAAAATTTTGCCATAGTTTCCCCTAAAAATGGAGGTTTCCATGCCTTCAAGGCATATCATTTTCTTTTATAAATCAACACAATCAACAATAAACCAATCAACACTTACCAATTTGCCAAAATCATGCATAAATTACTACTTCATGAACTTGAAAATTTACAAAAATTTCTTACTAGTGTATTTACTAAGCTTAGTTACCCTTTAAAGTGTGGTTGTTTGTTTAAAAACTTCATTTTTAAAGAAATTAGTCCTTTACAACTTGTAGATCATTTTTCTAAAAATGTTTCTTCTTGAGTTTTTCTTGTTACATAAGTATTTCTACACTTGTTTAACCACTAAAATTGTGGTTAATTTCTTTAAGAACCAAGATTAAGTAAACTTTGTATTTTAAACTTGATTTCTTGAAATCATAGATTTACAAGACTCTATGTTTACTTTGATCATCACTTAACAAGAAAAACAACTTATACTTTCAAGTTCATGATTTACATGAGGATGATCTATTGATCTTAACATAATCATCCTCTCATCTTGCTAGATTATGTCTTTAATCACTATCTAGCAAGATCACATGATGATTTACATCAGTAACATGAGCAATCAACAAGCATAACAACACATAAATATCATGATTTCTTATGTATTTAGTCTTATGTTCAAGTTTCAAGTTCAAGATTCATGGTGTTCTTTAAGATTAACAACTTGTATCTTCTTTTAACCAACAAAATAAGATGTAAAATGAAAAGTAGAATGATCTTACTACTAGCTCAAGGCTAGGGATGATCACTAGATGAAAATGGAGTGGATAAAAGCTTGTGTGAGTGGTCCTTCAACTTCCAAGAGCTCCAAGCTTCTTTACTATGCTTCTAACACCTTTGTATATGTATGGATTGTATGAGAGGTGAAAGATGAAGATGGATGTATGGTGGGTGTGTTCAGCCGAAGGTAGAAGAGAGGGAAGAAGAAGATGTCAAGTGTTGAGTGTTTGAGAAACGAGAGGTTATGGTCTTGGAGTTAATACTTATAATCACCAACACATATTTTTCCAGTGGTTCTTGTGTTTTATAAAGAGAAACATGATCCAATTTATTAATCAAATAAAATCTTTGGGTGGGGCCATATGTTGGCCGATTGTAGGTGGGGGGGGGGGGGTCTTAGGCTAGGTAGTAACTATAAGTTAGTTTAGTTGGTTAAAATCTAAGTATTAGTTAGGTTAGTTAGTTACTAGTCGTTATATAATGTGTTATGCTGTTCGGGGACCATAACTAGCTTGGTAATGTTAAAACAATGCTTCTAGTGAAAATTTGGTCTTTTGGGTAGTGTCCGGTTATTCGGTTGGTTACCGGTTCGTTAAGATGCTAAACTATGCAGTTTCGTGTGCTTTAGGTTACCTTTTGTGACAGTTTTGATTCACGATACTTAGGAAAGCATTCTGGACCATTTAACCATATTTCTGCATGATTTTAAAGTGTTCAAATGCTGATTTTTGCTGATTTCTACAGAATTCTGCAGTTTATGAGAGTTTTAGGCACTTTCCGACACTTAAACTATCTCTAGGAATGCAGTTTTGTGATCCTTACTTTCCTACACACTATACTAATGTAATACTTGGTTTCTGGCTCATTCTGTGTCTCAACTGTGCTAATTGTGTTTCGTGTATCATTTGAATCAACAAGGTTTGCATGCAATAATGATATGTCATTTTCAATATATGATGCACATGTATATATATGGCAATAATTAGAAAGCAAGTCAGGTAATTAATTGTAATTCAGTACAGTCATTAAGCACTAATCATTGTTTAATAATTGTACGGATACCTGGAATTTTGACAGTTGTCACAACCAATACTCGAACCAACTATACTAGATTTGCAGTGTTTCCAACAAAGACACCCGCCATGGCCTAAATACTAAAAAACAAAATTTTAAAGAATATTAATGGATCTATAGTGAGTTACACCCATAGAAACAACTGATCAATACATATAATATGAAAATGAAAACAATTTATTTAACAACGAAGATATAGGGTGTTTAAAAAAATCTGGATCCAAAACCGAACAAACCGAAATTTTCAAAATTCTATATCCAAAATATCCTAATTTTTGGATTCGGATATGGATTTCTAAAAATTTTGGATAACCGGACTATCAAATGTCCAAAAACTAAAAAAAACAGTAAATATATATTATACGAGCAATATGTTTATTTTGAAATACAGAAAATTGTATGCATGCATAGTTGTAATCTTTGCACGAAACAATTTTTTTTTTTACAAATTCAGATATCCGTTTATATAGTTTATATTTCTGAATCCGTATCTGAAATTTCCGGATAACCGATACAAATATTCACTCTCTAAAATTTTTGAAAATCCGAAAACCGGATAATCCAATTTTGAACACCCTTAGAGATCATGTCTTAATTTCAATATAAGTATACCAAATTATCAGTGGATGTACTTGTTGTTGATGTGACTTCGCATAAACCAATTAATAAGTTTATTAAGAATGATTTACAAAACATAATGAATGATATTTTTCTTATATATTCATCGGTGTTTTTTGTTTGTTCTATCAATAGTCAACGTTATCTAAAAGTCAACAAGTAAAACAAAAGTAATTATTTTATTAAATATCACATTTTTCACATTTCATTTCATTATCATTATGAGCTATGTACTGAGCGTATTTTTGTAAACATAGGGAACTTTTAGAATTCCTGCGAGTTTTAGGCGCCACTTGAAATTCGCCTTTATCTTCACCACCACAAGTCCTTCACCAAGCATTATTTTTGAAAACCCCCTAATTGGTCTTTTTGTAAGCCAGAGCCTCAAATCTCACTACAATCGGCTGTTGTGTTTTGAAGAACGAAAATTTGGTGTTTGTGGTTGAAATGACAAATAGAGTGGGATAATCTCTAGCAGTTGTGCCAATATTGTATGATATTGATAGGGGTGTTCAAGATTGGATTATCTTGTATTCGGATATCCAAAAATCAGATATCCGAAAATTTTGGATAGTGAATATTGATATCCTAATCCGTACCGAAAAATTCGGATATCTGAAAACCAGATATCTGAAACTTCGGATACGGATTTGGATATCCAAACGGATATCCGAATGTATAAAAAATATGATTTGTGCATAGCTAAAACTAAACCTATATTCGGTATTTTAAATTTACAACATTGAAAACTAAAAACGTTCATAAATCCACATTTGAATATGATTATTTACTATTTTTTACTATATTCCAAACTAAATATATTGCTCAAATACTATATACATTTATAAAAAAATAGTTTTCGGATGTCGAATTATTGGATAAATCTTTTGAAATTCATACCCGAATACGCATCCGAAAATTCAGATTCAGATATTTCGGATTCGGTTTCGAATCCGGATTTTTTGAACACCCCTAGATACCGCGTCTAGGTATGCAATGTGCGTACCTTTTTCCCCAAAACTAATTACATGGCAAAAAATTTCTACAATTGTAGCTACATTGTTATCCATACATATGTTGTTTGTCATTGTTATGTATATATATTCGACTAGAGCTTAAAATAAGCTTTCGTGAAACAAGATACATGCATGCAAAAAATGCAATGAATGCGAGTGTGAATTTAATCCTAAAGCGTGTTACGTTTGTCTCATTGTGTATCTTATCTCTTCTCGAGTCTATATCAAACCGACCATAAGTTATTAAATTTAACCATTTGTTATACAAACATTATAAATTATAATGTGTTGTTAAGTTGAGGAATAACTTCCAATATTGCGGTGGTTCGCCAATACTCGAACCATCTCTTCTAGATTTGTAGTGTTTTCAACAAAGACACCCGCCATGGCCTAAATACCAAAACTACATTAAACAAAATTTTAAAGAATATTAATGGAGCTATAGTGAGTTACACCCATAGAAACAACTAATCAATACATACAATATGAAAATGAAAATACTTTATTTAATAGCGAAGATATAGGGTGTTTAAAAAAATCTAGATCCAAAACCGAACAATCTGAAATTTCCAAAATTCTGTATCCGAAATATCCGAATTTTTGGATTCTGAAAAGGATTTCTAAAAAATTCGGATAACCAGACTATCCAATATCCAAAAACAAAAAAAGTTGTAAATATATATTATATGACAAATATGTTTATTTTAAAATTTAGAAAATTGAATACATGCATAGTTGTAATCTTTGCCCGAAACAAAATTTTTTATTCTTTTTTACAAATTTGGATATCCGTTTATATAGTTTATATTTTTGAATCCGTATCCGAAATTTCCAGATATCTGATATAAATATTCACTCTATAAAATTTTTGAAAATTCGAAAACCAGATAATCCGATTTTGAACACCCTTGGAGATCATGGTTTATCATTTCTTAATTTCAATATAGGTATACCAAATTATCAGTGGATGTAATTGTTGGTGATGTGACTTCGCATAAACCAATTATTAAGTTTATTAAGAATGATTTACAAAACATAATGAATGATATTTTTCTTATATATTCATTGGTGTTTTTTGTTTGTTCTATCAATAGTCAACGTATTTAAAAGTCAACAAGGAAAACAAAAGTGATTATTTTATTAAAGGGTAAATTACTTTTTGAGTTCCTGTGTTATATGGGTTTTAACTGGTATACAAAAAAAATCTCTCTCCAACTCTTTACTCTCTATGTACAATCCGCGCTCTCTGTTTTTGGCAACCACACTTTTATCACAATTTTTGATTTTATTCATATTCACTCAATCAAAAACTATAAAAAAAAGTGTCACACTTATCGATTTGGTGATTAGGTTGGAACAACAACCGTTATCCTAAACAAGTCCCTAAAAATCATAGTCTCGATCAAAGTCTACTCAACAAGAGAACAAACTGTTACACCAAACGCAACGATCCATGTTTGCACAACCCCATGATTTAAATTCCGATACCGGTCTATTATTCCCATCTGCTAATTAGGGTGGTATGAGATGTAATTATGCGATGAACCCTATACATATAACAACCCTCCTGAATATTTTTGACGCCCTAATATATATTAAAATATTCTCACATGTCCTAAAATACACCCCGTATGTAAAAACCGAGCCCAATATACGATATAACATTAAAAATTAAACAAAAACAAAGTTTTCGTGTCGCACACGGGCCGCGTAGACCCTTTAGGGATCTTACGCGGGGCGCGACAGCTCCAAACTCAGACGAAACCCTAGCGTGCCACGTGTCATCACCGTGTCAACCCTAAACCCGATGAATCAGCAAGCCTACACCCTATTACTCTATGTCGCGGGCCGCATAAGCCTTAGCTTAATCTTACGCGGGCCGCGAGGGAAGTTGAAGGGTCGAATATATATAGAGGTCCTCAGCCTTCAGTTTCCGTTGCTCAATTCCTTCGATTCCCTCTCAAATTCTGAATAGTAGGCATTATTATCCGGTATAATACCCCCTAATTAACGAAGTTATGCTCCGTTGTAAGTATTATAACCCCGGTTACGTATTAGATACGTTGCCCGATTGATCCAGGGTTCCGTAATGGTTGTCGTGGTTCTGCCCGACGTAGTCATTGGAATGCCGTCTCGGGGAGGGTATTACTAATGTAAATATAAAGGGTTATTATACTAACGCGTGTGCATTGTGTAAATTATAGATAATCACCAGGAAACCTTAGAAGAAGTCTAAGATAACAATGTGAGTAATCTCCTTTTTGTAAATTGGTTTTTACAAAACCTTAAATGTTTTACAATGCGATTAAGCAGTGATTGAGTCTTTGTAGTTCTTCAATTACTGCCGGTATGTTGGGGTTTTGTATACAAAATGTGGAACACGTTACCATTGGACAACGAGTTAGCCAGTGCGTAATATGACCCACCAGTCAGGATTGACAATACTGAATGAATAATTGTATAGAAATAAACAATGTAATAGCTCTCATTACTGTTTAAGGATAAACTCTTCTTGATTAAACTGGGATTCACTCACCAGTATTTCCCACTGACAACATGTTTTAAACGCGTTTCAGGTAACAAAGTATTTCCCACTGACAACATGTTTTAAACGCGTTTCAGGTAACAAAGTGGAAAAGTGGCTATAAAAGTTACCTAAATAAAAGAAGATGTTTTATTCAATAAAATAGGGATTTTCCCTATGAAAATGTTTGTAATGAAAACTTGGGTTTTATCCCAATATGTTTAATACTATAAAAGTGTGGTATTTACTTTGATAAATATTTCCTAACTACGGTCCTGATGAAATTTCTGCTGCCAAAATGATAAACAAAATGATACCACCAAAACTGGTCTCGCGGCCGCCCGTTCCCGGGACAGATAGGGGCGGGGGTTGCGACAGAAGGTGGTATAAGAGCTAAGCCACTGATTCAGCCACAGAAGTGTTTTGCTGACACCAAAATATTATTCAAATTGTTAGAAAATTAATTATGGAAATACGTGCATAGTTGTATTTTACTGTTATGTGTTATTTGACTATTTGTTAGTTTACATTATATGTGATCAAGGGCCCTCAGACGCATATCGTCAGTTGTCCAATTCACCTAGGAGTGAAGGTACTTCTTCATTGCCTGCCCTCTCTAGGTATTCAGCTGACTAGGAAGAAGGGATGTTTGTATTTTAAGGCTCAGTCTGAAGAACCATTCCCTCAGAAAAAGAGAGGATGGTTTAGTAAGGGAGCATTCGAGCGTAGGAAAAGAATGCGAAAGTTGCAACAGTAGAGAGTCCTAGCAGCCGCTAAGCGAGAGTCAGATGCCCATACACAGGATATGCTTGATAGGAGCTTAGCCAATTTTCATATCCTAGCAACAACAGCTGCCGACCCAAACCTGGAACAACTAGTAGCCCCACAACCCTTACCTTTGTTCCCCACTCAGCCGATGGAGATAGAAAACAACCCCGAAAATCAAGTCCAAATGCATGATTTCAACCCTGAGGAGATACCTAGGATACCAGCCCCTAATCCCTTAGACTCGGATTATGATACATGGTTCGATGATCATAGGGATTTTATGCCACGCTATCACCTAAACGATGAACCCATGCAAAACTTAGCAGCCTATCCAGGTCTGGACCCTCTAGATCCCTACTACTATGATAACGATGAATACATTAGGGAGATCTTAGAGAATCTGTACCCTCAGGAGGATCCCATGCCCTAGTACCCAAACCCAGTACCAGCACCTGCACCCCCAATGAGTGCAGAAATTGTGCACGAGCTCCGAACTTTCGGGGAAGAGATTTTAGAGAGTACTGAGAGGATGAGGCAGGTAGGAGAGCGACCCGTCTGGAAGTACGACGAGCGCAATATGGATTACTAGATGAATCCAGATCAGTGAAGGTGATGGTGATGGTGAAGTTGGTAATAATAATAATATATGTTGTAGTATAGACCACTTCGTGGTTAGCGATGCATAGTAGTATTGTAATTTTAATTTCAGCTTTAGTGTGTATTAGACGCATACTATATAAGAAAGAGTAAAGTCGCAATGCTCGACGCTTTTGACCAATATGTGTGTTGTGTGATTGTTGCCTAAATTATTAATTATTTTGTGATATTAATAATTGGTAAATGTTTAAAATTCAGATGGACGATGAAGTAAACCAGGAAAACCAGAATAATGATAACCAGAGTAACAATAACCCGGATAACGGTAACCCGAACAACAACAGTAATGGAAACCAAGTGGATAACAGTGCCATGCAACATATAGTGGCACAAGGGATAATAGATTCGATGCCATATATTATCAAAACGGTTAAGGAAGCGGAAAATAAAAGTAAGCATGATAGTAAACGACCCTCTGAACCTGAAACAATGGACCCGTACTTCAAGTGCCCATTCCCAAAAGAAGAAGAACCGCGTCTTATGGTTATTCTTATAAAGAATTCTGGTCTTGTAAACCAATGGAATTCTCGGGCAATGAAGGGGCCGTTGCATCTTTATGCTGGATAGAAAAGGCTGAGGCAGTCTTAAGAATAAGTAAATGCGCGGAAGAGGATAAGATAATGTTTGCTTCCAATCTGTTTAAGAATTCAGCACTAGAATGGTGGAACACTATCCTCCAGTCTAGGGGAAGTGATAGAACTTACAATATGGAATGGGAGGAGTTTAAAAACATGGTAGAAAGGAAATTATGCCCTCCTAATGAAAAGGAACAGATAACTAATAAATTCCTAAACCATAGGATGATTGGGGTAGATGGTAAGGGTTATACTACATTATTCTTTGAATATGCCCGAATAGTACCAACCCTTGCTTCACATGAACCAGTATTAATCTCCCGTTACATCTGGGGATTAATTGGAGAGATTAGACATGTAGTCAAGGCAGCTAGACCTCAAACCATAGAAAAAACTGTAGAACTAGCCAACACCTTGACAGATGAATTAGTCCGTACACGAGAAGAGGATCAAAGGAGGAACCTAACCCAGAAGCTTACTCAAGAATTCTGTTCTGGAAATTCTAATCGTGGGAAAAATATAGGTTCTACCTCTGCACCCTACTGTAAGTATTGCAAAAGGAAGCATTCCGGAAGATGCTCCATATACTGTAACTTTTGCAAAATATCCGGACACAAGGAGGAAGACTGCAGGAAAAAGCCTAACAACAGGATATGCTACAACTGCGGAGAACAAGGTCATATCAAGCCTAACTGTCCAAAGCTAGCTCCAGCTACGAACACCAAGAATACTAAAAATGCTAGAGCATTTGTTCTGACTGCAGAAGAAGCAAAGATGATACCGGATGTGATCACCGGTACATTTTTAGTTAATGGTGTCTTTGCTAAAGTATTATTTGACTCTGGTACGAACCAAAGTTTTATTAATACTTCATTTTGCAAACTTCTCAATCAATCATTAACTAAACTCCCACAAGAATGTTTAGTAGAAACAGCAAATGGGGAAACCATTAAGATTTCTGAAATCTTGCAGGGAGCAAGAATAGAAATTTTAAATCAGAAATTTATTGCAAACCTTTACCCAATGAATCTGGCAGGATTTGATGTTGTGTTAGGAATTGATTGTTTAATAGCCGATAAAGCCAGTATTTTATGTGATCAAAAGTCAATTCAAGTAAATTCACCATGGGGTGAAAAGATCACAATTAAAGGAAATAAAACATCTAAATCCACAAAGTTCATCTCTGTGATGAAAACAACAAGTTATATAAGGAAAGAATCATTAGTGTATTTGATTTCTATAATCACTAACACTAAAGGAAAAGAATTAAAGGATATTCCAGTAGTGTCCCAGTTTTCAGATGTATTTCCAGAAGAGCTACTAGGGCAACCTCCAGATAGAGAAGTTGAATTCAGAATCCATTTGATACCAGGAACCACACCAATTGCCAAAGCACCTTACCGTTTGGCACCCGCAGAAATGCAAGAGCTGAAGAAACAATTAGACGAATTATTGGAAAAAGGATTCATACAGCCAAGCTCATCACCATGGGGAGCACCGATTTTATTCGTCAAAAAGAAGGACGGATCAATGCTTATGTGCATTGACTACCGTGAATTGAATAAAGTCACGATTAAGAATCGGTATCCATTACCAAGAATCGATGATCTATTTGATCAATTGCAAGGAGCACGATTTTTCTCTAAAATCGATTTAAGATCAGGATATCATCAATTACAGGTACAGGAAGAGGACATTCCTAAAACCGCTTTCAGAACAAGGTATGGCCATTATGAATTTAATGTCATGCCATTTGGTTTAACCAATGCCCCAGCTGCATTTATGGACATGATGAACCGAATATGTAAGCCATATTTGAATAAATTCATACTTGTCTTTATAGATGATATTCTTATTTATTCTAAAAGCAAAGAGGAACATGCAGCGCATCTGCACGCACTTTTAAGTTTATTAAGAAAAGAAAAGCTTTATGCTAAGTTTTCGAAGTTTGAGTTTTGGTTAGAACAGGTACAATTTCTTGGACATCTAGTTAATCATGAAAGAATTCATGTAGATCCCACCAAGATAGAGGCGATAACCAAGTGGAAAACCCCTGAGTCACCAACCGAGGTTAGAAGTTTCTTAGGATTACCCGGTTATTATAGAAGGTTTATTCGAGATTTTTCTAGAATAGCCATTCCCTTAACGAAGTTAACCTGTAAATTCGTTAAGTTTGAATAGGGACCAAAACAAGAAGAAGCCTTTAGAATTCTTAAGCAAAGATTAACCCACGCACCCATGCTAGCGTTACCAGAAGGAACTGAAGATTTTGTAATCTATTGTGACGCTTCCAAGTTAGGTTATGGATGTGTGTTAATGCAACGTCAAAAGGTTATAGCTTACGCCTCTAGACAGCTTAAGAATCATGAAGAGAATTATTCAACCCATGATCTAGAGTTAGGAGCTATAATTTTTGCCCTTAAAATTTGGAGACATTACCTTTACGGTAGTAAGTTTACTATATTCACCGACCATAAGAGTTTAAGGTATGTTTTTGGGCAAAAGGAATTGAATATGAGACAAAGACGCTGGATGGAGATACTTAGTGATTTTGATTGTAATATCCAATATCATGCAGGAAAGGCAAATGTAGTAGCTGATGCTTTAAGTCGAAAGTATCATGAAAAGCCAAAAAGAGTGCGTTCTCTTAAGTTAAATCTGCAAGTAGATTTAAATGATCAGATTAGAAAAGCACAAGAATCAGTAATCAAAGATGATACTAAGAAACTGAAAGGAATGATTAAGGAATTAGAACAATGAACAGATGGAATTTGGAGATTCCATAAGAAAAGAATGTGGATACCTAAATTAGGAAACCTACGTCACCTTATATTAGAAGAAGCCCACAAGTCTAAGTATACGATGCATCCTGGAAGTGATAAGATGTATCAGGACTTAAGAAAGAATTTCTGGTGGATAGAAATGAAAAAGGATATAGCAGCATATGTTGCAAAGTGTTTAACCTGTTCACAAGTCAAAGCTGAACATCAGAAACCCTCAGGTTTATTGCAACAATTAGAAATGCCTGTTTGGAAACGGGAATTGATAACAATGGATTTTGTTAGCAAATTACCCAAAACAAGAAAAGGTAATGATACAATCTGGGTGATTGTAGACAGGCTAACTAAGTCAGCTCATTTCTTACCAATGAAAGAAACTTTCAGTATGAAACAGTTAGCTAAATTATATGTAAATGAAATAGTTTCATTACATGGAATTCCTCTATCAATTGTTTCTGACAGAGATAGTCGTTTTACCTCTCATTTTTGGACAAGTTTTCAAAAAGCCATGGGAACCAAGTTGAATCTAAGCACCGCTTATCATCCTCAAACGGACGGACAAAGCGAAAGGATAATTCAAACAATGGAAGACATGCTTAGAGCTTGTGTAATTGATTTCGGAGGTAATTGGGACGATCATTTACCATTGATAGAATTTTCTTATAATAACAGTTATCATACAAGTATCAATGCTGCACCATTCGAAGCACTTTGTGGACGAAAGTGCCGAACGCCAGTCTGTTGGGCAGAAATTGGAGAAAAACAACTATCTGGACCTGAGATAGTACAAGAAACAACAGACAAAATCATTCAAGTCAAGGAACGACTGAAAGCAGCACGTGATCGACAAAAGAGTTATGCTGATAACAGACGAAAGCCCTTGGAATTTCAAGTAGGAGATAAAGTATTATTGAAAGTCTCTCCTTGGAAAGGAGTGGTAAGATTCATTAAAAGGGGAAAGCTAAGCCCCAGGTATGTTGGACCTTTTGAGATTATTAGAAGAATAGGACTTGTAGCCTATCACCTACAACTGCCAGAGGAAATGGCAAGAATACATGATGTATTTCATGTATCTAATCTCAAGAAGTGTTTAGCTGATGAGTCACTCATAGTACCTCTTAAGGATATAGAGGTAAATGAACAGTTAAAGTTTGTAGAGAAGCCTCTACAGATTGAAGACAGGAAAGTTAAGAACCTCAAGCACAAGAGATTAGTTCTGGTCAAAGTGAAATGGGACTCTAAAAGAGGACCATAATACACATGGGAGCTTGAATCAGAAATGCAAAGGAAATATCCGTACCTATTCCAGTAGATCTCGAGGACGAGCTCTAAAACAAGGTGGGGAGGATATAACAACCCTCCTGAATATTTTTTACGCCCTAATATATATTAAAATATTCCCATATGTCCTAAAATACACCCCGTATGTGAAAACCGAGCCCAATATACGATATAACATTAAAAATTAAACAAAAACAAAGTTTTTGTGTCGCTCGCGGGCCGCGTAGACCCCTTAGGGATCTTACGCGGGGCGCGACAGCTCCAAACTCAGACGAAACCCTAGCGTGCCACGTGTCATCATCGTGTCAACCCTAAACCCGACGAATCAGCAAGCCTACACCCTATTACTCTATGTCGCGGGCCGCGTAAGCCTTAGCTTAATCTTACGCGGGCTGCGAGGGAAGTTGAAGGGTCGTATATATATAGAGGTCCTCAGCCTTCAGTTTCAGTTGCTCAATTCCTTCGATTCTCTCTCAAATTCTGAATAGTAGGCATTATTATCAGGTATAATACCCCCTAATTAACGAAGTTCTGCTCCGTTGCAAGTATTATAACCCCGGTTATGTATTAGATACGCTGCTCGATTGATCCAGGGTTCCGTAATGGCTGTCGTGGTTTTGTCGGACGTAGTCATTGGAATGCCGTCTCGGGGAGGGTATTACTAATGTAAATATAAAGGGTTATTATACTAACGCGTGTGCATTGTGTAAATTATAGATAATCACCAGGAAACCTTAGAAGAAGTCTAAGACAGCAATGTGAGTAATCTCCTTTTTGTAAATTGTTTTTACAAAACCTTAAATGTTTTACAATGCGATTAAGCAGTGATTGAGTCTTTGTAGTTCTTCAATTACTGCCGGTATGTTGGGGTTTTGTATACAAAATGTGGAACACGTTACCATTGGACAACGAGTTAGCCAGTGCGTAATATGACCCACCAGTCAGGATTGACATTACTGAATGAGTAATTGTGTAGAAATAAACAATGTGATAGCTCTCAATACTGTTTAAGGATAAAACTCTTCTTGATCAAACTGGGATTCACTCACCAGTATTTCCCACTGGCAACATGTTTTAAACGCGTTTCACGTAACAAAATGTAAAAGCCAACCAGAAGCCAGTTGGACAGCACTGAAGGCTTGGAAAAGTGGCTATAAAAGTTACCTAAATAAAAGAAGATGTTTTATTCAATAAAATAGAGATTTTCCCTATGAAAATGTTTGTAATGAAAACTTGGGTTTTATCCCAATATGTTTAATACTATAAAAGTGTGGTATTTACTCTGATAAATATTTTCTAACTACGGTCCTGATGAAATTTCCGTTGCCAAAATGATAAACAAAATGATACCACCAAAACTGGTCTCGCGGCCGCCCATTCCCGGGACAGATAGGGGGCGGGGGTTGCGACAATACAACATTCATTGTGTGTGATGAACCATAAACAACGCTAAACCTGACACGAAACACCACTGTATATATCAGTCATAGATCTCCCCAGCCGATGAACAAAAGGGTTTTGATATCTAGAGCTTGGTGGTGGTGCTCGCTGCTCATAAACCGTCCCGTCCTAAATGACGACTATCAAATTTGTTTATCAATAGCGTTCCATTGTCATAAGATTTAAAGAAGCCGGAGATAGGGATACCGAAACTTAAGGGAGGTGGTGAGGTCGACGACTTCAGTGAAAGAGAAGAGAGTCATAACGAGAGACAAAAAAAAAGAATCTTATATATGTGTGTCTTTAATTGCGATTTACAGAGTAAAACTAGACGAATAAGTCCCATATTTTTTTAAAAAAAATAGAACTTACTAGTCTGAGTTAACTAATAACCTAGACAAAATAATATCACGGTTTATTACACATATATTGCAGCCCAAAATATTAATGTTTCAGACTCGAAAACTTTGTCACGCGTGAGCATATTTTATCTTTTGAAAATATGTTCCCAAGGAGGTGGCAGTTTAAGAGTGTTCGGTTCTTCGCATGCTTGATCGTTCATCTGGTACCAGCCCTTTTATAAACATGTCATAAACACCAAAACAATTAGTGTTTATAGTTCTTTTGTGTTAACGAATCAAAAAAATGACAAAAGAAAGTGTTTTGAACAACTAAGGTTCTACCGCGTATTGCGACAGAAACGCCTTCAGACTTCGCGTGCTGCGATGACTAAATATGTGCACTTTACTGACTTTTACTTTTAAGCCTCAAACCCGATATCCACAATTTGGACCCGGTTTCTTAAAATTTCAATTCTTTTGTTCGGTTTAGCGTTTTACCGAACCGACCCGTTAAGAAGGCATTAAACATTCTAGCTCAATGCTTCCATGTTTCTTTATTTCCATTCTTATTTTCTTTTTCCCAACTACAATTATACATAATATCACATGTTCTTTCGGTTTAAAGTTTTCCCAACCGATCCGTTAAAAGGCTTTGAGCATTCCTAGCCCAAGCCTCCAATATTTAGTTAATGGAATGATCATCTCGATCATAGGACTCATTATTAAATCTACTATTGGAGGTAGTTTACCCAAAAACTAGGGCTGTAAACGAACCGAACGAACACGAACAAGGCCTTGTTCGTGTTCGTTCGTTAAGGAAATAAATGTGTTCACGAACGGTTCATGAACACTTACCGAACGAGATTTTATGTTCGTGTTCGTTCATTAAGGAAATGAGCGTGTTCGCGAACGGTTCACGAACACAAACGAACACAAATAAATTTGGCGAACGCGACGAAGGATAAAGATAGATGGCCCAGAGAGTAGCACTCGAACTTGAATCCCTTATTGTGGAACGGAGGTCGATCGTATTCCTGGATGTAAATAATGAGAATTGAAAGGGAAATAATGCATAAAAAAGGTGAAAGTGGGTTTTCTAGTTTAATTGTTAGGGAAATAAAATAAATAAAAGTTTAATAATATAAAAAGTATAAATAAAATATAAGAAAGTACAAAGATCTCCAATAAAAACACAAACATACGAACATAAACGAACGCAATCAACGAATGTTCACGAACACCTTACCGAATGTTCACGAACACAATCGAACGAACGAGACCTCTGTTCATGTTCGTTCATTTAACTAATCGAACGAAATTTCTTGTTCATGTTCGTTCGTTTATTAAACGAACGAACATAAACGAACTTCCCGCCGAACGGTTCACGAACTGTTCGCTGAACGTTCGGTTCGTTTACAGCCCTACCAAAAACCCATTATATAGGGGCACTTTGGTAAAAGTTTATGTATTTTTGCCAAATCGGGGAATTGCAAGTTTAAATGTCTGGTGGACCTATCATATTAAAGAATGAATATGTATTTTGTTATAAGTATTAGTAAATTTATGTTATTTAACACATACTTAATTTCCAAAAACTAATTTCTTTATAATTTAGCATGTCCGAGTACTCTTCGCCTAGGCCGAGTACTTTCAACTCCCCGGTTGACCGACTATGAAGCGCCTAGCTGTTGATCAGTTCTGTTTAAACATAATGGAAAACATGTAATAACATACCTTTGATTGCATCAGTAGAGAATCCAGTCAGAGACGCAGTCACGGAGTTCGACATAGTTGTCAGTTTGATCTGGTTCCTCCTTAGGGTGTAAAGTGATGATGGTGATGAAACCGAAACTAGGGTGAGTTTCGATTATGGAGAGAGAGTTACGAATTGATGTTATTGAGGGTTGGTTGATTGTGTAAAGTGTGTAACCCTATAACTCTCTAATAAGCCCCTTATTTATACACCCAAGAGGAAACCCAATTAGTTAATAAGGGTAATATGGTCCATCAACAATTACCAACTAATTATTAATAGGTTATTAATATATTTTGATCTTTATTATGTAAATGATAATGATGGCTACAAGATTAAATATAAATAAATAAATATTTAATCTTACATTCTCCCACTTAGCCGAATAATCATTTATCATGAGTATTAGATTAGTCTGATCAGAAGTTAATACTCATTTTAGCCTTAAACAAGTACTATAGCAGAGAAATACAGCCGTTGAATCATTATGCGACTCAGGACCCCCATTAGTCATACTATAGCCTTAATTTAAAACCTAACAGTTATGATCAAAATATGTAAGCCCTTTAACGTTTGATTTGTATTTATAGTTGTCTATATGTCATTACACCGGCAGAACATATGTAAGAGACATACAAAATCAAACTGATGAGGAAAATTAATTAATAGTTAGTCATTCATAGTACGATATGCAGTTGTACATGGTCATCAATTAAAACCCTTCTCTTTTATGTGCACTCTTAATAAGACTTATGGGTAATAGACCTTTAGTTATAGGATCCTTAAGCATATCATGAATGCATTCGATACAAAGATTTAGTTTCCTCAATTCGTTCATAAACGAATAATTAATTGTGTATCGAAATTTAATGCAGCATAGACTTGAACTTACATAAGGCTTCTAATTAATGAAGCGTAAGAAATAATCTCATTTATCCTATTATCCTCTAAAGGAGAGCAGTATTGTTTGTTACATATGTAAGGACCAATTTAATGTTAAACTTATGGAACGGAAGTAATGTCCCATTTAGTCTATCTCAACATGTTATGATATCTATTATGTAAGAGATATCTCTGAGATCTATTATATCAAAGTTTGTGTTAACAATGCTTTGACTTATGTAACATCTACTTGTCAAAAGAATATCATCTATATAGACAAGTTTATCTTAGTTGCTCCCACTCATCTTGAGGTAGGTACATTATTCCACTTGGTTACTGATGAAAATCATTGTGTTAAGATTTCATCATATTATGATGTTTGCTTTAAACCATACATGGATTTTATTGGCTTATAGACAAACTGTTCTTTAACCTTAAGTTTAGAACTTTCAGGTTGTTTTATGAACATGTAAATGTGTCAGCCAGTTGTTAGGGAAAAATTGTTTTAATGTTCATCTAATGTAGCTTTAAACTATTATAAGCTACTAGAACAGTGATGATCCTAAAAGAAATCTTTTGTTAGATATGTAATAAAGATTCTTTAATAATTTATCTCTTCCTGAGTACAACCTTTGACAATCAATCATGCTTCTTTGTGTCTTAACGTTTATATCAGGATTTGGTTTAGTTATGAACACTCTTAGGTTATTCAATCTAATCCCAAACGTTATACGAACACATAAAACAGTTTTACTAGAAAACAGTTTTATTATATTTAGAAGATTGATTGACACTAATGGCTTAATTAGAAGAGATAGGATCAGTAAACTTTTCCAAAATCCATTTCAACTTCAGTTAGGGAGGTTATGTAATCATCAAAGTTAGTAGGTTTTTAAACCTAGATGACCTCCTGAGTTGATTATTGGGTTTGTTAGAAGTTTCAGTTTTATGGATTAGCTCTTGCTTAGGTTGCTATCATTTTAAGAATTCTAAGTTTGTAAGAGAGTTGGTGCAGTATGGTGTACAAGAGGTGTAATCGGAGTGAAATTTGGAGTGAAATTTAATGACACTCTTCCCCCCGCCTCTTGTATTCCTTGCAAGTCATGATAAGGACTTTGACTGCTCCCACTGACCTTAGAAAATTTTAGGAACTCAGCATGCTTAGGGTCAATATTTAACGACCAAACAAATTCTAATAGAGAAAACATATAATAGAGAAAACATATTAGTGACGTTAGTCATTGTAGTTTCTCTTGTTGAGGATTATGTTGGTTTAGGTCAGAAATCTAAGCGTGCCCACAATTAAGCAACAATGAAACTTTTGTAATAGTAGCATTAGATTTTAAGGAGACAAGTTTTGATGGAACAGTGTCGTGATGGAGCGGTGTCTTGTACAAGAGGTGCAAATTGAGGTAATGTGAAATTTTCACTCCCCCACCTCTTGCAACTATTGCAAGTTGTTCTAAAACACTTAATGCTCCCACTGATCTTTTAATATCTCTAGAATGCTACAAGAGAAGTTTCAATTAGGTATGTGACGTGGGAACCTATCATATATATATATATAGGTTAGACTTGACTTGATTTCCTTAATGTCCAAATGTCATAAAACTTAGGGACATATTTAATAGAAATCATGTTAATCACATATATGAGTAGATTTCTTTAAGACCATGGGCCATATGCGACAAAATTTTAGATACAAGTTGATAGTCTTTTAAATGATAAATGAATTATGTCTGAATATTCCAATTGGAATAAGTTCCACTAATGTCAGTGAATGACTTAAGATGGACCCAAACTTATTCCTTAAGTAAAGTCATACTTAGGGCTTTAACGTCATGATCTAAAATCACTTAGAATGAGATTAGATAAGAAATCATCCTCATTAACCATGGTATGATTTCTCATGAATTTTTGGTTATAATGGATGAAACTTGTAAGTCTCATTTTTCCTTTTGTTAAATTTTTCATTTGCATGATGACAAAAGTTGTGAAAGTGTAAGGTATCATCTAGTTTTATCTTAATAATGTTTCAATCCAGATATTTAGAACAAATAAGATGAGAGTTTAAGATAAGTGTGACTTTATGTTGACTATGCAAACCTCACAACCTTCATAACATTGCTTAATTATGATACTATATTCTGATTAATATTCAGAATTTGTAAGGTATCGAATAGCTTTGTTAGAAGACTGCTTATTATTGTTCTTATAGCCTTTAACATTTAATTTTGTCACTAACTCTCATGTTAGTTATTTGTTAACTGCTGGTAAGGAAACATTTAAAACTAGAGTCAACTAATCATGTATTAATAGGAATATTATAATTAGTAGACTTAAATATCTTTAATAAGTGACTATCTAATTAATTCAACCAACTATTCTTTAGAATAATGGATAGTCTCGTTGCTTATGTCTAGTCTAATGACATAATCATGTAGTGAGATTTTCCCTTGAAGAACCTTAGAGATGGAATTAACAGTTGTAATTTGTCTATGGACCTTAGAACAATCCTCTTTTAAGGTTTAAGTAGTTGTAAGGTGAGTAACAACATATTTTTCCAGCTTCAAACATTTATTTCTTTGTACATATGTTGCTTATCAACACACTCATTATACTTTGGTATTTTTGAGTGTTATAGTTGATTTATAAGGCATCAAATTGTACAAGTGAAAATCTTAATACGTAATGTACTGGAAAATGTACTTATTTCTATGCGTAAGCCCTTAACTTTATGGGTCATGGTATTGTACATTATTATGTATTCACATATACCACTTAACTTTATAGTTTAGAATTATAAAAGAAGGCATGCATGTTGGGAGTTCTAGTGATTATTCCATATATATAAGAGATTAGCCTTAGGAAAGACTTAATCTGAAATAACTTTAGTGATAGCATTATGTTAGAGAGTTCTTGATTATCATAAGAGACATCATGTTCGATTTGTCCTAATCATCATGCTCTAATTTTCTTCTTTATAATCTTTATCAGAAGAGAGCAATAGGATTATCGTGTCTTAAGAAATAATCAAGGATTTAATTTAAGAGCTAATTCTAATAGAAACTTTAAATAAAGCAAACATTTTAGGTTTGGGAATTAAAGTGGATGAGATATATGTAGAAGTAAATTACAGTGAGTGAAAATTATGGGTACTAAAAAAAAATAAGACAGACGAAATGATCATAAAATTAATTAAGGATCATTAATATAAGGATCATTATGTGAAGAAATTGTGATATGTCTATTACTAACATCAAAATAATAGACTTAGTAAAATTCTACTTAAACAAAGACAAATCAGCTTTGGCCAGAAGTGTAATCATTTAAGTATGTGTGCAAAGTAATCGTGACAAATCAGCTTTGGCCAGAAATGAGACAATCACTTTAGTTATGCACTTGTCAAGCATGCTAAACATAAATGAATTAAATCAGCTTTGGCCAGAATTAAGACATTTCACGTTTGTAATGCATACTTAACATAGCTTTTATAATACTTGAACAATAAATAGATGTATTAAATCAGCTTTGGCCAGAATTAATACATCAGAAGCTCATTCAAGTTAAGCTAGTTTGGTTTTGTAAAACATTATTTGATCCTTATTAATTAATTAAGTATAAACAAAACCAAGTATTTAATAGCAAAAATTTTTAGGTCACATTAAACAGCATAAAAAAAATAATGAGGTCTCGAGTCGCAATCTTAGTTGCGAGTCGCAATCTTAGTCTCGACTTGTGATGGTCATGGTTGCGAGTCGCAATCTCAGTCTCGACTTGTAATGGTCATGGTTGCGAGTCGCAACCTTAGTTGCGAGTTGTGATGATTGCAGTTGCGAGTCGCAACCTTAGTTGCGAGTTGTGATGATTGCGGTTGCGAGTCGTGATGATTGCGGTTGCGAGTCGCAACCTTAGTCTCGAGTCGTGATCTCTGTTAACAGCTGCTGATTGTGATAAAACTGAAACTCGATTTTTAAGGGATTTGGGATAGTATTTCCTGTTTTAATCATGATCTAAACTTATCAAGGATTTCGAAAATAATAACTGATTATCTCTTTAACAGTTTTCGAAAATTTAATAGATAAAAATTTAGATCAAAACAGTAAAACACTTACTAATCCAAAATTATATTCCAAATCTTATGAATTTTTCGAGTTTCTTAGAACATAAATGATGAACCCTAAAATAATAAGAACATAATTCTGGGTTCCGAAATCTGAAATTTTAGACTTTTAGTAAACAGATTTCGGATATTATCTTTCCCATTACGATTTCGTGTCAATTTATCAAACTTTTCTTTTCCGAAAACAGGGATTTCGGCAACATGGACTCAAAACAGCCGAAATTTTTTAAGGCTTTAAAAACTTTCTGTTTTCCAGATTTATGATCCCAGAATAATGGATACGAAAAACAGAACTGATTTATCAACATATGCTCTGATACCACATGTTGATCAGTTCTGTTTAAACATAATGGAAAACATGTAATAACATACCTTTGATTGCATCAGTAGAGAATCCAGTCAGAGACGCAGTCACGGAGTTCGACATAGTTGTCAGTTTGATCTGGTTCCTCCTTAGGGTGTAAAGTGATGATGGTGATGAAACCGAAACTAGGGTGAGTTTCGATTATGGAGAGAGAGTTACGAATTGATGTTATTGAGGGTTGGTTGATTGTGTAAAGTGTGTAACCCTATAACTCTCTAATAAGCCCCTTATTTATACACCCAAGAGGAAACCCAATTAGTTAATAAGGGTAATATGGTCCATCAACAATTACCAACTAATTATTAATAGGTTATTAATATATTTTGATCTTTATTATGTAAATGATAATGATGGCTACAAGATTAAATATAAATAAATAAATATTTAATCTTACACTAGCGACTTTTGCAACCATGGTACAAAATATACAAACTTTTTAAGGGACAAGACTACATCATTGGTTTGAAAATTGTCATCCCTATCTCTGCACAAAATCTTCACAACATTTTCACAAGACCGTGTACGTTAGCCAAAAAAATCATAAATATGAAATGAGAGATTATACCTTGAGAAAGAAGAAAGCTATGTTGAACAAAAACACGCAGAGGCACAACTGAGATTCGATTTGGATACACATAATCTTTTCCCCATTGTTGTTTGCTTGTGTGTCTATATGATGTTTTAAGATCCTTTTTATGCATTCTCACCTATTTCTTGTTTGATAGCTTTCAATAATAAATTTTTATGAGTCCTTTTTATGCATTCTTACCTATTTCTTGTTTGATAGCTTTCAATAATTTTTAGCACCCTATGTTTTCTTGTTGTATTTAAGGTAGCTATCTGTCTATTTATATTTCATTTGGCTTTTAAGTCTGGATGTAACTTTGGAGTTTGGGGTTCCCCCGGAAGCAACATTTTTATCCCTTAGGATAAAGATAAGTCTTGTTTACATTTATCATCAATAGACTCTACCAATAGCTTGGTATTGAATAGAATTAAACTGGGTACGATTGTTTTTCAATAAAATAAAAATGAAAATCATCAAAATAATATATTTGAATTGGAAAGGGTTTGGGTTATGTATCCTAATGAGGGAAGATTCTACATGAATAATGGATTGAAATGAATTATACCACTACACTATAGTAATACCATATGTAGATGTGACATTATACGTTGTTCCAAAAAAGAATATGCTTTTCATAATCATGGTATCGGGTTGCAACACCTTGTGGGGTTTCCTAATCAATTTATTATCGACTTTCAAAACGACAACCTTTTTCTTAGAAATGGTGTGTGTATGCACATGTCAATTGTCTTAGATTTGAGATGTTTTAAAATATTTTCTAGATATTAAATGAGTGGATTTGACCGTCTCCGAGAAATCTCCAAACGTTTTGGGCCTGGAGCCACTAAAAATAAATCGGGCCCATATAATTTAAACATAATAATCATATATAAAAAAACTATAATATGACACTAATTGTTAAAACAATCATCAAAATAAAAGTATTGTACCAAAATGATCTAAATTTACCTACAATACCGAACGATCCTAACCCTATTAGTAAATTATGACCCGAATCACACATGAACACAAAGCGATTACAACCCGAATCATACTTGAGCACAAAGCGATTACTTCTAATCACACTGGAACAATTTACAACCATAAACTTCTAACCAGAATCATACAGAACCGACCAAGAATTCATACTTAAATAATCAAAATCCAGATTCAGAATCATAAGTTAAACCTTAATAGAATCACACAAATAGACAATAAATCAGAAATTCAGAATTCAGAATCATACATTCATACAAAATTGTCGCTGTGAAGTGTGAACAGACCTGTAACGTGATTCCGAATCACTGATTCGTGGCCACGTCGCTGCTGATTGCTGAACAGCGAACAGAATAGTGAACCGACCCGATTTGAATCTTTGAATTCCAATTGCTTTTGTGTGTGCCCTGCCTGTTATCTGTAGTCGCTTCGTATTCTATTCCAGATTCCCGCTCATCATGTATTGACGTCAATAACAAATGAAGGCAGATTATAATAATTAGGTTAATAGTTAGGGGCCCAATAACAAAAACATATAGTCTGTGGATTTTTTAAAAAACTTTGGGCCCTCAACAACTTTGGGCCTAGGTTCATTGCCCTACCTGCCCCTACTTATCACCGGGCCTGGATTTGATGACTTAGATGATGGGTCTCAACTCTCAGGTAGGTATATTTTTAGAACAAAATGAAAAGTTTTAAACAATTATAATGTTATATTTATTTTTAATAATTATAATTATGAATTCGTTATATCTCATATAAAAGAGAGATTTGGGAAAAAATTCTACATCTGTCTAAATAACCCGAATTTTTGTTTAGAAATGGTTCGATACTAAACCGGACTACTGACCAAAATATGGCTTGTTTGTTTTGTATTGAATTTACAAATTAAAACATTGTTTCATGTTTAGAAATTAAAGAAAGTAATTGGATTCAGATCATTATCAAACCAAAAGCTGATTTCTAATAAACTTCTATCATATGTCATTGACCTATATATTAAAAAGAAGAGAAAATTACGAATTTGGCAAAGAATAGTGTTGACTTACGAAATTAGCCACCTGATGCGTCCTTGGAGAGGCGCATCACGGATTCAAATGCGCGGGATGCGTCTGAAGTCCACGGGATGCGTCTTTGAAAATAATTCACTGACCGATGCGTCTGAAAGTACACGGGATGCGTATGAAAGTGCACGGGATGCGTATGAAAGTCCACGGGATGCGTCTTGAAAACTTGAAGCGTCTGAAAGTGCACGGGATGCGTCCTTGGAGCGAGGCATCATGCACGGGATGCGTCGGGCAAGTTTCCGCCATTTTTTTCGGCGATTTGCAGGTTTCCGCCATTTTTTCCGGCGAGTTGCAGGTTTTCGCCATTTTTTCCGACGAGTTGCAGGTTTTCGCCATTATTTTCCGGCATTTGCCGGGATGCGTCTGAAAGTGCACGGGATGCGTCTGAAAGTTGCAGTCATCTCCAGCGAGTTGCAGACGCCTCCGGCTCCGTCTCCGGCGAGTTGCAGACGCCTCCGGCTTCGTCTCCGACACCTGCCACTAGGGGGCTCGATTTCAGATCGTTTTTCCGGCAACCATGGCGGCGGTTGGGATTTGGGGGTGGAGATCCGTCGTGCCACCGTCGTAGTCGGCCGACCGGCCACCCTCCATCTCCGCCTTCATCTTTCTGTCCCTGTGTCTCTATGTGGAGAGCTTTAAATTAAATATGGTTCCTTCTTTCTTAGGCTGCTCGGTATGGAGGACGGTGAAGAAGACGTCGCCGGAGCAAGACCGGGGGGGGGGGGGGGGGGCGGCGTGGTGTTTGGTCCGTCGACGGGGGTGGCCCACATGTTTTGGTCCGTCGCAAACGGCACAACTCCGACGTTTGGGACGATGACTGGACGGCGACGGGGGTGGCGGCACGGTGTTTGGTCCGTCGCCGAAGCAAGCCGGAGCGGGGATGACCCCCATACCGAGCAGCCTTATGCGTCCATTTAAGACAAGGTCTGTCTTGAAAGTGACAGGACATAGGAGACATGTCTTTTAATAGGGGTGTAGGGACACGTGTCCATTTAAGAAAGAAGGACGCATAAGAATGTTGATGCCCTGTTTCAATGAGGCATGAGCTGGCCATTTTTACAAGTGGGTTTGGTCTTTGGCCATTCTCGTAATTATATTATATACTAATTATATTATATACTAATAAAAAGAGAAGTGAATGAATAGTGCTAATTATTTACCATATTGCCATTGGTTTATTATTTGTTTTTTAAAAGTGATTTATTATTTGTTTTTTATTATTTGTTTTTTAAAAGTGATTTATTATATGTTTTTTATATACTAATAAAAAGAGAAGTGAATGAATAGTGCTAATTATTTACCATATTGCCATTGGTTTATTATTTGTTTTTTAAAAGTGATTTATTATTTGTTTTTTATTATTTGTTTTTTAAAAGTGATTTATTATATGTTTTTTATATACTAATAAAAAGAGAAGTGAATGAATAGTGCTAATTATTTACCATATTGCCATTGGTTTATTATTTGTTTTTTAAAAGTGATTTATTATTTGTTTTTTATTATTTGTTTTTTAAAAGTGATTTATTATATGTTTTTTAAATTAAAACATAGTGATCTAGAAAATATAAGAATATAGGGTATGGGGCGGGGGTTGTGACGTGGGTTAGGTACAAACGCCCAAGTCACCACCCCGGGTGGGTTTGGGTTTCGGCGTGGCCCCTTGGGCACGGCTATGTGTTTAAAAAAAAATCTAGGAAATATTAGAATATGGGGTATGGAGCGGGGGTTGTGGCGTGGGTTGGGTACAAACGCCCAAGTCACCACCCCGGGTGGGCTTGGGTTTCGGCGTGGCCCCTTGCGCGGGGGTTTCAGCCCGGGCGTTGGGCGGGGCTATCAAGATGACGTGGCGAGATCTCATTGGCCCGTTGTCAAGATGACATGGCGGGATCTCATTGGCCAAGACAAGTAGCTGTTTGGGCTAGCCGTTGGCCAACGGCTATGTGTTTAAAAAAATATTTAGGAAATATTAGAATATGGGGTATGGGGCGGAGGTTGTGGCGTGGGTTGGGTACAAACGCCCAAGTCACCACCCGGGTGTGCTTGGGTTTCGGCGTGGCCCCTTGGGCGGGGGTTTCAGCCCGGGCGTTGGGCGGAGCTATCAAGATGACATGGCGGGATCTCATTGGCCAAGACAAGTAGCTGTTTGGGCTAGTCGTTGGCCAACGGCTATGTGTTTAAAAAAAAGATCTAGGAAATATTAGAATATGGGGTATGGGGCGGGGGTTGTGGCGTGGGTTAGGTACAAACGCCTAAGTCACCGCCCCGGGTGGGCTTGGGTTTCGGCGTGGCCCCTTGGGCGGGGGTTTCAGCCAGGGCGTTGGGCGGGGCTATCAAGATGACATGGCAGGATCTCATTGGCCAAGACAAGTAGCTGTTTGGGCTAGCCGTTTGCCAACGGCTATGTGTTTGAAAAAAAAAGATCTAGGAAATATTAGAATATGGGGTATGGGGCGGGGGTTGTGTCGTGGGTTGGGTACAAACGCCCAAGTCACCACCCCGGGTGGGCTTGGGTTTCGGCGTCGCCCCTTGGGCGGGTGTTTCAGCCCGGGCGTTGGGCGGGGATATCAAGATGACATAGCGGGATCTCATTGGCCAAAACAAGTAGTCGTTTGGGCTAGCCGTTTGCCAACGGCTATGTGTTTAAAAAAAAGATCTAGGAAATATTAGAATATGGGGTATGGGGCGGGGGTTGTGGCGTGGGTTGGGTACAAACGCCCAATTCACCACCCCGGGTCCGCGCCGCAACGCACGCGCATGGTTAACAACTAGTTTTCTCTAAAAAGAAAACGAAATGAACAGTAATATTGACCTATATATTAAAAAGGAAACGAAACAGTAATAATAAATATAAATATTCAAAAGAGTGTTCAATGAAAACTAATAGAAAAATAAATGAATGAATGGTATCGGGTACCGGTATCAAATTTACCATACTGAGTGTATTTTCGGTATCCGTTCGGCACCGGTATTCATCGGGTTTTACCCTCAAATACCGGTGTCGTACCAGTACCGTCCGTATCAAGCCATACTGTACCAGCTATATTCGGTACCGGTACCCATTTTTGGGGATTTTGGTAATGGTATTTTCGGTACCGGTTGGTACCGAGCTCATCAAATCCTGTAGCAACGTACCAATGCAAGTAATTGCACATTTTAGATTACTTTTCATACACACAGTAAGTAAACTGTATTTCGTTTGAATGAGGTTTTATACACTAAACAACTTATTTTGCTTTATTTTTTTTTGTCTTTTTACGTAATAAATGAATTGTAGCATGTAAAATTAACTTGGATATTTAGATTATTGATGAGCAAATCGTATCAAATCCTGTAATCAAACCGGTATCGTATCGATACCAAATTTACTATACCAAATCATTTTCGGTACCAATTTGATACCCACCTTTTGACGTTTTCAGAATCGTTACTTTCGGTTCGACACCGGTCTAGCACCATACCTATATTTATTGATTTTTACCTTCAAATACCATACCGTATTGTACCGAGCATTTTCGGTGTCGGTACCTAATTTCGATGATTTTCCGGATCGGCACTTTCGGTGCCGTTACAGGTACCGAGCTCATCCATATTTTAACGTGTTAGCACCGTAATATCTGAACTGAAAACAACCGAATTTCCAACGTGTAGGACATGTGGGTCCTATTATTATATATTAGGTTATTTAAAATCGTTTTTTAGGACGGATTGACTATCCTTTTCACGACATTTTTATTTATGTTTTGATATTCGGTATCTGATTGCCGTTACTGACACACGTTTTGCAATAATAGGGTCCCCGTCGCAACGCGCCGGCGAAAATTTAACTAGTTTCTTTAAAATAGTTAGTAACTTAGTATCCAGGATTGAACCAAACATAGTTGGCTCGAGTTCAAATTTCCCCTCTCCGGTTCAGTTTTATCAACCTACTTATGAACGTTATTATTCCACCTCTCCAGTGTTAAGTGAGAAGTGATAACTAAACAATTTATAGGAGTGATTCTCTTAGCATGTTGGGGACTTGGGACGTCTGGAATGCTAGGAACAGTTTCAACTTTTCCAACAACCCAATCTCAGTATAAAGACTAACTGAAGACATCAAGACCATCACTTTCTTTTGGGTGAAAAGTAAATCAAATGTTAACGCATTAGCGTGAAAAAAATGGTGTAATTTCCGTTTTCAGCCTAAAAAATGACTCAAATGTGTGTGTGGTTTGCTTGCTTGTTCCTAATGACATGCTATAGCTTGCTGCTTTTTCAATTTTATAAAACTATAGGTTAGAAACCTATGTATTCTGTAAACGAACCGAACGAACACGAACAAGGCCTTGTTCATGTTCGTTCGTTAAGGAAATAAATGTGTTCACGAACGGTTCATGAACACTTACCGAACGAGATTTTATGTTCGTGTTCGTTCATTAAGGAAATGAGCGTGTTCGCGAACGGTTCACGAACACAAATAAATTTGGCAAACGCGGCGAATGATAAAGATAGATGGCCCAGAGAGTAGCACTCGAACTTGAATCCCTTATTGTGGAACGGAGGTCGATCGTATTCGCCGATGTAATAATGAGAAATGAAAGGGAAATGATGCATAAACAAGGTGAAAGTGAGTTTCCTAGTTTCATTGTTAGGGTAATAAAATAAATAAAAGTTTAATAATATAAAAAGTATAAATAAAATATAAGAAAGTACCAAGATCTTCAATTAAAACACAAACATACGAACATAAACGAACGCATATCAACGAATGTTCACGAACACGTTCAAGAACACCTTACCGAACGTTCACGAACACAATCGAACGAACGAGACCTCTGTTCATGTTCGTTCATTTAACTAATCGAACGAAATTTCTTGTTCATGTTCGTTCGTTTATTAAACGAACGAACATAAACGAACTTCCCGCCGAACGGTTCACGAACTGTTCGCTGAACGTTCGGTTCGTTTACAGCCCTATGTATTACACATGTTGAATAAAGAAAAATATTATATACTTAGTAATTAACGAAAATTTAGAAATCACAAAATGATATTTTGAAATAAAATATATCTTTTTTAATCAAAGATTAAAGTTTAAAAATATCATACGGAGGGTGAGACTAAAAAAGTTTAAAGTTAAAAATATCATACGAATGGTGAAACTTTTTTTTTTTTTTTTTGAAAGGAGAACTTCATTAAAAAACCACCAAACGGCACCCTCAAATCGAGGGCCCAAACAACAACGCCAAACCTACTATATCACAAATTTACACCAATCGACCCATTCGACATCTTTACATTTACCTCTATATTTAAACCATAAGAAACCTATAGCTTTAACCTCACTAACTATATCCCCGATCCGAAGCTCTTTATTTTCAAACCTTTTTTTGTTTCTAGCTATCCATAAACACCATACCACAATCCTGATAATACCTTTAAAAGCTTCCTTTTTTATTCCGGATAAGCCGACACACTCGTGAATCTCCAATAAGTCTTTAAACCCGAAGAAGAACAGGTTTTGCGTGTTACACCATCTGCTGATTTGGTTCCATACGAATGGTGAAACTAAAAGAAGAGAAAAAAATGTCACTTATGTAATTATGACCCGTAACACAATTAGTTATAGGCATAGCTTCGCCATTAAGAAAACTACTAAACAATTTATATTTATAGAATTATATATTTTTTAACATGTGGATGTTCATATTTTAAGCGTTCATATGCTTCATTTTATATTGAACTTTACCAAACATATTCCTCCTTCACATTAACATAGCATCCAAGGCGGCCAAGAAACTTCCAGCGTCAACCCTCATACCACTCATCTTCCCCTTATATACATACCTACCACTTCCCAAACCCTAATTTTCCAACTTTCAATCAAATCACCACAATCCCATACATACTTTCACCATGTGGAACCGAACCTTCTCGAAGGATGACGTGGAGTCAGGAACAACCGAACCACTATACCCAACCATGATGGAGTCACCGGATCTCCGGTGGTCGTTCATCCGCAAGATATACACAATCGTCGCTATACAGTTACTCCTCACCGTCGTTGTCGGTGCTATTGTCGTCTCCTATCATCCGATTGTCACTTACTTAACAACTACTCGTGGCGGATTCGCTCTTTATATTCTTATTATCATTACTCCCTTCATCAGTATGTCTCTGTTTATTACATGTTTTTTTTATTTGTGTTTGAGATGTTTTGAGTTGAGTGTGCTTATGAGATCTGTGTTGTGTTGTGCAGCGCTTTGTCCGTTGTCGTGTTATTATCAGCGGCATCCGGTTAATTATGTGTTGCTTGCGGTTTTTACTCTTTCTCTGGCTTTTGCTGTTGGGTTGACTTGTGCCTTTACTAGTGGTAAGTTGGAGGTTAACGGTTGCTTAATTTGTTTTATGAGTTTTTTTTATGTTTTTAGTATGTTAAACTGCCCGATACACCCTGTTGAACCGCCTGATACACCCGGTTAAACCGTTTCTTAGCCAAATCCGGTACGGTATAAAAACCGGATTATAAAACATTGATTTTTGTTCTGACCACATACTCTAGATGATCCCGATTTTTAGAAATTATTTTTGGATTTACTGTAGTTACTGATGACACGGGTTTCTACTTTAAATTACAGTTTAGGCTTGTGGCCTCGTGGTATCAGGGTGGGTTGGAAAGGTGTCTTTATAGTGCACAAACCCGTAGCTTTATGAGTAGGATTAGAGGCGGGTGTTACTTTTAGGTTTAGAAAGATCAGATCTGTTATGACCTATGGTGTTTTAGTGGTTATTGGAGAATGGATTTAGCCATGGGATTACACTGATCAGTGTATAGAGTTATGTAGTTAATATCCCGATATACCAGTGATATATCGGTTATTGGTCCCCTGCCAAGATATCGGTGCAAAGTATCGGTCAGAATATCTTTGACCAATATTGGACCAGACCTACATAGGGATATCACCGATTTTCCCGATATCAATACCTTTCTTCTTATTGCTGGTATTAGTGTTTTAAGTCTTAATTGTTAGTGTTATATGTTAGTGTTTTAAGTCTTATTTAGTTCCTACTTGCTACAATTGTTAGTGTTTTGCAAGTTGCAAAAGGTTATTTTGTTAATGGTAGGAGAGTATACTGAATTGTTAAGTGTTAAATTGCTAAATTCAGCATGATATTAAAATCACCAATATCCCACTGTGATAACCGATCGATATTTTATCGAATTAACTAGAGTAATAGGAATACAACCTTCAGAGTTTCACTGGTCTTTATTACACCAAATGGTGGTGCAACAAGATGGGACTTTAGTTATTGGTTGCTTAATTTTGTTGCAGTTGTAAAAGTAACAACAATGAGATACTACCAAATGCTAAGATCTTTTTTTTTTCATTGGTGTATTTTTGGAGAAAAGCTTACTGTTTTTTATTCTTTGTTATGAAGAGTTGAACAAACAGTTTGAATAGGGAAATAGTCGGTATTTCTAGTCATAGTTGTTAAAGGCACTAGGTGCACTCAAGGCGCATAGGCCTCGCCTGGGGCCTGGGCGCAAAGCGCAAAAAAAGCGAGGGCCTGAGAAAAATAAAGCGCATAATGGGAAAAAAATAAAAAATATATTATATATTAGAAAAGAATACTATTCTTCAAATAAAATTAACAAAATCTATTATGTAACACTTTATATCATCTATTTAGTACCAAAAGTTCTAAAATTAGTGTATAAAAGTAGTTTTCCTTAGATAAAAGTAGAAATCTGGCGAGAATCTTGTCGGAATTTATAGAATTTTGCTGGAACTCTCCGCAATCTAGGATCTCGCCGGAATGTGTGCCTGAACCATCACCTGGAGAATTAAAGCGCAATTTCCTCGACTTAAAGCGCAACTGCCTCGCCTCGCCTGAAAAATGGGCCTAGGCGCAAGAGGCGATGGCTTTTAACAACTATGTTTCTAGTATGGTTTAGTATACTTTTAGAGATAGCATAAGCAGCAGCCAACAAGGTGTACTGTACATATCCCTATATTCTTCTTTTTGATGATAGCATAATATGTTTCATGATCCTACGAGCTGTTTTTTCAATTCTATATGCACTAACAGTTTATAGAAAAGTAACCATTACATCTTGTAGCCAGTAGATAGGGTGTCGAAGGAAATTACCACCCGGTATCTCGTCCCTTTTTATAAGTTGTAGGGTTAAATGCAAAGCATTCAGTTTAAAGTTTAAATCAACCTGAACAGGATTAAACTTTCAACAAGTTTCATCAAAGGTTCTGTGTTCCAAACTGGTCACCATTCAGTGCGTTTAATTTTGACTTCATGATCAAGGTTTTTTGCAGATATTGACTGCCAACATGAAGTATATTATCTTGCATGTAACTATTTGCAAAGTTCAGAAAGTTTTTCAGCAACTTCTACCATTTTTGCCATCAACCTAACACTGCCTTATGAACACAAGTACTTTAATCAAATTTCTCAATCATGTAAAAACTATTTGCAGGGAAGGTCATATTGGAAGCTGTTATACTAACAGCAGCAGTGGTTGTGAGTCTCACTTTGTTCACATTTTGGGCTGCAAGACAAGGTTACGACTTCAATTTCTTGGGTCCTTTCTTGTTCGGTGCTATCATGGTGCTCATCGTCTTCTCCTTCATTCAGGTCTGTTAACCTCGCCATTACATGTTTCTCAAAATAAATATTTTGGGTTCTAAACTTGTAATTAATTTTCTTAAATACCTCTGCAGATATTTTTCCCGTTGGGAAAGATTTCAGTGATGATATATGCTGGTCTTTCTGCTATAGTCTTCTGTGGCTACATTGTGTACGACACTGATAATCTGATCAAGCGATATACATATGACGAGTACATTTGGGCTGCTGTGGCTCTATATCTCGATATCATTAATCTTTTCCTTTCATTGCTTAACATACTGAGAGTCCTCGACAGATAGACTGATGACTGCTGTTGTGATTTGTTCATATTGTACGCAAATCGTAATTTTAAGAGAATGTGGTGTGAAAATGTTGAATTGATTAGTGTTAAATGATTGTTACTTGTGGCGTCGTCTTGTGTAAGTTATCTTATTCTGTACTATTGTTTATTGAGATGCTGTAATTCAGCTATAAATAGAACCTTTTTCTTGTCACCTGGGAATTTATCCATGCGGCCTTTTGTGGAAACACCACCTCATCCCCTTGCAGTGCGGTTCGAATTTATCTTTCAGGAGCTTGGTTACCAAGCGGTATAGCCGTTGGTAATGGTTAGTGATTTAATCTTTCAGGCCAAATTATCTTCCTCGAGTGACCATCTCTCTCCTGTCCTATTTTAGATTCTAACGATGGCCGACATCGTCCCTGCCCCCTTTCTCTCAAAGATATTTCTGTCGAAAGAGAATTTGTTTCCTTTTACACATGCGGCAAATAAATCAACCTTCACAAACACTGAACCAACTAAAATCCGGAGCAATGCAAAAACCCGTCACCATCCCTTGCATCAATGGACTGTTTGTTTAATGTTTAATTTCTTTATATACTTATTTGGTATTTTAGTCATTTTGTAAAATCCGAGGGCAATCAGTGTTGCGAATGAACAATGTGTAGGTCAGAACCCTTACGAACACAATGATAAACTACAAACAATCGAACGGATAACTATATTGAATGTGAAAGTATAAGTGATTCTGATGATTACAATTGAAACATACAAACCTTATTTATACTAAACGAACATGTGCGATTGTAGAGACGTGTCTCTTCACAAACGGTTGTGACTCTTAAACCTGTGGATGTGATTGATCTTGAAGAGGTATGGTCTCCTGTGGTGTTGCTTGTCATCGATCCATCCAACAAATGCGTCTCCAGGGATATGTCTATCCCTTAAGTTGTTGGTTATGACCTTTCGTTTATTCACTTCTAGTCTCCGTACTTGCATAACTAATCTATTCCTATATGATTGACATCTCTCATGTTCACGGAAAGAGTAAACCATCATGTCTCTATGTGATAATCAAAGCATATAAGAGCCGGTACACCTAATGTCCAGAATCCATGAGGTTCGGATCAACACACCGTGGCAGAGCACCAAGCGTACAACATTGAAGGCCTTGACACCGGCAATATGTGAGAAATGGAACCAAAGGAGTTAACGCATGCAAACAAACAATGGAATCAAAACTCGTTCTTTATTAATCGTAAGACAAGTCTTTTAACATTAATAACCACGAGGATTAGGCCTTTGAAGCACTACTAATACGCGGATCTTATAATATTAATCATAAGACAAATCTTTTAACATTAATCCTAAGACGAGTCATGTTAACCGCAGGACTTGCTGTACACAAATCTAAACAGATGTTTCAAGGGGTAATTATCCTTGAACCATTAATACGTGATAAAATGCAAGAATTCCTTCACAATAACTACCAAAATACCAACCAATCTTATATTATTAAATTCATTACACAACCCCTATTATAACCTTATAATTATAACCTCTCTAAAACCCACAAAACAACTAAACCAGACCACCGTAGTCCTTTACAACACTTAAATATCTCATGCATTCCGACTAAGTTTCTTTTCGGCCACAATCGCCAAAAGCCGCGAAACACCTTGAGTCCACATATCATATTCTCTTTGGTTCCTACACTCAAATTCCACCAATCCACGGATAGCCGTCCTCAGCCCAAAGTACCGCCGCTGCTCACCGCCATCAAACAGGTGCCGCCCGGGCCACGCTGGCATATTCTTGCAAACCTCCAACACCACATCTGAAATATCCGAGCCCATTAGGTGGTGGTAACTAACACGCATAATCAGTTAAACGTTTTAAGTTAAAATCACTTACTTTTATTCTTTTTTGTGATTGTAGAGCCAACATGTTTGCTTTTCATCTTTAGCATCACTTCACCCGACCGGTGGATATAAACAGACACGATTTTCCAGTGAAGATCACCTGCATTACGTATCCAATATGTTATAAACATGTGCTACTGATTATTTTGCGAGTAGCAGATGTTAAGAAGTTGGATATTTACCATTACGGGTGCGTTTGAGAAGCTCGCTACCTCGAGCAAGAAGCTCTTGATTACAAATACCGAGAAAGTTTTCTTCGGGTAGGAGCTCCTCACAGTAACCACTGCTGTTTCCATGGTTTTTGTTTACTTTGATTCCTCTATCAACTGGTATAACTGCTGCTATATTCCATACCTCTTTCAATGCCCTTGCCTTTAATGTCGCCGCCCCACGTAAAGCTATAAAAAACACAAGTTATTGAGACAATTTGTATGTTTTACGGTACGTTTTAAATGAAACGGGTCAAAAGATAGATGTTTACCTGTGGCAGCTGCAGCAGTGAGCGTGAGTATATCTCCGTGGGACTTGACATTAACAGCCGAGTTGACAGCAGCAATAAGGTGTTCGCGTTCAGCTCCCATGGCTTCTGCCGCCTCAACGCATTGAGCCGCAACCAAGGTGGCGGCAGAGGCAACAGCCATGTCGGTTTTGGCTGTTTGCTCGTCCTTTCTGGATGCTGATGCTGCTGCGGTGGCGGCTGCAATTGTGGCCACGGCTGCAGCCACACCAGCAACAGAAACAGCCGCGTGGAGTTGGGCGTTGTGGGCTCTCGTCTCTTCCTTTTTCTTCTCTCTTCTCTCTTTTAACCACCGTCCCACTGTTTTTCCGGCTGGGGTGCTGCTGCCACCTGGACCATAACCGCCGCTTCGTGTATTGGCAAACAGGGGCTGCAGTGTGTTGTTGGCTCGAAGATACTGCAATACATTGCAAACCATGACTTCCATATCTATGCAAATCTAACAATTATCTTAAGAAAGGCAAACAACTACCGTACGACTTCTAAATACAAGTCATTTGTTGGTTCAGCTGAAGGCGATATGAAAAGGTCAAATAGCATGACTAATGGTCTAACACAATACAACACATTTCTATTCAGAGTAATATCCCAAATCAAATAATATGTTCTCCTCATTTGTAAGTGATAATACTTACAAATATTTGCAATATTGATCTTAATAGTTTGTACACATTTTCTATTTTTCACCACATCAACAACACTTAAAATCGCTTATTGTAGTACTCCGATATGCAAAAAGCGATTGATGTATGTGACACTTGTACCATAAGCGATTGGCATATACTCATATAACGTATCAAACACGTAAAAAAATTAATATATATAGCAATAGTGTAGTCAAGTTAAAGTTTTTATTATTGGTATAATTTTTTTGAACTAACAATATATTCGAGATACACCTTAACCGTGTTTCGACCAATACAACTTATTTTAAACCTCACAAGTTTGACTAATATAATATAATGGGATAATAATCCAATGAAAATAAAATAAAACTGAGATGGATATATCAAAGCTCTCTGAGTGGAGAACTCACACTGTCCTAAAACAGAAACTGTAAGAACATGATCAGAAACTGGCACAGGGTAAATAAAACAAGACACCATCCCCGAAAAAAAGTAGGTTGAAGTTAAATAAATATTTTTTTTATGTAAAATTTACCAATTCCAAAAAAGTAGAATTAGTAAAAAAATGTACCGTAATATAGGGATGAGCGTGGTACCACTACCGAAAATATCGGTACCGAAACTCGTCAAAACTGGGTACCAGTACCGAAATATTCAGTACGGTACCGGTATCGATACGGGACCGGTACGGTACCGCTATTTGAAGGTAAAATTCGGTATTTTACCGGTACCGTACCGACACCGAAAATGCCAAAAAGTAGGTACCGGTACCGAAAAAATTCGATACGGGAAATTCGGTACCGGTACTAGTACGATACCGGTAACCAATACCAAATGTTCATCCCTACCGCAATAGTAGTTTCCTTTCTTTAATAGATAATTCAATAACATCAAATTTGTTGATGAAAAAATATTGAACTTAAATTGGTTACTGTGTGTCTTGGAAGACTGGTAAAACAACAAGTACAGCTGTAGGTGGGTAAAATAATAAAATATTAGACCTGTAAAAAAAGTTGGGGGTAAAAGTTATCCTAAGTCCGAACGTAGTGGGGCGGCATAATTGGGCGGTATGCCCTCATAGCGCCGGTATAGCGCCGGCACACCGCCACAAGGGGCGCCATCAATCGAATTTTTGGGGGAGGCGCGAGATTTTTCGCGGCGCTATGCATTTTGCTTTTCTTCCCTCCACTCTCACACAGACATATATACATACATATATATGTATAATTTAAGGGTTTATTAATTAATTGGGTAATGATGAGGTAGGGGCGTTATGACTATGGGCTTAAATGCATAACGCCCCATAACGCCCACACGCTGACGTGGCGCGCCACGTGTCGCATAACGCCCACAAAGGGGCGTTATGACTACGGATGGCCTAAGTTCCTAACATGGTTTTAGAGACTTTAGAAACATGTACATCTTAGGTAAAAACAGTAAAAAGGGTAAAAATGTACAGAAAGCTTATCAATCTCAACCATTATGACAGTTTCTAAAGCGAAAAAACAAGATAAACAATATAAATGGTAATAAGTATAAATATATATTGCTTTTAAAAAGAGAAAATAAAATAAAACTATAATCAGATTTCGTGGGGTGCATGGTATCTAATTTAGTTACCTAAAACTTATACAAAAATCTTTCGAAATTTGTTGACAAACATTTTTATATATGTATGAGAGGTCCCCACTAAAATATTATACTAGCATGTCGGATCTAGCCCAAAAATTCAGAGGTATCCAAAAAAAATATTTGGGATCAGTGGTATCCTTTGTATAAAAAATAAAAATTTTACACTACGTACACGGAGATAGAAAAAATATTTTTACACTATGGAGACGAAGTTGAGGGATAGCCCAGGCAACCCCTCCCTTATACATTGCCTCTGCCTCATAACCACACCGTGCTTAGACTAATGGGTATGGGGGTCGGCTAGCCCCGGCTAGCTCCGGCGCCGAGCCCCCACACCACCCCCCTAGGCTCGGCTGCGGCCCAAACGTCCCACACCAGCCGATTCAGACGAGGCCCCACCTGAATATTTTATTTTACTTTTTCAATTTAAATACCCCCTCTCTCATCCTTTTTCAATTTAAATACCCTCTCTCTCATCCTTTTTCAATTTAAACACCTAGAAAATTATAAAATAATGAGGTGGGGTAGCCTCGGCTCCATCCCTCTCAAATATGAAGGAGGCCCATCCCCCACGAGCCGCCTACGTGTCGCCTACGTGGCGGCTCATCCCCTCCAAGCCCATCCTCTCCATACCCTTTAGTCTTATGGGTCTGGTTCCGTCTCCCGGTTCTGTTTTAACTAGGTTATAAGAGTTCACTTTCACAACAGTAACTATTTCCTGACATGATTCAAATTCAAATTAATAATTATAACACAAGAATTTCCTGTAAGTAAATAAATAAGGAGACATACTATTTCCATATGGGAATTGATTTTGGCATAGAAGTATCCATTGTCCAATCAGTCACGTGATGCCATCAAGTAAAGAGGGGTACTTGCATTTATTTATCATTATAGGGCAAGAATTAAACCAGAAAAAGAAATGAAAGCAAACACCAAAAACACTCTAAAGTCCAACCTTGACCCTCACACTTGTCTAAACACTACTTATGTCTTTTCTCTCCTTTATTAATCAAGATTCGCATATCTTATCTTCCATTAAATTTTTCTCATTCAATTGCTCATCAAAAGAATAAATTTTTCTCATTCAATTGCTCATCAAAAGAAGTTATGCTATGTCTTTCCCATAAAGTAAAATTCACATCATGCTTTACAATTTAACTCTATGATCCTTTCATATTTTTTAACGGTCAATAGTCTCTTTTATATCAATATTTATTAAAGAAGAGATTCATATAATATCAAAATTATTTACCGCAACATCGACCCCTCGTAACAACCAATATTAGCTCTTTTGCCTACTATGACTACGGATGAGCTCGGTCGACAATCACAAAAAATGAGTACCGGTACGGTATTCAAAGATAAAAGATTGGTAAAATAACGTACCATACTGTACTAAAAACGCCAAAAATGAGTACCGAAATTCGATCTGTATGGTACGATTTGGTGCTGGTATTTGTACTGAAATTACAACTGAAAACTTTTTGATTGCCTAAATGAAAACTTTACATGGTCACTAGTCATAGACTGCTCTAACTCAAACACTGCTTATACTCTAAAGTTCTGTTTTCATCTACAGTCAACACATCACTAATATTTTTATATAAACCAGCAATCTCTAATGTTTACTATAGGTGTTACACTCTAAACCATCATATCAAAATATTAAAAAAAAAAAATCATATATATTGTGTTGTAGAAAGTAAAAAATGACCTCCCGAGATCCGGTGTGTAAAATGAAACCAAAAAGAAAGAAAGAAAAAATGGGGCTAACGTCTTGTCGACTTAAAGAAACAAAAAGTAAAGCTACTGCCGGCGATCGGAGGTTCCTATACATATACATAGACTCACGTCATAAGGCGCCTCCTCTCTCTCTCTCATTGTTTAATCAAGATTCAAAAGTAGCAACCATATCACAATAATTACCTTGTCTTCCATATTACTCTTTACAAAAATATTATTTTGATTTCAGGTCAAAAAGCAACCATTCCCATTGAAAAAGAGTAAAGCAAAGGATGAAGGAGAAGAAATTAGACAAGTGGTCACACTTACTTTTTATTTCATTTCATTTTGGGATCTATCATTATGATTATTATAAATTAAAGAAAAAAAGTTAAATGAAGGAATTTATTATTTACCTTGACGACGTCGTCGTAGTCATCGGAAGGTGAGATCGGAGGACTGTCGGTTTCTTCTGTGAGCGTTGCATTTAATGGTCCACTACTGTGTGACAGCCTCCCTGATGCTAACGGCGATATATCCTGTTATCCCACAGGCCCAATACATTTATTTAGGTGTACAACATTAATACGTTAATACAACAAATATATAAATATAAATATATCATTTATAAATAACAATTTGGTTTCTCCTACAGTTAAGTTCTAATTAACATCATTTATTATATTTAAAGACCTGCTATTCATTTCCTAATTGTTCCAGGTTTTTAGGTCAAATGCTACTTACAAGATCAATAATAAAAAAAAATCAAGTTCCAGGTTTTTTTTAGTAAAAAGTACTGAGACGTTGGTCTAGTGGTCAAAAGGTCTGTCTTCTTTGGTGAAGAAGAAGACACAGGTTCGATTCCCCTTTGTACCATTTTTGAGAGACATCAGGGTGAAGGGACGAATTGAGACTTTAATCCCAGGTTCGAACCTGACGGGAGACGAGGGTTTACGGATTCCATCCGTTCCCGTGCATAAATGACACGGACTCATGGCAGTCAAAAAGTCGACCTTGGACATAGCCCGGACAGGGTGAGTTTACACGTGAGATTCTTTGCCGTTAAAAAAATTGTTACAAGATCACTAACTATAAATCATTACAAACTATGAAAATTTGGTTAAGTCTCTCATATTACTTTCGTAAATCATCATGTTTTTTTCATCTCCCTACACATAGCACCAAATCAAGAGGTGGATTAGATCCCTTAAGAGTGATTTTTACGAAAAAAGTATGAAAATCAACACAGTTAACCAGTGAAACGTAATCTACAGTAAACAAACTCACGGATTGAGACATGATACGTTCAAGCACAAGCTGTGAAGTAGCAGATGAAGCAAAAGTAAACGTGTTTCCAGAAAGTAATGTGGCGGCAGCCGGTTCCTCCACCGCCTCCACGCCGGAGAAACGGTTGTTTTCACCGGAGTGTTCACCAGTTTCACTAAAATCAGATTTCGGAACCAACGGAGATAGTGGAGAATGTAGAGTCTTTGACACCTGAAGCGCGGCGGCGCTCCATGACCTGGATAAAAACTCCATCGGCTTACGTGGACTCTCCGGCAGCTGAAAACCGCCGCCGTGGTGATTTTGTTCCTGCCAAATAGTTTCCATTTTTTAAAAGTTGATGAGGGTTTTGTTTTTTGTTAATATCTGAATTTGGGCGTGTTTTGCGCTACTACATTTGGCAGGCAGTTTAATATTTTATTTATAGAGAGTGAGGGTGTGGTTTAACGGGTCGGGTCGAGTAATATTCGACCCGGTCAATGTTTTATTCCGTGAGCATTCGCTTTCCACAATTCGTTTTCGTTGGTTAATGCGATGGGTCCTAAATGTATGATGAAATTAATACACGTGTAATTCCTCATGACTATCGTGAAAGTTAACAAATTATTGTTTTGGGATTTTTTTTTTCATTATTTCTCTCATGCGCGTATATCATATATACATATTATTGTTTTTTTCTATTTGTGGCACTTTTTTATATGTTCAAATAATTTCTTACGATGTCAAGTTGTTTATTGATTAAAGATATCAACTATTACTAAGGCCGGAGGGTATGGGAGGGTGCCACCCCGCCACCTCACCACTGATAGCGCCCTCGGGGCACCACCACCCATACCAACCGAATTAAAGGGGGGCGTCATGGGTCTCTCTCCAACGTGATAGCGGAGGTTAAATGTGTGTGTAGGTGGGGGCCACATCTCTTCAACCAATTTTCTTTTTTTTTTATTTTGTTTAATAGGGGGCTTTATACCATACCAGGCAAGTAAAAGGGAGGAGCTTTAAAGCCTTTCATATGACGTGGCATTGACGTAAATCTGACGTGACGTGATAAAGCCCCTAGAGACTTTATTCCACAACTTCCAACCAAAAAGTTATGGCATTGAACTTGAGCTTTATAAATTATGATATTTTATTGATTGACATGATATGTTAGATCATCGATTTTATGCATATATAATTTACTAGGTTTTTACCCGGGATTGCTTCCCGGGCTCAGGAAACTTAGTTATATTAATTACTATTTGTTATTAATACGAACACATTACATCAATCATCTCATTCGATTCAACAACAATGTCTTCAAATCACCGGATTAGATCATGAACCCATATTAGAGGTAAAACAAAAGCACAACAAGACCACATGAATAATATCATTTCCAATTTTACTTCAATGCACTTACATGATATGGTGATTTGGGATTTTGTAAAAATGTTTGTTTTTATACTTTTTTACAAAATAAGATGTTGACCAAAATTCAAACAGATGTTGACCAAAAGTCAATCAGATGTTGACCAACAGTCAAACAGATGTTGACGTTAAACAGATGTTTGGTTTAAGGCCAAACATCTGTTTATGGCCAAACATCTGTTTAAGTCTAAATATCTGATATAGAAGGCGAAACATCTGTTTAAGGCAAAACATCTGTTTAAGGTCAAACATCTGTTTATGGCCAAACATCTGTTTAAGGTCAAACAACTGTTTAAGTCCAAACCTCTGATATAAAAGGCCAAACATCTGTTAAAGGCCAAACATCTGTTTAAGCCTGAACAGATGTTTAACTTAATAAGATCTACTGTCTTCTCACACTGTTTTCCTCTTCAAAACACTGTTCAACCTAACATGGGTTTCCATTAACTATTGCCAAAAGGCAAACAGATGTTCAAACCACTGTTTGTTATTGTACTTCTTTACAAAATTACATAGAATTCAAGAAAACAAAACAATGACTTAAAGAACTATAATTTAACACATAATCTAATCGGCCAAAGCAATCTATTATCTGACAATTCCGTGGTTTTTACAATATGAAACACATCATCATGCCAAATACAGTCATATATATCCATCCATTATTCTGAATTCATAAACCCATAAATGCAAAAGAATGTCACATTTGCAATTAATAAACCAAGTTTCTACTAATTGCAGTTACTATTAGCAAAAAGAAACATCATATTATCTATATATAAAACACAAAGTGCTAATAACAGTGTTTTATCATGTTAGTCATACATAGCAACAAACCATCAAGTTAATAATTAAAAAAAAAACATACAACATCACCATCAAAAAATTCATAGTTATAGTATCTGATATCAGAACATACTTAAATGTCTTTGTTAAACTGACGTAACTTGATTTAATACGATCTTCTGTTGCGAAGACACGTATGTGAAGTGCAACATATCACCAAACCTCAAGTTATTGTCAGTCATAACCTACAATTTTATAAAAATTAATTTTAAATTATATTTACTACATGGCCAAATAACTGAATGCATGTATTTGTTACCTGATCTTGGATAGCAAGTAACTCTTTGGCAGTTTTCTTAAGAATCTTGTAAGCTTCGAAATCAAACAGTGTCAAAGACACAGTACCGGAAGAGTCTTGCACCCTAATAGGTATCTTGAAGCTATCAAAGTTAAAAACAAATGAAAACATTAGTATTACTAATAACAGAAGTGTGGTTCATATTAGTATTTAGTATAAGGAAATAAAACTGCAATCTCAAACCGCGGAATAGAATAGATGTCGACTCCTTCACATTTATCATTTGTACACACCAAAGATTTTGCATGATCAACATCAAATGAACCATCCACATTTTCTTTGGTTACAAATCTTTCCTCCACATTCAACTTACAGTGGTTACAACCATTGTAATACCAAAGTTTATCAGTGCATATAGCTGTGATTGTGCCAAGAACCAAAACCTTCTTTGTCTATCAATATCAAACAAAAATAATAATACTTAGAAAAGACTATAAATAAACTCAGCATGTAAAGTACTTATAAGAAAATACACACCGTTGATATGGTTCCAAGGAAACCAATAAGCATGAAATCAGGGTTATTAAGAAACTCATCTTCAACACTTGAGATAACGTTTGAACCAACATGCTCATTTGATGAAGATGAAGCAGAAATTTTCTCTACATACCTAAACAGATTCATGTGATCAAATTAAAACGTAAAAAGTAAATGTAGGTACAAAATAATACTGTTTAATGTTTATATGCATATTACTAACTATACCTCTTCCTAAAAGAGGATATCTCTTCAATGTCAGTGTCGATAAAAAGTCTGCTAAGCTCAAACCCGTTTGCAACTCCACGCTTGCCTGAATTTAAAAATAAAACCAAATGTAGATCAATATAAACAGTGTCAAATTTAAAACATATAAATAAATATAAATATAAATATAAATATAAATTACTAAATAAAAAAATTAAACTAATTAAGTTTAAATTGTACCTTTGTAAAGGTTGACCATACCAAAATGATAGAGGATAACAACATATTTCTCTCGTTTCTTATCATTCATGTAAGCAAACATTTCAATAGCAAAAGCATCCCACAAAGTAACCGTACACTTTTGCCCTCTAAAATATTAACATAAAACATAATAACATCAAGCAACCTTGTAATGCTTTAAACGTCAAAATGCAACAACTTAATAAAAAGAACTCACTCAAGGTCTTCAACTCTAAGATTAAGTCTCTTGCCTTTGCTCCCATCCTTTTTTGATGTATCCTCTAGATTGAAACAAACTTCCACATAACCAATCCAATCTATAAACAAAAATATATTGTTAAAAGAAAACAGCATTAAGAAGCGATAACATGAAAGAAAAAAAACAATAAAACAAAACAGTACATATATATTATATAGTGATTTACATACCAATAACTGTATTAACTTCAATTTTATTTTTAACAACATCCTTGAGGTTAACGAAATTAAAACGGTATTTCTGTCCAGACCAGTCAAGGCATTTCTCAACAGAAGTATAGAAATACAGTAATATTTTGTCATTTCTCTTGGTATACTTAGCAGAGGACTTATTAGCAGCAAGAGACGGTTTGGTGATAAGAAGACATTCATCCAACTGAAGGAAGTCTTTGAATTTTCCTAACATCTTATGCAGACAGCTGGCTTGTATCATAGTTCCCTAACAATATGAAACATCCGATTAAATAAAAAACGTGTTATATAACATTTGGGTATTCATATGTCCAAAATAATTATAAGACAAATATATAGGGTACCATCTCATCCATGAAGATCATATTAAGACGATATATTTCATTTTTGTTTTCATTCATCATCTTCTTGGACATGCTAACAATCTTCACTCTAATCGAATAGTTGTTTGAGAATGTATTAAGATCATTAAGCATGCTAACCTTTGCAACTTCCATTTGAAGACTGTACATAAAAAAAAAAGAATAAGCAAAATATATCTATTGCTAAACGTAATATGAAAATACAATAAGCATGGATGTTCTTAAAAAAATATCAAGGTTGGAATTCAAGCTTACCGATTCTCCATTCAAAATTTTAATTGAATGCAGTGGCAAATGTAATTTGAAAAGTAAGTAGTGTATATCCTTATATCCTGATTTATTAAAGTAATTAAATATTAGAAATGATATGCAAAGTAGGAAAAAAAAAAGAGAACGTCAATTTTAAATTACCATTTTGCATATTTTGAATTTCAAAATTACTGATATTATCAGTAATTACTGATTTGATTTGAAAGCAATTGTCATGATGACTTTTCTAATTTTTATTTTAACTTGAATTAAGAGATAATAACCGTCAATTTGAAATTCACATTTTGCAAATTTTCAATGTCCAAAGCTCAAGAAATTAGCATTAATTACTGATTTGATTTGCAACAAATTGCCATCAACAGTATTTTATTTATTTTTTATTTTAACTTTAATTTTTATCATGAAAACAATGTTGGAGGAACTCTTATCTCAGTGGAATGTAACGATTAGGTAAATGGTAATTTCATTGTAATTCTAGTATTCTTTTGATAATTTCATTCTATCACTAATTAACCACATCAATAATAAAAATGTGAGCAGTGGCTGTTCTTTAGGGAAACCACTGATGATCAATATCAGTGGATGTCAACAATAAAAATGTGAGTAGTGGCTGTTTTTTGACTATAATTGGATAGCCAACAGTGATTGAAACACTGATGTTTAGTCAGTCAATGGTCAACATGAAGAATGAAGAAACAGAGGTTGTCTTTCAGCAGTGGATAACTTTTAACAATCAGATGTTTGAACCAACACAGTGGTTGTAACATACTTTTAAGGATTAATTAAAACTATCATTTTTAAGTATTTTGAAGAGTGTTAAAAGATGAGAAGACAGTGGATCTGGTTAAACATCTGTTTAGACTTAAACAGATGTTGGGGCTTAAAAATATGTTTGGCCTCATATATCAGTTGTCTGGACTTAAACATAAGTTTGACCTTAAACAAATGTTTGGCCATAAACATCAGTTTGCAAAAAAAGACCAATTTTCAAGAATACTATTCTAAAGAATACACCAGTTTCCAAGTGTACATCATTTTTATTTATTAGTATAAAGATCAAACAACTGTTCAATTTATAGTACAGATCAAACCACTGGCGTAATGTGATAAATACTGTTACATATAAACATTGCTATGATAAACACTGTTACATATAAACACTGTTACATATAAGGGTGTAAGGAGTGGTTAAACACTTGAGAGTGGCAAACTAAAAAATCAACCAATCAGAGTGCGCCACGTCAATTAGTGAAAAGTGTTTAAACTTTGCTGAAAAGTGTTGGAAATGGTTAGACACTTGACGAAGTGGTAAACTTTAAAAAAAAAAAGGAAAAAAGTGTGTTTGGTTGAGAGATGGCATGGACCCCACCCCACACTACCATCTCTCTCTCATACCCTCCCTCTGTCTCTCCTCCGGTCATCTCCCCGAATCATCAACCCTTCCCCGCATCCGAACCTTCACCGAGCGGCAAACCCACTGGCGGCGGTGTTACCGCGCGGCAAAGGCGGTTTGCCGAGTGGGTTTGCCGCCCACTCCGTATACCCTAAACACTGATGCCATATATACTGTTACATATAAACACTGAGGTGATGACATCTAACAACCTAACAGATTATAAAACACTGATGTGATAAATACTGTTACAAATAAACACTGTTAACATAAACAAAGGTAGAATAACTGCTGTTGATGCTGAACCACTGTTGTTGTTGGGCAGTGGTTCACCTTTGGTTGATCAGACCTTTGGTTCATCAGTGCTTGTCTTCAACAGAACTTTGGTCTTCATGAGTGCTTTGGTCTTCAACAGTGGATAATCCTCATCAGACTTTGTATACAACAGTCTTTATATCCAACAGTTGTTAGGCAGATCAGTGTTTTGCCTTATTAACTTGTTATAACCACTGTCATTGGAGGAAACTTAGATGAGCAGTGCTTATTGCGGATCAATGTGCAGCTTCAACAGCCAGATCAACATCATCTTAATCTCCTTGAGCAATATCTGATATCTTTTCTTCGGTTCTTGGATTAAACGGATCGAACGTTTTCCCTTTTCATCAAAACAAAACCAATATATATATATATATATATATATATATAGCAACAATTAATCTGAAAAAAACACATGGAACTAACAGCAAAAAGTGTACCTGAAACAGAATCAACGATTAAGAATAAAAAAAATGATGAATTAACAAATGCATGGATTAATGAACGAAACTTACGGTGTTGTTTAAGAAAACTCCGTTTAATTGCTCAAATTAAGATGACGGGTGATCTGCAAGTGATTACAAATGAATCAATGCATCAATAAACAGTAAATCAAAATGTTTCAAATACCAAAAAATAAATCAGACCAATTCAGGTTACCGTTTATATAGCAACAATCATTAAAGTAAACACAAATTAAGTAACAACCAACCTTAATTCACAAGACTGCAAATATAAAGTTGCCACATGAATAATCAAGTAGAACTTGCTGCAAAAATAATAAAGTGTGAAAACAATCTCAAAAACTTCTCTGTAATTGAGTAGTAAAGCGACTCAATCTAGTTAACTACATAAACAATCCAACAATGAATTTACAGTCCTTCTCATTCTCTTTCACATTTCCAACTCCTCAACAACCATCCGGCAGAGGTTACTTCTAATCAACAAACAGATTGTGAAAAACAGAGGATCAAGATACATAGGTGCATCCAACATTACTAACATGGGTGAATAAATCAACAAAACATATTGTGAAAAACAAAAAACTACAAACATATCAAAATCAATCTACTCGTAATCACATGATAGAACAAAGCAAGCATCTGAATAAACAATAAAAAATAAAAGACAAAAATCAAAAGCTACAAAAAGTTATTCATATAAACAATAATAAAAACATTATTACAACATACCAGGGTCACCGATTAACAGGAACTTGTACAAAAGGGTTCATTGTGTACGATAAGAAACCCTAGGAGAGCTTCTTCTTCTTCTGAAGGTACAAAAGGGTTCATCGTGTTTAGTATAAGAAAATAGATAAAACCAAATAAAATTTCTGAATGAGAAAAGAGATCTTACATGATTATTCTGTTCTTCAACTACTCGACGGTACAACAAAGCAAGCATCTGAATAAACAATAAAAAATAAAAGACAAAAATCAAAAGCTACAAAAAGTTATTCATATAAACAATAATAAAAACATTATTACAACATACCAGGGTCACCGATTAACAGGAGGTTGTACAAAAGGGTTCATTGTGTACGATAAGAAACCCTAGGAGAGCTTCTTCTTCTTCTGAAGGTACAAAAGAGTTCATCGTGTTCAGTATAAGAAAATAGATAAAACCAAATAAAATTTCTGAATGAGAAAATTGATCTTACATGATTATTCTATTCTTCAACTACTCGACGGTACATGATTTAGGGTTTCAAACGCAGATGTATCCAATAGATGTAACCTCTGCCGGACGTTGTTGATGAGATGAAAATGTGAAGAAGGAGAAGGATGAACAGCAGAGAGAAAGGGGATCTTGTATGGAAATGTGAAGGAGAAGAATGAAATAGGGTTTGTGAAAATGTGAGAATAAATGGCAGTGGTTACTGTTGGGCGGGAAAAGGGGAAAAACGATGCCCTAATTAAGTGACACGTGGTCCAAATCACTTTCTTTTATTATATATAATAGATAATAAATTAATTATAATTTATGTATCCTTGCCTACTTACAAAGATATTACACGATTTGTTAGCATGTCACAAATTTATATTATTGGTTGTTTATTAGTAACAATTACATATCCATTCAAGGCAGATCTTTCCATTCTTAGTCATCAAGCATGAGTTCACTTACATTTACGTGCATTAAACATAATTTAGAATGTTTACCAATTACTTTCTTTATAATTTTTACTTATCCATAGTATGTTTCACTAATTATTTTGTTCTATACAATGAAGTCACAGAATGAACACACACCTATTTATCAAAGTTATGTTTCTTGGTCTAAATTGTATGATGATTGCTCTACGAGCACCAACAACACACCATATCACAGTTGACTTTATATCAGCTTCTCTAAAGTCTGCCCCCATGAACCTTCCAGTTCTCTCTAAAATCTGATCAAACGACTTCTCTCTCTTTGCCCTCTCTCTTTCACGTTGACAGTCCGTGAAACTTAAAACCTCCAATATCATATGCTCTAAGTATTTGTTTCTCTTTTATACGTATATATAAACATTATTCATTCATGTATAAATAGTATGAAAAGAAATAATGAGATTATATATAAAATTTCTCAACAACTATAATCCATTTCTTGTGTAAAATAATATGGTTTAGCAGCAAATTATAAATGCAGAACCAAATTAAGTAACCACAAATGATGAAATTAAAATATTTTGAAAATAGAATCATAAATAGTAACACGCCGGATTTGAATTTTAGTTAAAAAAAAACTTAAATAAATATTAGTTATATTGATTTATCTTCTCACCTTTAGGTCATATAAATGTATAATATCTAACATATAATGACATAAATTAATACTTTATTAATAATTAATGTTTTCAAAGAAAAGTATATTCTTTTAATCTTTGTAAAAATACTTTATTATGTATTTTTATTTTTGATTCATCCCACATTTTGATCATCTATCTTTTTCTTAATGAATACCATGACCCTTTAGTGAGCATTCACTTTCCAAAGGAGTATTGTTGTCATTTGAGTAGTAGGTAATAATAATAACGATCCTTAAATGGATTTTTTTTTTTCGAACAACGGGGCTAGTAAGAAATTGGGATCCCGAGAGTCAAAATAAAATTACAAGATTACGTCTCGCACATTAAAGTCTCGCCATCTCTCCCAAACAAGCCCACTAAATTTTGATGAGAACTTTATCCACAAAAAACGAGTCTTCTTTGATATCTTCTACCACTTTGATGACGTTAAACGGGACTTTGTCAAAAACCGTCACATTTCGAGCTCTCTGATACGTGGTCGAAAACCGGTGATCGTAATCGCATAACTTAATGTTTTTACATGGGTTTTAATTTCGAATAGCCTACTTTTAATTAAATTTGTGTTTTGCAGGTTTAATGGAGTTTAAGGTGCTTTTCGGGAGCTTTATGGGTCACCGGGACAAAAAGCGAACCACCGAGACGCGCAACGGGTCAACCGGGAGCAAGGAACGCGAAAAATAAGAGTTGAGGTTTGCACATACCATCGTCGACGCCCTCCTGGGCCATCAGCGACGCCGCCTGAAAAATTTTGTCGCACAAAAACTTCGTAGGCAGCAAGTTAAGCCGTCGCCGGCATTTGTAGTTTACACAGCCCGTCGCCGACGCCCAGGGGGGCCGTCGGCGACGCCACTTACAAACGGAGATCGCGAATTTTGGGTTTTAGTTATTGCACTCGACATATAACTTAATTTTTGACCAACCATTCGACAGTTACACTCTTTTGAAGTTTGAATAGGAGTTCTTGGAGCCACAATCAAGAGACTTTTCACCATCAATCCATCCATAACACCAACCTTTGATCCGAATCATTTCGAATCATCACCCAATTCACCATCATCATCATCACCCAAAACCCTAGTTCATCCATTCCACCATCCTCGCATCACCATCACTCACCAAAACCCTAACCATCATCCTTCCATCATTCCACAAGCTCAAGATGATCCAATTCAAGTCTCATCTGTCCGTTGATCAAGTCCCGTTCACCATGAGCGGCTAATTTCTTGAAGGTTTCACCCCGATGTAGGTTTTTGTAAGTTTCTAGGGTTGAACATTGTTGAACTTTGATTGTGACATGTTGTATTTTGATTTTGAATTCTTAGATAATTGTCGTGCATTTGAATTGAATTTGTGAATTGTCGAACGATGATAAAGTTATGACTTTACGAAATGAATTTGTGCACTTATGCCTTATCTAAGTTAGGAATTACATGTTCTTGATAACAAAGTGCATTGCGGTCCGTTGTTTACAATGTTGATAACTTTTGGCACCTAAATCATGCGGCACTAATTCCGTTAATCACTTTTGCAATTGAATCAAACCTAAAACGAGTAGAAACCTTAGAACTTCAATTACCGAACCGGGTGTGAACCTTGTTTACTTCTCTTGCTTAAAATTACAAATTAAGTTTTCTTGAATTCATTAATCTTATAGTTGTTAATTAATTTAATTAATCTCATTAGTTACTTCACAAACTTTTTAATCAAACAAAACCACAAAAATATTCTAGCAAGCTTCATAAGTTTTGACATTTGTTCAAATTCAATCAAGTCCATTCGCAAACCACATACTCTTCGTGGTTCGACTCCTTACTACCACTAGCTATTTGTTAAGGGTAATTAGGGCTTATAAATATTATCTTTAACCGGAGTGCGACACTCCGATCAAAATTTGGCGCCGTTGCCGGGGAGTGAGTGCGCTTTGTGTTTGGATTCTTGTTTGAATTTTCGTGATTAACTGTTTAATTTACTTAGTTTCTTTTTATACTTTGTCTTTTTTCTTGTTACGCTGGATGTGTTATTTGTGCAGGCCACATGTAGTGCATGCATACAAGGAATTCCGGGAGGACTTCACCGTTAGTCTACGAACCGGAAATTGAAAGAGTTGCAAGAAGGAACCTAGCAAGCCGGTTATTTGTACAGGCCACATGTAGTGCATGCCTTGGCTTAGGGTTTAGTGTTTTGGATTGCGTTATTTTGATATTATCCCAAGTTTGCGACTACTTGTTAAAATAATGATAATTATTTTAACTTAACTTTTGTTTTTAGGAAAAATAGTTAGGCAACTATTTCGTATCCACACTTCTCAAGTATTTTATATGTGTATTTCCTTCCCAAGGATGGGGGTATTTATACATGCACATTTGTAATTCCGAAAAATATATTTTAAGTCCCACTTAGAAAAATATATTTAAATTATTTGTCTAAAACATCTTAATTCAATATATATATATATCAAATTTTATTTACGAAAATCAACCTCAGGCATTTGGTAATTTTGTAATAAAAATCGTGGCGAAGTTTATTTTGAAAATAAGGTTAAAAATATATTTGTAAACACTTATTAGAAAAATATTTTCTAAGTGTTGGAATTCTAGAAAAATTTCGCCAGAGTTTCCTTTGTAAATGGAGGCGTCCATGCTTACTAGCATATCATTTTCTTTTCAAAAATTCATTTAAACAATTATCAATCATCAACATACAACCTCTATTTACCAAACTTATCAAAACACGCATAAACTAATAACTTATGAACTTGAAAATTTATGAAAGTATGTAGTAAGTTACTAGCATACTTAGTAAGTCTTGCTACCTTTAAAAATGTGATTAGTTCCTTAAAAACTTCATTTTTAAAGAGTTTGAATATTTACAACTTCTAGTCATATTTTCTAAAAATATTTCTTTGTGAAATTTTCTTATTACACAAGTGTTTCTACACTTGTTTATCCACCAAAAATGTGTTAAGTTGTAAGATCCAAGTTTTAACAAAACTCATACTTTTCACTTGGTTCTTTCGAAAAACCACTCATGGATCTTTAGATCTACAAGATTATATCCTACTTTGATCTTTATTTTTCAAGAAAACACTTATTTGTTCAAGTTCATAGTTTATGTGTGGATGATTCCATCATCCACAACATTCTTACTTTTTCCATCTTGCTAGTTCATGTTTTTAATCATGATCTAGCAAGTCCATATGATGATCCATATCATTTCTACTAACAAATAATGATCAACGAACATAACAACACAAGAATAATATGATTTCTTCATCATTTTAACACTACTTCATCACAAAGTTAGTAAATGTTCAAGACTTTGTTTATGGTTCTTAGTGTTTCTTGGGATTTCATCATTCTTTTAACTATTAACCATAAAAAACATGAAGAGAATGAAGATCTAAGAGACTTACCACTAGCTCAAGGCTAGGGGAGTTCAAGAGTGTAAAAGTGGTGGTTAAAAGAAGATGAAGGAGGTCCTTGAGCTTCCGAACACACCAAGCTTGTTTGTATGATCTCTAGCACCTTTGGATGTATGTGGATTGCATGAAAGAAACTTGAAGGTGGTGATGGTGGGTGTGCTTGGTTTCGGCCGAACAAGAGAAGAGAGGAGAGGAGAGAGTGAGAGTGAGTTTGAATTGTGAAGATGAAGATGAATGTGTATGGACTAGTGTGTTTTTATAAGTGAACTCCAACATCTTTTTAACCATGAGTTAATATGTTTCTTAATCCATCAACAAGATCAAATAAAATACTAAACAAATCCATGGGTGGGGACACCCATGGTAACCGTCCCAAGGGGGGGGGGTATAGGGTTGGGTTTCAACAATATAGTTAGGGATCTAGTTAGGAATCAAGTGTTAAGTTAGTGGTTTATGGTGTGTTATGAAATATATGGTGTGTTAGGGTGTTCGGGGACCCTAACTAGCTTAGAAAAATAAAAACAATGTGTTTGACAATATTTTTGTGTTCCGGGTAAAGTCCGGTTGTTCGGTTGGGTGTTGTTCCGTTAAAGTGCTTAATTAATCCATAAGGTGTCTTTTATAATACTTTTAGTGACACATTTAATTCCCAACACTTTGGAAAGTATCTAGGACCATTTTGTCAAGTTTTTGCACTTTACTAGCATAATTAAATGCTGAATTTTGTTTAAAAGTGCAGAATTCTGCATTTAAAGTATGTTTTAGGCACTTCCCGGCACTATAACTATCACCTAGTGACGCAGTTTTATGGTCCTCACTTCCCTACACACTACCCTAGTGTGATACTTTATCTCTGGCTCATACTGGCCTCAAAATATTGTCTGTCTAGGTGCTGGCATTGTCAGCATGTCCCTGGGTTATCCGCTCAGTGTGCTAACTGTGCTTTGTGCATCAAGTTTGTCACTAAAGTTTGTGTGGAATAAATGAAGTGACAGTATGAAATGTTATGCATATGTATGTATGTAGCAGAAAAAAGAAAGCAGTTTAATCACAGTTGTAATCAAGCACAATCATTAAGCACAAATTAATTATTAATTAATTGTACGGATACCTGAAATTGTGAGGGTTGTCACATTCTCCCCCCGTTAAGAAAATTTCGTCCCGAAATTTTAGGTTTTGCTTCTAGCTGCAGGGGTCTTGGGAAATAAGTGGGGGTATTTCTCTCTCATACGATCCTCACGTTCCCACGTGTATTCTGGCCCGTGTCTTGCATTCCACCGAACTTTGACGAGTTTTACACTACTCCGGCGTGTCTTGTTAATCTTCCAATCAGTAACCTCAACTGGTTCTTTAACAAAGTGGAGCGTGTCGTCAATATGAACTTCGTCAGCAGGAATGACAACTGTCTCTTGTGTTGGACTCTTTTTCAAATTTGATACATGGAATGTATCATAAACGCCATTAAGTTCAGCAGGTAGGTCCAACTTGTATGCCACAAGCCTAATCCTTTGCAGGATTCTGAATGGGCCAATGTAACGTGGATTCAACTTCCCACGCTTCCCAAAGCGTGCCACACCCTTCCAGGGTGAAACCTTCAATAAAACCATATCTCCCACCTCAAATTGCAGAGGTTTCCTTCTTCGGTCCGCATAACACTTTTGTCGATCACGAGCCGCTTTGATGCGTTCTCGGATCTGTGCAATCTTGTCTGTCGTTTCCTGGACCAATTCCGGACCAACTAGTTGTCTATCACCCGCGTCAGCCCAACAGATCGGTGATCGACATTTACGCCCATAGAGAGCTTCGAATGGTGCGGCTTGAATGCTTGCATGATAACTGCTATTGTATGAAAATTCAACCAATGGTAGGTGAGTGTCCCAACTTCCACCTAAATCCATTACGCAAGCTCGCAGCATGTCTTCTAATGTCAGAATTGTTCGTTCACTCTGTCCGTCTGTTTGCGGGTGAAACGTTGTACTCAGATTTAACTGGGAACCAAATGCGTCTTGGAAGGATTGCCAAATCCTTGACACGAAGCGTCGATCTCTATCAGAGATAATTGAGAGAGGCACTCCATGTCGCGCAACAATCTCCCTCATGTATATTTCAGCAAGTTTACTCATGTTGTCTTTTTCCTTGATTGGCAAAAAGTGCGCAGACTTTGTTAGACGGTCTACTATTACCCAGATCGTATCGTGGCCCTTGGGCGTCCTTGGCAATTTCGTTATGAAGTCCATTGAAATCTGTTCCCATTTCCATTTGGGTATTTCAGGTTGTTGTAGAAGACCTGAAGGCTTTTGGTATTCGACCTTTACCTTGGCGCAAGTTAAACATTTGCTAACATATATCGCAACATCGCCTTTCGTCCTTGGCCACCAGTAGAAATCCTTAAGGTCTTGGTACATTTTATCCGCTCCTGGATGAATCGAGTACCGTGACTTGTGAGCCTCGTCGAAAATAACCTTTCTCAATCCACAAAACAGAGGAACCCAAATTCGTTCCATGAAGCACAAAGTCCCTTCCTCGTTTGGTACCAACTGCTTCTCCATCCCACGGAGGTATTCATCCTCAATATTCCTTTCTTTGAGAGCTTCTCTCTGCGCGGCACGAATGCGCAATGAGAGGTCTGTCTGGACAATCATCTCCAAAGCCCTAACCCTTATGGGCTTGATCCTTTCTTTCCGACTTAGGGCATCGGCGACCACATTCGCCTTCCCTGGATGATACTTGATCTCACAATCGTAGTCGTTCAACAGTTCTACCCAGCGTCTTTGCCTCATGTTAAGCTCCTTTTGGTCAAATATGTGCTGCAGACTCTTGTGATCAGTGAAGATCGTACATCGCGTACCATACAAATAATGACGCCAGATCTTCAACGCAAATACCACCGCGCCTAACTCCAAGTCATGCGTGGTATAGTTTTTCTCGTGGACCTTTAACTGGCGTGACGCGTATGCTATAACTTTCTGTCGCTGCATCAATACGCAACCCAAACCTTGACGCGAGGTGTCACAATATACCACGAAGTCATCCGTTCCTTCGGGTAGCGATAAGATCGGTGCGTCACAAAGTTTGTTTTTCAACAACTGAAACGCTTCTTCTTGTTTGTCTCCCCAATCAAACTTCTTGTCTTTCTGTGTGAGGGAGGTCAAAGGTTGAGCGATTTTTGAGAAATCCCCAATGAACCTTTGATAATAACCAGCCAAACCTAAGAACTGTCGAATCTCGGTTGGCGTCTTTGGAGTCTCCCAGTTCTTTATCGCTTCGATCTTTGTGGGATCCACATGGATTCCATTTCCATTAACCACATGTCCAAGAAACTGGACTTCGCGCAACCAGAACTCGCACTTCGAAAACTTGGCATACAATTTCTCCTTTTTAAGTAGCTCCAAAATAGCTCTTAAATGCTGTTCGTGCTCATCCTTCGTCTTCGAGTAGATCAAAATGTCATCGATGAACACAATCACGAACTTGTCGAGGTACGGCTTACAAACTCTATTCATTAAATCCATAAAAACGGCTGGCGCGTTTGTCAACCCAAATGGCATCACCAAAAACTCGTAATGTCCATATCGAGTTCTAAAAGCAGTCTTGGGAATGCTTTCCTCTTGAATTCTCAACTGATGGTAACCTGATCGCAAATCGATCTTTGAATAGAAACTTGAACCTTGCAACTGATCGAATAGGCAATCAATTCTTGGCAGAGGGTATCTATTCAATTCCCGGTAGTCGATACACATGCGGAAACTACCATCTTTCTTTTTAACAAACAAAACTGGAGCTCCCCAAGGTGAGAAGCTTGGTCTGATGAATCCTTTGTCTAACAGCTCCTGGAGTTGGGTTGACAACTCCTGCATCTCCGAAGGCGCAAGTCGGTAGGGTGCCTTAGCTACAGGCGCGACGCCTGGAACTAAGTCAATGTGGAACTCGACTTGTCTTTGCGGTGGTAATCCTGGCAAGTCTTCTGGAAAGACTTCAGGATATTCTTTTACGACTGGAATGTCTTCGATCCTTGGCTCGGCGGCTTCTTTGTCTACGATATGTGCCAAGAAGGCAACACATCCCTTCCTTAAACACTTTCGAGCTTTTAGGCAGCTAATGATCCTCAATGGCATATCGCGTTTTTCTCCATGGACTACGATCGTCTCTCCATCTGCCATTGGGATGCGGATGGTCTTCCCGTGGCAAACAATCTCGACTTTGTTGCTCGATAACCAATCCATCCCTACCACCACGTCGAAGCTTCCCTACTTGACTGGCAGTAGATCTAAAGTAAACTCGTGTCCTCCCAGTTCTATCACGCATCCTCTGATGACTTCACCCGTTTCAACTAGTTTCCCGTTAGCCAGTTCAATCGAGTACGGAACGTCTAACTTACTTCCAGTTAACCCAAGCATATTTTTAAATTCTAACGATACGAAACTATAATCGGCACCGGTATCAAACAGAACAGATGCAAAGCGTTGGTTTATAGGGAACGTACCAGTGACAACGTTTGGATCCTGGCGTGCTTCCCTTGCACCAATGTTGAAGACTCTTCCTCGTGCTTGGTTCAATTTTGGGCATTCCCTCTTAAAGTGCCCGACGTCTCCACAATTGAAGCATCCCAGTCCCCGACCATTATCATTTCCATTTCCACCTTGAGTGTTGTTTTGGTTGCGATTTCCACTCCCAGCTTGGTTCGCAAAATTTCCATGGTTTCCATTTCCGCCATTCCCTCCTTGTTGGCGGTTTCCATTAGCATTCCCATAGCCTCGATTACCACCACGCCCAACACCAGTTCCGACCCAACATGTATCCTTCGAGTGGCCGTTCTTCCCACATGACTCGCATTTCCTCGATCTGCACGGGCCAGAATGATGGCGCTGGCATGTATCACACTTGGGCAGAGTGCCCATGTAACCCTTCCCTTTGTTTTCGACACCGGTTGTGGCCCTGGCCGGTGTGCTTGACTCACCCTTCTTGCTCACGTTGCTGGTACCTTGCTTGAAGTTGGAAAATTTCCGTTTGTTTTCACCAGACGACTCCACATGAGTCTCCTTCTTTTTCTGATCAGCAGTTGAAAACTTGTTTAGCCTGATGGATTCTTCAGTCAGAGATATGCTCAGATCGATGGCTTCAGTAATGGTTGCCGGTTTTGACGATGTAACCATGCTCATAATCTGAGGTGCTAATCCCCAGATAAATCGCTCCACACGTTTGAACTCGTGCGTGACCATATACGGCACCACATGGGACAGATCATGAAACCTCTGAACATATTCTGCAATTTTAGGACATTCCATTTTCAGGTGCCAGAACTCAGTTTCTAGCTTCTGTATTTCAGCCCGCGAACAATACTTCTTTCTCATGAGCTCTTTCAGCTCATTCCATGTTAACGCATATGCTGCCGCTTATCCCAAAGTTTGCACTTGCAGATTCCACCACGATAGGGCACCGTCCAGAAAAAGCCCCGAGATGTATGTGACTTGTTGCTCGGGAGCACACTTGCTCATTCTTAGAACAGAATATGTCTTCTCAGCCCACCGGACGAATGCAACAGCACCTCCGGTGCCATTGAAATTTACTGGCTTGCAGTCAAGGAATTGTTTGTAGGTGCACCCTGCACATACGTTAGAATTTACAGATGGTATCAGCGGACGTGCTAGAAATATCCAAATGTATCGTAATTTTTCTCAAGCGACTTGACATTACCATTGGGTGGATTGTTGTTGCCGTTGTTGTTCGAGATACTCCCGCTTGTTCCTGCTTGGGAGGCCGCATACTGTGCTATAGCCGCGACAATTATCCCATGGAGTTCCGCCTCAGTAGTAGGCATGCGTACATCGCGTCGTGGAGGCATCTTCTAAAAGATGATCATATTAGTCAGGTCATAATAAGTATAATAAATATGCATATATAGCAACATCCATCAACCACATAACATCTCATGTTACAATATAAAACAAATAAATCAACAAAGCATGTAGTGAGAACGTTGCCATTAGGCTTTCATAAATCATGACCACCATATCGTTTTTACATGTTTTACTGTACATCACATATCAAAATAAGATCGTGGGGTTACATCACCCCCAAAAATACAAATCTGTCTACACAAATCATGTACAAAAGTGTGGTCTTCCAAAAAGTCTTCGCAAGCTGGCCCAATCGCGACTTTCTCACCAAAATGATCTACCTACAGCAAACCAAAAATATCTATGCTGATGGCGGAGGAGGAGGAGGAAGATAAGAGAAAAGCAACCGGCGCATGTGCACCCAATCCTCATCTAAGGCATGAATGACACGCAGCAAATAGGCAATCCGCTGCTCAGATGTAAGGAAACGAACATCCGAATCAGGTGGAAGCGGAAGGGGAGTGTGCGGTGCAGCAAAAGGAGTCTGACAGTGGCATGGAGGACGTGGAGCTCTCTCTAACTCCTGAATGCGACGACTCAGTGCGTCCTGCTATAGCTGAAGAGAAATGAGTATGTCCTCTGTCGTGTACCCCACGTGATAAGGGTGGTATGGATTCGATAATGGCATAACATTGGGCGAAGCCCACAGAAACGGCTCGCCCGAGGGTACGAAAGATGGTGCAGTGTGAGGGGACTGGGACATGAACGGTACTAATGACGGTACAGGTGGAACAAAAACAGGCGGCTGCCTCGATGAACCCTCCCCAGGACGAGGTGGCGGAATGTCCTGGAGGAATGTAATGGGAAGATCAGTGCGATGGACGTCAGAGGTGTGTGGGTGGAACAATGGAATCTCGATAGGTGCGGAAACAGGTGCTACAGGAGGAGTGACGGGTAGCACAAACGGTGGGTAGTCATCATCCTCGATCCACCCGTTACGGGTGTCAGCATAACGAGGATCAATGTGAGAAGCAAACGGTGCATGGTCAGCATGCATAGGGGCTGAAACAGGTACTACAGGTGCAACAATGGGTGCATCAATAACGGAAACATCAGGAATAGGTGGTAACTCGACGAGCGCAACAATGACGGGTGGTGCTATGTCTGGCATATCGACATGACCAGGCTCAGGTAAAGGGTCTGGAAAATGTGCCACAGCTGGGGCCTCAATGGGGTCATAAGCAACGACCGGCTCCGGACCAACAAGAGTAGGCTCATCAGGTAAAAACTCGATCTCCGGATCTGGGTCAACGTCGAGGGGTGCAACAGACATCGCCATGTCTGAGTCAGAATCAGAGGAATAGAGTTGTACGCCCTGGGCGTGCGGTGAAGCGGATGCTACGGACTCGAAGGAGTGAGCACCAAACAGATCAAAAGGAGCCTCCTCAATGGGAGCCTCGACGGGAATGACAGGATCAGCAATGGGCACATCAGCAGGAATCTCAGCCAAGGGAACGATAGGGTCGACAACAGGATCATCAGCAAGAGGGACATCGGCATCCATGAGGGCCACACCATCCTGGTCACCCTCCGGGGGACCCTCTATGAACAAGTCGATGTCATCATCGGCGAACTCATCATGAGTCAGATCCTCGAGAGGAACTACGGCAAGCGGTAGAGGAGCAGGGACCTGAAGAAGAGGTAGGTCCCCACCGAAAGGGCCATCAGCAATAGGAATATCATCTCCAAAATCATGAAGAGCAAACGGCTGAAAATCATCCTCATCGGTGCTAGTAGTGTCTGACGTGTAGACCTCACTCTCTGACAGAATCTCATCGTCCGATACGATCGCCATGGGGTCCAACGTATCGGATACTCCAGTATCGGAAGAAGAAGCCATAGTGTCTGTAATACAACCACACATATGCACATATATCAACATGAAATCAAATAAACATGTAAGTCACAATAGTGCAAGCAAGTAATCCTCCTAGTCTCCCAGACTACCCCTCCCAGCCTCTCAGACTGAACTCCCTAGCCTCTCAGACTAACTCCCTGGTGTCTAAGACCAACCTCCCAGTCTCTAAGACTAAATCCCTGGTCTCTATGACCATCCTCCCAGTCTCTAAGACTAAACCTCCCCAATATCTAAGATTAAACCCCTCAGTCTCTAAGACTGAACCTCCCTAGCCTCTAAGGCTAAACTCCCTCAGTCTCTAAGATTGAACTCCCTCAGTCGCTAAGACTGAACTCCCTCAGTCTCTAAGACTGAACTCCCTCAGTCTCTAAGACTGAACTATAATTTTTGTAAAGTGTATTTATGACTTTTTGTTTGTAAAAATGTTTTGTACCCTGGATCTGGACGTTTAGTGTATGCAATGTAAAATGTTTTCGTGAGAGCCCTAGTGATCATAGTCTAGACTCGAGAAAGAATCCTAGTTCGCTATGATCGAGGCTCTGATACCAAGCTGTCACACCCTGGCTTTTGCGGAAGCGTGGGTTTAATTGGTGTGACTTCTTAATACCATAGCAACAATCATAACAATGCTATATGAAAATAAATCACATGATGATCATCCATTCAATAAGTTTAAAGTTACCACAACATCATTGTTTAAAATGTCAACACATAAAACAAATTACAACCATGACATGTTTAAAGCGTGTTCATTTGACACAACAAGAGACTTGAATAAAAACGTGGTTTAAAGACATGTAACCCGTCCAGGTAAGGGTTACACCTCCTAAACCTGGATGACATCATTATTCCCTACGCAGCTTGACACAATTGCACACTTCGCCAGATCCATTAATTTCCTGAAATACATGTAGTTTGAAAAATCAACAAAAGTTGAGCGAGTTCATGTAAAAGTGAGTATGTAAAAAACTTTCATGTATGAATAAAAGTCCCTGGTATATAGCAATAAGGAAAAAGAGATCACCAATGGGTTGCAAAGCCACTGGTATGTGTGAAAAGGTGCAGGAAGACTCAAACCTAGCAAATTTGTTACCGGGCTTCGGCTGTAAGACACAGTCACCTCTATGGGCCGCCCTGGCCTCATGGGTGTGGGCTCGCTACACCCAAATAGATCTATCACTCTTGTGTCCCTCGGTCCTAACAACGAGGATTGATGGCCTTAAGTGTTGTACCCACCCTTCACATGATCTAGTAGTAAAAAAACCCTCCCTACGCTAATCATACCATGTAAATAATTGTCTGTAATAGTTGTCGCATGTATTTCACCCCCGAAGTATAAAACTGAAAACAGTAAAGTAAAAAGGGGGACATGAACTCACTGAAGTGCGTCTCCTGAATAGAATCGTCAATCCAAACTCGGTCTGCTACGCGACGAGCTACACGTACTAATGCCTATTAGACGGATGGGCCGTGCCTTGGCTTAGGGTTTAGTGTTTTGGATTGCGTTATTTTGATATTATCCCAAGTTTGCCACTACTTGTTAAAATAATGATAATTATTTTAACTTAACTTTTGTTTTTAGGAAAAATAGTTAGGCAACTATTTCGTATCCACACTTCTCAAGTATTTTATATGTGTATTTCCTTCCCAAGGATGGGGGTATTTATACATGCACATTTGTAATTCCGAAAAATATATTTTAAGTCCCACTTAGAAAAATATATTTAAATTATTTGTCTAAAACATCTTAATTCAAAATATATATATATATATCAAATTTTATTTACGAAAATCAACCTCAGGCATTTGGTAATTTTGTAATAAAAATCGTGGCGAAGTTTATTTTGAAAATAAGGTTAAAAATATATTTGTAAACACTTATTAGAAAAATATTTTCTAAGTGTTGGAATTCTAGAAAAATTTCGCCAGAGTTTCCTTTGTAAATGGAGGCGTCCATGCTTACTAGCATATCATTTTCTTTTCAAAAATTCATTCAAACAATTATCAATCATCAACATACAACCTCTATTTACCAAACTTATCAAAACAAGCATAAACTAATAACTTATGAACTTGAAAATTTATGAAAGTATGTAGTAAGTTACTAGCATACTTAGTAAGTCTTGCTACCTTTAAAAATGTGATTAGTTCCTTAAAAACTTCATTTTTAAAGAGTTTGAATATTTACAACTTCTAGTCATATTTTCTAAAAATATTTCTTTGTGAAATTTTCTTATTACACAAGTGTTTCTACACTTGTTTATCCACCAAAAATGTGTTAAGTTTATGTAAGATCCAAGTTTTAACAAAACTCATACTTTTCACTTGGTTCTTTCGAAAAACTACTCATGGATCTTTAGATCTACAAGATTATATCCTACTTTGATCTTTATTTTTCAAGAAAACACTTATTTGTTCAAGTTCATAGTTTATGTCTGGATGATTCCATCATCCACAACATTCTTACTTTTTCCATCTTGCTAGTTCATGTTTTTAATCATGATCTAGCAAGTCCATATGATGATCCATATCATTTCTACTAACAAATAATGATCAACAAACATAACAACACAAGAATAATATGATTTCTTCGTCATTTTAACACTACTTCATCACAAAGTTAGTAAATGTTCAAGACTTTGTTTATGGTTCTTAGTGTTTCTTGGGATTTCATCATTCTTTTAACTATTAACCATCAAAAACATGAAGAGAATGAAGATCAAAGAGACTTACCACTAGGTCAAGGCTAAGGGAGCTCAAGAGTGTAAAAGTGGTGGTTAAAAGAAGATGAAGGAGGTCCTTGAGCTTCCGAACATACCAAGCTTGTTTGTATGATCTCTCGCACCTTTGGATGTATGTGGATTGCATGAAAGAAACTTGAAGGTGGTGATGGTGGGTGTGCTTGGTTTCGGCTGAACAAGAGAAGAGAGGAGAGAGTGAGAGTGAGTTTGAATTGTGAAGATGAAGATGAATGTGTATGGACTAGTGTGTTTTTCTAAGTGAACTCCAACATCTTTTTAACCATGAGTTAATATGTTTCTTAATCCATCAACAAGATCAAATAAAATACTAAACAAATCCATGGGTGGGAACACCCATGGTAACCGTCCCAAGGGGGGGGGGGGGGGGTATAGGGTTGGGTTTCAACAATATAGTTAGGGATCTAGTTAGGAATCAAGTGTTAAGTTAGTGGTTTATGGTGTGTTATGAAATATATGGTGTGTTAGGGTGTTCGGGGACCCTAACTAGCTTAGAAAAATAAAAACAATGTGTTTGACAATATTTTTGTGTTCCGGGTAAAGTCCGGTTGTTCGGTTGGGTGCTGTTCCGTTAAAGTGCTTAATTAATCCATAAGGTGTCTTTTATAATACTTTTAGTGGCACATTTAATTCCCAACACTTTGGAAAGTATCTAGGACCATTTTGTCAAGTTTTTGCACTTTACTAGCATATTTAAATGCTGAATTTTGTTTAAAAGTGCAGAATTCTGCATTTAAAGTATGTTTTAGGCACTTCCCGGCACTATAACTATCACCTAGTGACGCAGTTTTATGGTCCTCACTTCCCTACACACTACCCTAGTGTGATACTTTATCTCTGGCTCATACTGGCCTCAAAATATTGTCTGTCTAGGTGCTGACATTGTCAGCATGTCCCTGGGTTATCCGCTCAGTGTGCTAACTGTGCTTTGTGCATCAAGTTTGTCACTAAAGTTTGTGTGGAATAAATGAGGTGACAATATGAAATGTGATGCATATGTATGTATGTAGCAGAAAACAGAAAGCAGTTTAATCACAGTTGTAATCAAGCACAGTCATTAAGCACAAATTAATTATTAATTAATTGTACGGATACCTGAAATTGTGAGGGTTGTCACATTGACGACGATGAATTTGGCTACCAAAATGCCAATTGTGTGGGAAATGACAATTATGGGAATGTGAGAAATGATGGTTATGGGAACAACCGCCAACCACAAAACAACAATCAAAGGAACCGGAATGATGGGTTCTACAACAACAATAACAATGTGAACCATAACCGGATTCCTCATTTTGTGGGAGGTGGAAATCAAGGAGGTAATCAAGGTGGGAATAGAGGAGGTAATCGTAGAGATAATCGAAGACCAAGGGAGCAAGAAGTTGATGGTCCACGTCGGCGTCAACAACCTCCAAGGGGAGTAAATGACCGTTTTAGGCCGGTGGTCACCGACAATGACTCACCAATTGTGTGCGAGAGAAGAATGTTCGATTGCAAGCCCCATTACATCAATATACTTCCCCACTTCAATGGGAGGTCCAATGATGAACCATACACTCATTTGGCGGAGTTTTCGGCCATATGTATATAACAACCCTCCTGAATATTTTTCGACGCCCTAATATATTTTAAAATACCCCTATATGTCTCTATATATACCCTGTATGTGAAAACCGAGCCCAAAATACGATATAACATTTAAAATTAATTAAAAACAAAGTTTATAGGCTGCTCGCGGGCCGCGTAGATCCTTTAAAGATCTTACGCGGGGCGCGACAACTCCAAACTTAGGCGATACCTGGTGCTGCCACGTGTCAACATCGTGGCGAGTCTAGTGGTGATGACCAATCAGGGCTAAGCCCTATACCCCTACTACGCGGGCCGCGTAGCCCGTAGTCTCACCTTACGCTGGCCGCGTGAAACCCAAAATCAGGCCCTATATAAGAAGGGCATCGGGCCTTCAGTCAGTTCGCTCATTTCTTTTCTTTCTCAACGAATTTCTACGTAGTATAAGTAATTTCCGGGCATTATACCCCCCTAATTAACGAAGTTCTGCCCCGATGTAAGTATTATAACCCCGGTTACGTATTAGATACGCTGCCCGATTGATCCAGGGTTCCGTAACGGCTGTCGAGGTTCTGCTCGACGTAGTCGTTGGAATGCCGTCTCGGGGAGGGTATTACTAATGTAAATAATGGGTTATTATACTAACATATGTGCATTGTGTAAATTATAGATTATCACCAGGAAACCTTAGAAGAAACCTAAGTCAGCAATGTGAGTAATCTCCTTTTTGTAAATTGTTTTTACGAAACCTTAAATGTTTTACAATGCTATTAAGCAGTGATTGAGTCTTTGTAGTTCTTCAATTACTGCCGGTATGTTGGGGTTTTGTATACAAAATGTGGAACACGTTACCATTGGACAACGATTTAGCCAATGTGTAATATGACCCACCAGTCAGGATTGACAATACTGAATGAGTAATTGTGTAGAAATAAACAATGTGATTGCTCTCAATACTGTTAAGAATAAAATGTTTCTTGATTAAACTGGGATTCACTCACCAGTATTTCCCACTGACAAATATTTTTAAAACGCGTTTCAGGTAACAAAATGTAAAAGCCAATTAGAAGAAAGCCAGCTGGAGAGCACTGACGGCTTGGAAAATGTGGCTATAAAAGTTACCTAAAAGACGATGTTTTAAATTCAATAAAATAGGGTTTATCCCTATAAACATGTTGTAATAAGAAACTTGGGTTTTACCCATGTGTTTATTAAATATGGTGGTTTTACTCTGATAAACATTTCCTAACTACAGTCCTGATGAAATTTCCGCTGCCAAATTGATAAATAATGATACCACCAAAACTGGTCTCGCGGCCGCCCGTTCCCGGGACAGATAGGGGGCGGGGGTTGCGACAGAAGGTGGTATCAGAGCTAAGCCATTGATTCAGCCACAGAAGTGTTCTGCTGACATCAATATATTATTCAAACTGTTAGGAAATTTATTTTGGAAATACTTGCATATCTGTATTTTATTGTTATGTGTTATTTGACTATTTGTTAGTTTTCAGTATGAGTGATAAAGGACCCTCAGACGTGTATCGTCAATTGTCCGAGTCACCTAGGAGTGAAGGTACCTCTTCACAGCCTGCCCTCTCTGGGTATGCCGCTAATAATGAAGAAGGGATGTTTGTCTTTAAGGCTCAGTCTGAAGAGCCATTCCCTTAGAAAAAGAGAGGATGGTTCAGTAAGGGAGCATTCGAGCGTAGGAAAAGAATGCGAAAGTTGCAACAGCAAAGAGTCCTAGCAGCCGCTAAGCGAGAGTCAGATGCCCATACACAGGATATGCTGAATAGAAGCCTAGCTAATTTCCATATCCTAGCAACAACTGCTGCCAACCCAAACCTGGAACAACCAGTAGCCCCACAACCCTTACCTTTATTCCCCACTCAGCCGATGGAGATAGAGAACAACCCAGAAAATCAAGTAGAAATGCATGATTTCAACCCTTAGGAGATACCTAGGATACCAGCCCCTAATCCCTTAGACCCGGATTATGATCCATGGTTCGATGATCATAGGGATTATGTGCCGCGCTATCACCTAAATGACGAACCCATGCCGAACTTAGCAGCCTATCAAGGTCTGGACCCTCTAGATCCCTACTATTACGATAACGATGAATACATTAGGGAGATCTTAGAGAATCCGTACCCTCAGGAGAATCCCATGCCCCAGTACCCGGACCCAGTACCAGCACCTGCACCCCCAATGAGTGCAGATAATGTGCATGAGCTCCGAACTTTCGGAGAAGAGATCTTGGAGAGTAGTGAGAAGATGAGGCAGGTAGGAGAGCGACTCGTCTGGAAGTACGACGAGCGCAATATGGATTACTGGATGAACCCATACCAGTAAAGGAGGTAGTGGAGTTGGTAATAATAATATAATAATAATAATAATGGAAAAAATATAATATATATGTGTAATAATAATAATAATAAATATTGTAGTATAGACCACTTTGTGGTTAGCGATGCATAGTAGTATTGTATTGTAATTTTTAATTTATAGTATTAGTGTGTATTTGATGCATACTATAATAGAAAGAGTAAAGTCGCAATGCTCGACGCTTTTGGTTAATATGTGTGTTGTGTGGTTGTTACCTAAATTATCAATTTTTGTGATATTAATAATTGGTAAATGTTTAAAATCCAGATGGACGATGAGGTAAACCAGGAAAACCAGAATAACGATAACCAGAGTAACATTAACTTGGTTAATGACAACCCAAACAACAACAATAACGGAAACCAAGTGGATAACAGTGCCATGCAGCATATAGTGGCACAAGGGATAATAGATGCAATGCCATATATTATCAAAACAGTTAGGGAAGCCGAAAATAAAAGTAAACATGATAGTAAGCGACCCTCTGAACCTGAAAATAGCGTGAACAATGGACCCGTACTTCAAATGCCCATTCCTAAAAGAAGGAGAACCGTGTCTTACGGTTGTTCTTATAAAGAATTCTGGTCTTGTAAACCAATGGAATTCTCGGGCAATGAAGGGGCCATTGCATCTATACGCTGGATAGAAAAGACTGAGGCAGTCTTAAGAATAAGTAAATGTGCTGAAGAGGATAAGATAATGTTCGCTTCCAATTTGTTTAAGAATTTAGCACTAGAATGGTGGAACACTATCCTCCAGTCTAGGGGAAGTGATAGGACTTACAATATGGAATGGGAGGAGTTTAAAAACATGGTAGAAAGGAAATTCTGCCCTCCTAATGAAAAAGAACAGATAGCAAACAAATTCCTAAACCTTAGGATGATTAGAGTAGATAGTAAGGGTTATACTACATTATTCTTTGAATATGCTAGAATAGTACCAACCCTTGCTTCACCTGAACCAGTTTTAATCTCCCGTTACATCTGGGGATTAATTGGAGAGATTAGACATGTAGTCAAGGCAGCTAGACCTCAAACTATAGAAGAAGTTGTAGAACTAGCAAACACCTTGATAGATGAATTAGTTCGTACACGAGAGGAGGATCAAAGGAGGAACCTAACCCAGAAGCTTACTCAAGAATTCCGTTCTGGAAATTCTAACCGTGGGAGAAATGTAGGTTCTACCTCTGCACCCTACTGTAAGTATTGCAAAAGGAAGCATTCAGGAAGATGCTCCATATACTGTAACTTTTGCAAAATATCTGGACACAAGGAGGAAGACTACAGGAAGAAACCTAACAACAGGATATGCTACAACTGCGGAGAATAAGGTCATATCAAGCCTAACTGTCCAAAGTTAGCTCCAGCCGCGAATATCAAGAATACTAAAAATGCTAGAGCATTTGTTCTGACTGCAAAAGAAGCAAAGATGATCCCGGATGTGATCACTGGTACGTTTTTAGTTAATGATGTTTTTGCTAAAGTATTATTTGACTCTGGTGCGAACCAAAGTTTTATTAATACTTCATTTTCTAAACTTCTTAATCAATCATTAACTAAACTCCCACAAGAATGTCTAGTAGAGATAGCAAATGGGGAAACCATTAGGATTTCTGAAATCTTGCAGGGAGCAAGAATAGAAATTTTAAATCAGAAATTTATTGCAAACCTTTACCCCATGAATCTGGCAGGATTTGATATTGTATTAGGAATAGATTGGTTAATAGCCAATAAAGCCAGTATTTTATGTGATCAAAAGTCAATTCAAGTAAATTCACCAAGGGGTGAAAAGATCACAATTAAAGGTAATAAGTTCCCTAAATCCACAAAATTCATCTCTATGATGAAAACGGCAAGTTATATAAGGAAAGGATCATTAGTGTATTTGATTTCTATAATCACTAACACTAAAGGAAAAGAATTAAAGGATATTCCAGTAGTATCCCAGTTTTCAGATGTATTTCCAGAAGAGCTACCAGGGCAACCTCCAGACAGGGAAGTTGAATTTAGAATCCATTTGATACCAGGAACCGCACCAATTGCCAAAGCACCTTACCGTTTGGCACCCGCAGAAATGCAAGAGTTGAAGAAACAATTAGATGAATTGTTGGAGAAGGGATTCATACAACCAAGCTCATCCCCATGGGGAGCACCGATTTTGTTCGTTAAAAAGAAAGACGGATCAATGCGTATGTGCATTGACTACCATGAATTAAACAAAGTCACGATTAAGAATCGGTATCCATTACCAAGGATAGATGATCTGTTCGATCAATTGCAAGGAGCACGATTTTTCTCAAAAATCGATTTAAGGTCAAGATATCATCAATTAAAGGTACAGGAAGAGGACATTCCTAAGACCGCTTTCAGAACAAGGTATGGCCATTATGAATTTATTGTCATGCCATTTGGTTTAACCAATGCCCCAGCTGCATTTATGGACATGATGAACCGAATATGTAAGCCATATTTGGATAAATTCATAATTGTCTTTATATATGATATTCTTATTTATTCCAAAAGCAAAGAGGAACATGCAGCCCATCTGCACACACTTCTAAGTTTATTGAGAAAAGAAAAGCTTTATGCTAAGTTTTCGAAGTGTGAGTTTTGGTTAGAATAGGTACAATTTCTTGGACATCTAGTTGATCATGAAGGAATTCATATAGATCCCACCAAGATCGAGGCGATAACCATGTGGAAAACCCCTGAGTCACCAACCGAGGTTAGAAGTTTCTTAGGATTAGCTGGTTATTATAGAAGATTCATTCGAGATTTTTCTAGAATAGCCATTCCCTTAACTAAGTTAACTTGTAAATCCATTAAGTTTGAATGGGGACCAAAACAAGAAGAAGCCTTTAGAATTCTTAAGCAAAGATTAACCCATACTAGCGTTACCAGAAGGAACTTAAGATTTTGTAATCTTTTGTGACGCTTCCAAACTAGGTTATGGATGTGTATTAATGCAACGTCAAAAGGTTATAGCTTACGCCTCTAGACAACTTAAGAATCATGAAGAGAATTATTCAACCCATGATCTAGAGTTAGGAGCTATAATTTTTTCCCTTAAAATTTGAAGACATTACCTTTACGGTAGTAAGTTTACCGTATTCACCGACCATAAGAGTTTAAGGTATGTTTTTGGGCAAAAGGAATTGAACATGAGACAAAGACGCTGGATGGAGATACTTAGTGATTATGATTGTAATATCCAGTATCATGCAGGAAAGGCAAATGTAGCAGCTGATGCTTTAAGTCGAAAGTATCACGAAAAGACAAAAAGAGTACGTTCTCTTAAGTTAAATCTGCAAATAGATTTAAATGATCAGATTAGAAAAGCACAAGAATCAGTAATCAAGGATGATACTGAAAAACTGAAAGGAATGATTAAGGAATTAGAACAAGGAACAGATGGAATTTGGAGATTCCATAAGAAAAGAATGTGGATACCTAAATTAGGAAACCTACGTCACCGTATATTAGAAGAAGCCCATAAGTCTAAGTATACGATGCATCCTGGAAATGATAAGATGTATCAAGACATAAGAAAGAATTTCTGGTGGATAGGAATGAAAAAGGATAAAGCAGCATATGTCGCAAAGTGTTTAACTTGTTCACAAGTTAAAGCTGAACATCAGAAACCCTCAGGTTTATTGCAACAGTTAGAAATGCCTGTATGGAAATGGGAATTAATAACAATGGATTTTGTTACTAAATTACCCAAAACAAAGAAAGGTAATGATACAATCTGGGTGATTGTAGACAGGCTAACCAAGTCAGCTCATTTCCTACTAATGAAAGAAACTTTCAGTATGGAACAGCTAGCTAAATTATATGTAAATGAAATAGTTTCATTACATGGAATTCCTTTATCAATTGTTTCTGACAGAGATAGTCGTTTTACCTCACATTTTTGGACAAGTTTTCAAAAAGCAATGGGAACCAAGTTGAATCCAAGCACCACTTATCATCCTCAAATGGACGGACAAAGCGAAAGGACAATTCAGACAATGGAAGATATGCTTAGAGCTTGTGTAATTGATTTCGAAGGTAATTGGGACGATCACTTACCATTGATAGAATTTTCTTACAATAACAGTTATCACACAAGTATCAATGCTACACTATTCGAAGCACTTTATGGACGAAAGTGCCGAACGCCAGTCTGTTGGGTAGAAATTGGAGAAAAGCAACTATCTGGACCTGAGATAGTACAAGAAACAACAGACAAAATCATTCAAGTCAAGGAACGACTGAAAGCAGCACGTGATCGACAAAAGAGTTATGCTGATAACAGACGAAAGCCATTGGAATTTCAAGTAGGAGATAAAGTGTTATTGAAAGTCTCTCCCTGGAAAGGAGTGGTAAGATTCATCAAAAGGGGAAAGCTAAGCCCCAGGTATGTTGGACCTTTTGAGATTATTAAAAGAATAGGACCAGTAGCCTATCAGCTACAACTGCCAAAGGAAATGGCAGGAATACATGATGTATTTCATGTATCTAATCTCAAAAAGTGTTTAGCTGATGAATCACTCGTAGTACCTCTTAAGGATATAGAGGTAAATGAACAACTTAAGTTTGTAGAAAGACCTCTATAGATTGAAGACAGGAAAGTTAAGAACCTCAAGCACAAGAGATTAGTTCTAGTCAAAGTGAAGTGGGACTCCAAAAGAGAACCAAAATATACATGGGAGCTTGAATCAGAAATGCAAAGGAAATACCCACACCTGTTCCAGTAGACCTCGAGGACGAGCTCTAAAACAAGGTGGGGATGATATAACAACCCTCCTGAATATTTTTCGACGCCCTAATATATTTTAAAATACCCCTATTTGTCTCTAAATATACCACGTATGTGAAAACCGAGCCCAAAATATGATATAACATTTAAAATTAATTAAAAACAAAGTTTATAGGTTGCTCGCGGGCCACGTAGATCGTTTAAAGATCTTACGCGGGGAGCGACAGCTCCAAACTCAGGCGATACCCGGTGCTGCCACGTGTCAACATCGTGGCGAGTCTAGTGGTGATGACCAATCAGGGCTAAGCCCTATACCCCTACTACGCGGGCCGCGTAGCCCGTAGTCTCACCTTACGCGGGCCGCGTGAAACCCAAAATCAGGCCCTATATAAGAAGGGCATCGGGCCTTCAGTCAGTTCGCTCATTTCTTTTCTTTCTCAACGAATTTCTACGTATTATAAGTAATTTCCGGGCATTATACCCCCCTAATTAATGAAGTTCTGCCCCGATGTAAGTATTATAACCCCGGTTACGTATTAGATACGCTGCCCGATTGATCTAGGGTTCCGTAACGGCTGTCGAGGTTCTGCCTGACGTAGTCGTTGGAATGCCGTCTCGGGGAGGGTATTACTAATGTAAATAATGGGTTATTATACTAACATATGTGCATTGTGTAAATTATAGATTATCACCAGGAAACCTTAGAAGAAACCTAAGTCAGCAATGTGAGTAATCTCCTTTTTGTAAATTGTTTTTACAAAACCTTAAATGTTTTACAATGCTATTAAGCAGTGATTGAGTCTTTGTAGTTCTTCAATTACTGCCGGTATGTTGGGGTTTTGTATACAAAATGTGGAACACTTTACCATTGGACAACGAGTTAGCCAATGTGTAATATGACCCACCAGTCAGGATTGACAATACTGAATGAGTAATTGTGTAGAAATAAACAATGTGATTGCTCTCAATACTGTTAAGAATAAAATGTTTCTTGATTAAACTGGGATTCACTCACCAGTATTTCCCACTGACAAATATTTTTAAAACGCGTTTCAGGTAACAAAATGTAAAAGCCAATTAGAAGAAAGCCAGCTGGAGAGCACTGACGGCTTGGAAAAATGTGGCTATAAAAGTTACCTAAAAGACGATGTTTTAAATTCAATAAAATAGGGTTTCTCCCTATAAACATGTTGTAATAAGAAACTTGGGTTTTACCCATGTGTTTATTAAATATGATGGTTTTACTCTGATAAACATTTCCTAACTACGATCCTGATGAAATTTCCGCTGCCAAATTAATAAATAACGATACCACCAAAACTGGTCTCGCGGTCGCCCGTTCCCGGGACAGATAGGTGGCGGGGGTTGCGACAATGTAGTACTATTGGGGGGCATGATTTCGCATTGGAAGAGGTCAAGCTTCGGTTGTTTCAATTTTCGCTAAAGGATAAGGCGAAACAATGGTTCCTCACACTTCCGGCGGGAAGTATTCTTACATGGGCCAAAATGTAACAGGTTTTTCTTGATGAGTATTACTCGATGGCGAAGACCGATGATGCTCGAGATGAAATTAGGTCTTTCCGCCAACTCTCAAGTGAACCATTACATGAAGCTTTCACTCAGTACAAGGAATTGATTCGGAAGTGCCCACATCATCAAATCAAAAAGTGGGAGTTGGTTAAGTGTTTCATGCGAGGGTTGGATGAGGAGACATAGAACCACCTTGAGTCAACGAGCAACGGAACATTATTGAGTAACCATGAAGATGACGATTGGGAATTTCTTGAGAGGATGAGCAAACGGTCAAAGTCAAAGGAGTTGGCCGATAGAGCTAAAAAACATCCCGTTTCCCGGTCACTTCCCGATCTTGACTCTATCTCTAAGGATCGGATCTCTACTCTAGAACGGGAGTTAGCTCGTATGAAGAGGAAGGAGGTGAATGCGGTACAATTCGCGGTTTGTGAGGATTGTGGGGAGATTGGTCATCGAACCGATCAATGTCAAACGGGACCGGGTGATTACACCGAAGAGGCAAATCAAGTGTTCGGTGATAGAAAGAACAATGATATGAATTCGAACACTTATCATCCCGGATTGAGAAACCATCCCAACTTCCAATATGGGAATGCCGCAAATCAAATGAACCCAAACTTTCAACCGGATAACCAAAGCGGGTCATCATATCAAAATTGCCAAGGTGGTAACCAAGGGGGTTACCAACGTAATTACAACCAAGGGTACCAAGGTCGAGACAATAATTATCAAGGTGGGTATGATGCGTGTGTAGCGTGATATATTTTTATTAATATTTTAAGCCCTTTTTAACACTTTAGTCAAGTTTAAAATTTATAAAACACGATATTCTACTAACACTAAACACACATATGGGCAAGTGCACCCATCGTGAGCATAGTATAGCGTTGGTAAGATACCGAGGTCGTCCAAGGACACATGAGCTTTTAATACCGGTTTATCCTCAACGTCTAATCAAATTAAAAAGTTTAGAAAAGGTTTTAAACATGAAAATAAAAACTAAAAATGCTGAAAATAAAAATAAAATAAAAACAGATAGACAAGATGAATCACTTGGATCCGACTCGCCTTTAGTGTAACCTTTGATGATTTCCGCACTTTTGCACTTTTTAAGAGATTATCTTAGTTATAGTAGTAGGCCCCTCTTTTGAAGGTGACGTTACCCTCAACCCAGTAGTTTGAGTCAGTAAGGATACAATCCTAAAGGGTGGGAATATTGAAAGATAATTAATTAAGTTATTAATGTGTAATGTGGTAAGCCCCTCTTTTGAAGGTGACGTTACCCTCGGCTAAGTGGTTTGAGTCAGCATGGATACAATCCCAAGTAGCCAGGTTAATGTATTAATAGTTGTTTACATATGAGGGGATCCAATACCAGTGGGTATTGAAGGAGGTCCTAGTAAGCTTGACCCAGGTGCTTGCAGGATCTATACACTGAACAAGGCAAGAACCTTACCAAACCATTCCCTTAACCCCCGACCAGGTAGCCAACATATCTCTATATAGACCGTAGAGATATGAATGGTGTAAATCTTTTATTTTATATAGACAGTAAAATAATGCCAAGACACCACGGACAAATGATAAGGAAGTTTCACCTTCAACATAAGAAACTAGTTATTAAAGTCATTAATACAAAACCAAATAAAAAGTGCGAAAAGATTAAAAAACAAAAGTATTACACTAAATGCTTGTCTTCACCAAGTGATGTAAGAGACTTAGGCAAACATGGCCTTTGATTGTCAAGAACTGTTACTATCAATCTTGGATCCCGAGACTACTACACACACTCTATGATGGATGATGGTGGTGGATGTGGGTGTTGTGATGGTGGTGGAGTGTGGGTGAAGTGGGAGAGAGGTGGTTTGTCAAGGGATGCCTTTGAAGTGAACCAAGCACCTCTATTTATAGCCTGCACAGAAGTCCGGACACGGCCCCGTGTCCAGTGGGCACGGCCCCATGTCCATCCATTTTCTCTTTCTTCATTTAATGCAGTTTGTCTGTGTTAGTTGACCACGACCCCGTGTCCGCTGGGCACGGCCCCGTGTGCAGAAGCGTATATGTACATTCAAGATTTGCTTGGATTCTGCGAATCTTAGCGTTGACCACGACCGTGTGGAGCTGGGCACGCCCCCGTGTTGGGAAATAGAAGCTTCTACAACTTTGTCTTTTCTGCAGACACTTGGGCACGCCCTCGTGTCCGCTGGGCACGGGGCGTGTTCAGCCTTCTGATATCTTGTTTTTGCTTGGGAGGATGCTATCGAGGGGTCGGGCATGCCACGTTTATTCCTTTTCTTGTATTTATGTTAGATTTAGCTGTATTTTTGGTTCTTTTATTCATTTGAGCTCATTTAATCCTGAAAATATAAAAGGAAGACAAAAGCACACTTTTTCCAACATTAGTACTAAAAAAGGGTTAGTTTTATGCCTCATTTGATGTAATTTATATGTTGCATTTTACACACATCACTTTATATAAAAATTCATGGTTTAAAATATACTTGTAAATATTTGTTTAAAAATATTTTTAAATTTTTAGAAATTTTTTGCCATAGTTTCCCCTTAAAAATGGAGGTTTCCATGCTTTAAAAGCATATCATTTTCTTTTATAAATCACCACAATCAACAATAAACCAATCAAAACTTACCAATTTGCCAAAATCAAGCATAAGTTACTACTTCATGAACTTGAAAGTTTACAAAAATTTGTAGTAACTTACTAGTGTGTTTAGTAGGCTTAGTTACCCTTTAAAGTGTGATTGTTTATTTAAAAACATCATTTTTAAAGATGTTAGATGTTTACAACTTGTAAATCATTTTTCTAAAAATGTTTCTTCTTGAGTTTTTCTTGTTACATATATATTTCTACACTTGTTTAACCACTAAAAATGTGGTTAATTCCTTTAAGAACCAAGCTTAAGTAAACTTTGTATTTTTAACTTGATTTCTTGAAAAATCATTCTTGAAATCATAGATTCACAAGACTTTACATTCACTTTGATCATCATTTTACTAGAAAAACAATTTACACTTCAAGTTCATGATTTACATATGGATGATTACTTTGATCTTAACATAATCATCCTCTCATCTTGCTAGATTATGTCTTTAATCACTATCTTGCAAGATCATATGATGTTTAACACAAATATTCAACAATCAACAAGCATAATAACACATAACAACATGATTTCTTATGATTTTTAAGCTTATGTTTAAGTTTCATGTTCATGATTCATAGTGTTCTTCAAGATTAGTTACTTGTATCATTCTTTAACTAACTTAAGAAGATGTAAAATAGAGTGTAGATGATCTTACAACTAGCTCAAGGCTAGGGATGATCACAAGATGAAGAAGAGGTGGATAAAAGCACTTGAAAGAGGTCCTTCCCCTTCCAATGGTTCCAAGCTTCCTAACTATGCTTCTTACACCTTTAGATCACTAGAGAATGGATGTAAGTGAGGTGAAGATGATGGTAGTGTTGTTGCTTGTTCTTGGCCGTAGGTAGAAGAGAGGAGAGGAGGAAGTTTGATGTTGGTGATGTTGTGTGAAAATGAGAGTTTTAGAACTTATGGTTTTACTTATAATCTTCCACAACTTCTTAGTCCATGGTGTAATATGTTTCTAAAAGATATAACAAGATCCATTTAATAATTCAAATAAAATCTTTTGGTGGGTCCCTTGTTGGGGCCGTATGTATGGGGGTATAGAGTTGGAATGTAATGGCTAGTTAGTTTAAGGTTGAAATCCAAGTGTTTAGTTAGGGTGATTAGTTACTAGTATGTTATATAGTGTGTTATGATGTTCGGGGACCATAACTAGCTTGGAAATGTTAAAACAATGCTTCTAGTGAAAATTTGGTGTTTCGGGTAGTGTCCGGTTGTTCGGTTGGTTACCGGTTCGTTAAGGTGCTAAACTACGCAGTTTAGTGTGCTTTATGTTATCTTTTGTGACAGTTTTGAGTCCCGAAACTTAGGAAAGTATTCTGGACCATTTAACCATATTTCTGCATGATATTAGAGTGTTTAAATGCTGAATTTTGCTGATTTCTGCAGAATTCTGCAGTTTATGTGAGTTTTAGGCAATTTCCGGCACTTAAACTATCACTAGGAAGGCAGTTTCATGATCCCTACTCTCCTACACACTATACTAGTGTAACTCTTGGTTTCTGGCCCATTCTGTATCTCAATACCATGTCTGTCTATGTACTGAATTCCGTCAGCTTTCTTCTGATTTGTCTGATAACTGTGCTAGCTTTGTTTCGTGCATTATTTGTATCAATCAAGTGTTGCATGCAATTATGGTATGACATTTGCAATATATGATGCACATGTATATATGATAACAATAATCAAAAAGCATTCATGTCATAAATGTTAAAACAGCACAGCCATTAAGCACTAATTATTGTTTAATAATTGTACGGATGCATGCAAATTTAACAATTGTCACAAATTACTTATTTGGGCATAACATGCCTCTTTAAAATTCCATTTATATACAAGTTCACATACCTCACGGGAGATCACTCAACACTCGGCCGAAGATGTATTTTTGTGAAACACTCGAGACCGTCATGGAACTTATTTCTACCATATGCGTGCCAAGCAATAAATCCTAATCCTTTTTAACTATACACCTTTGTAAATATCAAGAGGACTTGGGGAAGGGTTAGGCTTGGGTTAAAGGTAGGTGGTTTTGGGTTAGTGGTTAGTAGAAAGGGCTAAAAGCGTAAAAAGCGTCGGTCTTCGTAAAACTTTTTGTTTTTGTGACTTTTATTCAAACAAAACATTTTCAAACAAAGTTTCTTTGAGGAACTTGTTTGTTTATTGCTAGACTCCATTTTTTTTATAAGGAATGTCACATGAAGACCGAGCTTTTTACTAAAATAAAGGGTTTAAAAATAAAAAGGTTTTGGTGGGTAAAGGGTGTTTGTTTTGTGGGTTTAGAAATGAAAATGTTTAGGCTCAAAGGGGTTAACTAGGGGGATTTTGGGTAGGTGATAAAAAAAATGAAAAATAATGGTGTTGAAAAGAAAAAAGGGTTAGTCCTAATGCCTCCATCATTTACTTAGTTGGGTTTAAGTTGGTAAGGACCGTGAATGTATCGTCATGGCAAGTTCTAGAGTTGTAAGAAACCAAGCGGCTATTCACACAAGAAACGAAAAATGATCATTTAATTTAAAGATGTGTATTTGTATTCTCAATAAAGGCTCAAAACTAACTTTTTGTGGGAATGGGTTTTTAATGTGATCAAGTATATATAATCAAATTTTAACTAGATTTGTCATGTCTTTTCATAATTTTCTTATGTTGGTTCTTTTTATCACGACGCTATCGGTTGTAAATTTGTAAAAATATAACCTTTTTAGAACTTGTTATTCCCGAATTAAACCAAGACAAGTAAAAAAAATGAAAAGTTTTTGAAAAAAATTGGGGTGATTAGCGGTTCAAATAGAGTTTTGTGTAAGGCTTGTTATTAGGACTTGCAAGATTCAAGGTTTTAGCATCCCCCTACACTTAAATTACACATTGTCCTCAATGTGTCCCAAAAAAAATTTAGGTTGATTGAATGTGTAAAAAGGTGTTTAAAAACAAAAATTTATGTTACTGGGCGTTTAGACACGGGCCGTGTTGATCCGGGCACGACCCCGCGTTCAGATTGCCAGTATCATAGTTTACAGAAGGCTGGGCACGGGGGCGTGTTCAGTGAACATGCCCCGTGTCCAGTTACCTAAACTGGGCGTTTTCTGCAGAACCTTGAGCACAGGTCGTGTTGGGCTGAGCACGGCCCCGTGCTGAACTTGCTGTAATGAAGAAAAATTGTCGGGAGGCTCTGTTTTTGTGCATGGGGTGTGGGTTCAAGTTTCCCTCAGTAACCTCCATCATTCCGAGTGTGTTTTATTCCTGAAAATTAAAACTAAACTAGAAAGCATAAAAGTTAATCTAAATTAATACTAAGGATAGTTTCGCGGAATGCCTCCGTGGTGCACCACGTTTATAAGGGTCCTTGGCTAGACCCAAAATCAGTCATATGTTGCCCAAGTGGGATGTTTTGCATCCCATGTTGCACCGTCGGAGAGCATCATCCAAACTTGACTCTATGACTTTCATGTAGTTGACCGGGTCGTCGTCTTCTACTCTTTTCCCAACCCCAAATTCCATTTCCTTGTCCCCAACCTTTAATGTTAATGTCCCACAATTCATATCCACCATTGCGTGGGCGGTGGCTAGGAATGGTCTTCCTAAGATAAGCGGTACCTTGGTATCTTCCTCCATATCTAGTATGACAAAGTCGGCTGGGAAGACAAAGTCTTCGACTTTTACCAACAAATTTTCGGCGACACCTTGTGGGTACTTAATGGACCTATCGGCGAGTTGTATGCTCATCTTTGTAGGGCTTGTTTTCCCTAGTCCGATTCGGTCGAACATTGATGCGGGCATGAGGTTGATGCTAGCCCCAAGATCATCTAGTGCATTACGTATGGGTGATCCCTCAATTAAACAAGGGATGGTGAAGCTTCTGGGGTCGATCTTCTTTTGTGGGAGTTTGTTGAGTATCAAGGCGGAACATTCTTCGCTTAAATTAACTAATTGCAATGATTCAATTTTTCTTTTGTGAGTGAGAAAGTCTCTCATAAATTTTGAATACTTAGGCATTTGAGTGAGGACTTCTACAAATGGAATATTGACATGCAATTGTTTTAGTAAGTTTATGAATTTTGTGAATTGCTCATCGGTCTTTTGGCGAAGTAACCAACCGGGGTAGGGTACCGGAGGATTCTTGGTCGGCTCTTGATTCAGTGGACGAGTCGTCTCTTTTTGGGGTGTCGGTGAAGTTGTGGTTTGGTTAGACGGGCTCTTTTCAGTTGGAGGTAGCGGAGCCTCCTCGGGACCTACGGTACGGTTTCTCAACGTGATGAGATGTACTTGCGCCTTTGGGTTGGTTTCGGTATTGCTGGGTAACACACCTTGTGGTCTCTCGGAGAAATTTTGAGCTAGCTGTTTTAATTGTTTTTCAATGTTTTGAATACTAGCTTGTTGATTTCTAAAGTTCGATTCCATTTGTTGAAATCGATCCGAGTTTTTCTTTTCGGTGTCAGAGATGAGACGTGAGATAGTATCTTCAAGCCTTTCTCGCCCCCCTTGTTGTTGTTGAGAGAAATTTTGTGACTCATTTCTTGGTTGTTGAAATTTTGTTCGTTGATTTTGATTTTGTTGGTTACTACTATTGCTGGGTTCACTCCAACCAAGGTTAGGGTGGTTACGCCATCCTTGGTTGTAGGTACCTGTCGGGGGACCTGCCGGCCTAGGTCTATTATCAATGTAGTTTACCGTTTCCGTTTGATTATCCATTTCTTTCATACAACTCCAATTTTCATGTGGTCCACCACACCCTTCACAAGCCATAACCGAGGCCGCTTTTTCCATTTCTAACTTTTTGATTTTTGAAGAGAGGGCCTCGATTTGGGCTTGTAAAGAGGTGTTTTCGTCAACCTTACTAGAGTCAAGTGTTTGTCTTGTGTGTGGCAATAACCCATTATAGAAAGTGGATACTTGTTGCCATACCGCAAGACCATGATGAGGACACTTTCTTAGTAGCTCTATGAACCTATCCCAAGTTTCATATAAGGATTCCCCGTCCTCTTGTGAGTATGTATTAATTTCAGTCATTAATTTAGCCGTTTTAGAATGAGGGAAATACTTATACAAAAACTTTTGGGCTAGTTCATCCCAGGTATTTACCGATCCAACTGGGAGGGTGTTAAGCCAAGCCTTAGCTCGGTCTTTTAGCGAAAATGGGAACATTCGGAGGCGAATGGCTTCGTTTGATGCTACGTTGATCCGAAAAGTATCACATATTTCCAAAAAGTTGGTAATATGTAAATGGGGATCTTCGTCCGCAAGCCCATGGAAGGTTGCGGAGTTTTGGAGCATTTGGATTAAATGCGACCGAAGTTCGAAGTTGTTGGCATCGACATTCGGTGCATTGATAGCGGCACCGAGATTACCTAATGTGGGCCGTAGGTAATCCATTAGGGTACGTTGATCTGCCATCGGAAGTGGGTCCCCCGAAACTTCCTCTTGGCTTTTAGCTTTAAGTCTTTTTCTTAGAAAGCGTTCGGGTTCGTCTAGAGGTTCTTTTATGTCTTTATTGGAGCTGGAGCTCATGCACTGCATAGGAAGTTCAGGTGCGGCGCCTGGGTTCCAAGTCCTGCGATAAAAATAAAAATATTGTTGGTCAGAAGTTTCACCACGGCCCCGTGTACTCAGCTGAACACGGCCCCGTGGTCGGAGTTACAGTGATTGTTTTCCGGATCCCTGTTACTGGAGAGTTCGACACGGCCCCGTGCTGCACCAACACGGCCCCGTGCTCAGTTCTCTGTAACTCGGAAAATAAAAACTGCCAGTAACGATGCTGGGCACGACCCGTGTCCGACCAGGCACGACCCCGTGCTGCAGTCTACAGAAGCTGAAAAATTAAGAAAAATCCTAAAAAAACAGAAAAATAAGAAAAACGATTAGGCCGTTGATTCCTAACTTTCTTAAAATCCTTGTGTCCCCGGTAGCGGCGCCAAAAACTTGATGCGTGTGTAGCGTGATATATTTTTATTAATATTTTAAGCCCTTTTTAACACTTTAGTCAAGTTTAAAATTTATAAAACACGATATTCTACTAACACTAAACACACATATGGGCAAGTGCACCCATCGTGAGCGTAGTATAGCGTTGGTAAGATACCGAGGTCGTCCAAGGACACAAGAGCTTTTAATACCAGTTTATCCTCAACGTCTAATCAAATCAAAAAGTTTAGAAAAGGTTTTAAACATGAAAATAAAAACTAAAAATGCTGAAAATAAAAATAAAATAAAAACAGATAGACAAGATGAATCACTTGGATCCGACTCGCCTTTAGTGTAACCTTTGATGATTTCCGCACTTTTGCACTTTTTAAGAGATTATCTTAGTTATAGTAGTAGGCCCCTCTTTTGAAGGTGACGTTACCCTCAACGCAGTAGTTTGAGTCAGCAAGGATACAATCCTATAGGGTCGGAATATTGAAAGATAATTAATTAAGTTATTAATGCGTAATGTGGTAGGCCCCTTTTTTGAAGGTGACGTCACCCTCGGCTAAGTGGTTTGAGTCAGCAGGGATACAATCCCAAGTAGCCGGGTTAATGTATTAATAGTAGTTTACATATGAGGGGATCAAGCTATTCGCACCCCCGCCATCCAATACCAGTGGGTATTGAAGGAGGTCCTAGTAAGCTTGACCCAGGTCCTTGCAGGATCTATACACTGAACAAGGCAAGAACCTTACCAAACCATTCCCTTAACCCCCGACCAGGTAGCCAACATATCTCTATATAGACCGTAGAGATATGAATGGTGTAAATCTTTTATTTTAATAGACAGTAAAATAATGCCAAGACACCACGGACAAATGATAAGGAAGTTTCACCTTCAACATAAGAAACTAATTATTAAAGTCATTAATACAAAACCAAATAAAAAGTGCGAAAAGATAAAAAATCAAAAGTATTACACTAAATGATTGTCTTCACCAAGTGATGTAAGAGACTTAGGCAAACATGGCCTTTGATTGTCAAGAACTTTTACTATCAATCTTGGATACCGAGACTACTACACACACTCTATGATGGATGATGGATGATGGTGGTGGATGTGGGTTGTAGTGGTGGTGGAGTGTGGGTGAAGTGGGAGAGAGGTGGTTTGCCAAAGAATGCCTTTGAAGTGAACCAAGCACCTCTATTTATAGCCTGCACAGAAGCCCGGACACGGCCCCGTGTCCATCCACTTTCTCTTTCTTCATTAATTGCAGTTTGTCTGCATTAGCTCCACACGCCCCGTGTCCGCTGGGCACGGCCCCGTGTGTAGAATCCTATCTATACTATCAAGATTTGCTTGGATTCTGCGAATCTTAGCGTTGACCACGCCCCGTGTTGAGCTGGGTACGCCCCCGTGTCGGGAATAGAAGCTTCTATAGCTTTGTCCTTTCTGCAGACATCTAGCCACGCCCCCGTGTCCGCTGGGCACGGGGCCGTGGTCAGCCTTCTGTTCTTCTTGTTTTTGCTTGGGAAGTTGCTGTCGAGTGGTCGGGCATGCCACGTTTATTCCTTTTCTTGTATTTATGTTAGATTTGGCTGCATATTTGTTTCTTTTGTTCATTTACAGCAATCAAAGCGGTAATGGAAGTGGGTCAAACAACCAAGGGGGTGGTAATGATTTGAATGCAAAGATGGATGCGATGCTTTCGATGATGCAAGAGTCCAAGAAAGAGAATGAGATTCGGGACAAATCACATGAGGCATTGGCAAAGCAAGTGGGCCAACTTGCGGAGGAAGTGGCTCAAATGAGGGGGAGCATGGGAAAGATTCCAAGTAACACCACGGTGAACCCTAAGCACCAAGGGTCAAGCTCGAAGAACACACGTGAGGTACCAATTAATAAAATAACTTTACGTAGTGGTCGAGTCGTAGATAATGGTGTCAAACACCATCACCCCAGTTTGTTGAAGGGGTGGTGGAAGATTCTAGTGATGAAGAGTGTGGGGATGGTTAAACGGGTCAAAACAAAAATGATTTAAAAATTAATAATAACACACCCGTTGTGACCATCCCCGTCCCTAAGGCTAAGAAAAAGGGTGTGGAGGTTAATACCGCCCCTTATCCCGAAGCATTGAAGGGACCCGTGAAGAAGGTTGTAAACAAAAGAGGTCCACAACAAGAAGAGTTGTTGGAAGTTTTCAAACAAGTAAAAATTAATTTACCTCTTTTGGATGCAATCAAGCAAGTAGCGTCTTATGCTAAGTACTTGAAAGAATTATGTACTCAAAAACGAACTCACAAATTTCCAAAAAAAATAGATTTAACCGAAAATGTAAGTTCGATTCTTTCGGGTGTACTTCCACCCAAGCTCCAAGATCCGGGTGCGCCTATCATTTTAATTCAAGTAGGCGATTTTAAAATCAACCGGGCACTTTTAGATCTTGGTGCTAGTGTGAGCATTCTACCGGGTAGTTTGTATGATCAATACGAGTTTGGTCCACTTCAATCGTCGAACACCACCGTGGTGTTAGCCGATTTGACACCCAAACTACCCCGCGGAATAGTCTCGGATGTGATAGTAAAAATCAAGGATTTTTACTATCCGGTGGACTTTCTAGTGCTTTATTATGTGGCCAAGGACCCAACCAAACAACCTACGGTGATTTTGGGTCGAGCGTTCCTAGCAACCGCCAATTCTCAAATTGATTGCAAAACGGGAACGGTTGACATGACATTTGGAAACCGAAGGTTGAGGTTGCATGTTTTTTCGAGATTGACGACTCCTTCAGTCGACGATGAATGCTATATGGCAGACATTGTTGACAGGTGTATACCTCTCTGCGACACTGTTGTAGATGAGGAAAACACAATGGAGGATTGTTCTATGTTTGATAGGTCACAGGTGGAGATGAATCGAAGCATAGACGAGGAGGTGAGAAGTTTGGAGGTGCTTTCGGTAAAAGAAGGGAAACCGACATGGACGCACCAAGTAGAGAGTTTACCGGAAACCATTGACATGAAGTTGAAACCGTCATTGGTGGAGCCGCTGGAAGTGGAGTTGAAAGTGTTGCCAAAGCATCTTAAGTATGCTTATGTTGGTGAAGGCAACATGCTCCCGATCATTATTGCATCAAACTTGACCAAGGAGCATGTAACACCTCGTAAAATCACGACCAATATAATGAAGACACGTGTCATGGAATTTAAACGTGTAACGAATTGAATATGAGGGACGAAAGTTGATAAACGAAGAAAATATATGTATATAAGGATTCAAAGTGTCAACATTTGATAATTATGTCTTTTAACAACCCTACACGATGTTTATACCCTTAAACGAATGAATCATGAAGCGTATGAAACCGTTTGTGAAAGAAAGTGAAAGTTTACAAGACGCGAGGGTTAAAAGTGTCAACATGTTTAAGTTATACCTCTGAGTGACCTTTTAGCAAACCCAGAGCCTTGTAATGATTAATTATACTCCCAAGAATAAGTGATAAAAATATCACAAGGTTTTGATATCGTATGAGGAAGATACGTTAACTTTCGTAATTAAGGGGTTAAAAGCGTCAACAAGGCAAAACTTGTGTTTTTGGTTATCGTTTAACGAAACCGGACCTAACGATGTTTGGTTATACATCATGGATCACAAAAATATAAATTTCATGGGTTAAATGTGCTTAAAATGGAAATTATCTCGTTTTAAAAGGTTCAGGGGGTGAAAACAGCAAGTTTGAAACTTGAATTGCTGGTAAGCAGGGTGCTGGCGCTGCGCCACCACCTTCACTCTCTGCCGTCGCGTGACGCGACGGCCTGACCTGGACAGATTTCATGCACAGATGCGAGTACAACAGGTTGCACCGCCTTAGAAGCCTTGTATTCGATTCTAGGGGCTTGTTTGATGGTATTTCATGCATAGGGACACTTGGAATTCATCAGGGATCATCTATAGGCTTTGTTGGATTGATCTTGTGAGTTCTAAGGTCCTATATAAGAGCATGTTTATTGCAACACTTCACTTGTTCATTTCAAAATCACTTCAAGACTTCTCTGGAGCTTCCTGATCCTCAAGCAAGTTTTCTTATGTTCCAAAATCGTGCTTAGGACCTTTGTAAGCTTCCTTAACCTCTCTAAATCGTGTTTTAATTAGTTTAATGGCCTAAAGTCAAACCGTCGTAATTAGGGTTTGACTTAGTGATTAATCACTAATGGTCCAGTCAATTCTCGAATTAAAAGTAGCTTTGAGTTGGTAATTATGTGGGTAATAAACCCTTAAAAGGGCACCCTCTGATTCCCACTCTAACTAAGTCAATTGTCGTGTCAAACTTAATTATAAAAAGTCAACAGAAAGCAAATTTTCACATAAACACATAATTAACAATGTAGAAGCTAAGGAACCTGTTTTATCACTTATATAACTTGGTAAATAATGTAAGAACATGTCTAAGCATGTTCAACCCGACAATTTTCAGTTTAAGCTCGGTTCGGAACCGAAAGTCGCAAAAGTAGACTTTTGCTTTGACTTTCAGTTCTGACCCGATTTAGCATATTTTAGAAATGCCTTAGAGCTCTATTAGAACCGGGTTATAGGTTAGTGTAACCCTCTGAGGTTATACAACTTGGTTCCTTAGTTATCCGATTCATTTGCATGTTTCCGTTATATGCCTAAATGTTGACCATTATGCCCTTTTGACTTTAAAACGAGATTTTTGAAAATATGAGAGGACATAAACCTTCATTACTGATTTATAAACTTGTCCTAAAAATTTGACATCAGTTTGAGGTCTAGATTAGGAGTTATGCTCAATATCGTAATTAAGAAGCTTTTTATTAATTAAACGGCGTAATTAGCATAAAGCCTATCTAAACCCAAATTTTGATACCAAACTCTTTACCCACTAATGTAATATAATATTTTGGGATTTTTGAAGATTTTTATTTATTTTTAAGCTGAGCATAACATAGGGTTCTTGCTATAATTCGGTAATTGTCGGTTATACCATTTTCTTGAATAAAATGAGGTTTACATAATATTTTGACACCAAACTTTTTGCTACTGATTTTATATTTTGACACCAAACTTTTTGCTACTGATTTTGAACTTTAAACCGAAAATCGCTTAAAAACGACTTTTACGCGTTTTAAACGCATAGTATGAGTTAAAACTATTTTTGGCATATCAGACTTAATACCTACTGATGTTTTAAGTAAATTTTTATAATTAAACAGTAAGCAGAAGTTTTGAACTCAGAATTCTAATTTTGACCTTTAAAGCTTATGTGAAATTACCGAAATGCCCTTACGGTGCATAGTTTGGTTATAAAAGATAAATTTCACATATATGCAATACCCTACTGTTATGACTTACAAAAATAAATATTTTTATTGATAATATCAGACCTGGAACTCATATTAATATTTAAACTCTTTTATAAGCTTTAAAATGACCAAAATACCCCTACGGGGCATAATTTGAGTTTAAAACCATTTTGGGCATAATGGGAGGTATCTTACTGATATCACAACATATTTAAGGCATATTAACTTAGGAAACCTGTTCATGACTCATTTGGTTACCCGTTATGTATTTATCGCATTCAGTACGGTTTATGTAACTAGTTTGCATAAACTAACCGAAACGGGTCAAACCTTATCATTTTTATCTCAAAATCCAGAATGTGTTTAGTTTACCCATATTATACAAGTCTTCAAACTTGTCAGGTCTAAACCACGTTCTAATCCGGTCTTCGCTTAATCGTGCGCTTGAACCGTATATCTTCCTTTAAAACTAACGGTCTAAGTTTAGACTTAATTAAGTCCCGTTAGGAATCTAATAGGTTATTAAAACCTTCGTTCCAGATTAGGAGACCAGTAAAAGATACTTGCACTCGCTGATTGTGATTTATACTTGCTCAGGTAAATACTTTTAACTTATTTTCCCTTATACGGGCTTGGGGTACGGTTTATAAAATACCGCTTGGTCGGGCATTGAATTTTTAATAATATAAAGGTTAATTTATTGAGATGACCCGTTTAAACTGTTATGTTTACTTAAAGCCTTTGGGGGGTTAATGACCATGTCCCGGATATCCTTGGCATCATTCATTGAAATGGCCACGACCTAAGCAAGGGGTGTAGGCATACACCTGTCGGTGCGTATATAAAAAGATATAACCGCCTGTTCGAGAATAACTCGCCGTGGGATTATATTATGTGGTGTGTCAATTAATCTTTAATCCGGCATTCAGCCCGGGCTACTGAACGTATATCAAACATGTAATTCTTTTACAAGTTTATATATAAATAATTATCCCGAGTTATAAAAGATGTTTTGTGCCTTGTGCATTCAAATAAATTTTCTTAAACTCTTTTCAAAATGAGTCGGTTAATTGTATTTACCAGTGTAAACTGATGTATTTTCCAAAAGGTTAAAGTGCAGGTACTAATCGAAATAGGCTGGCTACTCCTAGCATCAATAAAGAGTTTTGCAAGCTTAGATGTTAAGAATCTGTTGAACAATGTTGCTTTTATCTTTTATTTGATCCGCCTGTGGATCCTTTACATTCCGCTTGTAATACTTGATATTTTCATTCGGTTTGCAATATATTTTACTTTAAGACTTCCGCTGTGCATTGAACTGTGATTATTGACTATGATGATATCAACTACGTCACGATACTCCCCACCGGTAATACGTGGAAATATCGGGGTGTGACAGAGCAAGAGGAGAGGTTAATGAAGGTATTGGTCACCAATAGGGCGGCTATTGGTGGACCATAGTTGATTTAAAGGGTATTAGTCCTTCAATAGTGATGCACAAGATCATCACTGACAACACCATAACACCCGCCCGCGATGCACAAAGAAGGTTGAACCCGAACATGCGGGAAGTTGTCAAAAAGGAGGTGTTAAAGTGGCTTGATGCGGGTATTATTTATCCCATCTCTGATAGCCAGTGGGTGAGTCCGACATAAACCGTCCCAAAGAAAGCAGGTATACAAGTCGTAAAAAATGACGCAGGTGAGGAGGTAGCCACCCGGCCGGTAACCGGGTGCGTGTTTGCATTGATTATAGGAAGTTGAATACCACGACTTCCAAAGATCATTTTCCCTTACCGTTTATTGATCAAATTGTGGAAAAATTAGCCGGACAAAAATTTTATTGTTTCTTGGATGGATATTCCGGATACAATCAAATTGCTATTCATCCAGAAGATCAACAAAAGACTACTTTTACGTGTCCCTACGGCACCTTCGCATTTAGGTGAATGCCATTTGGATTATGTAATGCCCCCGCCACATTTCAAAGGTGTATGATGAGTATCTTTTCGGATATGGTGGGGGAGCTTTGGAGATATTTATGGATGATTTTTCCATTTTTGGTTTATCTTTCGAAACTTGCTTAAACCAATTAGAGAAAGTGTTAAAACGATGTGTTGAAATTAATTTGGTTTTGAGTTAGGAAAAGAGCCATTTTATAGTTCAAGAAGGGGTAGTGTTGGGACATGTGGTGTCGAGTCGTGGGATAGAGGTAGATCATGTAAAAATCAAAGTGATCTCTACACTACCATATCCCACGAGCATTAAAGGTATTAGGTCATTCTTGGGACATGCGGGTTTTTATAGAAGGTTTATTAAGGGTTTTAGTGATATTTCGAAACCATTGTTATAACAACCCTCCAAAATAATATTCGACACCCTAATATATTTAAAATGACCCTATATGTCTTAAAATGCACCCCGTATGTGAGAACTGAGCCCAAAATACCATATATAATTAAAAATTAAATAAAAACAAGATTTTGGGGTAGCTCGCGGGCCGCGAAGGCTTTGCCTTCGGGCTACGGGGGGCACGACAGTTAAGCGATTAGGCTGCACCCGGTGCTGCCACGTGTCGTGCAGTGTGTCGGGCCTATAAGTGATGACTGGTTATAGCTAGGCCCTACAACCCTATGTCGCAGGCCGCGAAGGATCATCCTTCGGCTTACACGGGCCGCGAAGGAGTCCGCGATCAGCACTATATATAGAGGTCGTTGGCCTCAGTTCACAATTCGTCCCACAATCAACTTTCTCTCTAAAATTCTGAATATTTGAAGTAGTAGTGGGCATTATACCCCGCTAAATAACGAAGTTCTGCCTCGTTGTAAGTATCATAACCCCCGGTTACGTATTAGATACGCTGCCCGATAGATCCAGGGTTTCGTAACGGTTGTCGTGGTTCTGCCCGACGTAGTCGTTGGAATACCGTCTCGGGGAGGGTATTACTAATGTAAATATTGGGTTATTATACTAACGCATGTGCATTTGTGTACTTAATAGATAATCACCAGGAAATCCTTAAGGAAAACCCTAAGACAGCAATGTGAGTAATCTCTTTTTTTTAAACTATTTTTACAAAACCTTAAATATTTTACAAAGTGATTAGCAGTGATTGAGTCTTTGTAATTCTTCAATTACTGCCGGTATGTTGGGGTTTTGTATACAAAATGTGGAACACATTACCATTGGACAACGAGATAGCCAATGGGTAATATGACCCACCAGTCAGGATTGACAGTGCTGAATGAGTAATTGTGTAGAAATAAACATTGTAATCGCTCTCAATACTGTTAAAGGATAAAACTCTTCTTGATTAAACTGGGATTCACTCACCAGTATTTCCCACTGAAAAAATGTTTTAAACGCGTTTCAGGTAACAAAATGTGAAAGCCAAATAGAAGCCACCTGGACAACACTGAATGTTTGGAAAAGTGGCTATAAAAGTTACATAAATAAAGAGATGTTTTTATTAAATAAAATAGGGTTCATCCCTATAAAAATGTGTGTACTGAAAACTTGGGAATTTCCCACGTGTTTAATATTATAAAAGTGTGGTATTTTACTCTGATAAAATATTTCCTAACTACGGTCCTGATGTAATTTCCGCTGCCAAACTGATAATCACCGTTACCACTAAAACTGGCCGCGGCCGCCCGTTCCCGGGTAGTTAGGGGACGGGGGTTGCGACAATTGTGTAAACTTTTGTTAAATACATTCTGTTTGTTTTTGATAAAAATTGTAAGAATGCCTTTGACGTTTTGAAACAAAAGTTGGTTGAGGCCCCAATCTTGCAATCACCAAATTGGTCATTACCATTCGAAATTATGTGTGATGCAAGTGATTATGCGGTGGGGGCCGTGTTGGGTCAACGGGTAGATAAGAAACCAGTTGCCATATACTACGCAAGTAAGACTCTCTCGGATGCACAATTAAATTATACAACTACCGAGAAATAGCTATTTGCGGTGGTATATGCGTTAGATAAATTTCGTGCTTATATATGGGGTACTAAGGTCATTGTGTATTCTGACCATTCTGCAGTTAGGTATCTCATGGATAAAAAGGATGCAAAGCCGAGATTAATCCGATGGGTTCTCTTGCTACAAGAATTTGACTTGGAGATTCGAACCAAGAAAGGGAGTGAGAATGTGGTTGCGGACCATTTGTCTCGATTGATAGTGGAGGAGGATTCTTCTCGTGTGGAAATTAAAGAGAATTTCCCAGATGAGCAAATTTTAAAAGTTTCAACATTACCATGGTATGCTAATATTGTTAACTATTTGGTTACATGTGACTTGCCAGCTCATTGGGATAGAAGGAAGAGGCTGCACTTCCTTTCTCAAATCAAGTGTTACACATTGGAAGAACCGGACTTATTCAAGATATGTCCGGATCAAGTCGTTAGAATATGCATATCCGACGAGGAGATTCCTAGTGTCTTGATGCACTTGCATTCATTTGCTTGTGGGGGCCATTTCAGTGGTCACAAAACTGGCCACAAAGTGCTCAATAGCGGTCTTTATTGGCTAACTATTTTTTGGAGTTTTGTATACAAAATGTGGAACACGTTACCATTGGACAACGAGATAGCCAATGGGTAATATGACCCACCAGTCAGGATTGACAGTACTGAATGAGTAATTGTGTAGAAATAAACATTGTAATCGCTCTCAATACTGTTAAAGGATAAAACTCTTCTTCATTAAATTGGGATTCACTCACCAGTATTTCCCACTGAGAAAATGTTTTAAACGCGTTTCAGGTAACAAAATGTGAAAGCCAAATAGAAGCCAGCTGGACCGCACTGAAGGCTTGGAAAAGTGGTTATAAAAGTTACCTAAATAAAGAGATGTTTTTATTAAATAAAATAGGGTTCATCCCTATAAAAATGTGTGTACTGAAAACTTGGGAATTTCCCACGTGTTTAATATTATAAAAGTGTGGTATTTTACTCTGATAAAATATTTTCTAACTACGGTCCTGATGTAATTTCTGCTACCAAACTGATAATCTCCGATACCACTAAAACTGGCAGGGGCCGCCCGTTCCCGGGTATTTAGGGGACGGGGGTTGTGACAGAAGGTGGTATCAGAGCTAAGCCACTGATTTAGCCATAGAAGTGTTCTGCTGACACCAAGATATTATTTAAAATGTTAGGAAATTAATTACGAAAATACGTTCATATCTGCATTTTATTGTTATGTGTTATTTGACTATTTGTTAGTTTACAGTATGAGCGACCAAGGACCTTCCGATGCCTACCGTCAGTTATCCAGCTCACCTCGAAATGAAAGTACTTCTTCACAGCCTACCCTCTCAAGGTATTCAGCTGACAATGAAGATGGGATATTCGTGTTCAAGGCTCAATCTGAAGAGCCATTCCCTCCTAAAAAGAGAGGATGGTTTAGCAGAGGTGCGCATGAACGTAGGAAGAGGATGAAAAAGTTACAACAACAACGAGTTTTAGCAGCCGCTAAGAGAGAAACAGATGCTCACACCCAAGATATGCTCAATAGGAGTCTAGCAAATTTTCATATTCTAGCAACTACAGCTGCAGACCCTAATTTAGAGCAACTCATAGCACCCTAACCATTACCCTTGTTTCCCACACAACTAATGGAGATTGAAGTCAACTCGGAAAACCAAATCCCAGCACCAGCCTTTGACCCGAATGAGATACCTAGAGTACCAGCACCCAATCTCTTAGACCCAGACTACGACCCGTGGTTTGACGACCATAGGGATTACCAGCAACGCTACCCAATACTAGAGGAACCTATGCCAAACCTAGCAGCTTACCCAGGTCTGGACCCTCTAGATCCCTATTATGATAATGATGAATACATTAGGGAAATCCTAGAGAATCCATATCCTCAGGAAGAACCAATGCCACAATACCCTGATCCCATACCAGCACTTGCACCCTCAATGAGCATAGAAAATGTGCAAGAACTCCGAAGCTTTGGTGAGGAGATTTTAGAAGAGAGCGAAAGGATGAGACAAATAGGGGAACGACTCGTCTGGAAATATGACGAGCGTAATATGGACTTTTGGATGAACCCCTATCATTAGTAATAATAATAGTAATATAATAATAAATATATATATATATATATATATATATATATAATATGTGTGTATGTTTGAAAAAAAATGAAAATATATATATCGTAATATAGACCATTTTGTGGTTAGTGATGCATACTAGTATTGTATTTTTTTTCCAGTTGTATTGTAATAATTATAGATGCATACTATAAAATAGAGTAAGTCGCAATGCTCGACGATTTTAATCAACATGCTTGCCGTGTGATTGTTTGAATTGGATATTGTCCTGTGATATTAATACTTGGTAATTGTTTAAAATCCAGATGGCCGACGCAGCAAATCCGGAAAACCAGAATAATGAAAATCAAATAAATAATAGTGAAATTCGACACCTTGTAACCCAAGGAATTAGGGATGCCATGCCAGCTATTATCCAAAATGTTAGGGATGCGGAAAATAATGATAAAAGTGGTAATGGAAGTAAACGAACCCATACAGAACCTAGTCACAACTTTAACAATGGACCCATACTTCAAGTGCCCATTCCAAAAAGAAGAAGAACCATGTCTTATGGTTGTTCTTATAAGGAATTCTGGTCTTGTAAACCAATAGAATTCTCTGGCAATGAAGGGGCCATTGCAGCTCTACACTGGATAGAAAAGACTGAGGCAGTCTTAAAAATAAGCAAGTGCGCAGAAGAAGATAAGATAATGTTTGCCTCCAATTTATTTAAGAACTCAGCCTTAGAATGGTGGAACATTATCCTCCAGTCTAGGGGAAGTGACAGGATTTACAATATGGAATGGGAGGAATTTAAAAACATGGTAAAAAGGAAATTTTGCCCTCCCAATGAAAAAGAACAGATAGCAAATAAGTTCCAAAACCTTAGGATAACTTGAGTGGATAGTAAGGGTTACACTACTACATTCTTTGAATATGCAAGGATAGTGCCTGTCGCAACCCCCGATCCCTGATCCCCGGGAACGGGCGGTCGCGAGCCAGTTTCGGTGATATCGCATGATTGGCAGCGGAAATTTTCATCAGGACCGTAGTTAGGAAATATTTGATCAGAGTAAAATACCACATTTTCATAGTATTAAACAAATTGGGATAAAACCCAAGTTCATAGTACACACATTTCATAGGAATAATTCATATTTTATTCAATAAAAACATCTATTTTATTATATGTAACTTTATTGCCACTTTTCCAAGCCTTCAGTGCTGTCCAGCTGGCTTCTAATTGGCTTTCACATTTTGTTACCTGAACGCGTTTTAAAAACATTTATCAGTGGGAAATACTGGTGAGTGAATCCCAGTTTAATCAAGTTTAAATAAAAACCATTTCACAGTGATAGTATTGAGGGCGCATCCGCAATTACATTTGTTTCCAAGTCATATCAATTACCACCACACGGTACTGTCATTCCGACTTATGGTCATGTTACTCCTATCCAGGTTGTAACAAATTTTGTATATAAAACCCCAAATTTACCGACTGTAATTGTATCCTTATAAATACTCAATAACTGCTATTCGCATGGAAAAACATTTAAGGTTTTGTATAAACAGTTCACAAAAAGGTTTACAAAAAGTGGATCAACTCACAAAAATGAGTATATAAAAGAGGATAAACTCACAAAAAGGTTTACACAAAAAGAAGGATTACTCACATTGCTGTCTTAGATTTTCCGTATGGGTTTCTTGAGAATAATTTATAATTTACACAAATGCACACGCGTTAGTATAATAACCCATTTTAACATTAGCAATACCCTCCCCGAGACGGCATTCCAATGACTACGTCGGGCAGAACCACGACAGCCATTACGGAACCCTAGATCAATCGGGCAGCGTATCTAATACGTATCTAGGGGTTATAATACTTACAACGGAGCAGAACTTCGCTATTTAGGGGGTATAATACCCGCTATAAAGCCTACACTTCAGAATTGTGATTGAGAATTGAAAGAAATGAACGACGGAAAACGAAAACCCGTTGCTTTCTTATATAGGTGCTAAAACTGGTGCTTACGCGGCCCGCGTAAGGGTAGACTAAGGTCTACGCGGCCCGCGTTGACCTCCGGTCAATGCGTAGCTCGTCCGGATCACCCTCTAGACTTGACACGATGATGACACGTGTCATCACTGGGCTGGGGTCCTTTACGCGGCCCGCCTTAACTTAAATTTTCTTGTTTTTAATGCTGTACTGTATTTCGGGCTCGGTTTTCACATACGGTTTGTATTTAAAGACATATAGAGTTAATTTAAAATATACTAGGGCGTCGGAAAATATTCGAGGGTGTAGGTTTATTGAGGATTGTTACAGTGCCAACCCTTGCATCACCCGAACCAGTATTAATCTCCCGCTACATCTGGGGATTAATCAGTGAAATTAGCCATGTAGTCAAGGCAGCTAGACCTCAAACTATAGAAGAAGCCGTGGAACTAGCAAACACCTTGACTGATGAATTAGTGCGTACACGAGAAGAGGACCAGAGAAGAAACCTAGCTCAAAAGCTTACCCAAGAATTCCGTTCTGGAAATTCCAGCCGTGGGAAAAATGTAGGTTCTACTTTTACACCCGATTGCAAGTATTGCAAAAGGAAGCATTCTGGAAGATGCTCCGTATACTGTAACTTCTGCAAAATATATGGACACAAGAAAGAAGACTACAGGAAGAAACCTAACAATAGGATATGCTACAACTGTGGAGAAAAAGGTCACATCAAGCCGAACTGTCCAAAACTAGTTCCAGCCATGAACAACAAGAATACTAAAAATGCTAGGGCATTTGTTCTGGCTGCAGAAGAAGCCAAGATGATTCCGGACGTAATCGCTGGTACGTTTTTAGTTAATGATATTTTTACTAAGGTATTATTTGACTCTGGTGCAAACCAAAGTTCTATTAATACTTCATTTTGCAAACTTCTCAATCGACCATTAACTAAACTCCCAAAAGAATGTCTAGTAGAGACAGCCAATGGGGAAACCATTAAGATTTTTGAAATATTGCAGGGAGCAAGAATAGAATTTTTAAATCAAAAATTTATTGCAAACCTTTACCTAATGAATCTGGCAGGATTTGATGTTGTATTAGGAATGGATTGGTTAATAGCCAATAAAGCAAGTATTTTATGTGATCAAAAGTCAATCCAAGTAAATTCACCAAGAGGTGAAAAGATCACAATTAAAGGAGATAAGCCCTCTAGATCCACAAAATTCATCTCTGTGATGAAAACAACCAGTTATATAAGAAAAGGATCATTAGTATATTTGATTTCCATAATCACTAACACTAAAGGAAAAGAATTGAAAGATATTCCCGTAGTATCCCTGTTTCCAGATGTGTTTCCAGAAGAACTACCAGGACTACCGCCAGACAGGGAAGTCGAATTCAGAATCCACCTACTACCAGGAACATCACCAATTGCCAAAACACCTTACCGTTTGGCACCCGCAGAAATGCAGGAACTGAAGAAACAGTTAGACGAATTGTTGGAGAAAGGATTCATACAGCCAAGCTCATCGCCATGGGGAGCACCGATCTTATTCGTCAAAAAGAAGGACGGATCAATGCGTATGTGCATTGATTATCGTGAATTGAACAAAGTCACGATTAAAAATCGGTATCCATTACCGAGAATCGATGATTTGTTTGATCAGTTGCAAGGAGCTCGATTTTTCTCTAAAATCGACTTACGATCAGGAAATCATCAATTAAAGGTACAGGAAGAGGACATTCCTAAGACCGCTTTTAGAACCAGGAATGGCCATTATGAATTTACTATCATGCCATTTGGTCTAACCAATGCCCCAGCTGCATTTATGGACATGATGAACCGAATATGTAAGCCATATTTGGATAAATTTATAATCGTCTTTATAGATGATATTCTCATTTACTCTAAGAGCAAAGAGGAACATGCAACGCATCTGCATGCACTTCTAAGTTTTTTGAGAAAAGAAAAGCTTTAGGCAAAGTTTTCAAAGTGCGAGTTTTGGTTAGAACATGTACAGTTTCTTGGACATTTAGTCAATCATGAAGGAATCCATATGGATCCCACCAAGATCGAGGCGATTACTAAATGGAAAACTGTAAGGATCTTCAAAAATGTCCCAAAACGACCCGTAAGTGAAAACCCGGACCCCTGAAACCTTAACATGCATGAAAAACCAAGAAAACAAGGTTTTTGGTTCTCAGGCGGGCCGCGTAAAGGATAAGCAGACCCTTATGCGGGCCGCGTCAACTCAACATTTGACCGGATAAGCATCTGGGCCACATGGCATCCACCTGGAAACCCTACTCGTGACCCAGCAAACCTACACGTAGACTAGGTGGCCACGCGGGCCACGTAAGGATCGGTTTATGATTCACGCGGGCCGCGACAGACCCATTTTTCAGCTATAAATAGAACTGATCATGGCCTGTTCACTGGTGTCGAAAACAATTCTCAAAAACGAAGTGCTACTGCTCAATTTCGAAAATTAAGGTAGTGAGGCGCTGCTACGATACAGGGTATTAACTCGATCGCTGCTACGATTCAATGTCCGATCGATTGAAACTATCCAATGGATGTTTAAGTGCTGCCCACATTAGGGCCATACTTTGTCATTCGTCGTGAATTCGAAAGATGTTTAAGTATTTCACTTTGTCATTCGTTGTGAGGGTTTTAATCTCGTGAGTTATCGTAAATGCTGTATTAGTTACTGACCTAGTCGTGTGCATTGTTATTTAAATTAGGTTACAAGGCTAATCAGTAGGCTAAACTCTGCCCGTTTAAATTTGTAATGTGAGTCATTCTATTTTATCAAAAGTATTTTACAATACTCCAATTATTTTCAAAGGTTATAATTACATGGATTAAGTCGTGGTTATCTTGAATCACTGGCTAGTGGGGTATTGTGCACATTACTAAATTTCTCACGGTTAGGCTAATAAATCCTAACAGTGATAATCATCACTACTTGGGTGAAAGGACCCAATAGTGGTATGACCATCGTCACCAGGAGGTGACACGACGCCAGATAAAAATAAGATAGAAGCCATTGTAATCGCTCTTATGCTGTATTTTCCCGCTGATAAAATATTTTCAAAACATGTTTCAGGTGACTGCTGTGAACCAAGGAAAAGTGCTACGGAGCACTAACAAACTTGAAGTAGTGGCTCAATTAAATAAATAAACATGTTTTGTAAATCAAGGAATTTCCTTGTGAAATTCATCTATTGTAAATTACGGGGTTTATCCCGAATTATGAAATAAAATAATCAGGCATTTCAAGTTTTAAAAGATCCTGTTGAATCTTCCGCTGTCAACTCAATTAATAAATACCACGGGTTTCTGTCCCGCGGCTCCTGGACCGAGTAAAACTAGGACGGGGACCGTGACAGAAAAAGGTGGTATCAGAGCCACTGATTTAAGCCCATTAAGTATTTAGAAATACTTAATTTTCCTAATTTGTGACTATGTGTTTTTAACTGACTACTTGTTAGTTACAATATGGGTAAGCAAAGAATTTCGGACATCTATCGTCAATTAGATAGTTCACCAAGAGATAAGGGAATTTCATTCCAATCAAATTCCTCAAGATACTCAGCAGATACTGAGGAAGGAATATTTGTCCGTAAGGCACAGTTTGAAAAACCACTTACCCCTAAGAAAAGAAGTTGTATTATTAGAAAAAGTCAAGACAAAATAAAGAAGTCACAACCAAAAGGAGTGATGAGTAATAAGGAAACTCAGAAAATAGACACTAACCCACCATGGGAAGATGAGTTAGATGAACAATGGGCAAATCTCTACATGTTAGCCACTGTAGCAGTAAATGCTAATCTTTAACTGCCAACACCCTGACCCAGTACTAGCACCCATATTATCCATAAGCCAGAAACTTTAAAGAATCTTGCCTATTAGATAAACAACTTAGTAAGAAAAGATAGACTAAAATAAATTTTCCCTATTATATTTTAAATTTCAGTTGTAATTTGTAATAAAAATATATATATAAATCGCAATATTTTGTTTTAATCAATCTGTTGTATAAATATATTAGATAATTGTAATTAATACTTAATTTTTCTGATTGCCAATCTGTGATTGTGAAAATTCAATTTACAAAATTTTAACCTAGAATTTTGTGTTTCTTCATATCTGCTAAACAGCATGAATGAGTTGTCTGAAGCTCTTCAGAATCTCAATCTCTATTCTGTTAATGTGGAAGTTTCCAGAGACTTTACCGGTTATTGTGCCGACATGGAGGAACCTATGGAATTTCAAGCCCAGCCACCGGAGAAACCCAAGCCAAAGAAGAGAAGAAGAATTGTGGGCTGGAGGCGTGTGTGCAGGAGGAAACCAGCGACACGGAAAGTTGTAAAGACGGAGGATCCCAAAGGTAAAGGCGAGGAAATAGAGATTGGGGAAAGTTCTAGGCAAGATCAGGAAATGCCACCCTAGGAGGAGTTGGATCATAAACTGGCACTTAGTGACCTCATCGGACCTGCCGGTGAAAACCTTTTTAATTACCCAGCGGAAGCACAACTTCCAGTTGACCTAGAGCCTGAAATCCCAGATCCTATTATCCACACCCAACCTCTACCAGCAGAACTAGAAGAGTGGTGGAACACTGACTGGCAGTCTCAAAATCTCCTAAATAACCATAATACCTTTTCCCCCCAATTTGATCCTGAACCTCCACTACACCCACCGACGAGCTCCGAAAACTTGGCAGAGCTCCACCACTATGGCGAGGAACTAGTGGACGCGGGAAATTGAATCCGAGAAGTAGGGGAAATTATATCTTGGAAGTACGACGAGAGGGAGCGTCGTTTCCGAAATGCCAGCTAACAGGGATCATGTGTGGTTATGTGGTGTTTGTTTAATAATAATATAATCCTAAAAATATAATTATGTGAAATAACTTAAAAATAAAACTTTTGTAAGATAACCAGTTTGTACGGATGCCTATTATATTATATAAAATATCGAAAGTTGAAAAATCGACAATTTTGGCTATACTTGTTGACGTGATTATATGCAATTATTTTATTATGTTTGGTTATTAATTATTTTATACTAATCACTTATATAAATTAATTACCAGATGGAACAATCTGGTAATGAACCCGTTAATGAAGTTAATCAATCTGAGCATAACAATGAGGATCAATTTCTGAATAGGCAAGATATCGAGAATATCGTTGCTCATGGAATAGCCAATGCTATTCCAACAATCCTTGCTGCTGCCCGAAATCCAGTTGAACCTCAACAAATTATTCCTAGCAAACGCACACATGGCGATAATTTTAGTAATAGTGTAAACAGAGGCGGTAACCATACTAATAATAACGACAACGATGGAATGCAAGCCCCACTCCTTAAGAAAATGAAAGCTGCAACGCCTGGTTGCACTTACAAGGAGTTTCTTGCCTGTAAACCGGTTGAATTTGCAGGCAACGAAGGGGCGACTGCTGCACTGCGTTGGTTAGAGAAAACCTAGGCGGTGATTAAAATAAGTAAGTGTGCTGAGGAAGACAAGGTCATGTATGCGTCGCATCTTTTTAAAGAAGGGGCGCTAGAATGGTGAAATACAGTACTACAAGCGAAGGGAAGCGATGTGGCCAATGCCATGAGCTGGGAAGAATTTAAGCGGCTGGTGGAAAGAAAATTCTTCCCTGAATATGAGAAAGAACAAATGGCGAATAAATTTCTGAACCACCGGATGGTGGATGTAGATTATCGAGGGTATACTTCGACATTCTTCGAATATGCGAGAGTGGTACCAACCCTGGCTTCGCCAGAGCCGGTGCTTATTTCTCGCTATATATGGGGATTGATTGGCGAAATCCATGATATCGTTAAGGCTGCGAGACCTAGCACAATTGACGATGCTGTGGAATTAGCCAACACTTTGACTGACGGACTAGTACGTACGCGAGAAGAAAACCGGAAAAAGGAAGTGGCCCAAAAGATTACCCAGGGATTCCGTATGGGTAATTGTAGTAATTTCAAGAAAAAGGGAACCGGGCAATCTTCCACTGTTCCATTTTGCAATGCCTGTAAAAGAAAGCATTTTGGAAGATGCAAAGGATATTGCAATTTTTGCAAAATCCCGGGGCACCAAGAAGAAGACTGCAGGAAGAAGAAAGCAACAATATGCTACAACTGCGGAGAAGCTTGACATTTTAGGCCAGATTACCCAAAATTGGCCAAACCAGCTGATAACAAAGCCAAACCTGCAGAAGGAACTACCAAGAAGAACGCAAGAGCCTTCCAGTTGACTACTCAGGAAGCAGAACTAATTCCTGACGTGATAGCTGGTACGTTCCTAGTTCACAATGTTTATGCAAAAGTATTATTTGACTCTGGTGCAAACCAAAGTTTTATAAATACTTCATTCTGCCAAGCTCTTAACCTACCCTTAACCAACCTTAGACAAATTTTTACGGTAGAAACGGCAGACGGTAATTCTGTTAACATAGATAAGGTTTTGCGAGAAGAAAAGATAGAACTCTTAGGCCATAAATTCTCTGCAAACCTGTTACCTATGAATTTAGCCGAATTCGATGTGGTATTAGGAATGGATTGGTTAATAGCCAACCATGCTCGAATTATTTGTGATAAGAATTCCATAGAAATTCATACACCCACAAGAGAATTAGTGGTAATTACAGGAGATAAGCCACGTAAGCCATTGAAATTCATTTCAGTAATGAAGTTGGCCAGTTATTCAAGAAAACAAGAAGTGGTGTATATGATTTCAGTAATCATTAAAACGAAAGGTAAGGAACTTAAAGAAATTCCTGTAGTGGCAGAATACCCAGATGTATTCCCAGAAGAACTACCGGGATTACCACCTAATAGGGAAGTCAAATTTAGAATTCATCTAATTCCTGGAACTACACCGATAGCCAAAGCACCTTATCGATTAACACCCACCGAAATGATATAATTGAAAAAGCAATTAGATGAATTATTAAGTAAAGGATTCATACAACCTAGTTCGTCCCCGTGGGGAGCTCCAGTGTTGTTTGTGAAAAAGAAAGATGGGTCAATGAGAATGTGTATCGATTATAGGGAATTAAATAAGGTTACAATTATGAATCGATATCCATTACCTAGGATTGATGATCTTTTCGATCAACTTCAAGGAGCTAGATATTTTTCTAAGATAGATTTACGCTCTAGATATCATCAATTGAAGGTATAGGAAGAAGACATACCTAAAACTGCTTTCAGAACTAGGTATGGTCATTACGAGTTTACAGTCATGCCCTTTGGACTAACAAATGCTCCTGCAGCATTTATGGACATGATGAATAGAATCTGTAAACCGTATTTGGATAAATTTGTAATTGTCTTTATCGACGATATACTTATTTTTTCCAAAAGCCAGGATGAACACTGTCAGCACTTGCATGCACTCTTAACTTTGTTAAGAAAAGAGAAGCTTTATGCCAAATTCTCGAAGTGTGAATTTTGGCTACAGGAAGTACAATTTTTAGGACACATGGTGAATCATGAAGGTATTCACGTAGATCCCTCCAAAATAGAAGCGATCACCAAATGGAAGGTTCCGCAATCAGCTATGGAAATTAGAAGCTTTATAGGGTTAGCCGGATATTATAGACGATTCATTAAGGATTTTTCCAAAATAGCTGTACCATTAACTAAGCTACCCTGTAAAGCAGTTAAGTTTGAATGGGGACCTAGGCAATAAGAGGCCTTTAGGATTTTGAAGCAAAAGTTAACAAACGCCCCAATTCTTGCCTTACCAGAAGGAACGGAAGATTTTGAAGTTTATTGTGATGCTTCTAAGCTAGGATTAGGATGTGTGCTAATGCAACACAAGAAGGTAATTGCGTATGCTTCAAGGCAATTGGAAAAACACGAGGAAAATTATACGACTCATGACTTAGAGTTAGGAGCCATAATTTTTGCCCTTAAGATTTGGAGACACTATTTGTATGGAAGTAAATTTACTGTCTATACAGATCATAAGAGCTTAAGATACATATTTGGGCAAAAAGAATTGAACATGAGGCAAAGGAGATGGATGGAAATCCTAAGTGACTACGACTGTGATATTCAATATCACGAAGGGAAAGCAAACGTAGTTGCAGATGCTTTAAGTCGTAAGTATCATGAGAAGCAACGACGAGTTCGTGCTCTTAGATTAAATCTACAGTTAGATTTAATGGAACAACTGAAAAATATTCAAGAAACAGCAATCAAGGATGATGCTGAAGGAATGAAAGGAAGAATAAAATAATTGGAACAAGGAAGTGATGGAATTTGGAGATTCCATAAGAAAAGAATTTGGGTACCTAAGCAAGGAGAGTTAAGAAATAAGATTTTAGAGGAAGCCCATAAATCTAGGTATACCATGCATCCTGGAAATAATAAAATGTACAAAGATTTAAGGAATAATTTCTGGTGGATAGGAATGAAAAAGGACATAGCTAGATATGTTTCTAAATGTCTTACTTGTTCACAAGTTAAGGCAGAACACCAGAAACCCTCAGGTCTACTACAACAATTAGAAATGCCCGTATGGAAATGGGAACTCATAACAATGGATTTTGATACTAAGTTGCCCAAAACCAGAAAAGGTAATGATGCAATTTGGGTAATTGTGGATCAATTAACCAAATCAGCTCATTTTCTACCAATGAAGGAAACCTTTAGCATGGAAAGGTTATCCAAATTGTACGTAGACGAAGTAGTATCCTTACATGGAATCCCACTCTCCATTGCATCGGATAGGGATAGTCGTTTCACTTCTCACTTCTGGACAAGTTTCCAAGAAGCCATGGGAACCCGACTAAATTTAAGCACTGCATACCATCCTCAAATAGACGGACAAAGTGAAAGGACGATCCAAACCCTGGAAGACATGCTCAGGGCATGTGTAATAGATTTTGGTGGAAACTAGGATGACCACCTACCCTTAATCGAATTCTCCTATAACAATAGTTACCATTCAAGCATTGAAGCTGCCCCATTCGAAGCACTGTATGGACGCAAGTGTAGAACTCCAGTTTGTTGGGCAGAAATAGGAGAAAGCCAATTATCAGGTCCTGAAATTGTGCAAGAAACTACTGACAAGATCACTCAAATCAAGGAAAGACTAAAGACGGCTCGAGATCGCCAGAAAAGTTATGCAGACAATAGGCGTAAGCCGTTAGAATTTCAAATCGGAGACAAGGTTCTCTTAAAAGTTTCTCCTTGGAAAGGAGTAGCTCGGTTCGGTAAGAAAGGAAAGCTAAGTCCAAGATACGTAGGACCATTCCCAGTAATTCAGCAAATAGGGCCGATCGCCTATCGCTTACAAATACCAGAGGAGTTAGCTGGAATACATGACGTATTTCATGTATCCAACCTCAAGAAATGTCTATCTGACGAAGCATTGGTAGTACCTCTCCAAGATATAGAGGTAAATGAAAAGTTGAAGTTCGTAGAGAAACCGCTTCAAATAGAAGACAGAAAGGTCAAGTTTCTCAAACACAAAAGACTAGTATTAGTCAAAGTCAAACGGAATTCGAAAAGAGGACCCGAATACACTTGGGAGCTGGAATCTGAAATAAAACGAAAGTATCCTCACTTATTTCAGTAAATATCGAGGACGAGATTTTAAATAAGGTGGGGAGGATGTAAGGATCTTCAAAAATGTCCCAAAACGATCCGTAAGTGAAAACCCGGACCCCTGAAACCTTAACATGCATGAAAAACCAAGAAAACAAGGTTTTTGGTTCTCAGGCGGGCCGCGTAAAGGATAAACAGACCCTTACGCGGGCCGCGTCAACTCAACATTTGACCGGATAAGCATCCGGGCCACATGGCATCCACCTGGCAACCCTACTCGTGGCCCAACAAACCTACACGTAGACTAGGTGGCCACGCGGGCCGCGTAAGGATCGGCTTATGATTCACGCGGGCCGCGGCATACCCATTTTTCAGCTATAAAAAGAACTGATCATGGCCTGTTCACTGGTGTCGAAAACAATTCTCAAAAACGAAGTGCTACTGCTCAATTTCGAAAATTAAGGTAGTGAGGCGCTGCTACGATACAGGGTATTAACTCGATCGCTGCTACGATTAAATGTCCGATCGATTGAAACTATCCAATGGATGTTTAAGTGCTGCCCACATTAGGGCCATACTTTATCATTCGCCGTGAATTCGATGGGTGTTTAGGTATTTCACTTTGTCATTCGTTGTGAGGGTTTTAATCTCGTGAGTTATCGTAAATGATGTATTAGTTACTGACCTAGTCGTGTGCATTGTTATTTAAATTAGGTTACAAGGCTAATCAGTAGGCTAAACTCTGCCTGTTTAAATCTGCAATGTGAGTCATTCTATTTTATCAAAAGTATTTTACAATACTCCAATTATTTTCAAAGGTTATAATTACAGGGATTAAGTCGTGGTTATCTTGAATCACTGGCTAGTGGGGTATTGTGCACATTACTAAATTTCTCACGGTTAGGCTAATAAATCCTAACAGTGATAATCATCACTACTTGGATGAAAGGACCCAATAGTGGTATGACCATCGTCACCAGGAGGTGACACGGCGTCAGATAAAAATAAGATAGAAGCCATTGTAATCGCTCTTATGCTGTAATTTATAACTAATGTGTCGTTTTATTAAACTTGAGTGACTCGCCAGTATTTCCCCGCTGATAAAATATTTTCAAAACATGTTTCAGGTGACTGCTGTGAACCAAGGAAAAGTGCTACGGAGCACTAACAAGCTTGAAGTAGTGGCTCAATTAAATAAATAAACATGTTTTGTAAATCAGGGAATTTCCTTGTGAAATTCCTCTATTGTAAATTACGGGGTTTATCCCGAATTATGAAATAAAATAATCGGGCATTTCAAGTTTTAAAAGATCCTGTTGAATCTTCCGCTGTCAACTCAATTAATAAATACCACAGGTTTCTGTCCCGCGGCTCCTGGACCGGGTAAAACCGGGACGGGGACCGTGACAAAAACCCCTGAATCACCAACCGAGGTTAGAAGTTTCTTAGGATTGGCCGGTTATTATAGAATATTTATTCGAGATTTTTCTAGAATAGCCATTCCCTTAACTAAGTTAACCTGTAAATCTGTTAAGTTTGAATGGGGACCAAAACAAGAAGAAGCCTTTAGAATCCTTAAGCATAGATTAACCAACGCACCCATACTAGCGTTACCTGAAGGAACGGAAGACTTTGTAGTCTATTGTGATGCTTCTAAACTAGGTTATGGATGTGTATTGATGCAACGTCAAAAGGTTATAGCATACGCCTCTAGACAACTTAAGAATCATGAAGAAAATTATTCAACCCATGATTTAGAATTAGGAGCTATAATTTTTGTCCTTAAGATTTGGAGACATTACCTTTACGGTAGTAAGTTTACCATTTTCACTGATCATAAGAGTTTAAGATATGTTTTCGGATAAAAGGAATTGAATATGAGACAAAGACGCTGGATGGAAATACTAAGCGATTATGATTGCAATATCCAGTACCATGCAGGAAAGGCAAACGTAGTAGCTGATGCTTTAAGTCGAAAGTATCACGAAAAACCAAAATGAGTGCGTTCTCTTAAGTTAAACCTGCAGGTAGATTTAAATGAACAGATTAGAAAAACACAAGAATCAGTAATCAAGGATGACACTGAAAAATTGAAAGGAATGATTAAGGAACTAGAACAAGGAACAGATGGAATTTGCAGATTCCATAAGAAAAGAATGTGGATACCTAAATTAGGAAACCTGCGCCACCGTATATTAAAAGAAGCCCATAACTCTAAGTATACGATGCATCCTGGAAGTGATAAAATGTATCAAGACTTAAGAAAGAATTTCTGGTGGATTGGAATGAAAAAGCAGCATATGTTGCAAAGTGTCTAACCTGTTCACAAGTTAAAGCTGAACATCTGAAACCCTCATGTTTGTTACAACAATTAGAAATGCCAGTCTGGAAATGGGAATTGATAACAATGGATTTTGTTATTAAATTACCCAAAACAAGAAAAGGTAATGATACAATCCGGGTGATTGTAGACAGGCTAACTAAGTCAGCTCATTTCCTACCAATGAAGGAAACTTTCAGTATGGAACAATTAGCTAAACTATATGTAAATGAAGTAGTTTCATTACATGGAATTCCTTTATCAATTGTTTCTGATAGGGATAGCCGTTTTACCTCTCATTTTTGGACAAGTTTCCAAAAAGCAATGGGAACCAAGCTAAATCTAAGCACCGCTTACCATCCTCAAGTGGACGGACAAAGCGAAAGGATAATTAAGACAATGGAGGACATGCTTAGAGCTTGTGTAATTGATTTCGGGGGTAATTGGGACTATCACTTACCATTAATCGAATTTTCTTACAATAACAGCTATCACACAAGTATCAATGCTGCCCCATTTGAAGCACTTTACGGACGAAAGTGCCGAACTCCAGTCTGTTGGGCAGAAATTGGAGAAAAGCAACTATCCGGTCCTGAGATAGTGCAAGAAACAACCGACAAAATCATTGGAATTTCAGGTAGGAGACAAAGTATTATTGAAAGTTTCTCCTTGGAAAGGAGTGATAAGATTCATCAAAAGGGGAAAGCTAAGCCCCAGGTATGTTGGACCTTTTGAAATTAATAGAAGAATAGGATCTGTAGCCTATCAGCTACAACTGCAAGAGGAAATGACAGGAATACATGATGTATTTCATGTATCTAATCTCAAGAAATGCTTAGCTGATGAATCACTGGTAGTACCTCTTAAGGATATAGAGGTAAATGAGCAGTTAAAATTTGTAGAGAAGCCTCTACAGATTGAAGATAGAAAGATCAAGAATCTCAAGCACAAGAGACTAGTTCTTGTCAAAGTAAAATGGGACTCCAAAAGAGGACCAGAATACACATGGGAATTTGAATCAGAAATGCAAAGAAAATATCCACACTTATTCCAGTAGACCTCGAGGACGAGTTCTAAAACAAGGTGGGGAGGATATAACAACCCTCCAAAATAATTTTCGACACCCTAATTTATTTAAAATGACCCTATATGTCTTAAAATGCAACCCGTATGCGAGAACCGAGCCCAAAATACCCTATATAATTTAAAATTAAATAAAAACAAGATTTTGGGGTAGCTCGCGGGCCGCGAAGGCTTTGCCTTCCGGCTACGCAGGGCGCGACAGTTAAGCGATCAGGCTGCACTCGGTGCTGTCACGTGTCGTGCAATGTGTCGAGCCTATAAGTGATGACCGGTCATAGCTAGGCCCTACAACCCTATGTCGCGGGCAGCGAAGGATCATCCTTCGGCTTACGCGGGCCGCGAAGGAGTCCGAGATCAGCACTATATATAGAGGTCGTTGGCCTCAGTTCACAATTCATCCCACAATCAACTTTCTCTCTAAAATTCTAAATATTTGAAGTAGTAGCGGGCATTATGGCCCCCAAATAACGAAGTTCTGCCTCGTTATATGTATCATAACCCCCGGTTACGTATTAGATACGCTGCCCGATTGATCCAGGGTTCCGTAACTGCTGTCTTGGTTTTGCCCGACGTAGTCGTTGGAATACCGTCTCGGGGAGGGTATTACTAATGTAAATATTGGGTTATTGTACTAATGCGTGTGGATTTGTGTAATTATCCTTAAGGAAAACCCTAAGACAGCAATGTGAGTAATCTCCTTTTTGTAAACTATTTTTACAAAACCTTAAATATTTTACAAAGTGATTAGCAGTGATTGAGTCTTTGTAATTCTTCAATTACTGCCGGTATGTTGGGGTTTTGTATACAAAATGTGGAACACGTTACCATTGGACAACGAGATAGCCAATGGGTAATATGACCCACCAGTCAGGATTGACAGTACTGAATGAGTAATTGTGTAGAAATAAACATTGTAATCGCTCTCAATACTGTTAAAGGATAAAACTCTTCTTGATTAAACTGGGATTCACTCACCAGTATTTCCCACTGACAAAATGTTTTAAACGCGTTTCAGGTAACAAAATGTGAAAGCCAAATAGAAGCCAGCTGGACAGCACTGAAAGTTTGGAAAAGTGGCTATAAAGGTAACCTAAATAAAGAGATGTTTTTATTAAATAAAATAGGGTTCATCCCTATAAAAATGTGTGTACTGAAAACTTGGGAATTTCCCACGTGTTTAATATTATAAAAGTGTGGTATCTTACTCTCATAAAATATTTCCTAACTACGGTCCTAATGTAATTTCCGCTGCCAAACTGATAATCACCGTTACCACTAAAACTGGCTGCGGCCGCCCGTTCCCGGGTAGTTAGGGGATGGGGGTGGCGATAATTGTGTAACCTTTTGTTAAAAGACATTCTGTTTGTTTTTTATAAAAATTGTAAGAATGCCTTTGACGTTTTGAAACAAAAGTTGGTTGAGGGCCCAATCTTGCAACCACCGAATTGGTCATTACCATTCGAAATTATGTGTGATGCAAGTGATTATGCGGTGGGGGCCGTGTTGGGTCAACGGGTAGATAAGAAACCGGTTGCCATATACTACGCATGTAAGACTCTCTCAGATGCACAATTAAATTATACAACTACCGAGAAAGAGCTAATTGCGGTGGTATATGCGTTAGATAAATTTCGTGCTTATATATGGGGTACTAAGGTCATTGTGTATTCTGACCATTCTGCAGTTAGGTATCTCATGGATAAAAAGGATGCAAAGCCGAGATTAATCCGATGGGTTCTCTTGCTACAAGAATTTGACTTGGAGATTCGAGACAAGAAAGGGAGTAAGAATGTGGTTGTGGACCACTTGTCTCGATTGATAGTGGAGGAGGATTCTTCTCGTGTGGAAATTAATGAGAATTTCCCGGATGAGCAAATTTTAAAAGTTTGAACATTACCATGGTATGCTAATATTGTTAACCATTTGGTTACAGGTGACTTGCCAGCTCATTGGGATATAAGGAAGAGGCTGCACTTCCTTTCTCAAATCAAGTATTACACATTGGAAGAACCGGACTTATTCAAGATATGTCCGGATCAAGTCGTTAGAAGATGCATATCCGACGAGGAGATTCCTAGTGTCTTGATGCACTTGCATTCATTTTCTTGTGGGGGCCATTTCAGTGGTCACAAAACTGGCCACAAAGTGCTCAATAGCGGTCTTTATTGGCCGGCTATTTTTAAGGACGCATTTAATTTCGCCAAAAACTGGTCGAGTGTCAAAAATTAGGGGGTATTTCAAAAACGGATGAGATGCCCATGCAACTGATCCTTACTGTAGATATTTTTGATGTGTGGGGGATCGATTTCATGGGCCCATTCCCTAATTCACATGGCAATTTATATATCTTGGTGGCGGTCGACTATGTGTCAAAGTGGGTGGAAGCGATTGCCACCAAGACAAACGACCATACCTTGGTTTGTAATTTTGTGCAAACCAATATTATTTCTCGATTTGGAATCCCTCGAGTAATCATTAGTGATGGGGGATCTCATTTTAAGAATTTCAACTTTGGTAAGCTATTAAAACAGTATGGCGTTGACCATCGAATTGCTACCCCCTATCACCCATAAACGAGTGGTCAAGTGGAAGTATCCAATAGGCAAATAAAGGAAATTTTGCAAAAGACCGTTCGACCGGACCGAAAGGATTGGTCGACGAAGTTGAATGATTCTTTATGGGCTTATAGAACGGCTCATAAAACACCTATAAGAACTACACCATACCACTTGGTTTATGGGAGAAATTGTCATCTACCACTTGAGCTTGTGCATCGTGCATGGTGGGCTATAATGGAGGTTAATTTGAAATACGATGATGCAGGTAAGGAGCGAAAATTAAAGCTTTTCGAGTTGGAAGAGCTTCGGGAAGAAACATATGAATGTGCCTCAAAGTACAAGGATGATATGAAGAGGGCACATGATGCGAAATTGAAGCCGAAGGAATTCGAAGTGGGTCAAAAGGTGTGGCTCTATAATTCATGGCTTAAATACTTTCCTGGGAAGCTTAAGAGCAAATGGATGGGCCCGTACGTGATTACACGGGTCGGAAAGCTTGGAGATGTTACCATTGAGGACCCGAAGGACGGGTCGAAGCAAACGGTTAATGGTCACCGCCTAAAACCGTTCCTTGATGGTAATGAAGGGAAAAAGGATGCGAATGTGGAGTTGGTAAGCTTCGTGGTAAGCGTGCCAACCTATGAGGTCAACTAGAAGGACCGGTAAAAAGCTTTGTAGAGTATTGTGCATTCTATTTGATTGTTTGAGTGTTTTTGTGATAATTGTTTCCGTTTCGTACTAACCCCTTTTGATTGTGTGAAGTCCGGATATCACGAACTGGTCAAGAAAATGCAAGGTATGTTTTAGACTTGTTTTTTTGTGTATTAGGGACAATACACGACTTTTTGGGGGGTGGTAGGACCGTTAAACGGTTTCGTATTTTAAAATTTTAACTTATAAAAATTTATAAAAAGATTTTTATTAATTTTTAGGATTTTTATGTGAATATGGTCCTTCTATAAAAAGTATTTAAATTTCTTCATATTTCTTAAAAAAATTGAGAAAACAAGACCCGTCGGCGACGACCGACGTGGTATAGGGGCGTCGGTGACGGACTCGGCATATGTGCTGTCGGATGTTTTGTGCGTAGACAACAATTTTAGTCGTCGCCCACTTTCATACATTCCAGCGAGCGTCGGCGACGGGGGGTCAGGCCGTCGCCGACGAGTCCTCCATGTCTGGCCGACGAAACTCGTGTTTTGGCTTATATATCGAACCCAATTGCTTTTAAGCCTGTTGAAACTCAAGCCAAACTCAATTTTAACCACACTTATGACCCAAGACCCATCTTATATCATCCACACTATCATTAACCCCCATCCATTCAGATTCAAACGTTATTATCTCTTTTCAACTTCATCTTCTTCCTCCAAACCTTCAAAGAACCCTAACCTTCAACTTCTCATAACTTCTTCAATTCCCCGCCAAATCACTTGATTATTGAGCCTATTTTAGGTAGATTTTCAAGAGGAACAAAACCCCTATAACGGGTTTTACCAATTCTTGCTTGTTTGCAAGATTTCTGAAGTAAAAAATTCAGGTTTTTAGAAAGGGTGTTCCTCAAAATCTTTAATTTGCATCTTTTGCTTGTTTCTTGTCATCCTACTACATAAAGGTATGAAATTTACTTGATTTTTAGCCGTATTATCCTATGGTATGTTGAACTTTACCGAAATCTTTGATCTTTTGCTTGAAGAATAGGTTGTTTATCATAATGTAGGAAGTTATAGTTGAAAATTGTATGTAAATTCTTGATTTGGGTGGGCCTTGAACATGCAATGGTCATAGTGAAGTGATTACACTAGATGTTGCATGATTGAACATAGTGATGATGTTGAAAATTGTTGAATCATAAGAAATTGTGCATAAACACGTAAAATTGATATGTAGATGATAAAATATGCGACTTTGGAAGTTTAAAAAGGCGATTTTGCATCTAGTTATTGATTGTAGTTCAATATTATACACTATGTTCAAAGTTTGAGATTGTTTTTAAGATTGGGGTGTACTAGTTGTTCCTTTGTCTTATGATTGTAGCTATGTTCGGGAGAAAGAGAGCTAAGACTTCCGGAGAGGGTTCATCTTCTGGAGCCGGTTCAGGCTCGGGTCACTTTCAGAAACGATGGGAACAGTTAAGTAATGTGGAAGAAGGAGATGGGCAGTTATATAGACAGGATTGGGCCTGGGAAGAGTTTAAAAACAGTCGCTCAGCTTCTGCATGGAATGATAACAAAAAGAAAGCGCTTTCTAAGTACAAAAAACAAGAAGTTGGAAGCAAAAATGTGGAAGTGGAAGTGGAAGATGGTGACGGGAGTGACAACCTCTGTACCGGAGAGGGTAGTGTGTGAGCGTGCGGTGAATGTTGAGGAATTCCGTACAATTGGCATAACTCAAAGGTTTGAAGAGCTTGGGTGGGAGAGAGTATTGGATTGGTGTGAGGACATCACCTCACAGGTCTATCTAGCGGCAGTATGTGAATGGTTATCAACTCTGAGGTTTGTTAACGATGACGAGCCAGCTCCTACATGGCAATTGATTGGCAACATTGGAAAGAATCAAATGATTATGTCCTTTGAGCATATGAACGCCATTGCTCGATTTGATTCATTAGGGGTCGGGGCATACGATTATTATGAGCTTGACCACTTCTTGGATAACAAGACCAATACCGCTGATCCGAATCAGATGCTAGCGCCTGTGTTGCCAGGTCCTGGGGGCTTGGGAGAGTCGAGGAACGGTTTATCTGTGAAGGAAGAATTTTGCAAGGCATCTCGTTAGAAAATGTGATGGTGCGGTTCGGAGACCGCGGAAAAGTGATGGCACCCGACTGCCGGGTTTTACATGCTTTGTTGTATGGGACGCCAAGGTTGTCATGGCGGCAAATTGTGATGATGAACACTTGGGACACGAGGGAGTCGTGCACAAGAAAGATAATCCCATATGTGCAGCTAATTAGCGCGATGATTCTGCAATAGAACGCGTTGCCACAAGAATCGTTATGGGTTTCTAAACCCGTTGATCAGTTTAGCTTCGCTTCAATGAAGCGTCATTGGAAAATAATGGTTAAAGTCTTTGGTCATCTACACACGGTGGAAGATGAACAAGGAAACAGTTATAACTTTTCCATGGCCGAAGAGGGTGCCCATGATGAGGAAATGGTGGATGAAGAGGATGAAACCGAGCCTGCCGGTCCAAGGGGACCAAGTCAGAGATACAGGCGGCCAACTCAGGAAATTTCCGTAGATGTGAAAATTTTGTGAATCGGCGACAGGTACCATCTTACCGGGATTTTAACCGTGGTCAACAGGCGGTCTTTGATAATGTGTTGGCGGGAATAGGAGAAGGTAGAGAGCATGAGGCGAGAAGGAAGAACTGGGAGGAGACACACCAAGCACAGTTGCAGGTACAGTGGGACCTTGAAGCGGCCCATCGGGAAAGGGTGGAAAAATATATGGAGGAGCAGCAGATGTTCCAAGCTCTACAAAGATCACAAATGGAGCATTTGGTACAACAGCAGCAGGAAGAGGTGACCCGAAGACGGGCATGGGAGGAAAATGAGGAGAGGCAACGAGTTGAGCAGAATACATTGGAAGGCCGCCGATGGAATGCTTTGTACGTCTCCACGGAATTGGCTATTAATAACGCCAAGGTCCTCCATGATCAGGAGCGACACCAGAGAGATTGGGAAGCCGGCCTCCCTTATGCAGAACACGCGGGGTGGACCGACTACTCCAACCTCCCCGTTCCCCGAGGCCCCTCCGATCCATCACCTCATTGGCCCGAGGTAGTGGGGTCTAGCTTCATCCCGCCACAGTTTCAGTTGTCAGCGCAAGGAGAGCCGGGTCCCCTTGACAACTACCGGGAGATGTTCGAGGCTCTCACAGGATACTCATACCACCCAAACCCACCAGTCGACTCGAACGAGCGATACCAGCGGTGACGGTGAGGTATGTTTTTTGTTTTTGTTGTTGTATATTATTTCTAGTTTATTTTTATTTCGTTAGTATTTCATTTTTCCTAGTTAAATGAACGTTGTGGGTGTTTTCCCTATATAACCCTCACGAGACCTACTCGTCCTCCCAAGCTATTGGGGGGTTTAAAAGGACTTGTTGCATAAGCTAAATGCAACCATGATTCCTACGAAAGTGAGTTAGGATTGTTGTTGTTGTAAATTAAATTTCCACATAAATCAAGGTAAATTAATGTATGACTTGGTAATACTTTCATAAAAATGGTAGAACTAAGTAGCTAACAAATTTTAATGGCTGTGTGAAGCATGCTTCTACACAAGGGTTAAGATTTGTAGGTACATTGTGTTCGAGGGACGACCGTTTTTGTGAAGAGAAGAAGGAGACATGAGCATCTAGCGAGAAAAAAATCAGGTGCATGCGTTTCCTTTTACCTTGATCCTTAGTTAATAATAAGTGGATTGTAATTGTATTTTAGTTTTCAGGGTGGAATTTTGGGGAAACTAGCCGTGTCACATCCCTTGTGCGGTTTAAAAACTCTAGTTCTTACACATTGAGGACAATGTTTACCTCAAGTGTGGGAATGAGGGAGTAGTAAAAGTTTTTCAATTTTGACCCGTTCATTTAAATACTACACATTGAGGACAATGTTTACCTCAAGTGTGGGGATGGGGGAAAATTTCAAAAATTTTTCAAAAATGTCTTGGTTCAAAAGCGATCTTAACAGCACAAGTAACAAAGTCAACGGGGGATGGCACAACCCCATTTGGTCTTTTGTCATGGTTAAGTTCAAGTTAGTATCATGTCGGGTATTTAGCGGGTGGTTATTTGGGAATAACCCGCCTAAGAAACTAACATATTATGCATGTCACATACCATACCCTTTGTATGTGAGGTATTGAGCCATTCTTACATCATAGAATTACATATTATTATTTCTTTGTTTGAGTGGACCATTAGTCACGTATTGTAGAACCTGCAACTTTTGATACGTTTGAGACCATATACCGAATGCAAGCACGAGAATGATTAAGGCATTAGGTAAACCTTTTTCAGTTACACCATTTGCTTACCTCTACCCAAATAAATCCCCTAGTCGCCAATTTTGAGCCTAATCCTTTCGTTTGACCACCCATTTAGCCCATAACCTTAAGCCTTTTCTTTTAAACCCGTGTGATGGAAATTTCGATTATAGGAGTTAAGTTTGTATAGTTGTGAATTGTTTATTTGCATAAAAAAAGAGAGAGAAAAATCAGAAAATGCTGCGAAAAAGAATAGAAAATCATTGAAAAAGAACAAAAATATGTGTTCCGAGTTGTGGAATTAAAGGCGAATATTGTTGCCATCTAGTTTGATGTTGGTAGTTAGTTGGGTTTACAATAATTTTTTTACAATAAAAATCGAATTTTCATCACCTTAGATACTTTAAATATCATATTTCCTACCGTTAGCCTAGCCTCGTTACAACCCTTTCAAAGACCTTATGACTTGTGCTTAGTATTCGTGTTCGGTGGTGGAGAATAATTGAGTTGCAAGCCTATGCGGGTACGTGTTCTAATCGGTTTTGAGTGATTACTTTTGAAAGTGCTAATATATCATGAAAAGTAGCCAAATTATAACTGAATGGAGAGAACATTGTGAGGGATGTGCATGATTTGTCGGTTTCACGGGCGGGTTAATCTTGGATAACCATTTTATATGTGATTATTCACTTTACCGTTAGATAATTTGTAAATTGTAAAAGTTTGAACTTGGGCATGACAATTGACCTTAATCTTCATCTCGGGAATGGAGAGTGTATTTCTTGTTCGACCCACGTGAAAGTGAAAGACAGATTTGCTTGAGGGCAAGCAAAAGACAAGTGTGGGGATGTGATACGTGGTCGAAAACCGGTGATCGTAATCGCATAACTTAATGTTTTTACATGGGTTTTAATTTTGAATAGCTTACTTTTAATTAAATTTGTGTTTTGCAGGTTTAATGGAGTTTAAGGTGCTTTTCGGGAGCTTTATGGGTCACCGGGACAAAAAACGAACCACCGGGACACGCAACGGGTCAACCGGGAGCAAGGAATGTGAAAAATAGGAGTTGAGGTTTGCACATACCATCGCCGACACCCTCCTGGGCCGTCGACGACGCCTCCTGAAAAATTCCGTCGCACAAAAACTTCGTAGGAAGCAAGTTAAGCCGTCGCCGGCATTTGTAGTTTACACAGCCCGTCGCCGACGCCTAGGGGGGCCGTCGGCGACGCCACTTACAAGAGGAGATCACGAATTTTGGGTTTTAGTTATTGCACTCGACATATAACTCAATTTTTGACCAACCATTCGATAGTTACACTCTTTTGAAGTTTGAATAGGAGTTCTTGGAGCCACAATCAAGAGACTTTTCACCCTCAATCCATCCATAACACCAACCTTTGATCCGAATCATTCCGAATTATCACCCAATTCACCATCATCATCATCACCCAATACCCTAGTTCATCCATTCCACCATCCTTGAATCACCATCACTCACCAAAACCCTAACCATCATCCTTCCATCATTCCACAAGCTCAAGATGATCCAATTCAAGTCTCATCTGTCCGTTGATCAAGTCCCATTCACCATGAGCGGCTAATTTCTTGAAGGTCTCACCCCGGTGTAGGTTTTTGTAAGTTTCTAGGGTTGAACAATGTTGAACTTTGATTGTGACATGTTGTATTTTGATTTGGAATTCTTAGATAATTGTCGTGCATTTGAATTGAATTTGTGAATTGTCGAACGATGATAAAGTTATGACTTTACGAAATGAATTTGTGCACTTATGCCTTATCTAAGTTAGGAATTACATGTTCTTGATAACAAAGTGCATTGCGGCTCGTTGTTTACAACGTTGATAACTTTTGGCACCTAAATCACGCGACACTAATTCCGTTAATCACTTTTGCAATTGAATCAAACCTAAAACGACTGGAAACCTTAGAACTTCAATTACCGAACCGGGTGTGAATCTTGTTTACTTCTCTTGTTTTAAATTACAAATTAAGTTTTCTTGAATTCATTAATCTTTAGTTGTTAATTAATTTAATTAATCTCATTAGTTACTTCACATACTTTTTAATCAAACAAAACCACAAAAATATTCTAGCAAGCTTCATAAGTTGTGACATTTGTTCAAATTCAATCAAGTCCATTCGCAAACCACATACTCTTCGAGCTTCGACCCCTTACTACCACTAGCTATTTGTTAAGGGTAATTAGGGCTTATAAATATTATCTTTGACCGGAGCGCGACACTCCGATCACTCTCCAAATCTCCCAAAGCGTAGCATAAAAGATCACTTCAATAACCTTCTTCCTATCAGTGGACCCTTTGATCTTTTTAAGCCTTCCACCAAATCTTTGTACGAAGCTGGTTGAGTATGAACATGAATCTTGAGCTATACACACACGTGCCACCACACCGTCCTAGCCATGACTCAAGAGGCGGTTAGGTGGTTAGTTGATTCTTCCCCAAACCCACATAAACTGCAGCGGGTATCCACAACTTGCACTCTCCTACGCGCTAAACGAATTTGGTTGCAATACAACCCATGCTCATTTCCCATACAAAATAAAGGACTTTACATGGGGTCCAAACATTCCAGCCAAAACCTTTTGTGTGAACTTTGTTACCCATAATTTCAGCAAGTTTCCACCTAACTGCGCCACAGAGAACGACCCATCTGCACCCACCATTCCCAATGATTCTGCCCCGTGTACCCCCACCTTTTCGAGATCTTTAGATACCATTGTGATATCCTTCCAATTTCCTAGAATCTCCTTCTTCAAAGGAACATCAGAAGTACTATCAGAAGTGTCGTGAACTGCTTTATTTGTAATTAAAAAAAATAACCTAATTAGTAATAAATTAAAAGAGATTAATTAGAGTTTTTAAAAAAATAGAGAAAAAGAAACCACATGTGACCCTAGTCATACATAGACAATGTAACACGTATAACGGAAAAGTTGACACGTATACTCAAAAGAGATTAATTAGAGTTTTTAAAAAAAGAGAGAAAAAGAAACCACAATTTGACTCCACTCCGATCGAAACAAAAATTACATAACCTTTATAAAATAATCACGAAAACATATTATATTTGACCTGACTCGTTCCCCAAAAAAGTTTATGTCGAAACATACCCCAACTCGAATTTATACCGAAACGTACATAAAAATGTGCACGAAAAAAATAGTTTTTTATAAAGGAAAACATATTATATAACCTGAATCGTTTCCAGGAAAAGTTTACGTCGAAATGTAGAGTAAATCGAATTTATACTGACACGTACACAAAAAATATGCACCTAAAAATTAGTTTTTCTTAAGTAAAGGGGTATAGTGGTAAACTCGAAACAAATTATTAGTAATAAATTAATAGGTTAAATACGTTCTAAAAATCTTGACAAGTAGCACTAATGCCACACCACTGACAATGACCACCAACATTAGAAGAACTCGTAAAAATAAAATAAAAAAGTAAAAAAATAACACCGAACGAAAAACAGACGTAAAATCGTTGAACCACACACGTCCATTGCGACGTGTTAATGCGAAGAAATTAGCTATAAATGTAAACATTGAAAATAATAACTAAGTCGATCTACGACCCGCACGTTGCAACGAAATTGTTAAACAAAGAAAAATAGAAGCGTTGTGACTTTTCTGTCAAACGGGAAAAAACAGACGAAAAATGGTTGAATCTCACACGCACATTGCGACGTGTTGACTTGCAAAATTTAGAACGAAAAATAAAACGAAAAACTTGCGAAACATGAAAAGTGTTGGGGTTAATTTTAAAAGATAAAAAGCTTTGGGTTAAAAATTAAAAAAAAAGTCAAATGGGTTAAATGCAAAAGATAAAACCTTTGGGTAAAAAATGAAAAATACAATTTTTTTTTGAAAAACTCCCAATATATAAATTATAACAATATAGAGCAACAAAATGTTGTTAATTTATATTTTGTAAATAAGTATCAACAATTAAATAATATTGTCCATAATTAAGTAGAAAATAGGGGCAAGAAATTAAAAAGTTAATGGCCTAGATAAGTATATTCATTTTCTTTTATTATATTGTATAGATATATATTCAAGATTAAAGTAGAAAATAGAAATAAACTTTGCAACAAAAGATATACGCGTTAACAAAAAATAACAAGACGCTAATATATGTCCAAAATTAACAAAAAGGACTTATTTTATCTTAATATAAGAAATATGTAAAACTTGTTTACACATAAAAGAAATATTTTTATTAATTTATAAAACTACACCTTTATTTATTTAATACATAATTATAAAAAAACATTGTTAACTATACAGTAAATACATGATATAATATATATGAGGTAAGGAATGAGATCAAATACAAACATTTATGTTTGTAAGAACCGTAAGAACCAACACAAAATTGACAAGTGTCCCTCAATAAAAAATTAGTTTAGGGGTAATTTAGACCTTTTCACCGTATTTATTTATAACTAATTAAAAATAATTATTAAAACATCCCTAAATCCATGCAAGTTTAATTCAAATCAAAGGTTGATTTTTTAACATATCCATGATCTAGTAACTCTCCATGATCGAACCAACCTGTAGGAACCACCACAAAAAATATAATCAGCACAACACTATATAATTAGCATAACATCCTTAATTGTTCTCCATTATCAGCACATCGTCCTTAATCGTTCTCCATTATCAACATAAACGACATTAGCACAACATCCTCAATCGTTCTCCATTATCAGCACATCAGATGTGTTGATTATATATACTTTTGGTGTTTTCTTGTATTATATTGTAATTAACACATAATCAGCACATTATCAGCACAATTATAAAACAACTTTTTGTAACTTTTTTAAAGTTAGTTTTATAAATAAAAAAAAGGTATAGCAATATGGTACTAATGTTAAAGATAAAAAAATACTTGATTTTATGGTATATATATATATTTTTTTTTAAATAATGAAGTATATAAAAGTTATTTTAGTTTAAAAAACCTTGGTGGAATTTGTATTTAATTGAAAATGGTCAAATGACTAGCAATTTTACGAAATTACCCCTAACTTGTTAGTACTAATTTTTAATTATAAGGGTTTTATTTATAATCAACCCCAACCCTTGATTTAAACTATCAATGGTTCAGAACTGTTCTTACGGTTCTTATAGTTAGCACTGTTTGTACAGGATCTCAACCCATATATATGAAACATACAAATTTTAATCCATGCTTAATGACAAGAACATTTGTAATATATGATTGGTCAATTCTCAAGGTTGTGTCATGTCACCTAACATATTATTTAAAAAAATCTTAGCAAACTATCAATTCTCAAGGTGACGATCACTTGCGTCTAAGCTTCATGGAAGATCTGAAACTATACCCCTTCATGTTCACTCTAAAATCCCACCCTATATATATAAGTTGAGTCCCTAAAGGAGGGGAGGCTATGACCCTTGCTTTATTTTGAGTGGGTCGTGCTCATGAAGTCCTATTGTCCTATTTTTTTTCTGAATTGCCATATATGCAGTGGCGGATCTTGCCCGTTGAACGTGCCAGGGCCGAAGGACACTGACACTAAAAAAAGCCCGGGTAAGCCCGGGCCAAACATAGTATATATAAAAAATTTCGATCGAAATGCGGAAAATTAGCACTACGGCCGAAAAACTTGCCCGGGCAGTGGCCCTGCCAAAGCCCTATTAAAATCCGCCCATGCATATATGTATACGAAAAAAATATTATATAAGTGTAATGTTAAGAATACTTTTAAGCCGAGTGCAATTATACTCAGTAAATGGGTGTTAAGAGTGTCTTCAAAGTATACGTCAAAATGATAACAGTCACTCAAATCAAATAAAAAACGTTAGACATAATATAATAGTATTACATTAAATTTGGTGTAAATGTTCAATAGATAATAACTAGATGACGTGTGTTAAATGTGGTGTAACACTATTTCTCATACCAAGGGCGTTTTTTAAGATCAACTTGAAAAGAAAAGTTGGTTGTTTGAAGTTTTAGATTTAAAAATTAGGTTATTTTTTTTAATTACAACACTCTCGTTCCTTACTCTAACTTGAAAAGAAAAGTTGTTTCTTTGAAGTTTTAGATTTAAAAATTAGGTTATTTTTTTTAATTACAACGCTCTCGTTCCTTGCTCTAGATTTAAAAATATTCATGCTTGTCTTGAGACTTACACTTTAAGAGACATATGACTTTAGGGATAAGCAATACCAAAAATTGTAAAATATGGGTACGGGTACCGAAAATGTTCGGTACGATACGACACTGGTATTTGTGTGTAAAATTTAGTAAAATACCTGTACCGTATTGAACCGGTATTAAACCGAAAATACCAATACTGAAAACGCCAAAAAGTGACAGAAAAACTTCGATATAAGAAATTCGATAACGATATCGATATCAAGTTCTAAATACTCATAGGGACGAGTATTTAGAACTTGATATCGATATCGTTATCGAATTTCTTATATCGAAGTTTTTCTGTCACTTTTTGGCGTTTTCAGTATTGGTATTTTCGGTTTAATACCGGTTCAATACGGTACAGGTATTTTACTAAATTTTACACACAAATACCAGTGTCGTATCGTACCGAACATTTTCGGTACCCGTACGCCTATACAACTCTACCAAGTGAGCTAGTTAAACCCAAAAGTGTGAATTAATTCATTTAATTGGATAAGTTTGTGAAGTGAATGAATTCATTTAATTGGATAAGTTTGTGAAGAGCGAGTGTGACTCATCTCCACATCTATCTATCTGTCATTCTATCTCTCTTTCGTAACAATTAAGAAATATACACCGATAAATATACCTAGTCATTTTTTGACCGATAAATATAATATTTTAAAAACTTAACATATAAACTTCAAATATACGTAGTAAAACATAATTGAGAATATGTGTGACTAGTATTGATGACGGGGGTAGCTCAAGCTTTAATAACATGACTAAAACACATGACAACTAAAGAGGTTGAACGGTTAAAAGGTTCAAAAACGGCGAAGCATTGTGAGCAGAAGAGACCAAGCACAGTAATAAGTCACATCAACTGATATCTCACCAACTCAGCCGCAAAAGTAACGTGTATAAAAGGAAACAACCTTTTGTCCGCAGGTCCAAAGCCTTCAACCCCTAAAAGGGTAAGCATCCTACTGCAGCAAGGTTCACTAAGTCAAAGGTTTCCCCTTTGAGAGGAAACCTTCTCTATAAATGACATCTCACTTCATTCATTTCAGACATTCCGGATCAGTCAAGATCTTCTTGGATCTCTGATCTTTCTCCTTGTCTTTCGAGAACTTGCTTCATGCATGTTTCTCTTCTTCACTTCAAATCATATAACTTACTTGCCCTTGCATCTGAGGCTGAACCTCCTTCAGCCGAAGATCTTAAGTAAATAACAAGCACAACTAGTGAACCTCTTTTTACGTCTAGCAAACGTAGGGGGACCCCACGACCTGCGTTAGGCAAACTTCAACCCTTGAAGCCTTTTGCCTAACCAGTCTGTCCACTACTCAAGGTCTCATATTTGTTGTAGCAACAAGTTGGCGCCCATCATGGGGCTACGCTAGTCATTTTCCTCAAAAAGAAGACCAGTAGTGTAGCTCCATTCTTTCTAAAATCATCATGTCCGAAGGAGAATCCCCGGGAGAGGTAAATCAAGTCCCACGTACCTCTACCCCCAACACTAGCCAAACTCATGTGGCTATACCTACCTCTTTCTCAACATCGGGGAGCACTCCGACAGGAGCAACATACCCCGAGTTTCTCTCCTTTCAAACACTGACCCCGTCTCGTTCAGGAGTCCCATCTCCTAATATCGGTGCATTAAGCACTCCCTCACGTATTGACCTTACCCCTGAAGGGGTCGCCAACAACTTCTTACAATTAAGGTCTCTCCTTAACCAATACGTGAACAGGGAAGAAACAAAGGAGTAAGGATTAGGCTGGATTATGACGAGCCAGAGCCGTCATTGTCTCCTGGACCGTCTGTTCTTCCTTTCACAAGCTCACAACCGGCTGTGTCCAGGACTGAAGCTTGTCCCAGCCATCTACCTCCGAATCCTAGTCCATATACGTACACAAGGCCAGATCCAACATTTTTTCCTCTATTTTCTTCTCAGCCAGTTGCAACCGTACACCATTGGGGCACGAGCTAACGTTGGATCAGTTGTTACAATCTGCTGTTGCAAACCTTCCACCTCCAGCAGCAACCACATGGGAACAAGCCTTGTCTGTTCTCCCTTTGGCACGAAGTGCCCGTCATGAGTGCTTCTCTAGGAGTCAACTACGCAGCTGCACCTGAAAGCCTCCAAGGCTTCAACCTCATGCCCCAAATGATGGTAAGTTTCCCTTGGCAGCACTTCATCAACCAGGTACTGGCCACCCAAGGAAATACTAGCAACAACCCGGACACAAGGACAGAGAAGGATCTGGCCAAACCATACAAACCCAGCAACCTTTCAAGCTTTTCTCAGCAAATTGCTGATTATGATTTTCTAACCAGGATCAAAATGCCTTCTCACATACGAACCTACGATGGAACGAAAGATCCGGAAGACCACCTTTAGATCTTCACGGGAGCAGCAAGGATAGAGAAATGGTCCAACGCTGAATGCTGCTTGATGTTCATGCAAACCCTCGTTGGATCTGCTCGGATATGGTTCAACGACTTGCCAGCCCGAAGCATTCGAACATTTGCAGCCCGAAGCATTCGAACATTTGATGATTTAAGCAAAGGCTTCTTGGCTAACTTTTCACAGCAAAGGAGATATGTGAACGATGCCACTGTGATCTTCTAGATCAAGCAAAAAGATGATGAAAGCATCAGGGATTTCATTGAGAGATACAAAAAGGAAGGATTGACGTATGTGGGAGCTGATGAAAAGATGAGGGTTGCAGGCTTCATGAATGCATTCACCTCTAAGTATCTCACTAGGTACTTTAACAGGCCCAATCGAAAAAGCGGTTGGCATCAAGGAACAAAGAAAAAGGGGTCCCAGTTGGAGGCATAACAGCCCCAATCGAAAAAGAGGTAACTACAGTTCTTATGATAGACGCTCTCGAAGCTCAGACCCTCGAAGGCTTAAAGGGCGGAACCCTTCAAGCAAGGATAAGGTCGTGAACTTCACAGCCTTGACCAAGACTCATCAAGAAATACTTGCCACTGAAGAAGTCAAGCATAGCTTACGACCGCCAAGACCCCTGCCCAAGAGTAAAAGAAATGAAAATTCCACTCAATTTTGTGAGTTCCATGAAGAGAAGGGCCATCATGCCAATGATTGCTTTCAACTAAAAAAGAGAATCGAAGAAGCAGTCAAGTCTGGAGAACTTGCCCACCTTGTCAAGGGGTAAAAGATAAAATGGGTGATGGAAAAAGCAAAAAAGTAAACATGGTGAATGTCACTGAAGGAACTCCTACCAAGCGGCAACGCCTGGAAGCTTGGGAGCTTCAATGCTTGTGCTTTCCACCCCCACAAAAGGGGCTTCATTCAAACCCTTTGGTAGTTGAAGCCACGGTGGGGACGTTGAAAACAAGTAAAGCATACATTGACACGGGTGCAACAACAGAAATAATGTTCGAAAAATACTTCAACAAACTCAGTGACCAGGAGCGTTCAAGGCTTCAACCAGCTGAGTCATCCATCAAAGGCGTTGCTGACATCCCCATCAAGCCTTTAGGGCAACTGACACTTGACGTTTGTTTCAAGGAAGGTGAAATGGAAAAAACTAAGCCACTCACCTTCATCGTAATCAATATGCCTTCCACCTACGATGTTATCATAGGGAGGCCAGGCCAAAGTGAATTTAACATGGTTGTCTCTATTGGCCAAGGCATTGTTAAGTTCCCCACCAAAAAAGGAATTGCAACACTTCAACCGACCTATGAAGCCTTCATGGTTGAAGGGGAAAGCTCAGGAAAAAATAAAAGTGAAGAACAAGGTTGGGCCATTAACCCTAAGTATCCTGACCAAAGGATAAGGGTTAACACCAATCTCATTTAAGAAACTCTCTCATACCTCAAGAAATTGTTGACCCATAACATGGACATCTTTGCATGGTGTCCTGATGATATAACCGGCATCCCTAGGGAGATTGCTGAGCATGAACTCAAAATTCCATCAAATGTAAAACCCATTGTTCAACAAAAAAAGAGTCTTGCCCCTGATCGAAGTGCAACTGCATGCAAAGAGGTTGAAGGGTTGGTGCAAGCCAGGATACCCCGAGAGGTCAAGTACCACTCTTGGATAGCCAACCCTGTGATGGTCAAGAAACCCGATGGGTCATGGAGAATGTGCATAGATTTCAAAGACTTGAATAAGGCCTACCCAAATGATTGTTACCCTTTTCCCGAGATTGATCTCAAAGTGGACTCACTCACGGGGTTCCCATTCAAGTGCTTACTTGATGCATATAAAGGCTACCACCAAATTCAAATGAAAAAAGAAGATGAAGAAAATACGGCCTTCCATACCGACAAAGGTATTTTTTGCTACCAAAAGATGCCTTTTAGCCTGAAAAATGCAGGTGCAACCTACCAACGATTGGTTGATAAAGCGTTTGTTGAACAAATCGGAAGAAACATGGAAGCCTATGTGGATGACCTGGTAATTAAAAGCAAGACTGAGGGCCAAATGCTGGACGACATTCAAGAAACGTTTCGAAACCTAAGAAGATAAACATGAAGCTAAACCCGGTGAAATATAACAACCCTCCAAAATATTCCGACAGCCTTAATATAATTAAAATGCCCTTATATGTCTCAATATGTACCCCGTATGTGAAAATCGAGCCTAAAATACCTTTAATTTTGAAAAAATAAAATAAAAACAAATTCCTGGTATCGCTCGTGGGCCGCGTAGAAGTAAGCCTGAGCTTACGCGGGCCGCGACAACCCAAGGTCAGGGCGACACCCTAGCGTGCCACATGTCATGCCATCCGTCAAGTCTACACTTGTGAATCGACCAAGCTAGGCCATACATAGTCTAAGTCGCGGGCCGCGAAGGACCCTTGGATGGTTTACGCGGGCCGCGAGGAAGTGTCGATCTGACACTATAAATAGAGGCTATCGGCCTCAGTTCACAATTCGCACCATATTTCTTTCTCTCTTGAATTCTCAGATAGCAATAGCTATTCTCGGGTATAATACCCCTTAAATAACGAAGTTCTGCCCCGTTGTAAGTATCATAACCCCGGTTACGTATTAGATACGCTTCCCGATTGATCCAGGGTTCCGTAACGGCTGTCGTGGTTCTGCCCGACGTAGTCATTGGAATGCCGTCTCGGGGAGGGTATTACTAATGTAAATATTGGGTTATTATACTAACGCGTGTGCATTTGTGTATTCAATAGATAATCACCAGGAAACCCTAAAGGAAAACCTAAGACAGCAATGTGAGTAATCTCCTTTTTGTAAACTGTTTTCACAAAACCTTAAATATTTTACAATGTGATTAGCAGTGATTGAGTTTTTGTAATTCTTCAATTACTGCCGGTATGTTGGGGTTTTGTATACAAAATGTGGAACATGTTACCATTGGACAAAGAGTTAGCCAATGGGTAATATGACCCACCAGTCAGGATTGACAATACTGAATGAGTAATTATGTAGATGTAAACATTGTAATCGCTCTCAATACTGTTAAGAGATAAAACTCTTCTTGATTAAACTGGGATTCACTCACCAGTATTTCCCACTAACAAAATGTTTTTAAACGTGTTTCAGGTAACAAAATGTGAAAGTCAACTAGAAGCCAGCTGGACAGCACTGAAGGCTTGGAAAAAAGTGGCTATAAAAGTTACCTAAATAAAAGAAGATGTTTTATTTCAATAAAATGGGGTTTATCCCTATAAAACAGTTTGTAATGAAAACTTGGGTTTTATCCCAATATATTTATATAAAGTGTGGTATTTACTCTGATAAAATATTTCCTAACTACGGTCCTGATGTAATTTCCGCTGCCAAAATGATAAACACCTGGATACCACCAAAATTGGCCGCGGCCGCCCGTTCCCAGGACAGATAGGGGACGGGGGTTGCGACAGAAGGTGGTATCAGAGTTAAGCCACTGATTCAGCCACATAATTGTTCTGCTGACACCAGGATATTATTCAAATTGTTAGGAAATTAATTACGGAAATACGTGCATATCTGTATTTTTATCATTGTGTGTTATTTGACTATTTGTTAGTTTACAGTATGAGGCCTTGTCACGAGGACAGTTTTGAATTTACAAGCCATGATCGTTTGAGATCGAGGCATTTAAGGTTTGAGCATAGTTGGTTACTTTTCTTGACAGAGAGTCGACGACTACAACTGTCTTTTGTCTTCTAGGACAATAGATATAGCCCGTGGGCATTTCCCTTCTGAGGGATGTTTATGATATGATCATCTTTTCAGATGTTATTAGTCGAGATCGTATGGATCATACCGACTATTATGCTTGGACATGGTCCAACATTTTTAGACAGGAGGTCAAGACCACCACTGTCGTTGTCTTATCAGACAACAAGTTTAGCCCGTAGGCACTTCATCACTAATGGATGTTTATAATATGATCATCTTATAGGATGATATAAGCCATGATTTCAGAGAATCGAGGCAAATTTATAAGTTAGTAATAGCACAAAAGGCCTAGTCACGTGGACAAGTTTAATTTATAAGCCATGACTGTTTGGGATCGAGGCATTTAGGTGTGAATCAAAGTTCATTACTTTTTCTTGACATGGAGTTGTAGGCTACCACTGTCTTTAGTCTCAGAGGACATTAACTATAGCCCGTAGGCATTTCCCTTCTGATGGATGTTTATAATATGATCATCTTATAGGATGATATAAGCCATGATTTCTAAATCAATAGACTAGATAAGAAAATTGGAAGAATCCAATATAAGAATGACCGTTGTGATTTTCTCGAATCACATCTGTCAAGAGTGCTAACACGTTCTTAGGTGTTAACAAGGATTTGAATCTCTTGTATAGGTCCTACCATCTTGGCCTCGTCATATAGGCTAGGTTTACCTTTAAGATTCCTTTTTAATAATTAACGTAGAACAATCCTAACTCGGGATGTTAATAAGGATCTGAACCTAAATTGAGGAACTGCCATCTTGGCCGGGTCTTAATAATGTCACAAGGCTAGGTCTTGTCCTTTTTAGATTTTGCCATTTTATTATAATGGTAGATCTTATAAAAGGAATGTTATTTTTCATATTTCCTGATTAGGATGAATATTTAGTCATTCCACTATAAAATTAAAAAGTTCAAGGTTGCCCTAAACGGGACTTGAAAGGAATAATGTTGTCCTCGAAGGGACTAAAAGATAAATATCGTTATAAAGACTTTTAAGGAAACGATCTTCAGCAAAAGGAGTTTCTTCTTCATTTTTTTTTCTGGATGCTTTCTCCTTGGTTGCACGTTTCATCCTACCCGCTGTACGAAGGTCAGCAATTTAAGGCTCCGGGTGCAGAGAATTCCTATTACGGCTTCTTCGCTTGGCGACGTATCCAATATATAAAAATTGGAAGCAAAATTTACAGATTAGGATTGAGAGTATTCCTATGTTAAGTCTAGACTCAGAAGGTCAAGGAATGCGCTACTGTGTCATTGAGATTAAACACAAGAGGATAGTGTTTAATTCACTCAATGTTGGCTCTGATACCAACCTGTCACACCCCGAATTCCCACGTTTGACCGGTGGGCCCGGTAGGGGAGTATCGTGACGTAGTTGATATCATCATAGTCAAACAACACATTATATAAATGCACAGCGGAAGCAAAAGATAAATATATTACAATCCGAATATAAAGTAATATCAAGTATTAGAACGGAAAGTAAGGGATCCACAGGCGGATCTTAAAACATAAACATTGTTCAACAGACTTTAGACGCCTAGGACTTGCAAGATTTCCTTATTAACGTCCTGAGCAGCTTCCAGCCTATTACGTACTTGTACCTGTCACTTAGACTTTTGAAAATACGTCAGTTTTCACTGGTAAATACAATTTAACTGACTCGTTTTGAAAAGAGTTTGAAATTGATTTGAATGCACGTGGCATAAAATATCTTTTATAACTTGATTAAAGTGCACGAGGCAAAATTAATCTTCTATACTTGGGAGAATTATTTAAATATATAATCTTGTGAACGAATTACATGTTCCTTATGCGTTCAGTAGCCCGAATCGTGTCCGGGTTAAAGATCAATAGACACACCACATATTTCTTTTGTGCACTGACGGGTGTACGCCTACACCCCGCGCTTAAGTCGTGGCCATTTCGTAAAATGATGCCAAGGATATCCGGGACATGGTCATTAACCCCCCAAAGGCTTTTAAGTTAACAAAACTGTTTAAACGGGCCGATCAAATTATTCAATTAACCACCCAACGATGGAAGATTTGATGCCCGACCAAGCGGTATTTTATATACCGTAACCCAAGCCCGTATAGGGAAAATAAGTTAAAAGTATTTACCTGAGCTAGCTCCTGTCTTAAATAGCAAGGATTTTAATAACTCAGCCGTATTCACTTAAGTAAGCGTAGGTACAATTTACCGGAAGGCTCTAGTCTGGAATGATGGTATAAATAACCAATTAGAATGCTAACGGGTCTTTAATTAAGCCTTAGCTTAGACCGGTTAGTCTTAAGGAAATATACGGTTCAAACGCATGATTAAGCGAAGACCGGAATAGAATGTGTTTTAGACCCGACAAGTTTGAAGACTTGTATAATATGGGTAATCTAAACACCTTCTGGATTTTGAGATAAAAATGATAAGGTTTGACCCGTTTCGGCTAACTTATGCAAACTAGTTACATAAACCGAACCGAACGCGCAAGAGGCGTAACGGGTAACCATAAGAGTCATATACAGGTTTCCTAAGTTAATATGCCTTAAACATGTTGTGATATCAGTAGGATATCTTCCATTATGCCCAAAACGAGTTTGATCTCAAAATAAGCCCCGTAGGGGTATTTTGGTCATTTTAAAGGTTATAAAAGAGTTTAAATGAAGTTCTGAGATTCGGGTCCGAATACATCAGTAAAATAACTTATTTTAATAGGTCATATCAGTTGGTAATAAGCCTTATATGGCACAAATGGTTTTAAACCCAAACTATGCGTTTAATACGCTTTAAAAGCCATTTTAAGCAATTTCCGGGTTATACAGGAAATCTGAGTTTTCTGATCAGTTTATAAAGTTCAAAATACTTTATTTATTATATAAAATCAGTAGCAATTGGATTGGTGTCAAAATACTATGTAGAACTCATTTTATGACCGAAAGGGTATAATCGGTATTAACCGAATTAATGCCATAACCTTAGGTTATGAGCAGGTTTAAAAATAATTAAAAATCTTTGAAAATCCCAAAATATTATATTACCTCAGTGGGTAAAAGGTTTGGTGTCAAAATTTGGGTTTAGATAGGCTTTATGCTAATTGCGCATTTTAATTACTAAATGGCGTTATAATTACGCTAATGAGCATAACTCCTAATCTAGACCTCCAACTGATGTAAAATTTTAGGGAAAATTTTATAAATCAGTAATAAGGATTATTGTCCTTTTACTTTTCCAAAATTCTCGTTTTATGGTCAAACGGGCATATTGGTCATCATTAGGCATTTAACGGAAACTTGCAAACGAATCGGACAATCAACGATCCAACCACAGAGGGTTATACTATCATGTAACCTGGTCCTAAGGAAGCTATAAGGCATTTCTAAACCATACTAAATCGGGTCAGAACTGAAGTCAAAGCAAAAGTCAAAGTTTTGCGACTTTCGGTTCCGAACCGGGTCTAAACAGAAAATTGTCGGGTCGAACATGCTTAGACATGTTCTTAAACTTATTACCAAGTTATATGAATGATAAAATAGGTTACACACCTTCTACATAATTAATTACGCGTTAATTTGCAAATTAAGCTTCTGTTGACTTTTTCTAAACATCTTTGACCCGACATTTGATCTAGTTAGAGTGGGAATCTGAGGGTGCCCTTTTAAGGGTTTATTGCCTACATAATTACCAACTTATAACTACCTTCAATTCGACTAATCACTGGACCATTAGTGATTAATCGATAAGTCAAACCTTAATTACGATGGTTTGAATTTTAAGCTAATAACTAAGCAAAACTTAATCAAGGAAGGTCAAGGGTGCTTACCAAAGTCCTAATCACGATTAGGGATGTTTGGTGTCTGCTCTTGATCTCCAGAAAGTCCCACAATTGCAGATGGAATGGATGATCAAAAATGTTTGCAAACAATGGCCTTTTATAGTGATTTTTGATCCATTAGATGATGACAACCAAGTCTATGAAGTGATCTAGATCAATAACAAGTGCCCCTAAGCTCTAAAATCAGTAGGGGACGCGCATGGAATTGATAAATATCTCCATAGGTCGTTTCATGGACTTGAACAGCCAAGAAAAACGAGTTTCTGCATCTGGGAGATGCTTGCGCACCGTAAGGTCAAAGTGTTGCGGTGCGCAAGGACCTGGGCAGCCACCAGAAACTTTCAAAAGTTGACATGTTTGGCCCCTGAACTTCCAAATGTCATTTCCGACACCTCTAAGGCCCGTTAAACCATTTTTAAGGCTCTACAATGATGCCTAAGTATGGGGAACATGAAACATGCTAAAAAATATGCCGGATGTCGGTTCGTTTGGTCGTACGGTCACGTTGTTCGGTTAATTACGACGAAACACAGACGGACGCGAAAAACGATCCAAATGACGCGACGAATGGAATTTTATCAAGCCAAACACTAAAATAACATATTTTAGTGCTTACATAAATTTTTGGGTGTCCGGGGATATTCAGAATGTGAGATATGCGCGTAAACGCAAACTTGTGCGCTTTTTGACACTTTTAGTCCCTGCATGACTTAAAAGTTTATTTTTGCGCACCAAACATCTTTAAGCCTATATCTAAACTATATAAAGGGTAAATAGGGTATGTTTAACTCATGGTAATATTCCGGAAGGTCCGATAACATACGAATCGGTATACTTTAGCAGTTTGACGCTTTAGGTCCCTCTAACGCGCAAACTTGCGTAACTCATCATTTAATATCATTGAAGCCTCATATAATCCATATTAGGCATTCTTGAAAGTATTATTAAGCATCATAATGCTTCGGGCTCGATAAAAGGTCATTCAGAGGTATAATTAAACATATTGACACTTTTAGTCCCTTATACCTGCAAAGTTGCGCGTAACTTCACTTTTGGGCATAAAAGCCTTGGATGGCCAATGATTGGCATTCCCGAGAGTATAATAAAATATCATGAGGCTCTCGGTTTGTTAAAAGATCATTCAGAGGTAAGAATTAACATGTTGACGCTTTTAACCCTTTTCTGCGCAAACTTTCAATTAATTACATGAACGGCTACACTTGATTAACAAGTGGCTAATTTGTGAATATAAAACCGTAAAAGGTTATTTAGAAACTTATTTTAGGTATACTAATACTTCCAGTTCTTTCATAATTAATGTTTTTCGATTTTTTGAAAAATTAGTCCCTTATATTCAAGGTTTGACTTTACTAGGGTTTATTACACGTGTCAATACTTCATTGAACGTGATTTTACGAGGTGTTACACCATACCCTCAGGAAGAACCCATGCCAGAGTACCCAAATGTAGTACTAGCACCTGCACCCCCAATGAGTGTAGAAAATGTGCAAGAACTCCAAACTTTCGGAGAAGAGATTTTAGAAAATAGTGACAGGATGAGGCAGATCGGAGAACGACTCGTCTGGAAGTACGACGAGCGTAATATAGAGTTCTGGATGAACCCATATTTGTGATGGTGATAGTAATAATAATAATAATATAATAATAATATATATATAATATGTGTGTATGAAAAATATATATATAATAATAATAATAATAATATATCTATCGTAGTATAGACCACTTTGTGGTTAGTGATGCATATTAGTATTGTAATTTTAAATTCCAGTTCTAGCTTGTATTAGATGCATAATATATAAGAAAGAGTAAGTCGCAATGCTCGACATTTTTTATCAATATGCGTGTTATGTTATTGGTTGCCTTAAAAATTATTTTGTGATATTAATAAGTGGCAAATGTTTAAAATTCAGATGGACAACGAAGTGAACCAGGAAAACCAGAATAACGATAACCAGAGTAACAATAACATGGATAACGATAACCCGAACAACAACCATAATGGAAACCAAGTGGATAATAGTGCCATCCAACACATAGTGGCACAAGGGATAATAGATGCGATGCCATATATTATCAAAACGGTTAAGGAAGTAGATAATAAAAGTAAACGTGACAGTAAACGACCCACTAAACCTGAAAACAGCGTAAACAATGGACCCTACTTCAAGCTCCCATTCCCAAAAGAAGAAGAACCATGTCTTATAGTTGTTCTTATAAAGAATTCTAGTCTTGTAAACCAATGGAATTCTCGGGAAATGAAGGGGCCGTTGCATCTCTACGCTGGATAGAAAAGACTGAGGCTGTCTTAAAAATAAGCAAGTGTGCGGAAGAGGATAAGATAATGTTTGCTTCCAATCTGTTTAAGAGTTCAGCCTTAGAATGGTGGAACACTATCCTCCAGTCTAGGGGAAGTGATAGGGTTTACAATATGGAATGGGAGGAATTTAAAAACATGGTAGAAAGGAAATTCTGCCCTCCCAATGAAAAGGAACAGATAGCAAATAAGTTCCTAAACCTTAGAATGAATGGAGTGGATAGTAAGGGTTATACTACGTTATTCTTTGAATATGCTAGGATAGTGCCAACCCTTGCATCACCAGAACCAATATTAATCTCCCGCTATATTTAGGGATTAATCGGTGAGGTAAGGCATGTAGTCAAGGCAGCTAGACCTCAAACCATAGAAGAAGCTGTAGAACTAGAAAATACCTTGACTGATGAATTAGTGCGTACACGAGAAGAGGATCATAGGAGGAACCTAGCCAAGAAGCTTACCCAAGAATTTCGTTCTGGAAATTCCAACCGTGAGAAAAATGTAGGATCTACTTTTGCACCCTACTGCAAGTATTGCAAAAGGAAACATTCTGGAAGATGCTCCATATACTGCAATTTCTGTAAAATATCTGGACACAAGGAGGAAGACTGCAGGAAAAAGCCTAACAACAGAATATGTTACAACTGTGGAGAACAAGGCCATATCAAGCCAAACTGTCCAAAACTAGCTCCAGCCACGAACACCAAGAATACTAAATTTGCTAGGGCATTTGTTCTGAGTGCAGAAGAAGCAAAGATGATCCCAGATGTGATCGTCGGTACGTTTTTAGTTAATGATGTTTTTGCTAAATTATTATTAGACTCTGGTGCGTACCAAAGTTTTATTAATACTTCATTTTGCAAACTTCTCAATCGACCATTACCTAAACTCCCACAAGAATGTCTAGTAGAGACAGCAAATGGGGAAACCATTAAGATTTCTGAAATCTTGCAGGGAGTAAGAATAGAATTTCTAAATCAAAAGTTTATTGCAAACCTTTACCCAATGAATCTGGCAGGATTTGATGTTGTGTTAGGAATGGATTGGTTAATAGCCAATAAAGCCAGTATTTTATGTCATCAAAAGTCAATCCAAGTAAATTCACCAAAAGGTGAAAAGATCACAATTAAAGGAGATAAGCCGTCTAGATCCACAAAATTCATCTCTGTGATGAAAACAGCAAGCTATATAAGAAAAGGATCATTAGAGTATTTGATTTCCATAATCACTAACACTAAAGGAAAAGAACTAAAAGATATTCCAGTAGTATCTCAGTTTTCAGATGTATTTCCAGAAGAATTACCAGGACTGCCACCAGACCGAGAAGTCGAATTCAGAATTCATCTTCTACCAGGAACAACACCAATTGCCAAAGCACCTTACCGTTTGGCACCTGCAGAAATGCAAGAACTGAAGAAACACTTAGACGAATTGTTGGAGAAAGGATTCATACAGCCAAGTTCATCACCATGGGGAACGCCGATCTTATTCGTTAAAAAGAAAGACGGATCAATGCGTATGTGCATTGACTACCGTGAATTGAACAAAGTCACAATCAAGAATCGGTATCCATTACCGAGAATCGATGACCTGTTTGATCAATTGCAAAGAGCTCGATTTTTCTCTAAAATCGATTTACGATCAGGATATCATCAATTGAAGGTACAGGAAGAGGACATTCCTAAGACCGCTTTTAGAATAAGGTATGGCCATTATGAATTTACTATCATGCCATTTGGTTTAACCAATGTCCCAGCTACATTTATGGACATGATGAACCGAATATGTAAACCATATTTGGATAAATTCATAATTGTCTTTATAGATGATATTCTTATTTACTCTAAGAGTAAAGAAGAACATGCAAAGCACTTGCACGCACTACTAAGTTTATTGAGAAAAGAAAAGCTTTATGCTAAGTTTTCAAAGTGCAGATTTTGGTTAGAACAGGTACAGTTCCTTGGACATCTAGTTATTCATGAAGGAATTCATGTGGATCCCACCAAGATCAAGGCGATTACCAAATGGAAAACCCCTGAGTCACCAACTGAGGTTAGAAGTTTCTTAGGATTGGCCGGTTATTATAGAAGATTCATTCGAGATTTTTCTAGAATAGTCATTCCCTTAACTAACCTAACCTGTAAATCCGTTAAGTTTGAATGGGGACCAAAACAAGAAGAAGCCTTTAGAATTCTTAAGCAAAGATTAACTCATGCACCCATACTAGCGTTACCAGAAGGGACTGAAAACTTTATAGTCTATTGTGACGCTTCTAAGTTAGGTTATGGATGTGTATTGATGCAACGTCAAAAGGTTATAGCTTACGCCTGTAGACAACTTAAGAATCATGAAGAAAATTATTCAACTCATGATTTAGAATTTGGAGCCATAATTTTTGCCCTTAAGATTTGGAGACATTACCTTTACGGTAGTAAGTTCACCATTTTCACCGACCATAAGAGTTTAAGGTATGTTTTCGGGAAAAAGGAATTGAATATGAAACAAAGATGCTGAATGGAGATACTTAGTGATTATGATTGTAATATCCAGTATCATGCAGGAAAGGCCAACGTAGTAGCTGATGCTTTAAGTCGAAAGTATCATGAAAAGCCAAAAAGGGTACGTTCACTTAAACTAAATCTACAGATAGATTTAAATGAACAGATTAGGAAAGCATAAGAATCAGTAATCAAGGATGATACTGAAAAATTAAAAGGAATGATTAAGGAATTAGAACAAGGAACAAATGGAATTTGGAGATTCCATAAGAAAAGAATGTGGATACCTAAATTAGGAAACCTACGCCACCGTATATTAGAAGAAGCCCATAAGTCTAAATATACGATGCATCCTGGAAATGATAAAATGTATCTGGATTTAAGAAAGAATTTCTGGTGGATAGGAATGAAGAAAGATATAGCATCTTATGTTTCTAAGTGTTTAACCTGTTCCCAAGTCAAAGCTGAACATCAGAAACCCTCAGGATTGTTGCAACAGTTAGAAATGCCAGTATGGAAATATGAATTGATAACAACGGATTTTGTTATTAAATTACCCAAAACAAGAAAAGGTAATGATACAATCTGGGTGATTGTAGACAGGCTAACTAAGTCAGCCCATTTTCTATCAATGAAGGAAACCTTCAGTATGGAACAATTAGCTAAACTATATGTAAATGAAATAGTTTCATTACATGGAATTCCTTTATCAATTGTTTCGGACAGAGATAGTCGTTTTACCTCTAATTTTTGGACAAGTTTCCAAAAAGCAATGGGAACCAAGTTAAATCTAAGCACCGCTTATCATCCTCAAACGGACGGACAAAGCGAAAGGACAATTCAGACACTGGAGGACATGCTTAGAGCTTGTGTAATTGATTTCGGAGGTAATTGGGACGATCACTTACCATTGATAGAATTTTCTTATAATAACAGTTATTACACAAGTATCAATGCTGCACCATTCGAAGCACTTTATGGACGCAAGTGCCGAACCCCAGTCTGTTGGACAGAAATTGGAGAAAAGCAACTATCTGGACCCAAGATAGTACAAGAAACAACAGACAAGATCATTCAAGTCAAGGAACGATTGAAAGCAGCACGTGATCGACAAAAGAGTTATGCAGATAACAGACTAAAACCATTGGAATTGCAGGTAGGAGACAAAGTGTTATTGAAAGTCTCTCCTTGGAAAGGAGTGGTAAGATTCATCAAAAGAGGAAAGCTAAGTCCCAGGTATGTTGGACCTTTTGAGATCATTAAAAGAATAGGATCTGTAGGCTATCAGCTACAACTGCCAGAGGAAATGGCAGGAATACATGATGTATTTCATGTATGCAATCTCAAGAAATGCTTAGCCGACAAATAACTGGTAGTACCTCTCAAGGATATAGAGGTAAATTTACAACTTAAATTTGTAGAAAGGCTTCTACAAATTGAAGACAGGAAAGTTAAGAACCTCAAGCATAAAAGATTAGTTCTGGTCAAAGTGAAATGGGACTCCAAAAGAGGACCAGAGTACACATGGGAACTTGAATCAGAAATGCAAAGAAAATATCCACACCTGTTCCAGTAGATCTCGAGGACGAGCTCTAAAATAAGGTGGGAAGGATATAACAACCCTCCAAAATATTCCGACACCCTTAATATAATTAAAATGCCCTTATATGTCTCAATATGTACCACGTATGTGAAAACCGAGCCTAAAATACCTTTAATTTTGCAAAAATAAAAACAAATTCCTGGTATCGCTCGCGGGCCGCGTAGAAGTAAGCCTGAGCTTACGCTGGCCGCGACAGCCCAAGCTCAGGGCGACACCCTAGCGTGCCACGTGTCATGCCATCCGTCAAGTCTAAACTTGTGAATCGACCAAGCTAGGCCCTACAAAGTCTACGTCGCGGGCCGCGAAGGACCCTTGGATGGTTTACGCGGGCCACGAGGAAGTGTCAATCAGACACTATAAATAGAGGCTATCGGCCTCAGTTCACAATTCGCACCATATTTCTTTCTCTCTCGAATTCTCACATAGCAATTGTCACACCCCGATATTTCCACGTATTACCGGTGGGCCCGGTGGGGAGTATCGTGACGTAGTTGATATCATCATAGACAATTTATCACAATTTATATACACAGCGGAAGTCGAAAGATAAAATCATTACAAACCGAATGAAAGTAATATCATTTATTACGAAAACGGTTGTGAAGGATCCACAGGCGGATCAAAGTTAAAAGAAACGCTGTTCAGCAGATTTATAAACATCTAAGCTTACAAGACTCTTTATTGATGCTAGGAGTAGCCAGCCTATTCCAATTAGTACCTGCACTTAACCTTTTTGGAAAATACGTCAGTTTTCAGTGGTAAATACAATTAACCGACTCATTTTGAAAATGTTTAAGAAAATTGGTTTGAATGCACAAGGCACAAAATATCTTTTATAACTTGGGATAATTATTTAAATATAAACTTGTAAAAGAATTACATGTTTGTTATACGTTCAGTAGCCCGGGCTGAATACCGGGTTAAAGATTAATTGACACACCACATAATATAATCCCGCAACGAGTTATTCTCGAACAGGCGGTTATATCATTTTATATACGCACCGGCAGGTGTATGCCTACACCCCGTGCTTAGGTCGTGGCCATTTCAATGAATGATGCCAAGGATATCCGGGACATGGTCATTAACCCCCCAAAGGCTTTAAGCAAAAAAAAAAACAGTTTAAACGGGTCATCTTAATAAATTAACCTTCATATGATTAAAAATTCAATGCCCGACCAAGCGGTATTTTATATACCGTACCCCAAGCCCGTATAAGGGAAAATAAGTTAAAAGTATTTACCTGAGCAAATTATATAAATTTATCCCAGCCGTACAAATCAGCAAGTGCAAGTATCTTTTACTGGGCTCCTAATCTGGAACAAAGGTTTTAATAACCCATTAGATTCCTAACGGGTCTTTAATAAAGCCTAAACTTAGACCGGTTAGTTTTAAAGTAAGATATACGGTTCCAAACGCACGTTTAAGCGAAGACCGGATTAGAATGTGGTTTAGACCTGACAAGTTTGTATACTTGTGTAATATGGGTAAACTAAACACATTCTAGATTTTGAGACAAAAATGATAAGGTTTGACCCGTTTCAGCTAATTTATGCAAACTAGTTACATAAACCGCACCGAACGCAAAAAATGCGTAACGGGTAACCAAATGAGTCATGAACAGGTTTCCTAAGTTAATATGCCTTAATTATGTTGTGATATCAGTAGGATACCTTCCATTATGCCCAAAATGGATTTAAACTCAAATTATGCCCCGTAGGGGTATTTTGGTCATTTTAAAGCTTATAAAAGAGTTTAAATATTAATCTGGGTTTCAGGTCTGATATAATCAGTAAAAAAATACTCAATTTAATAAGTTATATAATTAGGGTATTGCATATATGTGAAATTTATCATTTATAACCAAACTATGCACCGTAGGGGCATTTTGGTAATTTCACATAAGCTTTAAAGGTCAATTTTTGGAAATCTGAGTTTAAAACTTTGGCTTACTGTTTAATTATAAAAATTTACTTAAAACATCAGTAGGTATTAAGTCTTATATGTTTAAAATAGTTTTAACTCATACTATGCGTTAAAAACGCGTAAAAAGTCGCTTTTAAGCGATTTTCGGGTTATATAAGAAAAGCTGATTTTTTATCATTCCAGAAGGCTTAAAATATTTTATTTATCATACAAAATCAGTAGCAAAAGATTTGGTATCAATATGTGATGTAAAACTCATTTTATTCAAGAAAAGGGTATAACCGACAATTACCGAATCAAAGCTAGAACCCTATGATATGATCAGTTTAAAAATAATTAAAAATATTAAAAAATCCCAAAATATTATATTACATCAGTGGGTAAAAAGTTTGGTGTCAAAATTTGGGTTTAGTTAGGCTTTATGCTAATTATGTCGTTTAATTAATAAAAAGCTTCTTAATTACGATATTGGGCATAACTCCTAATCTAGACTTCAAACTGATGTCAAATTTTTAGGACAAGTTTATAAATCAGTAACAAAGGTTTTTGTCCTCTCACATTTTCAAAAATCTCGTTTTAAGGTCAAAAGGGCATAATTGTCATTATTTAGGCATATAACGGAAACATGCACATGAATCGGATAACTAAGGAACCAAGTTGTATAACCTCAGAGGGTTACACTAACCTATAACCTGGTCCTAATAGAGCTCTAAGGCATTTCTAAAATATGTTACATTGGGTCATAACTGAAAGTCAAAGCAAAAGTCTACTTTTGCGACTTTTGGTTCCGAACCGAGTCTAAACTGAAAATTGTCGGGTTGAACATGCTTAGACATGTTCTTACATTAATTACCAAGTTATACAAGTGATAAAACAGGTTTCATGGCTTCTACATTGTTAATTATGTGTTTATTTGAAAATTAGCTTTCTGTTGACTTTTTATAATTAAGTTTGACCCGACAATTGACGTAGATAGAGTGGGAATCAGAGGGTGCCCTTTTAAGGGTTTATTACCCACATAATTACCAACTTATAGCTACTTTCAATTCGAGAATTGACTGGACCATTAGTGATTAATCACTAAGTCAAACCTTAATTACGACGGTTTTGACTTTAGGCCATTAAACTAATAAAACACGAATTAGAAAGGTTAAGGAAGCTTACTGAAGTACTAAGCACAACTAATGATCCTTAGGGAATGGTCTTGACCTCCAGGAGACTCCAGAAAATAAGCTAGAATGATTTTCAAATGAATGCAAACATGTTGCAACTAGGAACTTCTTATATAGTGAGTTTAATTGAATAAGATCATGCCAACAAGGTCTATGGGTGATTCCTGATCATCCCCAAGTGTCCCTTTGCATGAAAATCTGTTGGTGAAGCCCCTGGGATCGAATACCATGCATATAAGTCGGTGTAGCAGGCTATAACAGGCATCTGTCCAAGAAATGGGAGCTGGCAGGTTTTATGCGACCCGCGTAAGCTCCAAGAGGAGTCTTACGCGGCCGGTATGAAGCCCAGATCCGGTCAAAAATCTTTCAGCAATTGCACATTTGGTCCCTGGTCCTTCTAATAGTGGTTTTAACTTGTTTTATTGCACTTTTAACCCTACAACTTGATTTTTAAGGACTCTAAGTCATAAACCAACTTTGTTAACTCCCCGGTTAGTTATACGATCACCAAAAAGTCCCGAATTTCAACGTTGACGCTTTTAACCCCTTACTTACGAATGTTAGCGTATCTTTCTCATACGATATCGAAACCTTGTGAAATTTTTATCACTTATTCTAGTGAGCATAATTAATCGTTACAAAGATTCGGGTTCGTTAAAAGGTCATTCAGAGGTATAAATTAAACATGTTGACTCTTTTAACCCTTGCGGTTTGTAAACTTTCACTTTCTTCCACAAATGGCTTCATATGATTCATAATTCATTCGTTTAAGGGTATAAACATCGTGTAGGGTTGTTGAAAGGTATAATTATCCAATGTTGACACTTTGAATCCTTTTACACATATACTTTCTTTGTTTGTCAACTTTAGTCCCTCATATTCAATCCATTACACGTTTAGAGTTCATGACACGTGTCTTTATTATATTGGTCGTGATTTTTCGAGGTGTTACATCCTCAACCCCTTAAAAGAAATCTCGACCTCGAGATTTACTGAAATAAATGAGGGTACTTCTCTTTCATTGTGGACTCTACCTCCCACGTGTACTCGGGACCTCTACGGGCATTCCATTTAACTTTTACAATTGGCACGTGCTTCTTTCGAAGCTTCTTAACCTGCCGATCTTCAATCGACAAAGGCTTTTCTACAAACTTTAAGCTCTCATCAATATGCACATCTTTATGTGGCATGACTAGTGACTCATCAGCTAGACGTTTCTTCAGATTGCAGATGTGAAACACATTATGAATTCCACTGAGCTCTTCAGGCAGGTTTAACTTGTAAGCCACAGTTCCGACACATTCGATGATCTCGAATGGTCCTATGTATCTTGGGCTTAACTTGCCTTTCTTTCCAAATTGCATTACCCCTTTCCAGGGTGATACCTTAAGTAATACTTTGTCACCTACCTCGAATTTTAGAGGTTTACGCCTTTTATCTGCGTAGCTTTTCTGCCTATCCCTGGCAGCTTTGAGACGATCTCGTATCTGTACAATCTTATCTGTCGTCTCCAGGACTATATCAGGTCCTGTTAGTTGGACATCTCCAACTTCTGCCCAACAAACGGGCGTTCTGCACTTTCTTCCATACAGAGCTTCAAAAGGTGCAGCTTGAATACTGGAATGATAGCTATTGTTGTATGAGAATTCAATAAATGGAAGATGATCATCCCAAATTCCTCCTAAGTCAATAACACAAGCTCGTAGCATATCCTCGAGTGTCTGTATAGTACGTTCACTTTGACCATCCGTCTGAGGATGATATGCAGTGCTGAAATTTAATCGAGTGCCTAGGGATTGCTGGAAGCTTTTCCAGAAATGTGATGTATACCTCGTATCCCTATCAGAGATGACAGACACTGGCACTCCGTGGAGAGATACAATCGCATCCACGTACAGCTGAGCTAACTTATCTGAGCTGTGTGTTTCCTTAATAGGTAAGAAGTGGGCTGACTTAGTCAGTCTATCCACTATAACCCAAATAATATCATTTCCTCGCTTTGTCTTTGGTAACATGGTGATAAAATCCATAGTCACCATTTCCTACTTCCAGGTGGGAAGTTCAGGCTGTTGTAGCAAACCTGACGGCTTCTGGTGTTCTGCTTTAACTTGAGCACATGTTAGACATTTGGCTACATAAGCGGCTATAGACTTCTTCAAGCCTATCCACCAATAATTTGCCTTCAAATCCTGGTACATTTTGTCACAGCCAGGATGAACAGAATACTTGGAACTATGGGCTTCCTGAAGGATCACTTCCCTCAGTCCTCCATAGATCGGAACCCATATCCGTCTATTCAATCTTAGGATTCCATCCTTGCCATATGATAACTGTTCTGCAGTGACTCCCAACTTTTCATTTGGATAGTTAGTTTCTAATACGGCTTCCTTCTGCGCGTCTAACAGTCTTTCATTCAAACTGTTCTTTAATTCAATGCTCTTGGCATTGATTCTTATGGGCTTCACCCTTTCCTTCCTACTTAAGGCATCGACGACTACATTCTCCTTGCCCGGATGGTATCGGATTTCACAATCATAGTCATTTAAAGTCTCCATCCATCGACGCTGTCTCATGTTTAAGTCCTTCTGATTAAACAAATGTTGAAGGCTCTTGTGATCAGAATAGATCACACACTTGGTACCGTATAGATAATGCCTCCAAAGTTTTAGTGCAAACACAACAGCACACAACTCCAAATCGTGGGTGGTGTAATTCTTCTCGTGCACTTTTAGTTGTCGGGAAGCATAGGCAATGACCTTGCCTTTCTGCATGAGCACACACCCCATACCAGTGTGTGATGCGTCGCAATATACTATAAATTCCTCTATTCCATCAGGAAATGTCAACACAGGTGCATTGCTCAACTTCTGCTTGAGAATGTCAAAGGATTCTTGCTGCTTAGGACCCCAGTCAAACTTGATATTCTTGCGGGTTAGTGAGGTTAGGGGTGCAGCAATCCTTGAGAAGTTTTCAATAAAACGTCTGTAATATCCTGCCAGACCCAAAAAGCTATGAATCTCTGTGGGCGTCTTCGGCTCTTGCCAGTTCATGATAGCTTCAATCTTAGCGGAATCCACCTGGATACCATGCTCACTAACCACATGTCCAAGGAACTTGACTTCACGAAGCCAAAATTCACACTTTGAAAACTTGGCGTAGAGCTTCTCATGCTGAAGAAGTTTAAGAATACAAAGAAGATGCTTCTCATGGTCGCCTTGATTCTTTGAGTAAATAAGAATGTCATCGATGAAGACGATGACAAATTTATCCAAGTATGGCTTGCATACGCGGTTCATGAGATCCATGAACGCTGCTGGTGCATTAGTGAGCCCAAAAGGCATCACTAAGAACTCGTAGTGACCATAACGAGTCCTAAATGCAGTTTTGTGCACATCTTCATCTCTAACCTTCAGTTGATGGTAGCCTGACCTTAAATCGATCTTGGAGAAGTAACTCGCCCCTTGCAATTGATCGAACAGATCGTCGATCCTGGGCAATGGATATCTATTCTTGATCGTGACCTTGTTAAGCTCACGATAATCGATGCATAGACGCATCGATCCATCTTTCTTCTTCACAAACAGAATCGGTGCTCCCCAAGGAGATAACCAATCCATTCCTATCACTATGTTGAAACCAGCTAATTTCAAGGGAAGTAAGGATAACGGAAAGGAGTGGTTCCTAATGGATATAAAACATCCATCTGACATAGTTGAGGCAGTTTCTATGGTACCATCGGCCAACTCTACTTCATATTTCATGCTCAGGGTTTTAACAGGCATATTTAATAACTTGCAAAACTTATTATCTACAAACGACTTATCTGCACCCGAATCAAACAATACCCTCGCATAAACATCATTGATGAGAAAGGTACCTGTTATCACGTTGTCATTCTGAACTGATTCCCGTGCATTCAGTTGAAAGACCTTAGCATTGGTCTTCTTTCCTTCCTCAGCTTTCTTGGCATATTTTGGGCAGTTGGACTAGATGTGCACTTTCTCATTACAATTGTAGCAAGTAGCATCCTTTATTTTCTTGCAGTCTAATGTCTTATGTTCACTTGACTTGCAAATCCCACAAGCTCTTGGCTGTGACGGGGACTTTGATTCATATCTGCACTTTCCCAAATGACGTTTCTTGCAAATTTTACACTTGGGCTTTTCACCCGACTGCTGATCATCCTTTCTAAACCCGGAACTCTTCTTGTGGTCAGAGTTCCCTTTGTGCTTCTTGTCTGAACGGTGTGAGTTATCATCCTCACGTTTTCTCTTCCCAGCATCAGAATGCCTAAGCGATCTCTGCCTGAGCGCATCAAGGGTAAGAGATAATGACAAATCAGCTACAGACCTAAAGGTAGTAGGTCGAGAGGCTTTCACGCTAGCTTTGATCTCCGGAGCTAAACCCCCAATGAAACGGGCTATTCGTTTTGGTTCCGGCGTCACCAAGTATAGAACCAATCGAGACATGGTATTAAAACTCGTGAGATATACCTGGCGGTCTAAATTCTTCATAACCAATGTCAGGAAGTCGGTCTCGATCTTCTCAACCTCATGTTGAGGACAAAAATTCTCCTTGATCAAAGTCACAAACTGATCCCAAGACAGATTGTACAATGGGATTTTCCCAGTAGCTTGGATTAGAGACCTCCACCAAGCTAGTGCTTCACCTTTGAATGACTGAGATACAAACTTCACAACATCCCTATCAGCATAACCACTGATATCAACCACGATGTCCATCTTGTCTAACCACGTCATGCAGTCAATAGCTCATTTTTCCCCAGTGAAGTCCCTGGGTTTGCAGGAGACGAAATACTTATAGGAGCAGGTTTTTGCACGTGGCTCCTGATCAAATACAATCTTCTTAGACGAAACACTATGCTGATTTTATGAGTGTCGGTCATCATCCTTCTTTGACTCCTGATGTTTAGGAGGTGGCTTACTATGAGCCTCAGAGTGAGTCTTAGGATGTGATTTGGAATGGGGTACAGATGAGGTCTTTCTTCGAGTACCACTTGATTCATTGTCTCGTCTATTCAGAGCTCGAGTAACGACATTGTCTATTAATGCATGTAGCTCTGCACCAGCTATGTTGATTCTGGTGGTATCATGATTTTCCCTTGGGTGACTGTTGAATTCTTCAGACTCTGCCATGTAGCTTGATTGCTACATAAAATGATGACAATGATTTCTTAGAGGTTTATAATAGATTTGTCATCTTATTAATTTATTAACCATGGTATTAATAAACCACATTTGGTTAATTTGTTAAGTCTATTCATTCAGGATTTTCATTATAATAATCCTTAGTTATATTTAAAATATAATAATAGCACAAAAGGCCAAGTCACATGGACAAATTTAAATTATAAGCCAAGATCTTATAGGATCGATGTATTGAGGTTTGAATCATAGTTCATTACCTCTTCTTGACAGGGAGTTATTGGCTACAACTGTCTTTTGTCTTATACGACAATGATCATGGCCCGTAGGCATTACATCACCAATGGATGTTTAAATAATAAAGAAGGAATTGGAAGAATCCAATATAAGAATGACATGTGTGATTTAACGAATCACTTCTGCCAGGAGTGTTAACATGTTTTCAGATGTTAACCAGGATTTGAATCTTTTTAAACTGGCTTTACCATTATGGCCAGGTCTATAATGACATGCGGACTAGGTTATACCTTTTAAGATTCTTATTTAATATTTAATAGGCAGATTATTTTAAAAGGAATGAGATTTTTGATATATTTATTTCATATATATTATATTTATGCATATGATGACAAAAATTGAAAATTCAACATTCCACTAAAATTAAAAAGGGTACATATTTGCCCTAAACGGGACTTTAACAGAAATAACTTGCCCACGCAGGGGCTAAACTGAAAATACAAGTCCTCGCAGGGACTGAATACAAAAAAAAAGATGTCCACGCAGGGACTAAGGATAGAAAGACAAGTCCGCGCATGGACTAAGTACATAAATAAATAATTGTCCACGCAGGGACTTGATTGAAAATTAAAGAAATACAAAATAAACAAATAAGGAATTTAATGATCCCTTTTGCTCTTTCCCTTGATTAAGCTCGCCAGACCTTTGAGAAATCCCCGGTGGTTCCTACGTTCCTCTTGAACCTCCCGTTCCACCTGGCTCAACCTCTGTAGAATCTCCTGTTGCTGCTGGGGCTGAATCAACGGCGGCAGTGGCGGCTGCTAATGCGGAGGTTAAAGAGGTGGTGGGTGTTGATACCCATGAGGTGGGTACCCGGTTTGGTAGGAGGATGCGTAAGGCCCTTCAGGATGATGAGCATTGTAGTTGGCTGCTACAAGGTATAGGTCAACATTGGGGGCATTGTAGTAGTTATACCCCGGGTAGGCATGATGCTCAAAGGGATTGTATGCCGCTATACCGGCGTATGTAGGAATTGGGTTATCATAACCCACTGGTGGCGGTGCGACTGGCGCAGACTCCACCTCAGAAACAGGGTTCGAAGGCCCACCCATCTGTGGGTCTTCATATAGTGGCGGGTAATGACGGCCACTTGAATGCTGAGGGGTGCTGATATGGATTCCCCTTTGCACGGACATCTGTGCGGTTGTTCTTCTCCGTCTCGGTGGCTCCGGAGGCAGCTGCTGCTCAAGCAGTGGTGGTGGCGGTGGAGTAACCGCTACAAAACGCGAATCCTCTGAGGGATCCTGCTGCTGTTGCTGCTGTGAGTGGTAACTGGGAGTAAAGACCCAGTCGTATTGGGCAAACCTTGCCTCATAACTGTCTGGACCACGATCAGGTGATCCATGATATGACGACCCATCCGAAATCTCGATGGGGTGAGTAGGTGTTCCGGTTGGCGGCTGGGCAGGTTCCGGATCCTCTTCCATGTCCATGGAGAAATGGTCCTCCGGTCCCAACGGGTTATAACCCATTGGCTCATCAATTTGGTTTGCCGGGTTGAACCGACTTTGAAAGTAGGGTGTTGGGTCGTTGAAGGAATGGTGTGAGTTGGGGCGTTGAAGGGGTATGAAAGAGTGATGTGAGTTGTGGGGCTTGTTCTCCGATTGAGGCCCGAAAGAGTTGAGGTAGGAAGGTGAGGAGCTCAGCGAGACTGAACGCCTCGCGGGTTCTAAGGAGGTCCTCCAGTCTTCTTGAGGACTGGTACTCTTGGTAGCAGTTGGGGTTCGCCGGTGGGAAGGTCCGGCCTCGTGATCGTTGGGGGCGATGAATGGCCCCTTGCCTCTTCCTTTTCCTCGGAAACTTGGCGGCATTTTTGTTGGTCCTATCAAAACAAACAAAAGAAACAACAAAAGAAACAATAAAGGACAAAACAAAATAAGTCAGAATTAGTCCTAAGTTCTTTGTCTAGACTCGAAAGTCGAGGAATGTGCAAACTGTGTCATTAAGATTAAACACAAAAGGCTAGTGTTTAATTCACTCAACGTTGACTCTGATACCAACCTGTCACACCCGATATTTCCACATATTACCGGTGGGCCCGGTGGGGAGTATCGTGACGTAGTTGATATCATCATAGACAATTTATCACAGTTTATATACACAGCGGAAGTCGAAAGATAAAATCATTACAAACCGAATGAAAGTAATATCATTTATTACGAAAACGGTTGTGAAGGATCCACAGGCGGATCAAAGTTAAAAGAAACGCTGTTCAGCAGATTTATAAACATCTAAGCTTACAAGACTCTTTATTGATGCTAGGAGTAGCCAGCCTATTCCAATTAGTACCTGCACTTAACCTTTTTGGAAAATACGTCAGTTTTCAGTGGTAAATACAATTAACCGACTCATTTTGAAAATGTTTAAGAAAATTGGTTTGAATGCACAAGGCACAAAATATCTTTTATAACTTGGGATAATTATTTAAATATAAACTTGTAAAAGAATTACATGTTTGTTATACGTTCAGTAGCCCGGGCTGAATACCGGGTTAAAGATTAACTGACACACCACATAATATAATCCCGCGACGAGTTATTCTCGAACAGGCGGTTATATCATTTTATATACGCACCGGCAGGTGTATGCCTACACCCCGTGCTTAGGTCGTGGCCATTTCAATGAATGATGCCAAGGATATCCGGGACATGGTCATTAACCCCCCAAAGGCTTTAAGCAAACAAAACAGTTTAAACGGGCCATCTCAATAAATTAACCTTCATATGATTAAAAATTCAATGCCCGACCAAGCGGTATTTTATATACCGTACCCCAAGCCCGTATAAGGGAAAATAAGTTAAAAGTATTTACCTGAGCAAATTATATAAATTTATCCCAGCCGTACAAATCAGCAAGTGCAAGTATCTTTTACTGGGCTCCTAATCTGGAACAAAGGTTTTAATAACCCATTAGATTCCTAACGGGTCTTTAATAAAGCCTAAACTTAGACCGGTTAGTTTTAAAGTAAGATATACGGTTCCAAACGCACGTTTAAGCGAAGACTGGATTAGAATGTGGTTTAGACCTGACAAGTTTGTATACTTGTGTAATATGGGTAAACTAAACACATTCTGGATTTTGAGACAAAAATGATAAGGTTTGACCCGTTTCAGCTAATTTATGCAAACTAGTTACATAAACCGCACCGAACGCAAAAAATGCGTAACGGGTAACCAAATGAGTCATGAACAGGTTTCCTAAGTTAATATGCCTTAATTATGTTGTGATATCAGTAGGATACCTTCCATTATGCCCAAAATGGATTTAAACTCAAATTATGCCCCGTAGGGGTATTTTGGTCATTTTAAAGCTTATAAAAGAGTTTAAATATTAATCTGGGTTTCAGGTCTGATATAATCAGTAAAAAAATACTCAATTTAATAAGTTATATAAGTAGGGTATTGCATATATGTGAAATTTATCATTTATAACCAAACTATGCACCGTAGGGGCATTTTGGTAATTTCACATAAGCTTTAAAGGTCAATTTTTGGAAATCTGAGTTTAAAACTTTGGCTTACTGTTTAATTATAAAAATTTACTTAAAACATCAGTAGGTATTAAGTCTTATATGTTTAAAATAGTTTTAACTCATACTATGCGTTAAAAACGCGTAAAAAGTCGCTTTTAAGCGATTTTCGGGTTATATAAGAAAAGCTGGTTTTTTATCATTCCAGAAGGCTTAAAATATTTTATTTATCATACAAAATCAGTAGCAAAAGATTTGGTATCAATATGTGATGTAAAACTCATTTTATTCAAGAAAAGGGTATAACCGACAATTACCGAATCAAAGCTAGAACCCTATGATATGATCAGTTTAAAAATAATTAAAAATATTAAAAAATCCCAAAATATTATATTACATCAGTGGGTAAAAAGTTTGGTGTCAAAATTTGGGTTTAGTTAGGCTTTATGCTAATTATGTCGTTTAATTAATAAAAAGCTTCTTAATTACGATATTGGGCATAACTCCTAATCTAGACTTCAAACTGATGTCAAATTTTTAGGACAAGTTTATAAATCAGTAACAAAGGTTTTTGTCCTCTCACATTTTCAAAAATCTCGTTTTAAGGTCAAAAGGGCATAATTGTCATTATTTAGGCATATAACGGAAACATGCACATGAATCGGATAACTAAGGAACCAAGTTGTATAACCTCAGAGGGTTACACTAACCTATAACCTGGTCCTAATAGAGCTCTAAGGCATTTCTAAAATATGTTACATTGGGTCAGAACTGAAAGTCAAAGCAAAAGTCTACTTTTGCGACTTTTGGTTCCGAACCGAGTCTAAACTGAAAATTGTCGGGTTGAACATGCTTAGACATGTTCTTACATTAATTACCAAGTTATACAAGTGATAAAACAGGTTTCATGGCTTCTACATTGTTAATTATGTGTTTATTTGAAAATTAGCTTTCTGTTGACTTTTTATAATTAAGTTTGACCCGACAATTGACGTAGATAGAGTGGGAATCAGAGGGTGCCCTTTTAAGGGTTTATTACCCACATAATTACCAACTTATAGCTACTTTCAATTCGAGAATTGACTGGACCATTAGTGATTAATCACTAAGTCAAACCTTAATTACGACGGTTTTGACTTTAGGCCATTAAACTAATAAAACACGAATTAGAAAGGTTAAGGAAGCTTACTGAAGTACTAAGCACAACTAATGATCCTTAGGGAATGGTCTTGACCTCCAGGAGACTCCAGAAAATAAGCTAGAATGATTTTCAAATGAATGCAAACATGTTGCAACTAGGAACTTCTTATATAGTGAGTTTAATTGAATAAGATCATGCCAACAAGGTCTATGGGTGATTCCTGATCATCCCCAAGTGTCCCTTTGCATGAAAATCTGTTGGTGAAGCCCCTGGGATCGAATACCATGCATATAAGTCGGTGTAGCAGGCTATAACAGGCATCTGTCCAAGAAATGGGAGCTGGCAGGTTTTATGCGACCCGCGTAAGCTCCAAGAGGAGTCTTACGCGGCCGGTATGAAGCCCAGATCCGGTCAAAAATCTTTCAGCAATTGCACATTTGGTCCCTGGTCCTTCTAATAGTGGTTTTAACTTGTTTTATTGCACTTTTAACCCTACAACTTGATTTTTAAGGACTCTAAGTCATAAACCAACTTTGTTAACTCCCCGGTTAGTTATACGATCACCAAAAAGTCCCGAATTTCAACGTTGACGCTTTTAACCCCTTACTTACGAATGTTAGCGTATCTTTCTCATACGATATCGAAACCTTGTGAAATTTTTATCACTTATTCTAGTGAGCATAATTAATCGTTACAAAGATTCGGGTTCGTTAAAAGGTCATTCAGAGGTATAAATTAAACATGTTGACTCTTTTAACCCTTGCGGTTTGTAAACTTTCACTTTCTTCCACAAATGGCTTCATATGATTCATAATTCATTCGTTTAAGGGTATAAACATCGTGTAGGGTTGTTGAAAGGTATAATTATCCAATGTTGACACTTTGAATCCTTTTACACATATAATTTCTTTGTTTGTCAACTTTAGTCCCTCATATTCAATCCATTACACGTTTTGAGCTCATGACACGTGTCTTTATTATATTGGTCGTGATTTTTCAAGGTGTTTTATCCCAATGAAAACTTGGGTTTTATCCCAATATATTTATATAAAGTGTGGTATTTACTCTGATAAAATATTTCTTAACTACGGTCCTGATGTAATTTCCGCTGCGAAAATGATAAACACCTGGATACCACTGAAATTGGCCGCGACCGCCCGTTCCCGGGACAGATAGGGGACGGGGGTTGCGACATGAAATGTTTGTTTGGGTTCGAAGAAGGCAAGTTCTTGGGACACATTGTAGGCAAGTAAAGCATAAAAGCCAATCCCAACAAGGTCAAAGTTATCCTGGATACAAAATCCCCACAAAGCAAAAAAGAGGTTGAAAGCTTGAACGGTAAGTTGGCTGCCTTGAAGCGTTTTACCTCTAAGCTAGCAGAAAGGTCCCTTCCTTTTTTCAAAACCCTTCAAGGTGTACAAACAAAAGGGACTTCAAGTGGACAGAAGAAGCGGAGGAAGCTTTCAATCAAATGAAGCAACACCTGGCTTCACTGCCCAACATAACAACTCCTTAAATAGGGGAACTTATCTCTGTCTATCTATCAATCGCTGAGGAAGCAGTCAGTGTAGTCCTGACCATCGAAAGAAACAAGGCTCGGGTAACTATTTACTTCTTCAGTAAAATCTTAAAATTGGCAGAAACCAAGTATCCCCCACTTGAAAAGCTTGCTCTTGCATTAGTTAAAACAGCCAGAAGGCTTCAGAGATACTTTCAAGCACATCCCATACAACTAGTCACGGACCAACCAATCAAAAATGTGTTTGAAAAACCCAAAACTTCTACACGTTTAGCCAAATGGGCTGTGGAACTAGGTGAGCATAACATCACCTATGTTCCAAGAAAAACTGTGAAAGCCCAAATCTTGACTGATTTCATTTTGGAAATGCCCAAAGAAACAATCACGGAAGTTAATACAGCCTCCACTGAACCCTCTGACCCCCATACATGGATGCTCTTCACCGACGGAGCTTCAAGCGTTGAAGGGTCAGGGGCAGGGCTGGTTCTAATTGATCCAAATGAATTGGAGTTCACGTATGCCCTTCGTCTTGAATTTCAGACTACAAACAACGAAGCTGAGTATGTAGCATTGATCGCTGGACTCAAGCTTGCAAGAAAAATGGGTGTAAAAAAGTTTCAAGTCTTCACAGACTCATTGTTTGTTTCGAATCAAGTAAGTGACAATTACATGGCCAAAGAACCAAACATGAAGAAATACTGTGAAAAGGCAAAAGAGCTTATGAATGCATTTGAAGCATGCACAATCAAGCAAGTCCCAAGATCACAAAACAAAAAGGCTGATGCATTAAGCAAACTTGCTTCATTAACCTTTGCCTATCTCACAAAAAAGGTATTGGTTGAAGTGTTGAAGCAGTCGTCGCTCCAAGAACTGGAAGTACAAGATGTCATCACCGAAGAGGCACAAATTGGATGACCCTGTTGATCAAATTCCTCACAAATGGTGAACTACCAAGTGATCAAGTAGAAGCCGAAAGGGTTCGAATAAAGTCAAGACAATATGTGTTGCAAGAGAATATCCTTTACAAAAAGGGGTACCTTGCACCATTGCTTTGTTGTGTTGGCCCGGAACAAAGTCAATACTTGATCAAGGAGGTTCATGAAGGAATTTGTGGAGCTCATTTCGGCCCAAGATCAGTAGTCTCGAAGTTGATGAACCTCGGATATTTTTGGCCCATCATGAATCGAGACGCAAACGAGCAATTGAAAAAATGTGAAGCCTGTCAAATACATGCTCCAGTGCCAAAAAGCCCAAAGCATGACTTGGTTCCCATCTTATCTGCCTAACCATTTCACAAATGGGGAATGGACATTGTTGGACCATTCCCTCCGACCAAGTGAGGAGTCAAATTCCTTCTAGTAGCAGTGGACTACTTCACCAAATGGCCGAAAGTGAAAACACTCGTAAAGATAACATGAAAGAAAATTATTGATTTTTTGTGGGAAAGCATCATTTGCCGATTTGGGTTACCAGGAGTATTGGTCACAGACAATGGAAAACAGTTTGCTGAAAAACCTTTCAGCTCATGGTGCAAAGAGTTCCGGATAACACAAGTCTTCAGCTCAGTAGCCTACCCTCAATCCAACGGCTAGGTTGAAAGAACACCTTATAGCTTGGTGTTCGGATCTGATGCTGTAATCCCAGCAGAAATAGGAGTTACAACAAAGAGAACGTTCAACATTGATCTAGAAGCAAATAAGAAAAAGACGATGTTGAACTTGAAACTCCTAGAAGAAGTACGGGATCAAGCAGCCATTCAAGAAGCAAGGTACAAACAAAAGATGGAATCATACTACAATGCCAAGGTAAATCATGAACGATTCAAGCCTGGTGACCTAGTACTTAGAAACAATGAGGCAAGCAAGAAGGAAAGCCAGGGAAAACTTGGTCCCAAATGGGAAGGACCATATACCATCCTCGAAGCTCACAAGGGAGGATCCTACAAGCTAACTGACTCAAATGGCAAAAATCTTCCCATGCATTGGAACGGCAAAAACCTTAAAAGGTTCCACGTCTAGAAACATGTTTTAGAAAAAAGTTGGCAAAGTGTTATTTTTGTTCCTTTGTAATTTGCACACTTTGATGAATGAACGATGAGGTTCTTGTTAAAACTTGTCTTTTTATCCTATGATCAGGTTGAGAACCTAGCAAAAAACTCCATGACAAGGGTCATGTAAGGGGATGAGCTCCCAGGCCATATAGCTTAATAGGTTCAAGGGTTGAATGAACCTATATAAGGGGTGAGTTCCTATATCAATACAACTCCATGGGACTTAGAAATTTTTCAACAAACTTGTCTCATAGACAGGTCTGAGCAGCCTTCACCAAATGTTCCTTAAGCCTTATAAAAAACAAACCTTAATCAACAGGCTTACGAACCAAAATCAAACTAAGTAAAATGATAAATAGGATAAGTGTTATGCCTTCTTGTTAAAAATACCAAGGCTAAGTGACTGCAACACTTAACCCTTCAAGGTATAAATAACATAAGGAAAACACAAAACCAACAAAGACAATTACATAAACAAAGCACAAGGAAAGGATCAAAACAACAACACAAAAACAAAAGGTGGTATCAAACTTGGAATCAAAAGTGCTTAGCAAAGCACCAAGCTGCAAACATCAAGCAACACCCAGAAGCCTCGAAGGCTTCAAGCTAGAAGCTGCTTGACCAAACTGTTTCAGAAATATACAACACAAAATAAAGGTAACATAAAAAACAACAACACAGCACGAGTACTAAAAGTTAAAGCATAACATAAGGGGCCTTAAGGGCCCTTAAACCTACAAATTGTTCAACAAAGCCTCCAAGGCTTCAAACATCACAGGGACCTAAATGGTTCCCTCCCAAGTCAGAAGTTTAAAAAAACAAACCATCAAATTGTTTTAAGTGCTAAGAAAGCTACGGATATATTGTTCAAACATCAGCAGAGGGCTTTGAAGCCCCAGAACCATCACTTTTACCTCTTTTGGCCTTCTTTGCTATCTTGTCCTTTGGACCACCATCACCTCCAACCGCTGAACCCTCGAGGCTTGCTTCCTTGGAAACATCGGCATTTTCTGAGAAAGTCTCTTCACTATCTCCTGAACGAGAACGCTTCTTGGACAGGGAATCAAGCACTTCAGCACAAACCTTCTCATTTAGCCCAGCTGGTTTCAATTCCTGTAAGACGGAAAGAGGTTTACCAAAGCAAGATGAAACTTCACTTACATAAGGGTAAGTCAGCCTTTCCATCTGTTGAACAAACTCCTTAAAAATTCCAGAAGCATCAGGACGAAACATAGGAGATTGTTCTAAGGCTTGACCAGACTCGTGAAGCTTGAAACCAGTAATCAGGCCCAAATGTTTCCCATAGTTCAACAATTTGGTGTAGACCTGCCCAAGGGCATAGTTAAATTCATTAGAGTGAAGGAGATAAGTGACAACCTGTTGAAAGCCTTGCTCAATGAGCCACTAGTTATCACCAGTAGCTTGAATGACAGAAGCCTTCAAACCCTCCTTCTCTTCAGCAAAGGCCTTCTTTTGAACATCCAGGGCCTCCCTGTCAGCCTTCAGCTTCAACCTATCCGCCTCATAACTCTTCTTCAAGTCACTAACCTCAATCTCGTGCCTGCGGGTCAATTCACCAACTTTCTTAACCCAAGCTTCCTCCTTCTTTGAAAAACCATCAATGTCCTTTTTCATAGCAGCCATGGAAGCTTTCATCTTTTCTTTCTTCTTCGAGAACTCTTCATACTCCTGCATTCCCTTGCGAAAGCGCGTGACACCTTCAGCCACCAAGGCAGAAAGGTTGCAGGAGCTCAACATCAACCTTGATAACATGGTGTCACCCTCTATCTCTAATATAGCACCTCGGACACCAGGAGGAGCAAAATTAGCCAACACATCAGCACACACACTTGCATCTTTGAAACTGTCCCCAACCTTCACACTCCAATTTGGAACATAAACTTCCTCTTCACTCAAGCCTTCAACATCTTTGCTTGATGAACCATGAACAGGGGTTACTGTAATCTTCTTGCCTGAAGCTTTCTTTTTACCAAGCACCACTAAGTTCTTCTCATTCTCAACATCAGGGCCTTGACCCTCAGAAACTTCAATGTCATCACTCAAATCCACAGGATCAGAAGAAGTGGATTGAGCAGCACTCTTCAAACGACGAGCAGAACGACAGGTCAAAGCCTTAGGAGCAGCAGTCTTGGTAAAACCCTTGACATTTGGAACACTAACATACCTAACATCTTCAAATCTTTGTTCTGAACCCCTAGCAACTACATCATCACCCTCTGCAGCTTGAGCATCCGTAAAGACAACATCTGATGTGTCATCACTCTTCACAAAATCTAAGGCAGACATGACTGCAAAAATCATAAGAGAATAAAAAATAAGCAAACAATTCAAGGAAATGCAAAAAGGTAAAGAAGGGAAAATGCATACCCTGACCACTCCTCATTAGAACCGGATCCCGATCAGGCTTATCCAACAATTTGCTAATACCTAACAAGACTAGCAAATGTTCGAGAAAAGGCCGAACCCTTGAAGGACATTGTCGGATGGCCTTAAGAAAACAATCATTCAAATCAGACTCCGAGGGTTCCGGTTCATTGAGAACGGCATCTGGGTGTCTCCACACCATTTTAAAGGGAACAATAGAATCAGAAACCCAGAAGAATCAATATTTCCAGGCACCAAGGGTGGTAACCATAGAGGAAATTAAGCAAGTATCAACTTTGGATGACTCGAAAGTAAACCAATCGCCGTTCTTCGCCAGACGGAAGAACCGGCGGAACAACAACAAAGAAGGATTATAACCAGAAGCCCGACATAAAACTTCAAAATGTAAAACCCTAGACATACCTTTTGGATGGATTTGACCAAGCGAAACACGGTAATACTCTAAAACATTCAGTATAAAAGTTGAGAAAGGATGGCGAAGATTGGAAAATTCAAAATGACGACAGTATAAAGCAACAGGCCCGGAAGGGCATTGATCAACGGACTTGTCACAACCCGGTGCAACCGGATTGAATTTTAGACCAATGCCCCACTCCATACAAAAGGCTTCTACTTCTTCTTGAGTAAGGCGAGAAAAACTAACGGAAAGATCTTTACGTGCACCCATGATCAAAGCAAAGAATAGAAAAAACTAAGAAGAAAAAACGATGACTAACCTGAATGAAGGAGGGATAACCGGAACTCTTAGAGAAGATAAGTGAAAAGATTATCAAGTGATTATAATAAAATGGAAATAGATATTCAAAAAGAAGATATGATTACCTATTGTGTAATTAAAAACCGCCGACTGAAAAACTGCCACCCATCACATCAGTTTTAAGTTCAAAATTCAAATTCTCAACTGCTCCCAACCCTTGAAGCCTTCAAGCAATAAAAAAACAATGTGAAAAAGTCAGAAGCATTTGAGCATAAACCCCAAACACCTCTGGCTTGGGGGGGGGGGGGGGCTGATGACGGGGGTAGCTCAAGCTTAAATAACATGACTAAAACACATGACAGCTAAAAAGGTTTAACGGTTAAAAGGTTCAAAGCCCGCGAAGCATTGTGAGCAGAAGAGAACAAGCACAGTAATCAGTCACATCAACTGATATCTCACCAACTCAGCGGCAAACGTAACGTTTATAAAAGGATACAACCTTTTGTTTGCAGGTCTAAAGCCTTCAACCCCTAAAAGGGTAAGCCTCCTACTACAGCAAGGTTCACTAAGTCAAAGGTTTCCCCTTTGAGAGGAAACCTTCTCTATAAATGACATCTCACTTCATTCATTTCGGACATTCTGTATCAGTCAAGATCTTCTTGGATCTCTGATCTTTCTCCTTGTCTTTCGAGAACTTGCTTCATGCATGTTTCTTTTCTTCACTTCAAATCATCTAACTTACTTGCCCTTGCATCCGAGGCTTAACCTCCTTCAGCCGAAGATCTTAAGTAAATAACAAACACAACTAGTGAACCTCCTTCTACGTCTAGCAAACGTAGGGGGACCCCACGACCTGCGTTAGACAAACTTCAACCCTTGAAGCCTTTTGCTTAACCAGTCTGTCCACTACTCAAGGTCTCGTATTTGTTGTAGCAACAAGTATGTTGCCCGCCGCATGTTGTGGCGGCGCGTAACAGGTGGAAACATATAGTAAGATAAAACACTATTCATAAAACGCAGTGCATAAGAGACAATTACAAAAAAGTGTAAAACACAAAGGTAGACACAAAGTATAGAGGTGGTGGCGGAAATGTGTAAAAGATGAGGGGTGTTGGTGGAAATGTAAAAGAAGAGGGTTGGTGGCGTAACTGTGTAAGAGCTAAGGGGGTGATGGTGGAAAACCAAAGTAGAGGGTTGGTGCTGGCAAAATTTGAAAGATGAGGTAGTGGTTTTAGAAATTCAAAGTAGAAGGCTTAGGGACTAAATTTGCCATTTTATAAAACTTTGAAGGTACCAAAGTCAAGGGGCTTAAATTGCAACATCGTGAAAGTACCGGAGCAGGGAGACAAAGCCGGTGGGAAATCCACCGACTTTGTCTTTTAAGATTGTATACAATATGTGTTTAACTTAGTTATCATAACATATCATATTTTAAATATTAAAGAAAAACTATTTAATAATTTTTGTTAAAAAAAATCACTCATCCATTGCATTCGTCATTTACATCCTTGAACCCTATTAGGATGTCGTGATTAACTTCAACAAAGTCTATTAAAATCTTATTTCATACCTTTAAAATCAAGGTATGTACTTGTTTTTTTTTACTTATGACTTCTTAATAAATTTTATGCTATCTAGAAATAGATGCATAATAAAATAACACAATAGTATAAGTAAATAAACTCAAATACCAACTAAAAACTAGATACATTACTACGATAAAAAATAAAGCTAACAATGATGAATATCAATTTATTTAATACTAATCAGATATGACATGTAGACAAAAGATCAAATACAAATACCATTATCATACGTATAAATAGAGTGAAAATGTAAAAAAACGTAGTGGCATTTTCGTAATTATTTACTCGTAGAGTAATTATCAAAATTACTCTACAAATGATCGTGTAGGGTAATTTTGATCTTGTAGAGTAATTTTGTAAAATGTTCTTGTAGAGTAATTTTGATCTTGTAACATAATTATTAAAATTACTCTACAAGTGTATCTTGTAGAGTAATTTTGATCTTGCATAGTAATTATCAAAATTACTCTGCAAGTTTATCAAACAACATAAAATTCAAAATTTCTCTACAAAATCATTTGTAGAGTAATTTTGATACTCTACAAAATTACCTTACAAGATCAAAATTACCATACAAGATCATTTGTAAAGTAATTATGATACTCTATAAAATTACACTACAAGATCAAAATTACCCTATAAGATCATTTGTAGAGTAATTTTGATAATTAATCTACGAGTAAATAATTAGAAAATGTCGCCGTGTTTTTTTGGTTTTTTCATCCATTTCGTACGTTTTGTACGATGTACACTTTTTTACGTGAACTTAACTCATGACATGTAACATCCGGCCTTTGTACCATCAATATTGTCTATCTACCCCTATTAAAATCTTAAGAATTTGCTTTTTATCATTCACGTTGAGATTTCTTAGAAGATCACTTACCCTATTATTCTCATCTAAACACATTTAAGTGTAAAGTTATCCATTCATTGTATCCAAAAAAAATTATAGTAATATTTGAGATAAAGTCATCTCTTACATATCGGTATCTCATGTCAACTGAATACAAACCAAACCATGTAATATTGTCCCTAAAATGACGAAAATAAATTTATACAACACTAATTATATATGTCAACTATTATCAATTTTAATTTATCCTTTGCATAGTGCCAGGGAGGTTTGGATTTTTCAATAGAGACCCAAATTCAATATCGACTTGTATTACTTTGCTGGATTAGACAATAATGTATAGAGCCTTGTTTCCTAGCAGAGATACCAGGTTCTATCATGAGACCTCCCGGGTTTTTGTCCCACCGTGCGTTACGTCAGAGAATGTTCCGCTCTTGTGGTGGCACCACGGTACTCAAGTGGCAGTCGGCGATATGGTTTCCCGGGGGAACAAAGTCAAACTCTGAAACCAGCGTGGACTCGGTTAAGACAACATAAACTGGCCATAGTAGGGTAATAGGACTCTTCAATTTAAGGAGTGTGGTAGCTTAATATAAGAAAAGAAAGTCGCAGTTAAAAATAAATAAATTCTTTAATAGTAAAAAAAGAATTTAGTTGTTTTGACAGTGGGTACAATATTATTATCCTGCCTGCAAGCCCTTTTGTCCGTGAAAACGATGCAACACCGACAGAAGAAGACGACGGAGAAGGAGATTCTCACCGTGGCAGAGGTATTGGCAACATCACAGGCCGACCAATCATTCCGATGGGCGGACAGTCTTCACATTCGCTGATCATGTCTCCCCATTTGTACGATAATAAGTCCAAAACCACAAGGCGTGCCTCTGCATGATGACATCGTCGTCGTCGTTTTCTTAATCGGGCAGTTGGATCAGATGACAAAAAGGAACATTCATCAGCTTTCACGGGTTTCCATAAATCTAAAGAACTAAAGCGATCGGCGGTGGGCCTTCATTTCCGACGATCCTACTTTACCTTTATTCCCTTTGTGAAATTGTGATGTAATAAAGTGTTTTGGTCAAAGTGGTCGTAGTTGTTTTGTAAATTCTATAAGATTTGCATGTTTTTTTCATACCTACTAACCAAAATTGTGTTTCTACAAGTAGCATTATTCTAGTAAATACTGCATATTAGTTTCTACAAGTAGCATTATTCTTTTTTTGAAGGATAACTTCATTAAAATATCAAACACCAACCCGAAAACCGGGTGGCACCACAACCAAAACAACTACTACAAATTTATACCAATTTTCCCAAGACAAATCTTGAAGTTTCAACCTATTTTTAACCCAAAGGAAACCGAGCAAGCAGACTTCATTAAAAATGTCAATGATGTTAACTTGTCTTCCTTAAAAAATAAGACCATTCTCACTTTCCATAAACTCCAACACGTGACGATTAGAATGCCCTGTAGAACCCCTTTCTTCGTTTCGTTTAAACCGCTGTGTTCGTGCGTTTCCAAAATTTCATGGAATGAGAACACTAGGAAGTTTGGGATCTTACACCAAGCACAAACCGTTTGCCAAAGAGCCGAGGCCACCAAACACCCAGAAAAAAAGATGATCGCACGTCTCTTCACCGAATCCGTAAAGCTTGCAAACATCATCCGACACCACAATACTTCTTCTCTTGAGCACTACCATCGTCGAGATTCTACCCATTTCAGCCCTCCTTGCAAAAATACTGCATTTTAAAGGCACCCACCAACACCAATCCATCACAAAGCGACCGTTGCAGTCCTCACCATCCTCAATAATGTTTTTAACCGCCGCAACACTGTAACCATCAACATTACTCCTCTCAACTGAACGCTTTGCATGAGAAAATTCAAATGAGCCCATCCAGCGAGTTCATGATTAGAGCTCGGAACCGACCTCCATCTCCACATGCCGATAGGATTCGAAAGAGGGCGAACAACCCACTCCTGGACCATGCACTTTTTATCAAGCTCCAACTGAAAGAGGTCCGGGAAAACATCTTTTGAAGGCTTGGCCAAGAGCCAAGGATCCAGCTAGAATCTTATATCACTACCATACCCGAGGTCACTTTAATTAAGAGTTTTAGAGTGACATTGTGAGATAACGGCAGAGAAATAAACTTGACGATATTGGCCCACACGCTACCAAAATTAGATCTGAGTGGGATAAAACTCCAATAACTTCTATGCGAGTGGATAGCTTCAATAACTTTAACCCAAAGATTTTGTTTTTCGGTCTTGAATCTCCAACCCATTTGGATAGCAACGCCAAGTTGATAGCTTTAAGTTTACAGATCCCTACACCTCCAGTACTTTTAGGAGATGCCACCCTTTCTCAAGAAACCCAACTCATTTTGTTGACCTCGGTAGAGCCACCCCACAGAAACTTACGCATGATTTTCTCCAAGTCTTTGATGAACTTAGCAGGAGCCTTGTACAAAGAGAGAAAATAACTAGGGAGACTCTCCAACACCGATTTAATGAGAGTCACCCAACCCCCAATGGAGAGCAACGATGCTTTCCACATTGATAATCTCGCAACGAAAACATCGGAAACGGGTCTCCAATTATTACTGTTCATATTCGCCCCCACAGTTAAACCAAGGTATTTAAACGGGATTGAACCCGCTTTGCATCCAACCGTCAAAGACATCCCATTTAACCTCGAGCTATCCACACCAATCCCGAATAAATTAGACTTAGAAAGATTAATTTTTAACCCCGAACACACATGGAAGCATCGAAGAAGACAAACCACATTTGTCATATTACCCCAGACCACTCACCCATTATGATAACGTCATCGGCATATAAAAGATGAGAAATCAAAATTGCCGTTATTTGGGAGCTGAATACCCATGATGTCTCCCCCCTCCACCGCTTTATCGAGCATGCAAGACAACGCTTCCATAACAAGAAGGAACAAAAACGGAGAAATAGGATCCCCTTGTCTCATCCCTTTATAACACTGGAAGTTAAACGCCGTAGTCGCGTTTACCAACACCAAAGCCCTAGCCGACTCCAAAATACCATAAACCCATTTGCACCAATGATCAGTAAAGTCCATCTGAGACAATATAGAGACAACAAAATTCCAATTGACGTTGTCATAGGCTTTCTCAAAATCGATCTTGAGGAAGAAAGCTTCCTTTTTTTTGTTTCTTGCTCCAAGAGCACACCTCGTTCACTATTATAGGACCATCCAAAATGTATTTGCCTTTGAGAAATGCCGACTGGGACTCTGAAATAACCGATCCAAGAACCTTCTTGAGACGGTTAGAAAGGATCTTAGATATAACCTTGTTAACCACCCCAATAAGGCTAATCGGCCTGTAATCATTCATTGCCAGCGGAACCCTAGTCTTCGAAATGGGAGCAATGAACGACGCGGCACATCCCCTGTTGATAAATCCTGTATGATAAAAACACATCAATATATTCACGTGTCACACCCCAATATTTACAGCTTAGCCCGGTGGGGAGTATCGTGATGTAAGATTGGTATCGTCATAGTCAAAGATACATAGAATAGCACAGCGGAAGTCTTGGAATATAAATTTATATTTCAAACTCATACGTCCGAAAATACCAAAGTAATAATTACAGACGAGCTTGTAATAATAATCCACAGGCGATCATTATATACAAACTAAGTCAATCAGACAAATAGGCTTTATGCGGAGGAGTTGCAAATTCCTCATCTAGCATTACCAAGCAGCTTCCAGCCTATTTACGTATTTGCACCTGTAACTTAATCTTTTGAAAATATGTCAGTTTTCACTGGTAAATACAATCAACCAACACATTTTGAAAACATTTTCAAAATTGATTTAGGTGCACAAGGCATGAAAAATCTTTTATAACTTGGGACAAACTATATCTCATGTTATCAATTTTACATAACTTGACAATACATATAGGGCCAGGAAACTATGCTGGTTCATGATTAACCGACACACCACTTATTCCCTTATTGGGAATACCCATATTGGGAAAACCCTTATCGGGTTATAAAAATATTTTTTATAAGCATTAGCATCTGTCAGGTGTATGCCTATACACTGCGCTTAGGTCGTGGCCATTTAAATAAAATGAGCCAAGGATATCCAGGACACGGTCGCGTTAACCCTCAATGTTTAAGTCAAGCAATACAAATTAAAACGGGTTATTTGAATTTCCTGAAACATTGTTCTTTGAATCCCATACCCGACCATGCGGTAAATATTTTACCGTATCCCAAGCTCGTATAAGGGAAATAGGTTAAGAGTGTTTACCTGAGCTAACTCTCGTCTTAAATTGCAAGATTTATAATAACTTAGCCGTATTCAATTAAGTAAGCGTAGGTACAATTTACTGGAAGGATCTAGTCTGGAATGATGGTATAAATAACCAATTAGAATGCTAAGGGGTCTTATTTAAGTCGTAGACTTAGACCGGCTAGCTTAAAATATTAAAAACGGTACGATACGCTTGATTAAGTGATGTCCGGAATAGAATGTAGTTTAAACCCAACAAGTACTAAGACTTGTATAATATGGGTAAACTATTAACATTCTGGAACTTGAGATAAAAATGATAAGGTTAAACCCGTTTCGGTAAACTTACGAAACTAGTTACGTAAGTCTAACCGTACGCGTATAAGCAATAATGGATAACCGGATGAGTTATGAATAAGTTCTATATGCCAATATACTTTAAACAAGTTATAATATCAATAGGATATCAACTTGTATGCCCGTTAAGGTTTTAAAATCAAACTATGCCTCATAAGGGCGTTTTGGTCATTTAGCGACGTATAAAAGGAACTTGCGTATAATATGATTTTACGACCATAAACATTCTGTGAAAATACTTTATTTATGATGTAATATAAGTAGGATATCAAACATATGTGTGTTTTATAGTTTAAGACCAAACTACGCACCATAGGGGCATTTTGGTCATTTCACACATAGTTTCGAGAACTTATTTAGGATTCTGAGTTTATAACTTATACTTACTGTGAAAATATTTAAAATGATTTATAAAATCAGTAGGTAATAAGTCTTGATTGCTAAATATGGTTTAAAACCATATTATGCGCCGAAACGGCGTAAAAGTCGTTAAATGACGATATTTTCGATGTTTTATGAAAACTGATGTTATGACCAGGTTTATATGACCAAAATATGTTAATTAATATAACATATCAGTAGTTAAAAGGTTTTGTATGAAAATTATGCTTTAAAACCATTTTAGGTGCCAAAAGGGCATTATCGTCATTTAAGGACATAATTCAAGAACTTGCGCATAAACTCAGTTTGTAAACTGAATTGATATCCCAAAATATCCTAATTATGATATTACATCAGTAGGGAATGAGTTTAATATAAGAAACTACGTTTAAAACTATTCTATGCGCCAAAAGGGCATTTTGGTCACTTTAAAGCGTAATTTACGATATAATACGAAAACTCAGTTTATGATCAGATTTGTAACATCAAAATATTTTAAGCATGTTAATATATCAGTACCTATATCATTTGCAAGTTCTTTAGGGTCTAAAACCTTATTTTTAACAAAAAGGGCATAGTAGTCAAAGTATGGCATAATAACGGAACATGCGCAAAAACTCAGTTTACTAGTATGATCGTGTAATATAACCTTATAGGGTTATGCTACATCATATTACGATCATAGCGGAACCTAAAATCAGTCTCATACTAATCTAATTCGGGTCAGAATTGAAAGTCAACGTAGAAGTCAAACTTCGCGACTTTCGGTTGCGAACCGACCATAAAACTGGAATTGACGAGCCGAACATGTTTACACATGTTCTAATAATTATTACTAAGTTTTTTAAGTGTTAAAACGTATTTTAGAACACTTCGAAACTTAGTTTATGAATATTTCAAAATCTGACCCGTTGACTTTTTAAAGCATTAATACGTTGACTCGTCAATTGACCAAGAAAACGTGATTCTTAGGTGGTTGCCTTCTGAGGGATTAAAACCTACCTAATTATGATCACATAGCCATGTTCGTTGCAAACAATGACTTGACCATTAGGGTCTAAACCGAAAGTCAAAGCATTTATCCAAAATGCTCGACTTTCGGCTTTAAAAGCCTACTAAAATGAATAAGCCACGAAAGGAACACTTACAAGTGGTCCTAGGGACTGAATAAAACTCAAAGGATGCTCCCCGATGCTCAGGAACTTCCAATTATGAGAGACAGAGGGAAAGAATGGAAAGGTGCAAGTTCTTAAATTGAAATGTATCACCTATTTATAGTTTTTAAGAACTTCTAGGATCATGCCAAGTGTTTAGAGGCTTCTTAGGATGAAAACAAGTGTCTTGATAGGTGTTTATAATCAGCTAACAGCCCATAGAATTGATTAAAATGGTTTAGAATCTTAGGATTGGTGAAAAAGCAAACAACAAGAAACAAACAAAACACACAATATATATATATATATAATCTGCAGCAATGGGGCCTGGCGGCCCGCGAGAGGTCCAACCCAGTGTGGCTGCGGCCCGCGACACCTCCGAACCCAGCCAAAGATGTTTCAGTTTTGGCAAGTTCAGTCCCTGCACCCTTTTACACTTTTATACTTTCAAAGTTGACATAAATGGCACATTATTTCCTAACCTTCATGTAATATTTATAATAGGCACGAAAGCCTTTAGTGGCCCATATTAGGCACACCTGGGAGTACGATCAAACATCATAGAGTTCTCGGTTCGTTTAAAAGTTCACTCAAAGGTGTAGATTTACATGTTGACGCTTTTAGTACTTTTTAACGCACAAAATTATCGTTTAATGGCATCAAAGCCCTAGATAGCCAATATTAGGCATTCCCGAGAGTATGATCGAACATCATGATGCTCCGCGTTCGTTAAAAGGTCACTTAGAGGTAAGAATTAACATGTTGACACTTTTAACCCTTCGACACACAACTTTTGAATTTTATCGCAAACGGTTTCGTTTTTCCAACAAGTGGCTCAATGAGAGAATACGAATACCGTGTAAGGTCATTTAGAGGCTTAGTTTAAGCATGTTGACACTTTTAGTCCCTCCACATTCATAGTTTTTGATTTTGACAAAATTAGTCCCTCTTAGCCAATATTTAGGCACGATTAAGATTAGGGACACGTGTCAATACATTATTTGACACAATTTTATGAGGTGTTACATCACGAAGTCATATTCAAAAAAAGACCAAAACTATTTAAAAATTCTAAAATTAAACCCGTTAGGTCCCCAGGGCGCGGTCATCTCCACAGTTAAACATCGCCTGTTTGATTTCCTCATTGCTAAATTTGGCGATGATAGCAGAAGCATCAATGTCAGGCTCGAACTCATCATCAAACTTAAAGTCCTGTGGAGGAACAGGTGCGGCAGACATAGCTATGTCAGAGTCATAATCGGTGGGATAACGCTGCAATCCCAGTGCATGCAAAGTAGTGGATGATACAGACTCGAATGAATCAGGACCAGAATGATCAGATGAAATCTCGACGATAGGAATCTCAACAAGAGGAACAACAACGACATCATCAACTGGAGCTCCATCACCTTGGGCATCCTCAGGGGGACCCACAATAAAAAGATCGATATCATCTTCAGACAAAGCATCAAAAGGCAAATCCTCGAGAGGAAATGCAGCAAGGGGCAAATGAGCGAGGATCGGAACAAGAAATGGATCCTCGTCAGGTAACCCATCAGCTAGCGGTATATCATCGCCAAAATCTGGCAAAGCAAAAGGCTGAAAGTCATCATCATCGTCACTCTCAGTGTCAGAGGTGAAAATCTCAGGGTCCGGGACAATCTCATCGTCTGAAACTATGGCCATAGGGTCTACGGTATCTGACAGCTCACTCTCAGATGAGGACATGGTGTCTGTAATCAAAACAATCACAACATATGCACATATATCAACAATCATCGAATAAGCATGTAAGTAGTAACAATGCAAGCATGTATTCATCCTAGTCTTCACAGACTATCCCACCCAGTCTCTCAGACTGAACCACTAGTCTCTTAGACTAAACCTCCCAGTTTCTCAAACTGAACTACCCAGTCTCTCAGACTGACCTCCCCAGTCTCTCAGACTGCCCCAGCTAGTCTCTCAGACTAACTCCACAGTCTCTCAGACTGAACTATAAACGAATTCTTTGAAATGTGATTTGTGTCTTTTGTTTGTAAGAATGTTTGTTCCCTGGATCTGGACGTTTTGTGTATGCAATGTAAGTATGTTATGAAAACATTTTCGTGAGAGCCCTAATGATCGTAGTCTAGACTCGAGAAAGAATCCTAGTTCGCTACGATCGAAGCTCTGATACCAAGCTGTCACACCCTGACTTTTGCGGAAGCGTGATTATGGTGTGACTTTCTTAATACCATAGCATTCAATCATAACAACTATATGATTAAACCATAAGATGTTTATCCCTAAAATTTAGTTTGAAAATACCACAACATACTTGTCTGAAACGTAGACCCCAAATTTAAGTTACAACCACAACATGTTTAAATGAGTTCACGAAGACTCAACAAATGACCTTAAATAAAACCGAGTTTAGAACCATGTATCTCGTCCAGGATTAAGATACATCTCCTAAACCCCACGACCTCGAATGACATCTTTTTATTCATAACGCAGCTTGAACATGCAAACACCCGCCAGATCCACTTAATTCCCTGAAATACATGTAGTTTAAAAATATCAACAAAAGTTGAGCGAGTTCATGTGATTGTTCGTGTGTATGAATAAACCTTTAAAGTATGTCTGTATGTATGTATGTATGTCCCTGGTATGTAGCAATAAGGAAAACAGATCACCAATGGTTTGCAAGGCCATTGATATGTGTGAAGTGATGCAGGAAAACTCAAACCTAGCAAATTTGTACCGGGCCTCCGGCTGGAAGACATAGTCACCCTATGGGCCACCCTGGTCCCCATGGGTGTGGGCTCGCTACACCCAAATAGATCTATCACTCATGTCCCTCGGTCCTATGACGAGGATTAATGGTCTTAAGTGTTTTACCCACCACTCATATGATCTAGCAGTAACCTTCCTTAGCTAACCATACCATGTATAAACGTATGTAAACAATTGTAACATGTATTTCACCCCCGAAGTTGTAAAACTGAAAACAGTTAAAAGAAAAGGGGGACATGAACTCACAGTCTTGCGTCTTCAGTACTCGTAACTCAAATCTCTTCAGCAAACACGACTACCTACAATGTACTAGGGTCTATTAGACGAACGGGCCGTGCCTTGCCTTAGAATTAACGTTTCTGAGTTACGTTTCTTTCATGTCTTCAATATTATTCCAAGTTATAATTACTTGTTAAAATAATAATTATTTTAACTTTAAATCATATTTAATTTTGGAATAATTGTTAACCAATATTTTTGTAATAATACTTCTCAAGTATTTGTATTCGTATTTCCTTCCCAAGGATGGGGGTATCTCATACATGTACATTCGTATTCTTGTATTTGTAGTTCTAAAATAATATATTTTTAAGTCTAACTTAGAAAATATATATAAACTTATTTTGTCCAAAAATAATGTATTTCAAGAAAATATATATTTTTTTTCTCAAAAATCATATATCTTCTAAATATTCCAAGAAAATATATTTTTATTTCCCAAAAATAATAGATTTTCTCCTTGTCAAAAATAAGATATAACTTGGTAATAATAATAAAATCATATTTTCATTTCTTTTGTATCCAAAATAGTATTTACCAAAAATATGCTCGTAAATGTATTTTCCGGAACATTTTGTAAGTTACATTCTTGTTCCGTTTTTCCAATATTATGTGTGTAACTGGTGCATTTATTCCGTATGATTTTTGGTTATATTTTGGGTTGTAAATTTCTTGGTATTTTGTCAAGTTATATTATTTTAACCCTAAAATAATATAACTACTACACAAAGCATACAAATATTCTCACACATCATGTCTTTAATGTAAATATATATTCTAAATACATATTTATCCATTTTTATTTATAAAAACCAACCTCCAATGCTTGTATTTTTGTTACAAAAATTATGGCAAAGTTTATATTAAAAACCATAGTTAAAATACACTTGTAAATATTTGTTAGAAAATATTTTTCTAAGTGTTTATATTTTTAGAAAATTTTGCCATAGTTTCCCCTAAAAATGGAGGTGTCCATGCTATCAAAGCATATCATTTTCTTTTCAAAATCATTACAAACAATCAACAACTTAATCAATACTTACCAAGTGCCAAAACTATACAATTTACATAACAACATGAACTTGAACTTTCACAAAAACTTGTAGTAACTTGGTAGTGTGTTTAGTAGGTCTAGTTACCCTCCAAAATGTATTTACTTCTTTATAAACTTCATTCTTGAAAGATTTAGGTGTTTACAACTTGTAAACATGTTTTACAAAAACATTTCTTTATGACATCTTCTTGTTTCACAAGTGTTTATACACTTGTTTTACCACCAAAAATAGTTTATGTTTAAGTAAGAACCAAATCTATGTAAATCTTGTTATTTAACTTGGTTTCTTTGGAAAACTATGTTTAAAATCATCCAAGTTTATGTCTAGTAACATGTTACATACTCCATCATTTACAAAATCATTTTCATTCTTCAAGTTCATGTGAAACATAAAGTATGATGATCTTGGTCTTTCACAAGATCACCACGTTAACTTACTAGATCATGTATTTAATCACAATCTAGTAGGTTCCATATGGTGTCTAACATCATAACACAAATAATCAATCATCAAGAAGCAAAATAACACTAATCAACATGTATTCATATGGTGTTAAGCTTATGTTAAAGTTTCATGATTATGTTCTTTAGTGTTCTTCAATATTAACAACATATAACATCTTTTAACCAACAAATTTAGAAGTAACAAAGGATTATAAGGGCCTTACTACTAGCTCTATGGCTAGGGATGATGAAGGTGACAAATGTGTTGGATAATAGCAAATGGGAGAGGTCCTTCAATATCCAAGACCACCAAGCTTTCTTGTAGACCTTCTTGCACCTTAGTGAGTGTATGGAATGATTGAACAAGATGGAATGATGATGGTGGTGTTGTTGCTTGTTCACGGCCGAGAGGGAGCAAGGAGAGGGAGAGATGGAGTGTGTGTTTGTGTGTGTGAGAGATGAGCATTAGATCTTCTTATAACCAAGTTTAGAGTATTAGCCATTGGATAATATGTCTTGTAAGTACAATACAAATCTCTAATCCAATCTTAGGGGATCAAGTAAGATCATTGGGTGGGGCCATGTTGGTGACCGTCCACCATGGGGGGGGGGGGGGGCATTAGTTGTGGTTTAATGGTAAGTTAAGTTAGATGGTTAGTTTTCAAGTGTAATGTTTAGTGTTTAAGTTAATATGGTGTTATATAGTGTGTTAGGGTGTTCGGGGATCATAACTAGCTCAGAAATAATGAAACAATGCTTCTAGTATAGTTTTGATGTTTCGGGTAGTGTCCGGTTGTTCGGTTAGATACCGGTTCGTTAAAGTGTCAAACTATTCCGTTTAGTGTTCTTTATGTACCCTTTTGTGACACTTTTAATTCTCGGCACTTAGGAAAGCATTCAGGACCATTTAGTCATATTTTTGCATGATACTAGCTTGTTAAAAAGCTTAATTGTGCATAATTCTGCACTTTATGTGGGTTTTAGGCACTTCCCGGCACTTAAACTATCACTTAGGAATGCAGTTTTGTGGTCCTTACTTCCCTACACACCATACTAGTGTAGTACTTAGTCTCTGGCTAATACTGGGCCTCAAAACACTGTCTGTCTATATACTGAACCTCGTCAGCATTTTTCTGAGTTATCCGCTAACTGTGCTAACTGTGCTTTGTGCATCATTTATGTTAATATGGTTTGCATGTAATAATGAAGTGACATCATGCAATATGTGATGCACATGTAAGTATGATACAGTAATCAGAAAGCAGTTAAGTATAATTTAGCACAGTCATTAAGCACTAATCATAGTTAATTAATTGTACGGATACCTGGATTTTTAACGGTTGTCACATTTTCCCCATGTTAAGAAAATTTCATCCCGAAATTTTAGTTCTGCTACTAGCTGCATGGGTGATGGGGAACAAATGTGGGTATTTCACTTTCATGCGATCCTCACGCTCCCAAGTGAATTCCAGGCCGTGTCGCGCGTTCCATCGAACCTTGACGAGTTTAACACTACTCCTACGCGTCTTGTTAACCTTCCAATCAGTAACCTCAACAGGTTCTTCGGTAAAGTGGAGTGTGTCGTCAATGTGAACTTCATCGGCAGGAATGACAACTGTTTCTTGAGTTGGACTCTTTTTCAGATTGGATACATGAAATGTATCATGAACACCATTCAGTTCTGCGGGTAGATCCAACTTGTAAGCTACAAGACCAATCCTCTCCAGGATTTTGAACGGTCCAATGTATCGCGGGTTCAACTTCCCACGCTTCCCAAAGCGTGCTACACCACTTGAAACTCCAAAGGTTTCCTTCTTTTGTCCGCATAGCTCTTTTGTCGATCACGAGCCGCCTTAATGCACTCTCGGATCTGTATAATCTTGTCTGTCGTCTCTTGAACCAATTCAGGACCAACAAGCTGTCTATCACCCGCGTCCGCCCATCATAACGGTGATCGACACTTGCATCCGTAGAGAGCTTCAAATGGTGCAGCTTGAATACTCGCATGGTAGCTGTTGTTATACGAGAATTCTACCAAAGGTAGATGTGTGTCCCAACTGCCACCCAAATCCATCACGCAAGCTCGTAACATATCTTCTAGCGTTTGAATCGTTCGTTCGCTCTGGCCATCCGTCTGTGGATGAAAAGCATTACACAGATTCAACTGAGAACCAAAGGCTTCTTGGAAGGATTGCCAAATCCTTGACACAAATCTTCCGTCTCTATCAGAGATAATCAAGAGAGGCACTCCATGTCGTGCAACTATCTCTCTGAGGTACAGCTCAGCAAGCTTACTAGTTTTATCCTTTTCCTTGATCGCCAAAAAGTGCGCAGATTTGGTCAGACGGTCTACGATTACCCAAATCGTGTCATGACCTCTGGGTGTCTTTGGTAACTTCATTATAAGATCCATTGAAATCTGCTCCCATTTCCACATGGGTATTTCAGGTTGTTGAAGAAGACCTGAAGGCTTCTAATATTCGGCCTTTACTTTGGCACAAGTCAAACATTTGCCAACATACGTTGCAACATCACCTTTTAATCTCGGCACCAGTAAAAATCCTTTAAATCTTGGTACATCTTATCCGATCCTGGATGGATCGAGTACCTTGATTTATGTGCTTCATCAAAGATCACGTCTCGTAGACCACCGAAGAGGGGAACCCAAATTCTTCCTCATTGGGTACTAACTGTTTCTCCATTCCATGGAGATATTCGTCCTCAAGATTCTTTTCCTTAAGAGCTTCTCTCTGCGCGGCACGAATGCGCAACGAGAGGTCTGTCTGAACAATCATTTCCAAAGCCCTCACCCTGATGGGCTTGATTCTCTCTTTTCGACTCAAGGCGTCTGTGACCACATTCGCCTTCCCTGGGTGATACTTGATTTCACAATCATAATCATTTAACAGCTCCACCCATCGGCGCTGTCTCATATTAAGCTCCTTCTGATCGAATATATGCTGAAGCTCTTGTGATCAATAAAGATCGTGCATCAGGTTCCATACAAATAATGTCGCCAAATCTTTAATGCAAACACCACTGCGCCTAGTTCCAAATCATGCGTAGTGTAATTCTTCTCATGGACCTTCAATTGGCGTGAGGCGTAAGCTATAACCTTCTGTCGCTGCATCAGCACGCAGCCTAACCCTTGACTCGAGGCGTCGCAATATACCACGAAGTCATTGGTGCCTTCGGGTAGGGATAAGATGGGTGCATTGCAAAGCTTGTTCTTTAACAACTGTAAAGCTTCCTCTTGTTTATCTCCCCATTCGTACTTCTTATCCTTCTGTGTAAGGGAGGTCAAAGGTTGAGGGATTTTCGAAAAATCCTCAATAAATCTACGATAATACCCTGCCAAACCTAGGAACTGACGGATCTCGATTGGCGTCTTTGGAGTCTCCCAATTCTTGATCGCCTCAATCTTTGTGGGATCCGCATGAATTCCATCTCCGTTTACCACGTGACCAAGGAACTGAACCTCGCGCAACCAGAACTCGCACTTCGAGAACTTCGGGTACAATTTCTCTTCCTTGAGCAGCTCTAAGATAGCTCTTAGATGTTGCTCATGTTCTTCCTTCGTTTTTGAATAAATCAAAATATCGTCGATAAACACAATCACAAATTTATCGAGATATGGCTTGCAGACTCTATTCATTAAATCCATAAACACTGCTGGCGCGTTTGTCAAACCAAACGGCATTACCAAAAACTCGTAATGTCCATATCTAGTTCTAAAGGCCGTCTTTGGAATACTCTCCTCTTGAATTCTCAACTGGTGATAACCTGATCGAAGATCGATCTTGGAGTAAAAACTCGAACCTTGCAGTTGATCAAACAGGTCATCAATCCTTGGCAAAGGATACCGATTCTTGATAGTCAACTTGTTTAGCTCTCGGTAGTCGATGCACATGCGGAAACTACCGTCCTTCTTCTTGACTAACAACACTGGAGCACCCCAAGGCGAGAAGCTTGGTCTGATAAATCCTTTGTCCAAAAGTTCCTGAAGTTGTGTTAACAGCTCTTGCATTTCTGAGGGTGCAAGTCGATATGGTGCCTTAGCTACAGGCGCGGCGCCTGGAATTAAGTCAATGTGGAACTTGACTTGTCTTTACGGCGGCAATCCTGGCAAGTCTTCGGGGAAGACTTCAGGATATTCCTTCACGACTGGGATGTCTTCTAGCTTTGGCGCAACGGCTTCCTTGTCCACAATGTGTGCCAAGAAGGCAATACATCCTTTCTGCAAACATCTTCGGGCTTTTAAACAACTGATAATCCTTAGGGGCGTATCATGCTTTTTCTCCATGTACCACAATTGTTTCTCCATTCGCCATCGGAACACGAATGACCTTCTCGTGACATACGATCTCTGCTCGGTTGCTTGACAACCAATCCATCCCCACTACCACGTCGAAGCTTCCCAACTCGACTGGCAGAAGATCAAGCGTAAACTCGTGCTCCCCAAGCTCTATTACGCAACCTCTAATGACTTCATTCGCTTCTACTAGCTTTCCATTTGCTAGCTCTATCGAGTACGGAATATCTAGCTTACTAGCTACCAACCCAAGTATATTCTTAAATTCTAAGGATACAAAACTATAATCGGCACCAGTATCAAACAGTACAGATGCAAAATGTTGGTTGATATGGAACGTACCCGTGACTACATTTGGATCTTGGCGAGCTTCCCTCGCTCCGATGTTGAAAACCCTTCCCTGAGCTTGGTTGATTTTCGGGCATTCACGCTAGAAGTGCCCAATATCTCCACAGTTAAAGCAACCTGGTCCCTGACCATTTCGAATTCCATTACCACCTTGATTGTTGTTTGCTCCATGGTTTCCACTACCAGCTTGATTCCCAAAATTACCACGATTACCATTACCACCATTTCCTCCTTGATTGCGGTTTCCATACCCATTTCCACCACGGTTATTGTTTCCATTTCCACTTCCATAACCTCTCTGACCACTATTACCACGACCTGTACCAACCCAGCACGTCTCCTTCGAATGACCAACCTTTCCACAAGACTCACATTCTGCACTGGCCGGAATGATGGTAATGGCACACATCACATTTGGGCAGAGTGCCCATATGTAGGTCCCTATCCCGTATGGATCGTAACAAAACCGACAATCTACCAAGGGTGCGGAATCCCCTTGATAAACCTAGTAAACAGAAACAAGAACACAATACGCTTTACCAACCGATCTTCTATGATTATCCAACGAAAACGTTTACAATCACTCAAGATCTCCACGAACCAACAGCCGATTTCTGTTTGTTCTAAAACTCTCACAATTCGAATGCTCTCAATAATCTCCAAAAGTCTACCAAAAGTCTAACGTGTCTAACCCTAAACATGTAGCAAGAGGTTGTTTATATACCACAACCTCCCATACACGATTTGGGCTCTGGCCCGTATACAATTACATTAAATTCGGACCTAATAAACTAGATACAAAACTTGGACTTGATTGGGCTTCAATAACTCGAATTCCTTAAGTCTTCATAAGTCTTCGCGAGTCTTCGCGGCCCAAACACGTGTTCAATATCCAAAGACCAAACCAACGCTGTTGTCACATAACATGCACCAACAAACTCCCCTTTGACAATAGCTTGCAAAGGAAACTTTAGTCTTCAGAATCTCACAGTCTTTGGTCTTTGGATAGTGTCAGCTTTAACATGAACTCTGTCAGCAACAGACTCCCCCTAAGCTGATGTATCCAATCACCAAATCTTCCAAGTTGTGATTCAGCATTCTCAATAAGTCTTCACAGCATCCACTCTGCATTGTAGAAGGAGGACTCTACCAAGCAGCAACAAACTCCTCATCTCTTCAAAGCAACTTCTCATCAACAAACTGCTTCAATCTGTATACTATAAAACAAACATCTCGAGAAACCATAAGAATTTTTCAACATAGTTAAGGAATTATTATTATTCAAGAGATAGTTAAACTGTATAACAGATTAAGCACCTTCCAATTAAGCACCAACACGCAACAATTTTTAAACAAACACCTTATAACCTGCATCATTTCAAAATTTTGAACCCACTTACTAACACCGTCTCCCTCTAACAGTAACAATTCGTCCACGAATAACAGTTTTCCGTACATTAAGAATTTAAACAGAAAAAGACACTATTTTTGTATTTTTGTATTTTCTGAAAGCAAATAAATACTAAAAGCAATAAACACTCTATTTTTGTGAGAATCACTGGTAAGAAGATCATATCAGCACAACCAAACTGTTTTCACACTATTAGATAATTCTTTATTTAATTTTCCGTGAAAAGCAGTTCAAGACGATTACCAGTATGTTTGTCCACTTAAACAAAATGCATGAACATTTCAAGTACCATTACCGTATGATACATTAAGGTAATTTTATTTCTGATATACTAGTGTGTCCCACTTCAGGATATACCCCCGCGATCAAGGTATGCACAAAGATTCATCGTAGTCGGTGAGTATACTGAATTCATCCTTTAAGATATCCTGACAATGTCTAGGTCTGCATATAATCTGTTTTATCATGTTTTAATTGCTTAACAATAAACACCCAAATAAATACTAATCAAATCCTGGAAATATAAACAACACACTCTATCATGCAAGAATCTTCCCTACCACATATTTCACAAGTCCAATCCAGATTTCTGAAATCTTAACTGGGAATAGGTTGAGAAGAGAACAGAATAGATCTTTAGCAGAGATGGTATAATATACAGATCAAATGAGTTTTACTCAGTTTGATATAGGTTTATTGGGTTTCATTTGGGCACTAGAGGACCTCTTTCGGGTGTATTAGATCTATAGCGCGACAACATACAGCTAGGTCAGCATGTATCTGGATGCAGCAGAAGCTGTCGTTGCCTAGCACCTCCAGGTCAGCATATATCTGGATGCAGCAGAGGAGGTACACGATTTTTTTCAGAGAAGATTTCAGAATCAGATCAAAATTGTGTGTATCGGGACACATACAGACATTCAAATAGAAATGTGCTAATTCCAAGTGACTTTCTTTCCTGGGGTTATGTACAATTTTAGTTCTGAACAGAATACAGCCAAGATATCCCCAGATGAAATAACAGTATAAAGACCCAAAACTTCAGATTTTGGCAATCTATCAACGCAAGATTTAAGGTCATTAAACCATACACCACTGATGTGTTCCCCACTCATACTCAGTTAGTTTATGTTTATATCACTTGGTAAGTTGATTATTTCATGCTTTTGCCTACTGGTACATCATATGATGAAGCTGCTATCACACTTAAGCAATTTCATTCAGTTCGAGTGTGACAGTCTAACTTGCTGATGTACTATCATTTCTTTTTTTTCACACAGTGAAAACTCATTTTTGATTTTCTATTTTTTTTTATGTTTTTGATTTTTCAATGTTTTTGTATTTTTGATTTTTAAGAAAAGCAGTAAACTATTTACAAAATAAAAAAAAATTCTTATGAAAAACCAGTTATTCAGGATTCCTCATCCCGTTGAGTTCGACTAAATGTTCAAAGCGAGCCCTGTCAAAAGCTTTAGTATAAAGATCTGCCAGGTTATCAAGTGTGTCAACTCAGCACTTTGAACTTCAATTTAAAACAATCAATATAAATATATCAACAATCTCACATCCCCCTTCATATGCCTAGAGCAGCCATTATCAACATAAGTTGATAATCCTCCTCAGCAGCTCCTGCACACACTCAACAACTCAGTTAGTCTTAAGAACCCAAGCCCTGATAGTCTTGGGTTTTCCAAATTCATCCATTACAGGTACATCCATCCAATATCCATCACACTTCAGTGGATTATCTGGATACCTGCTTCTCCCATTATTATACCATGAATTTTGAAAAAATTTTGGATGTTGTTGAACATTCGAGTTACAAAAACCCCTATGTCCATTTCTTTGTTGAAAATTTCGATTACCAGCAGTTTGGTATCGATTTTGATATCCAAAATTTTTATTTTGACTTTGAAAACGATTTGATTTACCACTATATTGACTAAATTGTGGAGAAATACTTCTTGGTCTATCAAATCTTTTCGAAGTTGAGGGATTTGATTGAGATTCAGGTTTCTTTGTCTGACAACTTGGTTTTACACTATTGCTTGACCCAACCTGATTTCCATCATTAACCTCATCAACCTTTTGTTTACCTTTCTTCAAAGGACAACAACTCGCCACGTGCCCTTTGTTGTGACATTTAAAACAAGATATTTTCTTAGAAGTTTTCTTTTTGTTTGATCCCTTTTTAAATGTGTTGGCCTTTTTGTCTTCAGTATCCTCATCCACTTTATGAGGTGTACTGTTTGACCCAACAGATTCTTTCAAAGAAACTGGACTATTTGGCAAGTCCACAGCTATCGGATCCACTACCTCTTGCGCAGTGGTTACAAAATCAATTAGCTCTTCTTCTTTTGGTAGAAAAGAGTAGTCTTGATTTTCAGAAGATGAAGCTTTAGTAAACCCCACCCCTGTTTTATCATTACTCCTTTTTAAACCTTTTTGAATTTGAGTCCTGACTAACGAAGAATTCCCTAAATTATTTAACTTCCCCTGAAGTTCAACAATTTTGGCTTGTGCATCAGCCAATTCTGTGCACTTTTCTGAAAGCTCGTTAGTCTTTTCTTTCACAGTTTCACGAGCCAAATCAATGACCTGTAACAGTTCATTGACTTTGCTTGTTAAACTGCTAATTTCTTGTTCATTTAATTTGAGTTTTGTTAAACAATCTGACTCTCGTTTAATCAAAAGAACATTTGACTCTTTTAACTTTTCTAATTCGGCTGACTGAATTTTGTTTTGCTCCGATAGTCTGTCAACTTTAACCTGTAGTTCAGCGCAATTAAGACATGTATGACTTACAGATTCTGATGATACCTTTACCTCTGCTATAAGTCCGTTCACATCCTTCACGCCCTTTGAAACTTCTGCCTCAACCTTTTCAGCAGTCTCCTCATCTGCTACCTTCTTCTCTTCTATCTCAGCGGGTACCTCTCCTATCGTCACCGCTACCAATGCTTGATCACATGTATTCAATCTTGAAGGAATCTGATAACGTTTTTCTAAAGCTTCCCACAGATCTCTAGAATTCCCATAGTTCTTGAAGGTATTCTTAATGCCCTCAGGTAAGGATTTCTTGATCACTGCTAAAGCTCTCTTCTCAGCGTTAACCACTTGTTTCTCAGATTCATCCATCTTATCATAAGACATCACTATAACTCTTCCATCAACACGACGTGTGGGAGTAAAGTATCCATCTATCATACACGTCCACATTTGAGTATCTTCACTTTTCATAAACAACTCAAACCTCTCTTTCCAGTCAGCATATTCTTTGACGTTTGTAAGCTTCGGCCAATTCTTAACAGACTCCTTTCCATTGTTCCTCTTAGCCATCACGCAGCGTAAAAGTTTAAATGAATTTTGGTAACCTGTGTCAAAATCCAATTCTAACTTCTCTACTGGTCCTTGTTAAGCTTTTACCGTAAGCGAACTGATAAAACCGTACAATTTTAGTCCGAAACCTGTTCTTACCAAATTATACCGTTAGATTCGTCTCGAGATTACGATTCCAATTTTTTTTTTTTTTGGTCCTAAAAATCCGAGGAGTCCAACGGTGCAAGCGGTTTGTCCAGATGAGTTACGGGTGATTATCTAAACACAAACCTGTGAAGTTTTTCCTACGATTGCCTAGAAAAATTCCACCACTTTCAAACTTGCAACTACTCAGTCCAATCGAGACCACACAGTCCAGGCGAGATCACTTGTTGCGAGTCGAGACCTTTGTTTCGAGTCGAGACCACAGTTGCGAGTCAAAACAGCACAAACCGAGACCACTAGTTACGAGTCGCAACCTCTGTTGCGAGTCGAAACCATTGTTGCGAGTCAAATCAGCACAAACCGAGACCACTAGTTACGAGTCGAAACCACTGTTGCGAGTCGAAATCACTGTTGCGAGTCAAATCAGCACAAGCCGAAATCACGGTTGCGAGTCAAATCAGCACAAGTCGAAATCATGGTTGCGAGTCAACCAGCACAAGTCGAAACCACGTTTGCGAGTGAACAGTACCAGTCGAGATCACTTGTTACGAGTCGAGACCTGCAACCTTGAGTCGAGACCAGCTATTTTTCAACCAAAATCCCACAAAATCAGCACCTTTTACACCACAGAATCTTCTTATCGAAATCCTTCCAAACTAAACTCCTAAAAATCAGCAAACAACTTCACAATAACTCCAAAACAGATCAAAATCGTGAAAATTTTGACTGTTCTTCGATGTTCTTCGTGAATTCAAACAGCAACCCAAAAACTTGTTTCTTTCCGATCAGTTTTGAACCGTACACAAGAGCAAACGTTCTGAGACCAATTGTAGGTCCCTATCCCGTATGGATCGTAACAAAACCGACAATCTACCAAGGGTGCGGAATCCCCTAGATAAACCTAGTAAACAGAAACAAGAACACAATACGCTTTACCAACCGATCTTCTATGATTATCCAACGAAAACGTTTACAATCACTCAAGATCTCCACGAACCAACAGCCGATTTCTGTTTGTTCTAAAACTCTCACAATTCGAATGCTCTCAATAATCTCCAAAAGTCTACCAAAAGTCTAACGTGTCTAACCCTAAACATGTAGCAAGAGGTTGTTTATATACCACAACCTCCCATACACGATTTGGGCTCTGGCCCGTATACAATTACATTAAATTCGGACCTAATAAACTAGATACAAAACTTGGACTTGATTGGGCTTCAATAACTCGAATTCCTTAAGTCTTCATAAGTCTTCGCGAGTCTTCGCGGCCCAAACACGTGTTCAATATCCAAAGACCAAACCAACGCTGTTGTCACATAACATGCACCAACACCATATAACCTTTTCCTTTGTTTTCAGCACCAGTTTTGACTTCAGCTGGTGGGTTCACTTCCTTCTTCTTGATAGCACTGCTGGTACCTTTCTTAAAGTTTGAGAACTTCCTTTTGTTCTCACCGGATGACTCAACGTGAGTCTCCTTCTTCTTCTGGTCAGAGATCGAGAACTTGTTCAACCTGATTGCTTCTTTAGTTAATGCTACACTCAGATCAATAGCCTCGGTGATCGTAGCAGGCTTTGACGTCGTCACCATACTCATGATTTGAGGTGCCAACCCCCAAATAAAACGCTCGATGCGCTTGAATTCCGGATCAACCATGTATGGTACAACACGAGATAAGTCGTGAAATCTCTGCACATATTCAGCAATCTTCGGACCATCCATCTTGAGGTTCCAGAACTCAGTTTCTAACTTTTGGATCTCGGACCTTGAACAGTATTTCTTGCGCATGAGTTCCTTCATTTCATCACGTGTCATGGCATATGCAGCCTCTTCTCCCAAGGTCTGGACTTGGAGATTCCACCATGATAACGCTCCGTCTAAGAACAATCCAGAGATGTAGGTGACCTGGTGCTCTGGCGCACACTTGCTCATTCTTATCACAAAATCAGTTTTCTCCGTCCATCTAACAAAATCTACAGCACCCCCGGTGCCGTCGAAATTCAGAGGCTTACAGTCTAAGAACTGCTTATAGGTACAGCCAAGAGGTGGGTTGCTTCCCGAGGTACCTCCGCTATGTTCGGAGCATAAGGCCTCGTGTTGTGCTATCGCTCATGAAATCCGTTCTTGTAACTCGGCCTCAGTTGTGGGCACTGTGTTGTCTCTTCGAGGAGGCATCTTCTAAAGAAGATTGTATAGGTCAGGTCTTAGGCATATAAGTATGTAGTCCGTGTATGTAATATCATTTATCAACGCAAGTAAACACATAGGATCCCAATCATAACGTAAACAAGTAATTCAACAATGCATATAATGAGAATGTTACGATTGAGCTTTCATATATCAATGACCACAATTACAGTTTTACATGTTCTACAATGTTCCATACATCAAAAGGGACTATAGGGCCACACTACCCTTGTCCAAAATATCCATCAAACTACAACAATCATAAAATCAAAAAGTGGTCTTCAAAAGGTTGTGTAGTCTGGGCTCAATAGCGACACTCTCACCAAAATTATGCTACCTGCATAAAACCAAAAACCTACTATGCTGATGGTGGAGGAGGAGGTGGAGGAACGAATAGCAAACTGCGCACATGCGCTAACTCCTCCTCAAGAGCATGAACGCGACGCAACAGATAACTAATCTGCTGCTCCGTAGTAAGAAAACGAACGTCAAAATCTGGGTATGGCAGAAGAGGAGCAGGTGGAGTCGCGAATGGTGACTGACAAGTACAAGGTGGAGGACGTGGAATCCTCTCTAGCTCCATGACTCTATGACATAACATCTCCTGCTGAAGCTGTAGGGACAGGAGTATCTCATCCCTCGTGTACCCAGTGTAGTGGAAGGGATGGTACGGATCAGAGACTGGCATGGTGTTGGGCGAAAACCATATCAGTGGCTTGCCTGATGGTGCAGAAGCAAAATGTGTAGCAGGTGTAAACTGTGGCATGAAAGGAAACGCTGCTGACATAGGTGGAACATGGCCAGAATGCTGGCTAGACGGTCCTTCCCCTGGACGGGGTGGAGGGATATCCTGTAAGAATGTGATCGGCAAGTCAGTGCGGTGTATATCAGACACATAAGGGTGAAACGGGGCAACGTCAACAGGTGCATGTGAGGGTGCAGGTGGGGGAGTAACAGGCTCAACAAAAGGAGGCATGTCATCATCATCCTCTATCCACCCATTGTGGGTGAATGCGTAACGGGGATCTATCTGGTCAGCAAAAGGAGCATGGTCAACGGGTGCTGGTAAAAGTGGGGCATCAACAGGTATGCCAACAGGTACATGGTCATGCTCAGGTAGAGGATCATGAGCAGGTATAGGCTCGGGTGCAAGTATAGGCTTAGGGTCGGCTGGTGCCAGCTCAAGATCAGCGGCTACATCAAAAAGCTGATCGTCGGGAACGAAGTCAATCTCATGCTCAGGATCAATGTCAGGCTCGAACTCATCATCAAACTTAAAGTCCTGTGGAGGAACAGGTGCGGCAGACATAGCTGTGTCAGAGTCATAATCGGTGGGATAACGCTGCAATCCCAGTGCATGCAAAGTAGTGGATGATACAGACTCGAATGAATCAGGACCAGAATGATCAGATGAAATCTCGACGATAGGAATCTCAACAAGAGGAACAACAACGACATCATCAACTGGAGCTCCATCACCTTGGGCATCCTCAGGGGGACCCACAATAAAAAGATCGATATCATCTTCAGACAAAGCATCAAAAGGCAAATCCTCGAAAGGAAATGCAGCAAGGGGCAAATGAGCGAGGATCGGAACAAGAAATGGATCCTCGTCAGGTAACCCATCAGCTAGCGGTATATTATCGCCAAAATCTGGCAAAGCAAAAGGCTGAAAGTCATCATCATCGTCACTCTCAGTGTCAGAGGTGAAAATCTCAGGGTCCGGGACAATCTCATCGTCTGAAACTATGGCCATAGGGTCTACGGTATCTGACAGCTCACTCTCAGATGAGGACATGGTGTCTGTAATCAAAACAATCACAACATATGCATATATATATCAACAATCATCGAATAAGCATGTAAGTAGTAACAATGCAAGCATGTATTCATCCTAGCCTTCCCAGACTATCTCACCCAGTCTCTCAGACTGAACCACTAGTCTCTTAGACTAAACCTCCCAGTTTCTCAAACTGAACTACCCAGTCTCTCAGACTGACCTCCCCAGTCTCTCAGACTGCCCCAGCTAGTCTCTCAGACTAACTCCACAGTCTCTCAGACTAAACTATAAACGAATTCTTTGAAATGTGATTTGTGTCTTTTGTTTGTAAGAATGTTTGTTCCCTGGATCTGGACGTTTTGTGTATGCAATGTAAGTATGTTATGAAAACATTTTCGTGAGAGCCCTAATGATCGTAGTCTAGACTCGAGAAAGAATCCTAGTTCGCTACGATCGAAGCTCTGATACCAAGCTGTCACACCCTGACTTTTGCGGAAGCGTGATTATGGTGTGACTTTCTTAATACCATAGCATTCAATCATAACAACTATATGATTAAACCATAAGATATTCATCCATAAAATTTAGTTTGAAAATACCACAACATACTTGTCTGAAACGTAGACCCCAAATTTAAGTTACAACCACAACATGTTTAAATGAGTTCACGAAGACTCAACAAATGACCTTAAATAAAACCGAGTTTAGAACCATGTATCTCGTCCAGGATTAAGATACATATCCTAAACCCCACGACCTCGAATGACATCTTTTTATTCATAACGCAGCTTGAACATGCAAACACCCGCCAGATCCACTTAATTCCCTGAAATACATGTAGTTTAAAAATATCAACAAAAGTTGAGCGAGTTCATGTGATTGTTCGTGTGTATGAATAAACCTTTAAAGTATGTCTGTATGTATGTACGTCCCTGGTATGTAGCAATAAGGAAAACAGATCACCAATGGTTTGCAAGGCCATTGATATGTGTGAAGTGATGCAGGAAAACTCAAACCTAGCAAATTTGTACCGGGCCTCCGGCTGGAAGACATAGTCACCCTATGGGCCACCCTGGTCCCCATGGGTGTGGGCTCGCTACACCCAAATAGATCTATCACTCATGTCGCTCGGTCCTACGACGAGGATTAATGGCCTTAAGTGTTGTACCCACCACTCACATGATCTAGCAGTAACCTTCCTTAGCTAACCATACCATGTATAAATGTATGTAAACAATTGTAACATGTATTTCACCCCCGAAGTTGTAAAACTGAAAACAGTTAAAAGAAAAGGGGGACATGAACTCACAATTTTGCGTCTTCAGTGCTCGTAACTCAAATCTCTTCAGCAAACACGACTAGCTACAATGTACTAGGGTCTATTAGACGAACGGGCCGTGCCTTGCCTTAGAATTAACGTTTCTGAGTTACGTTTCTTTCATGTCTTCAATATTATTCCAAGTTATAATTACTTGTTAAAATAATAATTATTTTAACTTTAAATCATATTTAATTTTGGAATAATTGTTAACCAATATTTTTGTAATAATACTTCTCAAGTATTTGTATTCGTATTTCCTTCCCAAGGATGGGGGTATCTCATACATGTACATTCGTATTCTTGTATTTGTAGTTCTAAAATAATATATTTTTAAGTCTAACTTAGAAAATATATATAAACTTATTTTGTCCAAAAATAATGTATTTCAAGAAAATATATTTTTTTTTTCTCAAAAATCATATATCTTCTAAATATTCCAACAAAATATATTTTTACTTCCCAAAAATAATATATTTTCTCCTTGTAAAAAATAAGATATAACTTGGTAATAATAATAAAATCATATTTTCATTTCTTTTGTATCCAAAATAGTATTTACCAAAAATATGCTCGTAAATGTATTTTTCGGAATATTTTGTAAGTTACATTCTTGTTCGGTTTTTCCAATATTACGTGTGTAACTTGTGCATTTATTCCGTATGATTTTTGGTAATATTTTGGGTTGTAAATTTCTTGGTATTTTGTCAAGTTATATTATTTTAACCCTAAAATAATATAACTACTACACAAAGCATACAAATATTCTCACACATCATGTCTTTAATGTAAATATATATTCTAAATACATATTTATCCATTTTTATTTATAAAAACCAACCTCCAATGCTTGTATTTTTGTTACAAAAATTATGGCAAAGTTTATATTGAAAACCATAGTTAAAAAGCACTTGTAAATATTTGTTAGAAAATATTTTTCTAAGTGTTTATATTTTTAGAAAATTTTGCCATAGTTTCCCCTAAAAATGGAGGTGTCAATGCTATCAAAGCATATCATTTTCTTTTCAAAATTATCACAAACAATCAACAACTTAATTAATACTTACCAAGTGCCAAAACTACACAATTTACATAACAACATGAACTTGAACTTTCACAAAAACTTGTAGTAACTTGGTAGTGTGTTTAGTAGGTCTAGTTACCCTCCAAAATGTATTTACTTCTTTATAAACTTCATTCTTGAAAGATTTAGGTGTTTACAACTTGTAAACATGTTTTACCAAAACACATCTTTATGACATCTTCTTGTTTCACAAGTGTTTATACACTTGTTTTACCACAAAAAATAGTGTATGTTTAAGTAAGAACCAAATCTATGTAAATCTTGTTATTTAACTTGGTTTCTTTGGAAAACTATGTTTAAAATCATCCTAGTTTATGTCTAGTAACATGTTACATACTCCATCATTTACAAAATCATTTTCATTCTTCAAGTTCATGTGAAACATAAAGTATGACGATCTTGGTCTTTCACAAGATCACCACCTTAAGTTACTAGATCATGTATTTAATCACAATCTAGTAGGTTCCATATGGTGTCTAACATCATAACACAAATAATCAATCATCAAGAAGCAAAATAACACTAATCAACATGTATTCATATGGTGTTAAGCTTATGTTAAAGTTTCATGATTATGTTCTTTAGTGTTCTTCAAGATTAACAACATATAACATCTTTTAACCAACAAAATTAGAAGTAACAAAGGATTATAAGGGCCTTACTACTAGCTCTATGGCTAGGGATGAACACAAGATGATGAAGGTGACAAATGTGTTGGATAATAGCAAATGGGAGAGGTCCTTCAATATCCAAGACCACCAAGCTTTCTTATAGACCTTCTTGCACCTTAGTGAGTGTATGGAATGATTGAACAAGATGGAATGATGATGGTGGTGTTGTTGCTTGTTCACGGCCGAGAGGGAGCAAGGAGAGGGAGAAATGGAGTGTGTGTTTGTGTGTGAGAGAGATGAGCATTAGATCTTCTTATAACCAAGTTTAGAGTATTAACCATTGGATAATATGTCTTGTAAGTACAATACAAATCTCTAATCCAATCTTAGGGGATCAAGTAAGATCATGGGGTGGGGCCACGTTGGTGACCATCCACCATGGGGGGGGGGGGGGTATTAGTTGTGGTTTAATGGTAAGTTAAGTTAGATGGTTAGTTTTCAAGTGTAATGTTTAGTGTTTAAGTTAATATGGTGTTATATAGTGTGTTAGGGTGTTCGGGGATCATAACTAGCTCAGAAATAATGAAACAATGCTTCTAGTATAGTTTTGATATTTCGGGTAGTGTCCGGTTGTTCGGTTAGATACCGGTTCATTAAAGTGTCAAACTATTCCGTTTAGTGTTCTTTATGTACCATTTTGTGACACTTTTAATTCCCGGCACTTAGGAAAGCATTCAGGACCATTTAGTCATATTTTTGCATGATACTAGCTTGTTAAAAAGCTGATTTTTGCTGAATTATGCAGAATTCTGCACTTTATGTGGGTTTTAGGCACTTCCCGGCACTTAAACTATTACTTAGGAATGCGGTTTTGTGGTCCTTACTTCCCTACACACCATACTAGTGTAGTACTTAGTCTCTGGCTCATACTGGGCCTCAAAACACTGTCTGTCTATGTACTGAACCTCGTCAGCATTTTTCTGAGTTATCTGCTAATTGTGCTAATTGTGCTTTGTGCATCATTTATGTTAATATGGTTTGCATGTAATAATGAAGTGACATCATGCAATATGTGATGCACATGTAAGTATGATACAGTAATCAGAAAGCAGCCAAGTATAATTTAGCACAATCATTAAGCACTAATCATAGTTAATTAATTGTACAGATATCTGGATTTTTGACGGTTGTCACACCACTACCCACAAAAGACTCGGAAGCCAAATCACCACCTCGTCGAACCAAGAACGACCCATCCAACAGTTATAAATTCTAAAAGTTCTACGCCCAAAATAAAGAGGGTTCGTAATCAAAATCAACGGGCTATGATTTGAGAGGTGTTTCGGCAAAGCCCTTAAGCATGCCTCTAGCCACCTGTCAAAAAAGTTAGAACAAACGAGCATCCTATCAATTTTACTAAGCTTTTTCCCGTTTTCCGCCCAGCACGTGAATCGCTTATCCTTCATATTGTACTCACGAAGCCATGCTCAAAAATAAACTTATTAAAATTTCTCGCGCACAAGGATTTGAACACCGAGTTCTTTCCTTCCTCTAGAAAGCGAACGACATTGAAATACCCAAGTAAAATCCAGAGACCCTGAGAATCCTCCATGATCTCCACAATAAGATCCCACAGATTATTTTTAGCCAGGACCCCTTGTGTAACGCCCCGAAACTCGAATTTATAATTCGATAGTATGCCTTCTTATGTAGGGTGTGAAATGTACTAACTAAGTTATTTAACTTATTTAAATACATAAAGACTAAGTATAAATGAAATGGTGATGTTGGTTGTAAATAACCAAAGGACTAATTAGAGGGACTAAAAGTAGCAAGTGGGGCAAACTTTATAAAAAAATCAGATTTTAAAGGAATGAAGTTGTGGCAAGTATGGGAATATGGTGAATCTTGAGGGACTTAGGGTGCCAAAATGGAAAATAAAATTTATTAAACAAAATATCACACACACACAAGGTGTGTGTGCGTGACTTCGATCAGGAGAAAGAGCAGAAGGATGAACCCTAGCTCTCAAGAACATCAACACAAATTCAGCCCAATCAAAGCTAAAATCGAATGGAAAATCATGCATGAATGAAGAATTAGCATCACTCAACATTAACAAACATGTGGTAAGTTGTAGATTTTTATTTGGTGAACTTTTAAGAAATGGGTTATGAACAAATCCGTGAAATTGTATGAAATTAAGCATGAATGGGTGTTAGAATCATTAAATAGAACATGTGTTATGCAAGATTTTGAGTAATTGGATGTTTTGGGGTGAAACCCACTTATAGTAGTAGAGATGATGATATGAATGATTCTACATGTTCAATACTTGTGTGATGTTGATATTTGATGTTGTATGTAATGAGTAATTGTTAGATAATGGTATAAAAGTTATATGATTCTAGTTGAAATTGATGATCCATGTTATGAACTAGGAAGAGTATGCATAAAATACTTGTACTATAGGCTTAAATGATGGCATGCACACCAAGTGTATGATGAAATGCTTAAGTGAAGTTAGGATGCAAAATGTTATGAAAAAGCTTGGTGTATATAAGAACGAAATACGAAAATGATGGCATGATCATGTTAAATTACTAATTTGAATATGGTTGTAAGCACATTTGCATCGAGAGTAGGTAATGTATATGGTGCCTTTCGTATAGCCTACTTTGATATTACGAGTAGATGGGAATAAGTCGAAAGTTCACATGATGAATTGTTGACTTCTGAAAGTCAACTAAGTATAAGAAACATGATTTGACTCGTTGTCGTAAAGGTAGGACTGTAGGAAGTAGTATGGTACATGTTATAGCAATACGTGTTATATGTACTGACATGATGAATTACATGAGCTTAAACGGATATGGACATGATTATATGAGTTATGTTTGTTAGAAATGACTAATGAAAGTTTAGTGTGAAATATGTGATTTATATGATAGTTAACATGTACAAATGAGTATGCTAAAAAGGGCGTGATTTTGATGAAATGGAAGTAAAGGAATCACGTCGAGACGGACTCAAGCACGAGGTGTTAACGGGTCAAGAAGAAGCAAGGAAGCGGATACGAGCATGGATGCATAAGGTAAGTGATTTCCGGAATCACTTCTTAGTTTATTTAAGCAAAGTTGTGTACTAGTTATTTATGCATGGTAAATGAAGTCTAATAAGGTTTGATTATATAAGTGAGGATTTTCGTTAAGTAGACCATACGGGTCAAAATAATGATTTATTGTAATACGAAATGGTGGCATAAGTAATGACGACGGTATGATAACCGGGTAATGGATAAAATTGTACGTAAGCATGCTAATCGAGTAACGGTGATGCGGGTTAATGGGCAAGTGGTTCGGTAGGAAATTACGAGTAAATGAATAAATAATTTCATAGATGGAAATTGTACTATCTAATGTTCAATTACGTAATAATGAATGAGTTTAATGCATACCGGGTATCGGGTGTGTAAATCACAAGTACGAAACTCCGGATAACGTAAAAGTATTATGGTTATAAGGTTCATGTAAGTTTTGGGCTAAAAGGAATGAGATGTTTGATGAAAACATGAACGGGGTGAATAAGTGAAAGCGGGTATATAAGCCGAGAGCTTTAAGTGAATATTTTCCTTAAACCGAATGTTGGATTTCAAGTTTATATGATAGAATGTGAATTTACAAGCATGTAGGAAGAAACGGGAGGTTAAACGGTTCAAAAGTTATGCGCGTTTTAGTGCGTACGGACGACGAAACGGAACTGCAGAAAAATGCAAAATCTAGAGGGCGTCGCCGACGGGTATGGGGGCTTCGCCGACGGGCACCGGAAAGTCAGTTTTTGGCTGACGAGTTATTTGACTGTCTACGGGAGTTTTGGGCTACGGGCATTTGCAACGGCCGTCGCCGACGGCCTCCCCATGTACAAATTTCTGAAATTTGCTATCTAAGTTGATTTGGGTATAGTAGGCTTCGGTTTGTTATCCGTGGACCACGGCGGGCCTCCCAAACATGATTTTGATCATTCCTTTGACGTTATGGGCTATAAATCTAAGTCTAAGTACCATGTAATTAATGTATGGATATATAAGAGGTATGTAAGGTCTTGAACGTGTACGTATGAGTGTATGTACATATGTAGACATGTATTTAAATATATATAAAGGTACGTATGAGTGTATGCAAGTAAGTAGAGACGTAGTAATGTATGTGCATATATAGATGTGTGTTTGGTATATATGAAGGTGCGTATGGGTGCATGCATGTTTGTAGAGATATAGGAAGGCATGTACGTATGCAGATGTGTATGTATGCATGTATGAATGTATGTACGCGTGATTTAGATACGTTGAGTAATACGTTATTAATAGTGTGCCTTGAGAATGAAAGGTAATGCAGGTACATTATTGAAGCCTTACCAGGACATGGATACGCGGGTGAAATGCTTAAAGTTAGAATGATAATGAATGGGAAGCGTACGAGATTGAATCTTGTTTATGTATTGTATACTAATTTTATGAATGTATGTGGTGAGTGCAGGTTGTACGTATCACTGGCGGTTATCACGAGGAATAGAGATCGAAGACCGAGTCACAAGATAGATTATACGGGAATAATTGAGTATGCACTTTAGTAAACAGGACTTATACTTTACTTTTGTAAAAGATACATATTAAAACGAACTTTCAAGTAGGTCAAGATGTTTCTAATGAAAGAAATTTTATGGCACGAATTTCCACTGCGACTTTTTGTCAAATACGCATTAGGGTCTTACAAGTTGGTATCAGAGCAATGGGTTGAGTGAAATCAAGTATGAGGAGATGAATACTTGAACTCAAACCTGTGTGCTCTTGTAACAAGAAACCCGTACAATCCGAGACTCGATCAAGATCTAAAGGTAGAAGCAAAGGTAAGTATGTATCAGATTATGTATTTGAAGGGAACTAATAGTATGTTATGTGAAGGGTAAGTGCAATTGTTCGGAAGGGAGGATCCGTGAATGCGGTGTAGGACCGGCATCAAGGCAAGTAATAAGATGAATTGACCCCTGGTACGTAAACTCAACGCGTGGATGTATGAAATGATATAATTAAGCAAGTGAAAGAAAATTTTAAATGAATATAATAACGACATGGTAAAGAAGTTTTAAAAATGTAACACGTGCCGAAACTTAATTCTTCAGACATAATGTGGCGATTACGCGAAGACACGAAACTAGTATGTGGATTGTGTACCTGGCCAGTACACAAGAAACGTATGACGTTCGTGAGACCGCGATAATTGTTACAGGTATGTCCGTTAGAATTGGGTAGCAGGTGGGCGTATGGGTGAAATGGGTAGTAAGACTACCGGGAGATTGAGAGTACCACGTAAGAGTGAAAAGCGCGAATGATAAGAATGAAGAATGTTGAATCCGTAAGAAAGTACGGATCAACAATGTATGAATGCAATATTTGAATCCGCGAGACGGATTCAAAGAATGAAAGATATGAATGCAATGCTTGAATCCGTGAGACGGATTCAAGGAATGAAAAGCATGAATGAAATGTTTGAATCCGCGAGACGGATTCAAAGAAAGAAAGATGCGAATGCAATGTTTGAATCCGCGAGACGGATTCAACGAATGAAAGATGTGAATGCAATGTTTGAATCCGCGAGACGGATTCAAAACATAGAAGGTACGAAAGGTATGAATAATGTGTTCGAATCCGCGAAACAGATTTAAGATATAAAAGACGGAACTAGTCTACATAAGAAGAAGATGATCGCTTGACCATGTATGCGTCAAACAAGTCATATAAGTAAACGTAAAACAAATGATCAAAAGAATGATAGGAATGAAAATATCCGAATGTGTAAGTAAATACGGACCAAACAAGTAAATATTCCTTAAGTGATATGATTCAAATTATGTTTAAACTTTCATATATACATATATATATATATATATGAATATATTTATGCAAATGCGTTGCATGCAAGAATGGTCGAAAGGGTAAATGGGTCTACGGGTCAGATGGCGATCGCCATTTGAACTAGGTAGTTAATGTTTTGATATGTTAAGTTTTGTACTCATAGGTGAGCTTGATGAATGGACACGCAATGTCACCAATCGGGAAGGAATGATCATCGTAAGATAAGGATAACGAATCAATGGAATCTACTCCCGTCAGGTATGTATAAAAAGGGTTGTAACTTTAATAGGAGGTTATGACTCGACTAGAGATGGATGTGTTAGAATAGAAGGTATATATACAAACCGTAATGCAAAATGTGGAGTGAATTTCAAAATGTTCATAATGAACGTCAGGTGGTATTGAACTTGAATGCTCTTAACTGTGGAAATTCTGATAAAATATAAGAGACGGCAAGTATCGTTAAGAAATGCTAACTTTGATGCTCGGCTTGTTGGCCATGTTCATTTGAACAAGACATTGTAGAAAAAGATACGCATGGCATAAATAACAATAGTAACCATGGAAATAATGCTTAGTCTTCGTGATTTAAGTACGGATAAGTAAGTTAAGAAGATAGGAACAATGCGTACGATTATATTTATTCATGAATAAGACTTTTGCAAAGACCCCGAATGAATTATGTTGTAGTGTGCCCTTTCAATGAGTACATGAGAAAGATAAGAGTAGGAATGAGAAAGGTTTCGGGATGAAACCTCCTTTAAGGGGGGTAGACTTGTAACGCCCCGAAACTCGAATTTATAATTCGATAGTATGCCTTCTTATGTAGGGTATGAAATGTACTAACTAAGTTATTTAACTTAGTTAAATACATAAAGACTAAGTATAAATGAAATGGTGATGTTGGTTGTAAATAACCAAAGGCCTAATTAGAGGGACTAAAAGTAGCAAGTGGGGCAAACTTTATAAAAAATTCAGATTTTAAAGGAATGAAGTTGTGGCAAGTATGGGAATATGGTGAATCTTGAGGGACTTAGGGTGCCAAAATGGAAAACAAAATTTATTAAACAAAATATCACACACACACAAGGTGTGTGTGCGTGACTTCGATCAGGAGAAAGAGCAGAAGGACGAACCCTAGCTCTCAAGAACATCAACACAAATTCAGCCCAATCAAAGCTAAAATCGAATGGAAAATCATGCATGAATGAAGAATTAGCATCACTCAACATTAACAAACATGTGGTAAGTTGTAGATTTTTATTTGGTGAACTTTTAAGAAATGGGTTATGAGCAAATCCATGAAATTGTATGAAATTAAGCATGAATGGGTGTTAGAATCATTAAATAGAACATGTGTTATGCAAGATTTTGAGTAATTGGATGTTTTGGGGTGAAACCCACTTGTAGTAGTAGAGATGATGATATGAATGATTCTACATATTCAATACTTGTGTGATGTTGATATTTGATGTTGTATGTAATGAGTAATTGTTAGATAATGGTATAAAAGTTATATGATTCTAGTTGAAATTGATGATCCATGTTATGAACTAGGAAGAGTATGCATAAAATACTTGTACTATAGGCTTAAATGATGGCATGCACACCAAGTGTATGATGAAATGCTTAAGTGAAGTTAGGATGCAAAATGTTATGAAAAAGCTTGGTGTATATAAGAACGAAATACGAAAATGATGGCATGATCATGTTAAATTACTAATTTGAATATGGTTGTAAGCACATTTGCATCGAGAGTAGGTAATGTATATGGTGCCTTTCGTATAGCCTACTTTGATATTACGAGTAGATGGGAATAAGTCGAAAGTTCACATGATGAATTGTTGACTTCTGAAAGTCAACTAAGTATAAGAAACATGATTTGACTCGTTGTCGTAAAGGTAGGACTGTAGGAAGTAGTATGGTACATGTTATAGCAATACGTGTTAAATGTACTGACATGATGAATTACATGAGCTTAAACGGATATGGACATGATTATATGAGTTATGTTTGTTAGAAATGACTAATGAAAGTTTAGTTTGAAATATGTGATTTATATGATAGTTAACATGTACAAATGAGTATGCTAATAAGGGCGTGATTTTGATGAAATGGAAGTAAAGGAATCACGTCGAGACGGACTCAAGCACGAGGTGTTAACGGGTCAAGAAGAAGCAAGGAAGCGGATACGAGCATGGACACATAAGGTAAGTGATTTCCGGAATCACTTCTTAGTTTATTTAAGCAAATTTGTGTACTAGTTATTTATGCGTGGTAATTGAAGTCTAATAAGGTTTGATTATATAAGTGAGGATTTTCGTTAAGTAGACCATACGGGTCAAAATAATGATTTATTGTAATACGGAATGGTGGCATAAGTAATGACGACGGTATGATAACCGGGTAGTGGATAAAATTGTACGTAAGCATGCTAATCGAGTAACGATGATGCGGGTTAATGGGCAAGTGGTTCGGTAGGAAATTACGAGTAAATGAATAAATAATTTCATAGGTGGAAATTGTACTATCTAATGTTCAATTACGTAATAATGAATGAGTTTAATGCATACCGGGTATCGGGTGTGTAAATCACAAGTACGAAACTCTGGATAACGTAAAAGTATTATGGTTATAAGGTTCATGTAAGTTTTGGGCTAAAAGGAATGAGATGTTTGATGAAAACATGAACGGGGCGAATTAGTGAAAGCGGGTATATAAGCCGAGAGCTTTAAGTGAATATTTTCCTTAAACCGAATGTTGGATTTCAAGTTTATATGATAGAATGTGAATTTACAAGCATGTAGGAAGAAACGGGAGGTTAAACGGGTAAACGGTTCAAAAGTTATGCGCGTTTTAGTGCGTACGGACGACGAAACGGAACTGCAGAAAAATGCAAAATCTATAGGGCGTCGCCGACGGGTATGGGGGCGGTTTCTGAAATTTGCTATCTAAGTTGATTTGGGTATAGTAGTCTTCGGTTTGTTATCTGTGGACCACGGCGGGCCTCCCAAACATGATTTTGATCATTTCTTTGACGTTATGGGCTATAAATCCAAGTCTAAGTACCATGTAATTAATGTATGGATATATAAGAGGTATGTAAGATCTTGAACGTGTACGTATGAGTGTATGTACATATGTAGACGTGTATTTAAATATATATAAAGGTACGTATGAGTGTATGCAAGTAAGTAGAGACGTAGTAATGTATGTGCATATGTAGATGTGTGTTTGGTATATATGAAGGTGCGTATGGGTGAATGCATGTTTGTAGAGATATAGGAAGGCATGTACGTATGCAGATGTGTATGTATGCATGTATGAATGTATGTACGTACGCGTGATTTAGATACGTTGAGTAACACGTTATTAATAGTGTGCCTTGAGAATGAAAGGTAATGCAGGTACATTATTGACGCCTTACCAGGACATGGATACGCGGGTGAAATGCTTAAAGTTAGAAAGATAATGAATGGGAAGCGTACGAGATTGAATCTTGTTTATGTATTGTATACTAATGTTATGAATGTATGTGGTGAGTGCAGGTTGTACGTATCACTGGCGGTTATCACGAGGAATAGAGATCGAAGACCGAGTCACAAGATAGATTGTACGGGAATAATTGAGTATATACTTTAGTAAACAGGACTTATACTTTACTTTTGTAAAAGATACATATTAAAACGAACTTTCAAGTAGGTCAAGATGTTTGTAATGAAAGAAATTTTATGGCACGAATTTCCGCTGCGACTTCTTGTCAAATACGTATTAGGGTCTTACACCTTGCGGGGCATAAACATTCAAAATGTTCACCACAGATCCAACGTATTCGATCATCTCGAATGGTCCTATATATCTAGGGCTCCTCTCGCCCTTCATATCGAAACACATCACACCTTTCGAGGGTCGCACTTTCAGTAGAACCTTGTTCCCTATTTGGAACTTCATGAGGTTTGCGCCTCTTGTCAGCATTGCTCTTCTGCCGATTACTGGCAGTTTCAGAAGATTAACGGATTCGTTATATCTTATCCGTCGTCTCCAGGAAAATTTCAGGTCCTAATAGTTGGCTTCCCAACTTCTGCCTAACAAACGGGCGTTTGACACCTTCTCCCATACAAGGCCTCCAAAGGAGCATCCTTGATGCTTATATAATAATTATTAGTATAGGAGAACATAATTAGGGTAAGATGGTCATTCCAATTACTACCGAAAACGATTCTTAAAGAAGTAGCTAACCCTTGTGGTTGGTCGAACAAATCGACGATCCTGAACAGCAGATAACGGTTTTCCATCGTTACTTGGTTCGGTTCACGATAATCAATGCACAAGCGCATTGAACCTTCCTTTCTCTTAACAATCAATAATCGGAGCTCCCAAGATGATAAGCTAGACTGTACAAGCCTTTCTATAAAAGCTCCTCTAATTTGGGCTCTTTGTTCCTTCACCTCCGTTGGTGCTAACCGATATGGGGTTTGACGTGCGTGTGAGTGTATATATTTTTTAGTTATTTTTAGCTCTTTTTACTCACCGATTTCAAGTTTTAAATTTATAAAACACGATATTCCACTATCACTCTACACACACGCTTAGGGCAAGTATACCCATCGCGGATGTAGTATAGTGATGGCAAGATACTGAGGTCGTCCAAGAACACAAGTGCTTTTAGTACCGGCTTATCGTCAACGTCTAATCGAACCAACTTTTGAGAAAAGATTTTTAAACTAATAAAAAGATAAAAACAGGAAATAAAAATAAAATAAAAAAACAATAGACAAGAAAGAATCACTTGGATCCAACTTATCTTTCATGTACCCTTTTGATGATTTCCGCACTTTGGGCATTTTAAGAGATTATCTTAGTTATAGTAGTAGGCCCCTCTTCCAAGGCGACATTACCCTCAACCTAGTGGTTTGAGTCATGAAGGATACAATCCCAAGAGGTTGGATTATTGAAAGATAATTATGTAAGAGATTAATGCAAAATATGGTGGACCCCCTTCCGGGGTGGCGATCACCCTCAACCCATTGGTCTTTGTCAGCAGGGATACAGGGTTGGTTTAATGTTTTATTTAAAATTTTAAGAATAAGGGATTCAAGCTTTTTGCACCTCTCCCATGGTGGGTAATGCCCGCTCCGACTCGTGAGGTGTTACTGGGCTTGAACCAGATTCTCGCAGGATCTATACACTGAACGAGACATAGAATTACCCAAACCACCATTCTAACCCCCTTCCAGGCAATTAACATGCTTTATATAGACCGTAAAGACATGAATATGTTGAATCAACGAACATATGAAGAATGATTGAGTAAATTCGCCTTGAATATAAAATAAACTATTTATTAACGTCATTAATACATACCCAATTAAAAAGGAGCCAAAGATTGGAAATCATAAATGAATACATAAAAGAAAAGTCTTCACCAAGTGATGTAAGAATTTAGCCAAGCATGGCCTTTGTTTGACAAAGATTCTTACGATCAATCTTGGATCCCGAAACTACACACACGCTCTAAAGATGGAAAATGGTTGATGGTATTGTAGTGGTGGGGGAGTGGTGGCAAGTGAGAGAGAAGTGGTTTGCCAAGGGATGAGTTGAAGTGAAACCAAACATCCCTATTTATAGCTAAAAACAGAACATCCAGCACGGCCCGTGCCCGCCTGGCACAGCCCCGTGCCCATCAGTCTCTCTCTTCTACATTAACTGTAGTGTCAGACTTGTACTAACACGGCCCCGTGTGTCAACGGCACGTCCCGTGGCGAAAGTACTTGTTGTGCTTCTTCAGATTCTGGAAATCTATGAGTTGACCACGCCCCGTGTTGGCTTAGCACGGCCCTGTGTTGAGCTTGAATTTTGTCTTTTGTTGTTGTCTCTTTCTGCTGCAGCAAATTCCCACCGGGCACGGCCCGTGCTAGGTGAGCACGGCCCCGTTCCAAAGCTTCTGTCTTTGTTATTTCTTGGGTTTGGATGTGGACGGGGGATCGAGAAGTTGGTCAATCCTTCCTTATAGCATTTTATGTTGGTTTTTGCTGTCTTTTTGCTTCTTTTCTTCTTTTAAGCTCATTTGACCCTGTTTATTCAAAAGGAACAAAAACGCAAGCTTTTTCCAACATTAGTACTAGAAAAGGGTTGATTTTAGGCCTCATTTGATGTAATTTATATGTTGTATTTTGGACACATCAAATATCCCCACACTTGAATCTTTGCCTGTACTCAAGCAAAAACTCTTTTATTAGCTTTACACACCCAAATGGAATGGGTAGAAGCGAAAGTTTTTAGACTTATCTTTAGAGTGTCGGGAATCCAAGTTCTAATCTATTTTGTTTTTATTTTATTTACATACTTATTTGGTCATGAATTATTTACAACACAATTAAAGAAAAATTATTTATTTTTGGGCATAGCATGCCTTTATAAAACTTTTATTGTTTATATACTTGTTTTTACATACCTCACTAGTAATCACTCAACACTCGGCCGAAAAATGTATAAGTGGGAACGCTCGAACCCAATTTGGAAACTACTCCTTCTATAGGCGTGACAAGTAATCAAATCTCCTCCTTTTTTATATTTTAATCCTTGTAGGTATCGAAAGGACTTTAAAAGGGTAGGCTAGGGCTCGGGTAGGTGAGTTTTATTTGAAAGTGGCTAAAAGTAGTAAAATGTCGGCTTTTTGAAAATATTTTATGGTGACTTAGTCCAAACTATATGATTATAAGCAACATTGTTTTTGCTTATTTATTCTAAGTGTCTTCATAGCTTCTTTTTTTTTTTTGAGTAAATTGACTAGGTCACTTATTTTGCTAAAATTTTTCGAAAGAGCCGCATTTACTGAAAATAAAAAATAAGAAAGTGAAAAAGTTGAATTTTTGGGGTGATGGGTGGTTTATTTTGCAAAATTTTTGTGGGTCAAAGAAACAAAAGGTTTTCAAGGCTCAAAGTGGTTTGTCTAGGGGGAGTATTTTTTTTGGGAAAAGCAAATGAAAAATAAAGGTTTTTAGATAGAAAACGGGTTTAGTTCTAATGCCTCTGTCATTTACTTACTTGGATTAGTGTCGGTAAGGACTTGGGATGCATTGCTTTGGCAAGTTCTAGAGTTGTAAGAACCAAATGGGCTAAATCACACAAGAAACGAAAATTTGAGCTTATTAGTATAAATGTTTATTTGTGCTCATTAAAGGCTCAAAACTCACTTTTTGTGGGAAAAAGGGTTGTAATGTAAAAATTCATATATAAACAAGTTTATTTTTATAAGGATTTGTTAAGCCCATTTTTATAATTTTCTTTAATTGGTTCTTTTTATCATGACGTGTTGATGTAAATTAATAAAAACATCATTTTTAGAACTTATTTACCCAACTAATCTAAGATAAGTAAAAGAAAGAAAATAAAATTTTTGAAAAATTTGGGTGTTTAGTGGTTCCAACCGAGTTTTGTGTAAGGCTTGGTTTTAGGACAAGTGATTCAAGGTTTTAACCTCCCCCACACACTTAAGTTACACATTGTCCCCAATGTGTCACAAAAAGGATTTATTTAGGTTAAATGCATAAAAGTGCGGAAAATAACAAAAATTTTCAGTTACTGGGGACTGGGCACTGGGGAGTGTTGGATGGACACGGCACGTGCTCAGATTGCCAGTGACTGGGTTTTTTAGAAAACTTACAGTGGAGTGAGCAAGGGGTCGTGCCGGGTGAGCACAGCCCGTGTCACAGTTTTGAGAAAAAACTTTTTGTCACCAGTGGCATGGGCACGGGGGCGTGTTGTGTAACACCCCGTGTTTTCGGAAGTCAAAGTCAAGTCAAGGTCAAAGTCAACGACCGATTGTACGAATTTCACTTATAGTAAATTCGTTATTTTAATTGTATTATGTGGAGTAAGTGTTGTTAATTGCTAAAATCGATGTGTGTTAATCGCTATCTAAACGACTTACGACTGTGAATTATAGGAAGTAACAATGCGATAAAGTTAACTAATCGATAACCAAGCTATGCTACTCGACATCGAATCGTGATACGAACCGCAACTCGATTTAATTTGGTTATTATACGTGTGTGTGTGCCTTATGTGTTACTTGTGCGTGTTATATATATATATATATATATATATATATATATATATATATATATATATGCTGTGGAAATCAATCGAACTTAATCGAAACTCAAAACGTAATCGAACCCGAATCCGAATCGAAATCGAACTATGATAGTTAGTAGTTGGGACTAAAAGTAATTTGACTAGGAAACCCTATCGTGACGAGCCGCTCGCAATCGAAATCGAAACATCAAAAATCATCGCGTCAAACAATCGAACCAAGTGCCATCTTGCCATCCGACCGGATAGCCACTACGTCACAGGTCAGGCGTCATCCGACCGGATCGTCATCCGAGCGGTGTGTCACCCGATCGGATAACCCTTTCCTCTTTTGGAATCCTATAAATACCCTTGTCATTGTCATTCTTTCCATTTCTGGAAACACTCTGTCCGAACCATTCGTGCTCCTCACCTTTTCTTCGATTTCTCTCAATCCAGGTAAGATCTCGCCCTAAATCTTGTACTTTCTTGATCCACACGCACTCCTACACCTTTCTATATTTTAATTCTTAACTTTTAACCGTGAAATCACTTGGTTTCGGGTGTTCTAGGGTGACATCATCATGTGTTCTTCAAGAACTTCATGTTTTGACTTCAATCCACCAAGAACCGCCGAGATCTAACCGATTTCCACGCAACCATACAAAGATCTTGTAAAGATCTCGACACAAGAATGGTGAAAAAGGTTTGAAAGATGGTTTCAACTTTCTTTCAACTCTTTTGCACTCCAAGTACTCAAAACCGATAGGATCCGACCCTGATTTAGTCTTCTACTCGATTGTAGTGTTGTACTAGCTCAAGATCCGGATTCTACCCACGAGACTACCGATTTCGGGTTAGTCAGGAACAACCGTCTCGAGCCGGTAACCGGCCGGACTAGGGTGATTCCTGGTCGGGTTTGGTCATCTGGGTCGAACTAGGGGTTCTGTTGGTAAACACGTTGTCAAAGTGTCTCGACATAACGACAAACCTTCAAAACGACCAAGTGTAGGACGAACAGGACAATCAGAACGGATTGCTGTCCGATCGGATAGGTCATCCGAACGGATTGTCATCCGAACGGATCACACTTGGGTCCCACCGTTAAAAACAATCTTAGCTGAAGTTTGAGTATCAAACGATTTGCAATCCGATCGGATGACCATCTGACTGGATTACTCTTCGGATAATGAGATACTAAGACTTTAAAGACTTAAACAATTTTCAACATGTTCAACAACCAGGTTGCCATCCGATCGGGTTGCCATCCGATCGAATGACACTTCTGTTGTGAGCTTGTCTTCCCTAAGTAATCTCACCACCAAGTTACCGTCCGACCGGATGACCATCCGAACGGATTGTCCTCCGCACGACCCACCATCCGATCGCACGACTTGATGGATAGAGATACTTCCATGTTTTCAAAATACTACAACGAAAACTTCCAAGGTCAAGCCATCATGTACAAACACATACTTCTTATAGGAAGAAACAATCCACTCGAATCGTCATCCGACCGGATCACTATCCGACCGGATGACCACTCGAACGGATTGTTATCCGCACGAATCGCTGTCCGATCGGATTACCATCCGATCGAACCACTATCCGACCCCTTCATACTTTGTGACGTTTTACGCACCACTTATCGTTATACAATCTAATCTACTCAGGCTAATCTTACTCGCTAAGCGCTCCCTTCAATCCATCAATCGCTGTGAGTATACTCGATCCCTTTTTGCTTTAAGCACTTTTGGGTGTTACATACGTTACGACTATTCAAATCACATCAAACACACTACTCAATACTATTTGAACGTTAACCGTTAATGCATGTTATACGTGGCTTATGAATGCTTGTTTGTTATGTTTACACATGGAATGTTGTCTACCTGCCTTAGCAACGATAGTACTATAGTTTGGACTCAGCACCCGTTCACACGGGGGTTGTTAAGGACCATTACTTGCATGGATTACAGTGGTAATCATGTATTGCGAACTGCCTCGGGCAGTCAACCCACAGTCATTGGTATCGATGGACCTATGTCGATAACTAACGTGCTTCATTTCACTATGTGTACGTGCTGGTTATGCGTAAATGAATTCGAACTCTATATGCTATTATCAAACTTGTATGCTCACCCTTACATTTTATGTATTGACTTTATTTTAACGTATGTGACAGGTGCTTAGGACACACACTTGGTAGGAATTTGAAGCTAGAATAAAGCTTTAGAGCCCAACAAATAGTTGTCTGTAGTGGTCGAACTAAGGGTCTCTAGAAGCAGATAAACAATTGCTGTCTATTTAAATCTGAGTTGTCGGAACAGAATATTTGCCTAGATTTTGTCTGTAATAATTGTTTTACTGTTTGAGGTACGGTATGGGACGTATTACTTAAATTGAATGGTATTGATAATTGTTATGGAAACTTCTGGACAATCTGTTTCGCTCAGTGCCATGCCCCGATGATTCCGCCATCGGTTGGGGTGTGACAGATTGGTATCAGAGCCATAACTATAGGGAATTAGGCAAGACTCGACCTAGTCCGGGTCGATGTCTTAGAAACCTAGTCTATAGCTAGGAACCAACAGACCGATTTATGCATATCCAGTAGGGATTATGTACGAACTTATTCCTCGCTATTTCTCGCTTATGCTACACTATCACTACACTCGAATTTACAGCTATAAATAGGCGATAAAGTCGAGATTAGGTGTGAAAGCCACAAACTCTTGACTAAATTGCTTGAATTAATGTTGTTTTATCAACTTATCAATGATTTCTTCTTTCTTTTTCAATAACGAACGCTTGTTCAACGGGGGAATTATACCGAATCAGGAGTGAAATCCATATTTTGATGAATAATCTCCTCTATTTTTATCAACAACAGGGACGAAGTTGTTAAGCCAGGGGTGAAACTCTAACCTTGACGACTTGTTCCGCACATTTTACAAAACTCTCACCAAAGTCTCGACGGACTCCAACGACCTGAAGTCACGACGCGACTAACGGGATGTGTGCCAAACGCCCGAGAATCGAGGCAAGGACACAGACCTGAAAGTCAAACGTAGACGAAAAGTCCTTGCAAATAGTTGAAACGCTTTGGTTAGTCGCAGTCTACTAGCCGCAGACAATCTACTTCTCGAATTTTATGTGTTTTCAATTCTGAGCCCGCAACTGCTGACTCTGATGATTCGTCGATTTTATGAGTTATGTGTGTGTTACCTGTTTATGTGTTTAAATTTTCGGAACTTGCTCGATTTCGCTTCCACTTCGATCGGTACGAACGACTCGCACTTCGCTTTTCTATCTCCAATCGCTAACAAATCGCTGAATTTTGGACAACCTTAAGCTACGATATACGCTTATACTACGCTATTTTCGAGTAATCGCAGACTTGAATGATAGGTTTCCGTATTCTGACTGCCTCTTGTGTTAAAAATGTTTCTGTGATTTCCGTGCTTATGTGTTAATGTGATTCTGTGCTCTACGTGCTTATGTGTTGATGTGATTTTGGTTCCACATGGTTATATGTCTAAGTGTTCACTTGATATGTGTTCCTGAGCTTTAGTAAGTAGTAGACGTGTGAGGTGAGATTCGAATACAACGTATTGAGTCTTGTGACGATGTCTGTTGAAGACAATGTCGTCTGGATCCCGTCACGCACTTTCTCGTCAAGAAAAGAGAGACAAACACCTTGCTTCCATCATCGCTAAAAGTGTAGCAAAGGCCGTGAGTGATGTTTATGAGAATGCCAGCAAATCGTCTGAGGAATTGAGAACCAAAGCTCCTAACGCTACCGCGAAGACCTTCAATTTCAAGCAATTCAAGTCATGTGGGCCAAAAGAATTCACTGGCGAGGGAGGTCCCACTGCACTATTTCACTGGTTTGATTCCATTGAGGTTACTCTGCGACAGAGTGGTTGCCCTGATGACCTCCGTACTCTGAATGCTACCGGCGTTTTCCAGTCCCGTGCACTAGACTGGTGGACGGCCGAGAGGAACAAGCGAGGGAATGCAGCCTTCGGTATGTCGTGGGACGAGCTCAAGGAAGTTATGCTAGAGGAATTCTGCCCTCCTCACGAACGTCAAAAGCTAGAAGATGAATTTTGGCACATATAGCAAAAGGATGGTGACAATGCTGGTCTCACTGCTCGTTTCAAACAGCTCAGCATTATCTGTCCCGATCAAGTCAAGACTCCAGACATGGCAATCAAGAAGTACATCCGGGCCCTGCCCGACTGCGTTGCTGATTTTGTGCAAGCGGCTAAGACTACGACGATCGAGGAAACTTATCAACTGGCCGCTGAAATCAACGACAAGCGGGTTAAGGCTGGTGTCTGGGATAAGACTTCGAAGCATCTGCATCAAGCTACCGCTACCGCACCAACTGCTGAACCCACCTCATCGAGCAACAAGAGGAAGAACAAAAGAAAGAACAACTCCAGCAACAAGAACTGTGCGATCACTGCTGCACCAGTTCAATCCGTACCAGCTCAACAGCGCCAAGTGGCAGCACCTGTGACCAATGCACCTCTTGCTAAGCGGGCATACACTGGGCCACATCCGCTCTGCCCTACTTGTACCTACCATCACCCGACTGCCATTGCTTGCCGTTTTTGCGCTCATTGCAATGTGTACGGTCATTTTACTGCCAACTGCCGTATTCGACAAGCTCCTGCTCATCAAGCTCTACTCACCGCCCCACAGGGTCAACAAGATCCTCCGGCACCCGCGGTCAAAGCCAGAGCCTGCTTCGCATGTGGCGATCCTAACCATTTCGCCAACATGTGCCCAAACAGGGTTGTGAAACAAGAGCCCCAGCAGCAACAGCCTCAACAGCAGCAGCAACAGCAGCAACAGCAACAACAGGCCACACGCGCCAGAACTTTCAACATTAACGTGCGCCAAGCCCAAGCCGAAAACAACGTCGTTAATGGTACGTTCCTTGTGAATGGTATTTATGCATCATGTTTGTTTGATACTGGAGCCGATAATTGCTTTGTGTCGATCGAATTCGAGAAGCTCCTTAGTCGTAAACGCTCCAAACTCCCTTCGACGTTCGATGTAGAAGTCGCCACTGGAAGAACTATCGCCGTCAATTCCGTTATCCGTGATTGTACTCTTGAACTCAATAATCACATCTTCCCAATCGACCTCATTCCGATGCAACTCGGAAGTTTCGACGTCATAGTAGGCATGGATTTTCTACGCGAAAACCATGCTGAAGTTGTGTGTTATGATAAGATGATTCGATTCTCGCTCGCAAATGGTGACTTATTGTGTGTATACGGTGAGACTGCATCGAAAGGGCTCAAGCTCATGTCGTGTGTCCAAGCTAGCAAGTATCTCCGCAAGGAATACAGAGCTTTATTGTCAAACATTGTAGTAGCGGAGAAGGAAAAGAAAGAGAAGAAGGAAGTGAAAGACGTTCCTGTGGTTCGTGAATTTCCTTTTGTTTTTCCAGAAGATCTTCCCGGACTACCGCCAAGTCGTGATATCGACTTTCGCATCGACCTCATTCCTGGAGCCAATCCTGTTGCCAAAGCCCCTTACCGACTCGCGCCGTCCGAAACGCGTGAACTCTCAAACCAACTCCAGGAATTACTTGAGAAATGCTTCATTCGCCCGAGCACCTCTCCTTGGGGCGCGCCAGTCCTTTTCGTCAAAAAGAAGGATGGGTCGTTCCGGATGTGCATCGACTATCGGGAATTGAATAAGTTAACTATCAAGAACCGCTATCCCCTACCTCACATCGACGACTTGTTTGATCAGCTACAAGGTGCTACGTGTTTCTCGAAGATTGATCTACGTTCAGGCTACCATCAACTACGCATACAAGAGGAGGATATACCCAAAACCGCGTTTCGCACCCGATATGGTCATTACGAATTCGTTGTTATGCCTTTTGGCTTAACCAACGCACCAGCGGTTTTCATGGATCTGATGAATCGCGTGTGTAAACCATATCTCGACCGTTTCGTCATCGTATTCATTGACGACGTCTTGATCTATTCCAAATCGAAAGCCAAACACGAGCAACATCTACGTTTGGTTCTCGAGCTACTCCAGGGGAACCAACTCTATGCCAAGTTCTCCAAGTGCGAATTCTGGTTGGAGAAAGTTCAATTTCTGGGTCACATTGTTAATAGTCAAGGCATTCACGTCGGTCCTGCGAAGATTGAAGCCGTTAAGAGTTGGGTTATGCCTAAGAACCCGTCTGAAGTCCGTTCTTTCCTCGGACTAGTGGGCTATTATCGACGATTTATCGAAGGATTCTCAAAGATCGCTGTGCCGCTTACCTCTCTCACGCGTAAGGATCAGCCTTTTGTCTGGGGAACCAAACAAGAGACTGCCTTTCAAACCCTCAAGCATAAGCTTTGTAATGCTCCTGTTCTCACATAGCCCGACGGAAACGACAATTTCATTGTCTATTGTGATGCTTCCAACCTTGGTCTCGGTTGTGTCCTCATGCAACGGAACAAGGTTATAGCTTACGCGTCTCGTCAACTTAAAATCCACGAGAAGAACTATACAACCCATGATCTCGAGCTAGGCGCGGTTGTTTTTTCATTAAAGATTTGGCGACACTACCTGTATGGTACCAAGTGTACGATCTTCACCGATCATAGAAGCCTACAACATATCTTTAATCAGAAGGAACTTAATTTGCGTCAACGCCGATGGGTCGAACTTCTCAACGATTACGACTGTGAGATCCGCTATCACCCAGGCAAGGCGAATGTTGTTGCCGACACACTCAGCAGACGGAGTTATCTGCTCAACACTCGTAATGTTCAAGCTCAGCACGACCTCGAAACCCTTATTCGTGAAGCCCAGCATGCATGTTTTAATGAACGTACGCTGAAGAGGGAACGAATCTACCACGATGGAGCCCAGCTTGTGAGCAAATCGAATGGGATATTCCACTTTCGGGACCGAATCTGGATTCCCAAACGAACCGATTTATGACAGATCTTGATGGACGAAGCCCACAAATCTCGGTATTCTATTCACCCCGGTGCTGATAAAATGTACCAGGACCTTCGTTATAAGTACTGGTGGCCGGGTATGAAAAGGGATATCGCTCTCTACGTCGGAAAATGCCTAACTTGTGCTAGAATCAAGGCTAAACATCAAAGACCCTCTGGCTTACTCGAACAACCACCAATTCCTCTGTGGAAGTGGGAAAGTATAGCTATGGATTTCGTAACAAAGCTTCCGCACACGTCATCAGGTCACGACAGCATTTGGGTTGTGGTTGACCGTTTGACCAAATCAGCTCACTTCTTGCCGATACGAGAGGACTACAAGGTAGAACGATTAGCCCGAATCTACACCGACGAGATCATTTGTAATCATGGGACGCCTCGTGACATCATCTCTGATTGTGATGCTCGGTTTACCTCGCGACTGTGGGAAACGTTTCAAACGGCACTCGGTACGTCGCTTAATCTAAGTACCGCATTCCACCCTCAAACCGACGGTCAGACTGAAAGAACGATTCGTACTCTTGAAGACATGCTCCGTTCGTGTGTCTTAGACTTCGGTGGTAATTGGGATAAATACCTGTCGTTGGTCGAATTCTCATATAACAACAGTTATCATTCCAGCATACAAATGGCACCATTCGAGGCATTATACGGAAGAAGATGTCGGTCGCCTATTGTGTGGCACGAGATCGGTCACTCACAACTAACCGGTCCCGAGCTACTGCAAGAAACGATAGACAAAATTTTCCAAATCCGAGACAACCTAGTGAAAGCTCGAGATCGACAGAAAAGTTACGCCGATAAGAAACGCAAGCCCCGGGAATTTGACGTTGGTGACCACGTACTCCTAAAGGTATCACCTTGGAAGGGTGTGGTCCGATTCGGCAAAAAGGGAAAACTCGCGCCTCGATATGTTGGACCTTTTAAGATTCTAGAAAGGATCGGAAAAGTCGCCTATAGACTCGAACTACCGGAGGAACTTAGTAACGTCCACCAGATTTTCCATGTGTCAAACCTCCGAAAGTGCCTAGCCGACCACGACTTACATATCTCTCTCGATGACTTACAAGTAAACGAAACATTACACTTCGTGGAGAAGCCTGTCGAAATCATGGATCGCCAAACCAAGCAGCTCAGATGCTCTCGCATTCCTATTGTGAAAGTCCGATGGGAAGGAAAACGAGGCGCAGAGTTCACTTGGGAACTCGAAAGCGACATGAAGGCGAAGTACCCGCAGTTGTTTAGATAGAGAAGCTAGAGAGAGAAAGTGGCATTGTGATTCAAGCGTTTTGTACGATTTCATATCAATCTATAGAATCACCGATTATATTACGTTCTCGTGTGTTTGGTCACGTTCGTGTACGGATTCCGCACGTCACACGTTCGGTTCTCAAACATGTATCACGGCGTTGTACAACTTTGAGCTTAATTTCGGGACGAAATTCCTTAAACAAGGGGAGGCTGTAACACCCCGTGTTTTCGGAAGTCAAAGTCAAGTCAAGGTCAACGACCGACTGTACGAATTTGACTTATAGTAAATTCGTTATTTTAATTGTATTATGTGGAGTAAGTGTTGTTAATTGCTAAAATCGATGTGTGTTAATCGCTATCTAATCGACTTACGACTGTGAATTATAGGAAGTAACAATGCGATAAAGTTAACTAATCGATAATCAAGCTATGCTACTCGACATCGAATCGTGCTATGAACCGCAACTCGATTTAATTTGGTTATTATACGTGTGTGTGTGCCTTATGTGTTACTTGTGCGTGTTATATATATATATATATATATATATGCTGTGGAAATCAATCGAACTCAATCGAAACTCGAAACGTAATCGAACCCGAATCCGTATCGAAATCGTACTATGATAGTTAGTAGTTGGGACTAAAAGTAATTTGACTAGGAAACCCTATCGTGACGAGCCGCTCGTAATCGAAATCGAAACATAAAAAATCGTCGCGTCAAACAATCGAACCAAGTGCCATCCGGCCGGATAGCCATCCGACCGGATAGCCACTACGTCACAGGTCAGGCGTCATCCGACCAGGATGCCATCCGACCGGATCGTCATCCGAGCGGTGTGTCACCCGATCGGATAACCCTTTCCTCTTTTGGAATCCTATAAATACCATTGTCATTGTCATTCTTTCCATTTCAGGAAACACTCTGTCCGAACCATTCGCGCTCCTCACCTTTTCTTCGATTTCTCTCAATCCAGGTAAGATCTCGCCCTAAATCTTGTACTTTCTTGATCCACACACACTCCTACACCTTTCTATCTTTTAATTCTTAACTTTTAACCGTGAAATCACTTGGTTTCGGGTGTTCTAGGGTGACGTCATCATGTGTTCTTCAAGAACTTCATGTTTTGACTTCAATCCACCAAGAACCGCCGAGATCTAACCGATTTCCACGCAACCATGCAAAAATCTTGTAAAGATCTCGACACAAGAATGGTGAAAAAGGTTTGAAAGATGGTTTTAACTTTCTTTCAACTCTTTTGCACTCTAAGTACTCAAAACCGATAGGATCCGACCCTGATTTAGTCTTCTACTCGATTGTAGTGTTGTACTAGCTCAAGATCCGGATTCTAACCACGAGACTACCGATTTCAGGTTAGTCAGGAACAACCGTCTCGAGCCGGTAACCGACCAGACTAGGGTGATTCCTGGTCGGGTTTGGTCATCTGGGTCGAACTAGGGGTTCTGTTGGTTAACACGTTGTCAAAGTGTCTCGACATAACGACAAACCTTCAAAACGACCAAATGTAGGACGAACAGGACAATCAGAACGGATTGCTGTCCGAACGGATTGCTGTCCGATCGGATAGGTCATCCGAATGGATTGTCATCCAAACGGATCACACTTGGGTCCCACCTTTAAAAACAATCTTAGCTGAAGTTTGAGTATCGAACGAATTGCAATCCGATCGGATGATCATCTGACTGGATTACTCTTCGGATCATGAGATACTAAGACTTTAAAGACTTAAACAATTTTCAGCATGTTCAACAACAAGGTTGCCATCCGATCGGATTGCCATCCGATCGAATGACACTTCTGTTGTGAGGTTGTCTTCCCTAAGTAATCTCACCACCAAGTTACCGTCCGACCGGATGACCATCCGAACGGATTGTCCTCCGCACGACCCACCATCCGATCGCACGACTTGATGGATAGAGATACTTCCATGTTTTCAAAATACTACAACGAAAACTTCCAAGGTCAAGCCATCATGCACAAACACATACTTCTTATAGGAAGAAACAATCCACTCGAATCGTCATCCGACCGGATGACCACTCGAACGGATTGTTATCCGCACGGATTGCTGTCCGATCGGATTACCATCCGATCGAACCACTATCCGACCCCTTCATACTTTGTGATGTTCTACGCACCACTTATCGTTATACAATCTAATCTACTCAGGCTAATCTTACTAGCTAAGCGCTCCCTTCAATCCATCAACCGTTGTGAGTATACTCGATCCCTTTTTGCTTTAAGCACTTTTGGGTGTTACATACGTTACGACTATTCAAATCACATCAAACACACTACTCAATACTATTTGAACGCTAACCGTTAATGCATGTTATACGTGGCTTATGAATGCTTGTTTGTTATGTTTACACATGGAATGCTGTCTACCTACCTTAGCAAGGATAGTACTATAGTTTGGACTCAGCACCCGTTCACACGGGGGTTGTTAAGGACCATTACTTGAATGGATTACAGTGGTAATCATGTATTGCGAACTGCCTCGGGCAGTCAACCCGCAGTCATTGGTATCGATGGACCTATGTCGATAACTAATGTGCTTCATTTCACTATGTGTACGTGCTGGTTATGCGTAAACGAATTCGAACTCTATATGCTATTATCAAACTTGTATGCTCACCCTTACATTTTATGTATTGACTTTATTTTAACGTATGTGACAGGTGCTTAGGACGCACACTTGGTAGGAATTTGAAGCTAGAATAAAGCTTTAGAGCCCAACAAATAGTTGTCTGTAGTGGTCGAACTAAGGGTCTCTAGAAGCAGATAAACAATTTCTGTCTATTTAAATCTGAGTTGTTGGAACAGAATATTTGCCTAGATTTTGTCTGTAATAATTGTTTTACTGTTTGAGGTACGGTATGGGACGTATTACTTAAATTTAATGGTATTGATAATTGTTATGGAAACTTCTGGACAATCTGTTTCGCTCAGTGCCATGCCCCGATGATTCCGCCATCGGTTGGGGTGTGACATGTTGAGTGGACACAACCCCGTGCTGCACGTCTGTTTTAGTAAAAAATGCAGGTTTCCAAGGTTTTTCTCCTGTTCTCTGGGCTTAAGGACCACTGTGTTCAGTGTGTCCAAGCCTCCAATTGTACATGCTCTCTACAATACTACCACAACACACAATATATACAAAAACCATCATAAAATCCTAAATTAACATTGTTCAAAGTTAAACCACCACCACATCACAAAAACTAAAAACAAAGTGCAGAAAATTAAAGTAGTTCAACAGAAAGTAAATTGTTCAAAACGGGACGCAGCCCGAGGAAGTGTTACGATTGTTCAAAGGGTAAGAAAGGTTAACCTGCTTACGAACCTTGCCACCAACCAACAATGCCGCCTAGTCTGAGTCCATCCTATGCCCCTCGACCTCCTCCTCCTCATCACCACGAATCACCATGTGGTCCCGGATGTAGGTAATGTCATTTTGCATGGAGTGGATGCTTCGTTTCATGCTTCTGATCCGGGTGCTCGAGCTTTGGCCTAAGCTGAAAGCATTCTTCGAGACTTGGAGGGTTTCCTGCATAATGTTATATAAGCTAGTAAAGTCAGGAAAATCGGCACCTCCTTGGGATGAGGATACCAGGAATTGACCGGGACGAGGACGGTTGGGTTTATCTTCGATTGCCAAAATCAGATCCGGATCGTTAGGATTCCAAACACGACCTTTTGAGTCTTTGAAGCGCATAATACCATCGGGGTAATCGATGATGAGACCCTTGTTGCGGCATATTGCAAGATCAACCTTGGTGGAGCTAACACCCCTGTGGAACGACGATGGGGTTCGTTGTATGAAGTTTTTAAACAACCTTGCGATCCATCCCCCGTAGAAAATCAGAGTTCGGGTGTCCGCGGTAGCATTTTAGACCATGTTTCGGAGCAGGATATGGGTAACATCAATAGGCTGGTGAGTCACGAGATAGTAGAGGATAGCAAGCTCTCGCAGATTCACCACACCACCTCTATTATCCCTTTGGCATAAGAAGCCGCTTAGAACCCGGTGAATGTATTAAATGAGTGGGTCGCGGATCTTTGTGCTTTTGGTGGAACTGGTATTATAGTGGCCATCTCCTATTGTTGCCCACGCCGCCTGGTGGAAGTTGTCAGGTAGCTCGCGTAGTGCATCCGTAAACTCAGGTTCCGCCATGTCATCCTCGGTGTATAGGCCAAGATGAACACCGAATTGAGCAACGGAGACGCTATACCATACCGCCCCACACCGAAACTCCACTACGTCTGAATAAAACAGGTCCGGTTTGGTCCGTTTAAACTTTAAGGTGCTTAGAAATTCCAAGTTGTACTCATGTATGGACCGGGTCCGGGTCTCAAGAAAGATTCGTAACGGGCCGTTTACAAGTTCGTCATATCTTTCCCTTTGCCCAACTGCTTCGAGTGTATCGTAGCACACTTGTCTTGGTGGATCTTCGTGGCGAGCTTGCAAGATCTCGAAACGGTTTTGGAACTCCAACTCAGTGGGTTTAAACCTTAGGAACTTGTGAGGAGCCATCATGCAAGAAAGAACGAGTAAGATAGTTGAAAATATGAAAAAAATGTAAAAATATGATAACAGGGCTCTTGACACGGCCTCGTGCTGAGTGGGCACGACCCTGTGTCAGAGAATTTCATTGGGCACGGGCCGTGCTGAACCAGCACGGCCCCGTGTCGACGAGTCTGTTCATCCAAAAATTAAGGTTTTCGAGCCGGCTTCGAAAAATCTAAAATTTTTAGTTCCTAGGCAGCGCCTACCCCCGATTAAGAAACCCTCATTATCATTTTTACCAAAAACGCTCAATTTCCCGTCAAGAACAAGGGTTTACCGAAAACAGTGTGAATCAATCGATTTCCTCAACAATGTTCAAACATTTACTTTCAAAATCACTACTACTAACAACTACTAACAAGATCTAGACAAAAGCTCAGGATTTACACGAGTCTAGTTCAAGAACCCTAGATTAAACCCGAATTTTTGGGTGTTAAACTACATGCAAATCATTGTACTAACTACAATGATGTTAGAATCGTACCTTGTGGTTGGATTGGATCGATAGAACATGGAAAACTCTCAGAAAATCGGCAGGAACCGTCGTTGTAGAGAAAACGGGTCGTGGTGTTTTGAAAAAGTGAAGACTGAAGGGTTATATATCCCAACAGTCAGTCGGCCACGGCCCCGTGCTGGTGCAGCAAGGCCCCGTGCCGAACTTTTATTTTAATTTTGCATCTGGGCGTTTGGGCACGGGGGCATGTCAGATGGGCACGGCCCCGTGTTCAGACTGCCAGTATTGTTATTTTTTGATTCGTGCACGTGTGTTTGACCGTTTCTCTATGGTTCCTTCGGTACTTACCTATTTTTCTTCAAATCGTCATGGTTGATGCTTTCCAATGGTCCCTACAAGTTGATTAAAAAGAAAAATATTCAAAATGACTAAATAAAAGTTTGATCATTTTACCGATCAAGTGTCTACCTCTTGAAGATCCATTTCAATTTCTTCCTCCTCAATGAAGCCTCGATAGGGTTTAAGCCTTTGCATGTTTACCTTGAATGGCAAACCGTTTGGAGGCTTAATCTCTACCGCTCCGTGTGGAAAGACTTGGGTGATGGAAAAAGGTCCCGTTCATCTTGACTTAAGTTTGCTCGGAAATAGTCGAAGCCTTGAATTAAATAATAGCACTTGATCCCCCTCCCGAAATTATTTAGGTTTACTCATTTTATCATGTATGTTTTTCATTCGTTCCTTATAAAATTTCGGAATTGGAATATGCTTGATTTCTTAATTCGTCTAGTTCATTTAATTGATAGAATCGTTTTTTACCGGCAAGGTCTTGGTCAAGATTTACGTTTTTTAATGCCCAATAGGCCTTGTGAGCAATTTCTACCGGGAGGTGACAATTTTTCCCATAAACGAGCTTATATGGGGTGGTGCTTATTGGTGTTTTGTAGGTGGTTTGAAAAGCCCATAAAGCATCATCTAACTTATCCGCCCAATCTTTCTTGTTTTGACCTACGGTTTTCTCTAAGATTCTTTTTAGCCCTCGGTTTGTTACTTCGGCTTGACCGTTGGTTTGAGGATAGTAAGCGGTTGAAACGCGATGATAGACCCCATATTTTGTTAGGATTTTGTATAATTGATGATTGAAAAAATGGGAGCCTCTATCACTAATTAGTGCTTTTGGAGCACCAAAACGAGAAAATAATCGTTTTAGGAATCTTAATACAACTCTACCATCGTTGGTTGGGAGAGCTTCGGCCTCGTCCCATTTGGACACGTAATCGACCGCTACAAGAATGTATTTATTACCTTTAGATGGTGGGAAAGGTCCCATAAAATCCATACTCCAAACATCAAAAATTTCACAAATAAGAATGCCTTTTGGGGGCATTTCATTTCTTATAGAGATATTACCTGTTCGTTGGCATGCATCACAACTTTGAATGAAATTATGAGCATCCTTATGGATGGTTGGCCAACAAAATCCTTAATCGAGTACGTTTCGTGCGGTGCTTGCGACTCCCTGATGTCCTCCGTACGAGCCTTCATAACAATGGCGAAGAATTTGTCTTGCTTCATTTCCATGGACACATCTTTGAATAAGTTGATCCGCACAAATTTTAAAAAGATATGGGTCTTCCCAAAAATAGTGTTTTACATCGGTAAAGAAATTCGATCTTTGTTGATGTGACCAACCTTTTACTAGAATGCCACTAGCTAAGTTGTTAGCATAGTCGCGTACCATGGTTCTTCATGGTATTCGACCATTTCTAAATATTCGATAGAAAAATTTTCGTTGATGGTTCTTCTTGGTATTCGACCATTTCTAAATATCGAATGGCGGTGTGATCCGTATAGACTATTGTTTTAGAAAGAACAAGATAGGAACGGAATTTATCAAAAGCAAATACTACAGCTAGTAACTCTTTTTCGGTTGTTGTATAATTTTCTTGAGCATCATTTAGAGTTTTACTTGCATAGTATATTGGGTGAAAACGTTTTTCTTTTCGTTGTCCTAGAACGGCTCCAACGTCAAAGTCACTTGCATCGCACATAATTTCAAAGGGTAATTTCCAATCGGGTGCTATCATGATTGGTGCGTTGACAAGCGTTTCTTTTAAGGTTAGTAATGCTTTGTTGCATTCCTCGTCAAAGACGAATGGTGCGTCTTTTTCAAGTAATTTTGTTAAAGGCCTAGAGATTTTCGAAAAGACTTTGATAAATCGCCTATAGAATCCGGCATGTCCTAAGAAACTTCGAATGGCTCGAACAGAGGAAGGTGGAGGTATTCGGGAAATAGTGTCTATTTTGGCCTGATCTACTTCCATTCCTTCGCTCGAGATTTTATGATCGAGTAATATTCCCTCCGTTACCATGAAATGGCATTTTTCCCAATTAAGGGCGAGGTTAGTTTCCTCACATCAGGATAGCATTCGTTCAAGGTTATCGAGGCATTGGTCATATGTATCTCCAAAGATAGAAAAATCATCCATGAAAATTTCCATAGTTTTTTCTATCATATCGTGGAAGATGGCCACCATGCAAATTGCATAGACCAAAAGGCATGCGCCGATAGGCGAAAGTTCCATAGGGACATGTAAAAGTTGTTTTCTCTTGGTCCTCTGGTGCAATTGGAATTTGAAAATAACCTCAGAAACCATCAAGAAAAGAATAAAATTTATGATCGGATAGTCTTTCTGGCATTTGGTCGATGAAAGGTAAAGGAAAGTGATCTTTCCATGTTTCTTCATTTAACTTGCGATAGTCGATACAAACTCTCCATCCGGTGATGGTTCTCTTTGGTATTAATTCATTTTTATCATTTGGTATTATCGTCATACCTCCTTTCTTTGGAACTACTTGGACGGGACTTACCCATGGACTATCGGAGATAGGGTAGATAAGTCCGGCGTCAAGTACCTTAATGACTTCATTTTTAACCACTTCTTGAACATTTGGATTTACACGACATTGTGGTAGTATTACCGTTTTATAGTCATCTTCCATTAAAATCTTGTGGGTGCACATGGATGGGTTGATGCCTTTGATATCCATGAGCCTCCATGCAATTGCATTTTTATGTTTTTTCAAAAGTTTCATTAATTTTTCTTTTTTTCAAAAAGAGTTAGTTTAGAAGAAATGATGACGGGGAACTTACCAAGTTCGTCTAAAAACGCGTATTCTATACCTTTAGGTAGTTCCTTGAGTTCAAGTGGCGGCGGGTCTTCAAGAGACCGCTTATTTTCTTCTTTATTAATGTCGATGGCCGAAAAGGATTGCTCGAGGGCAATTTCCTCTTCAACGAACTCTTCTTCTTCTTCTTCCGTATCGGGTGGGTTCCGCTTCATCTTCGATTAAGGGGTCGTCATCATGAATTGGATATTTCATTGATTGGTCAAGATCGACATACCTTTTATCGGCCCCTAATCGAAGTGGTAGGTTGGTTTGCTTCCGTTGGGTCAAGGCTTGACGGGATTTTAGAAATGGTTTTCCCAACACGAGGGGAGCATCATCTAAGTTGACAAAGTCGGTTGGGACTACCTCTTTGCTTGCTTGAATTAAGACATGTCCAACCATTCCCTTGGTAGTAATCGTTTTGCGATTTGAGAGAAAAATAGGAATTTTAAGTGAAAAATCACTTGTAGCCAATTTTTCAAAAATATAGTTAGGCATTATGTTAACGCAAAGATCTTTATAAATTAACACATTACTAACAAAGATGTTTTGAAAAAAAACATGTTACCGGTTTTATGTTCATTTCATGATATTCATCTTGTATTAGCGAAGTTTGATCATTTGTTGACGCGACGCTTACCAATTCTTCGATTTTAGTAGAAGTGTTCAACTCTTTCAAAAACTTAGCATGTGAAGAAACCAAACTATGATTTTCAAAAGAAGGTTGTAAAATGTGAATTTCTGAAAAAGTTTGATCAATTTTAGAATCGTCGGTTTTAGAGTTACCTTCTTGTTGAGTTGGTTCATGCGTGAGTTTTTCATTTTGTTCTTCTATTTTTACCTCTTCGATTATTACATATTTAGTAGAAATAGCCTCTTCTTTTTCTCTAGATTTCTTAAGTAAGATTTCTAGATTTTTCATACTTTCTATGAGTCTTGCGGCTTCGGGGATGATTGTTGGTGGAGTGTCGTAATCTTCAAACGGATTGGTATCCCAAAAGCTTGACTTTGGGAGTTCAAACCTTGGTTCTTCATAAGTGGTATATGAAGTACGTGGAGTATTGTATGAGGTTGATGGTCGTTTAAAAAGGTCACAATATTGTACTGAATGGGATTTTCCGCAAATGGTGCAATAAGGTTCCTCTTAATCATCCTCTATATAGTAGGTGTAGTCTTCTAATCCATTGTTTTGGAAGATACCCGAAGAGCAACGAGCCTTGGGATCAAAAACAGAATTTAAAAATTTAATAGAAATTTGAGCACGACCCCGTGCTAAATGAGCACGGCCCGTGTTCAATTATGTATCTGGGCGTTTGAAAAAGTTTTTATAAAAAGTTGCAGCACGGCCCCATGTTAACCAACTGAAAAAGAGAAAATTTTTCAAAACGAGCGCGCAGTTTTGAAAAAAATGTTAGAATTTGATTAGGCTGTTAATTTTAAGCTTCCTTAAAATCCTTGTGTCCCCGGCAACAGCGCCAAAAACATGACGTGCGTTCGAGTGTATATATTTTTTAGTTATTTTTAGCTCTTTTTACTCGTCGATTTCAAGTTTTAAATTTATAAAACACGATATTCCACGATCACTCTACACACACGCTTAGGGCAAGTATACCCATCGCGGACGTAGTATAGTGATGGCAAGATACCGAGGTCGTCCATGGACACAAGAAATTTTAGTATCGGCTTATCGTCAACGTCTACTCGAACCAACTTTTGAGAAAAGATTTTTAAACTAATAAAAAGATAAAAATAGAAAATAAAAATAAAATAAAAAAACGATAAACAAGAAAGAATCATTGGATCCAAGTTATCATTCATGTACACTTTGGGCATTTTAAGAGATTATCTTAGTTATAGTAGTAGGCCCCTCTTCCAAGGCGACGTTACCCTCAACCTAGTGGTTTGAGTCAACAAGGATACAATCCCAAGAGGTTGGATTATTGAAAGATAATTAAGTAAGTTATTAATGCAAAATGTGGTGGACCCCCCTTCTGGGGCGGCGATCACCCTCAACCCGTTGGTCTGAGTCAGCAGGGATACATTACTCGCGGGGTTGGTTTAATGTTTTAATAGAAGTTTAAGAAAAAGGGATTCAATAGTTTTGCACCTCTCCCGTGGTGGGTAATTCCTGCTCCGACTCGTGAGGTGTTACTGGGCTTGAACCAGGTTTTCGCGGGATCTATACACTGAACGAGACATAGAATTACCCAAACCACCCTTCTAACCCCCTTCCAGGCAAATAATATGCTTTATATAGACCGTAAAGACATGAATATGTTGAATCAATGAACATATGAAGAATGATTGAGTAAATTCGCCTTCAATATAAAAAAAATTATTTATTAACGTCATTAATACATACCTAATTAAAAAGGAGCCATAGATTGGAAATCATAAAAGAAAAGTCTTCGCCAAGTGATGTAAGAATTTAGCCAAGCATGGCCTTTGTTTGACAAAGATTCTTACGATCAATCTTGGATCCCGAGACTACACACACACTCTAAAGATGGAAAATGGATGATGGTGGTGGATGATGGTGTTGTAGTGGTGGTGGAGTGGTAGCAAGTGAGAGAGAAGTGATTTGCCAAGGGATGAGTTGAAGTGAAACCAAGCATCCCTATTTATAGCTGAAAACAGAACATCTAGCACGGCCCGTGCCCGTCTGGCACGGCCCCGTTGTAACACCCTTGTTATTATTTTGCGGTTTTCGTATAGTTTACGAAAACAAACATGTAATTTTGATAAATAAGGTTAGTTAAAACTTTTACAATTTAAAAGAAAATACAACTTAAAGTAATTGAATTCGTCGTTTAAAAGATAAGACGAAACACCGCGCGAAAGCTTGTATTTTATCGTGTTCGGTTCCTCATCGAGCCTGATCTTCATCCGGGTACTCTTGACATTCACCTATGATCAAAACCAACTTAAAAGTTAGTTTTGATAGTTAAATAACAAGTTTAAACAAGTTATGTGGGTTAAACAAACAAAATTAAACAATTTTGGGATTCACGGGGGGCTAGACGCCCCACCTAGCCCCTTTTTTGACAGCAAGTTCCTTTATTGTTGGTGCACTTTGCCCAGCTACAAAAATTCACCAAATATTAACTTAGAACTTGCATAACTTTCACTATACAAGTCCGTTTTACGCGATTCTTTTTCCTACGCGTTCGTAATTAAATTCTGCATCATATGGAGTTAAAATCCAATATCTGGATTAACAAAATTTAAGACATTTAAGTCTTCGGCTTATTACCCTTTTTACCAAAATTTTGACCCGTTTGTGATTTTATCAAACAAACATGTTTATTTGATCTTTAAACTCATGAAATTCATAATTTCAATATATCCTATCATATTAATCTCAAATCACGGGTTTCTTATAAAATAAAAACCCGTTTACGCTTAAATGCTTATTTTGACCCATTAAGGGTATTTAAGCACTTTTAAGTGTAAAATCACTTTCATTCCTTTCTAGCATCGTAATCCTACATTTCTTATCAAGTAATCTTGCACCACAACTATATGTGTGGTGGAATTAATGAGGATATCTATATGTTCCGAGTTTTACCCCTCGGAGTATCGTTTTACAGCAAAGACCCATATAGAGTCATTTGACCCAAGATTTACCCCTTTCACTTTTTATACTTATTCAAAGTATTTGCTTGATCAAAATTCTCATTTCTAAACAACCCTTAAGGGTCGTTTGCTCAATTTCACTCATAAGGGCATTTTGGTCACTTTTACCCCTCCTATTACGACGAAGGACTTTTAAAGCCATGTTCGACCAAAATCCCACTTTTAAAACTATAATCTTGTTTAGAAACTATTATATTTCTAGAATACCATAATCATAACTCAACTTATTCGGTTTACCGCAAAGATAACCGAATATCTATATTTTATCCTTCTCTAACTCTTAAAGAACCTCAAGTTCTACCTGATGAGTTGAATCATTATACAAACCTGGCTCGGATCAATATATTGACCCGTTTCGATACCTTGCCTTTGTAGCCGCTAAGCAATAGCGATGTACATATCCATCTTATATTTATTCCTATAAACATATAGCTCAACAAACCATTAGTCGATATTGTCAAAGGGTGATAATTTCACCTTTTGACCCGTTTGGTCTAAAGGACCATGAAACTCTATGAGATGGTATTTATTACCATCTTATCCATATGACTAACTCCGGTTTACACCGTATAGTCGTTCTACTTGTAAATCATCTATTGATTTCTTTGACCCATTATAACCCATGCTATAACGTGTCTTTCCCCAATTTAACGGTTATTGTCAACAAGTGACAAAAGTACCATTTTACCCTTATTATTTGCAATGGTTTACCTTATAAGGTAACCATTTAAAAACTCGTTATCTTTTAGTCATTTCATGACTAATTAACCGCATTAGCTCATTTTTATCCATTAAACATGATTTATGACCATTGTCTTTTGTTCCGGAGCGCACTTGCCGTGTCGGAACATCATAGATTAAAAAAAGACTTACTATTCACGACCTATCAAACCAATAGGTATTAAATAATTAGAGTGTAAGCTTTACTTACCTTGTATCCGGATTATGCTCTTTTCCGCGTATACGATCTGTTTGACCCGCTTCTTTCCCCACGCCTCCATCTAGCTTGTCAAGAGTCAAACTCTTGATCCCCTCGACTTGGTGATCATTTGTATGTATTCGTGCCTTTGATTCGAGCCCGATTTGGCCTTCAATTTGATTGATTTTGTGTATGCTAGGGTTCAATGTAGAGAACCCCTTTTTTTCTCCTGTGGAAATCTCGACCAGAACACACACTATAGTGTGTGTTGTGGTGTTTTATTTTTAATAAATTAAAAACCATTTAAGTTCTTTGTCAACTTTGGTCCCTCCACTTATTCAAGTTTTTATAAAGGGTGTTTTAACAAAGTTTTCTTATTATTCTTAAAACACTTAACTAACTAGGTTGATATTCCTAGTTACTTAGTGGGTCCCGGGAGTTATAACCCGGTTTATTTTAAGTCCTGTTAACTCGGGCTCTTATAAACTCAATTCCTTAAAACTTTGATTCGCTTGTATTTAATATTAGGATTTCTTATTTAAATCCAAATATTTACCGGGTTATTATTATATTTTTTTTACTACTAACGGTACTTTACCCGTCTTTTAGTATTAACAGGGTTTAATTACCAAACCCGTTTTCGGGGTGTTACAAGTCTACCCCCCTTAAAGAGGTTTCGTCCTCGAAACCTTTTCTTACATAATTTATCGAGTTTAACTCCATGCATTTGCTCTCGATAATCAATTGAGCATTGTTCATATTTTAACTGATTGTTAGTATTACCAGAAAAGTATGGTAATATCTTTTTGGTTATTAATCATCTACGTATCTTATATGACATAATGCAACTTGAAATAACGTAATCTCGTTATTTCCACTAGTTTAATTAACTTAGCAATATTCATCACTCGGCTCTAATATTCGCCACTCGGCTCTAATGTGATTATACTTCACATTACACTTCTTGACCGTGATTCTGTCACGTCATGCCAAATTTTACATCAACTTTCTATTTTCAGAATGATCACTTTTCGAATATATCGTCTTGCACCTATCAGTGTCAAGACTTATATCTTTCATGTTTACTGTTTATACGTCTATCATAATTCATTTTTTTGTAGAAACGTTATTTCTTACCAAAACCGAAGTTTTAGTTTAGCGTCTTCTCTTTAACCTTTGTCAATTATCCATACCGGGATATTAACAGTCCAAAATTTATTCGTTCTCTGTCTTTGTTTTATGCGAGGATTCTCCATTTATTCCCTCGCTTTGTCTAATTAACCCGTAGGTTTTATCACTTAGTCTATGGGCTATTTTATTAGACCTTCACCTCTTTAAGGCGATGTCCTTATAATATATTTCTTTCTAGTCATGACTCGTGGGTCGTTTTAGTCTCGTAGACCTTTCCATCGTTTATAACCCCAAAGGTTAGGTTGATCCCGTAGATCATTTCTTAGTCATGTCATTCTTAAAATAAATGTTTGGTGTCAAGGCATCCTGTTTTTGTTTAAAATCATTTATTTTCGCCTTGGTATTTCCTTTGACCTTGACCGTAGTCTAAGGCTACATTCTTTTCCTTTCGGACAAATTTTCCGACTTTATGACTTCTCACGTCATTTATGCGTCGGTTTATCTTATGCTCACCATTATCCAGTTTACATACATTCGTATTTGATTATGTCCCATTACCGGGCTCATTATTCTTTTGCTTTTAACGCTACTATTATCCCGCTTGTGTTTACTCATGCCATCCGGTATGACATTATATTCGACCCGCTCAACTTTAAAATAGTTGAACATAATTTATTCACAATTTCTATTTACATTATGTTGTCGTCTTTTAGTTATGACCCAAAACCCGAGTCTTTTAACTTTCCATCCGAGTTCCCGTTTCTCGGTCTACGCATGTGATTAATTCTTACCCATCAACCGGGTGTTTTACCGAAGTCGTTATTATTGCAACCCTCCCGGTATGCATTAAGACCTCGCTTCATTTTTATATTCCGACTTTGTCCTCGAGTTTGACGTTTTACCAAAACGGCCCGTTTAGAGACATATTCACATTTTCCGGATTCGAGTGTAAGTACACTCCCTCCCAATGCATATCTTGATCATTCTACATGTTTATATTCTTCGGGTTCGAGTGTAAGTACACCCCTCCCAATACATGTCTACATCATTTTACATGTTTGCATTTTCCGGGTTTAAGTGTAAGTACACCCCCTCCCAGTGCATACCTTAATCGTTTTACATGTTTGCATTCTCCGGGTTCGAGTGTAAGTACACCCCCTCCCAGTGCATACCTTAATTGTTTTACATGTTTGCATTCTCCGGGTTCGAGTGTCAGCACACCCCCTCCCGATACATATCTTAATCATTTTACATGTTTCTTTGTCCCTTCACTCGGACTCATTATCCTAATATAATAAGCTTCCGTCACTCGGCTGTGCGTTTACATTATTATCAAATATTTTGCTTATCTAATTCATTTGGGTACTTTTTAATTTGTCCCACTCACCCCGTCCTTACTACATTGGATGTAAGCATGTCCATCATAAAAAGTTCATGGTACTACGTGCTCACCACTTACTTGGCCAGAGTAAGCGATCAACACCTAGTATACATGACCTTTTTAAAATTTTCACATTACACCCCATGTAAGTAATGTCTCTATTTGTTTCTCTTGGAAACAATATCCCGGATAGGTTTTCTATTCGGGTTTTTCCAAGTTTTTCAATCTACATATGCAACTTTCAATCTCTACGTATTTGTTGCATATTATTATTTGTGCAATTTAAATTTAAAATGTGCACCTGGTAATGCTTGCTCTAACGAGCTTCTCTTGCCATTAGCCTTGTTCGCGATCGCTACGCGATTTGGGTCCTTGATGAGCATACTCTTTGGACCGTTCCTCTATCAAATCCGTGATTTGTTAAACTCTCGCTATCTTCATATGCGAGTGTCCTTTAACTAAAGCATTTTCAAGAGTTAATAATATCAACTTCAATTATCACCCGCATTATAATACAAGGCTTTTTCTACTATACGCGTCAACGCGCGTAATTTCGTCAACTATTTCAATCATTTAATTGAAGGTAACATGTATTACACGATAACCCTATGTGTTGTTTACAACACTTTAGCATGCTAAACTATTAACATACATGTACTTACCGGATTTGCGATCAAGCCTCGAACCGAACACACTTTATTCTTTAACCATGAGCTCTGATTACCAACTTGTAACACCCTTGTTATTATTTTGCGGTTTTCGTATAGTTTACGAAAACAAACATGTAATATTGATAAATAAGGTTAATTAAAACTTTTACAATTTAAAAGAATATACAACTTAATGTAATTGAATTCGTCGTTTAAAAGATACGACGAAACGCCGTGCGGAAGCTTGTATTTTATCGTGTTCGGTTCCTCATCGAGCTTGATCTTCATCCGGGCACTCTTGACATTCACCTATGATCAAAACCAACTTAAAAGTTAGTTTTGATAGTTAAATAACAAGTTTAAACAAGTTATGTGGGTTAAACAAACAAAATTAAACAATTTTGGGATTCAGTGGGGGCTAGACGCCCCACCTAGGGGCTAGACGCCCAACCTAGCCCCTTTTTTGACAGCAAGTTCCTTTATTGTTGCTGCACTTTGCCCAGCTACGAAAATTCACCAAATATTAACTTTGAACTTGCATAACTTTCACTATACAAGTCCGTTTTACGCGATTCTTTTTCCTACGCGTTCGTAATTAAATTCTCCATCATATGGAGTTAAAATCCAACATCCGGATTAACAAAATTTAAGACTTTTAAATCTTCGGCTTATTACCCTTTTTACCAAAATTTTGACCCGTTTGTGATTTTATCAAACAAACATGTTTATTTGATCTTTAAACTCATGAAATTCATAATTTCAATATCTCCTATCATATTAATCTCAAATCACGGGTTTCTTATATAATAAAAACCCGTTTACGCTTAAATGCTTATTTTGACCCATTAAGGGTATTTAAGCACTTTTAAGCGTAAAATCACTTTCATTCCTTTCTAGCATTGTAATCCTACATTTCTTATCAAGTAATCTTCCACCACAACTATATGTGTGGTGGAATTAATGAGGATATCTATATGTTCCGAGTTTTACCCCTCGGAGTATCATTTTACAGCAAAGACCCATATAGAGTCATTTGACCCAAGATTTACCCCTTTCACTTTTTATACTTATTCAAAGTATTTGCTTGATCAAAATTCTCATTTCTAAACAACCTTTAAGGGTCGTTTGCTCAATTTCACTTATAAGGGCATTTTGGTCACTTTTACCCCTCCTATTACGACGAAGGACTTTTAAAGCCATGTTCGACCAAAATCCCACTTTTAAAACTATAATCTTGTTTAGAAACTATTATATTTCTAGAATACCGTAATCATAACTCAACTTATTCGGTTTACCGCAAAGATAACCGAATATCTATATTTTATCCTTCTCTAACTCTTAAAGAACCTCAAGTTCTACCTGATGAGTTGAATCATTATACAAACCAGGCTCGGATCAATATATTGACCCGTTTCGATACCTTGCCTTAGTAGCCGCTAAGCAATAGCGATGTACATATCCATCTTATATTTATTCCTATAAACATATAGCTCAACAAACCATTAGTCGATATTGTCAAAGGGTGATAATTTCACCTTTTGACCCGTTTGGTCTAAAGGACCATGAAACTCTATGAGATGGTATTTATTACCATCTTATCCATATGACTAACTCCGGTTTACACCGTATAGTCGTTCTACTTGTAAATCATCTATTGATTTCTTTGACCCATTATAACCCATGCTATAACGTGTCTTTCCCCAATTTAACGGTTATTGTCAACAAGTGACAAAAGTACCATTTTACCCTTATTATTTGCAATGGTTTACCTTATAAGGTAACCATTTAAAAACTCGTTATCTTTTAGTCATTTCATGACTAATTAACCGCATTAGCTCATTTTTATCCATTAAACATGGAAATCTCGACCAGAACACACACTATAGTGTGTGTTGTGGTGTTTTATTTTTAATAAATTAAAAACCATTTAAGTTCTTTGTCAACTTTGGTCCCTCCACTTATTCAAGTTTTTATAAAGGGTGTTTTAACCAAGTTTTCTTATTATTCTTAAAACACTTAACTAACTAGGTTGATATTCCTAGTTACTTAGTGGGTCCCGGGAGTTATAACCCGGTTTATTTTAAGTCCTGTTAACTCGGGCTCTTATAAACTCAATTCCTTAAAACTTTGATTCGCTTGTATTTAATATTAGGATTTCTTATTTAAATCCAAATATTTACCGGGTTATTATTATATTTTTTTACTACTAACGGTACTTTACCCGTCTTTTAGTATTAACAGGGTTTAATTACCAAACCCGTTTTCGGGGTGTTACACCCGTGCCCATTAGTCTCTCTCTTCTACATTAACTGCAGTGTCAGACTTGTGCTAACACGGCCCCGTGTGTCAACGGCACGGCCTGTGGCTAAAGTACTTGCTGTACTTCTTCAGATTATGGAAATCTAATAGTTGACCACGCCCCGTGTTGGCTTAGCACGGCCCCGTGTTGAGCTTGAATTTTGTCTTTTGTTGTTGTCTCTTTTTGCTGCAGAAAATTCCCACCGGGCACGACCCCATGCCAAAGCTTCTGTCTTTGTTATTTCTTGGGTTTGGATGTGGACGGGGCTCGGCAAGTTGGTCAATCCTTCCTTATAGCATTTTGTGTTGGTTTTGCCGTCTTTTTGCTTCTTTTGTTCTTTTAAGCTCATTTAACGCTGTTTATTCAAAAGGAACAAAAACACAAGCTTTTTCCAACATTAGTACTAGAAAAGGGTTGATTTTAGTCATGATCGTATCGATCATATCCACTATAAGGCTCGGGCATAGCCCACTACCTTGAACAGTGAACTATAAAGGTCACATCTGTCATTGTCTTATCGACAATACAATAAATTATAGCTCGTAGGCACTTCATCACTACGGATGTTAATAATATGACCATCATACTGATGATATTAGTCATGATCGCACTGATCATATAGACTATGAGGCTTGAGCATAGCTCACCACCTTGGACAGGGAATCATAAAAGATCACAACTGTCTTTGTCACTAATGGACAATACAATATAGCCCGTAGGCAAAACATCACTTAAGGATGTTAAATAATATGATCATCATATTGATGATATTAGCCATGACCTAAATCATTCATATAGGCTATAAGGCTTGGACGTAGTCCTAATACCTTGACGGCTGGTGTGGTTTCTCAAGTCACACTGCCATGAGTGTTAACATTATTTGAATGTTAACATAGAATAATTGTTTTAATGGTTACACATACAACCATGGTCGCATTGACCATATAGGTTTGGAGGCTTGAACATAGTCCACCACCTCTGGATAGAAGGAATTATCTTCCTTAACTATCATGATAGAAGGAATAATCATCCTTAACTACCAAAAGTTTGGCCATTTAATGTGGACTTGCCACTTGGCAGGGGTAAACCATTAAGAAGATCTTTTGGAATTATTTTGCGGATCGATAAAGTTCGAATTAAAATCGAGACGATTGCTTGAACAAAGGATGTAATGAAATACATAATAATAATTCCAAATACTTTCCATTAATCATTTGGAAATTTCAATAGTGCCTTAAACAAGGCTTTTAAATAGCTTAAACTAGCTTGTCCATGAAGGGGCTATAATAAAAAAAAAATTACAAGTCCACATAGGGACTAAAAAGATATATCCACATATGGACTATAAGAAATAAATGCCCACGCAGGGACTAAAAAGAAAACCAAGTCCACGCAGGGACTAAAGGGTACGTCCACATAGGGACTATAATGAAATGATATGTCCACAAAGAGACTATAATGAAATAACATGTCTACAAAGGGACTATAATGAAACAATATGTCCACGAATGGACTATAATGAAGTATCATGTCCATGGAGGGACTATAATGAACAAATGCCCACACAGGGACTTAACAGAAGAGATAGGTCCACTTAAGGATTAAAGGAAAACGAAATACAATGAAAGAAGGATTCTCTGATGCCTTCCTTGCTTCATTCCTGTTGTTTCTCTTCTTGGTTCGCCACTTACGACATTGATACTGAAGGTTTCAGTGAATAATGTAAGTCTTCAGAATCAGGATCCATTGTAGAAGTAGAATCCAAGGATTCTATGGTAAAAGAATAATATGGATTACGGATTAGGTTGATACTAGTATAATCCAAGTTTGGGATTCCAAAACTTGGAGGTAGGAAACAGGGATTATTAGCATCCACAGATATCATTTTCAAAATGGGAGCCTCAGGGACCTCTGGTATGGACTCCACAGATACAAACTTCAAAATTTGAGCCTTAGGGACCTCCGGTATGGACTCCGAAGTCTGGTTAATGGTTTCCTTTGGTTTGTTTTTGGGATAAGATCGATAAAGGTCCTTCCTCTACACCGGTCGCACGCTTATCCGAGCCGTGATTCGAAGCTTGGCATTCCTTGGATTCGTATGAGGAAGAATTCCATCAACAGCTTGCTTGGCGACATATTCATGAAATACATAAAATCGAAAACAATGTTTACTTAATAGGGATGAGAGCACTCCTATGTCAAGTCTAGACTCATAATGTCTAAGGAATATGCTATTGTGTTATTTGAGTTTAAACACAAAGGCTAGTGTTTAATTTACTCAAACGTTGGCTCTGATACCAACCTGTCACACCCCGATATTTACAGCTCAACCCAGTGGGCCCGGTGGGGAGTACCGTGATGTAAGATTGGTATCGTCCTAGTCAAACATACATAGAATAACACAGCGGAAGTCTTGGAATATAAATTTATATTACAAACTCGTTTGTCCGAAAATACGAAAGTAATAATTACAAACGAGCTTGTAATAATAATCCACACACGGATCATTATATATAAACTAAGTCAATCAGACTAATAGGCTTTATGCGAAGGAGTTGCAAATTCCTCATCTAGCATTACCTAGCAGCTTCCAGCCTATTTACGTATTTGCACCTGTAACTTAATCTTTTGAAAATACGTCAGTTTTCACTGGTAAATACAATCAACCGACAATTTTTGAAAACATTTTCAAAATTGATTTAGCTGCACAAGGCATGAAAAATCTTTTATAACTTACGACAAACTATATCTCATGTTATCATTTTTACATAACTTGACAATATATATTGGGCCCGGAAACTATGTCGGTTCATGATTAACCGACACACCACTTATTCCCTTATTGGGAATGCCCATATTGGGAAAACACTTATCGGGTTATAAAAATATTTTTTTACAAGCATTAGCATCTGTCAGGTGTATGCCTACACTCCGCGCTTAGGTCGTGGCCATTTAAATAAAACAAGCCGAGGATATCCAGGACACGGTCGCGTTAACCCCCAATGTTTAAGTCAAGTAATACAAATTAAAATAGGTTATTTGAATTTCCTGACACATTGGTCTTCGAATTCCATACCCAACCATGCGGTAAATATTTTACCGTATCCCAAGCCCGTATAGGGGAAATAGGTTAAGAGTATTTACCTGAGCTAGCTCTCGTCTTAAATTGCAAGATTTATAATAACTCAGCCGTATTCAATTAAGTAAGCGTAGGTACAATTTACCAGAAGAATCTAGTCCGAAATGATGGTATAAATAACCAACTAGAATGCTAACGTGTCTTATTTAAGTCGTAGACTTAGACCAGCTAGCTTAAAGTATTAAAAACGGTACGATACGCTTGATTAAGTGATGCCTGGAATAGAATGTAGTTTAAACCCAACAAGTACTAACACTTGTATAATATGGGTAAACTATTAACATTATGGAATTTGAGATAAAAATGAGAAGGTTAAACTCGTTCCTTTGAGTACTAAGCACTTCGCGCTCGTACCATCATTCCTTTGGGTCACCGCAACAAGAAGAGCCCCAAAACTCCAACCATTCGCAGCATTCGCTGCATTCACACCATTCCCACCATTCCTCCCATCATTCTTCTCATCACTCACATTCCCAGGGTCACTTCGACCCTAATGATTATATCAACGCACCAGCAGGTCATAACCTGTTGGGTCCAAAGGATCACTTCCCTGAAGACATGGATGTGGACGAAGATCCAGATCTAGCAATGCCGCTATCTGGGACGCCCACGCATCCCATTGACATTTCAAGTGGTTCTTCCTTTGTGGGATCTCCTTATGGAGGTCCCAATGAGTATCAAGAATGGTTCGGGTAGTGGAAATTTGAATTCACTCCCTCTCACCACAACACACCACCGCAGCGGACTCCTTCTGAGGAGCCGAACTTTCAGGCGGTTACACCACCGCCACCACCAGCACAAGAACAACCTCCACCGCCACCAGAACCACCAAGGTGGATGAGGAATGCACGTATGTCCGTACGAGGGGGTCCACGCTTTAGCACCCCTCAAGCTTCTAGCAACTACCCTCCCATTTTTTAAGATCCACAAATGGGTGGACCTTCAAACGCTGTGCCGGAAATTGACATTACACCGGCCACCTTTGCACCGCCACCACCTCCAATGGGTTTTGAAAACCTAATTCCTGCTTACCCAGATACGACTGGGTATAACTCATTCGAGCCACAAGCTCCTATGGGTTATAACTACCAACCACCTGCCTACGACCCATACGTTGAGGCAGTCAACTATAATGCCCTTTATCCTTCACCTTTCCTACCAACATACCCAACTGGGTATCCTGTTTATGGGCATCAATACCCTCCTCCTCAATCACAGCCACAACCTTAACCTCCACCCCAACAACAACAACAAGAAATCTTGCAAAGGGTGTGTTATGGGTCATTTTCTGAATATACATATCCTGACTAATATCCTGTTTTTAATTGTTTGTTTGTGACCAGGATACTGGACGGGGATATTGCTAACACCTTGGGCGATATCCTAAGTTTGAGTGAATTAAACACGTGCAGGTTAATGGCTGCAAGTTACTAACGGTCATCAGGACTTCTTCTCCTCAAGACTCGGGCGTATTTGTTATGAGGAAGCCGTTGAACCCGAAAGACTTGGTCCTCAACGTTCAAGTGGGAATATTCGCTGGATCCCGAAAGTTTAGGATAGTTTGTTACATTATCTTTACTATAAATAGATGGGGGCGGATCAGTTTTCACTCTCTAGCTCATTGCAAACACAACACTTGTATTCAAATTTCATTGTAACACGTAGTCGATCCGCACCACATCCTGCACTGTATCCTGACGTTTGAAGTAATAAGAAGAACAAGGCAGCTGCGATTGTCAGCTCCCGAGGTTTTATGCCGGCGATCTAGATTGATCAAGGGCTTTCCTCGTACATCTCGTTTCGTTTACTTTCCTTTTGCTCATAGTTTGATCATAGATACAGCTCTATATCCTGAGCCGTATCCTGAATACTGATTTTCTAAATAACTTAACAAGCATATTTTCAATACACTTTCTAGCACACTACCTCACTTAACTAATTTGATCACTAAATTGCTTAGGTAATTTTTGACCAAAACAATTTGGCGCACACCGTGGGGCAAGTGGTGCTCTCTTTACTAAAAATTTTTGTGAAATCGCTAATCGGCTTTCTATTTTCAAAACTTTTTGCCACATTGTCCATAATGGCCTCAAGATCAAACATGAGTTCCTCTACTGTGTCTGCTATGACTTCTGCTACTACTGGTTCGGTGCTTCCACCACCTCCTCCAAGGATGCCAGCCTCTTCACGACCTCAGGATATTATCCCTACTCGCAGTGTTCAGGAATCTGCTCCCGTTCTAGCTTCTAATGATGAAATTCTTACTTTATTTGGAAGTGTGCAGGAACAAATGAGGCAGCAACAGGAAACGAACCAAATGCTTTTAAGGGAAATACAACTCCTGAAGTCTGGCTCGAGCAGATCTGCTGAGGATAATGTCACTCCATTACATCCCAGGACCTTGAACTTTAGTTCAGCTGTGTATACTGAGGATAACAGGGGGAATATTGTGCCCAGCCTTCCTCAGAATCATACTCCTGAAATACCCTCCTCGGTCAGGATGTCAACCATGAGGAGCTCAGGATATGCTTCAGGATATGGGCAAAATCCTCCAATGGGTAACGTGTCAAATAATAACAATACTCATGATACTAACAATAGTGGATCTTTGCAGGATACAAGTGTAACATCAGCACTTACTAGGGAACTTCAGAAGTTGAAGGACATGATATCTAGTGTACCTGGGGTGGTCCAGCCGATCCCGGAAGTGTCCCAAGACAGCCACAAGATATCTCGTTTTGCATATCCTATCTGTGATGCTGAGATCCCAAAGAGATTCCAAACCCCCAACATGAAACTTTATGATGGGACTACGGATCCTGAGGAGCATATTGCTCAGTATAGGGAAAGAATGGAGATTAACCCTATCCCTCCGGAGCTCAAGGAAGCGTGCTTGTGCAAGGGATTTGGTTCTACTCTAACAGGATCAGCCTTAAAATGGCTGTTAAACGTTCCTCCTCACTCAATTACTTCGTTTGCTCATTTGGTTAATTTATTTAACAGTCAATTTTCTTGTAGTCGGAGTTTTGAGAAACTAACCAGTGATCTTTACAGGATAACTCAAGGGCCTCAGGAATCCTTGAGGGATTATGTGAACAAATTCAGTCGAGAATCCTTGGATATCCCACATCTTGATGTTGCAACAGCTGTGCAAGCTTTTAAGATGGGATTACAAAAGGATTCTCAGTTTTATCAGGATCTTGTAATGAATCCCTGCAGGAATCTCGACGAAGCTCGTAACAGGGCTTTGAGATATATCCGTCTGGAAGATGACAGGAAGATGCAAGAAAGGATGAACTCATCCAACACTTATGAGTCAACTAACAGGAAGTCAGAATCCTCATTCAAGTCATATCGGCCTAAGCCATATGGTAGAAATGAAAACAAGAGAGTGAATGCTGTCGAAGATGAGGATCCTGAAGAGTATCCTGAGTTGTCTGAATATTGCTTTTCTGTTAACATTCCTGAATTGATGTATGCCATGCAGGGTCTAGGAGACAAGGCTAGGTGGCCTCGAAAGAATCAACAAAAGGCTGACCGGAAAGATAAGTCGAAATGGTGTGCTTTCCATGAAGATTTCGGACATGTAACTGAGGATTGCATTGCTCTAAGGAAAGAAATAAGCTATCTTCTAAGCAAGGGATATCTGAAAGATCTCTTAGGAAGAAAGAAGAATAAGGGTCAGGATACTGAGAAGGATCCTGAACGAGCAGCATCACCTCCCGCGGATGCCAAGATAATCAACTTCATTTCGGGAGGATCCAACATTTGTGGAACTTCGTATTCGGCAGCAAAGAGACATGCAAAAGAAGCTAAGGCCGAAAGGGGAGACAAACCTGTCAGGATGACTACCCTCACAACTGACAAAGTGATCACTTTTGATGCTGATGACAGGGATACAGTCCAGGATCCTCACCATGATGCTCTGGTAATAACGTTATATGTGGCTAACCATTTTGTACGCAGGATATTGGTTGATAATGGCAGCTCCGTCAACATAATCCAACTAGAAACTCTGAAGAGAATGAATGTATCTCCAATGGATATCACTTCAAAGTCTACTGTGCTTGTTGGGTTCAGTGGAGAGGCTAGAAACACAGTGGGAGAAATAAAGTTGCCAGTATACGTTGAAGGAGTCAACTCGATACAACGTTTCTGTGTGATGGATTCTCTATCCTGCTATAACATCATACTGGGAAGACCGTGGATTCACGATATGAAGGCTGTGCCATCAACATATCACCAATGCATCAAGATACCTACCCCTTGGGGAGTTGTCAAAGTTGATAGTGATCAACAGGAGGCGAAAGAATGCTACTCATCCTCGATGAAATCCTCAACCAAACCTAGTGCAGCATAGCAATTAAAGACGCGGGCCCAGGATATCGTGGAGGATCCGGAGCATGATGTGAAGAAAATTATCCTGGACCAGGATAATCCCGATATTTCGGTGCTCGTAGGGACCAATATCCCTCAGGATATTGAAGAACAATTAATTAACTTTTTGAAATGCAGGATGTCAACGTTTGCATGGAAGCATGAGGATATGACAGGCATATCCAAAGATATTATCACTCACAAGCTTGGAATTGATAAATCATTCAAGCCTGTGCAGCAAAAAAGAAGGAAGTTTGCTCCTGAGCGGAACACGATTATCCAGGAGGAAGTTGAGAGATTATTAAAGTCCAGGATGATCAGAGAGGTTAAGTTCCCAAGGTGGCTAGCAAACGTGGTTGTAGTACAGAAGAAAAATGGGAAATGGAGAGTTTGTGTGGACTACACAGACTTGAACAAAGCTTGTCCTAAAGACCCATTTCCTCTTCCCCACATTGATGCAATGGTAGATGCCACTGCCGGGCATGAAATGCTGACCTTCATGGACGCATCCTCAGGATTTCAACAGATCCAAATGGAGCCTTCTGACCAGGAGGATACTGCCTTCATGACACCAACAGGTATTTATTGTTATACAGCTATGCCCTTTGGTTTGAAAAATGCAGGTGCAACATACCAAAGATTGGTAAACATGGTGTTCAAAGACAAACTGGGGGACACCATGGAGGTATATATCGATGATATGGTGGTGAAATCTAAAAAGGCTGAGGATCACCTCCAGGATATCAAGGGAGCATTTGATATCCTGGATCGATACAACATGAAGCTGAATCCTGCTAAATGCCATTTCGGAGTGGGGGCAGGAAAGTTTCTTGGATATATGGTGACAAAAAGGGGGATAGAAGCAAGCCCAGAGCAGATCAAAGCTATCCTGGATATAAAATCACCCTCAAATATGAAGGACGTACAAAGATTGACAGGCCGAGTAGCAGCTTTAAACAGGTTTATCTCGAGATCCTCAGAGAAGTGCAAAGATTTTTATGATATCCTGAAGAAAAACAAAAGATTCGAATGGGGGGAGAAGCATGAAGCAGCCTTGCAGGATTTGAAACGATATATCTCAACCGCACCTTTATTGATGAAGCCTGAAAATGGTGAACCACTATCCCTATACCTTGCTGTATCAGGGAATGCTGTAAGTGCCGTTCTTATAAAAGACCATGAAGGTCAGCAATATCCTGTTTATTATGTTAGTAAAAGTTTGTTAGATGCTGAAACTAGGTATTCTCATTTAGAAAAATTAATATTAGCTCTAGTCATGGCATCGACAAAGCTTAGACATTATTTCGAGACACATAGGATACATGTTAAAACAAATTATCCTGTCAAAAATGTGCTTAGGAAACCAGAGATGTCAGGCAGGATGGCCAAGTGGTCAGTAAAGTTAAGTGCTTATGATTTAGTATATGAACCTAGAAATGCCATAAAGTCTCAAGCTTTAGCTGACTTTGTGGCTGATTTCAGTAGTGATATTCAGGATGAGGTAGACCTAGAAGTTCAACAGTTAGGAGAATCCTCAGGATCCTGGACATTATATACTGATGGTGCATCTAATGTAAGAGGAGTAGGATTAGGAATACTACTAAAATCGCCACAGGGGGACATATTACCCCAGGCTATTAGGTGTGAATTTCCTGCTACTAATAATGAGGCATAATATGAAGCTTTAATTGCAGGATTAGAATTGGCTAAAAGTATGAGTATCAAAAATTTGCAAGTATATGTTGACTCTTTGTTAATTACTAACCATTTTAATGGATCCTATGCAGTTAAGGGTGAGAAATTAATCGAATATCTCGATATTCTCAAAAAATTAGCAGGATATTTCGATGTTTTTATACTTGAACAGGTACCAAGGGAGGATAATGCTGAAGCGGATGCCTTAGCAAATTTGGGATCATCGATCCGGATACCTGAAGGGACCCAAATACCAATACTACATGTCTTATATCCTGCAACGAAGCCTCAGGATAAAGAAGTAGCGGGTATTCAGGATCCTGGAGCAGAGCATCCTGAAGAGGATCCTAAATCCTGGACGGCTCCAATCATGAGATATCTCAAAGAAGGACACATCCCTGGAAATGAAAATCCTAAGGCATTTAGGATGAAGGTATCACGATTCACTATTATAAATAATATTTTATACAAGAAATCTCTTGCAAGACCGTATTTGAGGTGCTTGGAGGATCCTGAAGCCAAAGAAGTACTTCAGGATATACATGAAGGGGATTGTGGTAACCAAGCTGGGGGCAGGTCGTTATTCTCAAAAGTATTAAGGACATGATATTATTGGCCAACAATGAGAAAAGATGCCGCAGAATATGCTCGAAGATGTGACGCATGTCAAAGACATAGTAACATACTGCATCAACCTGCTGAACCATTGTATCCTATTGTTTCCCCTTGGCCATTTATGAAGTGGGGTATGGATATAGTGGGAAAGCTACCAAAAGCTCCGGGAGGAAAAGTCTTTATGCTAGCAATAACGGATTATTTCTCTAAGTGGGTTGAAGCTGAAGCATTTGTTCAAGTTAGAGACCAAGAAGTAGTATCCTTCATAAAGAGGAATATCCTGACCAGATTCGGAGTACCAGCCGAGATAATCTGTGACAATGGTTCTCAGTTTATAAGCAAGAAAACTACTGACTTTTGCAAGAGTTGGGGAATCAAAATGATAACATCTACTCCAGTACATCCTCAAGCGAATGGACAAGCAGAATCCTCAAACAAGATAATTGTCAATAACTTAAAGAAAAGGCTTAGAGCCAAAAAAGGAAGATGGGCAGAAGAATTACCCTTTGTTTTGTGGGCTGATAGGACAACGGTAAAAAATGCAACAGGCCAAACCCCATTTTCCTTGGTATTTGGAGCAGAAGCAATGATTCCAACGGAAATGACAATACCTACTGCAAGATCTACCCTAAGTGATCCTGAGCAGAATCCTGAAGCCTTGAGTCAGGATTTAGACACTATAGATGAGAAGAGAGATGCGGCAAGGCTAAGGATGGCAGCATATCAACAGAGAATATCCAGGGCATATAACAAGAATATTAGGACCAGAAGATTTAAGGTTGGAGATTGGGTGTTAAGAAAGGCTTTTCAGAATACTACTAATCCTGCCGATGGCAAGCTAGCTCCAAAATGGGAAGGACCATATGAAGTTGAATCAGAAGCAGGGAAAGGAGCATACAGACTCAAGAATATGGAGGGGGATATGCTACCGAGATCTTGGAATGCTATACACCTTAAGCTCTATTTCAAGTGAGTTTAGAATTTAATTTCTAACTCAGGATGGTATGAATTCTACCTTTTTTAAATATGTTTGGTTTAATTTGTTCTTTGTAACCCAATACTGACTTAAGCATCGGAGGGGTGTTAGCCAAGCTAACACCCACCTTAGTGTAAGGATGTTTTGCAGTATATGCTTCGGGATATAGCTCCGGGATGCTCACTCAGGATATTTCGGAAGATTAGAGGATTGGCCCCCTCTCTCACGTACAAGGGATCCTGATCCCTTCACAGGTTTAAAGGTATTCACCTTTCTTCCGAATTGGGTTTAAACACCCCGCCTGGAGCGCATGTTATTCAGGGATAGTTCAAGGTGGCGGGACCAGTCCATGTAAAAGTGGCTGACAATTTCGTTACTGTTGGCTATATCCTGAATCCTAAAGGTATATGAGGATTGATCACCCTCTCTCACGAAAGGGTATTTTCATACTCTCTAAGGTTTAAAGGTTTTCACCTTTCTAAGTCTTGGAGTTTATACACTCCCGCCTGTAGCGCATGAAAATTTGGGATTTTCCCCAGGATACAAGGGATTTATCTCCAGTACATCCTTGGGTTTTACCCTTGGGATCTAAAAATTTCCTATACGATGGAAATTGACATTCAGAAGATTTCTAAGTAGTTGAAGACATTGTACACAGGGGACATTCCTACCAAGGCAGTGATGTAAAGCTCAAAGGCTAAAGCTCGGAACTAGTATGTTAAATATCTCACACAGGGGACATCTTCATTGGAAAAGTTGCAAGGAGATTGAGGTTTGATAATAGGGTTATATACTACTCCGGGTATGATCTTTCCTTTGTAAACATCATCTAAGTTTTTAGTAACACTATGTTTTAAAAAAGGTCAAGTATCCTGATATATTCTCAAAGTCCTTTTCAGGATATTTGATTAAGGTGTTTGAAACTAGTATTAGTTTGGAACTTTGATCATTTAAGTATTATCATAAACTGGTTTTGGAAAAATAGATTGTTTTTCAAAAACTATCTACAAAGTTGAAGGAATGTTTGGAAGTTCTATCTAATAAAAAGTTTTTACAATATATCGCTGAGCATATTGGTCAGGATATTTTCATAAGATAACAAGATAAAATTTTTACAAAGTTAAGAGTTACATTAAGTAATGCAAGGCAATAACAAACAAATAAAAAGATGAAATTATTCTTGAAGCAATCAATACTGGTTGATAACCGAAGGTTTCATCCTGAAACCCAGGACCCATCCACATTCGGCTATCAAATTGTTTCGACACAGAAATAAAAATTGTTCATAAAAACATAAAATTGTTCGAATAATTTAAAGGAAATAAGCTCTAGGGGGTAGTGCCTTCTTCGTCCATAGTGGTTTCAGCAACATCCGCCTTGGGATCCGCCTCAGCATCCTTCTCAGCATCGGTTGCTTTTTCAACTGCTTTGGAAGATTCTTCGACAGCTGATTTGGAAGAGGTGCCCCCGAGGTTCTTTAGCTTGGTCTCCCAAGCACCAACATCCCAAGAAGGGCATTCAAAACCTAATGTTTTGGCTTCATGGGCCATCTTCAACCTGGCTTGGAGGAGAGAAATGACGACGGAACTTTTGAGGCTTTCTCGATAGCTGACCATATCCCGTTCGTACTGCACGTGGGCAGCTTCAAGATCGGTCTGGGCTTGAAGAGTAGCTTTGTTGAGAGCGGTTTGGTGTTCTTGAGTCATGGCTTTAAATTTCTGCTCGTAATGACGAGATTTGGCGGCTGCAATCATGCCTTGATCGGAGATTGTGATTTCAGCTTCCTTTAGCTTGGTTTCAAGCGTCTTGTTGAGCTTGCAGGATTCTTGATATAAGTTAACCAAACGCTCAAGACCCTACAAAGGTAAGAGGACAGGTATTAATATTGATAAATCTTTGATAATAATGTAAATCACAGGATATGATATGAGAATACTAACCTGGTTAAGAAAAGAAGTCATAAACCCGCTAGCTTCAATGAACCCGTGCTTCTCATAAGGAAATGTGTCAGAAATGACAGGGGAATCAGGTTCTTTCCTTTTGCGGGAACTTGAACTCCGGGGCTTGGTAGCCGGTGAAGGTTTGGGAATAATGATGGCTTTGGAACTGCTGGGTTTGGATGTGGCTGTGGTCTTGGGGCTAGGCTCTTTCTTGACCTGGATCTGATCAGAATAACTATCCAACTCGTCAAGGTCAAAGACTTCAGGAATCTTGGCCGGTGCTGCATAAAGGGAAAAAGTTTTACTCTTCATTTTATTATCATACTGTTTTGACTAATTATTTTGGAAGTAATCTTTACCAGACATTTCGGATGACGAGTATTGACTGGAACTTGGGACGTGTGTGGTGAAAGTCCTGTCTATTGCAGGTAACTGGTAAATAGTATTGATTCTTTCTTCTGACTCGGCGGTAGGGGGAGCGACTTCCTTGAAGTTCACTGCATAAAGATCGAAAAGAAGGATATTAATAGAAGATAAGAATTAAATGGTCTATGAGAATATTTATAACCCTACCGGTGGTTAACCACTCCACCGGAAGGTTGGCACCCTCAGCAATGGAGTCTCGTTTGACAAAGAAAAATTTGCGTTGCCATCCGTCTTCGTTTTTGGTGGCTTTGAGAATCAGGGGTTTGCTGGAGGTCGAGAAGAGCAAGAACTGGCTAGAGCCATGGGATCGGAGGCGATAAGCAATAGGTAAATCCTCGATGCAGAGGTCGGAACAATGGAGGTTTTTGATTTGGTTAAGTATAATTAGTACTCTCCAAACCATGGGCATGGTTTGAGCAAAAGAGATGCCGGTGGTTCGAAAGAATTGCATCATGAATTCAGGAAAAGGGTATCGAAGACCTAGCGAAAAAGGATATGCTGGAAAACAAACCCATTCAGTGGAAGAAACATCCGATCGGATTGACCGACCGAATGGTCTAAAGACCGTGTTCTCAGGGAAAGCGCCGGAGGCTCTTAAAGCTGCAATGTCTGCGTTGTCAAAAGCACAGATCTCCTTTTCGGGATTTTTAAGGAGATTCTGCTGGGTGAAGGTCTCGGCATCCATTGCTAGTAAGGCGATGTAAATTGATAGAAAGTAAATCAGAAATGGAGAATTACCTGAAGGTTCTATTGAAGATATCTGCTTTTCAAACAAGAAAAGAGAAGATATAGGGGCATTGTGGATCTTCATTGAGCAAAAAGCGCGTTGGAAGTTACGATGTGATCTTGACCGTCGCTTCGTTTTAAATGCCTTGAGTTATGGGATAAGATTTTTGAAATATATCCGTTGGATTGGTATACCAACCGATATATTTGGGGACAATTGTTATGGGTCATTTTCTGAATATACATATCCTGACTAATATCCTGCTTTTAATTGTTTGTTTGTGACCAGGATATTGGACGGGGATATTGCTAACACCTTGGGCGATATCCTAAGTTTGAGTGAATTAAACACGTGCAGGTTAATGGCTGCAAGTTACTAACGGTCATCAGGACTTCTTCTCCTCAAGACTCGGGCGTATTTGTTATGAGGAAGCCGTTGAACCCGAAAGACTTGGTCCTCAACGTTCAAGTGGGAATATTCGCTGGATCCCGGAAGTTTAGGATAGTTTGTTACATTATCTTTACTATAAATAGATGGGGGCGGATCAGTTTAAGGCACACAATTTTACACTGATACTCTCGAACACTTTCACTCTCTAGCTCATTGCAAACACTACACTTGTATTCAAATTTCATTGTAACACGTAGTCGATCCGCACCACATCCTGCACTGTATCCTGACGTTTGAAGTAATAAGAAGAACAAGGCAGCTGCGATTGTCAGCTCCCGAGGTTTTATGCCGGCGATCTAGATTGATCAAGGGCTTTCCTCGTACATCTCGTGTCGTTTACTTTCCTTTTGCTCATAGTTTGATCATAGATACAGCTCTATATCCTGAGCCGTATCCTGAATACTGATTTTCTAAATAACTTAACAAGCATATTTTCAATACACTTTCTAGCACACTACCTCACTTAACTAATTTGATCACTAAATTGCTTAGGTAATTTTTGACCAAAACAGGGTGCAAGAGGTTGAACGTATGGTGGAAAGACGTGAAATAAAGACGCATAAGTTTCTTGAGGGTCTTGCAAAATTTATCAAGGGAAAGAAGGATGACGATTGAAGACCTTTACTTTTATTTTTGTCATTTAAATTAAGTCCCTGCGTGGACATTTCTTTTAAGTATCAGTCCCTGCGAGGACTTGTTTAAATTTTAGTCCCTACGTGGACAATTTATCTTATTTAAAGAGACCCGTTTAGGGCAGTTTTTGTAATCCTTAGTACTGTTAATGAGAATTTTTCTTTTGGAATTTACATTGTTAGTTTACATATAAAAATCATTATATCAAGACCCAAACAATCATTTCAATTTTTAATTGATCTGCCAATAAATTCCAACAGACCTTCTTAATGGTATAACCTGGCCTATATGTCAAAACAGACATGGCTATGATGGTAAAACCCTCTTAAGATAATAAATCTTTGTTAACATCTAGAACATGTTAACACTCCTGACAAATGTAGCTTGAGAAACCACACTAGTCATCCAAAATAATTGGATTCTTCCAAGTCTTTATATAGCCTAAATGATCAATGTGAATCATGGCTGATATCATCAAATAAGATGATCATATTAAAGCATCCATTGGTGATGTTATTGTTTTGCCTTTGGCCAAGCTATACCGTTTTCATAACAACGACAGTAGTAGTCTATGACTCTCTGTCAAAAGGAGAAGAACTATGTTCAAACCTTAATACCCTCGATCCAATAAGATCATGGCTTATAATTTAAATTGTCCAAGTGACAAGGCCTTTTGTGCCATTTAAATACCTTTGATGATTTTATAACCTAGGCTAACTGTAATAAAAGTTCAAATAAACATTCTTCAAAATGATAAACCTATTAACATATGTGGTTTATTTATACCATGGTTAGTTAATCATCAAAGATGATGATTCAATATATGACCACTAAATAAGATGTTGTTACTTGATATATAGCATTCACGCTTCTTCATGGCTAACTCGGATGAGGCACATAGCCACCCAACTAAAGGGAATAATGACACGAGACTGAACATAATAGGCATCGATTTACAAGCTATGATAGATACTGATGTAACTAAAGCTGTGGGCTGAGTATTCAGGGAGTCGAGTGCTACTCGCTCCAGGTCTCATTCTGTGTCCCACTTTAAGTCCCAATCCAACCCGCATACATCAAAGAAGGATGAATCTGTACATTCATCAAATCAAAACAGTCAACCATCCAAGAAGATAGTGTTTGACCAGGAACCACGTTTCAAGGCTTGTTCCTACAAGTACTTCGCTTCTTGCAAGCCAAGAGACTTTACTGGTGAAAAAGGTACCATAGATTGTATGAAATGGCTTGACAAGATGGAAACTGTTGTTGACATAAGTGGGTGTGCCAAGGAGGATGTTGTTAAGTTTGTATCCCAGTATTTTAAAGGTGATGCCCTAGTTTGGTGGAGGGCACTAATAATCCCACTCTACAACCTATCATGGGTTAAAATTGTAGAATTGATGAAAGAAACCTTCTGTCTGCAACATGAAGTGGAGAAAGTTGAAGCTGACGTCCTGACTCTGGTCATGAAAAACTTAGATTGTCGAGCATATGTTACTAGCTTCAACTCCATGTCTAGACTGGTTCCATATTTGGTAACTCGAGAACCAAAGCGCATAGCGCGTTTCATAGGTGGCTTGGCCCCCGAGGTAAAAGGACATGTCAAGGCTTCAAAGCCTGCCACCTACAGGTCAGAAGTGGATCTGTCTCTATCTCTAACTCTGGATATTGTCAGAAGTAGGTCTGTAAAGACTATAGATGAAGGAAAAAGAAAGAGAGAAGATGATAACTCGCACCGCTCAGATAAGAGAAAGAAAGGTAACTCTTGGTCCAAGAAAAACCCTAATCAGTTAGGTGAAAAGCCCTTGTGCAAAAACGGCAAAAGAAATTACTTCGGGAAGTGCATCATAGATCCGCAGGCCAAGCCCTGTGGAATCTGTAAGAAAAAGGGACACAAGACACTAGAGTGTAAAGATTTGAAGAATGCAACCTGCTATGGTTGCAATGAGAAAGGGCGTATCAAAACAAATTGCCCGAAAAATGCAAAGAAGCCTGAAGAGGCTAAGAAAACAAATGCTCGAGTGTTTCAAATGAATGCCAAGGAAGCAGTGCAAGACGACAACGTTATAACAAGTACTTTCCTCATAAATGATATTTATGCTAGAGTTTTATTTGATTCAGGTGCAGATAAGTCCTTTGTAGACATTAAATTTAGTAAACTATTAAATCTGCCTATTAAAACTCTAGACATTAAATATGAGGTAAAACTAGCTGACGGTACCTTAGAAACTGCTTCGACAATTCTTGATGGATGTTTTATATCCATTAAGAATCATTCTATCCCGTTATCTTTACTGCCAATGAAATTGGCAGGGTTTGATATAGTTATTGGCATGGATTGGTTATCATTTAACCAAGCCCAAATTGCCTGTGATAAGAAACAAGTTAACATCATACCACCTTCTGGTGAAACAATCACTATTCAAGGAGATACGCACTATGGATTGCCTGATCAAGTGTCTATGCATAAGGCATCAAAATGTTTGAAGAAAGGTTGTGCCATTTACATGGCACGGGTAACAGTATACGTGCCGAAGCCCAAAATATAAGACATTCCAGTCATCTCAGAATACCCAGATGTCTTTCCTAAATAACTACCTGGATTACCTCCCGAGAGGCAAGTAGAGTTCAGGATCTATATTATACCAGGGGCAGCACCAGTTGCACGAGCTCCTTACCACTTAGCACCGACCGAAATGAAAGAACTGAGAACCCAATTAGAAGAACTTTTGGAAAAGGATTTTATTTAACCAAGCTCGTCACCTTGGGGAGCACCCATTTTGTTTGTGAAGAAAAAGGATGGTTCAATGCGTTTGTGCATTGATTATCGCAAACTAAACAAAGTAACAATCAAGAATCGCTATCCATTGCCCAGGATCGACGATTTATTTGATCAACTACAAGGGGAAAGCTTCTTCTAAAAGATTGACCTAAGGTCAGGGTATCATCAACTAAAAGTTAGAACTGAGGATGTACCTAAAACTGCATTCAGAACAAGGTATGGCCACTATGAGTTCTTAGTGATGCCTTTCGGGCTCACTAATGCACCTGCAGCATTCATGGATCTCATGAATCATGTCTGCAAACTGTATCTAGATAAGTTTGTCATTATCTTCATCGATGACATACTTATTTATTCCTGGAATCAAGCCGATCATGAGAAACATCTCCGGTGCATCCTCAAACTTCTACAACAGGAGAAGCTCTACGCTAAATTCTCCAAGTGCGAATTCTGGCTTCGCGAAGTCCAATTCCTTGGACACGTGGTAAGTGAGCATGGTATCCAAGGGGATCCTGCTAAGATAGAAGCAATCATGAATTGGGAAGCACCTAGGACACCTACTGAAACTCGCAGCTTCTTATGGTTGGCAGGATATTACAGGAGATTTATTGAAAACTTTTCAAGGATAGCTGCACCTCTAACTACTTTGACCCGCAAGAATGTGAAGTTTGACTAGGGTCCTAAACAGCAAGAGTCTTTTGAAATCCTCAAACAAAAGCTGAGCAATGCTCCTATGCTGACATTGCCAGAAAGAATAGAAGAATTCGTTGTCTATTGTGATACTTCACTCACTGGCATGGGCTGTGTGCTTATGCAAAGAGGCAAGGTGATTGCCTATGCATCACGACAACTGAAGGCACATGAAAAGAGTTACACCACCCATCACTTGGAATTGGGTGTCGTTGTATTTGCACTTAAGTTATGGAGACATTATCTGTATGGAACTAAATGTGTGATATACTCAGATCACAAAAGTCTCCAACACTTGTTTAGCTAGAAAGATCTCAACATGAGACAACGCCGTTGGATGGAAACATTGAACGATTACAATTGTGAGATTCGCTACCATCCTGGCAAAGCGAATGTAGTCGCTGATGCATTAAGCAGGAAAGAAAGAGTCAAACCTATACGGATCAATGCTAAGAGTATTGAACTTAAGAACAGTCTAAACGAAAAGTTGTTAGCAGCACAGAAAGAAGCTGTATTAAAAGCTAACCTTCCAGAAGAAAGATTAGATGCAACTATTAATCAGTTGTCACCGGGGAATGATGGAATTCTCAGATTGAATGGTTGAATCTGGGTTCCAATCCATGGAGGGCTTAGAGATATAATCCTCCAGGAAGCCTATAATTCCAAATACTCAGTTCACCCTGGAAGTGACAAAATGTATCAAGATTTAAAGGCAAATTATTGGTGGATTGGGATTGAAGAAATCCATAGCCACACACGTAGCTAAATGTTTGACGTGCTCACAGGTTAAAGCCGAACATCAAAGGCCGTCAGGATTACTGCAACAACCATAATTTCCACATGGAAGTGGGAGATGGTAACCATGGATTTTATCACCAAGTTACCTAAGACAAAACATAGAAATGATACAATATGGGTCATAGTTGACAGACTGACTAAGTCGGCTCATTCTTACCCATCAAGGAGACTCATAGCTCCGATAAACTAGCCCAATTGTATGTGGACGAGATTGTATCTCTCCATGGAGTGCCAGTATCTATTATATTCGATAGAGATACTAGATACACTTCTCATTTTTGGAAAAGTTTCCAACAATCTCAAGGCACTCGTTTGAATTTCAGTACTGCCTATCATCCTCAGACGGATGGACAAAGTGAGCGAACAATTCAGACACTCGAAGACATGCTTCGTGCCTGTGTTATTGATTTAGGTGGTAGTTGGGATGATCATCTTCCCCTGATTTAGTTCTCCTACAACAACAGTTACCATACGAGCATTCAAGCTGCGCCTTTCGAGGCTTTATATGGAAGAAAGTACAGAACGCCCGTCTAATGGGCAGAAGTTGGGGAAACCCAGCTATCAGGACCTGATATAGTCCTTGAAACGACAGATAAGATTGTTTAGATCCGTGATCGTTTAAAAGCTGCCAGAGAGCTACGCAGATACAAGGAGCAAACCTCTAAAATTCGAGGTAGGAGACAAAGTGCTACTAAAGGTATCACCCTGGAAAGGGGTAATGCGCTTTGGTAAAAAGGGCAAGCTAAGCCCAAGATACATTGGACCATTCGAAATCATCGAGTGTGTTGGCAGTGTGGCCTATAAGCTGAACTTACCTGAAGAACTTAGTGGAATTCACAACGTATTCCATATCTGCAACTTAAAGATATGTCTAGCGGATGAATCACTAGCAATATCTCATAAAGATATACAGATAGATGAAAGCTTGAGGTTTGTTGAAAAGCCTATGTCGATTGAGGATCGACAGATAAAAAGCTTCGAAAGAAGCATGTACCGATTGTGAAAGTAAAGTGGGATACCCGTAGAGGCCCAGAATATACGTGGGAGGTTGAGTCCACTATGCGACAAAAGTACCCTCATTTGTTTAAGTAAATCTCGAGGTCGAGATTTCTTTTAAGGGGGTGAGGATATAACACCTCGCAAAATCGTGTCTTATAATGTGCAGACACGTGTCATAAACCCTAAACGTATAATAAATTGACTCTGAAGGACTAAAGTTGACAAACAGAGAAAGAATGTATCCAGATGGACTAAAAGTGTCGACATGCTAAAACTATGCCTCTGAATGACCTTACACGATGTTCGTATTCTTAAACAGGTAAATTATTGGGCGTGAGAAGCCATTTGTGAAAAACAAGTGAAAGTTATAAGACGAATGGGTAAAACGTGTCAACATGTTAATTCTTACCTCTGAGTGACCTTTTAACAAACCCGGAGCTTCATGATGTCCAATTATACTTCCAAGAATGCTAGATGTTAATTACATAGGGTTTCGGTATCGTTATATTATAAGTTGTGCAAGATCTCAAGAAAAAGGGTTAAAAGCGTCAACGAGAGAAACTAGTGCCTTTCGGGTGATCTCTTAACTGAACGGAAGCCTAACGATGTTTGTTATAAGTCCCAAGATACTTAAAAACTAACTATAGGGGCCAAATACGCTTAAAATGAAACATATATGAAGAATAAAAGGACCAGGGGCTGAAACTGCCAACTTTTAAACACTTGTAACCGGAAGGGGGGAGAGTCGTGGGCCGCGAAGACTCTCCTCTAACTCATTCGCGGGCCGCAAGAAACTACCCAGTAGCTGAAAACTGGACAGCTGCATGTTTTGCAGCCTTGAGCCCCAATCAAACTACCATGCAGCCTGATTTCGAAACAAGGAGCATGCTAGTGGTTTCTAAAAACCTCTTGGACACTTGGAAACATCTGAGAGCATCACATAACACCTGGATTGATCTTAAGGATCCTTGTTTCACTATAAATAGAGCCTTCACTTGGCCATTTGAACTTGCACCTTCAAAAATTACTTCTCTACTTCTTCTCTGAGGTTCCTAATCAAAAGGAAACGCCCCCCCCCCCCCTAGTCAAGTTTTCAAGCTAGGACCTGTTGTAAGTGTCCTTAGCCACTCTAGTTCGGTTTTTTATGCATTTAAAAGCCGAAAGTCAAAGTTACCGCTAATCGGCTTTGACTTTCGGTTTAGACCTAAACGGTCCAGCCATTGTTCGGGGTGAATATGGCTACATGATCATAACTAGGTAGGTGTTCATCCCTAAAAAGGGCACCTCCTAATTACCACGTTTACTTAGTTAATTGTCGGGTCAAAGTAATTAACATAAAAAGTCAAACGCGTCAGTTTTTAAATAAATTCAAATCTAATAATGTAGAAGTTATAAAACATGTTTTATCACTTTAATAACTTGGTAAACATTATTAGAACATGTCTAAACATGTTCAACCCAACAATTCTATGTTTAGGCTCGGTTCGCAACCGAAAGTCGCAAAAGCTTGACTTTTGCTTTGACTTTCAGTTCTGACCCGAATTAGCTTAATTCCTTTATGTATTAAGGTTCCTTTGTGACCATATTATGTAGTTGTATAACCCTCTGAGGTTATATTACATGGTCACCTAGTAATCTGAGTTTATTTACTTGATTATGTTATTATGCTTAAACTTGACTATTGTGCCCTTTTATTCAAAAATGAGATTTTAAACATAACTAAGCATGCCAATGAATTACATTCTGATATGTTAACATGTTTAGCATATTTTAACATTTATAAACTGGTCATAAACTAAGTTTTCTTAATTAATCAAAATATAAAGCTTTAAAAGGGACTAAAATACCCTTTTTCACATAAAATGAGTTTTAACATAATTTAACATAAAAACTCATCACCTACTGATATGATATCATATTTAGAACTATTTGGGATATTTAAACAGATTATATTCTAAGTTTAACTTAGAGTTCTTGCATGAAGTTAGTAAATGATGATAATAACCTTTTCACACACAAATTGGGTTTTAAATATAATTAACGTGCAAAAACCTTTTGTTACTGATATGTTTGGATAAATAAAATATTTTGACCATTCAAAAATTGGTCATAACCTCGGAATTGACTAAACATCGAAAGAATCGTCATTTGTCGACTTTTACGCTAAATAGGTGCATAGTATGGTTTTAAACCATACTTAGCACCCAAGACTTATTACCTACTGAATGTATAAACCATTTTTTTAAATATTTTTATAGTAGGTATAAGTTATGAACTCAGAATCCCAAATAAATCCTTAAAACTATGTGTGAAATGACCAAAATGCCCCTACGGTTCATAGTTTGGCCATAAATCATAAACCACACATATGTATGATATCCTACTGTTATAATAACATAAATTAAATATTTTTACAGAATGTTTATGACCAAAACTTCAATTTGCATATAAACCTTTTTTTATAAACCTTAAAATGACCAAAATGCCCTTATGAGGCTAAATTCAGTTTTAAAATCTTTATGGGCATACTTGCTGATATCCTACTGATATCATAACATATTTTAAGCATAATAACATATGGAGCTTGTATATGACTCATCTGGCTACCCGTTTATGCTTATACGCATCCGGTTCGGTTTATGTAACTAGTTTGCATAAATTAACCGAAACGGGTTTAACCTTATCATTTGAACTTCAAAATCTAGAATGTACTTAGTTTACCCATATAATACAAGTCTCCAAACTTGTTGGGTCTAAATCACATTCCATTTCGGTCATTGCTTAATCTAGCGTTTCATACCGTAAATCCTTCTTTAAACTAACCGGTCTAAGGCTACAACTTAAATAAGACCCGTTAGTATTCTAATAGGTTAATAAAACCTTCGTTACAAATTAAGGAGCCTCGGTAAAAGCTACCTTCATGAGTCTAAGTACATTATACGGCTGAGTAGATAAATCTTGCATTTAGAAACTCAGGTAAATACTTTTAACTTATTTTCCCTTATACGGGCTTGGGATACGGTAAAATATTACCGCTTGGTCGAGTATGGGATTATTTGGTCGGATTGTGATTAATAAATCCGCATAACCCGTTTTAATCTGTTTTGTTTGATAACATAAACATTGGGGGTTAATACGACCGTGTCCTGGATATTCTCGGCTCATTTAATTGCAAATGGCCACGACTTAAGCACGGGGTGTAGGCATACACCTGACAGTTGCGTATGTAAAAAGATATACCCACATTGTTGGGGATAACTCCTTGTGGGTTTATATTAGTGGTGTGTTGGTTAATCATGTCTCGGCTTCTATATCGGCCTTAAATGTATGACAAACATGTAAATCTGTATACAAGATTATAAATACAATTGTCCCAAGTTATAAAAGATTTTTGTGCTTTGTGCACCTTAACCAATTTTCATAAACACTTTTCAAAAGAGTCGGTTAATTGTGTTTACCAGTGTAAACTGACGTATTTTCAAAAGACTAAGTGACAGGTACTACACGTAATAGGCTGGGAGCTTCTGGGCATTAAGTAGAGGATCTTGCAAGTCCGTAATGCCTTAAGTCTGTTGAACTATGTTTTGTATTTTATTTAGATCCGCCTGTGGATCCTTTCTTTACAACCGTCTGTATATTATTTTATTCGTACTTTGAACAATCCGGTTGTAATAGTAATTTACCTTCCAAGCCTTCCGCTGTGCTATAACTGTGTTTTATTGACTATGATGATATCAACTACGTCATAATACTCCCCACCGGGCCCACCGATTTATGGTTAAAATATCGGGGTGTGACATTACATCACGAAGTCATATTCAAAATAAGACCAAAACTATTTAAAAAATCTAAAATTAAACCCGTTAGGTCCCCTGGCCGCAGTCATCTCCACAGTCAAACATCGCCTGTTTGATTTCCTCATTGCTAAATTTGGCGATGATAGCAGAAGCATCCAAGTCAAACAACCTCTTTATATTATTACACCAGAGCGTCGGCCTATTAGGGATCTCCTCTTTGATTTTTTCCTTGAAAAAAAATAAAAAATATGTTTTTTGATCGAAGAAGGTTTCGTTGTCCACAATCCGTCTATCTGCAAACCATGTATGGCATTAGACGGCTTCGTATGATTAATCATAGAGTGAAAATATCTCAAGTTTTCATCCCTGTCTTTATCCCACCTAACCCGCGATCTCTGTTTCAAATCCTTAGCTTTATTCATCTCCATTTCTTTAAGCCCTTTCTTCTTCCCAGCTAAAACCCACTCTTCCTCTTCCGAAAGGTCCCTAGCTTCCATGAGCATTTCCAAATCTTCTAGCTCACTACTGATCTGAGTTATATCTTCCCCTTCACGTTTAACAAGCCCATCCCTCCAGATCTTGACTCTGTTCCAAATGTGGCTAAGTTTTTTATAAGCATAAGGTCAGGAGGACCACTACCCACAAAAGACTCGACAGCCAGATCACCACCTCGTCGAACCAAGGACGGCCTATCCAAGAGTTATAAATTCTAAAAGGTCTATGCCCAAAATAAAGAGGGTTCGTAATCAAAATCAACGGGCTATGATCTGAGAGGTGTTTCGACAAAGCCCTTAAGCACGCCTCTGGTCACCTGTCAAAAAAGTTAGAACAAATGAGCATCCTATCAATTTTACTAAGCTTTTTCCCGTTTTCCGCCCAGCTGTAACACCTCGTAAAATCACGACCAATATGATGAAGACACGTGTCATGGACTTTAAACGTGTAAGGAATTGACCTGGAGGGACTAAAATTGTCAAACGATGTAAATATGTGAATAAAGGGATCCAAAGTGTCAACATGCCTAACTTGTGCCTCTGATTGACCTCACACGATGTTTGTATTCTTTAATAAGTAAATTGTCGAACACTAGAAGTCGTTTGTGCTTAAAATAAGGATCTTATGAAACATAGGGGTTAAAAGTGTCAACATGTTGAAAGTAACCTCTGAGTGACCTTTTAACAATCCCAAGAACATTGTAATAATTATATATTTTGATCTCAAGAATATCGGATATTAATTTTGCGAAGTTTCGTTGAATACAAGACCTTTCGGGTGATCGTATAGATAACCAGGAGCTTAACGGAGTTAGTTTATGACCTCATAACTAACCGAGAGCTTATTGATAAATGTTTAAAGACTCAAGACCCTTAAAAGTCAAGTTTGGGGGTTAAAAGTGCAATAAACGAAAGTTAAAACAAGTTTAGAGGGACCAGGGACTGAAATTGCAATAACTGAAACTTGGTGACCGGAGATCGACCTCCACGCGGGCCGCGTAAACCCAAGGCCAAGACTTACGTGGGCCGCGTAAGACTGCCAGGTGCAGAAAAATTGGACAGATGCCTGTACAGCCTGTTGCACCACCTTTGCATGCCATTTTTCGAATCCAAGAGCTGAGCCAACAGTATTACATGCATAGGGGACACCTGGAATCATCAGAAATCATTTGTAGGCTTGTGTGGAAGGATCTTGTGAAGTTTAAATTCCTATATAAGAGCTTCTTGTTTGATAGTTCACTTGCACCTTTCAAAATATTATTCAAACTCACTCTCTGGAGCTCTCTGGACTTCAAGCAAGTTTTCTCAAGTTCCTAATTCGTGCTAAGAGCCTTTGTAAGCATTCTTAGCCTTCCTAGTTCAAGTTTTATTAGTCTAATGACCAAAAGTCAAAGCCGTCATAATTAAGCTTTGACTTAGTGATTAATCACTAATGGTCCAGTCATTTTTCGAATTGAAGGTGGCTATGAGTTGGTAATTATGTGGGTAATAAATCCTTAAAAGGGCACCCTCTGATTTCCACTCTAACTTGGTCAATTGTCGGGTCAAACTTAATATTAAAAAGTCAATAGAAAGCTATTTTGCAAATAAACTCATAACTAACAATGTAGAAGTTATGAAACCTGTTTTAACACTTAAATAACTTGGTAATTAATGTAAGAACATGTCTAAACATGTTCAACCCGACAATTCTGAGTTTAGGCTCGGTTCGGAACCGAAAGTCGCAAAAGTAGACTTTTGCTTTGACTTTCAATTCTGACCCGATTTAGCATAGTTTAGATATGCCTTAGGGTTCCATTAGGACCAGGTTATAGGTTAGTATAACCCTCTGAGGTTATACAACTTGGTTCCTAATTAATCCGATTCATTTGCATGTTTCCGTTAATTGCTTAAATGTTGACCATTATGCCCTTTTTATATTAAAACGAGATTTTTGAAAATGTGAGAGGACAAAAACCTTTATTACTAATTTATAAACATGTCCTAAAAATTTGACATCAGTTTGTGGTCTAAATTAGGAGTTATGCTCAATATCGTAATTTGAAAGCTTTTTATTAATTAAACGGCATTTTTAGCATAAAGCCTATTTAAACCCAAATTTCAACATCAAACTTTTTACCCACTGATGTAAAATAATATTTTGGGATTTTTGAAGATTTTTATTCAATTTTAAACTGATCATAACATGGGGTTCTTGCTTTGATTCGGTAATTGACGGTTATACCCTTTTTGCTAATAAAATGAGTTTTACATAACATTTTAATACCAAACATTTTGCTACTGATTTTATATGATAAATAAAATATTTTGAACTTTATAAACTGATCAAAAACTCATATTTTCTTATATAACCCGAAAATCGCCTAAAACCGACTTTTTACGCGTTTTAAACGCATAATATGGGTTAAAACTATTTTTAACACATAAGACTTATTACCTACTGATATTATAAGTAAATTTTTATACTTTAACAGTAAGTAAAAGTTTTGAACTCAGATTTCCAAATTTGACCTTTAAAGCCTATGTGAAATGACCAAAATGCCCATACGGTGCATAGTTTGGTTATGAATGATATATTTCACATATATGCAATATTCTACTGATATGACCTGCAAAAATAAATATTTTTACTGATCAATTTAGTCCAGAACCTCAGATTAATATTTAATCTCTTTTATAACCTTTAAAATGACCAAAATACCCCTTCGGGGCTAAATTTGACTTTAAATCCGTTTTGGGCATAATGGAAGGTATCCTACTGATATCACAACATATTTAAGGCATATTAACTTAGGAAACCTGTTCATGACTCATTTGGTTACCCGTTATGCATTTTTCGCGTTCGGTGCGGTTTATGTAACTAGTTTGCATAAATTGACCGAAACGGGTCAAACCTCATCATTTTGCTTCAAAATCCAGAAGGTGCTTAGTTTACCCATATTATACAAGTCTCCATACTTGTCGGGTCTAAATCACATTCTAATCCGGTCTTCGCTTAATCTTGCGCTTTGAACCGTATACCTTTCTTTAAAACTAACCGGTCTAAGTTAAGAGTTAAATAAGACCCGTTAGGATTCTAATAGGTTATTAAAAACCTTCGTTCCAGATTAGGATCCCGGTAAAAGCTATTTGTACTTGCTTGATTGATCTACGGCTGGGAATAAATTTATATTTTTGCTCAGGTAAATACTTTTAACTTATTTTCCCTTATACGGGCTTGGGGTACGGTATATATAAAATACCGCTTGGTCGGGTATTGAATTTTTAATCATATGAAGGTTAAATCATTGAGATAACCCGTTTAATCTGTTTTGTTTGTTTTAAGCCTTTGGGGGGTTAATGACCATGTCCTGGATATCCTCGGCTCATTCATTGAAATGGCCACGACATAAGCACGGGGTGTAGGCATACACCTGCCGGTGCGTATTACAATGATATACCTGCTTGTTCGAGAATAACTCGCCGTAGGTTATATTATGTGGTGTGTCTATCAATCTTTAACCCCGTATTCAACCCGGGCTACTGAACGTATAACAGACATATAATTCTTTTACAAGTTTATTTTAAATAATTATCCCAAGTTATAAAAGATTATTTATGCCTTGTGCATTTAAATCAATTTTCTTAAAACATTTTCAAAAGTGTTAGTTAATTGTATTTACCAGTGTAAACTGACGTATTTTCCAAAAGGTTAAGTGCAGGTACTATGCGAAATAGGCTGGCTACTCCTGAGTGAATAAACAAAGAGTCTTGCAAGCTTTGTCACTTAAAATCTGTTGAACAATTATCTTCTTTTGTTTTAATCCGCATGTGGATCCTTTACATTCCGTTTGTAATACTTATGTTACTTTCGATTCGGTTTGTAATATTTTTACTTTAGACTTCCGCTGTGCATTGAACTGTGATAAATTGACTATGATGATATCAACTACGTCACGATTCTCCCCACCGGGCCCACCGATAATACGTAGAAATATCGGGGTGTGACACTAGCACGTGAATTGCTTATCCTTCATATTGTACTCACGAAGCCCTGCATCAAAAATAAACTTATTAAAATTTCTCGCGCACAAGGATTTGAACACCGAGTTCTTTCCTTCCTCAAGAAAGCGAACTGCGTTGAAATCCCCAAGTAAAATCCAGAGACCCTGAGAATCCTCCATGATCTCCACAATAAGATCCCATAATTTTTTTTAGCCAGGACCCCTTGCGGGGCATAAACATTCAGAATGTTCACCAAAGTGTTATATGAAAGAACAAAATATACTTAAATCAATTAAAGTAATAAACCAATAAAATAATAAAACCTTAGAAAAAACAATATTGAAAAAAAATCAAAAACAATTGTTCCCCTCTTTTTATTTCAACATTATGATATATATTTTTTAAATGGATATTGTGTCGCTATCGTACCAAATTCAATCAAAACCGATTGAATAACATCTGTATCCGTATCAATATTTATTTTTAGTGTTTTTGCTTTCGATGAATTGATATCGTATCGCTACCATACCGTGCTGAACAACATCGGTATCAGTAGACATTCATTTTTATGATTTCTTGTTTGATAAGTGGTACTTTGATCATATCTTAAAAGTTAAATAAAAATATATGTTTAAATCAATTAAACTAATAAAACAATATAATAATAAAAACCTTGAAAAAAAAAACAATATTAAAAAAAAGCACCGCCTTTTTCTATTCATATGTATAATATTAAAATTGAAAGAAGAGATTTATATATCCTATTAAAATTGGAAAAAAAGATTTGATGCTCAAAAGAGGCATTTCGTAAAATCATTTATTATAATAAGGATTAGTCGGGTCAACCTTTTACGATCCGAACTCATTTAGATTAAACGAAACTATTTTCATATCAGGCTTTATGTAGTGTTCGCAATTGCCACACTTAACTTATACCATAAGTCACTAGTGTTTCCCTACTTCGCTATCAATATCATTCTTTTTTCAACAATAGCTTTTAAAGGCGTGTGGCCTCCTCCGTGTCACATCTATTCATAATTTTTAACATGCATACCATAAGCAATTCCTTTTGAAAAAAATAAAACTATGTTTAAAAGTATATGGGAATGGGTCTTTTGTCGTTTGTGTTTTAGTACCATGGTTAGCAATTTATCGGATATACAAAATTGTAAGTTATCAGTTATAACATTCAAGGTTTACTTTATACCCGTCAAGTTTTGAACAATGTCTCCATAACCAGATAGGCGGTTTAACACTTTAACCGATTATCTTACCGGTTCATTGATCGAACCGCTCTGGTATGCTAAATAATTTAAATGTAAAAGAAAAATTGACCGAACCGTTCGAATGATTGGTATGCTAATAATTTAAATGTAAAAGAATAATATTAAAATACTTTGTCTTTTTATTAATACCTTGAATAAACAAAATCGAAAGTCTAAAATACTAAATAAGATTTTGCATAAAAATAAACCAAAAAATAAATCAGGTTTACATTTCAGTCCAACTGATAGCCAGCCAGGCGATGTAGATACACGCAACCAGACCGGTCATGTGTCCGGTTCTTGGCCCAAGCGGTCCACTTTGACCATGATTTATGAATGCACCAGTGTTAAGATTGTCGATTGTTTGAACTGATGGTGGTGAGTTGGCTATTAGCCATGTGACGGTGATGGATAAGACATTTAAGTTGGTGATTGTGGTGCCCAATTCAGTAACTCATAGCAAATCGATATTTTGGAATATGTGGCGTTAAAGCATATATGTGTAGTTGGTGGTTGAGATGTCTATGCTAGAAAACAATAACAAATACCAACAAAACAAGGCTAGAATAGTCATTTGAAACTTCTTCATATATCTAACTAGAGTAAATTCTCGTTTTAGTTCCTGAGGTTTGTTCAAATTTACCATTTTAGTCTAAATAGTTTTTTTTTCTCCTCTAGGCCTCTGACATTTCCCCTTTATTGTCATTTTGATTACATTGCCTAACTCTGTCCAAAAACCTCATTTTTAACCAGGCGTATTTTTGGGATTTTCAATTTAATTTTTTTAGATTGTCATTTTTTATTCATTCTTTTTTTATATTGAAAAAATAAAAGAAAAATATCTAATTAGTAGGACCCACCTCTACCATTCCCTTCTTCATCAAACCCGCTCTCGCTCCCTTCACCTCAGTTTAGATATGCCACCCAACACCACCATAAACACCAGCCACCACCATTAACACCAGCCACCACCATCAACACCATCCACCACTACCACAACCATCACTACCCTCGTCAGCCTATCACCACTGCCACGACCATCACCACCCACCACCATCACTACCCTCGTCAGTCAAACCCACATACCTCAAGTATAATTAACAACCTGTGGTGAGACAAGCTAGATTTTAACATCATCATATTTGGCTAAAAGATAGGCTAGAGAATGAACTGTTCATCCATTAGCAAGATCGCCAACAAGTCCAACTTTAATCGGTCCAGCTTTTCGATTTCTCGTTGAATTGTGTACATGACAAGAAGAGCCTGAGTAGGATGCTGACCTGGACCGTCACCGGCATTAACTAGTAGGTAGATATTTTTAACTTTTATATTATTTAAGATGTCATCAGTTATTTGAACCGGTTAAGCGGACTTGTGACGGGTCAAGATATAAAAATTTTTATTGTGTAAATAGTAATTTAAAAAATTATGTTTAAGTAAAAAATAATGGATAGTTTGTCTTCTCTCTTTTAAATATTTGACGAACAAAATTTATATACATAAACGTTTCCAATATTGAATTTTTATATTCTTGGTGTAATTAAAAGCATAAAATAAAAGTATGAATTTATGTTATTATTTAGTGATCATTTTCCTTAAATTAAGTTTTAAATAAAAGGTAATATCAGTTTTTATTAAATAATAATCAAGTTTCATTATTGTTTAATACAAGTTAAATTGAAAAAAAAAAGTTTTCTCTTAATTGTAATAAAAATTTATAAGCATTTCATATTTTCAAATTAATTTAAAAAACTTGAAATTATAAACTTTTCTTTAGAAAGTTAAATAATTTGATTAAAGTTAAGTACGGCTCTAAATAAACAAAAATATTTTAAATGATTATATTTTTTATTTATTTTTGGGAAAGCGGCATTTCACTAAACCAAAACAAACTAGCTAGGAGCTAGATGTCTAGATCAACCAACAATATAAGGAAGTAAGCTTTTGATTAAAAAAAAAAAAAAAAAAAAAAAAAAACCCCAACATCTTGATCTCTAGAATGATGCACGTTGCAATCGCCTTTTCATTGTTAAAGATAAGATTATTTTGTGTTCGCTGGATAGTCCAACACGCCACCAACATAATGGATTGCATTGCACCACCCTCGTCGTTATTTTCAAAGCCTTGATGAATTGTTGTAGGTCCAAAACGTCCTAAACCAAAATAGCATATATGGGAGGGAGGCGATACCAAACCGCAACTGCATCCCACAGTTCACACAACAGCTTGCAAGATTAGAAAATATGGTGAGCCGATTCCGGCAGATCTTTGCAGAAGGGGCATAACACCCCTTAGTCTGGACATTGCTTCACTGGAGGTTTTCCTTGGTCAGAAGTCGATCCAAATTGGCCCTGCAACCAAAAATGTTTATTTTACTCGGAATCCATATGTTCCACGAGAATATAACCACACTAGCAGGTGGCCTTAGCTCAAAGAATAACTTTCGAATAGACAGGAGTCCTAAACCATTATGTGGGTCAACGACCTAACTCCAATAATTCATCAGGTCCACATATGATGCCTCTTAAACTAACCAAAGACACCTAACCATCTCCATCTAACTCATTGGGGAGCTCGTTTTCAAGACCATCACATATGAGAACACCTATTCACCTATGGCACTCTATTCGCCACTGTCACAACCTTGGAAACCTCTAACTTAAAAATGTTGGGAACAAGGAACAAAGAGACCCATTCCCAATCCAAAAGTCCAACCAAAATTGAATCGAGTAATGTCACGACCCCCGACCACACCCAGGACGGGAGCCGTGAGCAGTCAAGTGGTACCGGTGGTTATTTAAAAAAAAACATTGCAGCGGAAATGTTCATCAGGACCGTGAGTTAGGAAAATATCAGAGTTTTGAAACACCGGATTTTATTTATTAAACAGATGAGAATAAATACAGGTTTTACAAAGGTAGCTTTTATATTGGATTATCCGAATACATAAAACAACTTTTCTTAATTTTAATGATAAAATAAGCCACTTCTTTAAGCCTTTTGGTGCCGTATCCAATCCTTATTCCAATCTACTGTTATCAACTGAAACGCGTTTTAAAAAGGTTTTGGTCAGCAGGAAATACTGGTGAGTTCATTCATTTTGTACAAAAACACATTTGTTATAATTCACAGCATTAAGAGTTTTTACATTTGCCCCTATCTTATAATTATCTGGTCCAGTTGTCACTTGACCGGATCTATGACTGTGGCCATATCACTAATTAGGCTCGCCCACCTAAGAGTGATAAATCAGTAGTAATGTATACAAAACCCCCACTTACTGCCAGTAATTACAGATTTGCAAAGGCTTAATCACCGTAATTATAACTGGAAAATAATTTGAGTTTTAGCAAAATTGTTTGATAAAAAGAGAATGACTCACCTTGGTAGCATATAGTCTTGATTTAACAGGCCTCCTAATTCTAAGTCTTCTGATGACTAAGCATCTATTTTGATTGTAAGTGTATAGTGCAGAGTTTTTAGTAGTTAAACATTTAGTTTAACAGAGTGGAATACGTATTAGTGTTAAACCCAATCAAACCTAACGATGGTCACGATATCAGAACCTTAACAAAATTCACAAAGTATAGTCTTATTTAGACAGCACTTTGGCATTCGTCCGTTGGTTTCCGAGTCGATCGGACAGAATATCATATGGGAGATTATTGGTTAGAACACCAAAGTATAGAGAGAAGAATAGAAGGAATGAGCAAAGAAAAATGAATCCTAGGCTTCCTATTTATAGGTAAGAAACAGGCAATTTCCAGGAAGTTTACTATATAATTTCTAGGAAATTACATATACTTTTCTAGGAAGTTACCTATGCATTTTCTAGGAAGCTTCATACCCACATATATATCTTCTTACATTTTCCTTGCACCTTCCTCATATATATCTATTTTCATGTATATCTATTTAGGTGTTTAATTTACTTAGTTAATTAATCTTACTTAGCTGATTAATTAATTTTACTTAGCTTAATTAATCTTACTTAACTGATTAATTAATCTTACTTAGCTTAATTAATCTTACTTAACTGATTAATTAATCTTACTTATTAAGTTTCCTTAGCTAATAAGTTTTCTTAACTGCTAAGTTTTCTTATCCGCTAAGTTTTCTTATCCGCTAATTTTTCTTAATTGCTAAGTTTTACATAACCATTAAGTTTACTTAATTACTAAGTTTACTTAACCATTAAGTTTTCTTAGCCACTAAGTTTACTTAATCGCTGAGTATTCTAGTTTAACAGTTTCCTTGTTATGAGTTCTAATTTCTAGATACAACGGAACTCGTATTAGTGTATTAACTCAATTCAACTTTAACGATAATCACGAGATCGAAACCCTCACAACGAATGACATAGTATAGCCAGATATTGGCAGCACTTAAACATCCATTGGATCGGTATTAATCGATCGGATACAGTATCGTACCAGTGATTAGAGTTATTACCCTAATAACCGGCAGAGTTTCGGGGTTTAGAATATAATACCGAGCTACTATTTTGCTATAATAGAAGCTAAGAGAAAGAAAAGAATTGGACGATTTCAACTAAAGCTCGAACACCTCATTTATAGGGCTGGAAATGGGGCTCTCGCGCCCCGCGAGAGAGTTAAGACACGGCTTCGCGGCCCGCGAGGAAGCATAGGGCGGTGTAGGGTTGCTGAGTCATAGCGTCAGATCGACACGTGTAAGGACACGTGGCGTAACACGTGTCTGGATTGAGATGAGTCTCTCGCGCCCCGCGAGAGATCTCTCTTCGTTGGTCGCGGCCCGTGAGAACACCAAAAATCAAAATTTTTGATTTCTCGTTTCGGTTTTCGTCGTACGCGTTTAGAGTTTCACTCAAGGCTCGTTCTAGGGTGTTTTTTAGGGTTGTTACAAGTAACCATTCCTTAGATTGCCTTTTATCAATTGCGTTAGCTAGATATTAAATTTGCTTAGCTTTTCATCCAATTTATCAATACATTTTCAAACCCAATGACACGAGAATTGACAGGAATGAAAGATGATGAAGATGGCCTAAGATGGATAATACGTACCACAATGCTCCATAACTGAGAGCCTTCGGTTTTAAACCGCCGCTTCCATTTGGAAAGTAAGCTATGATTGAATTGCTTTAAGTGGGTCAGAATCAATCCTCTTTAATTTCTCAGCCTCCGAACCTTATCCCAGCTTACCCAACAGATGTTGTTTTATCCTCTTTCCTCCCAGTAGTAACCTCATTCGTAAACCATTTAACAGCGTGACCCTTTCTGCCTATCGAGAGTACCGATGATTTCTAAACCGACAACCGAGCCTTAACCACCTCGATCACCGACTTCCAACTTTTGAACAAATTCATGTTCGCTCCCACCATTAAACCAAGGTATTCCAACAAAGGATTTTTTTTCATAAGCAATGAAGTTTGGATGGCAGGTAGTAAGGACCTGCAAAAATGTCTAAAAACAACCCGTAAGTGAAAACCTGGACCCCTGAAACCCTAATACTCATGAAAAACAAAGAAAACAAGAATTTTGGATTTCAGGCGGGCCGCGTAAAACTTAAGCTTAGGCTTACGCGGGCCGCGACAAATCAAAGATCACCGGATAAGCGTTCCAGGCCATGTGTCAGCCACGTGGCAGGCCTACTCGTGACACGCTAGCCCTACACGTAGACTAGGGGCCCTCGCGGGCCGCGTAAAACCTAAAATGTTGCTATAAATTGCCTGTGCATGGGACTTGCTTCTGTGTTCTAAATTTCAGTTTCAAAACGTCCATATACTACTCAAATTCGAATTTCCGAGTAAGGAAACGCTGCTACGGATACAGGGTATTAACTCGATCACTGCTACGATACAATGTCCGATCGATTGAAACCGATCCGATGGATGTTTAAGTGCTGCCCAAATCAGGGCTATACTTTGTCATTCGTCGTGAGGGTTTTGATTTCGTGAAGTTTATCGTAAATGTTGTATTAAGTTACTGACCTAGTTTCGTATGCATTGTCATTTAAACTAGGTTACAAGGCTAAATCAGTAGGCTAAACTCTGCCCAATTAAACCTGCAATGTGAGTCATTCTCTTTTTATCAATTGTTTTACTACACCTCAAATTATTTTCAAAAGTTATAATTACAGGGATTAAGTCGTGGTTATCTTGAATCACTGGCAAGTGGGGTATTGTGCACATTACTAATTTCTCACTGTTAGGTAAACAAACCTAACAGTGATAATCATCACTACTTGGGTGAAAGGACCCAATAGTGGTATGACCATCGTCACCAGGGTGTGACACGGCGCCAGATAAAAATAAGATAGTAGCCATTGTAATCGCTCTTATGCTGTAATTTATAACTAGGAGTCGTTTTATCAAAAATTGAGTGACTCGCCAGTATTTCCCCGCTGATAAAATATTTTTAAACATGTTTCAGGTGACTTACTGTGAATCAAGGAAAAAGTGCTATGGAGCACTGACAAGCTTGAAATGGTGGCTCTGTAAACTAAATAAACATGTTTTATAAAACAAGGGATTTCCTCGTGAAATTACCTTTACTGTAAATTATGGGGTTTGTCCCAATTTGTGAAATAAAATAATTGGGCATTTTCAAGTTTTAAAAGATCTTGTTAAACTTCCACTGTCAAATCAAATAATGAATACCACGAGTTTCTGTCCCGCGGCTCCTGGACCGGGTCACACCAGGACGGGGGCCGTGACAGAAAAATGTGGTATCAGAGCCACTGATTTAAGCTAATTAAGTATTTAGAAATACTTAATTTTTCAAATTACTATATTGTGATTTTGTGAAAATTCAAGTTGATAAATTAAATATTAACTTAAGTTTGTGTGTGTTTCTTCATATATGCTAACAGCATGAATGAGTTGTCTGAAGCTCTTCAGAATCTCACTATCTATTCTGCTGACATGGAGATTTCCGGGGGCTTTTCTGGTTATCTGGCCGATACTGAAAAACCTATGGAATTCCAGGCTCAAGCCCAGGAGAAACCCAAGCTGAAGAAAAGAAGGAGAATCATAAGCTGGAGACGCGGACTGAAAAAGAAGCCGGCTGCCCAGAAGATTAAAAAGACTAAGGAACCAAAAGACAAAGGAAAAGGAAAAGAGATTGGGGAAAGCTCAGAGCAAGCCCAAGAAATGCCACCATGGGAGGAGCTTGATCGCAAACTGGCAAATTGTGACCTCTTTGGACCTGCCAATGAAAACCTCTTCAATTACCCTGCTGAAGCACAACTTCCAGTTAATCTGCAACCTGCTATCCCAGACCCCATTGTCAGCCACCAACTTTTACCCGGTGAATTGGAGGAGTGGTGGACAAGTGACTGGCAGTTTCAGCACTTCATGAATACCCCTAATGTCTATTTTCCCCAATTTGACCCTGAGCCTGCACCAAACCCACCAATGAGCATCGAGAACTTGGCTGAACTCCGCCACTATGGCGAGGAGCTGGTGGATGCAGGAAATAGAATCCGGGAAGTGGGGGAGAGGATATCATGGAAATACGACGAGAGGGAACATCGTTTCTGAAGTGCCAGCTGACGGGGATCGTATGTGGTTGTGTGGTTAGGTGTTTAATAATAATAATAAAATAATAATAAATATTAATAAAAATATAATCATGTAAAATAACTTAAAATAAAACTTTTGTAATATAACTGGTGTGTATGGATGCATACTACTATATAAAATATGAACGTCGCAAAGTCGACAATTTTGGCTATACGTGTTGACATGATTATGTGTGATTGTTTTATTGTGACTGGTTATTATTTATTTTATTTTGTGCCAATAATTTATACATTTATATATTGAAAATTATCAGATGGAACCCGCCGTCAATGAGCCAGTTAACGAAGTTAACCAATCTGAGCAAAACAATGAGGATCACTTTCTTAATAGGCAAGATATAGAAAATATCGTTGCTCAAGGAATAGCCAATGCTATTCCAGCAATACTGGCTGCTGCCCGAAATCCAGTTGAACCTCCACCAGCTACTCCCAGCAAACGTACTCGTGATGACAACTTCAGTAATAGTGTAAATGGAGGCGGCAACAATAATAATAATGATAATGATGTGATGCAAGCCCCATTTCTTAAGAAAATGAAAGCTGCAACGCCTGGTTGCACTTACAAGGAATTTCTTGCCTGTAAACCAATCGAATTTGCAGGCAATGAAGGGGCAACTGCTGCACTGCGTTGGTTAGAGAAAACCGAAGCAGTAATTAAAATAAGTAAATGTGCCGAGGAAGACAAGGTCATGTACGCGTCACATCTTTTTAAAGAAGGGGCACTAGAATGGTGGAACACAGTATTACAAGCCAAGGGAAGTGATTTGACTTATGCCATGAATTGGGAAGAATTTAAGAGATTGGTGGAAAGAAAATTATGTCCCGAATACGAAAAGGAACAAATGACAAATAAGTTCCTAAACCACCGGATGGTGGATGTTGATTGTCGACGGTATACTTCGACATTCTTCGAGTATGCTAGAGTGGTTATCTTGAATCTCTGGCAAGTGGGGTATTGTGCACATTACTAATTTCTCACGGTTAGGTAAACAAACCTAACAGTGATAATCATCACTACTTGGGTGAAAGGACCCAATAGTGGTATGACCATCGTCACCAGGGTGTGACACGTCGCCAGATAAAAATAAGATAGTAGCCATTGTAATCGCTCTTATGCTGTAATTTATAACTAGGAGTTGTTTTATCAAAAATTGAGTGACTCGCCAGTATTTCCCCGCTGATAAAATATTTTTAAACAAGTTTCAGGTGACTTACTGTGAATCAAGGAAAAAGTGCTACGGAGCACTGATAAGCTTGAAATGGTGGCTCAGTAAAATAAATAAACGTGTTTTGTAAAACAAGGGATTTCCTCGTGAAATTACCTTTACTGTAAATTATGGGGTTTGTCACAATTTGTGAAATAAAATAATTGTGCATTTTCAAGTTTTAAAAGATCCTGTTAAACTTCCGCTGTCAAATCAAATAATGAATACCACGGGTTTCTGTCCCGCGGCTCCTGGACCGGGTCACACCAGGACGGGGGCCGTGACACAGGTTATTTACTGCATGCTCTTCAACTCCCAACCCATATAGAACTTACTTACAAAAATTAATCTTTAACCCCGAGACTAAGTAGAAAGGCTCTCATAATCCTGGCCAAGTTAGGGGCGTTTTACTCTGATCACTCCCCCATAACAAGCACTTCATTCGCGTACATAAAATGAGTTAGAGTTGGACTATTATTTAGGGTAAATAAACCAATTAAAATCCCTGTTGATCAGCCTCGTGAACAAAACACGTGAAGGATTCCATGGCTACAATGAAAAGGCGACAACGGGTCTCCCTGTCGAACCCTCCTATGACAATGAAACTCAAACATAAGTAACCCATTGACAAGGAATGAGGCTTTGTCCAATGTAAGAATACCCTTAATCCACATATTCAAATGTTGCGGGAAATTCATCTAAGATATAACTTCTTCAAGAAATATCAATTCAACGTATCATATGCTTTCTCAAAGTAGATTTTGAACAACATAACTTTCTTCTTACCCCTCCGAAACCACGACATAACTTCATTTATCATCATAGGCCCATCAAGAATGTTAGGGTTGGATAAATAGCTCAATTGGTTATCCGAGATAATAGACCTGATAACTAGCTTCAAGCGATTTACTAGAACTTTTGAAATGCAATCCCTTAAAATAAATAGGCCAGAAGTCATTCATAGATGAAAGATCTATCTTTTTTGGCCGGCAAAAGATCTGTCACTTTAGGAACTAAGCAACTGATGCACAACCCCGACTTCCTATTAAACTACATAGGCCAGAAGTATAACGCCCCAAATCATAAATTTGGTTAAATATAGTGTTTACTAGTTTCATTGCATGAAATAATGTAACTAGGTTTATTAACCTAGTTAATATGTGTGGTTAAGTAAAAAGACTGAAGGAAAGTGCAGGGACCGTTTGTGACATTTTGAAAGTTATACAAATGGTCAATATAAGGGGATTATGGTCAAAATTGAATTTTTAGTTGGTATGGAGAATTGTCACGGCCCCCGACCCGGTTTGACCCGTTTCAGGAGCCGCGGAACAGAAATCCCGTGGTATTTTAATTAACAGCGGAAGTTTCTTCAGGATCTTTTTAAAACTGAAATATTTCCCGATTTATTTTATTTCACAATTCGGGATAAAACCCGATAATTTATAATCTTGAGATTTCACCCGGAAATCTTTTATTTTACAAAACATGTTTCTTTATTTTTATTCTGAGCCACTTCCTTAAGCTGATAGTGCTTCACGGCACTTTTCCTGGATCACAACAGATCACCCGAAACATGTTTGAAAAAGGTTTTGTCAGCGGGATATACTGAGTGAATCATTCTATTTACTAAAACGACCTGTTTGTTATAATTTACAGTATTAAGAGCGATTACAATGTCTCTATCTTTTTAATTAACTGACCCAGTTGTCACTTGACCAGACTTGTGACTGTGGACATATCACTTGTTGGGTCCGTTCACCCACAAATGATAAATAATTAGTAGCTATGTGCACATCCCCCCACATACTGGCAGTAATTTCAGATTACATAGACTTAATCCTTGTAATTATAACCTTTGAAAATAAACATGCTTTTGTAAAGTAATTTGATAAAAAGAGAATGACTCACATTGCAGATTTAACAGAGCTTAGTTTACTGATTAGCCTTGATAACCTAGTTTAAATAATCAAGCACACAAACTAGGTTAGTAACTTAATACAGCATTTACGATAACTCACGAGATTACAACCTTCACAACGAATGACAAAGTGCGATACTTAAACATCCATCGATTTAATGACGAATGACAAAGCATAAACCCTAATGTGGGCAGCACTTAAACATCCATTGGATAGTTTAATCGATCGGACATTAAATCATAGCAGCGATCGAGTTATTACCCTGAATTGTGGCAGCACTTCGTGATCAGTGTGTGTTTTTAGACTATTTCTATAATAACTCAGAGTGTAATTGGAATTTAAACATCGCATCAACGCCCAGAATCAAGTCCCACAGCAACCTATTTATATCTGAAAAATCGCCCCCCTCGCGCCACGCGAGGGGTTCTCTTGTTCCTGTCGCGTGGCGCGACAGGCCCTAGTCTACTATAGGCTTGCTTCGTGTCCAGGTAGCTCAGCTGAGTTGATTTCGTGTTATTTTTAATTTTTGACAGCAAACTGTGTGGATTTTACCGACTAGGTTTACCCCCCCTGAGTTTTAGGGGCCCTAATCCTGATTCCAAATGTTCTGAAAATTTTAGGGATTATGCAGAATCACTTGGGTTTCTCAATTAGGGTTTCCTATTGGATAATTAAAATAATAAATAGTACTTTTTGATGAGAGTTGTTACAAGAATGGCGACTAGAAGAAGGGTAGGAGAGGAAGGGATGAAGAAATTCATGTGTTTTGGATGAAAATCTTCATCATGTAATTATACAATCTGATTCTTGGCACCATTTCCTCCATTGTAAGTTTAAAATCCATCATCATACATGTTTTTTTCCTTCTTGTGGAATACAAATGGATTTTGGATGATGGTGAATGAAATTGGTTGGTAATTATGAATGAATCTTAGCATTTTATGCGAATCTTAGTAGAAGTTGTGCATATAATTGATTATTGAATTGGAATGTATGTTAATTTCATGAAATTAGCAAGTTAGATTCTTAGAGGGTAGGATGATGAGTGTCAAATTTGTGGTAGAACCCATAATCATATTTGGCTAAATTGTTAAATAAATTGAAAGAACTAGAGGTTATGCTATGTTTAGTGTTTATGAATGATTGGTATTTTGTTTTGGAAAGAAACATGGTGATTAATACCATGAACTAGAAAGTTAAGCATGTGATACTTGTACTCTGTGCTTTACATTTGGTACGCACACCAATCATTTGATGAAATGCGTAGGTGAAACTATATGTTAGTAATGGATGAATATGTATAGAATGTGATAATGATGTAATTGATAGTAAACTAACATCAGGAGTGTGTTTTAGATGAAGTTCACGCGGAAATTGAATTTGTTAGTATGATGTGGTAGAAACATGCACCAGGAGCTTGTACCCTATGCTTGAATGGTGTAATGCACATCATGTATTTAATTGATTGATTAGTTGAATCTTGAAGTGAATTGGTGTTAATTGCGTAGCATGAGCTTACTAGTAAGGGATGATGTTGGATTATGTTGTGTTAGATAAGCATGTAGCAACCCGACTTTTCGGGTCATTTACCTAACGCTGTCTTTTCTTCGTGAACGCTTGTACTCCCGAGATTTCGATTATCGTTAATGGGTTAAACACATTATTACAACGCTTATTCAAAACACAGATTATCGCTTTATAACGCTTACAACTTAAACACAAACACATTTCATCGTATATTACATCGCTTGTTTAGACTAAACCCTATCACAATGCTAACGCAAAGTAAACTCAACGCAAACTCGAAACGCGGATTTAATTTTATGCCTTTTGGTTATTATGTGTGTTATTTGTGTGATTACTTGTGTAATGTTATGTGGTTATCTCAACGCAACGCTTACACGCTCAAACACTCACTCGCAACTTGATTTAACACAACACTTAACACATGAAACAAAGTTAGAAAACTAACTCGCGCACACACAGCCGATCGAATGGCTCAAGGTTCGAATGGGCATCCGACCGGATGATCATCCACTCGGTTGACCATCCATCCGGCTGGCCATCCGACTGAATGCTACATCGCGCACCGACTTAACTCCGTCTCTCACTCTATAAATACCGTCGTACACCTCCCTTTCACTGATTTGACACCTCCATCTGACCACACGCACTCAAGTCACTCTCAGTCACTTTTAGACGCGATTCAAGGCTTTTTGGTAAGCTTTTCTCCTCGAATCTTGTACAACTCTCATCTCTAATCACTTCTACATCATATTCTTCATCAAAATCACACACAAACACTTACTTTTTCTCTAAAATCACTGATTTGGACCTCTTGAAGATGGTTTCCACCTGTTTCGCTTCGGCAAACGGTTAAGGAACACCATTTGATCGAGATTGGTTCTAGATCTAAAGGGTTTCATACTTTTCAACTAAATCACAATAAGATTTCAACATTTTTCATCTATTTTCAACTTTTCTTCAAATATTCACACTAAACCGATGGAATCTGGGCTCATTCAAGACTCTCTACTTATTCCTTAGTCGAGAGCCTACTTGAAAACGGATTTCCACCAGAGAGATAACCGATTAACGGGTTGAACATGAAATTCCATCAAGAACAGTAAGTCTGATCGAATGGGCTGAGACCATTCGACCGAATGAGCTGGACTTGGTGTGTTTCCGTTGATCGACATGTCTTCCCGCCGTCTCTGTTAAACTTCAAAACTTTTAATTAGAAAATTTTACAAATTTTCAAATAACAGATCGCCCACTCGAATGGCCATCCGATCGGATGACCATCCGATCGAATGACCATCCGACTAAGCGACCTGTCCCTTATAATTTCCAATACTTAAACGTTTTAACAAAACTTCGAGTTTTTAACAATTTTACAAACAAACACCTCTCATTCGAATGGCCATCCGTTCGAATGGTGATCCGCTCGGATGACCATCCGTCCGGATGACCATCCGCTCGAATGGAGACCCATCCGTTCGAATCACCTTTCGAACACTCAACCATTCGACATTTTGTTTACACACTGTTCAACGCTTACGCTGTTGTTCTATGCTCAAGCTAACCCAACACGCTCCCTTCAATCCAATCAAGGCTGTGTTTATTTGTTAAACGCATACTGTGAGTATACTCGAACCCATTTTCATTTAACGCACTTTTGGGTGTTACATACGTTCTATATCAAAACAAAACAACACACAACGCAAACACTTTGTAACACTAACCGCTCCCGCATGCTATATGTGATCTATGAATGCTTGTACTATGCTTATATAGTGTTACACTATACCACCTCTAGCAACGATAGTACTATAATTTGGACTCAGCACCTGTCGCGGACAGGGGTTGCTAGGGATCACATCACTTTACTTTACTTCACGTGTTCGTTGAACATGTGTCGCGCATACTCTACAACGCAGTCTCGTGGTTAAGTTGTAATCATTGTGTGATAGTTACTTGCTTTCTCCCGTTACGTGATACATGCTGGTTATGCGTAAAACGCTTTCTCTACTATATGCTATGCAAACTTGTGTACTCACCTTTACATTTTATGTATTGACTTTATTTTAACGTATGTGACAGGTTGATGTTATGCTATGTTGGAAATCAAGATAGGCAGTCGAGAAACTACACTAATAGAAATCTAGGTTGTCGGACTTGTTTTGCTTTTGAGAACACGCAGTCTGTAATAATTGTTTGTGGAATGTTTGTTGATTGGTATGGGACAATTATCCTTTTAAATATTCCCATTTAATAGTTGTTATGGATTCTCTTGAGCAATCTGGTTCGCCTAGTGCCGCGCCCCAATGTTTCCACCATTGGTTGGGGTGTGACAGATTGGTATCATAGCCATAACTATTGGGAATTAGGTCGAGTCGTAGGATTGACCTAGTCTATAGTCTAAGTACCAACAGACCAGCTTCATGCGAACCCAGTAGGGGTTTGTACAAGCCTACTTTTGACACTCTCGTTCGAACTCACAAAAAGGCTTCCTCGTGCGAATTTGTCAAGCTCCGTACGAACAAGCTATACCCTATAAGGCTGAAAACACACTGTTGCTGTAATGCCCTGCTACTTCATACTTTCCATAAATAGAAAGTCTTGTTTGTATTTCTATTTTTGGAAACCTTGTGTTCTTGTAACCGTTCTTTCTTTGTAACCGATGTAAAATCCAAGACTTGGATCATAAATAAAACTCGTATTTTGTTAATTACATGTTATACATACTTTATACATGCTCATACATTCAATTTCGTGAAACAATTGATGCTTATTCGTAACTCTTGGAAACTATGTGCTAAACTTGCAAATATGTGAAACTTATGCATAAAACGTCTTTTGAATGTATACGATACTTAGATATGACAATCATATGCTTAATTATACTTGGTTATGTTCTCCATACCCTATTTGACTTTAAACTATGCTTTTGTGACGATTATAGTCCCTAAAAGTCCTTAAAACCCTAAAACAACAAACTTTGGGGGCCAAAATGTAATAAATGAAACTTAAACCCGGATCAGACAAGTCCAGGCGGCCTGCGTAGCGCCCCGCATAAACGCTGAATCCGCAGAATCTCTTTTCCAGTTACGGGATTGGGCACTTGGGTGTGCTAGTTGGATTGTTATTTGTGTTTCTTGCATTTATAACTCACAACCCCTAACCACAACTCATCCCCTATAAATCCCACACTAATCCAAGCCCTAATCACTTTACAAACTCCTCTAAACCTCTCTCAATTACTCAAATTCACAGCTGAAAGATCAAGTTCGGACAGAAGCTTCAAGCTCCACTAAAGTGAGCATAACTTCTTCATTTCTTATCTTTTTTAGCTCATTCTTTTTCCAGAACACTTGGATCGACCTTGGCTTCGATTCCATGGGTGTTTCACAGTGAATAAGTCCCTGGAACTCCAGCAAATAGGCTCCAAAGTTCACTTTTCGTTTTGTTTTGAATCAAACTTTGTATATACTTGTTTAAACTTGAGTCTAACTCACTCAAACCCACGTCCTTATGCTTATAACCACTTCTATGGTTAGTTAAGCTTAAAAACGGGGCTAAGACATATGAAATCAAAGGTTAAACCTCACATATATTCTGTTTTGTTTAGGGTTTTTTAACCCACAAGTGATGTTCAAGCTTCATGAAGGTGTGATTATGGACTAACTTGGGTTGTCCAACAAAGAATCCCCACATTACTTGATGATTTCTCATAGTATAGTTGTTGTTATTCTTGTATTAACATTAGTTCATGACCCTCCTTGTATGTTTTTACATCAAGTGTAGTGGTGAACCATAAGAGGTACCTAAATGGAAGCTTATTCTTCCCACCTCCTACATGATTTCCATGATACTAGAGGTACCTAAATGAAGATCTAATCTTCTACCTCATGCTTGACTATTGGACTTAATAATACATATATTAATTATACATACATATACTATTCGAACCCTTGATGGTGAACTTGTGTTCATTCGTCAAAATATTTGAATAACATCATCTAAGGCATAAGACTTGTTACGATTCTAATGAGTACATTACTCATGAAAACATTAACCCTTGAGGTTCCATAGTGTCAAAAACAAGTACTTGTGTTAAAGGATGATTACTTTCATATACATACGTTCTTGTGTTTTATTTTCCTAAATGCTTAATCTACCGTTAATCTCCGTTACTCATACACTTTGTTTCTTCGCGTAGAAGGACTTGGTGTTCCAACCTCCTAAACAAACCAACACTCTCGCGGATTTACCAAGTAGAAGACTTGCAAATCCGCGAGTACACTCGACCCATTTACATTTTAAACCACTTTTGGGTTGTAACATGTTACCATACAAAATTACACTTACACACACTTAAACATGCTTTATGAACTCAATCCGTTATACATGCTACTTGTTTACTTAGGTTCATGCTAGATTATACATACTTTATGCCATCACTATGCTAAGCCCTCAACTTAGCATATATAGCGCTATAGGAGTAGCACACCACCCGTCGGGGTCTTGTTAAGTCTTTATACTAAAACAGTCTCGTTACTTTTGTGGCGAGGGATGCTAAATACTAGTGGACACTTGGGTTAGACGTAATGTTACGCATGCTAGTTACCTTGTTTACAAATTTCCATGTGGATTCGAGTAAATGCTTTATACATATGCTATACTATTTAAACCTTGTGTACTCGCCTTTGCTTTTTCATTGAACTTTATTTTAACATGTTACAGGTTGAGGATGATGATGCTATGAAATGAAGTAGCAATGATGCCTAGATATTTAGACGTCTTAGGTTTAAAATGTTGTATCAATTTTGTTACGTTGTTATGTACTTTTCGTTGAACTTATTGTTATTTGAGATTTCTATGTAATGTTGACAATTGATGTTTGGAATGAAAATGGTTAATTTAAATATTGTCACAAATAGTGTTACGAAGTCTCTTGCAATCTATTTCGTCTCACTCCGATGTTTCGGCCATCGGTCGGGGTGTGACAGATTGGTATCAGAACCATAACTATAGGGAATTAGGTAGAATTTCCATGTTCGACCTAGTCTATAGTAGGAACCATATTTTTGACCATTCTTGTTATATGCTTAAAATGTTATTCTTCCTACTTTGCTTCCTTCTCTTATTTTTGGTCTTAATATTTACATAATGTCTTTCCTAAGACATTTTACACAATACACTTGAAGACTTGAAGACACTCTTATACAAAAGAGAAGAGTTACCAAAATAGGCGTGAAACCCACAATTTGGTAACGACTCTCATTCCGCTTATTCTTATTTTGCACGAAATTTCGCCATTAAGCTAGGAGTGAAATCCACATCTTAATGGTAAATTTCCAATTCAAACTCTAGTTGACCCTCGTCAAAGTGTCGAAATTATATTTTGACCCGACGAGCACCAACCACATTAGGGTACGAAATCGTCAAGTTAGGGGTGAAACCCACACCTTGTCGATTAAGTCTCATTCCTCGATTTTCGATCTCGCCAAAGTTTCGATTGTTTCAATCAATTAGAGAGGTGTAGTAACCGGAAGGGTAAGATACCGTTAATCACTTCTCGACGAGAGTATCTTACCTATAGGCCAAAGCACGTTTCTCTAATTTGAAAGGACTTTCGATTCACTTTGGAATAGTCAACGTTTCTAAACCCGAAACATTCCCATGTTTTATGAGCCTCTCTTTAATGTGATTCAATTTATATGTGATTTTTATACTTGTTACCTTGTTCGTTTGAAAACCGTTACACATTTCGCATGTCTCGCGCAATAAAAAACAATAATAATCCTCGTGAACAAACTAAATTTATGCTCTTTTACGCATTTATACGTGTTATACTTGTTGAATACATGTCGGAAACTTATGCTTTATATGAATTTTACATGATACGTGAACGCTTACATGTTTTTACATGCAAAAACCTTGTTTTGAAATTTATGATCAAGTCTCATCTTTTCCTTTTCTTTCGAGCTTCTAGATGTCATCTCCAAGCTCATCAAACAAGACCAAGTCAAAGAAAGGTTCTAACAGCGAGTCCATCTCCAAGCAAGAGCTGGTTGGGCTCATTGCTGAGCAAATGGCTGACCAAATGGCTCGAGTTATACCCGACATCATTAGCCACATTCAAACCAACACCGATTCGCCTCATGACTATGTGGACTCCTAGGTGGAGAAGCCAAAGCCACATTTTCTCTTCAAACAATTCATGGCTTGCAGACCATTGGAATTTACTGGAAAAGATGGTGCTACCGCACTACTCTCTTGGTTTGATGCCATGGAGGTCACCTTTCATCAGAGTGGTTGTCCTGACGACCTACGCACCCAAAATGCCATAGGGGTGTTCCGATCAAGAGCCCTTGATTGGTGGACCTCTGAACGAGGTACAAGGGGTGAGGACACTGCCCACGCGTTGCCATGGGCTGAATTGAAGAGGATTATGAAGGAGGAATTTTGTCCGCCGCACGAGATAAGGAAAGTAGAGAGTGAGTTTTGGCACCTAAAGCAGGTGGATGACGACAACGATGGTTTGACCCTTCGTTTCAAACAGCTTAGTATCCTTTGCCCAGGACAGGTTGATACCCCTGAAAAAGCCATCAACAAATACATCCACTGCTGCCCTGATTCCTTCATGAACCTTATGGAAGCTGCTTGCCCAACCACTATTGAGGATACCTTTCGTTTAGCCGCCTGTTTGAACAGTAACCATGTCATGCGTAGAAATACCTCAAAAACCCCGCTGAAAACCGCCCATCAAGCCATTGTTGAACCCTCCTCATCCACCAAGAAAAACCAAGGAAACAAGCAGAAGGCTTCAAGCCAGAATTACGCGGTTGTCACTTCGCCAAACCCACAACCTTTACAATTTGTAACTGCTGTTACCCCCGCAACCCTTGGGCCTCAAGAAAGAAACTACGTTGGGTCGTGGCCCAAGTGCAACCAATGCTCGTACCATCATCCTACTGGCACCCCATGTCGCAAATGCGCCACCTGTAACAAGCTGGGGCATTTTGCCAATCGTTGTCGCTACAATCCGAAGGCCGATCAAAACCAAGCTATTGTAGCTCAAAACCCTGACCCCAATCAAGGTCAGAACCAAGTCGCTCCTGTACGAGCGTGTTTTAAGTGCGGTGATGTCAACCATATGGCTAACGTCTGTCCTCAACGAAACCAGCCTCAACAACAGTAGCAACCACCACAACAGCAGTAGCAACAACAGGCTCAACAAGCCGCTCGAGGTATAGCCTTTCTTCTCACTACTGCTCAGGCTCAAAACACGAATGACGTCGTTACTGGTACGTTCCTTGTGAACCAGGTTTATGCTTCTTGCTTATTTGATAATGGCGCCGATAAAAGTTTTGTGTCGTTAGAATTCGAATCCTTGCTTAAGTGTAAACGCTCTAAGTTGCCAAGATCTTTCGCTGTCGAAGTCGCTGATGGTAAAACCGTCGCTGTCAACTACGTCCTTTCCAATTGTTCTTTGATCCTTAATGATCATACGTTCTCAATCAACCTCATACCCATGCAAATGGGTAGTCTCGACGTCATAGTAGGTATGGACTGGCTTAGGCGAGTTCGTGCTGAAGTGGTTTGTTCCGAGAAGTTTATTCATCTACCTCCTCCAAACGGTGATTCCCTACACGTCTATGGTGAAAAACCTTCTCAAGGTCTTAAGCTTATGTCGTGTATCCAAGCGAACAAATGCTTGCGCAAGGGTACCTTCGCCTTTCTCGCCCACATTGTGGAAAAGAAGGACAAAGGCCCAAGCATAAGCGACGTTCCCGTCATACGTGATTTCCCTGATGTGTTTCCCGACGATCTTCCTGGTCTGCCTCCTACACGTTCTGTCGACTTTCGCATCGATTTAGTGCCTGGCGCTACGCCCGTCGCTAAGTCTCTTTACCGTTTAGCACCCTCTGAGATGCAAGAGCTCTCGAGTCAACTCCAAGAGCTTCTTGATAAAGGCTTTATACGCCCTAGTACTTCTCCTTGGGGCACTCCCGTTTTGTTCATCAAAAAGAAAGATGAGTCAATACACATACAGAATGACCCATCTTTCTAAGATCGATCTTCGTTCTGGGTACCATCAACTTCTAGTCCTCGAAGAAGACGCACCTAAAACCGCCTTTCGTACGCGTTATGGTCATTACGAGTTCGTGGTCATGCCCTTTGGTTTGACCAACGCACCTGTTGTTTTCATGGATTTGATGAACCGCGTGTGCAAAGTGTACTTGGACCGTTTCGTGATCGTTTTCATCGACGATATTCTTATTTATTCCAAGACACAAGGAGAGCATGAGCGACACTTGCGTCTGATCCTTGAACTTCTTCGTACAGAACGTCTATACGCCAAATTCTCCAAGTGAGAATTCTGGTTAAAAGAGGTTCAATTCCTTGGTCATATTGTCAACGAACTTGGTATTCACGTTGACCCCGCTAAAATCGAAGCTGTGAAGAATTGGATAGCACCTAAATCTCCGTCCGAAATTCGTTCGTTTCTTGGTCTTGCTGGATACTATCGCCGTTTTATCTCCAACTTTTCAAAAATTGCCGTCCCTTTGACCTCCCTGACTCAAAAAGAGAAACCTTTTGTTTAGGGTCCCGAACAAGAGGAGTCTTTTCAAACGCTCAAGGACATGCTTTGTAATGCTCCTATCCTAACACTTCCTGATGGTAACGATGACTTCGTCGTGTATTGCGTTGCTTCAAACCTTGGCCTTGGTTATGTCCTTATGCAACGCGACAAGGTTATCGCTTACGCGTCGAGGCAACTCAAAATACATGAGAAAAACTATACTACTCACGACCTTGAACTTGTCGCAGTTGTTTTTGCATTGAAGATTTGGCGACACTGCCTTTATGGTACTAAGTGTGTGGTCTTCACCGACCATAAGAGCCTTCAACATATCTTCGACCAAAAGGAACTGAACATGCGTCAACGTCGTTGGGTGGAACTTCTAAATGACTACGACTGCGAAATCAAATACCATCCAGGTAAAGTGAATGTAGTAGCCGACGCTCTTAGTCGTAAAACTCATGTGAAGAGTATCCGTTGTCTCCAACTCGTTAACGATCTTCAATGCCGTATTCGTGAAGCTCAATATGCCTCCGTTAACGAAGGTAGTTTCTCTGTTGAGATACGAGGCACTAAGGAGCATGATCTTGTGTCCAAACCTGATGGTATTCTGTACTATCTCAATTGTATCTGGATCCCTAATCGTGAAAACCTTCGAGACTTTCTAATGAACGAGGCACACACATCGAAATACTATGTTCACCCTGGTGCTAATAAGATGTACCACGATATGCGTACGACCTATTGGTGGTCTGGAATGAAGAGAGATATCACCTCCTACGTTGCGAAATATCTTACGTGCTCAAAGGTTAAAGCCGAGCATCAACGCCCCTTTGGTTTGCTCGAACAACCAGAAATTCCTGTCTGGAAATGGGAGAGCATTACTATGGACATCATCACTAAACTTCCTCGTACTTCTTCTGGTCATGACATTATTTGGGTGATCGTTGATCGATTGACCAAGTCAGCTCACTTTCTTCCCATTCATGAAGATTTCAAAGTCGAGAAATTGGCTAGAATCTACACTGATGAGATCATTTGTCATCATGGTATCCCCATTGACATCATTTCCGATCGTGACGCTCGTTTTACATCTCGCCTTTGGCAAACTTTTCAATCTGCTATGGGTACTGTTCTTAACCTTAGCACCGCTTTTCATCCTCAGTCAGACGGTCAAACCGAGCGTACAATCCAAACTTTAGAGGATATGCTTTGTTCTTGCGTAATAGATTTTGGTGGCAACTGGGATTCACACTTGCCTTTGATCGAATTCTCGTACAATAACAGTTATCATGCGAGTATTCAAATGGCACCTTTCAAAGCATTGTATGGTCGCAAGTGTCGTTCGCCTATTTATTGGAACGAGATCGGTGAATCTCAATTCACTGGTCCCGAGCTTATACAAGAAGCAACGGACAAGATTTTATAGGTTCGAGACAACTTACTGAAAGCCAGGAGCCGACAAAAGAGTTACGCCGACAAGCATCGCAAACCCTTGGAATTCGAGACAGGTGACTTAGTACTTCTTAAGGTATCCCCTTGGAAGGGCGTGGTTCGATTTGGTAAGAAAGGGAAACTCGCACCTCGCTATGTTGGTCCTTTCAAGATTCTTAAAAGGATTGGCAAGGTTGCGTATAGATTGGACCTACCTGAAGAACTCAACAATGTACATCCTGTCTTCCACGTGTCAAACTTAAAGAAGTGTCTAGCTGACGAAGATCTTCAGGTACCACTCGAGGACCTTCAAGTCAACGAGACCTTGCATTTTGGGGAAAAACCCGTCGAAATCATGGATCAAGGAGTCAAGTTATTGAGGCGCAGTAAAATTCCTATTGTCAAGGTTCGATGGGAAGGTAAATGTGGCACTGAATTCACCTGGGAACTCAAGAGTCACATGAAGACGAAGTATCCGTATCTTTTCGCTACATCTTCCTAAATTTCGGGACGAAATTCCCTAAAGGAGGGGAGACTGTAACGCCCTGCTACTTCATACTTTCCATAAATAGAAAGTCTTGTTTGTATTTCTATTTTTGGAAACCTTGTGTTCTTGTAATCGTTCTTTCTTTGTAACCGATGTAAAATATGAGACTTAGACCATAAATAAAACTCGTATTTTGTTAATTACATGTTATACATACTTTATACATGCTCATACATTCAATTTCGTGAAACAATTATGCTTATTCGTAACTCTTGGAAACTATGTGCTAAACTTGCAAATACGTGAAACTTATGCATAAAACATCTTTTGAATGTATACGATACTTAGATATGACATTCATATGCTTAATTATACTTGGTTATGTTCTCCATACCCTATTTGACCTTAAACTATGCTTTTGTGGCGATTATAGTCCCAAAAAGTCCTTAAAACCCTAAAACAACAAACTTTGGGGGCCAAAATGTAATAAATGAAACTTAAACCCCGATCAGACAAGTCTAGGCGGCCCGTGTAGCGCCCCCCTGTCTACTTACGTGTGAATCCGCAGAATCTCTTTTCCAGCTAGGGGATTGGGCACTTGGGTGTGTTAGTTGGATTGTTATTTGTGTTTCTTGCATTTATAACTCACAACCCCTAACCACAACTCATCCCCTATAAATCCCACACTAATCCAAGCCCTAATCACTTTACAAACTCCTCTAAACCTCTCTTAATCACTCAAATTCGCAGCTGAAAGATCAAGTTCGGACAGAAGCATCAAGCTCCACTAAAGTGAGCATAACTTCTTCATTTCTTATCCTTTTTAGCTCATTATTTTTCCAGAACACTTGGATCGACCTTGGCTTTGATTCCATGGGTATTTCACAGTGAATAAGTCCTTGGAACTTTGGCAAATAGGCTCCAAAGTTCACTATTCGTTTTTTTAATCAAACTTTGTATATACTTATTTAAACTTGAGTCTAACTCACTCAAACCCACGTCCTTATGCTTATAACCACTTCTATGGTTAGTTAAGCTTAAAATGGGGGCTGAGACATATGAAATCAGAGGTTAAACCTCACATATATTTTGTTTTGTTTAGGGTTTTTTAACCCACAAGTGATGTTCAAGCTTCAAGCTTGATGAAGGTGTGATTATGGACTAACTTGGGTTGTCCAACAAAGAATCCCCACATTACTTGATGATTTCTCATAGTATAGTTGTTGTTATTCTTGTATTAACATTAGTTCATGACCCTCCTTGTATGTTTTTACATCAAGTGTAGTGGTGAACCATAAGAGGTACCTAAATGGAAGCTTGTTTTTCCTACCTCCTACAGGATTTCCATGATACTAGAGGTACCTAAATGAAGATTTAATCTTCTACCTCTTGCTTGACTATTGGACTTAATAATACATATATTAATTATACATACATATACTATTCGAACCCTTGATGGTGAACTTGTGTTCATTCGTCAAAATATTAGAATAACATCATCTAAGGTATAAGACTTGTTACGATTCTAATGAGTACATTACTCATGAAAACATTAACCCTTGAGGTTCCATAGTGTCAAAAACAAGTACTTGTGTTAAAGGATGATTACTTTCATATACATACGTTCTTGTGTTTTATTTTCCTAAATCCTTAATCTACCGTTAATCTCCGTTACTCATACACTTTGTTTCTTTACGTAGAAGGACTTGGTGTTCCAACCTCCTAAACAAACCAACACTCTCGCGGATTTACCAAGTAGAAGACTTGAAAAACCATGAGTACACTCGACCCATTTACATTTTAAACCACTTTTGGGTTGTAACATGTTACCATACAAAATTACACTTACACACACTTAAACATGCTTTATGAACTCAATCCGTTATACATGCTACTTGTTTACTTAGGTTCATGCTAGATTATACATGCTTTATGCCATTACTATGCTAAGCCCTCAACTTAACATATATAGCGCTATAGGAGTAGCACACCACCCGTCGAGGTCTTGTTAAGTCTTTATACTAAAACGGTCTCGTTACTTTTGTGGCGAGGGATGCTAAATACTAGTGGACACTTGGGTTAGACGTAATGTTACGCATGCTAGTTACCTTGTTTACAAATTGCCATGTGGATTCGAGTAAATGCTTTATACATATGCTATACTATTTAAACCTTGTGTACTCGCCTTTGCTTTTTCATTGAACTTTATTTTAACATGTTACAGGTTGAGGATGATGATGCTATGAAATGAAGTAGTAATGATGCCTAGATACACATTTAGACGTCTTAGGTTTAAAATGTTGTATCAATTTTGTTATGTTGTTATGTACTTTTCGTTGAACTTATTGTTATTTGAGATTTCTATGTAATGTTGACAATTGATGTTTGGAATGAAAATGGTTAATTTAAATATTTTCACAAATAGTGTTATGAGGTCTCTTGCAATCTATTTCGTCTCACTCCGATGTTTCCGCCATCGGTTGGGGTTTGACAGTTGCCTTTCCTAAGGATAACGCAATATGCACGTTTTCGAAAACACTCGCATAACACCAACGGGTGATTGTATCGAGATTAGGTGTGAAAACCAATACATCTCGATAAGATCACTCACTCTACGCATAATTTTTACTTTTAACACGAGAACCTCTTTGGAGTTAGGAGTGTTATCCATATCTCGACAGAGATTTCCATCTCTATCTCGTGGTTTTGCCACACCTATAGGAACAAAGTTGTTAAGTTAGGGGTGAAACCCGAATCTAAATGACCAGTTCCACTCAACTTTGATTTTGCAAAACTCTCACCAAAGTCCCGACTTTTCCAATGACTCAAGTCACGTAGTAACTGGAAGGATGAGTGTCGTTCGCCGATTGCGGCGAGAGCACTGTCTATTAGGCCAAAACGTGTACTCGAGGTCATTGTGAATGGTTGAATCACTTTGGGTAGTCGATGTCTAACACCCAGGATGCCCTGTTTTCAAGTAAAGCCTACAATTGTCAATTTTATGCGTTATCAATTTTATGTGTTTATATGTTTATATGTTTCGATTTTGGAGATCATACGCTTTTCCGCTCTTCGCTTTACTAAACACGCACAACTCGCTCAACTCGCGCAATCACAAACTCCAACTAATCTCAACTCAAACTATGAACTCTCGCATGCTATACTACTCGTTGTACTACTTGCTACACTACTCGCTACGCTACTCGCTATCGCTCGCGACTCTCGAACGCGCTATGCAACCTTGAAAGATAGGTGAATACGTGCAAAATATGTAGGTGAATACGTGCAAAATATAGATGAATACGTGCAAAATATGTGGATTATGTGCTCATACGTGCTTCTGTGCCTACGTGTATACGTGCTTTGATGTGCAAAAAAGTAGTTTAATAAAAATAACCAAATTAACCTAATTCTATACTCTAAGTAATACTCTAGACTTACTAAGACACACTAAACTACTAACCGGCAAGTGTACCGATTGACTCTAGTATAGCTAATGTAAGTCCGGATATCGAACCCATGAGACTCTATTGAATTACGCTAATGACCTTATCTAGACTGACTCTTGTCACACCCCGACCACGATAAAACAACAAACCGTGGCGGAAACGTCGGGGAGTGTCGTAACAGAATTATTGTTTCACAACCATGGATACAAAAAGTTTCATTTTATTAGAATATTTACATTAACATTGTCTTAAAACCAAAACCAACAAGTTACATATCGACTAATATTGTTATTATGTCACTAAGGCCTCGTCCAGATCCTATGTGACTCATGCATCCTAGCAATCAACATCAAGCAACATCACCTGAAACATATGTAAAAACAAAGTCAGCAAAGAAATGTTGGCGAGCACATAGGTTTTATAGGAGTGTCGGATTCATGGCTAGTTTACATGTTGCAATACCTTATTATAACTTTGTTTTGAAAAGAGTGTAGTATTGCAACATAATTAACCAACTCAAATCAAGCGGGTTATAATTTATAAAACCTCGTAGCCATGATTCTTAACCCAAAAACATTTGTTTTAATAAACCAAATTGTAAAACATCTCGTATTAACTCGTTAATAAATCTAGTATGATTAACCTTTCGAAAACATCGTTATGTGACATCGTTTCAAAATCGATTACCCAAGTGAACCAGATAACGCCACGGTATGTAATATGTTGAAAACACTTATATATAAGAAGTACCAGCGGCGTATCTACCATGTTTTCACCATATTACACCCGTCCCGTTATCTAAACACTTAACCAAAAACCAATCGTTTATCCAATTCGTTTAACTTGTTCAAATCGTTTCCAAATCGTTTAACTCGTTTAAGTCGTTTAAATCGTCCTTGTTTTAATTGTGAAAACTATTTATGGTCGTCTCACTAATAACATTCAAACCTTCGTGACTCGACTATCTCGCTTCTCGCATTAACAAACCACCAAAGGGTAAGTTAACTATCACAGATTCAGTCGTTACCCACATAACCATGGGTGCAGTCTGATAACGGGATTTATCAGATCCTATGGTACCATAACCTAATACTGGTCAGTTCGGCCAAAATTAATGAATGTCATTCGTTATGTAACTACAACCAACAAGTTCGTTCACATTATCAAAATCGTTATTAGTTTAGTATAAACCATCTTAATCGTTTTTGAAACTATCGTTAAAATATCGAAATCGTTTTGATATATATGAATCACCCCAAAACAATTGAAAACAGTAAAATAGGGGAACTATGTACTCACTTGAAGTGCAAAGTATCCTCAATCAATAGAACTTCAACAAACTCAAGTAAACCAGAGAAATCAAGCGGCACCTAGTAATCGAATCACTAGTAAATAAATTGACACCTCAATCGGAAGATCGGATAGAATGAGGTCTTGTAAACCAAATGAGTATTGGAACTCATGTGATATGGTTTAACAAATTCTACATTCTAGATCGAAACTTAACCTAAGTGCTTTCGACCCATTACGACCCATTAAGGTAGCTTACGTTACTTTAACGCGTCGTTCGCGCAAAGCGCGTTCGAGACGTCTAACTAGCCCTATGACAAGTGTTATATGCCTAAACATGTTGTATAATCAATTAAGTGACAAAAGTTTATGTTACATATGCTTAATTATCAATTATGCATGAAAAGGGCATTTTGGTCATTTACCTAAGGCATATAAACTACCTATCATACAACTAATTAAACCTAAGTGTCCATAAGGTATAACCTCGGAAGGTTATTCCCTATGAAACTATGGTCACTAACCATGTTTGGTCAGATCCTAATGATCGACCAAACGGGTCGAGTTCGAAAGTCTAAGCGGGTGTTTAGTTCGCTTGACTTACGACTTTGCACAAGCACTAAACTAAAAGTGACGAGCTAAACATGTTAAGACATGTTTAGTTTAGTTAGAAAACAGGTTTTGATATCAAAACAAACGGTTTTGATACCCAAGAGTAGTTTGGTTACAAAATACGCATAAATACGTATTTTGGCCGAAACTATGACTCGTCACTACGCCTAGTCAACGTGGTAATCAGTAGGTATAGTCACGAGGGACTATAACCATCGTGATAACGCTCACGTTGCAAAGTTCAAATGAACTTTGTGTTGACCATTGACTGGCCAAAGCTGAAAGTCAAAAACCGTTTGACTTTCATGCTTGAAATACAAGAATAAGCAAGAAGAGTACACAAAGGGTCTAAGAAGGTGTTTTGATTCCAAATATTCTCAGGTATGAAGTGATAAACACCTCAACGTAGAGAAATTTCAGAATCAAGTGTGAAGAACCCAAATGAGGAAGCTTGTTATTTATAAGAATTTGAGATCAATAGGATCATTCCATGTGTTTAGAGGGTGTAATCTTGGCCATACATGTGGGTACATGGTATTAGAATACAATGGGGGGTCGAAAACCAGCTCCAGGTATTACAAAAGTTACAAAAAGGACCCCCAAGTTCAATCCCATTGCTGAAAAATGCTAAAAATCAAATTTTCTGCCCAGATAGGGCCGTGGCGTCGCGCCACGGCAAAGGGGGTACCCTGTCGCGTGACGCCACCACTCACCTTAGCCAGAACTTTCAAAAACTAGCAGAAATGGTCCCTGCACATGTTTAAGGCCTATTTTGATGCGTTTAAACCCCGTTAACCCCATTTCAAGGCTCTAAAATGATGTTAAAGTATAGGGAACTCAAAGCATGCAAAAAATATCTCGGATTTCGGTTCGTTTGGTCGTACGGTTGCGTTATTGGGTTAACTACGACGGAAGTCGTAACGGACGCAAAAACGATCCAAATTAAGCAACGAATGGAATTTTATCAAGCTAATCACTAAAATGAAATATTTTAATGATTACATAAATTTTTGGATGTCCGGATATATTCAGAACGTAAGATATGCGCGAAAACGCAAACTTGTGCACTTTTTGACGCTTTTAGTCCCTGTTGATCAATAAAGTTTCTTTTAGCATACCGAACCCCTCAAAGCCTATTTCTAAGCTATGTAAAGGATATTTAGGGTATGTTTAACTTGTGATCAAGTTCCGGAATGTTCATTACCATACAAATCGGTATAGTTTCGCAGTTTGACACAACTAGTCCCTGCGATCGAACAAACTTGATTTCAACACACCAAACCATCCAAAGCTTATTTCTAAGTTATGTGGAGGTTATTTAAGGTATGTTAAGCCTATGTCACTATTCCAGAGTGTTTGTTGCATTATACTGACTGTGTTTACACACCAGTTTGCGTATAACCTTCCAGATAGCGATTTAAAGCTTGAAATTGAATTCGAATTAGATTGTAAAATCATCAAACACAAATACACACATAATAACACCAAAACACATATAATAACAAAAAGGCACATTGTTTTATTGATAATTAACATTGTTTTACATTGTACATCGATTACAGAACACAATTGTCAGACTTCGCTTCGTTGGCATTCAAGTTGTCCGCTCGTCCGCGAGCGGGATTCACATTCGCATTGACATTTGCGTTTGGATTCGCATTTGCATTCACCAACCTCGGACAGTTGTTGCGGAAGTGACCAAACTCTCCACAATTGAAACATGAACCCGGTGGGAATCTCGCAGCATTCCATTGAACCTGTGCTGGAACCTGAGCAACCTGATTCTGACCCAGACGACAAATGTTGGCCAGATGTCCAAGTTTACCACACGTTGTGCATTGCTTACAAGCTTGTTGTGCAACATGATGACCATTGCAGTGAGCACAATGAGGTGCGGTACCAGCATACACTTTTTTTGCAGGCGGTTGAGCCGGTGGGTTCTGAGGGTTCTGAGCTGTTACTGCAAAATTCTGAGCACCCTTTCGCTTTCTCGAATTCTTCGACGACTCACCTTTCTTACCCTTACCCTTTTTTTGACAGAATCAGTCGACTTCTTCTTATCACCCTTGCAGGTAAGTTTACCCTTCCTGACTTGAGACTCAGTCAGGGTAGCAGATAACTCGATCGCGTGACGAACAGTAGTAGGATTAATGCCAGTCACAATATCCTGTATGGAATCGGGTAAACCATCGATATACCTCTCTATCGCTTTCTCCAACGGGGTAACCATAGTAGGACACAAAAGATTGAGCTCAAAACGATCCGTATACGCATGGTGTTCTCCCCCATCTTGCTTTAGATCATCAAACTCTCGTTCCAAAGCTCGAATTTCGTGATGGGGACAAAACTCTTTCATCATGAGAGCTCGAAGCTTTTCCCATGTCTGTGCCAATACCACTTCGGCACCCCTATCACACATCACTCTGTTCCACCATGTAAGAGCACGCTTCTCAAACACACTTGATGCAAATTCAACCTTACGCCCATTCGGACATTGCACATGTCTGAATGTGCTCTCGATACTTTTGAACCACTGCAGGAGCGCAGTTGCTCCTTGAGACCCAGAAAACTTAAGCGGTTTAGCATAATTGAAGTTCTTGAAATTGCACTGAGCATTATTGTTGTTATTGTTGTTGTTATATAATTCATGGATCTAGGTCACTACGCCTGGAAGCACAGCAGCCATTTGCTGAGCGACAAGGGCTGCGACTTCTTCAGCAGTAAAAGATTGTGCATCACGTCGAGGAGGCATTGTCTAAAAGGAAATATGAGAATCGAGTGAGGTTGATAATTAGGAAAAACAAAACAGGTATCGACAAAACACAAGGAAGGCGATCATTTGTTCGTTACCTCAAACAAACAAACGACACGCAGTGACTAATCAAAGTAAATGAGTCAAAATAATGTATCGCGAAGACATGCTCGCCTATAAGTGAGCACTCACCCCAAGAGTTCCCAGGTAAGAGTGACTGGTCCGATTATGTGGATTTGTACGAACACTCTAGCCTTAGACAGAAAACTCAGGGTACAGGCATTCACTCTTCCAGTTTGTACGTGTTCACATTATTTAGACCCAAACTTTGACGAGATTTTGAAAAACTCAAAAGGCACTAAGCCAAATATGAGTCAAACTGGAAGGGTTCAAAACCTAGTAATCAATCATCCTAGAATGGATGATTAATTTTCGAAGCAGATTCGAAATTTGTGTTCTCGTTGTGGTTATCACCTAAGGGTAGGTGACGGTTTTGTTTTAAAAATCTAAACGCAAATTTCCTTGCATTAGGGTCCTATAAAGTTATAGTCTAGGTCAAAGCATTGCTAATAACCTAATTCCCTATAACCATTGGCTCTAATACCAACTCTTCTGTCACACCCCGACTACGTTAAAACAACAAACCGTGGCGGAAACATCGGGGAGTGTCGTAACAGAATTATTGTTTCACAACCATGGATACAAAAAGTTTCGTTTTATTAGAATATTTACATTAACATTGTCTTAAAACCAAAACCAACAAGTTAAATATCGACTAATACTGTTATTATGTCACTAAGGCCTCGTCCAGATCCTACGTGACTCATGCATCCTAGCAATCAACATCAAGCAACATCACCTGAAACATATGTAAAAACAAAGTCAGCAAAGAAATGCTGGCGAGCACATAGGTTTTATAGGAGTGTCAGATTCATGGCTAGTTTACATGTTGCAATACCTTATTATAACTTTGTTTTGAAAAGAGTGTAATATTGCAACATAATTAACCAACTCAAATCAAGCGGGTTATAATTTATAAAACCTCGTAGCCATGATTCTTAACCCAAAAACATTTGTTTTAATAAACCAAATTGTAAAACATCTCGTATTAACTCGTTAATAAATCTCGTATGATTATCCTTTCGAAAACATCGTTATGTGACATCGTTTCAAAATCGATTACCCAAGTGAACCAGATAACGCCACGGTATGTAATATGTTGAAAACACTTATATATAAGAAGTACCAGCGGCGTATCTACCATGTTTTCACCATATTACACCCGTCCCGTTATCTAAACACTTAACCAAAAACCAATCGTTTATCCAATTCGTTTAACTTGTTCAAATCGTTTCCAAATCGTTTAACTCGTTTAAGTCGTTTAAATCATCCTTGTTTTAATTGTGAAAACTATTTATGGTCGTCTCGCTAATAACATTCAAACCTTCGTGACTCGACTATCTCGCTTCTCGCACTAACAAACCACCAAAGGGTAAGTTAACTATCACAGATTCAGTCGTTACCCACATAACCCACACATAACCATGGGTGCAGTCTGAAAACGGGATTTGTCAGATCCTGTGGTACCATAACCTAATACTGGTCGGTTCAGCCAACATTAATGAATGTCATTTGTTATGTAACTACAACCAACAAGTTCGTTCACATTATCGAAATCGTTATTAGTTTAGTATAAACCATCTTAATCGTTTTTGAAACCGTCGTTAAAATATCGAAATCGTTTTGATACATATGAATCACCCCAAAACAATTGAAAACAGTAAAATAGGGGAACTATGTACTCACTTGAAGTGCAAAGTATCCTCAATCAATAGAACTTCAACAAACTCAAGTAAACCAGAGAAATCAAGCGGCACCTAGTAATCGAATCACTAGTAAATAAATTGACACCTCAATCGGAAGATCGGATAGAATGAGGTCTTGTAAACCAAATGAGTGTTGGAACTCATGTGATATGGTTTAACAAAGTTTACATTCTAGATCGGAACTTAACCTAAGTGCTTTTGACCCATTACGGCCCATTAAGGTAGCTTACGTTACTTTAACGCGCCGTTCGCGTAAAGCGCGTTCGAGACGTCTAACTAGCCCTATGACAAGTGTTATATGCCTAAATATGTTGCATAATCAATTAAGTGACAAAAGTTTATGTTACATATGCTTAATTATCAATTATGCATGAAAAGGGCATTTTGGTCATTTACCTAAGGCATACAAACTACCTATCATACAACTAATTAAACCTAAGTGACCATAAGGTATAACCTCAGAAGGTTATTCCCTATGCAACTATGGTCACTAACCATGTTTGGTCGGATCCTAATGATCGACCAAACGGGTCGAGTTCGAAAGTCTAAGCTGGTGTTTAGTCCGCTTGACTTACGACTCTACACAAGCACTAAACTAAAAGTGACGAGCTAAACATGTTAAGACATGTTTAGTTTAGTTAGAAAACAAGTTTTGATATCAAAACAAACGGTTTTGATACCCAATAGTAGTTTGGTTACAAAATACGCATAAATACGTATTTTGGCCGAAACTACGACTCGTCACTACATCTACTCAACGTGGTAATCAGTAGGTATAGTCACGAGGGACTATAACCATCGTGATTACGCTCACGTTGCAAAGTTCAAATGAACTTTGTGTTGACCATTGACTGGTCAAAGCTGAAAGTCAAACACCGTTTGACTTTCATGCTTGAAATACAAGAAGAGGACTTACAAAGGGTCCAAGAAGGTGTTTTGATTCCAAATATTCTCAGGTATGAAGTGATAAACACCTCAACTTAGAGAAATTTCAGAATCAAGTGTGAAGAACCCAAATGAGGAAACTTGCTATTTATAGGAAGTTGAGATCAATAGGATCATTCCATGTGTTTAGAGGGTGTAATCTTGGCCATACATGTGGGTACATGGTATTAGAATACAATGGGGGTCGAAAACCAGCTCCAGGTATTGCAAAAGTTACAAAAAGGACCCCCAAGTTCAATCCCATTGCTGAAAAATGCTAAAAATCAAATTTTCTGCCCAGATAGGGCCGTGGTGTCACGCCACGGCAAAGGGGGAACCCCGTCGCGTGACGCCACCACTCACCTTAGCCAAAACTTTCAAAAACTGGCAGAAATGGTCCTTGCACATGTTTAAGGCCTATTTTGATACGTTTAAACCCCGTTAACCCCATTTCAAGGCTCTAAAATGATGTTAAAGTATAGGGAACTCAAAACATGCTCCAAAATATCTCGTATGTCGGCTCGTTTGGTCGTACGGTTGCGTTATTCGGTTAATTACGACGGAAGTCGTAACGGACGCAAAAACGATCTAAATTAAGCGACGAATGGAATTTTATCAAGCTAATCACTAAAATGAAATATTTTAATGATTACATAAATTTTTGGATGTCCGTATATATTCAGAACGTAAGATATGCGCGAAAATGCAAACTTGTGCACTTTTTGACGCTTTTAGTCCCTATTGATCAATAAAGTTTCTTTTAGCATACCGAACCCCTCAAAGCCTATTTCTAAGCTATGTAAAGGATATTTAGGGTATGTTTAACTTATAATCAAGTTCCGGAATGGTCGTTACCATACAAATCGGTATAGTTTCACAGTTTGACACAACTAGTCCCTGCGATCGAACAAATTTGATTTCAGCACACCAAACCATCCAAAGCTTATTTCTAAGTTATGTGGAGGTTATTTAAGGTATGTTAAGCCTATGTCACTATTCCGGAGTGTTTGTTGCATTATACTGACTGTGTTTACGCACCAGTTTGGGTATAACCTTCTAGATAGTGATTTAAAGCTTGAAATTGAATTCGAATTAGATTGTAAAATCATCAAACACAAATACACACATAATAACAACAAAACATATATAATAACACCAAGGCACATTATTTTATTGATAATTAACATAGTTTTACATTGTACATCGATAACAGAACACAGTTGTCACAACTCTGACGTGACATTTAACTATTTTTATGTTTTAAGGGGGGGGGGGGGTTCTAAAAATCCTAAGAATGCAATTAAACTAAATTAATTAACTAAACGAATTACTTTGAACTTTACTTAGATGGTGGAAACACTACCTAGACTGTAATCCTGATTGCTTTTAGTTATGATTTTATTTGGAAGTTGTTTACTATGGAACCAGGATCATAAAATTCTCACCTTTCGGGAAATCTAAAGGGCTCCTAAACCTTTTCAAGAGCACGCTATGACACCCTAGAGGTTGTTTAGATTACTGGTTATTAGACTCTTTTTCAAGACACCTAATGGATTTATGAAAGTATCCTATGAGGCTCACTCCCTGTTGAGATCTAAACCAAGGATAGACTTGTTTTCTCAATTAGACTTGCTAGACATTAGCCAATAGTTTTACTCCTAACAAAGCTCCTACCTTTCAGTTTAATGACTTAGACCTAGCAATAACCTCGCACCTTTAAGCTATTGACGATTAGTAGAACACTTGATTTTATAAGATTACCGAATATTACTTCTAAGGTTAGTTATGCAATTTCACTCTAAAGAGTAAAGATTTATTACGTGATATAGACACTCACCAAAATCTAAAACCCTAGCACGACTCTATTATGTGATAAAGACTGTCACCAAGAATCATACGAAGCAATAAACAATATTCAAACAATATCAAGCACACAAACACATCTAACCGATAGAACAAATCGCTTACAATTCATAAATAATCCATAGAATTCATAAATCCATAATAAAAATCAAAACTTTAGCAATCATTCATCCAATCTTGGTAGTTAAATAAGTTTAGTCAATCAAAGTCATTGAAAATATAAGAACAGAGTATTATCAAGAACACGAAACATGACGGTGAGAGAGAGAGACGGAAGTAAAAACACCCGAATGGCAAATATGCAACCAGGATGATTCCTAAGCTTCGTATCTTTAACCGGTAGCTCCACGAACTCGAAAACGATTCAAGAAATCTCCAAAATTCGTCCAAAAATCCTCTTGATTCGTAAGTTGTAGGGTTTTAAGGTTTATGATCAATTTATATGCGATCCAGATCACGAAACAAGAAATTGCCGCCAGACACACCCGTCGCGTCACGCGACGGGTAAACACTTTTGCAGTCGCGCAGCGCGACCATATAAAGGACCATATATTGATTTTTTAATCGTCGTGGCCCGCCACCAAGAACTTCTTGAGTGGTCGCGCTACTTTACGGGTCATTTTTCTCAGACTCTTTCGTTTTCCAAGCAGTTTCAGCATCGCAAACCTGGAAATACCAGAACTAATCAAAGTAACGAAATTCTAACTAAAATCCTATCAAACGAACACGAAATATATACAAACTGAACACGATAAGTGGATGTATTTTGCAATACATCAAATATCCCCACACTTACATTTTTTTCGTCCCCGAAAAAGAATTATGCAACGGAATCAGAATCAAGTTAATGTTTGGGCACAAAAGCTAGTTTATTTTATTAAAATTAACACCCATGTTAATCGCGATTGCAAGTATTTCGATCCACTTAAACCCAAACCCGGTTCCAAGCCCTTATCATGTATATTTAATTTAAGTTCGGTCAACTCACCTAGGGTCTCACACTAGAATTAGCCCATTCACCTAGTCTCGCCTCAAGCTTATAGAACAAAAGGAATAACCATTGGGCTATTTCCTAACCGTTTTATACCAAGATCAAGAGAATTTAAAATCATATCTTTATTATTATTTTTTTTTCTTTTTCTTTTTTTTTCTTGTGAGCTTTTTAGACCGTGCATACCTTATCCCAGAGGCATTCCCAATCAGAGTCACCATCCCCAAGAGAGATTACAATAGGCATCAGTATTTTTGCATTATTATTCAACAATCCTAGAGGTATTCCAAGTCAGAGTCACTATCCCCAACAGAGATTACGTAGGCCTTGCCGATTTTTTTTCAGTCTAGCTCTTTTTATTATTTTTATTATTATTTTTTTTCGTTTCCATTATATGATAAGAAATTCTAACGATCTTAGCTTATAACGGTATCCCTTATACTATTATTGACGGTTTCGGCTTCACTACCTCTCCTAGATGAGAACCCACTAGTAAATCAACAATTAGGTATATTTTTAGCTCAAAGGAACCTAAAACCGAATTTCTATCATTTTCCGCTTTTATTTTGCAAACTTCTTTAATCGAGAGACATTTTCGAAATTTTTCAATTTTTTTGAATTTTTTCCGATTTTTTAATTTTTTTTGTATTTTTTTAATTTATGACTCGACACGCTAAATTAACGAACTAAACTATCACTCAAATGTTCCATCCCCACACTTAAAATTTGCATTGTCCCTATTGCAAGGATGAAAACATACTAAACTACCTAAATAACCCAAATTAACACTAAACTAAATAAACTAAATACCGAATAAATTAAAATGTACAAAATATACAAGTGGAAAATGACTTGGCTGATATGTGAAAAAGTTCCTAATCCTACACGCGAACGAAAGCGGCAACAAACATCAACCTAGTAAGCAGCATAACCAAACAATACCAAAAGATAATATATAACCATAACGTGCATTAGTTCATCAACCACAAACCAACCAACCCTGCCCGACCAATCCTGTACACAAGTATTTAAAGTAGAAATACATGCCAAAAGAATGAGGATTAAAACAGCATAAAAGATAAAAAAAAAAACAAAAGATATACTATCGGCTCCTGCTGCATCCTCGCCATCCCCACACTATTCCTCTCCACTCTTGCTTTCTTCTTCTTCACTGTCAGCCTGGCCACCGGCTCCTAAACTACCTTCCCCGAACACAGTAAACAGAGGAGGCGGATCACCCATAACTCCTACATCAATCGGTCCAACCTGTTCTGCCGGCTGAAAGAAATCAGGTATCGCCATACTCATCTTATGCATAATGTACCTCAGGGCTCCTTCCTGCTTCTCTTGGCCCGTCCGAATAACCTGCTCAATACCATCAAATCTCTGCTCCATATAGCCGTACAGAGACTGCAAAGTAAGTGGCTCAGGAGGTGGCTGCCTACGAGGGTACTGCGGTGCAAGCCTCTCATGCCTCTGTGGTGGTTGCTGGCGATGGGTGGGCACAATCTATACCATGACATCCGCAGCTGGATGTCCCTCAGGTGGCTGCACCTGAGGCCCCTGTCTAATCTCCTCCCATCTATACGACTCAGTGTATGAAACAATACCAGCCTGCTGCAATTCTTTTATCCCAAAAGTAGCTGTAGTCGGGCCCTTGAGTAAAAACTAGGGTTTATACCTATCAAACACCCCTAAATTCAATCCCAAGCGCGTGATATACGACCCCATAGCCAATAACGCCCACGGACCCCCTCTACGTCCCCGACTAAACGAAGCAGCTAACACAGTCGCAAGATTCATCTCTCTATTTTCCACCCGACACATCAAAATAAATATTTCTATCCAATTTGCCTTGTTCTCTCCAGACCTCCGACCACCCACAAGAGTAGTAGACAAAATCTTCAAAATGTATCTGTAAATCGGGTTACGAACCGAAGTGATAAGGTTCGTAAGCGCGAAAGGATGGTCGGAAATAGTGTTCCAAAACCGGCGTAATTTTGCCACCCCAACACTACACTCCCTATCGTTCAAGTAAGCCCCCCTCAAACTTGTAGCGAATCTCGGTTGATGTACCTCCTCGTCTGTATAAAAACCTGAAGCGACCGCAAAACGGGTCATATTCATCTCAAACACCTGTCTACCTAAACTGAACGATACTGCCTTCTCATCTGCAAACTTGCCTTCCTTAGGCTTCCATGCAGTGTAAAATTCCAGAACCAACTCCTCAAACTGATCAACTACACACTTCACCATCTCCGTAAACTTAGGACCCAAAAGATCCAAAACCTTCTGCCTAGAACCAATCTCCTCTAACCAACCCCAGTTTATCATCCTATGTTGTAATAACTCAGTGGTTTTCAGTTTATCATACTTTTTCCATTCATGCGTATTCAGCTCAAACTGCAAAAGTGGGTGGTTAGCTCTATTATCAATTCTGCATATCGGAATCCTTTCAGGAGTGGAGTAAATAATTTTCCTTAATCTCTAATCTGACGCGTCTACTTGCAATGACGGCTGCTCTTGCGGCCTTTGACCTGGGCCCCTCTTCCGGGGCCGCTGCTCGCCTCCCGAACTACTACTTGCGGCTGCCATATCTGCAAAACAATTATTCAACTAGACGAAACAAGCAGATAATCAGTAATCACAAGCTATTTTTGGTATTTTAATTTTTTTTTTGGATTTTTGAAATTTTTTTCCTAAAAAATTAGAATAACCGTATAACATTTCATTCGCGGTTTAATTCTGAAATAAAGTTGAAATAAAAAAACGACGGCTTACCTTTTACAATTGCTAAGTTATAACGAAACTCGCTCGAATGGAGATTGAGTATGGGTGAGCCTAATTAACTTGTACACGCAAGTAAACCCAAAACCGACTAAACTAGACTAAAATGACACTCTACTTGGACTTAATGTACACTACCCCCTCCCGGCACTTTAATTGTCCCCAATTAAGTTGAAGTGCCTACCAACCGAACATTGAAGTCCAATCTTGATTAAATTCAGTCGTTGTTAGTTCAAAACAGATCTTAACGTTGAAAAATTCCGCCTAATGAACGGAGGTTTTTAACTTTGTCGAAAAATTTCCGATTCAATATGCAAGGTTAAAACTTGACGCCAATATATCGGCGCATCAATCATCAATAACAAACCACTGCTCAATCAACCCCAAACCATCCATCCGCACCCATGAACTATACTAAAACAACCTGTACGTAACCTGACTCGAACTTGATTTCAAAACACAAAGCCTGAACTGTATTTCCAATGCAGTAGCTTATCATTCCTCATCAACAAATCAATGCTCAATAGACCCAACCACAACCACCCGCACCCATTCAACGACACTAAAAACAACCTGACTCGACTCGAAACTGACCCGAAAAATAAACTACATCTATGACTTGAACTAAACTCTAACAAGACTCGAAACAATGTATGAGAAATAGTATAAGCAAGAAACACATACCTGATTCGACGAATGCACAAGAAAAATTTTGAAATTTTAAGTTGAAGGTGAGTCCCGAATTAGAGTGATTCAGCGGATAAAACAGGAAATTGTTGGTGGGTTTTGGCCGGTTTATGACTCAGGTCGATTTGGGTGAATAAATGGTGGATTTGGGTGGCTTATCGGTGGTGTAATGGTGGAAATATAGTGGAGAAAGTAGGTTCGGCGGTAGGGGCTCGTGGGGTAGGGTTATGTTGGATTTGGGGAAGATAACGCTGGGAAACTGACTTTATTCGTTGAAACATAAGCTCGCGTGCTGTGAGAAGGGTTTGTGTTGGTCGTCGCGTGCCGCTACAGGGGGGGTCAAAACATAAGGTTCAGGTTGTGTCATCGCGCTGCGCGACGGCTGGGGTGGATACGTGTGGCGGGACGCGAGAAGGAGGTTCAGGTTGTGCTTTTGGACCCAGGCCTCACGGAACGCGACGAAAAAGGGGTGTATATGGTGGCGCAGTGCGACACCCTGTTTTTAACAGAATGTTGTGCAAATTTTTAAGTTTCATGCCTTAGGAATTTTGTTTAACTCTTACCCGAACTTCCCAAAACCATCCCAAATTATTTCTAACACTGGGACTTATGTGGAACGCCGTTTTCTCCGCAATCTTCGCTCCTCGTCAGTAATGATTCCTGCAAAATACTCAAACACACAAAACAATGACACGACACACTACGACAAACTACCGTTAGCTACGAAAGAACCCAAACAATGACTCAAAACACACAATACAAAGTCTACACTTAAGATTTCTCTCAAGACTCTAAACGGTGGTGTTTTGAAGATCTTCGAGAGGAGTTTCCTCATTCTCGGTGTTGTCAATCGGCCCTCCTAAGTAGTGCTTCAATCGATGGCCGTTCACCTTCCAAGATCCCTTACTAACTTCATCATATAGCTCAATTGCACCATGCGGAAACACCTCCTTCATGACATAAGGTCCTGTCCACTTTGACTTCAACTTCCCGGGAAACAACTTAAACCTCGAATTATAAAGGAGCACTTTATCACCGAATTTAAACTCCTTCAACCCCTTAAGCTTTCTATCATGCAACACTTTCGTTTTCTCTTTGATACTCCAAGAATGCTCAAACGCCGCATCTCTAAGGGTTTCTAACTCATGGATTTGGAAAAACCTCTTCCTAGCCGCTTGAGTAAGATCTAAGTTCACGATTTTAAGAGCCCAAAGCGCTCGGTGCTCCAATTCTACCAGAAGATGGCATGCTTTGCCATAGACTATCATGAACGGTGTGGTACCTAAAGGTGTTTTGTAAGCGGTACGAAACGCCCATAAAGCATCATCGAGTTTATTTGACCAATCCTTACGACTCTTCCCTACCGTCTTTTCTAAAATCCTTTTCATTCCCCTATTCGCGTTCTCTACTTGACCGTTTGCTTGTGGATGGTACACGGTAGACAAACGGTGAGTAACTCCATATCGCTCCAATGCCTTCTCCATCACGGCATTACAAAAGTGTGTCCCTCGGTCACTAATGAGGGCTTTGGGAATACCAAAACAAGTGAAAAACTTCTTCAAGAATCTCACCACCACTAGGGCATCATTTGTAGGCAAAGCTTGAGCTTCAACCCACTTCGAAACGTAGTCGATCGCCACGAGGATGTACCGATTCCCACTAGAAGGAGGAAAAGGTCCCATAAAGTCGATGCCCCATACGTCAAAGATTTCGAGAACTTGAATAGGGTTTTAGGACATCTCATTCTTGGATGAGATATTGCCGGTAAGTTGGCAAGCATCACAAGTCCTAACGAATTCTATAGCATCCTCGACTACCGTACGCCAAAAGAAACCGCAATCGAAGACTTTTTGTGTAGTAGTGTGTGCACCATGATGACCTCCTGTCAACCTCTCGTGAGCATGCCTAAGAATATCTAAACCCTCTTCCCTACTAACACACCGCCTAAGAATACGGTCGCCTCCAATCCTAAAAAGGTAAGGGTCATCCCATATGTACTTTCTCGCATCTCTAAACAACTTCCTCTTTTGTTGGGCACCCATATCCTTCATGACATACCCGTTTGCAAGATAATTAGCTATGTCACTAAACCACGACAAACCCTCGTTCTCCGCCATAACAAAATCGATGGACTCGTGAGGGAATCTATCTCCTATCGCCTCCTCGCGAATCTCCTCCCTACTAGGATCCTCTAAATGCGATAGATGGTCCACCGTAACATTCTCCGTTCCTTTCTTATCCTTAATTTCTATGTCAAACTCAGAAAGAAGGAGAATCCATCTTATAAGACGAGGCTTAGCATCTTTCTTTTGGAAAAGATAACGCAAAGTCGCATGATCGGTGAAAACTATGGTTTTTGAAAGCACAAGGTATGAACGGAACTTATCGAAAGCAAAGACAATAGCTAGAAGTTCCTTCTCGGTGGTTGTGTAATTCTCTTGGGCGTCATTGAGGGTTTTACTCGCATAGTAAATCGGGTGAAAGTGATTCTCCCGTCTTTGACCCAAAACCGCCCCGACCGCGTAGTCGCTCGCATCACACATGAGCTCAAAGGGTAAGCTCCAATCGGGGGGATACAAGAATGGGTGCACTCATGAGTTTCTCTTTAAGGAAATCGAATGCTTGAAGACACTCCTTATTGAAGACAAAAGGGACGTCCTTCTCAAGGACTCGAGTCATGGGGCGAGTAATCTTGAAAAAATCCTTAATAAAGTGCCTACAGAAGCCCGCATGACCTAAGAAACTACGGATGGACTTAACACTAGTCGGTGGAAGAAGCCTACTAATCGTATCTATCTTGGCACGATCTACCTCTATACCGGCTCTAGAAATCTTATGCCCTAAAACAATCCCCTCCATAACCATGAAGTAACACTTCTCCCAATTAAGCATCAACTTAATCTCAACACACCTCTTCATCATCCTCTCAAGATTACCTAAACATTGATCAAACGAATCACCATAGACCGAGAAATCATCTATAAAAACCTCCATAGAACTCTCAACCATGTCTTGAAAGATAGCTATCATGCATCGCAGGAATGTAGCCAGAGAGTTACATAATCCAAACGGCATGCGTCGGTACGCGTACGTGCCATATGGACATGTAAAGGTCATCTTCTCTTGGTTTTCCGGCATGACAGGTATTTGGAAGTAGCCGAAAAAACCATCAAGGAAACCATAGAATTGTTGCCCCACGAGACGCTCTAGCATTTGGTCGATGAATGGGAGTGGGAAGTGGTCTTTCTGGGTGGCGTCATTGAGGTAGTCAATACACACACGCCAATCGGTGACCGTACGAGAAGGGATGAGCTTATTTTTCTCATTCAAGACAACAGTCATCCCCCCCCCCCTCTTAGGGACGACTTGAGTAGGACTCACCCAAGAAGAATCGGATATTGGGTAAATCAAGCCAGCTTCCATCAACTTCAACACCTCTTTTCTAACTACTTCCTTCATGTTGGGATTAAGGAGTCTTTGAGGTTACACCACCAGTTTAAACTCATCCTCCATGAGAATACGGTGGGTGCAAAAAGTGGGGCTAATCCCCTTAATGTCGGACAACTTCCAAGCAATAGCCTCCTGGTGCTCCTTTAGCACATCAACTAACTTCCCCTTCTCCTCCTCCATCAATTTAGAAGAAATAATGGCGGGCATACTCTAGTTCTCTCCTAAGAAAACATACTTTAGGTGTGACAGAAGGACCTTAAGCTCTAGGGGTGGAGTATCTACGGGTTAACTCTCACTCTCTTCCTTAATCTCACAAAGCTCTAAGGTTTCGGGAACCCAAGTCGAATCTACCTCCTCACCCTCATCAAGTAACTCCTCTTCAACTACTCCCTCACTAACTAGATCGGCTCCACTAATGAAATCTATACACCGATCAACGTACGAGATGAAAGAATCGAGGAAGTAAACGGAGTGACACGGACCACTAGAATCATCACTACCACTAGGGTGTTGCATAGCTCTATCTATCTCAATGGTAACCATCTCATCACCCGCACGAAGTGAAATCTTACAGTCAAAGACATCGATGACTGCCTTTGCGGTGTGAAGGAATGGACAACCAAGAATGATCGGAACTCTCTCATCGGCCTCCATATCTAGAAAAACGAAGCTTGCAGGAAACACGAACTTATCTACCTTAATGAGAAAATTCTCTATGACTCCACGAGGATATTTAACCAAGTGGTCAGCCAAGGACAATGACATACACGTGGGTGTAAGCTCTCCTAACCCTAGCTTCTCATAAAGAGAGAATGGCATCAAGTTGATGCTAGCACCTAGATCGGCTAAAGCATGAGCGGGGGTAATGGCACGCCTGAAGAAGCATGGAATGGTGAATGTACCCGGGTCGGTTAATTTCTCTGGTAGCTTATTCAAGACCACCGCGGAACAACCTCCGATAAAAGGAATGTTAGAAAACTCACCTATCATATCCTTACGCTTGAGAAGATCCTAAAGGAATTTGGTGTATTTAGGCATGGACTGTAAGGCTTTGATGAAAGGAAGATTGATCTTCAACTGCTTGAACATTTCAAGAAATTGCCCATATTCCTTAGCATATTTTTTATGCTTAAGGCGGGCGGGGTATGGGACGCGAGAATGATCAACTAGCGGTGATGGCCTAACCCCTACCGGACGTTTTTCTACACTCTTTTCTACTTGAGGCTCCTTGGTGTGTGCGGTACTTGTTGGGTCTAGCCTAATGTGCACCTTACCGGGAGTCTCCATCTCTATCTCCTCATCTACCTCTTCCTCTTCCTGTACTTCAACCCTCTCTCGAACTACCTCCCCTAAACTCTTTCCACTACAGGTGGTGATTGCTTTTGCGGAATGGTTAGCCGGGTTAGTGTGAGTGTTACACGAAAACTGACCAAGAGGGTATTCTTGTAACTACTTATCTATACCACCTACTGTCCTCTGAATATCTAAGAGCGCGGATTATTTATCTGCTCTTGATTTTTGGCAAAACTACCAAATTCAGTTAGGGTTTTCTGGGTAGCCTGATCCTTAACTACTAACTGAACGAGAAGCTCCTCAATCCTCCCTAGACTACCCCCCGAACCTTTATCACTAGTCTGACTCTCTTGATTCGAACCCCCACCATTAAACTGGCCACCTGAACCTGAACTACCAGACTGACCTCCCTGACCTGACCCTCCACTAGCGTATAGAACTGGCCCCCTGTTTGATACTGACCAGATGGAAAACCAGGAGGATTACCGGAGGAGCGGAAACTATTATTATTATGCCAGTTGGAGTTATAATTAGGATTATTATTATACTGATCAGGGGGGCCTCTAGACTGACCTGCAGTATACTCTACCTGCTCAAGTGTAAGTGTGGGACAATTTATTGTATCGTGGCATCCCCTACACACTTCACATCTATCTACCTTTTTTCTTAATCTCATTAAGCTCCTGTTTGAAAGTTTTCTCCATCCTATCTAGAGCAGCAGCTACCGATGAGTCCAAGTCAACTTGGTGCACCCCTCGAACGACCGAGGAGGTACTAGTCACGGGAATGGAAGTCATGTTGGTAGCGCTATAGTCCATGTCGGAATGGGCGAAACTCTCAAACAGATCATTGCACTCAACTACTGACTTTTTGCCCATAAGTTGCCCTCCAGCAGAAGTATCAAACCAGGCTTTGGTCTCGGGAGTGAGACCGTTATAGAACTTTTCCAGAAGTGCCCAATCCGATAAGCCATGCTGAGAACAACGAGAAATCAAGGTTTGGAATCTTTCCCAGGCCTGGTGGTAAGGCTCATCAGGCTCCATCCAGAACGAATGGATCTGATCACGAAGACGAGATGCTTTAGCGGGTGGGAAGTATTTAGCTAAGAAAGCATCTCGTAAACCTGCCCAGGTGGTGAAAGTACATGCTGGCTGCGAATCAAACCAAACGGCTGCGCGGCGAGCGAGAGAAAATGGGAAAACCTGAAGGTATCGGGCATCAAGATTAACACCTTTGATAGGGAAGGTGCTACACAGGCGGGTAATGCGTTTAATATGGGTGGGGGTATCCTCATCATCACGGCCGTGGAATTGGCACGAATTAGTGATGGCCGTCATGATGTAAGATGGAATTTTCCAGGACCTATCATTGTTGATGTTCGGAAGGGTGATGGGTGAAGTAGCACCGGTGAAACCGGTGGTGGCTTGTTTGTAAACGGTGCGGTTATTGGCCATTTGGGCAATAGGTGTAGGACTAGGTGTACGGGAACGGGAAGGTGGTGGGAATTGTGGGGTGACGACTTCAGGTGAAGTCAAAGGCTGGTGGTTTAGATTGGAGTGTAGAGTCAGAAGTGGCGGAAGATGAAGTGGAAGATTTACTAACCTTTAAACTAGAAGACGAGAAGGCAGACTTGTCAATTGACAGCTTCGGTGGTCCCTGAGAACGTGTATGGGGCATTCACTGCAAAACCAAAAGTAAACTAGTAAGACGACTCTAACAAAAGACTCTAAAATAAAAGTAAAAAGACCCTAGAATTATTTAGACTCCTACGACTAAAAAACACACAAATAGCACGTAATGATATCAGATAAAGTCTAAACAAAGTAATCAACGCAATTGCCAAGAGTCCCCGGCAACGGCGCCAAAAACTTGATGTGCTAAAAAGTAGTTTAATAAAACTAACTAAATTAACCTAATTCTAGACTCTAAGTAATACTCTAGACTCACTAAGACACACTAAACTACTAACCGGTAAGTGTACCGATCGACTCTATTATAGCTAATGTAAGTCCGGATATCGAACCCACGAGACTCTATTGAATTACGCTAATGACCTTATCTAGACTGACTCTGACGCAATACTTAACTATTTTTATGTTTTAAGGGGGGGGGGTTCTAAAAATCCTAAGAATGCAATTAAACTATATTAATTAACTAAATTAATTAACTAAATTAACTAAACGAATTACTTTGAACTTTACTCAGATGGTGGAAACACTACCTAGACTAGAATCCTGATTGCTTTTAGTTATGATTTTATTTGGAAGTTGTTTACTATGGAACCGGGATCATAAAATTCTCACCTTTCGGGAAATCTAAAGGACTCCTAACCCTTCTCAAGAGCACGCTATGACACCCTAGATGTTGTTTAGATTACCGGTTATTAGACTCTTTTTCAAGACACCTAATGGATTTATGAAAGTATCCTACGAGGCTCACTCCCTGTCGAGATCTAAACCAAGGATAGACTTGTTTTCTCAATTAGACTTGCTAGACATTAGCCAATAGGTTTACTCCTAACGAAGCTCCTACCTTTCAGTTTAATGACTTAGACCTAGCAAAAACCTCGCACCTTTCAGCTATTGATGATTAGTAGAACATTTGATTTTATAAGATTACCGAATATTACTTCTAAGGTTAGTTGCGCAATTTCACCCTAAAGAGTAAAGATTTATTACGTGATATAGACACTCACCAAAATCTAAAACCCTAGCATGACTCTATTATGTGATAAAGACCGTCACCAAGAATCATACGAAGCAATAAACAATATTCAAACAATATCAAGCACGCAAACACATCTAACCGATAGAACAAATCGCTTACAATTCATAAATAATCCATAGAATTCATAAATCCATAATAAAAATCAAAACTTTAGCAATCATTCATCCAATCTAGGTAGTTAAATAAGTTTAGCCAATCAAAGTCATTGAAAATATCAAAAACAGAGTATTATCAAGAACACGAAACATGACGGTGAGAGAGAGACGAAAGTAAAGACACCCAAATGGCAAATATGCAACCAGGATGATTCCCAAGCTTCGTATCTTCAACCGGTAGCTCCACGAACTCGAAAAAGCTCCAAGAAATCTCCAAAATTCGTCCAAAAGCCTCTTGATTCGTAAGTTGTAGGGTTTTAAGGTTTATGATCAATTTATATGCGATTCAGATCATGAAACAATATATTGCCGCCAGACACACCCATCGCATTGCGCGAGGGTAAATATTTTGTAGTCGCGCAACGCGACCATATAAAGGACCATATATTGATTTTTTTAATTGTCACGGCCCGCCACCATGAACTTCTTGAGTCGTCGCGCTACGTGACGGGTCATGTTTCTTAGACTCTTTCGTTTTCCAAGCAGTTTCAGCATCACAAACCTGGAAATACCAAAACTAATCAAAGTAACGAAATTCTAACTAAAATCCTATCAAACGAACACGAAATATATACAAACTGAACACGATAAAGGGATGTATTTTGCAATACATCATGCTTATGTGTGGAGTATGTGCTTCCGTGACTATGTGCCTATGTGTTTATGTGCCTACTTGTTCCTGAGCTTTACATAAAGGAGGATGGTTGTAAAACGATAAGCTTTTCAAAACAAAGACCCAATAAAATCGAATCTCGTCTAAATCATATGACGATGTCTGCTCCAGACAATGTCGTCATTTGGTTCTCATACGCAACGCGCTGCTCGCCGAAACCATGCTGACAAGCGTATCGCTTCACTGGTAGCCAAGGAAATGGCTAAAGTCATACCTCAGATCGTCAGTGAGATCAACGAGGTCAGCAGCAAGTCCTCTGTGGAATCAAAGAGTGACTCTCCGAAAGCGTCTTTCAGCTTTAAACAATTCAAGGCCAGCGGTCCTGCAAACTTCACGGGTGAAGATGGACCCAGTGCTATGTTCCAGTGGTTTGACTCTATCGAAGTCACCTTCGGGCAAAGCGGATGCCCAGAAAATCTGCATACTGTTAATGCTACTAGAGTTTTTCAGTACAGGGCTCTGGACTGGTGGACTGCTGAGCACAACAGACGCTGGAATGATTCAGCTTACGGTCTTTCTTGGGAGAAACTCAGGGAGCTTATGATGAAGGAGTTTCGTCCTCCTCATGAGGTTTAAAAGTTGGAGAATGAATTCTGGCATATCAAATAAGATGGAGGTGACAACGCTGGTCTCACCGCTCGCTTCAAGCAGCTCAGTATCATATGTCCTAGCCAGGTGGCAACACATGATATGACAATCAAAAAGTACATTCTAGCTCTTCCAGACTGTGTAGCTGACTTTGTTCAGGCAGCTAAACCCGCTACTATTGAGGAAACCTACCAACTCGCAGCTGAGATTAATGACAAGCGAATTTTAGCTGGTTATTTTGAAACCTCAACCAAGAATCTCAATCAAGCAACTGCTACTCCCGCTACCGAAACTGCAGCATCCCAAGTTTCAAAGTCTTCACGACGGAATCGCAAGCGAAAGTCTAACAACAACAAGAACTATGCTACTACCGCCGCACCTCTCAACGATGTCCCTGTATAACCTAGCAATCAGAATTGCTAAGCTCCTATCACCAACGCACCGCCTGCCAAGCGTGCGTAAACTAGTGTTCATCCTTTGTGCCTAACTTGCACCTACCATCACCCAGTAGGGGTAAATTGTCATTTATGTGCCAACTGTAATGTTTATGGGCATTTTACTGCTCACTGTCGTTCAGGCCCACGTCAACAAGCTGTTCAAGCTCCTCCAGCACCACCAGCTCAACCTCTCGCTCTCTAGGGTAACCATGCAGCTCCTGCACCCGCTGTTCATGCACGAGCTTGCTACTCTTGTGGTGACCCGAATCACCTTGTTAACGTCTGCCCAATCGAGTTGTGAAACAAGAACCGCAACAACAACCGCCGCAGCAACCACCGCAGCAACAACAACAACAACAACAGCCGCAGCCATAGCAAGCAGCCCATGGAAGAACTTTCAATGTCAATGTCCGCCAGGCTCAAACTGACAACAACGTTGTCAATGGTACATTCCTTGTTAACGGTATTTATGCTTCGTGTTTATTTGATACTGGAGCCAATAACTATTTTGTGTCATTTGAATTCGAAAAGCTCCTAAAACGTAAACGTGCTAACCTCCCAACAACGTTCGACGTAGAAATTACCACCGGAAGAACCGTCACCATCAGTTCCATTCTTCGTTATTGTACTCTCGAACTCAACAATCACACCTTTCCGATCGATCTCATTCTTATGCAACTTGGTAGTTTCGATGTCATAATAGGTATGGACTTTCTTCGTGAAAATCATGCCAAAGTCGTTTGTTTCGAAAAGATGATTCGTTTCTCTCTTTCAAACGGTGATCAACTCTGTGTTTATGGCAAAGTATCCTCAAAGGAACTGAAACTTATGTCGTGCATTCAAGCAAGCAAGTATCTCCACAAGGAATACATGGCTTTCTTAGCTCACATTGTAGTAGCGTAGAAGGAAAAGAAGCCGCTGGAAAAGTTACCTGTGGTTCGTGATTTTCCTAATGTCTTTCCTGATGATTTACCCGGTCTACCCCCGACTCGTGATATCGATTTTCGTATCGACCTCATTCCTAGAGCTAACCCTGTCGCTAAAGCTCCTTATCGCCTCGCACCGTCCGAAATGCATGAACTTTCTAGCCAACTCCAGGAGTTACTTGATAAAGGTTTCATACGCTCTAGCACATCGCCTTGGGGCGCACCTGTCCTTTTCGTGAAAAAGAAGGACGGATCGTTCCGAATGTGCATCGATTATAGGGAACTCAATAAGCTTACTATCAAGAACCGCTACCCTCTACCTCGAATCGACGACTTATTTGATCAACTACAAGGCGTTACGTGTTTCTCTAAGATCGATCTACGTTCTGGCTATCATCAACTACGAATTCAGGAGGAAGACATCCCTAAAACAACTTTTCGTACCCGTTATAGCCATTATGAATTTGAGGTCATGCCTTTTGGTCTCACAAATGCACTGGCGGTCTTCATGGATTTGATGAACCGTGTGTGTAAACCCTTTCTTGATCGCTTGGTTATCGTATTTATCGATGATATCCTTATCTATTCAAAGTCGAGAGCCGAACACGCGCATCATCTTCGTTTAGTTCTCGAGCTTCTCCAAGGGAATCGCCTCAACGCCAAGTTCTCCAAGTGTGAATTTTGGCTTGAGGAGGTTCAATTTCTCAGTCAAATTGTCAATAGTTAAGGTATTCACGTCGATCCCGCGAAGATTGAAGCAGGTAAGAGTTGGATTACACTGAAAACCCGTCCGAAGTTTGTTCTTTTCTCGGATTGGCGGGTTATTACCGTTGATTTATCGCTGATTTCTCTAAAATTGCCGTTCCTCTCTCCTCTCTAACACATAAAGACAAGCCTTTCGTTTGGGGAACTGAACAAGAGGATGCCTTTCAAACTCTTAAGCGTATGCTTTGCAATGCTCCCGTAATTGCGCTACCCGGTGGAAATGACGACTTTGTTGTTTATTGCGATGCCTCTAACCTAGGTCTTGGTTGTGTTCTTATGCAACAAGACAAGGTTATCGTGTACGCTTCTCGACAACTAAAGGTCCATGAGAAGAACTACAGAACCCACGATCTCGAGCTCGGTGTAGTTGTTTTTGCGTTAAAGATTTGGCAACACTACCTGTATGGTACTAAGTGTACGGTCTTCACCGACCATAAGAGCCTACAACACATCTTGAACCAGAAAGAACTGAATATGCACCAACGCAGATGAGTCGAACTTCTCAACGACTACGACTGTGAGATACGCTACCACCTAGGCAAAGCAAACATCATTGCCGACGCTCTTAGCCAACGAAGCTATTTACATAGTGTTCAAAATGTTCAAGCCCAACACGACCTCAAAGCCCTCATTCGCGATGCTCAGCACATTTGTTTTACCGAGAACACCTTAAAGGACGAAAGAATACTTGGAACCGAAAACCAACTAGTGAATAAACCGAATGGTATTTTTCACTATCTCGATCGCATCTGGATACCTAGTCGCAATAATCTCTGAGAGATTTTGCTGACTGAAGCCCACAAATCCCGATATTCCATTCATCCCGGTGCCGACAAAATGTACCAGGACCTCCGTGCTAGGTATTGGTGGCCAGGAATGAAGAAGGATATCGCTCTATACGTTTCGAAATGCCTAACTTGCTCGAAAGTTAAGGCTGAACATCAACGACCCTCTAGCTTACTCGAACAACCCGAAATCCCGATGTGGAAATGGGAGAGTATAGCTATGGACTTCATTACGAAACTCCCTCGCGCGCCATCAGGTCACGATAGCATTTGGGTTATCGTTGATCGTCTTACAAAATCCGCTCACTTCTTACCGATACGAGAAGACTATAAGGTTAAACGATTAGCACGAATCTATACCGACGAAGTCATTTGTCGACATGGGACACCTCGTGACATCATCTCTGACTGCGATGGTCGATTTACCTCGTGTCTCTGGGAGACATTTCAATCCGCTCTCGGTACGACTCTTAATCTCAGTACCGCTTTTCATCCCCAGGCCGACGGTCAGACTGAACGCACAATTCGCACCCTTGAAGACATGCTTCGTTCGTGCGTTATTGATTTTGGTAGTAATTGGGACACGCATTTACCTTTAGTAGAATTCTTGTACAAGAATAGTTATCACGCTAGTATTCAAATGGCACCCTTTGAGGCATTATATGGTAGAAAATGTCGATCGCCTATTGTATGGCACGAGATCGGAGAGACTTAATTCAAATCACGGGTCCTGAGTTACTACAAGAAACGACTGACAAGATCCTCCAGATACGAGACAATCTCTTGAAAGCTCGGAGTCATCAAAAGAGTTACGCCGATAAACGCTACAAGCCCCTTGAGTTTGAAGTTGGTGATCACGTACTCCTAAAGGTTTCACCTTGGAAGGGGGTGATCCGATTCGGCAAGAAAGGAAAGCTAGTGCCACGATACGTGGGACCCTTTAAGATTCTGGAAAGAATTGGAAAAGTGGCCTACCGACTCGAATTACCGGAGGAACTCAGCAACGTACATCCAACTTTCCACGTCTCGAACCTTAAGAAGTGCCTAGCGGAAGAAAATCTTCATGTTCCTCTTGAAGATTTGCAAGTTAAAGAAACTCTACACTTTGTGGAAAAGCCAGTAGAAATCATGGATCGAGAGACCAAGAAACTTCGACGCTCCTGCATTCCTATAGTGAAGGTTCGCTGGGAAGGCAAACGCGGCGCCGAGTTCACTTGGGAACTCAAAAGTGATATGAAAGCTAAATACCCACATGTCACACCCCGATATTTCCACATATTACCGGTGGGCCCGGCGGGGAGTATCGTGACGTAGTTGATATCATCATAGTCAATATACACAATATAATAGCACAGCGGAAGGCTTGGTGAATAAACTATTACAAACCATAATGTCTGGGTGTTCGACGAAAGAATATACATACTGGATTGTAATAAGATCCACAGGCGGATCATAAAAGTACAAAGAAACAAAATAACAGACTTCAGGTATCTTAGGGACTTGCAAGATCCTCTTATATGACACCTAATAGCTCCAGCCTATTTACGAGAGGTACCTGTCAATCAGTCTTTAGAAAATATGCCAGTTTACACTGGTAAATACAATTAACTGACCCTTTTGAAAACATTTATGAAAATTGATTTAAGTGCACATGGCACAAATCATTTATAACTTGGGACAATTATTTAAAGATAATCTTGTATACTGATTTACATGTTTGTCATACAATTGGGGCCGGTTAGAAGCCGGTCGTGATTAACCGACTCACCACTTATAGAACCCACAAAGGAGTTATCCCCAACATGTGGGTTTATATTTTAGCATTTGCATCTGTCAGGTGTATGCCTACACCCTGTGCATAGGTCGTGGCCATTTTCAAATGAAATGAGCCGAGGATATCCAGGACACGGTCGAATTAACCCCCAATGCTTATGTTATCAAACAAGACAGATTAAAACGGGTTATGTAAATTTATTAATCACAATTCGATTAAATGATTTCATACCCGACCAAGTGGTATTATTATAATACCATATCCCAAGCCCGTATAAGGGAAAATAAGTTAAAAGTATTTACCTGAGCTAATGTGATAGGTAACTCAGCTGTATAATCCTAAAGCTTTATGATGATACCTTCTACTGGATGCTACTTAATCTGTATAGAAGGTTTAATAACCTATTAGGATACTAACGGGTCTTTAGTTAAGTCAAAGACTTAGACCGGCTAGCTAGAAAGAAACTTTACGGTTCTAAACGCTAGATTAAGCGAAGACCGGAATAGAATGTGGTTTAGACCCGTCAAGCTTGGATACTTGTATAATATGGGTAAACTAATCACATTCTGGAATTTGAGGATTTAATGATAAGGTTAAACCCATTTCGGCTATTTTACGTAAACTAGTCACATAAACCGATCCGAACGCATAAACGCGTAACGGGTAACCAAATGAATTATATACAGGTCTCAAATCTTATTATGCTTAAAATACGTTAACACATCAGTAAGATGTTAACATATATGCCCAAAAAGCGATTAAAACCAATTTAAGTCCCGTAAGGGCATTTTGGTCATTTTAATAATTATAAAAGAGATTTTACAACAAACTGAAGTTCTGGTCTTTTGTAATCAGTAAAAATATTTAATTTATCTCATTACATCAGTAAGATATAACACATATGTGAGGTTTATCATTTATGGCCAAACTATGCCCCGAAAGGGCATTTTGGTCATTTCACATAGGCTTTTAAGGACATTTTTGGACATCTGAGTTCATGACTTATACCTACTGTAATAATATTTAAATTTGTTTAAAAATTCTGTAGGTAACAAGTCTTAGATGTTAAATATGGTTTTAAACCGTACTATGCACCTAATTAGTGTAAAACTCGCTAATTGACGATAATCAAGATGTTTATGTAAATATGAGATTTTGATCCGTTTTAATTGCTTAAAATAATTTATTTAATGTATGAAATCAGAAGGAAAATGTTTGGCATTCAAATCATTTGTTAACCTTATTTTATGCTTAAAAAGGGTATTATCGTCATTAACCGAATTACACAAGAACTCTATGTTTTAAACAGATTATAATCTGGCCAAAAATCTTAATATTCCTTAAAAATAATAGAGTAAACTGCCATTTTGGTCCCTGTGGTTTGGGCACTTTTGCCATTTTAGTCCAAATCTCAAACTTTTTACATCTGGGTCCCTGTGGTTTGCTTTTTGTTGCCATTTTAGTCCAAAATCCAAAAACCCGTTTATTTTGACTGTTGAAAGCTGATTATTTTGTCCTTTAGTGCAGGGGCATTTTGGTCATTTTTAAATACAAAATGGCAGTTTACTCAAAATAATTAAACCAAAAAATCTGCCTCTCTCTCTAAAACCCCTATGCACTCTCTTTCTCTCTCTCTAACACCCCATCTGCCTCTCTTTTCTCTCTCCCTCTTCTCTGAACTACCACCACCACACCACCATCCCCACCACCACATCATCCCCACCACCGCATCATCCCCACCCTAAAACGTTTGGTATAAAACTTAGTAATACCCTTAACCTCTCCTTTTTATTTTGAAATCACTGATCAAAACATCATGCACACCCACTGAACTTCTTCATCTTCTACAGCTGAAAACCCTAATTCCTTTTTTGAGGAAATCCGCACACACCACAGACATTACCGTCTTCTTCACCTTCAAGAATTAAAACCCTAATCCTCATCTCTTACCTACAACACACGACATATCTGCTCTTCATCTCTCTGAGGAGGAGCCGGCACCGGACTAAAATGGCAACAAAATGCAAACCACAGGGACCCAGATGTAAAAAGTTTGAGATTTGGACTAAAATGGCAAAAGTGCCCAAACCACAGGGACCAAAATGGCAGTTTACTCAAAATAATATCTTAACAGTAGGTAATGAGTTTTGGTTCAAAATCCAAGTTTAAACATAACTTATGCAAGATATCGCAATTTAATTAACAAAAAACTTCTAATTACGATATCGGGCATAACTCCTATTTGGGACCAATAACTGATGTCAAATTTTCGGGACAAGCTTATATATCAGTAGCAAAGGTTTTTGTCCACTCATATTTCTAAAAATCTCATTTTTATGTCAAAAGGGCATTTACGACATTTATAAGCATATTAACAAACGAGTGCATATAATTCAAACTACTAAGGACCAAACAATATAACTCCAGAGGGTTATTGTTGGGATTGAACCCTACCAAAGGAACAGATAATGAAAGCCAAAACCGGTTCACAACAGTGGATTCACAATAAGCAGCTGTTTACACTAAGTCTTCTCCCTTGAAAGTGATTATAACAGCTGATGGTCGTATATCCACTGCCCGGATACAACTACTGCTGTTCTTCAATACTACTGATGAAGCCCAGAAGACTGCTGAGAACTAAGCACTGCTGGTACAATCTACTGATGACAAAGCACTGCCCAATCAAGGACTGATCAACCTTGAGGAAAGCACTGATGTAAAGAGAGAGCAGTAGTTTAGTATGTCATCTGTTTTATGTATAGTCAGTGGTTAAGATTAGCAATGTTTGTATAAGAACAGTAGATACAGGTTGTTAGGCTGTTAGACGTCGCTTTCATGGTGACTTCAGCTGAGATGCCTCAGTAGTTTGGATTGTCTATAAATGGAACAGTACTCTGTACTGTTACATTTGATCGTCTTGAGTGAGTTCTTCTCCTCAATTCAATCATTTCATCTTGTGCAACCAACCTTGGGGTATCAGGCTGAGGGGGAGTTTAGTTTGTAAGCTTGCATCGTAATATTTTGCTTTGAATTGTAATCTTTCAACTATATGAAAAGCAAATGTTTATCAAACTATATTCTCCTTTTGATTGTGTTTACAAAGTTTGTTTTCATTTCCGCTGCACTTTACATGTTTTCATATTCATTGATTGTTCAATTTACACAGACAAACACTCTCATGAGAGCCTCCGATCCTATCAATTGGAATCAGAGCCTGGACAGTCAACTTCGATCTAACAATCAATTTGACATAACAGTTCGGCTCAAAATTCATTGGTACTAAGGTTGGTTGTATTGTGTTGAAAAACAGAGTAACGAGTGATAACGCTTAAAGTTTCTATTCAAATACTCTGTAAAACAACCAAGATGTCATAAGACACACAAATCTCACACAACAAGTGATATCATGCACAAGACACTCATAGTTTTTAGATCTGAAAACATATCTGTTAAATTATGGGATTATTTCTTATTTTCAAAATTGATTTCAACTGTTGTTATGAAACTTGTGATGTCACTATGTTAGATGCTAAAGTATTATGAACCTCAGATTAACAAAAGCCTATGTTCATAAAACATTAGTGTTTTTGCTAACATAAAAAGAGGGAAATTAAAACTTTAGTCATAAGAACTTATGTGTTGAAAACAGGTTGAGATCCTCAAAAGGAACAAATCAACTCTGTTAAAATACATTAAGAAAACAGGATAGTCCGTATCATATGTAATGTGAGATTGGTCAAAAATTTGTACAAATATGGCCAATTCTCTTAAAGCATTACTGCAAAATGATTCTGGATTAAGTATTCCTTCAATAAAGACCTCCCAGTAAGTATCTCATTATTTACGAATGGGAAGGTTAAAAAAGGGAAGAAGAAAATTCACAAAAACTCAGAAGTGTGTTTATCTCAAAACTTTTGAAGTCAGAGGAAAAGAGTATAAACATAAAACACTTAAGAGTCAAAGATTGGGGTAACAATGGCCATTAAGCAACTATGTGCAATCATTAGTTCAGGAAAGTTCAGGTAACAATTGTATCCCCAGTGAATGAAGTTACAAGAGGACTAGACAAAATTTCAGAATCTTCACATGGTAACAAAGTCCATAGCAGGGTTTTCAAAAACTCATGTGAACATGTGTCCTCATTTCTGATTGTCAATCAATCAACAAGAAAATGGTACCAAACAGTGGTCAAAATGGATTTACAATTTCATACCACTGTTGTCAAACCACTGACCATTTTCATAAAACTTGAGAATGATATGATTATGTGTTTTATTGAAAAATATATCAGACCCTTTTGGTGTCGTTTTCAGAAAATCCTTTAATTATTTTTCTAGAAAAGGATTTTCTCAAATAAAGCAGGATATATTATTCTTTATTTTTCTTTAAGAATAATATGTTTTGTACTTTTACTGGTTTTTGATAGTAAAAGTTTCAATCTCCTGACAGGATATAGAACCTTTATTTTTGTTGGTAATATTATCCTCAAAATGAATCAAAAGGAAATGGTACAAATGTCAATGTCATGTCAAACTCAAGTTTGTTTTTACACTGTGCAAAAGATTGATTGTTAACAGATTTTAAAATACTGGGGTACTTAACCACTGTCAGAAATTTGTAAAAACTTCAAAATGTGTAATTGACATGTGGCAAAACCTTGAATGGAAAATTCTCAAAACAGTTGCTGATTTACCAGTCTTTCAAATCTTTTACCATTTACCCTAACCACTGTTTTGCTCAAACATATGTTTCCTAAATACTGTCCACTGCTGAAAGTCAGCCACTGATCCTTCATTTTGCTTGGTAAGCACTGATGCTCAAAATCAGTGTCTTATCCACTGATATGCTATCCACTGATAGTAAAAATCATTCACTGTTATCACATTATTACCGTTGTAACCACTGATGCTTGTTTCATCAGTGGCTCTCCAAAACAACTGGTTCTCCATTATTCATCTCTTCATCAGCGGATTGACACGTGGTCAGTTTTTAGCCTTCAGATCTTTGTAACCGCTGCCACATCAGCACTTACTTTTTCCCTAAATAAAACCCAGATCAAAACCCCCAAACAGGGTTTTTACACTGTCGAATTGAATTCCAAAAATTCTCTTCTCAAAGCAGTTTCCAACTTCCATTTCAAATTATTCTTCATCTTTCTTCGTCTTTCTAACCTCCATTTCATCAAAATGACGAAATCAAAATCAAAGTCTAAATCATCATCTTCGTCCAAAGAGGTCGCTCAAATGGCCGCTGAACCCATTGAAATTCCTTACAAATCCCCGCATAATTATTTGGGTCTACTCACAAAACCCACCAACAATCACACATTTGATTCCATCATCGACACCATATCTGCATCAAAGTACAAAACTTTGCTTACAGCAGATGCTCCAATTTATCTGCAGACCCAGAGAGAGTTTTGGGAAAAGGCTACGCTTGAAAAACAAGATGATAAAGTCATTGCCATCAACTCCTCTATACAGGGTAAAGCAGTTCAAATTTCTCCACTATTAATCTCAGAAGTCTTTAAACTCGATGATCAGAAAGGTAAAACTTCCTTTGATAAAACCGAGATGAAAACTGATTTTCTGAAGAGAGGGTATGCAGAACAATCAAAGGTAGATACCTTACAAAAAGGTTACTTTCCTTCTGCACCTAGGTTTTTATTTCACACACTTTTGATGTGTGTTTCAAATAAAACAACAGCTTTTAATGAAATACCATTGAAGATTCAATGTCTGGGTTACGCTATTTTAAATAATGAAAATTACAACTATTCCCAGGAGATCTTTAATGACTTGGTAAAGAATGTTGATAGCAAATCATTTCTACTTTTTCCAAGGTTTCTAAGCTATTATTTTAAACAAAAATTTGAAAAAGAAAATGAAAATTTGCTCAAACAAGGTGTTTATTTTCAAATAAATGGTTTAACACCTGAAACATTCACTAGAATGTTGGCACCTATAAAAACAAAAGCAGAGGTGTCTGAGCAGAATTTAGCTGTTACCACTGCTCCTCAGACATCTGCTACTGAGCCCACTGCTCCAGGTGATCATAGCAGCACAACCACTGCTTTGAAACCCACACCTGCCACCTCCAAAAAGACCAAAAAGAAATCTTACAAAAGGCCCACCAAAACCAAGAAAAAGGCAACTCTGGAAGATGAGATCCCAGAGCAACTGCCAGTGACAACACAAATGTCACCAAAAACCACTGTTGCTACTTCCTCACAGCAGTTGGTAGAAAGATCTCCACCCTTACCTCAAACTCCTCCTGCATCCTCACAAAAGGATCAGGTTGTAAGCACAAGGACCCCACAATATGAAGCTCTGGACCCAATCGGATCCATCTTCCTCAGTCCTGATCCCAAGGACATGTCTCTTTCAACACCCATACCCTCACCAATCATAATGCCACAATCAATAATACCCTTGTTGCATGCAGTTGCTATAGCTCAGACACAAACCAGTTCCTCTCTATCACCTATCACTGAGAGTATACTCCCACAAGTGACTGGGTCTGATGCTACTACACCTGCTATCCCAGCAACAATTGAGGAGGTTACACTGCAGGAGTTACAAGCAACTCCTGTTAGTAGTTCAAGTGGAGCAGCAACTACAAATGTTGGATCAACAGATCTACATTTGGACAGTTGTTTCATCAGTTAGACTCCCTTGAAGGCAATTTCTTCCACAGCACCACTGATAACCACTAGTGAGGTTGTTTTGTCCACTGGTACCATCAAAGGATTATCAAGTGCTGAAGAAAGAAGTCCCCAGTACCAAGAACAACGGGCATCAATGGGTGATTTTTGGGACTCAGTTCCTAAGTCACACATTGATACAACCACTGCTGGTGGGGATTCAGGTGATCCCATTAACGTGGGTGATGATTCAAAATATCAGGAATTGACGGGCAGAGTTGAAAAACTTGAAACATCAGTTGCTGAGATAAAGGATATGGTGCAGCAGCTGTTAAACGCTCAAAAAGCACAATCCACTGCTGTTCCAGCTCAAGCACCTGCACAACCTGCTCCTGCTGCAAATGAGTTATGGAACTTATTCCAACCCTTGCTTGAAAGACAAAAACAAATGGCTGATCAGCAGCATGCAATACATGTACAAATGCTGACAAACATGGTGGAATCAAGATTCAAAGATACTCAAGCAAACATTAAGGCTATAAAGGCCAGCATCCAAAGCACCACTGGAAAAGCTCCCTCTACTATCCTTTTCATGGATAAACCCCTCGCAGATAATGCCAAAAAGGGGGAGAAAATCAAGTTGAAAAAGAAGGGAATAGAAGATGGCCTGTATATTGAACCAGAACAAGAAAAACAGACATCTAAACCACCTCCAAAAGGCTCTAAACCTCATACCACAAAATCTCCAACTTCTATCCGAACAGCTGATATGTCAGTGGTTTCAAAAACTGCTTGTCAAACAGCTGCCATCTCTTCAACACACACTACCACTACAACACACACCACCACTGCCCTACCACCATTACATCCTGTCATAAAACAGAAGACAACAGATGTTACAACATCTGTTGTAATGAAAACAGCGGTTGAAGCACCAGTTGTTTCAACAGCTGTTAGTCAGACACTTTCCACCACTCAATCCACTGTTCCACCCAAGACATCATCAGCCTCTCCTACAATAAAAAGGAGAAGGATTTTCATTCCTGATGATGATTCTCCATCAACATTATCAAAAACAACTTCACCGCCTTCAACCCCTGCTCATAAGCAGAAGACAACTACTGACACATCAGTAGATGTAATGACAACAGAGGTTGAGACATGTCACACCCCGACCACGTAAAACGAGAAACACGTGGCGGAAACGTCGGGGAGTGTTGTAACAGAATTATTGTTTCACAACCATGGAAATTAAAGTTACGTTTTATTTATCAACAAGAGAGTTACATTGTCTTTAAATATGAAACCAAGAGTACATAACATAATTAAACTAAGTCTATCTTCGTTTTATGTCTCTAAGGCACAGGTCCGCCCTAATGTCACGATCATCATCCTAAGCGACAGCTCCTGAAAACACATGTGAAAATAGGTACGTCAGCAAAAAAATGTCTGTGAGATACATAGGTTTAGTGAAAATAGGATTTATGACTTGGGTTTTAAAAGATAGGTTTAATAAAAATTAGTCATAAATCTTGTTACGTGTTTTCTTTTATAAATCGTATAAAAACTCGATAAGAAATCAGACTATATAAAAGAATGGCGTATGGTTAATAAAATAACCGAGTAAAATGAGTTGGATAAAATAAACCGTTTTGTAAGACAATGTCTTGTGAAAAATAAGTTGTTTATGTAAAATATAATATGTCAAATATTGAAATGATTTAAGTAACGCTACGACATGTAATATCATACAAGCACTTATATATAGGAAGTACCAGCGGCGTATCCACCATGCTTGTATCATATTACACACGCCTCGTTACTTAAATCACTTACCCAAACCAACCACCATTGTAAATTGTTCATGTATAAATCAATTGTCAAGTGTTATTGTGTAAACCATATCAAAATGTCTATGTCTAATGTAAATCACTAAATGTGTATATCAAAGTCAAAATGTTTATGTTTAATGTAAATCATGAATTGTGTATCCATAAATATCATGTATGGCAAGTGAAATACATCAACTAAACCATAGGTAAAATGCACAAAAACAGGGTATCGAATTAAACATAGTTTAAATCAAAGTTATGTTTTGTGGAGCAAATGCATGCTATACTGATACAAACATCTATGCGGTATTGTTATAATGCATACATTCAAGCCTTGTGACTGTGGTGATAGACCTTTAAACAAATTAAAGGTTTATCCGTGTTATGTTTATCGAATTCGGTCATTCCTTCCATCCAAACATACCTAGGATGTTAGGAACGGGAGTTGTCAATTCCTATGGTACCACTACCTACTAACGAATAGCGTAGCTAATGTTAATGAATGTATTTTTGTCCCATTTAAACAAACCAAATGTCATACCAACATGTAAGCATGTGAAAACAATGCACTAAGTATGTAATCAAATGAACATACATAGTGTGAAATGTAATGTAAAACAATGTACTAAGTATGCACACAATGGACATACATAGCATGAAATGTAATGTAAAACGATGTACTAAGTATGCACACAATAGACATACATAGAAAAACAATGTAATGTAAATCATGTACTATAAATGTACTAATGAACATAACAAGTATATGATGTGAAAACATGGAAAGCATGAAAGTAACAAGTAGGCACATGTGTTTCACCCCAAATCAGTTTGAAAACGGTAAAAGAGGGGTCTATGTACTCACTTGAGATTGCTTAGTAGTCCTTGAGTAACAACCAAACAATGCTAGAGATCACGGAAAATCAAACGGTACCTAATATAGGTAACTACGTTAATACACCGGACCTAAATCGGAGGATCGGATAGAATGAGGGTTCGTAAACCAAATGAGTATGAGAACTCATGTAATATGGTTTAACAAAGCCTACATACTAAATGAAACCTAACCTAAGTGCTTACGACCCATTACGACCTGTTTAGGTAGCTTATGCTACTTTAACGCGTCGTTCGCGTAAAACGCGTTCGGAATGCCTAACTAGCCCTATGATAAGTAAAATATGCCTTAACATGTCTAATATTGTTTCCAAAACAGTTTAGATATCAAAAGTTATGTTACATATGCTTAATATGAATTTTGGCATAAAAAGGGCATTTTGGTCATTTACCTAAGGCATATAAACTACCTATCATACAACTAACTAAACGTCGTGACCATAAGGTATAACCTCGGAAGGTTATTCCCTATACAACTATGGTCACCTAATGTGTTTGGTCGGATCCTAATGATCGACCAAACGGGTCGGGTTCGAAAGCATAAACGATTGATTAGATCGCTTACCCTTACGACCCTAGACAAGCACAAAACTAAAAGTGACGAGCTAAGCATGTTGAAACATGCTTAACTAAGTTAGAAAACAAGTTTGGTATCAAAACAAACGGTTTTGATACCTATAAGTAGTTTGGTTACAAAATACGCAATAACACGCATTTTGGCCGAAACTACGACTCGTCACTGAGCCTAGATAACGTGGTAATCAGTAGGTATAGTCACTAGGGACTATAACCATCGTGATTACGCTCACGTTATGAAGTTCAAACGAACTTCGCATTGACCATAAACTGGTCAATGTAGAAATTCAAACAAAGTTTGACTTTAACGCTAAAAGAATAAAAGAACAAAGGAACATTTAGAAAGGGTCCCCGAAAGCTTTGATTTCTCAAGTATCTCATGTATGAAGTGGTTTCACTTCAACTTAGAGAACTCTTCAAGAATTCAAGTGGGTTTTGAGTTGTGATGGGTTGGGTATTTATAGGATTTGGACCACCGTTAGGATCGTTTCTTGAATACCGTGCTTTGATCTTGTCGCTACACTTGTTGCAACCCTATGGCAACTCAATTTGGCCCCTCATTATCAGGAAGAGGCAAGTGTGGGTGAGTTTTGAGTGGTTAACAGCTGTAAACAGCTGTTAAAACTGATTATTCTGATCTGGGAGCCTGAAACGGGCCACGTAAGGAACAACAAGAGTTTACGCGGGCCGCCTGGCCTTCTGATCAGAAGCAAACTTTCAAAAATGACAGTTTTGGTCCCTATTATGCATTAAAGCCATTTCTGACACATTTAAGGCCCGTTAAGCCAACGTTAAGGCCCTAAAATGATGCCTAAACATTGTGGACATGAAACATGCTCAAAAATATGCCGGATGTCGGTTCGTTTGGTCGTATGATCGCGATGTTCGCTTAATTACGACGGAATGCGCATAAGCGCGAAAAACGATCCAAATTGCGCGATGAATGGATTTTTCTTATGCCAAACACCAAAATAAAATATTTTAGTGCTTACATAAATTTTTGGATGTCCAGATGTATTCAGAAAGTAAGTTATTCGCGAAAGTGCAAACTTATGCACTTTTTGACGCTTTTAGTCCCTGAATAACCCAAAAGTTTATTTTAGCACACCGAACCCCTCAAAGCCTATTTCTAATCTATGTAAAGGATATTTATGGTATGTTTAACTTATGGTCATGTTCCGGAGTGTCTGTTACAGTTCAAATTGGCATACTTTCGCAGTTTGTCAAATTTAGTCCCTGTAGGCGAATTAACTTGTTTCTGCCATACCAAAGCCTATAAAACTTATTTCTAAATTATGTAAGGGTTATTTAAGGTATGTTAAGTATATGTTGATGTTCCGGAGTATTTGTCGCGTTAAACTGATTACGTTTAAGCACCTGTTTGCGTATAACTCTCTAGAAAGCGATATAGAGTTTGAAATTGAACAAAAGTCAAAACATGAAAAATGTCAAACATAAATGAACAAACATTGGGATTAAATAACTTTGTTTTATTGATAACTGAACTGTTCACAATGATTACAAGCACAGATGTTACAGTCTCCCCTACTTGTGGAAATTTCGTCCCGAAATTTATTTAGAGGAAACTCGTGGGAATAGATGTGGATAATTCGCCTTCATTTGATCTTCGCGTTCCCAAGTAAACTCAGGTCCACGTTTAGATTCCCAGCGAACTTTGACCAATGGAATGCGCTTGCGCTTGAGCCACTTGACTTCACGTTCCATGATTTCCACTGGCTTCTCAACAAATTTCAGTGTTTTATCAACACGAATTTCGTCAAGTGGTATGTGGAGGTTCTCATCAGCTAAACACTTCTTGAGATTGGACACGTGAGAGGTTGGATAAACATTTCCAAGTTCAGGAGGTAACTCAAGTCTGTAGGCTACCTTACCGATTCTTTTGACGATCTTGAATGGTCCAACGTATCTAGGTGCAAGTTTTCCTTTCTTTCCAAATCTGATCACACCTTTCCAAGGTGAGACCTTAAGTAATACTCAATCACCGACTTGAAATTCCATGGGCTTGCGTCCTTGGTCCACGTAACTCTTTTGACGGCTTCTAGCTGTCTGAAGGTTATCACGAACTTTCTTAACCTTATCAGTTGTCTCTAAAATGAGGGCAGGTCCAGTAAGCTGAGACTGGTGAACGACATTTTCGACCATAGAGAGCCTCGAAAGGAGCCAGGTTGATGTTGGAGTGATAACTGTTGTTGTAGGAGAATTCAATTAACGGGAGATGTGAATCCCAACTACCACCAAAATCGATCACACAAGCTCTAAGCATATCCTCCAGAGTCTGGATTGTTGATTGACCATCCGTTTGCGGATGATAAGTTGTGCTCAGATTAAGTTGGGTCCCCATAGCAGATTGCATGGTTCTCCATAAATGAGAAGTGAAGCGAGCATCTCTGTCAGAAATGATGTTCAAAGGAACACCATGTCGAGCTACAATTTCATCCACATAGATTTTAGCAAGTTTGTCAGCAGAAAAATCCTCACGGATTGGCAAGAAATGCGCTGACTTAGTAAGACGATCAACAACTACCCAGATGGCATCATGACCTTTCTTTGTGCACGGAAGTTTGGTAATAAGATCCATAGTAATGTTTTCCCATTTCCAAACTGGGATCTCTGGTTGCACCAATAAACCAGAAGGACGGTGATGTTCAGCCTTAACCTTAAGACAAGTAAGGCATTTTGATACATATAAGGCAATGTCTTTCTTCATACCAGGCCACCAATACTGAATACAAAGATCCTTATACATCTTATCTGAGCCAGGATGAATAGAATAACGAGACTTATGGACTTCATCCATAAGCAAGGTGCGAAGGTTATCTTGGCTTGGGACCCACAAACGGTCCATGAAGTAATACGATCCATTGCCCTTCAGTTCCAGATCAGGTGTTATGTGATAGGGAAATTCCTTATCCATCAAACCTTGTGAAACACAAGTGTGTTGAGCCTGAGAAATGCGGGCTTGGATATCGGATCGAGCTTGAATATTAGATTGAACACAAACACAATGAAGCTTAGTACGTTCTTTACGACTCAATGCATCGGCTACGACATTCGCCTTACCAGGATGGTAGCGAATTTCGCAGTCATAGTCGTTTAGAAGCTCAACCCAACGTCGTTGCCTCATGTTGAGTTCTTTCTGATTGAAGATATGCTGAAGACTTTTGTGGTCCGTGAAAACCACACATTTTGTACCATACAAATAGTGTCTCCAGATCTTAAGAGCGAAGACAACTGCACCCAACTCAAGATCATGAGTGGTGTAGTTCTTCTCATGTATCTTCAACTGCCTCGATGCATATGCTATGACTTTGTTCCTTTGCCTCAGAACACAGCCAAGACCCAATTTAGATGCATCGCAATAAACGACGAAATCATCATTGCCCTCAGGCAAAGTCAGAACAGGCGCGTTACAAAGCTTTTGCTTCAAGTTTTGAAAAGCTTCCTCTTGCTTGAATCCCCAATCAAAGGGTTTGTTCTTCTGAGTTAGAGAAGTTAGAGGAACTGCAATCTTTGAGAAGTTTTCAATGAAGCGGCGGTAATAACCCGCAAGTCCAAGAAAAGAACGAACTTCAGTAGGAGTAGTAGGCGTATCCCAATCCTTAATCGCACTGATCTGGGAGGGATCTACATGAATACCTTGTTCGTTGACAATATGTCCTAAAAATTGAACTTCTTTAAGCCAGAATTCACACTTGGAGAATTTGGCGAAAAGTTGCTCTTTCTTTAGGAGTTCCAAAGTAAGACGAAGATGTTGCTCATGATCAGCTCGCATCTTAGAATAAATCAAGATGTCATCAATAAAAACAATGACGAACTGATCCAAATAAGGCTTGCAGACCCTATTCATTAAGTCCATGAAAACAGCAGGAGCATTAGTCAAACTGAATGGCATGACTGTGAACTCATAATGCCCATAACGAGTGCGGAACGCTGTCTTGGGAATATCTTCTTCATGCACACGAAGTTGATGATATCCAGATCGCAGATCAATCTTTGAAAAATAAGAAGCGCCCTGTAACTGATCAAAGAGATCATCGATGCGAGGTAGGGGATATCGATTCTTGATGGTAAGCTTGTTAAGCTCACGATAATCGATACACATCCTAAAAGATCCATCCTTCTTCTTGACAAAAAGAACGGGAGCACCCCAAGGTGAAAAGCTAGGACGGATAAAACCTTTGTCAGAGAGCTCCTGAAGCTGCTTAGACAACTCTTGCATCTCAGACGGTGCAAGACGATATGGAGATCTGGCAATGGGGTTTGCACCAGGTACGAGATCAATACGGAACTCGACTTGGCATGCTGGGGGTAGACCAGGTAACTCTTCAGGAAATACTTCAGGATAATCCCGAACAACAGGGATATCTTGAATAGACTTACCTTTGCCCTTATCTGCTACCACATGTGCCAAAAAGGCCACATAGTTCTTTCGCAGATACTTCCGAGCTTTAAAACAAGACATGAGTTTGAGACCACCGGCAGGTTTCTCACCACGAACTTGTAGGATCTCTCCTGTCGAAAGCGGCACACGAACAATCTTCTCGAAACAAACTACCTCTGCGTGATGCTTGGCTAACCAATCTATACCCACTATAACGTCGAAGCTTCCAAGTTGCATAGGCGTGAGGTCAATAGGAAAAAGATGGTCGTTAAGGTTCAACTGGCAGTTGCGAAGAACAGAATCAAGAACAATGGGTTCACCACTAGCAACCTCTACTGTCAAGGGTTTTCCTAGTTTCGTTCTAGACATGTGAAGCAATGGCTCAAAAGATAATGACACAAAACTCTTATCGGCACCCGAATCAAAAAGAACAGATGCAGGCTGATTATTAATAAAGAACGTACCGTTCACCACTTCATTGTCTGCTTGTGCCTCTTGTGCATTCATGTTGAAAACTCGCCCTCGAGCCTGAGCCTGATTCTGATTTGGATTAGCATTCACCAATCTTGGACACTGATTACGGTAGTGGGTCAGATCCCCACAGTTGTAACAAGAACCTGGCGGGTAGTGTGCTCGTGCAGCTTGACCTTGTTGCTGAACAGGAGGCTGAGCAACTCGTTGAGCCGGGTTCTGAACTGCCTAATTCTGAGCAAAACGACAAACATCAGCAAGATGACATGACTTCCCACAGTTAGTACAGAAACGGCATGGAAGTTGCGGCTGATGGTGACTGTTGCATCTATTGCACAAAGGTGCATTCCCTGCATAACGCTTCTTCGCTGGAGGCTGTGCGGGTTGGTTGGGAGCTGCCTGGTTAACTTGGGCAGTGACAGCAAAATTTTGGGAAGCCTTACGCTTCCTTGACCCTCTCGAAGAACTAGATTCCTTACCCTTCTTGTTCTTACCCTTATTGTCATCCTCTTTGTCAGACGCCTGCTTCTTACCTTTGTCACCCTTTTTATGCAGCTTTCCCTTTCGAACCTGCGACTCAGTCAATGTCGCTGCTAACTCGATCGCCTGACGGAGTGTGGTAGGGTTACTACCAGTAATGATGTCTTGTACTGAGTCAGGTAGACCATCGATGTACCTTTCGATAGCCTTGTCGAGTGGGGTGACCATTGTTGGGCAAAGCAGACTCAACTCCTCATACCTATCAATATAAGCCCTGTGCTCGCCACTGTCTTGTTTCAAGTCATTAAACTCTCTCTCCAAAGCTCGCTGTTCATGACGAGGACAAAACTCCCTCATCATAAGGGCCCTAAGTTCGGCCCAAGTTTGTGCTAGAGCAACTTCTGCACCCCGGTCTCTCATAACCCCGTTCCACCACGTAAGAGCCCTCTTCTGAAACACACTCGAAGAAAACTCGACCCTGCGATTATCAGAACACGGAACATGACGGAAAGTGTTCTCAATGCTCTCGAACCATTGAAGGAGCCGAGTTAAAACTCTTGAAATTGCATGGAGCATGATTGTTGGTGTTGGCTTGGTTCCATTGAGCAATAAGATTTGGGAACGTAGCAGCCATTTGTTGCGCAATGATTTCTGCCAGTTCGGCATTCGCTATCTGATTCTCGCGTCGAGGAGACATTCTAAAAGAGGAAACATGAAAGGAAACGAGTGAGATGTTTGGGTGAAAAGAATGAGATGATACAAAAATTGACAAAAGCAAAGATGGTGGTCATTCGTCCGCATCACAAAGCAAACAAACGACACACAGTGACTAATCAAAGTAAATGGGTCAAAAATAATGTATCGCGAAGACATGCTCGCCTATAAGTGAACACTCACCCCAAGAGTTCCTAGGTAAGAGTGACTGGTCCGATTATGTGGATTTGTACGAACACTCTAGCCTTAGACAGAAAACCCAGGGTACAGGCATTCACTCTTCCAGTTTGCACGTGTTCACACTATTTAAAACCCAAAACCTTGACGAGATTTTGAAAATTCAAAAAGGGGTTCAAAACCTTATAACAGAGGGTTCAAAACCTTGTAATCAATCATCCTATATCAGATGATTAGTTTTCAAGGCGGATTCAAACTTGATGTTCCCTTTGTGGTTATCACCTAAGGATAGGTGAAGTGCATGTTTTAAAATCTAAACACAAGACAACTTGCGTTGGGGTCCTAGAAAGGTTATAGTCTAGGTCAAAGCATTACTAATAACCTAATTCCCTATAACCATTGGCTCTGATACCAACTATTCTGTCACACCCCGACCACGTAAAACGAGAAATACGTGGCGGAAACGTCGGGGAGTGTTGTAACAGAATTATTGTTTCACAACCATGGAAATTAAAGTTACGTTTTATTTATCAACAAGAGAGTTACATTGTCTTTAAACATGAAACCAAGAGTACATAACATAATTAAACTAAGTCTATCTTCGTTTTATGTCTCTAAGGCACAGGTCCGCCCTAATGTCACGATCATCATCCTAAGCGACAGCTCCTGAAAACACATGTGAAAATAGGTACGTCAGCATAAAAATGCCCGTGAGATACATAGGTTTAGTGAAAATAGGATTTATGACTTGGGTTTTAAAAGATAGGTTTAATAAAAATTAGTCATAAATCTTGTTAAGTGTTTTCTTTTATAAATCGTATGAAAACTCGATAAGAAATCAGACTATATAAAAGAATGGCGTATGGTTAATAAAATAACCGAGTAAAATGAGTTGGATAAAATAAACCGTTTTGTAAGATAATGTCTTGTGAAAAATAAGTTGTTTATGTAAAATATAATATGTCAAATATTGAAATGATTTAAGTAACGCTACGACATGTAATATCATACAAGCACTTACATATAGGAAGTACCAGCGGCGTATCCACCATGCTTGTATCATATTACACACGCCTTGTTACTCAAATCACTTACCCAAACCAACCACCATTGTAAATTGTTCATGTATAAATCAATTGTCAAGTGTTATTGTGTAAACCATATCAAAATGTCTATGTCTAATGTAAATCACTAAATGTGTATATCAATGTCAAAATGTTTATGTTTAATGTAAATCATGAATTGTGTATCCATAAATATCATGTATGGCAAGTGAAATACATCAACTAAACCATAGGTAAAATGCACAAAAACAGGGTATCGAATTAAACATAGTTTAAATCAAAGTTATGTTTTGTGGAACAAATGCATGCTATACTGATACAAACATCTATGCGGTATTGTTATAATGCATACATTCAAGCCTTGTGACTGTGGTGATAGACCTTTAAACAAATTAAAGGTGTATCTGTGTTATGTTTATCGAATTCGGTCATTCCTTCCATCCAAACATACCTAGGATGTTAGGAACGGGAGTTGTCAATTCCTATGGTACCACTACCTACTAACGAGTAGCGTAGCTAATGTTAATGAATGTATTTTTGTCCCATTTAAACAAACCAAATGTCATACCAAAATGTAAGCATGTGAAAACAATGCACTAAGCATGTAATCAAATGAACATACATAGTGTGAAATGTAATGTAAAACAATGTACTAAGTATGCACACAATGGACATACATAGCATGAAATGTAATGTAAAACGATGTACTAAGTATGCACACAATAGACATACATAGAAAAACAATGTAATGTAAATCATGTACTATAAATGTACTAATGAACATAACAAGTATATGATGTGAAAACATGGAAAGCGTGAAAGTAACAAGTAGGCACATGTGTTTCACCCCAAATCAGTTTGAAAACGGTAAAAGAGGGGTCTATGTACTCACTTGAGATTGTTTAGTAGTCCTTGAGTAACAACCAAACAATGCTAGAGATCACGGAAAATCAAACGGCACCTAATATAGGTAACTACGTTAATACACCGGACCTAAATTGGAGGATCGGATAGAATGAGGGTTCGTAAACCAAATGAGTATGAGAACTCATGTAATATGGTTTAACAAAGCCTACATACTAAATGAAACTTAACCTAAGTGCTGACGACCCATTACGACCCGTTTAGGTAGCTTATGCTACTTTAACGCGTCGTTCGCGTAAAACGCGTTCGGAATGCCTAACTAGCCCTATGATAAGTAAAATATGCCTTAACATGTCTAATATTGTTGCTAAAATAGTTTAGATATCAAAAGTTATGTTACATATGCTTAATATGAATTTTGGCGTAAAAAGGGCATTTTGGTCATTTACCTAAGGCATATAAACTACCTATCATACAACTAACTAAACGTCGTGACCATAAGGTATAACCTCGGAAGGTTATTCCCTATACAACTATGGTTACCTAATGTGTTTGGTCGGATCCTAATGATCGACCAAACGGGTCGGGTTCGAAAGCATAAGCGATTGATTAGATCGCTTACCCTTACGACCCTAGACAAGCACAAAACTAAAAGTGACGAGCTAAGCATGTTGAAACATGCTTAACTAAGTTAGAAAACAAGTTTGGTATCAAAACAAACGGTTTTGATACCTATAAGTAGTTTGGTTACAAAATACGCAATCACATGCATTTTGGCCAAAACTACGACTCGTCACTGAGCCTAGATAACGTGGTAATCAGTAGGTATAGTCACTAGGGACTATAACCATCGTGATTACGCTCACGTTATGAAGTTCAAACGAACTTCGCATTGACCATAAACTGGTCAATGTTGAAAGTCAAACAAAGTTTGACTTTAACGCTAAAAGAATAAAAGAACGAAGGAACACTTACAAAGGGTCCCCGAAAGCTTTGATTTCTCAAGTATCTCAGGTATGAAGTGGTTTCACTTCAACTTAGAGAACTCTTCAAGAATTCAAGTGGGTTTTGAGTTGTGATGGGTTGGGTATTTATAGGATTTGGACCACCGTTAGGATCGTTTCTTGAATACCGTGCTTTGATCTTGTCCCTACACTTGTTGCAACCCTATGGTAACTCAATTTGGCCCCTCATTATCAGGAAGAGGCAAGTGTGGGTGAGTTTTGAGTGGTTAACAGCTGTAAACAGCTGTTAAAACTGAGTATTCTGATCTGGGAGCCTGACACGGGCTGCGTAAGGAACAACAAGAGTTTACGCGGGCCACCTGGCCCTTCTGATCAGAAGCAAACTTTCAAAAGTGACAGTTTTGGTCCCTGTTATGCATTAAAGCCATTTCCGACACGTTTAAGGCCCGTTAAGCCAACGTTAAGGCCCTAAAATGATGCTTAAACATTGTGGACATGAAACATGCTCAAAAATATGCCGGATGTCAGTTCGTTTGGTCGTATGATCGCGATGTTCGCTTAATTACGACGGAATGCGCATAAGCGCGAAAAACGATCCAAATTGCGCGACGAATGGATTTTTCTTATGCCAAACACCAAAATAAAATATTTTAGTGCTTACATAAATTTTTGTATATCCAGATGTATTCAGAACGTAAGTTATGCGCGAAAGTGCAAACTTATGCACTTTTTGACGCTTTTAGTCCCTGGATAACCCAAAAGTTTATTTTAGCACACCGAACTCCTCAAAGCCTATTTCTAAGCTATGTAAAGGATATTTATGGTATGTTTAACTTATGGTCATGTTCTGGAATGTTTGTTACAGTTCAAATTGGCATACTTTCGTAGTTTGTCAAATTTAGTCCCTGTAGGCGAATTAACTTGTTTCTGCCATACCAAAGCCTTCAAAACTTATTTCTAAGTTATGTAAGGGTTATTTAAGGTATGTTAAGTATATGTTGATGTTCCAGAGTATTTGTCACATTAAACTGATTACGTTTAAGCACCAGTTTGCGTATAACTCTCCAGAAAGCGATATAGAGTTTGAAATTGAACAAAAGTCAAAACATGAAAAATGTCAAACATAAATGAACAAACAATGGGATTAAATAAAAATTTTTTATTGATAACTGAACTGTTCACAATGATTACAAGCACAGATGTTACAAGACACCAGTTGTTTCAACAGCTGTTAGTCAACCATCCACCACTGCTCTCATCCTTTCTACATCACAACCAAAATTCCCTCCAAAGCCTCACAAAAGAAAAAGAGAAACAACTCAGGCTACTGATGAAAAGTATGATCCTGTTGCCGCAAAATATCCACTGGAACTAGAAGCCGTGAAAAATGAGATGAGACAATTTTACAACGAGGAAGATCCTTCAAAAAGAAGATTTCCCTCTCTCATTGGCTTCATAGTCCCAAAAAACATGGATGAATATCTCGAGATGAAAGCAAGGTAAGCTAAGATTAGAGCTAAACTTAAATGCAAAGATGAAGGTGATGAAGCCATTGCAGAAAGAACGGTACTCTTGCTCACAAAAGTCAAGCTAATGGAAGACTTTGCACAAGATCTAAGCAAAGAAAATACAGATCAACGAAAAGCAATGAGAAAAGAATATCTTGCATATATAATGAAAGAAAAATTCAATTCAGCTGAAGAAAAACAGTTTGAAGAATGGCCAATGATCGCTTTAAGGCATGAAGCTAACAGAATTGAAAAGATTAAAAATGATCCAAGAAAGAAGAAGACGGCTCCTAATTGGAACAAATACAAAAGGCTTATTGCTGATCTTACATCCGAGTACAAAAAGAAGAAACAGGAACTGATAGATGCTAAGGTGGATACTGCTGAAGCCATTGCAAAATGGACAAAGCAGTATACCGACGAGGCTTATGAACGGCTGAAGAAAAGAAGGATAACAGTCTCAGACACTTCTAAAAGTCAGACTACAACAAGATAGAGCAACAGCTAAATGCTCTTAAGTCACTGATCACATCAGCAGATAATCCTATCCTTGTGAAAACCAAGAAAAGGGAAAACAGCTGACTAGTGAAGAAGAAAAGGAAAAGGAAGCTGAGTACTTCACAGAAGCCATCAAGAAATTGGGTCTAAAAGAAGAGAGCTCAGTGAGCCTTCAAAACCTTTTCAAAAAGGTACTAACCAAACCTGCAGCAGATATCTCAGACATTGAGCTAGATCAACAAAAGAGACAAGAACAGATTGACAAAGAAGTTGCAGAAGACATAGCTGCAGCAAATGAAGTCATAGAGAAGGCTTTCAAACAAATGTCTGAAGTTCAAGATAGTGCTTTAAAATTTTTCTCAAGGCCAAAATCTCCAAGCTCATCAGAAAATAAATCTCTCCCAAGAAACCCATTGGGTTCAAAAGTACTAAAGTGGATGTCTGATCAAAAGACCCATGTATTGACCCTGGTCAGATCCAATGGTGAAATGAAGTACATATCAAGGAAAGAAGCACTAGGCCTTAGTGTTGAAGATTTGTAGGATCTCCTTGAACTTTCATTGTGCAGGGATGAGGATGACACAAGTTCCAAAGAATTTGAAGAAGAATTCAAAAGACAAGCAAGGGAACTTCTGATGAGAAATAAAAATCCAGAATAATGAAGGGTTTTGGCATTATCTGTTCCAGGGGGAGATTGTTGGGATTGAACCCTACCAGAGGAACAGATAATGAAAGCCAAAACCAGTTCACAACAGTGGATTCACAATAAGCAGCTGTTTACACTAAGTCTTCTCCCTTGAAAGTGATTATAACAGCTGATGGTCTTATATCCACTGCCCGGATACAACTACTGTTGTTCTTCAATACAACTGATGAAGCCCAGAAGACAGCTGAGAACTAAGCACTGCTGGTACAATCTACTGATGACAAAGCACTGCCCAATCAAGGACTGATCAACCTTGAGGAAAGCACTGATGTAAAGAGAGAGCAGTAGTTTAGTATGTCATCTGTTTTATGTATAGTCAGTGGTTAAGATTAGCAGTGTTTGTATAAGAACAGTAGATACAGGTTGTTAGGCTGTTAGACGTCACTTTCATGGTGACGTCAGCTGAGATGCCTCAGTAGTTTGGATTGTCTATAAATGGAACAGTACTCTGTACTGTTACATTTGATCATCTTGAGTGAGTTCTTCTCCTCAATTCAATCATTTCATCTTGTGCAACCAACCTTGGGGTATCAGGCTGAGGGGGAGTTTAGTTTGTAAGCTTGCATCGTAATCTTTTGCTTTGAATTGTAATCTTTCAACTATATGAAAAGCAAATGTTTATCAAACTATATTCTCCTTTTGATTGTGTTTACAAAGTTTGTTTTCATTTCCGCTGCACTTTACATGTTTTCATATTCATTGATTGTTCAATTTACACAGACAAACACTCTCATGAGAGCCTCAGATCCTAACAGTTATACTACCGAATAAGGTGGTCCTAAAGGAAGCTTAAAACATGGGAGAATTAAGCTTGAGCGGGTCAGAACTGAAAGTCAAAGCAAAAGTCAAGCTTTTGCGACTTTCGGTTATAAACTGACCTTAGACTGATAATTGTCGGGTTAAGACTGATTAAACATGTTCTAATGTTAATTACCAAGTCATTAGAATGTTAAAATATAATTTAGAACCTCTGGTTTATTAATTTAAATCATTTTTAAACTTTCTGTCCAGTTTGACTTTTTGTCAAACTAGTTTGACCCGACAATTAACTAGTCAAACGAAATAATTAGGAGGTGCCCTTTTAAGGGTTAATCACCTACCTTAATATGGTTCCATAACCACTTTCGTTTTGATCAGTGGCTGGACCATTTGTGATTAAACCGAAAGTCAAAGCTTAATTATGATAAGTTTGACTTTTCGGTTTTTAAACTAATTAAAAGGACTAAGCAGGGATTAAAACTCGTACTAATGGTCCTTGCTATCTTTTCTACACTTCTAAGTCTTCTCCTATTGCTTGCAAGCTCCAGATGTGTGATTTGAATGATGTTGCAAAAGAAGTGTGCAAAAGAACAATGAACTAGAGTGCCTTATATAGAAGATTGCCAAGTCCTTAGATGATTCCAGGTGTTTTGGATGTTCCTAGGATCACCCCAGGTGTTCTAGTGGTAAAATAAATCCGTTTAACAGCCCCTGGTATCGATACAAATGAGTTTAAGTCGGTTACAGCTGGAAACCTGCACCTGTCCTCATTTTTCTGCGCTGGGCGTTTTTAGGCGGGCCACGTAAGGTCAGAGAGGGGGTTTACGCGGGCTGCGTAGACTTGTTGTCCAGATTAAACAAGTTTCTGAAATGGCAGTTTCAGTCCCTGGTCATTATAAACCCTATTTAACCTCATTTTTGGCATATAAGGCCCTTGTAGTTAGTTTGTAGAGGCTCAAGCATGTATAATCAAACTTCGTTAGGCTCGGTTTCGTTAAATATCACTATAAATGCAAGTTTCATCAACTTGACACTTTTCACCCAAAGTCTTGAAAACTTACTTAACGATCTCGAAACCACGTGAAATTTATACCACTTATTCTTGAGAGTTTATTTGAATATTTCAAAGCCTCGGGTTCGTTAAAAGGTCACTCAGAGGTCAGAATTAACATGTTGACACGTTTAACCCTTGTAGTTTTATAATCTTCTGATTATTTTCACAAACGGCTTCTTATATCCAATTAATCACTCGTTTAAGAATATATTCTTCACGTATGGTCATTCAGAGGCTCAAGTTTGGCATGTTTACACTTTTAGTCCCTCCGGACACATAGTTTCATCGTTTGTCATCTTTAGTCCCTTAAACTCAATCTTTTACATATTTAGAGTTTAGGACACGTGTCTTTACATAATTGGACACGTTTTTACGTGGTGTTACATCCTCACCCCCTTAAAAGAACTCTCGACCCCGAGATTTACCAGAATAAGTGAGGGTACTTCTATCGCATAGTGGACTCGACTTCCCACGTATATTCGGGACCTCTACGGGCATCCCATTTGACTTTTACTATAGGCACATGCTTCCTTCGGAGCTTTTTAACCTGACGATCCTCGATCGATATAGGTCTTTCAAGAAATCTCAGGCTTTCATCAATTTGTATGTCTTTATGAGACGTAGCTAGCGATTCATCAGCTAGACATTTCTTGAGATTACAGATGTGGAACACATTATGAATTCCACTGAGCTCCTCAGGAAAGTTTAGCTTATAAGCTACACTGCCAACACATTCGATAATATCGAATGGTCCAATATACCTAGGGCTTAACTTGCCCTTCTTACCAAAGCACATCACACCTTTCCAGGGTGATACTTTCAGTAATACTTTATCGCCAACCTCAAACTTTAGAGGTTTTCGCCTCTTGTCAGCATAACTTTTATGCCTATCCCTGGCAGCTTTCAGGCGATCGCGAATCTGGACAATCTTGTCCGTCATTTCAAGGACTATATCAGGTCCTGATAACTGAGCTTCTCCTACTTCTGCCCAACAAACAGGCGTTCTGCATTTTCTACCATACAATGCCTCAAAAGGCACAGCCTAAATGCTAGTATGGTAGCTATTGTTATAGGAGAACTCGATCAAAGGTAGGTGCTCATCCCAACTACCTCCTAAATCAATAACACATGCTCGAAGCATGTCTTCCAAAGTTTGAATTGTACGCTCACTCTGTCCATTTTTCTGGGGATGATAAGCAGTACTAAAATTCAAACGAGTGCCCAAAGATTGTTGGAAACTTTTCCAAAAGTGAGAGGTGTATCTAGTATCTCTATCAGAGATAATAGACACCGGCACTCCGTGAAGGGATACAATCTTATCCACGTATAACTGGCCTAACTTGTCGGAGCTATGAGTCTCCTTGATGGGTAAGAAATGTGCTGACTTAGTCAGTCTATCGACTATAACCCATATGGTATCATTTCCATGCCTTGTCTTAGGTAACTTGGTTATAAAATCCATAGTTACCATCTCCCACTTCGATGTGGGAAGTTCTGGTTGTTGAAGCAGACCTGATGGCTTTTGATGTTCTGCTTTAATTTGAGCACAAGTCAGGCACTTAGCTACATGTGTGGCAATAGATTTCTTCAACCCTATCCACCAATAATTAGCTTTCAAGTCCTGATACATCTTGTCACCTCCAGGGTGAACTGAATATTTGGAGTTGTGAGCTTCCTGGAGGATTATATCTCGAAGTCCTCCATGAATAGGAACCCAAATTCTTCCATTTAATCTGAGGATTCCATCCTTGCCAGGTGCTAACTGTCCAGCAGTTACACCTAACTTTTCGTTCGGGAGATTAGCTTCCAAAACAGCATATTTTTGTGCAGCTAATAGCCTTTCATTCAGGCTATTCTTCAGTTCAATGCTCTTAGCATTAATCTTGATAGGTTTAGTTCTTTCCTTTCGGCTTAGAGCATCTGCGACCATATTCGCTTTACCTGGATGGTAGGGAATTTCACAATCGTAGTCATTTAAAGTCTCTATCCAGCGGCGCTGCCTCATATTGAGATCCTTTTGATTGAATAAATGTTGGAGACTTTTGTGATCCGAATAGATCATACATTTAGTTCCATACAAATAATGTCTCCACAACTTTAGTGCGAATACAACGGCACCCAACTCTAAATCGTGGGTGGTGTAATTCTTTTCATGCACTTTTAATTGTCATGATCCATAGGCAATCACTTTGCCCTTCTGCATAAGCACACAACCCATACCGGTGTGTGAAGCATCACAATATATAACAAACTCTTCTATTCCTTCTGATAACGTCAATACAGGAGCATTACTCAATTTTTGCTTAAGAATCTCAAAGAATTCTTGTTGTTTTGGACCCCAATCAAATTTCACATTCTTACGGGTCAAAGAAGTCAATGGTGTAGCTATCCTTGAGAAGTTCTCAATGAATCTTCTATAATATCCAGCTAAACCCAGAAAGCTGCGAATTTCTGTAGGCGTCTTAGGTGCCTCCAAATTCATAATGGCTTCTATCTTGGCGGGATCAACTTGGATACCACGCTCACTAACAACATGTCCAAGGAATTGGACTTCACGAAGCCAAAACTCGCAGTTGGAGAACTTAGCATATAGTTTCTCTTCTTGAAGTAATCCTAAGATGCATCGGAGGTGCTTCTCATGATCATCTTGATTACGAGAGTAGATAAGTATGTCGTCTATAAAGACTATGACAAACTTATCTAAGTATGGTTTGCAGACTCTATTCATGAGATCCATGAATGCTGCTGGTGCATTAGTGAGCCCAAAAGGCATCACTAAAAAGTCGTAATGTCCATATCTCGTTCTAAATGCCGTCTTAGGCACATCTTCAGTTCGGACCTTAAGTTGATGATATCCGGATCTCAAATCAATCTTCGAGAAGAAGCTCGCTCCTTGGAGCTGATCAAATAAGTCGTCGATCCTGGGTAAGGGATAACGATTCTTGATCGTTACCTTATTTAGTTCATGATAATCAATACATAAGCGCATTGATCCATCCTTCTTTTTCACAAACAATATTGGAGTTCCCCAAGGAGAAGAGCTAGGTTGTATAAAACCTTTTTCCAGTAAGTCATCCAATTGAGTCCTGAGCTCTTTCATTTCAGTAGGCACAAGGCGATAAGGAGCCCGTGCAATAGGTGCAGATCCTGGCAGAATGTCTATCCTGAACTCTACTTGTCTCTCTGGAGGTAATCCAGGTAATTCATCAGGAAAAACATCAGGATACTCTGAAATAATTGGAATGTCTTCAATCTTTGGCTTCGGTTCATTCACAGATACTTATGCCATGTAGATGACACATCCGCTCTTCAGACACTGCGATACCTTGAGAATAGACACATTGTTTGGCAAACCCATATTGTGTATCTCCTTGAATAGTGACGGTTTCACCAGAAGGGGTTTTGATAATAACTAGCTTTTTATCACAGGCGATTTGGGCTTGGTTATGCGACAACCAATCCATGCCCAAAACTATATCAAACCCAGCCAATTTCATTGGCAAAAGGGATAGCAGGATAGAATGATTCTTAATTGATATAAAACATACATCAAGAAGAGTTGAAGCTGTTTCTAAGGTACCATCGGCAAGCTCTACCTCATATTATATGTCTAGAGTCTTAATAGGCAGATTCAGTAACTTACAAAACTTATGGTCTACAAAAGACTTATCAGCACCTGAATCAAATAAGACTCTAGTATAATTATTATTAATGAGGAAGGTACCTGTTATGACGTTCTTGTCATTCACCGCTTCCCTTGCATTCATTTGGAAAACCCTTGCATTGGTTTTCTTCGCCTCCTTGGGCTTCTTAGCATTCTTGGGGCAATTGGTCTTGATGTGCCCCTTTTCGTTGCAACCATAACAGGTTGCGTCCATGATGTTCCGGCACTCTACGGACTTGTGCCCTTTCTTTTTGCAAATCCCACATGGTTTGGCTTGTGGGTCTTGGTTACACTTCCCAAAGTGCCTTTTGTTGCAGATTTTGCACCTGGGCTTGTCATTGGACTGCCCTTTCTTAGAACCAAAGTTCCCCTTACTCTTCTTCTTTGATTGAGGAGACTTGTCTTCCTCCCTCTTCCTCTTCCCATCATCGGTAGCTTTCCTTGCCCTACTCCTCACAACATCAAGAGTGAGGGACAAAGATAGATCCACAGCAGATCTATAAGTGGCTGGCTTAGATGCCTTAACATTCCCTTTCACTTCAGGGGCCAAGCCACCGATGAAACGCGCAATGCGTTTGGGTTCAGGGGTGACCAAGTAGGGTACAAGCCTTGACATCGAGCTGAAGCTGGTCACATAGGATCTACAATCCAGATCCTTCATCACCAAGGTGAGGAAGTCAGTTTCAATCCTCTCAACTTCATGTTGAGGATAGTAAGTGTCCTTCACTAAATCAACAAACTTGTTCCATGAAAGGTTATACAAAGGGACCTTTCCAGTGGCTTGCACTATGTCTTCCTTAGCACATCCACTGATGTCTATCACAGTCTCCATTTCATCTAACCACTTCATACAGTCTATCACTCCCTTTTCTCCTGTGAAATCCCTCGGTTTACAGGAGACAAAGTATTTATAGGTACGACCCTTGGTGTACCTGGGAGTCGGTTTGTCACGACCCCCGTCCTGGTGTGACCCGGTCCAGGAGCCGCGGGACAGAAACCCGTGGTATTCATTATTTGATTTGGCAGGGGAAGTTTAACAGGATCTTTTAAAACTTGAAAATGCCCAATTATTTTATTTCACAAATTGGGACAAACCCCATAATTTACAGTAAAGGTAATTTCACGAGGAAATCCCTTGTTTTACAAAACATGTTTATTTATTTTACTGAGCCACCATTTCAAGCTTGTCAGTGCTCCGTAGCACTTTTTCCTTGAATCACAGTAAGTCACCTGAAACATGTTTAAAAATATTTTATCAGGGGGGAAATACTGGCGAGTCACTCAATTTTTGATAAAACGACTCCTAGTTATAAATTACAGCATAAGAGCGATTACAATGGCTACTATCTTATTTTTATCTGGCGCCGTGTCACACCCTGGTGACGATGGTCATACCACTATTGGGTCCTTTCACCCATGTAGTGATGATTATCACTGTTAGGTTTGTTTACCTAACCGTGAGTAATTAGTAATGTGCACAATACCCCACTTGCCAGTGATTCAAGATAACCATGACTTAATCCCTGTAATTATAACTTTTGAAAATAATTTGAGGTGTAGTAAAACAATTGATAAAAAGAGAATGACTCACATTGCAGGTTTAATTGGGCAGAGTTTAGCCTACTGATTTAGCCTTGTAACCTAGTTTAAATGACAATGCATACGAAACTAGGTCAGTAACTTAATACAACATTTATGATAAACTTCACGAAATCAAAACCCTCACGACGAATGACAAAGTATAGCCCTGATTTGGGCAGCACTTAAACATCCATCGGATCGGTTTCAATCGATCGGACATTGTATCGTAGCAGTGATCGAGTTAATACCTTGTATCTGTAGCAGTGTTTCCTTACTTGGAAATTCGAATTTGAGCAGTATATGGACATTTTGAAACTGAAATTTAGAACATAGAAGCAAGTCCCATGCACAGGCAATTTATAGCAACATTTTAGGTTTTATGCGGCCCGCGTAAACCTTAACAACTCTTTTACGCGGCCCGCGAGGGCCCCTAGTCTACGTGTAGGGCAAGCGTGTCATGAGTAGGCCCGCCACGTGGCTGACACGTGGCCTGGAACGCTTATTCGGTGATCTTTGATTTGTCGCGGCCCGCGTAAGCCTAAGCTTACGTTTTACGCGGCCCGCCTGAAATCCAAAATTCTTGTTTTCTTGGTTTTTCATGAGTATTAGGGTTTCAGGGGTCCAGGTTTTCACTTACGGTTCGTTTTTGGACATTTTTGCAAGTCCTTACATCCTCCCCACCTTATTTAAAATCTCGTCCTCGAGATTTACTGAAATAAGTAGGGATACATCCTTTTCATTTCCGATTCCAGCTCCTAGGTGTATTCCGGTCCTCTTTTTGAATCCCACTTGATTTTGACCAGTACCAATCTTTTATGCTTGAGGAATTTGATCTTTCTATCTTCTATCTGGAGCGGTTTTTCCACGAACTTCAACTTTTCATTCACCTGTATGTCTTGAATTACTGGGAATGGTCCTATGTATCTTGGACTCAGTTTTCCTTTCTTGCCGAACCGGACTACCCCTTTCCAAGGAGAAACTTTCAATAGTACTTTGTCTCCAACCTGGAATTCTAACGGCTTGCGTCGATTGTCGGCATAATTTTTCTGACGATCTCGAGTCGTCTTTAGTCTTTCCTTGATTTGGGTTATCTTGTCGGTGGTTTCTTGCACAATTTCAGGTCCTGATAATTGGCTTTCTCCTATTTCTGCCCAACAAACTGGAGTTCTACACTTACGTCCGTATAGTGCTTCGAACGGGGCAGCTTCGATGTTTGCCTGATAACTATTTTTATAGGAGAACTCGATTAAAGGTAAGTGGTCGTCCCAATTTCCACCAAAATCTATAACACATGCTCTACGCATGTCTTCCAGGGTTTGGATCGTCCTTTCACTCTGTCCGTCCGTTTGGGGATGGTAGGTTGTACTTAAATTTAATCGCGTCCCCATGGCTTCTTGGAAACTTGTCCAAAAATGTGAAGTGAAACGACTATACCTATATGATACAATGGAGAGTGGGACTCCATGTAAGGATACTACCTCGTCTACATACAATTTCGCTAATTTTTCCATGCTAAAGGTTTCCTTCATGGGTAGAAAATAAGCTAATTTGGTTAATCGATCCACAATTACCCAAATCACATCGTTACCTTTTCTGGTTTTGGGTAATTTGGTAACAAAGTCCATGGTTATTAGCTCCCATTTCCATACAGGCATTTCTAGCGTTCTGCTTTAACTTGTGAACAAGTTAGACACTTAGATACATATCTAGCTATGTCCTTTTTCATTCCTATCCACCAGAAATTATTTCTTAAATCATGGTACATCTTATTATTACCAGGATGTATGGTATACCTAGTTTTATGGGCTTCCTCTAAAATCGTTTCTCTTAAATTTCCTTGCTTAGGTACCCAAATCCTTTTCTTATGGAATCTCCAAATTCCATCAACCCCTTGCTCTAGTTCCTTTATTCGTCCTTTCATCCCTTCAGCATCGTCCTTGATGGCTATTTCCTGGACATTCTTCAATTATTCCATTAAATCTAATTGTAAACTTAATCTAAGAGCACGAACTCGTCGTTGTTTCTCATGATACTTACGACTTAAGGCATCTGCAACTACGTTTGCTTTTCCTTCGTGATATTGAATATCACAGTCGTAATCACTTAGAATTTCCATCCATCTTCTTTGCCTCATGTTTAATTCCTTTTGCCCAAATATGTATCTTAAACTCTTATGATCTGTACAGACAGTAAACCTACTTCCATACAGATAATGTCTCCAAATCTTAAGGGCAAAGATTATGGCTCCTAATTCCAAGTCATGAGTCGTATAATTTTCTTCGTGCTTTTTCAATTGCCTTGAAGTGTACGCAATTACCTTCTTGCGTTGCATTAGCACACATCCTAATCCTAACTTAGAAGCATCACAATAAACTTCAAAATTTTCTATTCCTTCTGGCAAGGCTAGAATAGGGGCGTTTGTGAATCGCTGTTTCAAAATTCTAAAAGCCTCTTCTTGCTTGGGTCCCCATTCAAACTTAATTGCTTTACAGGTTAGCTTAGTTAATGGAATAGCTATCTTAGAGAAATCCTTAATGAATCGTCTATAGTATCCGGCTAACCCTAGAAAACTTCTAACTTCCATAGCTGATTGCGGAACCTTCCATTTGGTGATCGCTTCTATTTTGGAGGGATCTACGTGAATACCTTCGTGATTCACCATGTGTCCTAAAAATTGCACCTCCTGTAGCCAAAATTCACACTTCGAGAATTTGGCATAGAGCTTTTCTTTTCTTAATAAAGTTAAGAGTGCATGCAGGTGCTCACAATGTTCTTCCTAGTTTTTGGAATAAATGAGTATATCGTCAATGAAGACAATCACAAATTTATCCAAATACGGTTTACAGATTCTATTCATCATATCCATGAATGCTGTAGGAGCATTCGTTAACCCAAATGGCATGACTGTAAACTCGTAGTGACTATACCTAGTTTTAAAAGCAGTTTTAGGTATGTCTTCTTCTTGTACTTTCAACTGATGGTACCCGGATCGCAAGTCTATCTTAGAAAAGTATCTAGCTCCTTGAAGTTGATCGAAAAGATCATCAATCCTAGGTAATGGGTATCGATTCTTAATGGTAACCTTATTTAATTCCCTATAATCAATACACATTCTCATTGAACCATCTTTCTTTTTCATAAACAACACTGGGGCTCCCCAAGGGGATGAACTAGGTTGTATAAATCCTTTACTGAGCAATTCATCTAACTGCTTTTTCAATTCTAACATTTCGGTGGGTGCTAACCGATAAGGTGCCTTGGCTATCGGTGTAGTTCCAGGAATTAGATGAATTCTAAATTCTACCTCCCTATCGGGTGGTAATCCAGCTAGTTCTTCTGGAAATACATCTGAGTATTCTGATACTACAGGAATTTCCTTAAGTTCCTTACTTTTAGTGTTAATGATTACCTAAATCATATACACTATTCCTTGTTTTCTTGAATAACTGACCATTTTCATTACTGAAATGAATTTCAGTGGCTTACGTGGCTTATCTCCTGTAATCACCACTATTTCTCCTGTGGGTGTATGAATTTCTCTAGAATTTTTATCACAGAGGATTCGAGCATGGTTGGCTACTAACCAATCCATTCCTAACGCAACATCGAATCCAGCTAAATTCGTAGGTAACAGGTTTGCAGAAAATTTATGGCCTAAGAGTTCTATCTTTCCTTTTTGCAAAACCTTATCTATGTGAACAGAATTACCATCTACGGTTTCTACCATAAAAATCTGCCTAAGTTTGGTTAAGAGTAAGTTAAGAGCTTGGCAGAATGAAGTATTTATGAAACTTTGGTTTGCACCAGAGTCAAATAATACTTTCGCATAAACATCGTGAACTAGGAACGTACCAGCTATCACATCAGGGATCAGCTCTGCTTCTTGTGTAGTTAACTGGAAAGCTCTTGCATTCTTTTTGGTAGTTCCTTCTACAGGTTTGGCTTTGTTGTCAGCTGGTTTGACCAGTTTAGGGCAGTCTGGTTTAAAATGTCCAGCTTCTCCACAGTTGAAGCAGATTGTTGATTTCTTCCTCCTGCAATCTTCTTCTTGATGCCCCGGAATTTTGCAGAAATTGCAATACCCTTTGCATCTTCCAAAATGCTTCCTTTTACAGGTACTGCAAAATGGAACAGTGGAAGATTGCCCGGTTCCCTTTTTCTTGAAGTTACTACTATTACCCACACGGAATCCTTGGGTAATCTTTTGAGCCACTTCCTTCTTCCGGTTTTCTTCTCTTGTGCGTACCAGCCCGTCGGTCAAAGTGTTGGCTAATTCCACAGCATCGTCAATAGTGCGGGGTCTCGCAGCTTTGACGATATCACGAATCTCGCTAATCAATCCACAAATATAGCGAGAAATAAGTACCGGTTCTGGCGAAGCCAGGGTAGGTACAACTCTAGCATACTCGAAGAATGTCAAAGTATACCCTCGACAATCAACATCCACCATCCGGTGGTTTAGGAACTTATTTGTCATTTGTTCCTTTTCGTATTCGGGACAGAATTTTCTTTCTTCCAATCTCTTAAATTCTTCCCAATTCATGGCATAAGTCAAATCACTTCCCTTGGCTTGTAATACTGTGTTCCACCATTCTAGTGCCCCTTCTTTAAAAAGATGCGACGCGTACATGACCTTGTCTTCCTCGGCACATTTACTTATTTTAATTACTGCTTCGGTTTTCTCTAACTAATGCAGTGCAGCAGTTGCCCCTTCATTGCCTGCAAATTCGATTGGTTTACAGGCAAGAAATTCTTTGTAAGTGCAACCAGGCGTTGCAGCTTTCATTTTCTTAAGAAATGGGGCTTGTATCACATCATTATCATTATTATTATTGTTGCCGCCTCCATTTACACTATTACTGAAGTTTTCATCACGAGTACGTTTGCTAGGAGTAGCTGGTGGAGGTTCAACTGGATTTCGGGCAGCAGCCAGTATTGCTGGAATAGCATTGGCTATTCCTTGAGCAACGATATTTTCTATATCTTGCCTATTAAGAAAGTAATCCTCATTGTTTTGCTCAGATTGGTTAACTTCGTTAACTGGCTCATTAACGGCGGGTTCCATCTGATAATTTTCAATATATAAATGTATAAATTATTGGCACAAAATAAAATAAATAATAACCAGTCACAATAAAACAATCACACATAATCATGTCAACACGTATAACCAAAATTGTCAACTTTGCGACGTTCATATTTTATATAGTAGTATGCATCCATACACACCAGTTATATTACAAAAGTTTTATTTTAAGTTATTTTATATAATTATATTTTTTATTAATATTTATTATTATTTTATTATTATTAAACACCTAACCACCTAACCACACAACCACATACGATCCCCGTCAGCTGGCACTTCAGAAACGACGTTCCCTCTCGTCGTATTTCCATGATATCCTCTCCCCCACTTCCCGGATTCTATTTCCTGCGTCCACCAACTCCTCGCCATAGTGGAGGAGTTCAGCCAAGTTCTCGGTGCTCATTGGTGGGTTTGGTGCAGGCTCAGGGTCAAATTGAGGAAAATAGACATTAGGGGTATTCATGAAGTGCTGAAACTGCCAGTCACTTGTCCACCATTCCTCCAATTCACCGGGTAAAAGTTGGTGGCTGACAATGGGGTCTGGGATAGCAGGTTGCAGATTAACTGGAAGTTGTGCTTCAGCAGGGTAATTGAAGAGGTTTTCATTGGAAGGTCCAAAGAGGTCACAATTTGCCAGTTTGCGATCAAGCTCCTCCCATGGTGGCATTTCCTGGGCTTGCTCTGAGCTTTCCCCAATCTCTTTTCCTTTTCCTTTTCCTTTGTATTTTGGTTCCTCAGTCTTTTTAATATTCTGGGCAGCTGGCTTCTTTTTCCGTCCGCGTCTCCAGCCTATGATTCTCCTTCTTTTCTTCGGCTTGGGTTTCTCCTGGGCTTGAGCCTGGAATTCCATAGGTTTTTCAGTATCGGCCAGATAACCGGAAAAGCCCCTGGAAATCTCCATGTCAGCAGAATAGATAGTGAGATTCTGAAGAGCTTCAGACAACTAATTCATGTTGTTAGCATATATGAAGAAACACACACAAACTTAAGTTAATATTTTATTTATCAACTTGAATTTTCACAGAATCACAATATAGTAATTTGAAAAATTAAGTATTTCTAAATACTTAATTAGCTTAAATCAGTGGCTCAGATACCACCTTTTTCTGTCACGGCCCCCGTCCTGGTGTGACCCGGTCCAGGAGCCGCGGGACAGAAACCCGTGGTATTCATTATTTGATTTGACAGTGGAAGTTTAACAGGATCTTTTAAAACTTGAAAATGCCCAATTTATTTTATTTCACAAATTGGGACAAACCCCATAATTTACAGTAAAGGTAATTTCACGAGGAAATCCCTTGTTTTACAAAACATGTTTATTTAGTTTGCTGAGCCACCATTTCAAGCTTGTCAGTGCTCCATAGCACTTTTTCCTTGATTCACAGTAAGTCACCTGAAACATGTTTAAAAATATTTTATCAGCGGGGAAATACTGGCGAGTCACTCAATTTTTGATAAAACGACTCCTAGTTATAAATTACAGCATAAGAGCGATTACAATGGCTACTATCTTATTTTTATCTGGCGCCGTGTCACACCCTGGTGACGATGGTCATACCACTATTGGGTCCTTTCACCCAAGTAGTGATGATTATCACTGTTAGGTTTGTTTACCTAACCGTGAGAAATTAGTAATGTGCACAATACCACACTTGCCAGCGATTCAAGATAACCATGACTTAATCCCTGTAATTATAACTTTTGAAAATAATTTGAGGTGTAGTAAAACAATTGATAAAAAGAGAATAACTCACATTGCAGGTTTAATTGGGCAGAGTTTAGCCTACTGATTTAGCCTTGTAACCTAGTTTAAATGACAATGCATACGAAACTAGGTCAGTAACTTAATACAACATTTACGATAAACTTCACTAAATCAAAACCCTCACGACGAATGACAAAGTATAGCCCTGATTTGGGCAGCACTTAAACATCCATCGGATCGGTTTCAATCGATCGGACATTGTATCGTAGCAGTGATCGAGTTAATACCCTGTATCCGTAGCAGCGTTTCCTTACTCGGAAATTCGAATTTGAGTAGTATATGGACGTTTTGAAACTGAAATTTAGAACACAGAAGCAAGTCCCATGCACAGGCAATTTATAGCAACATTTTAGGTTTTACGCGGCCCGCATAAACCTTAACAACTCTTATACGCGGCCCGCGAGGGCCCCTAGTCTACGTGTAGGGCTAGCGTGTCATGAGTAGGCCCGCCACGTGGCTGACACGTGGCCTGGAACGCTTATCCGGTGGTCTTTGATTTGTCGCGGCCCGCGTAAGCCTAAGCTTACATTTTACGCGGCCCGCCTGAAATCCAAAATTCTTGTTTTCTTGGTTTTTCATGAGTATTAGGGTTTCAGGGGTCTAGGTTTTCACTTACGGGTCATTTTTGGACATTTTTGCAGGTCCTTACACGGTTCGAGGACAATCTGCCTCTGTGGTTCACTTCTCTGATTAGACGAGTGTTGAGACTCATCTTTCTTCTGTGTATGCGAATGAGAATGGGACTTTGAAGGAGTTTTGGACCAAACATTACTCGGATCCTTAAACTTATCATCCACAGCCTGAGCAATTGTTGCGGTTATCATCGCTTGCAATTCAGTAGCAGTGATATTGATCCTGGTATTGTTTTTGTCTTCCACGGGATGACTGTTTGCTTCGTCAGAGCCAGCCATAATTCGTGTACTATATCAACAGCAATGATAGATTTAAATTATATAATGAATCATCGCATTGATGATTAGATGGTCATGGTATTATTAAGCTATATAGACCATTTAAAATAAAAATCAATTTAATCATGATTTTCCTAGGTTACAACAGAACCATAATAAGCAATTAATAGGATATAATCCTTGATATTTATTAGACAGGGGATGTAAATCACAACTGTCAATGTCATGAAATACATTTTCATATAGCACAAGTCTCGTCTCGAAGGACATTTAGATGGCACAAAAGCCTTGTCACAAGGACAATTAGAATATAACCAATGATCTCTTTGATCAGTGATCCTTAAGGGTGAAACTAGTTCATCGCCTTTTTGACAGGAAGTTTATAAATAAACTATCATTTTCATTATCACACCATTGCTTATAAGCATACATCACTAATGGATGTTTTGGTGTGTACATCATATTGATGTTTATTAGCCATGATTCACATTGATCATATTGGCTATATATAAGTGACTTGGAAAGATCCAAGTACCTTTGGAAGTTTGTGTGGTTTTTCGTACCGCACAGCCAGGAATGTTAACATGTTTCCAGATGTTAACAGAGAGTTATTGTCTTAAAAAGGTTGTACCATCATAGCCATTTAATATTTTGGCTAGGTTATACCTCTAAGAATTTCCTTGGCAGATCAATTAAAATTGAAGAGATATAGTATGATGATGTAATAAAATATATATTTAACAATCAAAATAAGCTTCATTAAATCATAAAACTAGTATAAGGATGCCCTAAACAGGACTTAAAACAACACACTGCCCACGCAGGGGCTACAGAAATAGAAAATAAGTCCACGCAGGGACTTGATACTGAAAATAAAGAAAATGTCCTCGCAGGGACTTGATTAGAAGACAATACAAGATAAAATAAACAATTTCCTATTTCTTTTTGCCTTTGATGAGATTCACAAGGCCCTTAAGAAAGCTGTTATGCTTCTTTTTGGTTTCATCTGCTTCACGCTCAACCCTATCTAACCTCTGTAGTATTTCTTGAGTTTGCTCCTGTTGAGGAGGAGGAGGTTGCTGGTAAGGTGGGTATTGATACCCCTGCATCGGATATCCAGTTGGGTAAACTGGTGGGTAAGAAGAGGGATAAAGTGCATTGTATTGTGCAGCAGTAAGATATGGATCATGTGTTCCATAATTCGTTTGATATCCAGATGGGTTATACCCAGATGAACCTGGGTATGTTGGTATTGGGTTGTCAAAACCCACTGGTGGTGGTGGTGGTGCAAGTGAAACTGGCGGAGGGTTAAGTTCTGGCACCACATGCGAGGGTCCGCCCAATTGGGGGTCCTCGGGAATAGGAGGGTATGAACTTGAACCTTGAGGGGAACTGAACCGTGGTCCCCCACGCACAGACATTCGTGCATTCCTCCTTCGCCTAGGCGGCTCGGGAGGTGGTTGAGGTGGTTGTTGAGGTGGTTCTTCAACAGGAAGAGGTGGTGGAGAAACTGCTTGAAGATGCGGCTCGTCCAAAGGAGGTTGAGCCGGGGAGTTGTGATATGAAGGGGTGAACTCCCATTCATACTTTGACCACCATACTTTAAATGGATCAGGCCCTTGGTACGGCGATCCTTGATATGGGGAACCGCTCGAGATACTGATAGGGTGGCCCGGTGTTCCGGTTTGCATTTCTGGGTCAGGGTTGTCGTCCATCTCCATCTCCTGGGAGAAGTGATCTTCTGGTCCTAAGGGATTGAAATCAAAGAGGTTGTTGACATAATCATGAGGATTAAACTGAGCTGGGTAATAAATGGAATCGAAGTGATGGAAAGAATGGGAGTGAAAGGAGTGGTGAGATTGGTTCGAGTGATGTGATTCCTGAGAATGATGGGAATGTTGGGGTTCATCAGGAATGGGTACTCTGAAGTATGGAGGGTCGGATGGTGAGGATCCTAGCGAAACAGAATGCCTCGCTGGCTCGAAGTTATGACTCCAATGGTCCCGTGAGTCGGAACTAGAGAAATTCGCTGACGGGGTACGTCGATGGGAGGGTCCCGCGTGGCCTGATGGCCCTCCTCTCATTGGTCCCTTTCCTTTGCCTCTCACACGTGGCGGCATTTTCCAATAAGTTAACCTGTCAAAACAAGTAAATATAATATAACAATAAAAGGAAGGTTAAGAATAAATCCTAGGTCATTAGCCTAGACTCGGAAGTCTAAGGAATATGCTTATTGTGTCATTGAGATTAAACACAAAAGGTTAGTGTTTAATTCACTCAATGTTGGCTCTGATACCAACCTGTCACACCCCGATATTTCCATATATTACCGGTGGGCCCAGCAGGGAGTATCGTGACGTAGTTGATATCATCATAGTCAATATACACAATATAGTAGCACAGCGGAAGGCTTGGTGAATAAACTATTACAAACCATAATGTCTGGGTGTTCGACGAAAGAATATACAGACTAGATTGTAATAAGATCCACAGGCGGATCATAAAAGTACAAAGAAACAAAATAACAGACTTCAGATATCTTAGGGACTTGCAAGATCCTCTTATACGACACCTAATAGCTCCAGCCTATTTACAAGAGGTACCTGTCAATCAGTCTTTAGAAAATATGTTTGTTTACACTGGTAAATACAATTAACTGACTCTTTTGAAAACATTTATGAAAATTGATTTAAGTGCACATGGCACAAATCATTTATAACTTGGGACAATTATTTAAAGATAATCTTGTATACTGATTTACATGTTTGTCATACAATTGGGGCCGGTTAGAAGCCGGTCGTGATTAACCGACTCACCACTTATAGAACCCACAAAGGAGTTATCCCCAACATGTGGGTTTATATTTTAGCATTTGCATCTGTCAGGTGTATGCCTACACCCTGTGCATAGGTCGTGGCCATTTTCAAATGAAATGAGCCGAGGATATCCAGGACACGGTCGAATTAACCCCCAATGCTTATGTTATCAAACAAGACAGATTAAAACAGGTTATGTAAATTTATTAATCATAATCCGATTAAATGATTTCACACCCGACCAAGTGGTATTATTATAATACCATATCCCAAGCCCGTATAAGGGAAAATAAGTTAAAAGTATTTTCCTGAGCTAATGTGATAGGTAACTCAGCCGTATAATCCTAAAGCTTTATGATGATACCTTCTACTGGATGCTACTTAATATGTATAGAAGGTTTAATAACCTATTAGGTTGCTAACGGGTCTTTAGTTAAGTCAAAGACTTAGACCGGCTAGCTAGAAAGAAACTTTACGGTTCTAAACGCTAGATTAAGCGAAGACCGGAATAGAATGTGGTTTAGACCCAACAAGCTTGGATAATTGTATAATATGGGTAAACTAATCACATTCTAGAATTTGAGGATTTAATGATAAGGTTAAACCCGTTTCGGCTATTTTACGTAAACTAGTCACATAAACCGATCCGAACGCATAAACGCGTAACGGGTAACCAAATGAATTATATACAGGTCTCAAATGTTATTATGCTTAAAATATGTCAACACATCAGTAAGATGTTAACAGATATGCCCAAAAGGTGATTAAAACCAATTTAAGTCCCGTAAGGGCATTTTGATCATTTTAATAATTATAAAAGAGATTTTATAACAAACTGAAGTTCTGGTCTTTTGTAATCAGTAAAAATATTTAATTTATCTCATTACATCAGTAAGGTATTACACATATGTGAGGTTTATCATTTATGGCCAAACTATGCCCCGAAAGGGCATTTTGGTCATTTCACATAGGCTTTTAAGGACATTTTTGGACATCTGAGTTCATGACTTATACCTACTGTAATAATATTTAAATTTGTTTAAAAATCCAGTAGGTAACAAGTCTTAGATGTTAAATATGGTTTTAAACCGTACTATGCACCTAATTAGTGTAAAACTCGCTAATTGACGATAATCAAGATGTTTATGTAAATCTGAGATTTTGATCCGTTTTAATTGCTTAAAATAATTTATTTAATGTATGAAATCAGTAGGAAAAGGTTTGGCATTCAAATCATTTGTTAACCTCATTTTATGCTTAAAAAGGGTATTACCGTCATTAACCGAATTACACAAGAACTCTATGTTTTAAACAGATTATAATCTAGCCAAAAATCTTAATATTCCTTAAAAATAATATCTTAACATTAGGTAATGAGTTTTGGTTCAAAATCCAAGTTTAAACATGACTTATGCAAGATATCGCAATTTAATTAACAAAAAGCTTCTAATTACGATATCGGGCATAACTCCTATTTGGGACCAAGAACTGATGTCAAATTTTCGGGACAAGCTTATATATCAGTAGCAAAGGTTTTTGTCCACTCACATTTCTAAAAATCTCATTTGTATGTCAAAAGGGCATTTACAGCATTTATAAGCATATTAACAAACGAGTGCATATAATTCAAAGTACTAAGGACCAAACAATATAACTCCAGAGGGTTATATTACCGAATAAGGTGGTCCTAAAGGAAGCTTAAAACATGGGAGAATTAAGCTTGAACGGGTCAGAACTGAAAGTCAAAGCAAAAGTCAAGTTTTTGCGACTTTCGGTTATAAACTGACCTTAGACTGATAATTGCCGGATTAAGACTGATTAAACATGTTCTAATGTTAATTACCAAGTCATTAGAATGTTAAAATATAATTTAGAACCTCTGGTTTATTAATTTAAATCATTTTTAAACTTTCTGTCCAGTTTGACTTTTTGTCAAACTAGTTTGACCCGACAATTAACTAGTCAAGCGAAATAATTAGGAGGTGCCCTTTTAAGGGTTAATCACCTACCTTAATATGGTTCCATAACCACTTTCGTTTTGATCAGTGGCTGGACCATTTGTGATTAAACCGAAAGTCAAAGCTTAATTATGGTAAGTTTGACTTTTCGGTTTTTAAACTAATTAAAAGGACTAAGCAGGGATTAAAACTCTTACTAATGGTCCTTGCTATCTTTTCTACACTTCTAAGTCTTCTCCTATTGCTTGCAAGCTCCAGATGTGTGATTTGAATGATGTTGCAAAAGAAGTGTGCAAAAGAACAATGAACTAGAGTGCCTTATATAGAAGATTGCCAAGTCCTTAGATGATTCCAGGTGTTTTGGATGTTCCTAGGATCACCCCAGGTGTCCTACTGGTAAAATAAATCCGTTTAACAGCCCCTGGTATCGATACAAATGAGTTTAAGTCGGTTAAAGCTGGAAACCTGCACCTGTCCTCATTTTTCTGCGCTGGGTGTTTTTAGGCGGGCCGCGTAAGTTCAGAGAGGGGGTTTACGCGGGCCGCGTAGACCTGCTGTCCAGGTTAAACAAGTTTCTGAAATGGCAGTTTCAGTCCCTGGTCATTATAAACCCTATTTAACCTCATTTTTGGCATATAAGGCCCTTGTAGTTAGTTTGTAGAGGCTCAAGAATGTATAATCAAACTTCGTTAGGCTCGGTTTCGTTAAATATCACTATAAATGCAAGTTTCATCAACATGACACTTTTCACCCAAAGTCATGAAAACTTACTTAACGATCTCGAAACCACGTGAAATTTATACCACTTATTCTTGAGAGTATATTTGAATATTTCGAAGCCTCGGGTTCGTTAAAAGGTCACTCAGAGGTCAAAATTAACATGTTGACACGTTTAACCCTTGTAGTTTTATAATCTTCCGATTATTTTCACAAACGGCTTCTTATATCCAATTAATCACTCGTTTAAGAATATATTCTTCACGTATGGTCATTCAGAGGCTCAAGTTTGGCATGTTGACACTTTTAGTCCCTCCGGACACATAGTTTCATCGTTTGTCATCTTTAGTCCCTTAAACTCAATCTTTTACATATTTAGAGTTTAGGACACGTGTCTTTACATAATTGGACACGTTTTACGTGGTGTTACACCATAACTCTTTGTTACGCCTGCGCCTTAATTTCGGGACGAAATTCCATAAAGTAGGGGAGGCTGTAACAACCCGAATTTTTGGGTCATTTACCTAACGCTATCTTTTCTTCGTGGATGCTTGTACTCCCGAGATTTCGATTATCGTTAATGGGTTAAACACATTATTACAACGCATTTTACAACGCTTATTCAAAACGCAGATTATCTCTTTTAAACGCTATTTATAACGCTTACAAATTAAACACAAACGCATTTCATCGTATATTACATCTCTTGTTTAGACTAAACGTTATCACAACGCTAACTAGTGGCGTAACTTAGAGGAGGCCGGACCGGGCCTCGGCCCGAGCGGTTTTTTCGTCCAGTGTTAAATTTCAGGTTTTCGAGAATTTTCTTAAATGTGTATTGGCTCAGCCCAGGCTGATTTTATCTCCAAAAAACATCGACCCATGCTGAGTTTTAGGTCAAGATCCGCCACTGACGCTAACGCAACGCAAACTCAAAACGCGGATTTACTTCTTTGCCTTTTGGTTATTATGTGTGTTATTTGTGTGATTACTTGTGTAATGTTATGTGGTTATCTCAATGCAACGCTTACACGCTCAAACGCTCACTCGCTACTCGATTTAATGCAACGCAACACTTAACACACGAAACGAAGTTGGAAAACTAACTCACGCACACACAGCCGATTAGGGGTGTTTAAAAAACTCGTGGCTTGCAGCTCGCTCGAAACTCGCTCGAAAAGATCTTGAAGAAAGCTCCGCTCGAAATTGGTTCGGTTGAAAACGAGCCAGCTCGGCTGTAAATGAGCCAGCTCGGCTCGGCTCAGTTTGTAAATGAGCCGAGCTCGAGCTTGGCCTGGCTCGGCTCGTTTGCTCGTGAGCTGGCTCGATAAGGTATACATCCTTCATTTTTTGTCCCACATCGCTTAGAAAACAAAAACTAAGGGAGTATATCCCCTATAAAAGAAGGTAAAGACAATGGAGAAAGTGAATTAACTATTTATACTTGCATATTTAGCCATATGGTTAAATTAAATGGAAATTATGGCCCTTAGGCTATGAAGAAATTCATTTTTAAGGGATTTTTAAGTAATAAATTTTGGGCTTCTTTGTTAGTTCGAGCTAGATCGAGCCGAGCTAGTTCGAATTCTAATCGAACCGAGCTCGAGCCTCAAATCTCAGCTCGATTTGAAATTCGAGCTCGAGCTGAGCCAGCTCGAATCGAGTTCGAGCCGCGCTCGAGCTGGGTCTAGCTCGGCTCGACTCGGCTCGTTTACAGCCCTACAGCCGATCGAATGACTCACTGCTCGAATGGGCATCCGACCGAATGCTACATCACGCACCGACTTAACTCCCTCTCTCACTCTATAAATACCGTCGTACACCTCCCTTTCACTGATTTGACACCTCCATCCGACCACACGCACTCAAGTCGCTCTTAGTCACTTTTAGACGCGATTCAAGGCTTTTTGGTAAGCTTTTATCCTCGAATCTTGTACAACTCTCATCTCTAATCACTTCTACATCATCTTCTTCATCAAAATCACACACAAACACTTACTTTTTCTCTGAAATCACTGATTTGGACCTCTTGAAGATGGTTTCCACATGTTTTTCTCCGGAAAACGGTTAAGGAACACCATTTGATCGAGATTGGTTCTAGATATAAAAGATTTCATACTTTTCAACTAAATCACAACAAGATTTCAACATTTTTCATCTATTTTCAACTTTTCTTCAAATATTCACACTAAACCGATGGAATCTGGGATCATTCAAGACTCTCTACTCGTTCCTTAGTTGAGAGCCTGCTTGAAAATGGATTTCCACCTGAGAAATGACCGTTTAACGGGTTGAACATGAAATTCCATCAAGAACAGTAAGTCTGATCGAATGGGCTGAGACCATTCGACCGAATGAGCTGGACTTGGTGTGTTTCCGTTGATCGACACGTCGTCTCGCCGTCTCCTTTAAACTTCAAAACTTTTACTTAGTAAAATTTTACAAATTTTCAAATAACAGATCGCCCACTCGAGTGGCCATCCGATCGGATGACCATCCGATCGAATGACCATCCGACCAAGCGACCTGTCCCTTATAATTTTCAATACTTAAATGTTTTAACGAAACTTCGAATTTTAACAATTTTACAAACAAAGACCTCTCATTCGAATGGTCATCCGCTCGGATGACCATCCGTCCGGATGACCATCAGCTCGAATGGAGACCCATCCGTTCGAATCACCTTTCGAACACTCAACCATTCGACATTCTGTTTACGCACTGTTCAACGCTTACGCTACTGTTCTATGCTCAGGCTAACCCAACGTGCTCCCTTCAATCTAATCAAGGTTGTGTTTACTTGTTAAACGCATACTGTGAGTATACTCGAACCCATTTTCATTTAACGCACTTTTGGGTGTTACATACGATCTATATCAAAACACAACAACACACAACGCAAACACTTTATAACGCTAACCGTTCCCGTATGCTATACGTGATCTATGAATGCTTGTACTATGCTTATACAGTGTTACACTATACCGCCTCTAGCAACGATAGTACTATAGTTTGGACTCAGCACCTGTCGCGGACAAGGGTTGCTAGGGATCACATCACTTTACTTCACGTGTTCGTTGAACATGTGTTGCACATACTCTACAACGCAATCTCGTGCTTTCTCCCATTACGTGATACATGTTGGTTATGCGTAAACCGCTTTCTATACTATATGCTATGCAAACTTTTGTACTCACCTTTACATTTTATGTATTGACTTTATTTTAACGTATGTGACAGGTTGATGTTATGCTATGCTGGAAATCAAGATAGGCAGTCTAGAAACTACACTAATAGAAATCTAGCTTGTCGGACTTGTTTTGCTTTTGGGAACATGCAGTCTGTAATAATTGTTTGTGGAATGTTTGTTGATTGGTATGGGACAATTAACTTTTTAAACACTGCCATTTAATAGTTGTTATGGATTCTCTTGAGCAGTCTGGTTCGCCTAGTGTCGCGCCCCGATGTTTCCGCCATCGGTTGGGGTGTGACAAAGCATGGGTTATGTTTAGGGGTGCAAATGAGTTGAGCAGCTCGCGAGCTACTTGTGATCGGCTGGAGAAAAAGATTGAAATGAGCTGAGCCTTATCGAGCTCGAGCTCGATCCTGACATGTGAAGCTCGCCAGGATCGTCGAGCCTTATCGAGCCTTAGTGTAAACGAACTGAGCCAAGCCGAGCTTATATAAACTTGTTTACGAGTTGAACCTGAACCTAAACATAAGTTTGTTTAGTAAATGAGCTCTACCCCGAACTTCACTTATCGAGCTCACGAGCCTAAAGGTCTATTAAGCTTCCGAAGTGCACCCTAAACCTATCAATGGGATTTGTGAGGTGCGAGTGAGGATGAAATTTGTATCTATGGATGGATGTATGGGATTTAATTGTGTATATGTAAATGGGACTTGTATGTGTGCTTGGGTGTATGGAATTCATATGTATGTATGAGACTTGTATTTATGTAGGTATGTATGTATGGAATTTGTTTGTACGTAAGTAGATGAGAATTGTATGCAAGTATGTTTTGGGTTTCTATGCACGGATACATTTTAAATGTTATTAACCATGTTGTTACGAGAAATGAATTGAAAGTGCAGGTATATTTAAGAGTGTGCTCTTTAATATTAAATAATGGAATGCAAGATAGTAATCGGATGGATCAGTAGTACTTTCAGGGGGATCTGATGAGGTCAACCGGTTCCGTTAAAAGTTTAATTATATGTTGTTCATGTTTTGTATGAAGTCACACACTTTTCTAATGATATGGGTGTATGATGACCACAGGTTTTACGGGTCTCCATGTGAGGTGCAGGACGGCCGAAGATCGAGTCAAAGCGTAGATTATATAGTATTTCCAAGTATTAGAAAACGTTTATAAAGTAAGAAAATTTTCGATTCATATTTCCGTCACGTAATTTTTTTTAAAACATCTTAGGACTTAGGGTGTTACATGTTACAAGAAGTCATTCATAGGCTAAAGACCTCTCTCTTTTTTGTCGGCAAAAAATCAGTCACTTTAGGCACTAAGCAATTGATGCAACTTATAACATTTTAGAATTTGGTTGGTATTGTTAGTATTTTACAAGAGTCGCCAATGGGCTTGTGGTGGAGTGGTAAGGGATAGACTTGGGTTTTCAAAAGACCCAAGTTCAATTCATGTTTCTCCCCATTAGTTTTCAGCGGCACCTGGTGATGATGGAAGACTAGGCGAGTAGGCGGCGATCGCTAGTTCGATCCTTGAACTGAATGGGTTTTACTTCACTGCACTGTCGTGACTTTGGGCGAGTGTTCACGGGCTTCTGTCCTAGGTGAGGGTTTTCCCCAGTTCGGAGACGAGTGTATCCCAATGTGGTGAATTTCGCCAGTGGCCCATTTGGAGGATTCGTTGGCCGTTAAAAAAAAAAATTTACATGAGTCGAAAGTGGATAGGTCCCACCAAAACCATCCACACCACTAGTTTATCCCAAATCCATATGCACCATTGTGGACCTAATTTAATTTGCAATCCTTCTCGTTGAACGCCACATCAACATGTCCCCACCCGATACAACACCTAATTCAAAGCCACTATTTACGCTCTTATCTAGCATCACCTTACGTATTAACAAACAACTAGTGAGATTCCATATGTTCTCATGCATACTTTTTTATAAATATTAATTTGGTTCGTTACGGTATTCGTAAAATACCAAACAAAGTATAGCAACGAAAAAAGATACGAGCAAGAAAATATCGGCATGTGTTTTACATCGATTGAAAACTATAAAATCGAATACTGGTACCAGTAACAATCTTGTTCAGATGATATCAGTTCAGTTCGTCTCGTCATGGTACCAGTACAATAACGTCACTCGCTATATTACGGTACTTTAAAAATACTCGATTGCCATTGTGAATACAACTACGTTTTCACCGAATTTTATATACACTCCCGTTTCCAACGAATGTTTTACCGGCACGATGAGAAACCATAAAAACCAATACATTACCGGTACTGATGTTGTTGAGACATTATCAGTTTGCTTCATATTGGAAAAACAAAAAAAAAGTCTGTTGTATGTAACTTTTTCGAATAAAACTTTTATTGAATCGTAAATTAAAAAAAATAAGCATGTCGCAACAAAATTTGCAAAATTATATTATGAGAGTAACATTTAAGTGGCGTCATTGGTTGTTTAAGTGTTCACGGGTATTTTTCATATTCGTAAATGAACTTTAAACGGTTGACATTTGTTGAAGTATACATGGGTATCTCTCATATTCGTAATTAAAATTTTTGATTAAAAACATAAGGAAAAGATCAAATAGGAAGTTTATTTTGGCTAGGAAGTGTAGTAAGCAATAGGATTAGGACATGTGGCAATATTTAAAATAAAGAAAAAGGGTATTTTAGTCAATCCAACTCTTTCTTCTTCCATTTCAAAACCCAGTAACTTCAAAACCCACCATTTTCAAAACCCACTATCTTCAACCATTTCTTCACTTTCTATCTCAATAATCACTACATTATAGTGCGATTTTCATCACCAATCAATGATTCAAACACCCGATCAACGTGTTCTTCAGTTTTTTTGAAGAAAACTCAGTTTAATTTCATAAAAAATCTCGTTTTTTTCCGGTGATTTTGGAGATAATCACTCGATTTGTTTGATTCGAGCGCTGATAAGTGTTTCAATCATTCAAAATTCGTCAATTGTTGAAGAAATCACTTCGATCCATGTAAGAAATTCTTTAATTTCATTTTTACGATCTGGGTTTTTTATTTAGTTATTGCGTTTTACGATTTTAGGGGGGTCCGGGGGCAGCGCCCCTGGTAGCGGGGTCCCAGGGGCGGCAGCCCCTGGTGGGGTCCAAGGGGCAGAGCCCCTGGCTGGGGTTGAGCTCATTTTCCAGAAAAATTGCTGTAATAAAAATGCATCAGAAAAATTAATTTTCCAGAAATTCGCTCATTTCGAAGACAGTAATTCGTAGACAATTCACAGTCACAGACAGTTCCCAAACAGTTTTATGTGTCCATTGCGTTTTAGAAATAAGAGAGTTTTATGTGTTTTCTGCCTATTGCGTTTTAGAAAAAAAAATACATTTTTAAGTGTTTTTAGTGATTGCGTTTTAGGTAAAACACATTTTTGAAGTGTTTTTAGTCATTGAATTTTTAGGTAAAACACATTTTTAGGTGTTTTCAGTCCATTGCGTTTTAGAATGAGACATTTTTAAGTGTTTTCTGGCCATTGCGTTTTACAAATAAGACATTTCTTTTTGTTTTTGGTGCATTGCGTTTTAGGTAAAACACATTTTTATGTGTTTTTAGTCCATTGCGTTTTAGAAAGTACATTTTCTTTTGAGTTTTTAGGCTATTGCGTTTTAGAAATAAGACATTTCTTTGTGTTTTCTGGCCATTGCGTTTTACAAATAAGTCATTTCTTTGTGTTTTTGGTGCATTGCATTTTAGAAAAATGTCATTTTTTAGGGTTTTTTTTTCATTGCGTTTTACGATACTGGGGGTTTTTCTATTGCGTTTTACGTAACTGGGTTTTAAATTTTTTATTTTTTTTAAATATAGCAATAGTATACTCGTTTTAAAGATAAAAAACGCTCGTTTTTTTGGTGCAATTTTTATAAAAAAAAATAATGTTGTATGAAAGAGTTATTAACGTTTAAAAAATGGGGGGAATTGGAGGAGAGAGAAACTATTGGCTTGGATTGACTAGAATGCCCCTAAACAAACTCACGCGCCTCTTTTCTTCCTTTCAATTTCCCTGATTTAATCTTAGCCCTTGATTAACTAAATGGATGGTCAAGATCACTTCCTAGCCTTCCAAGCCAAATAAACTTTCTATTGTATCTCCACCCTAAAAACATAATTGGTGAGAGTTAACGAAATTTATTTTACTTATTGAGATAAATTGTCCAGTGTAAATATAAAATTGTAGTACCAAATGTCATCGCTATTAAGAAAACCTATCTGAAATTTAATTAGATTTTTAAAAAGAATCCTCAAACTTAAATAGGTTAATGATTAATCCGTCTATTAAACAAGTCGTGTTCGGATTAACCCCTCCAATTTATCGGCTCAAATTTTGACAGGTTAACATGTTTATCAAACTTGTAGTGTTCAGGTTTGCCCAAAACCTATTTTTTTGTTTGTGTCACGCTAGAAATTGTCGCCCATAGGTTCGCTTTGAAATGAGTCGTTTAAAAAAAACATAGTAAAAAGGTTATCATGTTATACTTGCTTTTATGGCGGCTAATATTGAAAGATGGCAAGGGTAGTGATTTTGTGATTAACGATGGTGAATACGATAATGACAGCTGAGGTGACGTATAGGTACCACATCGGAGATAAGCGTTGGCCACTCATTTGGACCCAAACTAGTAAAGATAATAATTTATAACAGTAGTTCAAATTGACCCTTTACAAATTAACTGATAAAACAATTTGCAACTTTTTTAACCTAATGCACTTATTTATTAACGGGGTCATAATTACTCGGTGCAACTACACCAACCAAAGATTGTCCACTTAAATATAAGATTCCTAACATATTTTTTCTTTTTTGAACGGCAAGGAACGACGTGCCAACCACCGTGACACCGGACGTTGTGGCCAAGGTCGACTACTCGACCGCCACCAGCCCCTTGGCTCTCCAGATGCGCGGAAACCCAACATCCACCCGCCCGAAGGCACCACAGTGGATTAATCGGTAAAACTCGTCTCCCATCCAAGACAAACCGGCGTCACCCGTATTCGTCCTTCACTTGAATGCCACAGAAAATAATGGGAAGAGTGGGAGTCGAACTTTCACAAGGAACACCAAATCTTTCCCCAACCACTCCACCACTCCCTCATTAGCTAACAATGAAATAGTAATTTAAGAAATTAAATACACCTACTCATACCCAGTTTGATATTTAGGTTGAAGGGGCAACAAGATGTGTTGATTTCCATTAAAGGTTGCCTCCAGTCCACAACCAATCACTGGTGTCAAAATATCAAGTCTCAACCTCAATTGGGGGTCATGAGCAATAACTGTGGTCGTTTTCAGATTAGGTTTCACTATTCAATATTCATGTCACATTTGGTGATATTTACAATTAATGGATATATGCTGAGCACTTATGTCGTATCATGGAATCGATTTAATACTCACCTCGGTTAATGATTTTAAGCATGTCCATAAAAGATATATCTATCAAATCAATAACGTTCAATTCGATTGAAAGCAACTAGACTTTGTAATGAAATTCATTGTTTAATATTTATGAGATGTTGTAATAATCACTTTGTGTATTACAATTAGACGGTGTTAAACTAGTGTTACGTAGGTTTGAGCTCTCACTCACTTTTTTCACATTTAGGGCATGTTTGGCTAATCTTTTTGAAATAACTTATTGACTTATTAGCTTTGTAGTGACTTTTTGGAAAAGTCATTTTTTCCCCTCACATACAAGCTTATTGCCAAACATCATTTAAAGCATATGACTTTTCAAAAAGCCAATAAGTTGTTTCAAAAAAGCTTAGCCAAACATGCCCTTAATGTGTAATGACTTCATAAGTTTTAACTATTCGTCACCTCATTAAAATAATATCTAAATCTAATAAACTAAAAAAAGGAAAAAAAAAATAAGAGTTAATTGCCAAAATCGTCCCTAAGGTTTGGGCACGTTTGCCATTTTCGTCCAAAATGACCCTTTTGTACCAAATTGCCCCCAACGTTTGTAACCTTTTGTCATTTTCATTCAAACCACTAACTTAATTTATTTTTTCTAGGGTAAATTACTTTTTGAGTCCCTGTGTTTTATTGGTTTTAACTAGTTGAGTCCAAAAGCAAAAAGTTTAACGACCTGAGTCCCTATAAGCATTTTCTTTAACCATTTGAGTCCAAATTTCTAACACTGTTAAAATTATTCTGTTAACTTTTGTTAAATGACCATATTACCCTTTTAATTAAAAAAACCATTTTATTATTGAATATATATATATATATAGAGAGAGAAAAAGTATAATGTACAAAAGGGCTTAACGTACGTTAACGTACGCGACAGAAATAGAACGTGCGTAATTATTATCCCATGCGTGATTATCACATTTTTTTTATCAACATAACTTGCGTAATTAAGATCCCATGCGTGATTAGGTCCAAAAAACTGATCCCATGCGTGATTAACTGCTCCCATGCGTGATTAACTGGCTCCCATGCGTGATTAACTGATCCATGCGTGATTTTTGGCCTGATCCGATGGTTACGCTTCGCGTACATGAAGTACGATAAGCCTTTTTGTATGTTAACCTTTCCCTATATATATATATATATATATATATATATAGGGGAATGCTAAAATGAGAACCACCTCGAGTTGTAAGAACCGTGAGAACTACACCGTAGGGGGCGCGGTGGACCAAATTTTTTTTTCATAAACGTAGATGCATGTATTATAACAAAATTTGTAAAAAAAATTCAAAAAAAAAATTTCGTGTGTGTAGTTTTGAGCACCACAAGTTTGTGTTTACGGGTACCGTAAATTTAACCGGAAAATTTACGGTACCCGTAAACACAAACTTGTGGTGCTCAAAACTACACGCACGACATTTTTTTTTTTGAATTTTTTTTACATATGTTGTTATAATACATGCATCTACGTTTATGAAAAAAAAAATTGATCCACCTCGCCCCCGATCAAGTAGTTCTCACGGTTCTTACAACTCGAGGTGGTTCTCATTTTAGCGGACACTTATATATATATATATATATATATTCTCTGGATTATATCAAGACTCCATCATATCCAGACTCTAGAACTTTCTCTCTCTCTCTAGCTAAACCATCTCCATCCCACCACCACACCTCCACCATCAGCACCACCGTCGCCACCGCACTCCACCGTCACCACCACCACTACGCCGTCAACGAATCACCACCGCCACAACGAATCACCACCGCCACAGCGATCGCCACTGTACCACAACCATCACCATCACCACCTCCGCCACCATCACCACCGCACAACCACCTCCATCAACACCGCCGTACCACCACGAGCTCCGAACGAGAAAGAATAGGAACAATCATCGCACAACCACCTCCATCAACACCGCACAACCACCTCCATCAACATCGACACCCCTACCAAGCTTCTGGAAGAGGTGTCAATAATTGGGCGTACAGCCCTCTGTTGAATTGCGATGGAACGGCACCTACTCGTCTGCAAGTCATGGCTACAAGCCTCCAAGGATCCGCCTCTTTACTCCGTTCTCGATTGTGAGTTTTTTTATTTTGATTTGGTTGAGCTAGGGTTTCGTTGTGATTGTTTTTTGGGTGATTTGGAAATAGAGAATTGGGGATATGTTTGGTTTAAGGTTTGTTTTCGATCGTCTGTGTGTGATTTTGATGGTTGGAAACATAGAATCAGGGGTTTGTTTTATCTAGGGTTTGTTTTGCATCCTTTCTGGATCTGGACGGTGGGGCAGTGGTGGAGATGGTGGTGGTGTTTATAGAGAGAAGAGTGTGTGAGAAAATGTGTGCAGGTGTGTGTGTTTATATTATATATAATGTAAATTCTTTTTATATATATTATATATTAAAACTTTATGCATTAAAGACTTGTTCCTTATACTCATATGCATATAAGACTTGTACTTTGTGTGTAAATGACTAAATTACCCCCATAGCTAACAGACTTGGTGGATGGTGTTAGAAATTTGGACTCAAATGGTTAAAGAAAATGCTTATAGGGACTCAGGTCGTTAAACTTTTTGCTTTTGGACTCAACTAGTTAAAACCAATAAAACACAGGGACTCAAAAAGTAATTTACCCTTTTTTCTATTAAGTTGAGGATATTTGGATGAAACTGACAAATATAAAACCACAAGGACGATTTTGGCAATTTACTCAAACCATTTTTAATTTCTTTTATTTAATTATTTTTGTTATATATATAATAAAAAAGAATATACATTAGAAAAAAAAAATTAATAGTTTTATCACATAATTTTTATAAATTTTTATCCAAATCACTAACTCAATTTATTTTTTTTGTTAAGGTGAAGGATGTTTTAAATTTTATAAATTAAGACATAAATTAATTTACAGCTTCTTTATATAAATCAATTTTATAAAGAGAAAACGTCATTGGTGTGCAACACATAACAATCGATTACAACTTTTAGTATTTATCAGTTGTAGAGATAGAAAAAAATTGTAAAACGTTACATATTTTTTAAATGTGTTGAGCACCTAGAAAATATGTTAGTAGAAATAAAATATTTATTTAATTAAGATTATGAGAGTAACTAACTAATACTTATTCTGAGTGGCTTGAGTAAAGAAACTTTTGGTTCATAGCATTATAATTACAATTTGGTGGGTAATTTTAAGGTTTGGTAACAATATGTTGTTTGATGGAGGGGGGGGGGGGGGGGGCACTGGCTTCTGTTTTTCCTTAGTAGCGAATTTAAAAGAGTAGAAGATGAATTACAAACTTGGTACATATAATAAGATTTTTTTATTTGACATTTTTTCAATAAGGTCACCAGCATTTTAGTTTTATAAAATTTAGGGATTTAAGTAGATTTTATTTTTATAAAACTGATCTATATGAAAAATTAGAAATTAATTTCTGTCTTAGTTTATAAACATCCTTCGCCTTAATAGAAAAATTAACTTAGTTAGTGGTTGGATGAAAATTTATAAAAATTATGTGACAAAGCTATTATTTTTATACAAAAATTGCATGTATATTCTTTTTTATTATATATGTAATAAAATTAATTAAATAAAAGAAATTTAAAAGAGTTTGAGTAAATTGCCAAAATCGTCCTTGTGATTTTATATTTGACAGTTTCATCCAAATATCCTCAACTTAACAGAAAAATAAACTAAGTTAGTAGTTTGGATGAAAATGGCAAAAAGTTACAAACGATGGGGGCAATTTGATACAAAAGTGTCATTTTGGACGAAAATGGCAAACCTGCCCAAACCTCAGGGACGATTTTGGCAATTAACTCAAAATAATTCTGATTGGTGGAAAAAGGTTGGCGCCCACCTACGACATGTTCTCACGCCCGTTATGCACTTAACAAAGTGCCTTGTAACGCCCCTTTTCACACCCCCCCCCCGGGCGGTGTTTCACGCTCAATTCACCTGCCACATCATGAGGGCGTTACCCCATTGCACTCAGTCTTATAGATAAATTGTTTTTAAATTTTGTACTAAAATAGCTTCCAATTAATTGTAACTAGTGATATTCTCCCGCGCTTCGCGGCGGGGATTAAGTTGGTATCAATTTGGTTCGTTATAGTACCTGCACTCGATATAGTAATTGAAAGAGAAAGCACTACATCGATCAAAAACAAAAAAACACATATTGATATGGTACCTATATATGTTGTTCAGTTGATATCGGTTCGGTTCGCTTGCATTTTATGTTTATTTTATTTCAACATTACGATATTTTTTAAACAGATATTCAGCCGCTATCGTACCAAGCCCAATCGGCAATCGAAACCAATTGAACAACATTTGTATCGGTACCAATATTTATTTTTTTTTTAGTTTTTTTGCTTTCAATAAACTGATACTATATCATTACCATATTGTACCGAACATCATCGGTACCGGTATACATTCGGTTTTATTGTTTCCTGTTTGATAACGGGTACTTTGATCGTATCTTAAAAGTTATATGAGAGAAAAAAAATATACTTTAATAAATTAAAGTAATAAACCAATAAATAATAAAACCTTAGAAAAAGCAATATTGAAAAAAAATCAAAAACAATTGTTCCGCTCTTTTTATTTCAACACTACGATATATATTTTTTAAACGGATATTGTGTCGCTATCGTACCGAATTCAATCAAAACCGATTGAATGACATTTGTATCCGTATCAATATTTATTTTTAGTGTTTTTGCTTTCGATGAATTAATATCGTATCGCTACCATACCATATTGAACAACATCTGTACCAGTATACATTATTTTTATGATTTCTTGTTTGATAACTGGTACTTTGATCGTATCTTAAAAGTTATATAAAAATATATGCTTAAATCAATTAAACTAATAAAACAATATAATAATAAAAACCTTAAAAAAGTAATATTAAAAACAATTATAATAACACTGTTCATCAGCTCTTCCTATTAATATGTATAATATAATAATTATTCAATTCCTTTAGCCATAGATCCAACTATGGTGTAAAAGAATGATTTAAGATTGAGTCGCTAAAAGCTCGAATTGAGACAAACTTAAACGAGCTCGAGCCCATACTGAAGCTTGAGTTCAGTCGTCATATAATGAGTTTGAAAAGGCTCGAAAGCTTAAACGGGATTTTTTTAATAAATATGATAACTTCATCTTAACATAATAAATATATAATTGTTATATGCAAAGATTATAATCATAATAATTATGCATATATAAAAATAACTTAGATAAATAATAAACTAGCAGAGCTCGAGCTCTACGTATAAAGCTTGAATCGACGATAAATAATAAACTAGCAAAGCTCGGAAGCTCTACGTATAAAGCTTGAAACGAGTCGAATTCAAACTTTTTTAAATTAAACAAACTAAGCTCGAGATCTAACTAGTTCTTTAAAGTTCTGATATTTGCGTTTCTATCAAATATTCACTTTATTTTGGTTTAGAGTTGGCAGTTTTAATTCATTTACTACACACATTAATCCATTTAACTAATATTTTGTCTTCAACAACTTAAATGAATGCAATCCAAAAGCAAACGGCTCAATTGGGTCAAACGTGGCCCAAATAATGTTCATATGGTTTTAATGGTTACAATCTTCGAACATGTTTTATTCAATTTAAATTACATTTTGCATCCTCTATAGTCTATACCGGTCCCAAAGTAGGGCCTCTATACTAACATATATTGGAACGGCAAACATATCCAAACCCAATGGGTAAACCCAAAACCCGAAAAAAATCGGAATGACTAATGGGACAGGTATGATATATATATATTTTTTTTTAAATAAAGGGACATGTATGAGATTAGGTGATAGCCGGCCTAACTACTAAAAACACGCATACCCTTTTACCCAAAAAATACCTGTAAGCTTTTTTTTTCTCTGTTCTTTAGATAATAGAATAATCTACCAGAGACTACCAGTTCACTAATTTATTTCTTTAGTAATAAAATTATATGAAGGTTATATAGTAAGAAATGTATTTAAAAGTCCCAATGGGTAATTTCAACAAGTGATCAAACTAACGGGTATACTCAATGCCTGACGAGTATTGGGCTAGGTATGACACACAATTTCACAATAGGATACAAGACTCGGATTGCCGATACCCATTCCAAACCGTTCCCATTACCATCTCTAAAGATATACAAACAACCCCTTAACTTCTAAAATCTCCGCAAATCATGCATTTTTATAATTTAATCTTACATCTACTTGGATCATTGATTCCAGATCGCCATTGTTATCAACATATAAGGCCAACCATTTTATCTCTTTGACTGCAATCCACTGCTTCCATAATATTGCTTTGTTGTTTCTCTAGAGAACTCTGCAAACGTCATTCCGTTTTTCAAGCGATCACAAAGTGGTGGGACTAATTTTCCAATATCCGAACTTGGTTCTTGTTGCCGATCATCCTCATCACATATTCTTGAATCTTCACCATTTGAACTCGAACTTTCAACTGAAAAATCATAAATATAAAGCATTTTGCTCCATGAAGGCTGCAAGAACACAACAAACGTTTCCCTGCTCACATTTTCAAAACCTTTAGGTCTACAAACAGAGTGAAGCGTTGCACGAAGTTTTCCCTTTGATAATATGTCACCCGATTCCCCTACTTGAACAATAAAACTCCCATAAGACGCCTTTACCATTACAACCCTGTTCTTATTGGGATCAAGTATTTGCAAATACGTATGTCCACTAGGGGAATCACACTCTTTTCCATCACATGATTGAGAAGAACCGTTATTTTCCGGAGCAAGCATAAACATTGGATCTGTTAAAACAGTGAACACTCCATAATCATAATGCCACTGCTGCCACAAATCAGAGTGATTACCGCAAGTTCTTTCAGTTTTCTTGGTTTTTGAACGAGTCGTATTAGAAGCTTGCAGAATAAGATTATCTATAACTGAATGGTAGTGTATAAGACGCCCTTTAGCTGAGTGTGATTCTAGTAAGCTTTGCTCTAGCTCATGCCCGCCAATGATCTTGTCACACACTCTTGCAAGTCGAAGACCTAACTCAATCATGCAATTCCCGAGATCTTTGAACGTGTTCCCGAGATTCTTAAATTCACATGGACTCTCTATATCTGAACTGAAACCTTCAGTTTCAGAATTATTTTTGTTACAGAGGTTGTTAGCATCCGGATTCAGGTTGTATTTTAACTGCATTGCGAAAGGAGAGACTGTTCTGTCGTTGTTCTTCAGTGGAACGTCACTCCCTAACCCGTGATCCTGCAAATGTGGAACCAATGAATCAGATTATTAGAAGAAAGGGTTCTCTTTGTCACATTTTGATTGCAACCTTCAATAAGCAAGAACCATACAATTAGTTGTAACAAAGTAATTAGCAACAGATTTTAACACACAGTTATGTAACCAATTATCCTCATTCAATCCAAGATAACTGAACAAAAAGTTAAAACTCATAAGCTAGTTAACTTGGTTCAGGCATTTCATCAAACACTTTATCAGCAATTCTATAAACAACAATTTAATACCCATTTTCATAAACCAATACCTTGAGTATGTGTTTGCGATCATCGTTGTTAAGAAGAGCGAGCTTCCGAGCCATTGGAAGCAGTGTTGGGCGGAGATCGGAAGCATTAGGGACTCCAGTAATGGCGAGAAGACCTGGACCGGAGGGACCTAGGTTTTCCATGATTGTGCTCATAACTGATTCCAAATATTCGTTGTTTTCGTATGATGTTGGAAACTGATCAAATGAAGATGATAATGTCATGAGATCAGAATAGTGAAGATTATAGAGTTCTACGGTTTCACCTTCTTCTGCCATGGGAGTTTGATTTTGTTTTTGGCGCGCAAGTGATGTGTGTTCTTTTTATTTCTTTGAGTTAAATACCATATTCTAGTCACTCACTGTAGTTTTTGTCATTTTGTCGGTTTAATCTAAATGTTTCATTTTTTGCTTGTAAGTTTAAAAAAGTTTCACCGTTGTCATTTTAATCCACTGGGTTAACTTTATCCATTTTTTCTGTTAACGAGAAGGGCAACTCGGTCATTTTATATGTAAATCTGTTAACTAGAAGGGCAATTCGACCATATAAAATGACCGAATTACCCTTCTCGTTAACAAAAAAAATGGATGAAGTTAACCTAGTAGACTGAAATGGTAACGTTGAAACCTTTTTGGACCCATAGACGAAAAATAAAAGCTTTGACCAAAACTGGCAAAATGACCAGACCACAGGGAATAAAATGACATTTAACTCAATTTCTTTTATAGACTTTTCTTATACGTCAATATTTTTCTTTTTATTTCTTTTATACACTTTTTTTATACGTCAATATTTTTAAAAATCGGTCGAATTTAAATATATGATTTTGTTTTAATCTTTGTAAACTTAAAAAAAAAAGGATATCAGAATTAGATCTGCCAAGCATTATATTCAAGTTTGCATCCTTTCTTTTGTTTTCAAACTATGTGTTATAACGCTTTATTCTCCGCCCATTTAGCACAAACGGGGTGTTCCCCGTCCAGGCGTCTCTGAGATTTCAGGTATCCAGTGTGACAAGTCAAAATGAGCCCCTTAATTGTCAATTACGTTATAATTTTAAGTGTTTAAACGGACCAAAGGGATATTAGGTATTTGGGTTAAATGATTCGTTGATTAATAGGTTAATGGTAAAAGGTTATTGGGCCCCTCTAGAACATGAAATTTATACTAAATTTATAATTTTTAATATATAATTTAATCAACTTGCGTACCTAAACGAAAAAACAAACTTTGAACCCTCTCTAAAACATTGGCCCTATGTCGTCGCCCACCCTAAAAAACGCAGTCTGTTCCTCGCACCGTTCTCCACAGACGTCAGCTTCGCTCCCCGTCGCCCTCATTTTCTTCTTGTTCATTCTTCTGTGTGGCAAATGGTCCATGCATCAGAACCATTCTACCCTCAGCACAATTTTTCCACATTTAAGTATAACCAATGTTGTAGAAGGCGCTAGACGCTAGTCGGGCGGTGAGGTACCGCCTAGGGATTAATCGGATTGGACTTTTTAAGTATAATTTTACAAATTTATATATATATATAGATAACTTTATACTTTTTATTAATAAATTTACAAGTTTAGGAGATAACTTTATACTTTTTATTAATAAATTTAAAAGTTTAGGAACCATATGTAAACTAGTGAAAGATAGAGGGGGTTAAATGTTAAAATACCTAAACTTAAATGTTAAAATAGGTTTATAACTAAAATTTGGGCTTTAAACCATGGGCCAGGTTTCAAAAATTGGGTTTTTTGGGTCAAAAAACATGGGCCCGATTAGTCCGATTTAGACCGATTTTGTCCGACTTTTACCGATTTTGACCAGAACCGATTTTTTGATCGACTAGCTTAAATTTAGACAGTAACCCACCGACTAGCGCCTAGGCGCCGATTAATCGGCCGCCTTGGCCGATTTCTGCAACATTGAGTATAACACATGGCCTCAAGGTGCTTTTTTACTAACTTCATAAAATATTCTAAAAATTCGGATTCGAATATTGGGGTCGAAACGGTTGAAAATCTACAAATTTAAATTTGATTCAAACCGAATTCGAATTCTAGGTCGAATTCAGTTGAATAGTTGAATACTTTATTCAATTATTTTCGTTATAAACTATTATAATTCCCAATCCAAATCATGTTAGAGCACACAAGATCATATTATACTTGAAACAAAATTTATATTTTCATCCTCTTCATGAGCAAGCAGTTCACATATACACTTTTGCACTCTACAAATCAGACTCCATATAGACTATAGTCTATAAGTCACCAGTAATTCCCTTAAAACTTTTTGACAACCAAATAGCAGTTTCTCTTGGAGACACTTTCTCTGGCCCGAACGGTTTCAACAACACCGCTAATTCTTCGATCCTTTCCTGCTGCATCAGTTGTGCACTAAACTCCAACAACCCTTCTAACGCCTCTGCCCGTTGCTGGTATGATGACATGTCAAACCTACGGTATGGGTGGCATGAAGTGACCTCAGCGGGTTCAGTGCGGGTTTGATCAATGAACTTGACTGTGGTGCGACGGTCCATTTTGATTGATTGGTCAGAACTACATTGAGTTGATATTGATGATGTTTTATGGACTGGTAGGATCAAGTGTTTTTCTGTAGAGGCTATAGGAATTTCCGTCATTTTGTCAATAAGTGGAGCGTTGACTGATACATCTGGAGACTCAATGCTAGAAAGAACCATGTTGACCTTTGGGAGAGAGATTGTACGCATAGCCCGTGAAGGTCTGCTAGGAGATGTTTGTGATACTGGGGGCTGAGGAAAAGAGACAAATGCCCTTAGTGACAAGCTAACCAAAGAGTCCGAAATTTATATCAGGATGTGTAACGTGTTGATTCACGTCATCTTGTTTTGAATCATGAACGGGTCAAATAAAAAATAGCTAAAAAGAAAGGAGTTGAATGCGTTGAACCAAAATGTATTTTTAATGAATAAAAATCTCTTATATCTTTTTGTTCAAGAAATTCAATTATTAGTAAAATAATACAGTTTTATGTAATCGTACTTAGGGGTGTCAATCATGTCGGGTTGATGGGTTGGCAGGTTGAAATGTTCGACCCGAACCCGACCCGTATTATTATTCGGGTCAAAGATTTCAACCCTAACCTACACACATATAAACTTGGGTCAACCCTAACATGACCCTTTTAACCCGATTCTTAAATGAGTCATACAAGTTGACAATTTATAAGCGAGTTGTTGCGTTTTAAGCGGCTTATCAATAACATGTTTAATGGTAATTATGAGTGTGACAGGTAAAGTATATAATGTGTCAAAACTAACATTGTTATGACTAACCATGCAAAATAGAAACGAAAAAAACAAAAACAAAAATATAAAAGTTATTTTTTTCTAAATAGTTAAAAGGGTTAATGGGTCAACCCAAACCCAACCAGTTTTTAATACGGGTCAAACCGAACCCAACCCGTTTTTTTAAACGGGTTGTGTTAGACGACCCAAACATGTTTTTTTTTCGTGTCAGGCAGGTCGGGTTTCGGGTTGTGTCAAGAAGACAAGAATTTCCGCCCTTATGAATGTAATTACTTACATAAATGACATTGTTACTGAAAATAAAGAAAAAAAAACCCAGTTTTGGACCAGACCGGAACAGAACTGAAACTGCATATTTTCCATATCATGGACCATGAACCGCACCATACATAACCGGTCAGTTCCATCCAGGTCTAGTTTGCTGGTTTTATTAGTTTGGATCGTGTTTGGTTTTGCACACCCCTATTTCATGTAACATAGAGAGTATAATTAGGAACAGCAGCATATTAAGAACATACCAAACCATGATTTGAATCCACTGTGGTTACCTTTGGCGAAGCGGTTTGTCTTCTGGGAGTTGACTTTTTTGCTGGAGTGTATCTTCGCGTTCGGGTAGCAACCGGTGTCTTATCAGCCATTGATTTCTCTCCATCTATACTGTCGGTGGATAGCTTTCTAGTCAAGGGTCTTGACAAATCCTGTACTTTCTCTGACCACAAAGACACTTGATCATGTTCAGATACACTAGGATTTAAGGCACGGTCACTGCTAAAAGATTGCTTCTGGTTTCTGTGAAAATGAACCATTCGAGGTTCAGGTTCGGTTTCGGGTTCAACAAACGTTGTTTTCTTTTCATAGTTGTAGTCAGACCACCGGACTGGATAAGCATGGCGTTTTGGGTTGTTGGAGTTTAGATGGCGGTTATGTATGTATGGTTGAAGATGTGAATGTTTGAGCAAATCTGCAGCCTGGAATTAAGTGAAAAAAGTATCAAAAATAGTAAAGTAAAAAATTGAATAATGTGAGGCGTCAATTTCAAACCATTGACAACCAGCCCATTACCCGCCTCTAAATAATATAAAGAAAAAGGGTAGAAAGAAGAATAAATTTGCATACACTTGGTCTTGTTTCTGGGTTTTTCCGAAGCATGCTTTTAACAAGCCCTCGACTAGAAGAAAAGAAATGATTATAAGATTGGCAATATAAATCCATGAAATACAGATTTTTATTGAAAGCGCAAGAAAAATAAAACACTCACAATGCACCAGAATACATGGTTGGAAGTGGAGCGACTACAGATTTGTTTATTTTGTTGATTAAAGCTTGCATATCCTGCTCGGAAATTTCATTTCAAAGTTAACAATTAGTTCATTTAAGCTGATGAAAACCGAAAAAACAGCCGACTGAAATGGTGGAAGGGATGACATAACATGATGTATCATGAATAACAATTTGACCCGTGCTGAAATAAGTTGTTCTTAACGGTGAAATAAGTTACTTGTTTGTCGACTTTTTGGTTGAATTCTCATCGTAAAGGGAACCAATAATATTCTACTGTTATGCACAACTGAAATTTCATCATCATCATCATCATACTCAGTAAATCCCACCAATAGCAAAGCTAACGTAGGGTCTGAGGAGGGTAAGATGTAGACAACCTTACCTCTACCCCATAGGAATAGAGAGGCTGCTTCCAGTGAGACCCCCGGCTCGATAGTAGTTTTGCATCAAGACTTGGACATAAGGCACATAACACTCAACAATTAAGACAAAGGCCGATTAGTGCATGTACTCCCTTGTCTTTCGGCTATCAACGCCACCACATGATGCATGATTAACTATCCCCCTCTTTTAATGTTATTTTCACGAAATTAGTAAAATAACGTTAAGATTAGTCACTTTCAACCCCCCCCCCCCCCCCCCGGCGAACGCCCACACATATATACATTATATGCGCATACCGCAAGCGGGGCGTACAACTGAAATTTATAAAGTATAATTGTATAATAGTAATCCTAGAAATGAGTAATGACAACTGGTGTGGACAAATTTATGAACAGATAAATAAACAACATATTTTTTTTTTATTTTACGTTTCTTGCAGCTACTATTGTATGTGTGTGATAATGTGAATATTGATCTTAACAAAGGTTCTCTTGTTTTGTCATCACAAAGGGTATTTAAGTATTTATTAAGTATTTAACACATTTGGTTAATAGTCAAACTTATATGCTAGTCAAACAGTAAAATATCATGGAATGAAGAGAGCAAAAGTTCATGAAAACAAAAGATAAACTTACAAAAGCTTTGAAGGCGGGCTTGAAAGCCATCATTTCATACATACAGCATCCTGGACAAGTAGCATGTACCAAATGCATATTTTAGACACCAAAGTGACTTATATATATAGTTTCAGCCATAAAACACACCTAAAAAGTGTATGAAGTCATACAACAATATAGTTTCAGCCATAAAACACACCTAAAACCCACAGATAATAGAGTGAAGATTACTAAAACACCATATTCAAACCCTAATAGTCCATAAAAACTTCAAACATATCGTAGAACTATGAATATAAAACACAACATGCTAATCAAAATAAAACACAGTAATGTTTGTCATTCCATAATCAGAGCCTTATCATTCAAAACACAACACAAAACCTACATATATAATGTTTTAGTAATCTTCATTATGTTATTTGTGGGTTTTTGGTGTGTTTTATGGTTGACATTATGGTGTTTTATGACTTTTTACACTTTTTAGGAAATTTGGACTTTGTACCCAACTCCTAGCCTATATATATAATATATATATTAAATGTGGAAATTACCTAAAGACCAAATATCTGACTTAGAACCATAAGGTATATCTGCAAGAAGCTCAGGGCACATGTAACTAGGAGTTCCCACGACCTGAAATTGAAATACTTTTGATTAGATCGTCCGACTGTAAGTAAAAACATCGTTAAAATCAATTGTTGAAGCAATACACTTACAGAGGATGCGAGATCATCGGAAGTCAACATTTTAGCAAGACCAAAATCACCTGAAAACAACAGAAGAAACTAATATTGAAACATTTGTGTGATTTCATGTTTTTAAGTACAAGGTAATTGAGCACTACCAAGTCGGATTTCTTGATCTCTTGTTAGGAATATATTCGAACACTGAAGTGAAAACAGAATTATTAAGTTAAAATCATTTTTTTCAACTTTCGGATAACTTGGAGAGATGTGACATTATTATGTAGAAATATTTACAGAATGATATGATCAAGTAGTCAACCTTAACATCTCGATGAAGAATATGATTAGCGTGCAAGTAATCAAGAGCTGTCAGGAGTTGAACAAGCCATTGGCACAGTTTCTGCACGTTTAAACAAGATGGCATTGAAGTTATACGTGAGTTTGATTTAGACTATGATTAATGTGCAAGTAATCCCATGTGTTTGATTTTCGTTTCATGCTAATATTATCATGTTTGTAAAAGATGCCATGAGGCCAAAATTACAGAAATTAGATCTACCTCTTCTGAAAAATGAACTCCATTGGCTCTTTTGATTGCTTCAGCCCTACACAAATAAATGGTTGAAAACATCACAACAACCAATATCAAATTAAAAAGAATAAATTGTTGAAATCATCACAACAACCATATAACAAAAGGTTGAATTAATAAAGAATAAATGGTTGAAAACATCACAACAACCATATATTAAAAAAGTTGAAGTGATAAACAATATTGCTTACATGTCTCCTCCTTCACAATGAGCAATAATAATACACACATAGCAACCCTGAAAAAAAAATCAAAAGTTAAGCTTTCATTTTTTGGACATTTTTCATGTTACATCCTTACAAAAATAGTCCGGGCATTTTATATATATAAGAACTAGTCAAAACAATTTCATCAAATCATGTGCAATTGACATCACTAGAACCAACAATGCACACCGACCTTTTCTACCCATGAATCTTTGTATTCTACTATAAAAGGATTTTGCACTTTGGAAATAAGCTCCATCTGCACAACAAAGAAGCAACCAGATAAGTTTCCTACTTGATTTGAATTGAGATGCTAGATCTTTCACAGAATGCTATTTTACAAAAGGTCAATATTACACATTCACACGCCCCATTATGCGCAAGCACCTTCTAACAAAAAAAAAATAAAACCAACACACACACTGACTTTTTCATGTTTGTTCAATTATTCAATACAAAAGACTGAACAAAATTAAAAACCTCCAATAGGGCAGATCTGCGGGTCCGATCAGACTGTCGTGCAAGCCGGATCTTCTTCAAAACATACCTAAAATAATAAAACATTCATCAATCTAACAAACCTAACACACCAAGCATTTTTCCATTTATAGTCAAAACACTAGGAACAATATCACCATATATGCAACAAAAATTAATAATGTAAATTAAAAACCTTACTTTTTCTTTTCGCGTTTATGCTTCACAAGTAAAGCAGAAGCAAAGGATCCTTTCCCAATCTGCTCTAAAACTTCATAGTTCTCCATGATTCGCAATCCAAACGCTTCTCGACTCTCAAATGAATCCTGCCTAACAACCAACCGCTATAAAATGCTCGAAAACTATAGTCAATGAGACCATCAGACTACGAAACTGATGATGTTATACAACTAGCATATAACAATGCTTGCACACAGATTGCAAATGGTGTGTAAACTTAAAGCAGTGTTGTGACATTCTACTAGCAGCAATAAGTGACAGGTTCAAAGAGAAAATGACAGTTGTAGTTACAGGATCCTTATCAGCACCAACCACACATCCAATCAAAGAGGTAAGTAAACAACACTTATCTTTCATCCTTCCTAACAGATGCTTTTCAACAGTACGCTAAACAATTGGAATGTCACACTTATCTTATCATAATTCCTAATAAAATAAGCAAGATACTTTACTTATTGAACAAATTGAGGCATCAATTAGTGAAAATCTAACAAAATATAACAGCATATTCTCATATTCGATCGATTAAGTTGCATACAATACACGGAAAGTATAAATAATGCGAAATTACGAGAACGAAATGCGGAGAAGAGGTTTGGTACCTGTTAATCTTATCGAGGATGAAACGGTCGAATTGTTTCCATTAATGTAATGTATGAATGAGGAAGGAAGCAGTTATTTAAACAGAAATGATGATGAAGAAGAAGAAGAAGAAGAAGAAAGTGGTTATTTATTTATTTATTAAAATAAAGGAATAAGGAAGATGAGGATGAAAGTGAGAGTGGCGGAGGAGACGAGAAGGGCGGCAAAAGAATTGGAAAGAAAGGAAAGGAAAGGAAAAGTAGAAAAAAAAAAAAAAAGACGTGAATTTAAAAACTGGAATGTATGCGTGCCCATGATGTTTGTGCAGTGTGAGGGGATGAACAACTTTTCGTGACGGCAGGTTTGAAAAAAAGACTACAGGTTGAACAGGTCGTCGTCGTATACTCAGGTGTAAATTGTTAAACAATTAAACCCACCCCAAATTATGTTTTTGGGTATAATTAATCACTAGTAGACGTGTTGCGGCGGGAATTTGTCATATCGATTTGGTATCAATATTCGGTATAACAATCGAAAGTGAAAAAATAAAGTAAAGATATGCCGAAAATGATTTATGATTTCTTCATGTATTTTAAATTGATCGAAACAATAATAAGGATACATGTTTTACATCGATCGAAAATTATAAAAACAAATATCAGCCGTATTGAGGTTAATCGATCATAATCGGTTTGCTTTGTCACGATATAAAAAAAATATATTTTATATATAACTCTTTTTTACATATTTTTCAACTGAAATCTATACTATATAATAAAAGAAACCAATAAAATGACACTTGTCATTATTCTAGACCATTTACTATTAGATAATTATTATTTAATTTAAATTATTAAATTTAATATATGTTTCAAACATTTAAGAAATTACGGATAAAGTTCCATAAATTATCTTATTATTTATTTATATTAATTAGTAGGTTATTATTCTAGACCATCTACTCTTACTTAATTGTAGATAATTATTATTTAATTTAAATTATTAAATTTAATATTTGTTTCAAACATTTAAGAAATTTCGAATCTTATTATATATTTATATTAATTACTAGGTTAGAAATTATATCTTAATAATTGAAACAAATATCGAGCATTTTCATAACGAGGGAAGTGGGAGCGATTTTCTACTTTATATTAATTACTAGGTTAGAATTTATATCTTAATAATTGAAACAAATATCGAACATTTTCATAACGAGGGTGGAGGGAACAATTTTCTTATTTATATTAATTACTAGGTTAGAAATTATATCTTAATAATTGAAACAAATATCGACCATTTTCATAACGAGGTTACGAGGGTGGAGGGAACGATTTTCTTGCTTAACAAATAATTTAATAATTTAATAATTTAATATATTTAAAACACAAGAAAATTAATAACTACATTTATAATACTAATAAATTTATTCAAAAACAACCATCATGCAACTCAAGTCCATATATTTAAATTTTAAAGTTACATAACTTAACAATTACCGATAATTTATACTTATCTAATTAATTTAAATATTATTTTGTAGCTATACGTTTATCTAATTAGCTAATTGCTATATGCCTAATTTAAACATTTCAACAATATTTTTTAGAACTAATAAATTAAGACCATTGTTATTTAAATAAAACTTGGGTTCACGTCGTGAGAAAGTTGATGATACAGTTTGTCTTCTAATCGATGGTTCAAATGATTTCATATTTATAAACTTGACAAACATCACAAGTTTTGATCATACATAAAACAAAAATTTGTTCGGATATTAGAAAAGTGTTTTAAAATATCGTTTTATAATTGTTAAATCTTCGTTATTAACTATTTGATATTTTATTTTCTTAACCCGTGTAATACACTGGGTTATAACTATTGGATATTTTATTTTCTTAACCCGTGTAATACACGGGGTTATAACCTAGTATATTTATAAATTTATCTTTTCTCATATATAGACATAATAATGGTAATTCAAAATAATAATAATATATTCGTTTTCCGTACATTTAAGAGGTGGTATGAAAGTAAAAGGACAATCAAGTCTACTTAAATTGTGTTTAATCGATTCGAAATCTTGATGGGTGGCTTATAGTGGCGGACCCGGGAATTGTTTGCTGGGGGTGCAGATGAGTAGTTCAAGCATATTTTCAGGGGGCGATGTTGGGTTTTTTGCCTAAAAAATACACTAATTTTTTTTTTTCAAGGAGTGCGCCCGCCCATCCTAGGCTTCACCTAGGTCCGCCCCTGGTGGCTTAACGATTAACCTTTTATTTTTAACTAGTTAACTCACTCACCGGATAATTTTTAAATGTGTGTGGTATCCATATGTCTGCTAAAATATATTATAGACCTAGAGAATTAGAGATGCATGTATTATGAACAATATCTCTCAAAACTATATTGTGGCATGTAGAACAAATATCTTGTACTTCTCCTACAAAAGCAACCTCTTATCGTTGATAATGTTATGGGTCTTTTGTTATTGGGTCTGTTTAATAATGGGCTTTAGTCCAAAGTTGAGTCCAGCATGAGTAGGTTAAGCCCATGCTCGTTTGTTTGATTTGTTCCAGTCACGTGTTTGTTTGAATTGTTCTAGTCGTCTGCGTCTGTTAGGGTTCCGTTTGATCAGGTAGTCGTGGGTTGTGTTAGTTCCTAAATTTCTGGTTTACGTTGGAGTCCTTTATAAGCTATATATTAGCTTGTTTGATGAATAAATAAATTATCCAGAAATTGAGTGAATTCTTGATATACACTTGTGATTTTACAAGTGGTATCAGAGCAATCTGGGAGGTCAATTGAGATAAATTAGTGCGAGCAATGGCTGAAGAGACAACAAATTTTCAAGTCCCAAGTGTTCCCCGTTTTGATGGTGATTATGACCATTGGAGTTTGGTCATGGAGACACTGTTACGCTCCAAAGAATACTGGGTGGCGATTGAGCGTGGGTTTACAGAACCCAGGGAAAGAGAGCAACTGACGCCTACTCAACGGACGAATTTGGAGGCAATGAGGCTGAAAGACTTGAAGGCTAGGAATTATCTGTTTCAATCGATTGATAAACAGATACTGAGAACGATAACTCAGAAGGATTCAGCCAAACAAATTTGGGAGCCATGAAGACAAAGTATCAAGGCAATACGCGAGTGAAGCGAGCCCAATTGCAGCGGCTAACAAGGGAATTTGAATTGTTGGAGATGAAAGAAGGCGAAAGTGTCACTGATTATTTTAGCCGAGTCATGGTTGTGGCTAATGAAATGCGAAATTTTGGTGATGACATGTCGGATGTGAAAGTGGTTGGAAAGATTCTTCATTCTCTCACTGAGAATTACAATTTTGTGGTGTGTACTATCGAGGAATCAAAGGATATCGATGCTCTTTCAGTAGATGAACTACAGAGCTCTCTTCTCGTACATGAACAGAAGTTGAACAGAAGAACCCTTGATGATCAAGTGCTAAAGCTAGAGACTGATTCAAGAAATGGTCGCGGAAGAGGACGAGGAAGAGGATACTCTGGCAGGGGTCGAGGACGTGGACGTGGAAGAACACGACCAGACTTTGACAAATCACATGTAGAATGTTATAAGTGCCATCAATTAGGGCATTTCCAGAATGAATGTCCACGTGAAGAAAAGGCTGTGAACTACACTGAATTCGATGAAGGAGAAGACCTACTTCTCATGGCACATGTAGATATTGTTCAAGAACCCGTTCAAGAACCAAAGAAAGGCATTTGGTTTTTGGACTCTGCATGTTCTAATCACATGACAGGTAGTAGAGAGTGGTTTATCAATCTTGATGAAAATTTCAATCACAATGTCAAGCTGGGAAATGATCTCCGCTTAACGGTAAAAGGGATAGGAGATGTTAGGTTGGAAGTTGAAGGGGTGACTCAAGTTGTGACGAGAGTTTATTATGTACCGGAGCTTACCTCTAGTCTGCTGAGTTTGGGACAACTTCAAGAAAAGGAGCTGACTATTGTAATTCAGAAGGGAACATGCAAAATTTATCATCCTCAAAGGGGTTTGATAGCCACTTCAACTATGACCCGGAATAGAATGTTTCTTGTTTAAGCTATTGTGAAACCTCCTGTTGGTAGGTGTTTCAAGGTGGATGAAGAGAACAATTCCCAGATGTGGCATAAACGATTTGGGCACGTGAACAACAAGTCCATAAGAACCATGCAATATCGACGACTAGTAAAGGGGTTGTCTCCGGTTGCTGAACAAACTAAAGTCTGTGAGGTCTGCAATATGGGAAAGCAACATCGAGAAGTTATGTCAAAGAAAAGCACTTGGAGGGCGACAAATAAATTGCAGCTGATACATACGGATTTGTGTGGCCCAATCACCCCGGCATCACCCAGTGGGAAAAGGTACATAATGGTATTAATAGATGATTTTTCTAGAAAAGGGTGGGCCTATGTTTTGTCTAATAAGAGTGAAAGATTTGAAGTTTTTAAAAGATTTAAAGCTATGGTTGAAAATGAAACTGGGCTCACTATTAAAAGTTTAAGAAGTGATAGAGGTGGGGAGTTTACCTCTAGTATATTTAATGCTTTCTGTAAGGGATTAAGAGACAATTGACAGCTGCCTACACTCCACAACAAAATGGAGTGGTAGAACGGCGGAATAAGACTTTAATGAATATGGTTAGATGTCTTTTAATCGAAAAGGAAATGCCCAAATGGTTTTGATCGGAGGCTGCTATTTGGGCATGTCATATTTTGAACCGATGTGTTACAACAGCACTGGAGAATGAGGTACCAGAAGAGGTCTGGTCTGGAAGTAAGCCTAATGTGGATTACTTTAAAAATTTTGGGTGCATTGGTTATGTTCATGTTCCTTCTCAGTTGAGGTCCAAACTAGATGATCGAAGTCATAAGTGTATTTTCTTGGGCATTAGCAAAGAGTCGAAGGCATACAGGTTATATGATCCAGTCCAACAAAGGATCGTTATTAGTAGAGACGTGGTTTTTGAGGAAGGAAAGCAATGGGAGTGGAAACGTGAAGAGTTTGGCCCACAAGAATTGTTAATATCGGATGATGACACTAATGAACAAGTTATGGAAAACAACTGTGAAGAACCAGAAGACAATTCTGCTGCTGTTCCAATTCATCAAAGTCCACCAAATGACTTTGGGAATATGGAAAATACCGGGAATGGGAATGCTTCAGGTGATGTGGCTGATGTCAGAACCTCAAAAAGAACAAGTTCAGCTCCAGCTTGGATGCAGGGCTATCAGAGTGGAGAAGGGCTGTCGGATGATGAAGTTGAGTTCGTAATGTTCAGCTCATCTGAGGATCCTACCAGCTTTGAAGAAGCATCTAAAGATGAAAAATGGTTAGAAGCAATGAAAGTTGAAATTTAAGCCATTGGAAAAAATGAGACGTGGGAGTTAGTCGAAGCATCAGAGAAAGTAAAGCCGATTGGGGTAAAATGGATCTTTAAAACAAAGTTAAACGAAAGAGGCCAAGTTGAAAAATACAAAGCTCGGTTGGTGGTAAAGGGCTATGCTCAAATGAAAGGTATCGACTACGATGAAGTCTTCGCTCCGGTTGCACGTTGGGACACAATCAGATCTTTGTTGGCTGTGGCATCACAAAACAATTGGATTGTGCACCAACTTGATGTGAAGAGCGTATTTTTGAATGGCGAGCAAAAAGAGATGATTTTTGTTGAACAACCTGAAGGCTTTGTTAAAAGGGGAGAAGAGCACAAAGTTTACCGTCTTAAAAGAGCATTGTATGGCTTGAAGCAGGCCCCGAGAGCATGGTTCAAACGTATTGAAGGTTATTTCCTACGAGAAGGGTTCAAGAAAAGCGAGTATGATCACACTCTATTTATAAAGAAAGTTTGGAACAGAATTGTCATTGTAAGTCTTTATGTGGATGACTTGATTTATACCGGGAATGATAGCATGTTGTGTGAAAGTTTCAAAAGATCAATGATGCAGGAGTTTGAGATGACGGATTTAGGCGGAATGAAATATTTCTTGGGAATAGAAGTAAATCAATACAAAGAAGGAATTAGTATATGTCAAAGAAAATATGCTAAGGAAGTGCTTGAAAGGTTTGGAATGTGGGAAAGCAATGGAGTTAACAATCCAATTATCCCGGGAACTGTTTTAACAAAGGCTGGAGTGGGAAAAGAAGTAGATGGAACTGAATACAAGCGGCTTGTTGGAAGTCTAATGTATCTCACTGTGACCCGACCAGATATTATGTATGTGGTATGCTTGTTATCTAGGTTCATGTCAAATCCTAAAGAAGGCATTTGCAGTTAGCCAAACGAGTGCTGAGATATTTGAAAGGTACGTATAATTTTGGTTTACTGTATGGTAGAAATTCTGCTATGAAGTTGCAAGTGTATACGGATAGCGATTATGCAAGAGATAGAGAAGATAGGAGGTGTACGTCAAGCTATGTATGCTTGCTCAGTGAGGCTGCCATATGCTGGAGTTCGAAGAAACAAGAGATTGTTACTCTGTCCTCTACCGAGGCAGAGTATGTTGCTGCCACAGCTTGTGCATGCCATACTGTTTGGCTTAAAGGTCTGCTACAAGAGTTGAACAACAAACCAATTGGTATGGTGGAGATAAAGTGTGACAATAATTCAACCATAAAGCTCTCCAAAAACCCGGTAATGCATAGACGCACAAAGCATATCGATGTCCGATTTCATTATTTGAGGGATTTAGTTAATCGAGAACAAGTGCAACTAGTGTTCTGTCCAACTGCTGATCAGATTGCTGATGTGTTGACCAAACCAGTGAAATTGGATGTGTTCGAGAAGATGAGAAGGTTGCTGGGAGTTAGAGAAATTGAAGCATGAAGTGGTAAACTGAAGAGTAAACCCATCTTCAGTTTAAGGGAAGGATTTGTTATGGGTCTTTTGTTATTGGGTCTGTTTAATAATGGGCTTTAGTCCAAAGTTGAGTCCAGCATGAGTAGGTTAAGCCCATGCTCGTTTGTTTGATTTGTTCCAGTCACGTGTTTGTTTGAATTGTTCTAGTCGTCTGCGTCTGTTAGGGTTCCGTTTGATCAGGTAGTCATGGGTTGTGTTAGTTCCTAAATTTCTGGTTTACGTTGGAGTCCTTTGTAAGCTATATATTAGCTTGTTTGATGAATAAAGAAATTATCCAGAAATTGAGTGAATTCTTGATATACACTTGTGATTTTACAGATAATGTATAGGGGCAACACGTCTACTAAAGAGACAATATATAATAGCATAAAAAAACATAGCACCACTTACATGAGTAGCGAATCCGAACATAACTAACCAACCACGACCATGAAAAGAACCGTTGATTTGAATGATCTCGCATTATTTCAGTAGCTTCCATATCGATATATCATTTAAGTGGGATCCCTAACAAAATGGGTCTGTTCATTTTATTTTATGTGCGCCCATCTATATTCTAAACAAACATAAATGAATGAATGTGAACGAAAGGAATGAACATCTTTTTCTCTATTCAATAAGAATAAGAAAATGAGCGTGCTCGTGTTTGTTTATGTCTGTTCATTAATATTCAAAGCTAACTTAAAACATAAACGAACGAAGAAAATGAATGTTTTCTTTTTCGTTCACTTGTGTATCAACTACCCGAGGCTTGGTTCTAATGTTTGATAGGATTGATGTGTTGATTCAATATAACGGTCAATTTAGTATTACTATTAACTAATAGTTAATTGTATATTCAAATAAATACTTAACATTTGCAAATAAACAAACATAAAATAACAAGAGTACATGACACTAATATTTGGCTGCTAAACTTAAACAAAACTACAAGAGTACAAGGATTCAACATGCAAACACTTAATTCATAAAACAGTAGAGGCGTACAAAAACCGGGTTTAGCCCATACCGGATCAGTTCGAAAACCGAGACTAGAGTATTTTCATCATGGGCACAAACCAGTTCGGTTTTTTAATCGATTTTAGGTTTGAAAGTCTGAACCTATGTGGATTGTTCTGGATCGGGCTGGGTCGGGTTCTAAACCTGTTTGGCCCCAAACCTATTCTAAACCGGATTCTAAGCCGGTTTAGGGCTGGCAATTCTGACACGAACACGATAATACGACACAAACCTACACGAAGTTAACATGTTTCGTATCTATAACAGGTCGACACGATAAGACCTGTATAATTTCGTGTCGTGTTCGTGTCTTAACGGGTTGTATGATACATTGGTAATTTTTTCGTGTCTTAACAGGTCGTTTCGTGTAACCTGTTTATTATCAGGTTCTTGTTAGTGTTTGGAAAATCTAACATGATAAGACTTCGTGTCGTGTTCGTGTTTACCAGTTTCGGGTTTGTGTCTTATCGTGTTCAGGTTTTAACAGGTCGGGTTGACACGATATGCCAACCTTAAGCCGGTTAATGTTCCCAAATCGCCGGGTTAGATCAGGAGCTCAAACCAGTTTGGCCCAAACCGCATTTTTATGCACACCTCTATAAAACAGAACGATAATTGATTATTCATTTTGTGGGCTACTCAGTCAGTCAGCCATAACCAAAAGCCCAACCACCTTGTGTTAATTTAAACCCAAAATAATTCAGCCCATCAAGTGAAGTTAACCTGACTTTGAAACTTTTTGTATGCATTTTTGTTCTATTTACTATCAAGAATATCCTTTAGCTAAGTTTAGATAAATTTATTTTGAAACCTACAAATTGAAAAGCGGTTCAAACTAATATATCATATAACATTTAATGATCTATTAATATAGCCTAGTGGAGATGGATATGATCGGGTGGTTCCGCTAATGACATGATGATACTTTATGATCCGTCAGTGATCCAAAATTTGCCGTTAAAAGAAAATAATAATAACTAGAGCCTTCTAATTCATCTGTTTTAGTTATGGATTTCATTCCTTTTTAAGAAGTGTTGAACATCTTTTGACTTTCGATGAAGATACAAGTAATTCCACATATATGATACAAGTAATTCCTAAGAATTTGAAATCGAGTTGTTAAATGTTTCTCACTCCAAGAAACTTCCAAGACAGTTCTTACTCATCTCAAAGCACAGTGATGTGTGTTTGGAGACACTTCATCATCGGCTTTAGGATGCTATTATGTTAAGGATGTTACTCTTTTCTAGAGTATTTCTTTAACACATTTTTGTGTGATTTTCTATGGGGCGTTTGGTTCGCTGGAATTCAACGATATTGTAAGCTGAATTCCATTCCTAATCTATACGATATGTAAAATCCGTTGAAATTTAAATGAATTTAAATAATATCACGTCTATACGATATGTTTGGCATGGAGCTTTTAAGAGCTTTTAGGAGCTTATAGTTTTAAACTTTTAAGAAAAAGCTCATATTCAATAAAAAGTCTTGTTTGGTTGAAGGAGCTTGAAGCTTTTAGGTTAGGTGCTTGAGGCTTTTGGTTGAACGTTCCTAGCGTTTAAAAGGAGCTATAATCTTTTAGGGAAAAAAATGCCTTTTTTTAACTTTTAAAGATAATGAATTTTTTAATGAACAAACTTTTTAAATTTTTCATTATGTCCATTTTGGTCATTTAATACATTTTATTAAAAGCTCCAGCTACTCTGCCAAACACCAAATATATCTAAAAAGCTACAGCTAGCTAGCAGCTTCCAGCCACCAGCCAACAGCTACTTTTGCCAAACATATCCATAGTTTCATCTCATAAATTTCAATTAAAAATTCTAACTCATTTGACATATTTGAATTCGTTAAAAAATCACCCTTATCGTTTGTTAGTCTTTGGTTGATGATAATTGATGATCACTATTAATTCTCTAATTTCTATGCTTTGTTAATATTTTTTGACGAAGGTCTATACATTTCTATTATTAATTTTAGTTATGTATCTATATTAAATTTATCGTACTATCAATTTCACATTTTGGTTCATTTTAAAACAACTTATTTGGATGTTAGTTATGTATCTGTATTTAAATTTGTTCTACTATCAATTTCACATTTTGGTTCATTTTTAAAACAACTTATTTAGAAGAAAAATACTGAAAAGAAAATACTAATGGTCGTTATCTCTAATAAGTTACTATAAATTTATTATTTTTTTAGAACTATTCCTAATTCTAATATACTCTTATTAATCATACATACATGATACATGTATTTTGCAAGATTTGAATTCTCCCTTTTAAATAGAGAGAAGACCTCTTAGTCTCTTACCACCGAGATATAACTTGGGGACCTATAATTATTACATTTAGGATGTAGGAACATAAAAAGTATAAACCTAAATTTTTAAACAAAAGCAATGTGCAAAAACACGAAGCCTAAGAGATCTCAAATTGGGACCATTTCATCGATTTTGCATATTTAGAGACAAAATTCTTGGTAAAAAACATTATTGTATAGTTTGTTTGAGCTAAAATAGATCTACAATATTTATTGAAAAATGTTAGTGTGATATGATTTTTAATTAGTCTTATAGAAATGATCAATTTTGATAAATTGACATAATGAATTTAAAACTTAGCTACAATAAAATAGGTGGTAAGTTACACACATTAAAAAAGTTTAAAGTTAAAAAAAAAAGTTTAAAGTGTTTTATTCATATATATTGAATTTTTAAATAACTCTTACGGCCACGAAAAATGTTTGTATTTTATGAATTACATCTACAAAATATATAGATATGAAAGACGTCGGTATGAGTTGCAACAAAGTACTCCATAATACAATATCACTATACTGATAGAAAGTACACCATAATACAATAACACTATATTGGTTTGGCTGTTACAAAATCGAATTACTGTAAATGTAAAGATGTGTGCATAAAAAACTTTATTTGTATGAAAATTGGAGCTTGTCGTCTGCTTTATACACGTATGTAAGCGGCTACGTCACCAGTGGCGGACCTAGAATTTTTTTCATGGGGGTGCGAAACATTTTTAAAAATTTTAGGCTCCAAGGTATATAAGTAAAAAAATTGGTTCGTATCAGGTCGGTTCGAGTCGGGTCGGGTCGGGTCATGTAAAATATGATTCAATCAGCTTGCAATCATAAGGATCCGAAGGAAGAGTATCCACATCAACGAATTCGGAAGATGTATCAACTTTCCTCTTGAGAAATCGTGTCATAACGTCCCTATTCATGGTTCCTATCGGCTATCACAAACAAATTGATCTATAAGTTCATGGCTCCATAACATATTACATAATGTATCAAGTATTCAAGCCCTATAAATCAAAATGTAAATCACACTAAAAAACATCTAAACATCATATACATCATTAAAAAAAAATATATCATCATCATCATCATCACTAACAAAATATACATATATAACCCACCACAAAATAACAGATCGAAGCACACATGTCTCCTGCCATCGAAGCACACATGTCTCCTGCCATCAACAATTCACTTCCAGTGGCTACCGATTCCGTCCAACCCCACAAAAAATCAACCAAAAATTATCAACAATAACAAAGAAACTTACCCGTGTTCGATCGGCGGTGGTATGATGGCTGATTACGGAGGTATGTGGCTCTTGTTGTCGCCGATGTTCTGATCACTGGCGTGCGTGCAGGGATGATAGAGAGCGGGAGAGAATATGTAAGGGTTTTGGGTTTGTTTATTTTATTTTAGTTTGAAATATTGTTGATTTGTTGGGTTTGTGTATTGGGCTAAGACTTAGTTGTGGGCTAGTTAAAGGTATTGGGTATTTGGGTTTAGTTATTTAGGTATTAAAAGTTATATAATTTAGGTAGTGTTTTTAAAAAAATAAGAGTTTACTAAAAAAATTAAAATATAAATTGATAACACTTTTTACCTAAGGGGTGCGGACGGAAAATTCCAAGGGGTGCGGACGAGATTTTTGACGGAACTTAGCACTAATTTTTTTTCCCGGGGGTGCGCCCAGGGGGCCATCACTTCATCCACGTGATGGGTCTGGGGTGTGGGTGATGAGTCTCCTCCTTTAATATTCACATCACAACGGTCAAACACACAACCCTGTCTCCTTCATCTCTTGGCCGACGAAACCGATGTGTCAGGCCCCTAGGGGGTGGTGTTGATGGGCCTCAATCACCAGGGGACGCACCTCACACCCACCAGCCTTAGGGTCACCAAATTGGAAATTTCAAACTAATTATCGTTAACTAGTATTTAGGATCCGTGCGTTTACGGTAAGACTGTTACATAAAAATGTTGAACCACGCATATACGTTACAGTGTGCTAACTCGTAAAATGTAGACCAAAACATAAAACATTATTATAAAAAAATAAGTAAATCTAAACAGCAAAAGATAATGTTAAAGTATGTTAACAACAACAACGATTTTACTACTACTAATAATTACAATAATAACATTTATAATAATAATAATAATAATAATAATAATAATAATAATAATAATAATAAAAAAAGTATAGGTTTAATAAAATCCATAGTAAATTATGAGGGTCATTTTGTGCTTTTACTAATATCGTAAGGGAAGAAAACAAAATATATAACAATGCAATAAAACCTAGTAATTGAGTTTTTGAAAATGTACCATACTATCTGCAATTGAGTGACATTCAACTAACCACCAAAAAAGCATAGGGTACAACCACACAAACCTAGTTTGACGATAACCCAATGTTTGAATAATCAAATGTCGTAACCTCTTATCTCTACCCAGGGAGCGGAAGCCGCGAACAAGCAGCCGGTATTTGTATTGTTCGAGAGGACAAGAAATCGGTGATACGTTATGTGTCTGTATGGTTTATTAGTATGGGATAATGAACACATTAAATACTGTCGCAATATAGTTGTTATGGATTTTCTTGAGCAATCTGATTCGCATAGTGCCGCGCCCTGATGATTCCGCCATCGGTTGGGGTGTGATAGATTGGTATCAGAGCCATAACTATAGGGAATTAGGCAAGACTTGACCTAGTCCGGGTCGATGTCTTAGAAATTAACCTAGTCTATGGTCTAAGTACCAACAGGCCGACTCGTACGAACCCAGCAGGGTTTGTATGGGCCTACTTGATACTCTCATTCGAAGTCGCTAAAACTACTACTTCGCGTGAACACCGCATAGTACAATTTCACGCGAAGAGCCTTCCCTAAGGCTGGAATGTTACTTTGCCTTTCCTAAGGCTGACACAATACACACGTTTTCAAAAATACTCGCATAACACAACCGAGTGGTCCAGTCAAGATCAGGTGTGAAAACCAAGAACTCTCGATAAGATCGCTCACTCAGCGCATTTTTCTAGCACGAGAACTTTTCGTTGAGCCAGGAGTGACATCCACAACTCAGCGGGAGTCTCCATTTCAAAGTCTAGTGGAACTCTCAAACTTATTCGAGGAGCATGACCACAGTTAGGAGTGAAGTTATTAAGTCAGGGGTGAAACCCGTATCTTAATAAACCCGCTCTCTATAAAATGGTTTTGAAAAAGCTCTCACCAAGGACTCGACCATAACGATGACTCGAGCCACGCGATGACTAGGAGGACGAATGCCATGAGCTGCATCCCAGTGGAAGCATAAGTCTTCTAGGTCAACACGCGTGCACGAACTTGTTGGGTATAGTTGGGTTACCATGGGTAGTCGACGCCAAAACACCCGAGGCACTTCGATTATTTTACTAAGCCTACGACTCACCGGTGTTACGTTTTAATGAACTTAATTACGCTTTATGTGTTTATTACACACCTTATCGATTTCTCAATTTATCAATTTTCGCCCCTTGTTTTACAAAAGCACAACTCGCACAGCCATCGCAATCTAAAACGAAGACCGAATGATCGCAACAAAAAAAAAGTAATGTCTAATTACTCGTCTACGCTCTCGCTCCCTCCCTCCCATCGCGTCCTCGCGTATTCTACACCGATATGTATGTGGGAAAGTATAAACTACAACTATTTATATGTACAAAACAAATCATTGTGTGAGAACTTAGGAATCTCGTGTCTCCTATGTGGCTCCTATGTGAAATCTAATATATTATACGCTACAAGTTTTGATCGCGCTCAATCGCATCGCAAACTCAAAAAATCATTATGATCGAATCTCACTCCAAATATATCTCTGTCTAGATGCCTTCCAACGACTCTACCTAGAGACGAACAGCTAGGAGAAGAGCCAAACGAAGCGCCGAGAAGAGGATTGCCTCGCTTGTGGCCAAGGAAGTGGCCAAGGTCATTCCTCAAATTGTCACTCAAGTGCACTCTCTCAGCAACTCTTGAACTCCAGAAGACACTAAGACGGAAGCGCCACAATCTGCGTTCCTCTACAAACACTTCAAAGCCTGTGACCCGATGGAGTTCACGGGTGAAGGAGGTGTGTCCCAATTACTCCAGTGGTTCGATTCTATCAAAGTTACCCTTCAACAGAGTGGGTATCCCGATGGTTTTCGTACTACTTGCGCTACCGGAGTATTTCAATCGCGAGCACTCGACTGGTGGACCGCTGAACGTAACAAACGTGGGATCTCCGCAGCCTACGCTCTCTCTTGGGATGAGCTGAAAGAGATCATGAAGAAAGAGTAATGAGAACATCAGGATCCTACTTAGGAAATAAATTTCAGAGTTTGAAAACACCAAATTTTTATAATAAATAAATGGGATAAAACCCATATTTCATTCATAATACATTTATAGAGATAAACCCTAAATGATGAAAACATAAACTTTTATTTAGGTAACTTTTATAGCCACTTTCTTTAAGCCTTCAGTGCTCCATAGCTAGGGTTGTAAACTAGCCGAGTCGAGCCAAGCTAGACCCAGCTCGAGCTCGAATTTCAAATCAAGCAGAGATTTGAGGCTCGAGCTCGACTCGATTAGAATTCGAGCTAGCTCGGCTCGGCTCTATCTAGCTCGAACTAACAAAGAACCGCAAAATTTACTACTTAAAAAGCTCTTAAAATGAATTTCTTCATAGACTAAGGGCTATAATTGTCATTTAATTTAACCATATGGCTAAATATGCAAATATAAATAGTTAATTCACTTTGTACATTTTCTTTACCTTCTTTTATAGGGGAGATACTCCCTTAGTTTTTGTTTTCTAAGCGATGTGGGATAATAAAAATGAAGGATGTAAACCTTATCGAGCCAGCTCATGAGCCGAGCCAGCTCACGAGCCGAGCCAGGCCAAGCTCGAGCTTGGCTCGTTTACAATCCGAGCCGAGCCGAGCTGGCTCGTTTACAACCGAGCCAATTTCAAGCTGAGCTTTTTTCAAGCTTTTTTCGAGCGAGCTGCAATCCACGAGTTTTTTGAACACCCCTATCCATAGTTGGCTTCTAATAGCTTTCACATCAAGTTACCTGAAACGCGTTTTAAAAAGATTTTATCGGCAAGAAATACTGGCGTGTGCATCCCAGTTTAATTAAAATAAGCTTTTATAACTTTACAGTATTGAGAGCGATTACAATGTTTATATCTACCCAATTACTCATTCAGTATTTGTCATGTTGGCAGTTCCATGACTGTGGTCATATTACTATTGGCTAACCCTTTGTCCAATAGTAACGCTTGACTAGTTGTGTATACAAAACCCCACATACCCGGGAGCAATTGTAGAATACAAAGACTCAATCACTGTAAATATAATTGAAAATATTTGAGATTTTGTAACACAGTTTGGTAGAAAAAGAGAATGACCCACGTTGTAGACTTATGTATTTCTACAGCTTCCTGTTGATTTTCCTGATTATTTTCTATTAAAAACATTCAATGCACATGTGTTAGTAAGATAACCCAAATCACTTTAGTCATACAACACGAGACAGAACCCTAACGAACTTAGTCAGCCAGAGCCTCGACATGCGTTACGGGGCCCTAGATCAATCGGGTAGGGTAACAAATTAGTGATCGGGGTTAAAATACATACAACGGGGCAGAGCTTCGCGAACTAGGGGTGTACTATTATGACAGAAACGGAGATATAGAAAAAAAGAGATTTCGAAATTCGATCGAAATGGTGCAGGAGATCAAGTCCCAGGCCAAGCTTTATATAGCCAAAACTGAACGCTCCCGATCGAAATGGTGCAGGAGATCAAGTCCCAGGCCAAGCTTTATATAGCCAAAACTGAACGCTCCCGCGTGTCGCGACAGGATCCTATGATCCTTCCGCGTGTCGCCTAAGAGGTCTATTTTTCCTAGATCTGCCTTGCTATGTTTCTAGCCCTGATGTGTCGAGATCGACAGGTTTTGACACGTATTAGTGCCTTTCGCGTGTCGCGGAAGGTTTAGGGGTAAACCCCCATGATCCCCCAAAAACCCTAAATCCTGATTTTTATTTCGGGTCGCGTCGTACATGTTTTGGGGTCTCAATTAGGGTTCCTTGTAATGTGTTTTTGAGTGTTGTTACATCCTCCCCACCTTGTTTTAAATCTCATCATCGAGATTTGTGACAACCCGAACTTTCAAGGTCAGTAACGTTCTATCTTTTGATCTTTACTTCTCGTTATCTTTCTCTAATGTGTTAAAACGTTCTGTTCGTATAACTTCGTTAAAGTTATTTGTACAATAACTTATTAATTAATGTTTTCGCATTTGGGCCGCACATCAACTGGGCCGAACTTTCACACTTTAAAACCCGACAATGTATCGGCCCACAGCATGGGTCACCCGAGCCCGTTACACACTTGTATGTTCTCACTCCTTGTACATCTTGATCTCGGCCCAACTCTTGTAAAGATTCTTGATCTCGGCCCACTTGTTTTAATTTGGCACTATAACTTGATATACGTAACCTCCTTTCATATTTCACAATTACAACATAACAAACCCTACCTCCCCTACTTGTTGTGCGACGGCAGAGGATAAGACCCCCCCCCCCTCGAGGCATCATCCCACCCATTCAATCTTGTGGTTAGTATTTATTTATTGCTTTGTTGTGATTGTTGGGTTCATCTAGGTAACATGTGTGCAACATAATATGAATATTATATGATCAAAAATTATAAGCATGAGTTGTTGTCATCTTGACCGAGGTACATGTGAATCGAATTATGAGTTTGTGGGAAACAGTGTGATTTAATTAGGCATAAAGGTAGGGTAACATGTTTAGGCATAGCATGCTTGTAATTATGAATTATTAACCAATGATTTCGTATGATAGTATGGTTATAGATGTGATGTGATAAGAAATAGGGTGATACTAAATGACTAAATCAAAGGGGTATTGTTATTGGAAATTTAAATGACTGATTGGTGGTCCTATTAATACTCGATGATACATGGTTGCATATGTGTGTGTTTTAGGTGGTTAGAATTATAACTATGTGCATGAACTCTAGGGTTTTTGGTTAGTAAATTAGAAGATAATCTGATTATGTTAATAAGGTACCATGTAGTCGATCCTGATATCATTATGTTCGGACTTCATATATGAATTGGTGATGTTTTATGCATAATAATTGGTTAGAGTAAATGATGTTATGTGTATTATTGATTAAGTACATGATCGTGGGATTGATAATTGTTAAAAAAAATGATAGATAATACTTTTCAAGTGCAATATAAGTTGGAGATTAATGTTGCTGAAATACTATAACAAAACTTGGGTTAAATCAAGTGGGCTGCAATAAACCATCAGCGGACCCTTGGGTTTGGGCCGCACCTCCTTCTAATTCACGATTGGGCCATGCTGTTTAACACATACCTTGGATGGGCTTAGACATTAGGCAGCCCAAACAACATACTTAGTTTGGACCGCATGATTTAGTTATGTTTGGGCCGGTTACATGGGGAGGGTTTTACTTGTTATTAACTCGCAAACTGGGCCTCACATAACATCAATTGGGCCGGTATGGGTGGGCTTTGAGCTGAAACAGAAACCACACAAGGGTTGCGGGCCGGGACAGGTTTGGGCCTGGGTCTCGCATGTCGGGTTTAAGGGCCAGGAATGGTACTTGAAGCCACACATTGTTTGTATGTTTGAAATGAGATGCTATGTGAATAATTGAAACGTGGTATGTGCAGTATAACTTTATATGCATAACACCTAATATGTAAACACACATTTTAGTGATGGAGTTGCATGCTTGATTGAATGATATACCATGCCTAGTGATGAGTGGATACTACTTGTGTAAACCTGAACAATGTATGCCATATAAGTAAACACAAAACTGATTGATGTTGGAACCTATGCTAGGACGTGTTTGATCAACTGTTAAACAAGTAACTAGTCATACCGAGCAAACCAAGGTGAGTTCACACTTTCTATATGGCATGAGATTCCCGGTGGTTGGGAATGGGTTAAGAAACTAAAACGGAACCTGCATATTCTTTTTGGGTAGAATATGTACCTCCATCCTCGTTGGGAAGGATGTCAACATTTGATCTGCGTATTCTCCTTGGGTAGAATACGTACCTCCGTCCTTAGTTGGAAGGACGACAACATATAACTTACTAGACAAAACTCTATCATTAAGTCCCCCATTTTTATATCGACTTAATCGCCGGGCCAATGGCGAGCGGGTCATTAGTTAAATAGCGCTATTAGGTTTGACAAGCCTCACACCATGCCGCAGAGGACGGGCGTGGACTAATGGATCTGGGCACTTAGTCAATGATGATAGACATTGACGTAGGGCACAACTTACTCCAGTCAGTTGTCGATATGGTAACGGTCTAGTGGTTACATGAAGTAGCCCCCACTGGTTATGGTTTGGGAAACAATGAATTGGATAACTCATGGTTTTTGAATGAACTCGTGGTTTTTGAAACAACTTTAAACTGGACAACCAACTGTGAACTCGCTCAACTTTGTTGTTGACTCGTTGTTACATACCTTGCAGGCCCTTAGGTGCATATTGTTGGAACTTGCTGTCTGGGAGGCTGGAGTGGTCATGGGTCGAGATACATGGAATCGCAACACAAGACTAATGGTTTTTACATGTGGTTTATAAACACTTAACGAATGAATTACGCTTCCGCTATATACTGTGAATTATTTGTAACGTTGTAGCACTTAATGTTAATAAATGAAAGTTTTATTTAAATATACCTATAAGTTCAATGTGATTGGTGGCTAGATCCTGGTACGTCATACGCCTCGCAGGGGTTTTCCGCATGTGGTATTTTGGGGGTGTGACAGTTTGGTATCAGAGCCATTGGTTATAGTGAACTTGGTTTTTAAAAGGGGAAAACGTTTTTATAAAACCAGACTATAACTGAACAGTTCTGAAAACGTGAATACGACCATGACACTCAGCTCCAGATTGCAAGGTTCGTCTTTCTTACTTATTGCATACATTACGTGACTAGTACACATTTGTTTATGACGAAACATACGAACACACACTCATCACTATAGCATGATGGCATGGATTGCTTGCTTACCTTATGATGCGTTTATAGTGTGCCGTAGTCCTTGGATTTTTTTTGTGATCTTATTACTTTGATGACCTCCGTTTGACGTTTGAGTTTGAGGAACCATTTGACATGAATTAGGAGGAACTGATATGAGCATGCAAATCGCAATATTATTGTGGGTGCACACATAATAATAATGTGGGGTGCATGCGAGTCTCAGTGAGCCTTAACAAGTGAAAAAGGGGTTCCGTTCCGTTATTTGATCGATGTGAAACATAACAAACCTATAGGGGTCATAGCAGTGATTGTCCCCTATTCGAACGTGAACTTTTCATTCATCTTTGGATCCTTTCGAATCTCGATGCTATCGAGTATTACCTAAACACCCATCTGAACACCTAGCGAACCGTGTAAAATGTTAGGTGCTTATACGAACGTCCCTGAGTTGGATGTCGCAGCGTTAAATGATTAATCGATACCTTTCTTACTCCTCTTAGTTTGCTGGAACTCATGTATTGACGTCTTAGATCCCGAAGTGTGATCACTGCTGCAACACTCTCGTAACCGACTGTGTAATACTCAACCAACTTTCAACATCGATGAATAAGAGGATGAGCGTAGTACTTTACCAACCTCAGTATTTGGACGACCCCGACTACCGGCAACGAACATCAGCAGATTGACTTCAATCGAGTCCGTAACTCTAGTCAGCGATTTATGGGAGTCAACTCTTACAAATCAATCGGGGCATAAGTGATGATAATTGACTATAGTGTGGTATATGTAACTGCCAGCACAATGAGTAGCGCTTTAGGATGTGGCTCAGAATTTGAAAAGATGGACTTTGATGGTGAAGAATTTTAGGGCTTCATTTCGAGCAACGACATTGGGGGCAGCAGTCACAGCGACAACAAGGTATTCGTAACCCTAGCCTACAGTAAGGAAATAAAGGTGCCTACAACATGGATTGGCCGTGGTTAAGTTAAGAAGACAACGACCAAAGGAACAACGATAGTACTTGAAATCCTTGTAAGGAAAACAACAACACTAGAAATGATGCTCATGGAAGGGCATTTAGGGTTGACGCGGGCGACGCCAGGATGGTGGCAACTTGGGAGCTTGTACGGGTAGCTAATCGCTTCGACTCTGTCCTGTTTAACCCTGATGCTTCTCGAAAGGCTGATGGCAAGTCAATTAAAGCATCATATGTCTGTAGAGATGCAAATTCAACCGTGTGGGACAAGTTTTCGACATCGATCTTCCTTCTACTACCCACGATGGTGTTAATGCAGTAGTCAGTATGGGTTGGTTAACCATACATCGCGTAGTTATACCCAGTGAGGGGAAGGTTGTCGTCTGTCATAAAGTATCCGAGTGGTGCAGAGGTTAGCATCAATTCAGCAGTGAAGGTCAGAAGTGTCCACGGAAGGATTACCCCGCCATGATAGCCCTCGTTATGGATGTCAAGACTAAGGAAAAGAGGATTGAGGAATCCACCAATTGTTCGTGATTTCTCCCTATGTGCTACCAGAAGAACTATCAGGTTTACCTTCACATCGTCAGGTGGAATATCAGATCGGTATCATGGCAGAAGCAGCCCTTGTTACTAGTATTCCTTATTGTCTTACACCAGGAAGGTTGCAGGAACGGCCTAATCAACTTCAGGAACTATTGGACATGAGTTTTTATCAGAACTAGTTTTCGCTTTGGGGAGCCCCAGTTGTACCCGTGAGGATAAGCCTTTACGTATGTGTATCGATTATCGAGAACGTAACAAGGTGACAGTTAGGAACCGTTTGTCTCGACCATGTATTGGCCACCTATTGACCAGTTGCGAGGGACCAGCTTCCATTCGAGGATTGGCTAGCGAACGAACTATCATCAGATGGAAGTCCAAGAGGAGGATGCTCTTAAAACAACAAGTCAAACGCAATGCAGCCATTTTAACTTTGTACACCATGATCATTGAGTTGATCAACACACTAGCAGCTTCAGGGATCACATGTATCGACTGTATTTGTCGATGACGTTCTGAATCATGACCAAGAGAAAGGAACACCATGGGTGGCGTTTGTATCTTATTTTAGAACTTCTGAGGGAGGATCCACTCCGCGCAAAGTCTTGTTACATGTAATTTCTGGGTTCGAGAGGTACCTTTTGGACATATAATCAACGGAGTGGGAATACACATGGATCTCGCTAAGACCCATTTTGGTTAAACCCGATCGACACCAAAGATTTCTGCAGGGATACAACAATTCCTTGATTTCGCTAGATACTATCGCAGCTTACTCATAGGATTTTCAAAGGTCGCACAGCTTAAATCTCCTTAGCACAGCAGGGTGCTGTGTTCGTGAAAGATGAAACAGGGGGGACATCTTTTCAGCTTTCGAATCCCAACTCTGCAACGCGCTGCGCATTGTCTTTACCTAAGGGTACGGGTGATTTAGTAGTATACCATGATGGTCCGAATCAGAGTCCCAATTACACACCGATGCAGCATGAGAGAGTGATGATTTACATGATGGAGTTACCAAGAGGAACTGCACGACACACAACTGGCGGTGAAAACCGTGGCCTTGGGATTTTGGATGGAGGCATTACTTGGACGGTACCAGATGCGTTATTTAGATCGATCATAAGGGCCTCCCGTGTACCTTGGCTTCGACAGAACTAAATCAGTTAATGGCATCGCTGGAGGGAACTTTAGGATGATTACAACTATGAAACTTGAACGTGCACGAGCTTTGCAGCTCACTATCGACTCTAACTTACCTGATCAGACTCGCTCTGTTCAAACTGGAGAACTGAAGGAAGAGGATTTTCAAGTTGAACCCATGCGGGGCATGGAGAAGCAACCTTTGACAGGTCGGACGATACTCGTTACCTCATGGAACGAATGTGGGTCTCATTATACGGCAACTGTAGGGAACTCGTGTTGAGCAAAGCACACCGGCTTCGATATTCTAGTCGTCTGGGTTTTTGATGAGAGGGATTAGGATTTATAAACCTTGTGCTAGTAATCGGGCATGAAGGCCCACCTAGCTAGGTATGGGAATGATGTTTGACTTGTGGGAAAGTCAAAGTGAAGTGTTAGCAACCGGAAACACCTATATGGAAAGCGAAAACAGACTGCCATGGATTTTGTCGCTAGTCTACTTACAACTCGAAATGGAAACAATATCACCTGGATGATCGTTGATTGTCTCACGTAACCAGCACACTTTCTAGCCATCAAGGAAACGGATAAGTTTTTCTACACTTGCAGTCATCTACCTGAAAGAAGTGGTTGCTAGGCACAGGGTGCCAACCTCCATTATCTCTGATCGCGACCCATGATTTACATCTGATTTATGGCAAGCGATGCACAAATCCTTTGGCTCACGTCTAGACATGAGCACAACATATCATCCACAGACGGATGGGCAGACTGAACGCACCATCCAAACTCTTGAAGACTTGCTTCGAGCATGTGTAATCGACTTTGGTAACGCCTGGGAGCGGCATCTACCTTTAGTGGAGTTTTCGTATAACAACAGTTACCACACCAGCATCCAGGCTGCTCCGTTCGAGGCATTGTACGGACGGAAGTGCTGATCACCTCTTTGTTGGGCAGAAGTTGGAAACAGCCAAATCACTGGCCCAGAACTCGTCGTAGACACAACAGAGAAGATTGCTCAGATACGACAATGAATGGCGGCAGCTCGTGACCATCAAAAAAAAAAAAAAAAAAAAGCTACGCTGATAAGCGCAGGGAACCACTCGAGTTCCAGGTTGGGGATCGAGTACTACTTAAAGTCTCACCTTGGGAAGGTGTAGTTCATTTTGGTATACGAGACAAACTCAACCCGCGATATGTTGGACCTTTCGAAATCACGGAGAGAATTGGCAAGGTGGCCTACAGATTGAATCTACCCGAAGAACTCAGTGGAGTTCACAACGTATTCCATGTGTCGAATCTGAAGAAGTGTCTGTCAGGTGAAACTCTCATAGTTCCTTTCAAGGAGCTCACCATCGACGATCAGTTGCTATTTGTCGAAGAACTAGTGGTAATCTTAGACCGGGAGGTCAAGATTCTCAAACGCACCAGGATACCTATTGTTTGAGTTCGTTGGAACTCCCTTCGTGGCCCAGAGTTTACCTGGGAACGAGAAGACCAAATGAAACACAAATATCCCCCGTTGTTCGAGAACAATGAAACCACTACTGAGGCTGAAGCTACTGCGGAATTTCGGGACGAAATTCCAAACCAACGGGGGGATGATGTGACACCCCAGGAAAACCAGGAAACCACGTAACCTAACTAGCTTCCTCAGTAACTACGTGCTAAATTTCGGGATGAAATTTCTTTCAAGTTGGGGATGATGTGACAACCCGAACTTTCAAGGTCAGTAACGTTCTATCTTTTGATATTTACTTCTTGTTATCTTTCTCTAATGTGTTAAAACCTTCTGTTCGTATAACTTCGTTAAACTTATTTGTACAATAAGTTATTAATTAATGTTTTGGCATTTGGGCCACACATCAACTGGGCCGAACTTTCACACTTTAAAACCCGACAATGTATCGGCCCACAGCATGGGTCACCCGAGCCCGTTACACACTTGTATGTTCTCACTCCTTGTACATCTTGATCTCGGCCCAACTCTTGTAAAGATTCTTGATCTCGGCCCACTTGTTTTAATTTGGCACTATAACTTGATATACGTAACCTCCTTTCATATTTCACAATTACAACATAACAAACCCTACCTCCCCTACTTGTTGTGCGATGGCAGAGGATAAGACTCCCCCTCGAGGCATCATCCCACCCATTCAATCTTGTGGTTAGTATTTATTTATTGCTTTGTTGTGATTGATGGGTTCATCTAGGTAACATGTGTGCAACATAATATGAATATTATATGATAAAAAATTATGAGCATGAGTTGTTGTCATCTTGACCGAGGTACATGTGAATCGAATTATGAGTTTGTGGGAAACAGTGTGATTTAATTAGGCATATAGGTAGGGTAACATGTTTAGGCATAGCATGCTTGTAATTATGAATTATTAACCAATGATTTCGTATGATAATATGGTTATAGATGTGATGTGATAAGAAATAGGGTGATACTAAATGACTAAATCAAAGGGGTATTGTTATTGGAAATTTAAATGACTGATTGGTGGTCCTATTAATACTCGATGATACATGGTTGCATATGTGTGTATTTTAGATGGTTAGAATTATAACTATGTGCATGAACTCTAGGGTTTTTGGTTAGTAAATTAGATGGTAATCTGATGATGTTAATAAGGTACCATGTAGTCGATCCTGATATCATTATGTTCGGACTCCATATATAAATTGGTGATGTTTTATGCATAATAATTGGTTAGAGTAAATGATGTTATGTGTATTGATTAAGTACATGATCGTGGGATTGATAATTGTTAAAAAAAATGATAGATAATACTTTTTAAGTGCAATATAGGTTGGAGATTAATGTTGCTGAAATACTATAACAAAACTTGGGTTAAATCGAGTGGGCTGCAATAAACCATCAGCGGACCCTTGGGTTTGGGCCGCACCTTCTTCTAATTCACGATTGGGCCATGCTGTTTAACACATACCTTGGATGGACTTAGACATTAGGCAGCCCAAACAACTTACTTAGTTTGGAGCACATGATTTAGTTATGTTTGGGCCGGTTACATGGGGAGGGTTTTACTTGTTTTTAACTCGCAAACTGGGCCTCATATAACATCAATTGGGCCGGTATGGTTGGGCTTTGAGCTGAAACAGAAACCACACAAGGGTTGCGGGCCGGGACAGGTTTGGGCCTGGGTCTCGCATGTCGGGTTTAAGGGCCACGAATGGTACTTGAAGCCACACATTGTTTGTATGTTTGAAATGAGATGCTATGTGAATAATTGAAACGCGGTATGTGCAGTATAACTTTATATGCGTAGCACCTAATATGTAAACACACATTTAGTGATGGAGTTGCGTGCTTGATTGAATGATCTACCATGCCTAGTGATGAGTGGATACTACTTGTGTAAACCTGAACAATGTATGCCATATAAGTAAACACAAAACTGATTGATATTGGAACCTATGCTAGGACGTGTTTGATCAACTGTTAAACAAGTAACTAGTCATACCAAGCAAACCAAGGTGAGTTCACACTTTCTATAAGGCATGAGATTCCCCGTGGTTGGGAATGGGTTAAGAAACTAAAACGGAACCTGCATATTCTTCTTGGGTAGAATATGTACCTCCATCCTCGTTGGGAAGGATGACAACATTTGATCTGCGTATTCTCCTTGGGTAGATTACGTACCTCCGTCCTTAGTTGGAAGGACGAGAACATATAACTTACTAGACAAAACTCTATCATTAAGTCCCTCATTTTTATATCGACTTAATCGCCGGGCCAATGGCGAGCGGGTAATTAGTTAAATAGCGCTATTAGGTTTGACAAGCCTCACACCGTGCCGCAGAGGACGGGCGTAGACTAATGGATCTGGGCACTTAGTCAATGATGATAGACATTGACGTAGGGCACAACTTACTCCAGTCAGTTGTCGATATGGTAACGGTCTAGTGGTTACATGGGGTATCCCCCACTGGTTATGGTTTGGGAAACAATGAATTGGATAACTCATGGTTTTTGAATGAACTCGTGGTTTTTGAAACAACTTTAAACTGGACAACCAACTGTGAACTCGCTCAACTTTGTTGTTGACTCGGTGTTACATGCCTTGTAGGCCCTTAGGTGCATATTGTTGGAACTTGCTGTCTGGGAGGCTGGAGTGGTCATGGGTCGAGATACATGAAATCGCAACACAAGACTAATGGTTTTTACATGTGGTTTATAAACACTTAACGAATGAATTACGCTTCCGCTATATACTGTGAATTATTTGTAACGTTGTAACACTTAATGTTAATAAATGAAAGTTTTATTTAAATATACCTATGAGTTCAATGTGATTGGTGGCTAGATCCTGGTACGTCCCACGCCTCGCAGGGGTTTTCCGCATGTGGTATTCTGGGGGTGTGACAAGATTCACTGGACTAGGTTGTAACAACCCGACTTTTGAAGTCAAACTACAAGTCAAAGTCAAAGTCAAAGGAAGAAAAAATTGCTAATCAGATCTGTCATTCCTGACTTAATTATTGCTTGTACTCTCGAATCCCGATAACCTATACTCTAGTTTACGCTATTTTGATCTACGATTTGTAATATGTGAAGTAACAATGCGATAAACGCATTTAAACGCTAATCTACTTAATGCTATCTCATCGCTATCGCATCGCAACTTGAATCGCAGTTATGGATATTGTTTTACGTGTGTGTAATTATGTGCTTTACTTGTGTGTGCTAATGTTATGTTTAAAGGTGTTATTCGCAAACGCAATCGCAACTCTATCGCAACACAATCTCATCGTGAACTGGAAACGCAAGTTTACTTTTTATATCTTTTAAGAGTTATGTTATTTGTGTAACTAATGTGTAAAACTATCGCATCGCTTACTCGCAATTCGATTAAACGCAACGCAATGTTCAACGCACGAAACGAAAGTCGGAAAACCAACTCGCAGAAGCCCTCCGATCGAAGGACCAGATCGAATGGGCATCCGACCAGATGACCATCCGATCAGATGGCCATCCGATCGAAAGGCCCTCCGACCCGTTTAAACCACCACCGCCTTTCTCTGCTCTCACTATAAATACCCACCTGTCATATCACTATTCACTTGATGTGACAGCTCCCTCCGACCCAGCGCATTCTCGGCCACTTTTCTCTCGATTCCTAGCGATTCTTGTAAGTTTTCAATCCAAATCTTGTACTTCTATCATCTACACACACTTTCTCATCAATTTCACCAACAAATCTTACTTTTCCACCGTGAAATCCACTGATTCGGGCTGTTCTAAGGTGACGTCATCATGATGTTCTTATAAACATTGGAGTGTGACCTCATCTCATCAAGAACGGTTCAGATCTAAAGGATTTAAACATGTTTAAACACTGATTTCATCATAAATCTACACATTTTCCAACTGATTTTAAACTTTTCTTCAACATTCTTCACTTTTTACTCAAAACCGTTAGAACCTGGACCCGTTCGGGCTCTTTACTCATTCTCTAGTGGAGAACCGGGCTAAGAACGGATTTCTACCGGAGAGACGACCGATTCCCGGGTTAAACACGAACTCCGTTAAGAACAGTTGGTTCTGATCGGACGAGTGGACTTGATAGGATTACTGTTGTTTAGCACGTTGTCACACCGTCTCGGTCAAACCGCAAACTTTTAACTTAACCAATTTTACAAGTTTTTTCCAGACGGAACAGGTTACTCAAACGGATAGCCATCCGATCGGACCACCGTCCGATCGAACGACCATTTGACCATGTGACTAGGGATCTCAACACTTAGACTATTTTACAAAACTTCAAGGAGAATCGGTTTCCAACGAAAGGCCATCCGACCGAACGATCATCCGTCCGGATGACCATCCGACCGGATGACCATCCGACCGGATGACCATCCGACCGGATGACCATCCGACCGGATGACCCGATATTTAGAAGCACTTCTCACTTTTTAAAATGCTACAACGAAAACTTCAAAGTTCAAGCAATACACAAACACATCCCTCCCAAACGGACGACCCTCCGACCGAATGGTCATCCGTCCGGATGACCATCCGTCCGGATGACCATCCGTCAGGACGGTCATCCGATCGGACTTGTAACAACCTGACTTTTTGAAGTCAAATTATAAGTCAAAGTCAAAGGAAGAAAAGGTTGTAAATCAGATCTGACATTCCTTGCTTAATTATTACTTGTACTCTCCGACTCGATAATTGATGTATGCTATTTCCCGCTATTTGTTTTACGATTTGTATTTGTGTGAAGTAACAATGCAATAAACGCATTTAAAACTCTAATCTACTTAACGCTATCTCATCGCTATCGCATCGCAACTCGAATCGCATTTATGGATATTGTTTTACATGTGTATGCTATTATGCGTTACTTGTGCATGTTTAATTATGTTAAAGGTGTTAATCGCCAACGCAATCGCAACTCTATCGCAACGCAATCTCATCTCGAACTGGAACCACAAGGTTACTTATGTTTTTGTATGTTAGTTATGTTATTTGTGTAACTATTATTTAAAACTATCGCATCGCTTACTCGCAACTCGCTAAAACGCATCGCAACGTTCAACGCACAAAACGGAAGTCGGAAACGAACTTGAACTTGCCGTCCGATCGAACGACCGTTCGATCGAATGGTCATCCAACCGGATGACCATCCGATCGGATGGCCATCCGATCTGAAGGCCCTCCGACCGAACCACTCCACACTGCCTTTCTCCTCCTCTCACTATAAATACCACACCTGTCACATCACTGTTCATGATGTGACAGCTCTCCTCCAACCCACGCACTCTCAGGCCATTTTTCTCTCGATTCCTTGCGATTCTTGTAGGTTTTCATCTCAAATCTTGTACTTTCACAATCAACACACACTTTCTCATCATCTTCTCCATCAAATCACAACTTTTAACCATGAAATCCACCTGATTTGGACTGTTTTCGAGTGACGTCATCACGGGTTCATATGAACACCGGTGTATGATCTCATCTCACGAAGAATAACTCAGATCCAAAGGATTTCTACAATGTATAAACACTGATTTCACCTAAATCTAAGCATAATCAAAGTGTTTCAAACTTTTATTCAAACATTTTTCACTTTTCACTTAAAACTGATAGAACCTGAGCTCGTTCGGGCCTTTTATTCATTTTCTAGTGAAGTGCCGGTTTGAGAACGGATTACTATCGAAGAGACAACCGATTCACGGGTTGAACATGAAACACCATCATGAACAGCTGGTTTGGATCAAACGGGGTGGTTCCCGTTCGACCGGATGAGTTGGACCTGATGGGGTTTTCGTTGTTTGACACGTTGTCATACCGTCTCGGTTCAACCGTAAATTTTTTAAACTTAACTGATTTTACAAGTTCTCAAACAAGCAGGTTACCCGAACGAATCGCCATCCGATCGGATCACCATCCGATCGAACGACGATCCGAGGAGGTGACTTGTGATTTCCAACACTTAAACATTTTACAAAACTTCAAGGAATATCAGCTTCCAACGAATAGTCATCCGATCGGACGACCATCCGATCAAATGATTATCCGGACGGAAGAGGTAGATCTTTGTAACTCCCATTCAAACGAATCACCATCCGATCCAACGCCCATTTGTCCGGATGACCATCCGACCAGATGGCTGGACAAATAGAGATACTTCTCACATTTTAAAATGCTGCAATGAAAACTTCAAAGTTCAAATCATACACAAACACATCCATCCCAAACGGACAACCCTCCGACCGAATGGTCATCCGTCCGGACGGTCATCCGATCGGATCACTATCCGTCCCTCATCTCACTCGACACTGTTTGACACGCCGAATCAACGCTTATACTGTCATTATCTGATCAGGCTAACTCTCCAGCGCTCCCTTCAATCTAAGCTTGTGTTATTAATTTAACATGAACTGTGAGTATACTCGATCCCTTTTTGCTTAACGCACTTTTGGGTGTTACATACGTTACTTATATCAAATCACACATATCACACAACGCAAACACTTTTATACGCTAACCGCTCTGCATGTTACACGTGTTACTCGATGAATGCTTGTATGTTATGTTTACACAGTGATTGTTGCCTGACACTTTAGCAACGATAGGACAATAGTTTGGACTCAGCACCTGTCGTGGACAGGGGTTGTTAAGGGTATTACTTCACGTGTTATAGTGGTGATATGTATTGCGCATTCTACAACTCGCAGTCATGTCTGTGCATATTTCATTGTCGATAGCTTACATGCTTCACATTTCTACGTGTTACATGCTGGTTATGCGTAAACCGCTTTCGCTACTATTATACTATTAAACTTGTATGCTCACCTTTACACTATGTGTATTGACTTTTATTTTAACGTATGTGACAAGTCTTTAAGACGCTTATGCTATGCTTGCTGTTATGGAATCAAGTTAGGAGGTTTAGAAACGTCACATTTAAATCCGAGTTGTCTGAACAATTTAATTGTCTTTGAGATACTATGTCTGTAATAACTATTTTGCTTGATATGTTATGGTATGGTATGGGACGTAACTCTAAATATTTGTTAACATTAGTTGTTATGGATTTCTCCTGGAGAATCTGTTTCGCTCAGTGCCGCGCCCCGATGTTTCCGCCATCGGTTGGGGTGTGACAGATTGGTATTAGAGCCATAACTATAGGGAATTAGGAAAGACTCGACCTAGTCCGGGTCGATGTCTTAGAAATAACCTAGTCTATAGTCTAAGTACCAACAGACCGCCTAGTGCAAACCCGGTAGGGGTTCTGCACGAGCCTATTCCTGTTACGCTCTCTCGAACTCATTCCTGCGCGAACGTCGCATACTACAGCTTCGCGCAAAGCCAGCTTTTCCTAAGGCTGGAGCTCTCCTACTTAGCCTTTCCTAAGGCTAGCAATACACACGACTTTTCAAAAACAAGCGAGTGATTGGGTCGAGATTAGGTGTGAAAGCCGCAAACTCTCGATTAAATCGCTCGTTCGACGCGACTTTTTACTATAAACACGAGAATTTGCGTTGAATCAGGAGTGAAATCCATACTTTGATACAAATGTCCCTAACTATCTCTTGTGATTCTATCACATAAACAGGAATGCAGTCGTTAAGCTAGGGGTGAAACCTGAATCTTGATGACTTGTTCCGCTCCTTAATTTGGTTTTACAAAAACTCTAACAAAAGCCTCGATGGATTCCAATGACTCGAGTTACTTGAATAAGCAAAGGGATGTGTGCCGTTCACCGTATGTCGGTGAGAGAGCACAGTCTTTTAGGCCAAAGCGTGTACTCGAAGTCCTTGAGAATAGTCGAATCGCTTTGGGTAGTCAATGTCTCGCAACCAGATGCTCCAATCGCTGATTTTATGTGTTTATCTGTTTCGATTCTGAGCTCGCAACCGCTGATTCTCCGATTTTATGTGAAAATTTTATATGTTTTATGTGGTTTTACATGTTTATATGTTCCGATTTTGGAGATTATACGCTTTCCGCTGTTCGCTTTGATAAACATGTACAACTCGCACTACACATCTATCTCAATACGCTAACAAATCGCATGCTATGTTACTCGCTTACGCTACGCTACTCGCTATTTACTCGCTGCTCGCACTCGCTATACTCGAACGCGCTCGCGAAACTTGAATGATAGGTGAATACATGCAATATATATAGGTGAATACGTGCAAAATATAGTTGAAGATGTGCTTATGTGGACTACGTGCTTTTGTGCTCTATGTGCCTATGTGTTTATGCTCTTATGTGAATGATGTGCCTACGTGAGTACGTGCCTAAGTGATTGATGTGTTCCTGTGCTTTATATAAAGTAGTTTTTGGGTAGTTCGGTAGACTATACTCGATTTAATCGCGTCTGAGTCCTATGACGATGTCTGTTGCAGACAATGTCGTCATTCGGATCGCATACTTCTCGTGCTACCCGCCGCAACCACGCCAACAAGCGCATCGCTTCTCTAGTCGCAAAAGAAATGGCTAAGGTCATTCCGCAAATCATCAGCGAACTCAATGAAAACGCTAGCAAGTACTCTGAGGAATCTAGGACCGACTCTCCCTGCGCTACTTTTAGCTTCAAGCAGTTTAAGGCCTGCGGCCCCAAAGACATCACTGGTGAAGACGCCCCTACTGCCATGTTTCAATGGTGTGATTTAATTGAAGTCACTTTGCGCCAAAGCGGTTGTCCTGATAACCTCCGCACTGTCAATGCAACTGGCGTTTTCCAGTCCAGGGCTCTGGATCGGTGGACCGCCGAAAGGAACAGGCGAGGGAATGACGCAGCCTATGGGCTTACTTGGGAGGAACTGAAAGAAATCATGATGAAAGAATTATGCCCTCCCCATGAGCTTCAGAAGCTGGAGGACGAGTTTTGGAACATCAAGCAAGAGGGTGGCGACAATGCTGGTCTTACTGCGCGCTTTAAGCAGCTTAGCATAATTTGTCCCGGCCAAGTCTCTACTCCTGATGTCACCATCAAGAAATACATCCGTGCTTTACCAAATTGTGTTGCTGATTTCGTGTAAGCCGCCAAGACGACAACCATCGAGGAGACATATCTACTCACTATAGAAATCAATGACAAGCGAGTTAGGGCTGGTTACTTCAAGAATACCACCAAAAGTCTCCATCAAGTTACCGCTGCTACCACCGCTGAAATCGCCGCACCGCAAACCCCAAGTCTTCACGCCACAAGCGCAAGAACAACAACAACAAGAACTGTGCATTGACCGCCGCTCCGCTCAATGCTGTACCTGCTCCACCCCAGAACCGCCAGGTAGCAGCACCGGTGACCAATGCACCGCCAGCGAAGCGTGCATATACTAGTCCACACCCACTGTGCCCTACCTGTAGGATCGTGTACGAACCCGAAACGAGTCGATCAGAGGCGTTCTACACAATATGAAAGGCGGAAACAGACATATTGTGTGTGATTCAACAAGATATTCACTTTAACTGTTGTTCTGATTAACTTGACAAAGTTTTACAGCGAAACAACACTTCGGCAGCACTTCGGCTCCGGTAACACACATACACGAATGACTCAAACGAAATCAGGTGACACATATATATAGGCCAGCTAATTCCGCTTGAACCGGTTCAAACGAGATTACATTCAAGTGGAATTACTAGTTCAAACGAGATTACTATTTCAAGCGGAATTAACAAAGTGATTTCGCTTGAAATGCACTTGTTGATTTCAAACGGAATTACTCTATGTAATTTCGTTTGAACTTGCCTATAGACCTATTTTTGACAAATTTTTCGTATTACGTGCCCTGCTCTATCTATATACATACAAGACTCGATACAAGACGAAGTCGACAGACGCATGCACCAACAGACTCCCCCTCGAATGTTGACGAGTCTTAAGTGTCGAGTCTTCAACGTCTTCAGTCTTTATCAGTCTTTACTCTTCCTAAAGTATCTGACACTGTAAAGCATCCTCAATCTTCTTTCTCTTTCTTTCAGAATTACAACCTGGCTCTATGTTCTTCTTGATCAGATCTCTTGATTCCTTAAATTCATCAGCATCATCAGCTTGTGTCCAAGATCATAATCAGGCTTTCAATCAATTCAGAATCGAAACTTGGCTCTCTCTCATATCTGCACAAATCTCTACCCAAAAATAAATTTCACAAATTCATTATTTGACAAATTTATTCTCTGATTATCACTTGTAAACATAAACACATCATTTTCAAGAATCATACAATAACGATTTAACAATTTTAAACTCAAATGAATCATTTGTAGGAAAACATTTTTCTTTTTCAAACAAAATTTCATACTTCAAACAAACTCCCCCTCACTGAATGTCATCATGTTTAGCACTTGGAATTTTGAAAATCAGCTCTTCAACATCAGTTGTCAAAAATCTTTTTGAATTTTTCAAAATTTATGCTAAAACACTCTGAAAATCTTTTTGGATTTTTTAATATACTGAAATGCAGTAAAGAAATATTTACATACAATATTTTTGTGAGTTTGTGTAAGAGGATCATATCAGTTTTTGAGACAAATAACCAACACCGTTAAGCTTTAAACATTTTAAGTTTTAAACGATTCACTTAGATTGTTAGTATATTGATCCACTTAAATTCTCACACAAATTTCAACTGTTTCGAGATACGAGATTAATGTTTTAGAGCACTTAAACTTATTCGCGTGTTCCACCTCAGAATATACTCCCGTATCCAGATCCCAATATTCAGTCTTACAGGTGAGTATACCACAGATGATATCTGTAAAGGGTTAAATTGCGAGGGCCGTGAGAGCTCAGGTCAGAACTTCCGTTTAGCAGAGAGATGACGGCTTCGACTTTTGGTGTGTTCCCTTTAGAGAATTTTTTATTTCAACAGCACATGATTAGCATTTTTCAATGTTTCATCATTTTTTGTACTGAGGGCGATGCTATATTTCAAGCAAGCAGAAAGTATTATACGGGGACTAGGCCATTGCTTCCGCAAAATCAGAAGTCCCGGGATAATACCCCAGATATCACTGAGTATAAAGACCTAGTATCTCAGAAAAAGGGACCTTTCAAACAAGATTTCGGGGGTTACCCATATATCCGAGAGATGTTCCCCACGATATAAGCAAGTTTGAAATTTAGATTTATATCTCGTCACAATCTACTAAATGTGTAAAAACCTACTGGCACATCATCAGTGAGATCGTTTATCACATTTTGACTTTCCAATTCTTTAGCATGTTGTGATCGTCCACTGATGTACTATCATTTCCTCTTTTTCACAACAAAAACTCATTTTTTGATTTTATCATGTTTTTGACATTTTCAAATTTTCAAATGTTTTTGGATTTTCAGAAATTCTTACTCCCCCTAAAATTCAAACACATTTAAAGAAATTTGAAAACAAACAGTACAAGAAACGTTACAACTGATATCGAATCACTTCAATTCGCCATCCACTTGGCATAAACAATCAGAACTCCCCCTCACAACAAACTATTTTCCCATTGTGATATCAAAACACTTAAGTTTGTTTTAATCAAATGGTTTTTCTGGAAAATAAGTTTGATTTTATAAAACCACTTGTAGGTTCGGGGATCAATTCATCACTTTGTTTTCTTCAACCACATATAGTAATATGACACTTTAAAAATTCAATCACCAAACAACACATGTAGAAAATCAAGTACAACTTAATGTCCTTAATTTACCACTTGTAAGTTGAAATCACCAGAGTGAATTTCTCAAGAAGATGCCGATACCTGCTTCACACTTACCAACCTGGAAGCTCCGGCAAATCATACTTATCACTTATGAAAAACAGACATCCAAGCTTCACCAAACTTGGATGTTTCCTCCTCAACTTCACCTGGGTAATAAGTTGCTTTCTTTGTTGCATAAAAATCTTTTACCCCTTTGGCCTTTCCCTCAACCATTTTCCCAAAAATCTTTTTAACATTTCCATTATACACTTTCTCAACATCAAATTCCTTCTTCTCAGAATAGAATTTATTCGAGATCTCAACATTTCCAATTTTTCTAAGGTGGTGTTTGTTTTTTTTGTAGGAAAAGGTCTGCAGTCTGCGGACCACATCTGCAGACATCTGCAGAAGAAGAGGTGGACCAAATGTCTGCAGTCTGCAAGGAGAAGAGGGTTTGTTTTTTTTTTCTATACAAAAGCTCTTCTCACACATAACACACACACACAACCACACCCACCACAGATCTCTGCCTTATCTCTCTCTCTACTCTCTCTCTACAATCTGCCACCACCACCGCCCATAGCACCACCACCACCGCACCACCTCCGCCATAGCACCACCGCCATCATCTACCGCCAAGAACAACCACAACCACCACCGCCGTCTGCCTTCATCTACCACCATAACCACCGCCTTCGTCGCAACCACCACCGTCTGCCTTCATCTACCACCGCCATCATCGTCGTTCCACCACCGCCTTCGTCGCAACAACCACCACCGCCTTCGATTTTGGGGGTTTTTTGTTCGATTTTAGGGTTTTTTGTTCGATTTTGGGGGTGTTGTTCGATGGTCTCCGACGACGATGATGGTCTGCCGCTCCTTCTCTCTCTCTACGGTATCTCTCTCTCTCTCTCTACGTTCTCTCTCTCTCTATGGTCTCTCTCTCTCTCCGGTCTTTCCCCCTCTCTCTACGGTCTCTCTCTCCGATGATGATGATGGTGGCGGTGGTGGCGGTGGTGGCGGAGATGTGGTGGTGGAGGTGGAGGTGGTGGCGGGGATGTGGGGGTGGAGGTGGGGAAGAAGGTCTGTGCGGTGAAGAGGCAGAGGTCTGTGTGGCACAGACTTGGGACAATGTCTGGCTGGTGAAGAGGTCTCGCAGACCTTTTTTAATGAAAGGTCTGCGAGAAAACAAACAAGCTGCAACATCCAAACATCTGCGCGCGTCTGCGCGGCGCAGACATAAGTGCCCAGAAGTGCTTCTGGCCAAAAAACAAACAACACCTAAAATTTTCAGCCCTCAATGGTGGAAAATTGACATCATCCATTGGAGGCACTGAATTTTCTTCTTTAACCTCAACATGTGGCTTGTCTGACTTTGTGGAATCAGATTCATCGCCAAGTTTCTCATAAAACTTCTTAACAACCCACATTTGGTTGTCATGGTTAGCTCTCTTTTTATAAAAAAATTGTCTTTGAACACTCACCAACTTCATATGTTGAATTTTCAAAAACTTTGAATTTTTCAGTTGGCGGTTCATTTTTCTCAACAATCTTTTCTTTCAGTTTAGAAACAACTTCCTGTTTGATGTTGGTTGCCTTCGGACAGTTCCAGGCAATGTGTCCAACTTCTTGACATCTGTAACAGGTTCTTGTCTCCTTTCTTTGATAAGCTCCATTCTTCATTTTCTCTTGCTTATTGGTAAGGAATTCTCTGTTTGATTGCTTCCAGAATGAACTTTTTGATTCCTCTTCACAACTTGTCCCTGAAACAAATTTTATATTTGTTTTAGAAATTTTTTTCATTTTTATAATTTTCAGGTGGAATAAAACCTAAACCTTTCTTCTTGAAATTACCGTTATGGTTTGGTTTCTTTTGAAAACCAGAACCAGAACTGTAACCTTTTTTCTTGTTTAACCGTTGTTGAACTCTTGAAGTGTACTTTTTAGGTTTTTCAGTAAGATTTAAATCTTTTATTTCAGAAATATTAATTTCTGTCATTTTGAAAACCTTTTTGATCTTTTCAATTTGAACACTTCTTATTGGAAATTCTTTATCAGAATATAATTTGTCAGAATCATTCAAAGTATATGCAACTTCAAATGTTTCATCATTCAAATTAGATTTTGATAGCAAAAATTCTTTACTATAAACCCTTTTAACCGACGTCTTTGAACTGTTGACAAACGAACTCGAACTTCCAGACTCGGATTTTGACTCAGACTCCTCATCTTTATCCAACACCTGATCTACCACCTTTTTATTAACTCGGACTCATGATCAGTGTCAGATGATGTAAAAGCAACGTCAATGTTTTCTGGTAAATCATCGGTTATATTAGACTTTAACTTTATATTGACTGCCTTTTTGACTTGCTCCTCATTTGGTTTTCTAGGAGAATAACCTTCCCAGATCGGAGGCGGACACTTGTTATAACTAACACTCTGTTTCTTACCAGTATCCTTCTTCTTTGGCTTCTCATTATCTTGAAATGCTTCAAAACCTGCAACAGTTGGATAAATTCTATCAATCAAATAATCAGAACTAGAATAACTTTGCAACAATCTTCTAATTCTTTCATTTTCAATCTTCTCAGTCTCCAACTCTTGCTTTAGCTGTGCACACTCCTCAATGTAATGATTAATAGCTTTCTGCTTTGACATCAGTACCGCATTCATCATAGTCAACGCATCTTCTCTCTCAGAATTCGTCTTTTGAAGACCTTTCACTGTTCTATTTAGCACATCATATGATTCTTTCACATAATTGAGATTGAACAATAATTGTTCTTTCATCTTGTCAAATTCTTCCAACTTTTCATCTTTCTCTTTGCAATGCTTGCAAGATTCCAAGCATTTAAGACACGGTTTGATAACTTCAACAATCTTCTCCACTTCAATAATTTTTTCAACTTCAACTATCTTCTCAACTTCGATCACTTTCTCAACTTCAGTCTCCTGCTCATCTTCAATCATTTTCTCAGCTTCAATTACTATCTCAGCAACTTTAACTTCTTCACTTTGTTCAGACTTCTCTTCCTGAACAACACTCTCACTTTGTACATTTATCTGTTCTTTTGCTGCTCGTCTCTCCTTCAGCTTCTTCACTCTATCTGCAAAATAAAATTCAAAACTTTCAGAAGATAAATGAACTTTTGCAACATTAATATGCATTTCTTCCTCATCATCACTATCATCAGTTTGAGATTGATCAAAAATTATTGTCTTTTCTGAACTATCATCTGAAGAACCAGAATCAGATGGTGTTTGATAAAAAACTGTTGTTCTTTCTGAGCTTTCATCTGATGAAACAGACTCTCCTTCTTGATTTTTCTCATCACTAGCAAACACTTTCATCCATTCTGTCAACAGATCAGGCTCTTGAACTATTTGTGCAATGAGAGCTACAACTTTTGAATCAGGTGGAATGTATTTATCCCAGCTGAAACCTTCTGCAACTTTTTCATCATCTTGATCAATGATACCATAATAAGCTCTTTTATTTGCATCTTCGATCATTTTTGCATGTGCAGTTTGTGGTTCTTTTTGTTGATGTGGTTGATGAGCAACTTGTTGATATATTGCTTTCCGATAATAATCATCTTTTCCAAACGGATTCTGTGCTCCACTTGCTTCTCGATTTTTACATTCTCTCTTGAAATGTCCTTTTTCCCTGCATCGAAAACAAGTAACTTTAGATTTATCAAAACCCAAAGTAGATACATTAGCATCCATAAAATCATTTCTTCCTGTAATCATTTTGAATTTTTCAGCTCTTCTCAAAACACTTGCTAAACACCATTTTATATCCATCAGCTCCATTTCTTCAGCATTGATCTAATCGTAATCCTCTTTTGTCAACATAGGATTTCCAATCTTTCCAGCAACCAATCCTTCATATGATTCCAACACATTGGTTAGCAATGACATATGACTTTTGGCCACTTCTTCTGAAAAATTTTGACCATTCTGAAGATGTAACGCAATGTTACAATTTAACACATGACCATTGTTGCTGTTTGAATTTTGAACTTGATGACTTGAACTTGAAACTTTTGGATTAACACTTGGATATGAAGAGAATCCACTGCTGCTGCTGTTTGAGTTTTGATTGATTGATTCAGATGAATTATCAACACTGAAAGCAGTTTGGATTTTCGGACTTGCTTCGAAATTCTGAACACTCCCTTTGTAATACATGTTAACATCTTGTTGTGCATTTGAATTGTTCATTCTTGCAATCTTTTGCTGTTCCAGATCTTGGCCTTCAATCTTTTCAATGAATTGAGAAATCGTCAACCCATCATATTCTCCAGTGTTCTTTAAAATCATCAAATACGTACCCCACTCTTTCTGAGGTAAAGCATCAGCTAATTTATCAACCCATTCCTCTCGCTCTTTATTTATACTCAACAATGACATTGAACGAACTAGGTGACAATATCTTTCAATCAACTTCTTTGTATCTTCTCCCGGAAAACTCGAAAACAAATCAAATTCTTTCTTTAGCAATGCTTTCTTGCTCTTGATCATTTTCTCACTTCCCTCAAACTTAGTTTTGAGCGCATCCCAGATCGATCGTGAAGTATTGTCATGTTGAAGCAATATGAAGATGTCTTCTTTAATAGCTTGCTGTAGCAGACTGATCATCATCTTTTCTGCTTTATACATGTCTCGTTCTTTGTCATTTAGTTCAGAAATTGCTTTGATAACTCCCAACTCAGTATGTGGTCTAACATACTTTTTCTCTATACATTCCCAAGATCTCAAGTGAGTTGCCTGAACCCAATTCTCGAAACGATCTTTCCGTCCATAATACTCTTCAATGCCCATAAGCTTCGGGGGGTTTTTGTAAAGTTCCGGTCTCATTTTCCATGTTCATGCTTTGAGCAATGGCAGCTGGAGTAGTCGGTGATGTTGCAAACGCATTATAGAATTCCTCTTCCATGGTTCAATAACAAGTTTTTCAAAACTAACACTTTCAAGCGAAATAGTACTTCAAGCGAAATCATCTCAAACGAAATAACCAGTTCAAGTGAAATTACCAACACAACAGTTTCAAACGGAATACCCAGTTCAAACGGAATCCCTAATTTTGTATGAACTTTTCAAACGGAATCACAACTTGAAACGAAATCACTTATTTCGTTTGAAACTCTCAAGCGGAATTACAATCTTGAAGCAAAATAAGGCTATCTCAAGCGGAATTAGGCACAAATTCAAACGGGATTACGCTGATGTCATCATTTCGATCTGAACTTTGTCAAATTGATCAAGTTTTAAGTCGTTTTAAGATCTGAAACTTTCAAGGATTTGTTAAAACACAAATGCGTGTATTATGTGAGAAATTCAAAACATTTTGACCGTGAAAACTTGTTAATTTTGAAAGAAAGGTGTAGAAAACAGAAATTTTAAGCTGAATCGGTAAGAACTCCTCCTCCTGAGCTCTGATACCACTTGTAGGATCATGTACGGACCTGAAACGAGTCGATCAGAGGCGTTCTAAACAATATGAAAGGCGGAAGCAGACATATTGTGTGTGATTCAACAAGATATTCACTTTAACTGTTGTTCTGATTAACTTGACAAAGTTTTACAATGAAACAACACTTCGGCAGCACTTCGGCTCCGGAAACACACATACACGAATGACTCAAACGAAATCAGGTGACACATATATATAGGCCAGCTAATTCCGCTTGAACTGGTTCAAACGAGATTACATTCAAGCAGAATTACTAGTTCAAACGAGTTTACCATTTCAAGCGGAATTAACAAAGTGATTTCGCTTGAAATGCACTTGTTGATTTCAAATGGAATTACTCTATGTAATTTCATTTGAACTTGCATGTAGACCTATTTTTGACAAATTTCTCGTATTACGTGCCCTGATCTATCTATATACATACAAGACTCGATACAAGACGAAGTCGACAGACGCATGCACTAACACTACCTGTACTTACCGTCATCCTGTTGGGATCACATGTCAATTTTGTGTTCACTTCAACCTTTACGGCCACTTTACTGCGAACTGCCGTACTGGTCCCCGCCAAGCTCAAGCTCAAGTTCAAGCTTCTTCACTGCCAGCTCCTCTTCCCGCTCCACAGGGTCAACAAGCAGCTCCTACTCACGCAAGAGCCTGCTTTGCTTGTGGTGACCCTAACCACTTCGCAAACGTCTGCCCGAACAGAGTGATGAAGCAAGAGCCACAACAGCAACCAGCGCAACAACGACATCAACAGCAGCAGCCTCAGCAGCAGCAACCAGCTCAACAAGCAGCCCGTGGGCGTACATTCAACATCAACGTTCGCTAGGCGCAAGCAGACAACAATGTGGTTAATGGTACGTTTCTTGTCAACGGTATAATGCTTCATGTTTATTTGATACTGGAGCCAATAACTATTTTCTATCGTTAGAATTCGAAACGCTCCTAAAACCTAAATTCGCTAATCTCCCTTCGACATTCGACGTAGAAGTTGCCACTGGAAGAACCGTCACTGTTCATTCTGTTCTCCGTGATTGTACACTTGAACTCAACAATCACGTTTTCCCTATCGATCTAATCCCGATGCAGCTTGGTAGTTTTGATATCATAGAACCACTTGGGGTGTCCCAGTGAGCAAGTATCTCCGAAAGAAGTCGCATCGAAGGATCTCAAACTCATGTCGTGTATCCAAGCGAGCAAGTATCTCCGAAAGAAGTATAAAGCTTTCTTGGCACACATCGTAGTAGCGGAGGAAAAGGAAAAGAAGGCAATGGATAAGGTGCCTGTGGTTCGTGATTTTCCTATTGTATTTCCTGACGATTTACCTGGTTTACCCCCGAGTTGTGATATTGATTTCCGTATCGACCTCATTCCTTGAGCTAATCCTGTTGCTAAATCTCCCTATCGCCTCGCTCCATCTGAAATGCGCGAACTCTCGAGACAACTCCAGGAATTGCTTGATAAAGGCTTTATTCACCCTAGCACCTCTCCTTGGGTAGCACCTCTCCTTGGGGCACACCTGTCCTTTTCGTTAAAAAAGAAGGATGGATCGTTCCAGATGTGCATCGATTATAGGGAATTGAATAAGCTGACCATCAAGAATCATTATCCCCTGCCCCGAATCGACGATTTGTTTGATCAATTGCAAGGCGCTACGTGTTTCTTGAAGATCAATTTACGCTCAGGCAATCACCAGTTACGAATCCAGGAGGAAGATATACCCAAAACCGCATTCAGAACCCGATTCGACAGCTACAAATTTTTCATTATGCCCTTTGGTTTAACCAACGCACCCGCGGTTTTCATGGATCTGATGAATAGCGTGTGTAAACCCTTCCTCGACCATTTTGTCATCGTGTTTATCGAAGATATCCTGATCTATTCGAAGTCGAAAGCCGAACACGCGCAACATCTACGTTTGGTTCTCGAATTACTCCATGGGAATCGACTCTATGCCAAGTTCTCCAAGTGTGAATTCTGGCTAGAGGAGGTTCAATTCCTCAGTCACATCGTTAATAGTCAGGAATTCACGTCGACCCCGCAAAGATCGAAGCTGTTAAGAGTTGGGCTACACTGAAATCCCCATCCGAAGTTCCTTGGTTCCTCGGATTGGCGGGCTATTACCGCCGATTCATCGCAGATTTCTCTAAAATCTCCGTGCCGCTTACCTCTCTCACGCATAAAGATAAGCCTTTTGTTTGGGGAACCGAACAAGAGCAAGCCCTTCAGACTCTCAAGCATATGCTCTGCAATGCTCCTCTTCTCGTGTTACCCGACAGAAACGATGACTTCGTAGTCTTTTGCGATGCCTCTAACCTCGGTCTCGGTTGTGTCCTCATGCAACGAGACAAGGTTATCGCGTACGCCTCTCGTCAGCTCAAGATCCACGAGAAGACCTATACAACCCACGATCTCGAGCTTGGCGCAGTTGTTTTTGCGTTGAAGATTTGGCGCCACTACCTTTATGGTATCAAGTGTACGGTCTTTACCGACCATAAGAGCCTGCAACATATCTTAAACGAAAAGGAACTGAATATGCGCTAACGCCGATGGGTTGAACTCCTCAACGATTACGACTGTGAGATTCGTTACCATCCTGGCAAAGCAAATGTCGTTGCCGATGCTCTAAGCCGATGAAGCTATTTGCATAGCGTTCGTAATACTCACGCCTAGCACGACCTCAAAGCCTTAATTCATGACGCTCAGCACGCCTGCTTCATTGAGAATACCTTGCGAGATGAAATGAAGAAGTGTGGTGCTGAAACCCAATTTGTCACCAAATCGAACGGTATTTATTACTATCCCCATCGCATCTGGATTCCAAGTCGTGTAACGCCCCAAAATTCGAATGTTTATATTCGCCTTATGTTCTACTATAATATAACCAGAAATCAACAACTAGGATATTTAACCTAGTTAAGTGTATGGTAAAAACTATTAAAGGATGAAAGTTGTGCCAATTATGTTTTAGTGGCAAACATGAGGGACTAAAGTAGGATAAGATGAAAGTTGAATTATTAAAGTAAAAATTTAACACACACAAACACACACTTTGTGTGTGTTCTGGAACGATCAGAAGAACACAAGGGGGAGCCAAACCCTAATTATGAAAGATCATCAAATTGAAGGGTGAATCGAGGCATAAATTGATGAATGAACATGAATTAATGATCACCTACACGAGGGGATCATGAGGTATGTTTCAAAATTTAGATTGGTGATCTTGTATGAAGTGGGTTATGTAGTAATTCGCGAATTTGTATGAAATTAGGCATGAATATTGGTTAGAATCATCATATAGAAGGTTAATTATGTTAATCCTGCTCACTAGAATGATTTGAAGTGAAACCCACTTGATGTAGGATTATGATGAAACTTGATGATCATGAAGGTGAAAAGAATTGATGTAATATTGAATTATGAATTAGAGTAAATTGATAAATGAACTTGATTTAGAATGAAAGCTATGTAAAATTTGTGGAATTTGATGATCATGATATGAACTAGTAATATCATGCATGAAATACTTGTACTATGTGCATAGAAAGTAATATGCACACCAAATGTATGATGAAATGTCTAAGTGTAGTTAGGAGGTGAAATGATATGAAACGGATTGATGTATATAGCGCCGTTCGTATAGCTTATTAGAATGTTACGGATATATGAGGATAAGCCGAAAGCTCATATGATGAATTGTTGACGTCTGAAAGTCAACTATGCATAAGAAGCATGATTGGATTTGTTGTTGTAAAGTTAGGATTATAGGAAGTTGTATGGTACATGTTATGTCACAACACGTTATATGGAATGGCCTGATGAATTGCAAGATTTTAAAAGGATATGAATTTGGTTATATGTCTTATGCTAGTTAGAAGTGACTAATGAAAGTCAAATGTGAAATATGCGATTGATATGATCGTTAACATGTACAGTTGTGTATGCTAACGAGAATGTGATTTCGGTGACATGAAAGTATAGGAATCATGTCGAGATGGACTCAAGCATGAAAGGCTAACGGGTCAAGAGGAGGCAAGGAAACGGATACAAACATGGATGCATAAGGTAAGTGATTTTCCGAAATCACTTCTTAGTTGGTTTAAGTAAGGTAGCGTCTAATTAATAAAGCATGATGACGATTGAATATGGTTTTGTTTGCATGAAAACGATTATTGTAGCTAAGTAGTCAGATCGGATCAAAATGAGGTCTTGTTGAGACAATGGGATAATGCCAAAGTAATGGCTACGAAATTATAACCGGGTAATGGGTAAAACTGTTCATAAGTACGTTAATTGAGAAACGGAGACGTGGATTAATAGTCAAAAGACTAGGCCGTGAGTTATGACTAATGGATAAACAATTTCGTGAATGGAAATTTTATTAACAAAGTTGATTTCGTAAGAATTGAATGAAAAGAATGAGTTTAACGCACACCGGGAATCGGGTGTGTAAACTTTAAGTACGAAACTCCGAATCATGTAAAAATATTATAGTTATAATGATCTTGTAAGTTTTGGGTTAGAATAAATGTGTTGTTTGATGAAAATATGAACGGGTCAAAATGATGAATTTGATTGTAAGCCGAATGCTTAAAAATTTAGAATTTCTTTTACTTTGAATGTTGAATTTTATCTCCCTATAGTGGAGAATCAAATTACGATCACGTAGGAAGAAACGAATCGTAAAACGGATGGGTAAATCGAAAGTTATGCAAGTTTTATGGTTTTTATGTTTGAGTATTTTGAGTTGGGAATCTGCAGCTCAAGAAAAATGAGTTTCTGTCGAAAAAGGGGCTTGGCATCGCGCGACGCCCACCCCTTATACCCGTCGCGTACGGCGATGCCCTAAATTTCCGAAATTTGTTTGAATTTTGTTGTTTTGACCCATGAAATTTGTTTCTATGCATTATTAAGTTATCAAAACCATTTCTTGTTTGATTTCGCATCCAGACTCGATGTTTTAATGATTTCCAATGTCCCATAATTTATTTTAAAGCCGGACTAGAACTCAAGTGATGTTATGAGCCTCTGAATTACGAAAGTATGGATTTTCCTTTCGTGTTAGTGAAGGAAGTCTATAAGTAATCGAGTATAAGAATGAGTGGATATGTAGGATGGTAAGTATAGAATTTAAATCATGTAAGTCGTGATTATGTAAAGGTATATGCATTTAAGTGATTAAAAGTGGTAAGCGAGAGCTCGTATGTATGTGTGGATATGTGAATGTGTGCGTATATATATATATGCAGGTGTGTATGTTTGTATGTATGTAGGAATTAGGAATGTTTACATGTGTGAATGTGAGATGTTTTAAAGGCATAGATGAATGTTTTCAACACACTTGGACATTGATGTTTACTAATGTTGTGCTTGAGATATGAAGGCAATGCAGGTATGAGCTTGTCGGGTTATGAAGGATTAAGCCGAATTTGGGATAAGAGAGTTTAAGAGAATGCTTAAATGAATCTATGTTTACATCATAGATTGTTAAACGACTCCCTATTATGTAGAATAATGTCGTATGGTGTGTTAATGACTAATGAATAAGTTGTATGTGATGTCCACAGGTATCGCACGGAAATTCTTCTATCACTAACGAAGACATGTGGGCATAGATCGAGTCATAGAGCGCGGATTGTAAAGAGAAATGGTCGCGTAGTTTGAATTATGCATCGCTTGAAGCGTTAATTTTTCATATGAGTGTTGTATATTCCTTCTAGAAAACGTTTTAACATTATGTAATTGGGCCCTCACGTAGGTAATGTGGTTAATGAAGAAAAGAAATTTTAAGACTCGTTTTCCGCTGCGTCGTTATTATGATTAAACGTGTTTGGGTCTTACAAGTTGGTATCAGAGCCCTGGTTTGAGGGAAATCAAGTATGGGGAGGTAAATACTTGAACTCAAACCTGTGTGCTCTTGTGACAAGGAACCCGTACAATCCGAGACTCGATCAAGATCTAAGGGTAGAAGGAAAGGTAAGTATGTACTTAAGTATGTATTTGAAGAAAACTAACAGCATGTTATGTGTAAGGTATGCATAATTGCTTGGAGGGGATGATCCGTGAATGCGGTCTAGGATCGGCACCAAGGCATATGATAAGACAAATTGACCCCAGGTACGTAAATTTAACCTGTGGGTGCATGTAACGGTAAAATCTATCAAGAGAAGGAAAATTTTAAATGAAATATAATAATAGAATGGTAATGAAGTTTTGAAAATGTTACACGTGCCGAAACCTAATTCTTCGGACATAAGGTGACGATTACACGAAGACACGAAACTAGTATGTGGATTGTGTACCTGGCCAGTACACAAGAAACATATGACGTTCATGAGACCGTGATAATTGTTACATGTATGTCCGTTAGAATTAGGTAGTAGGTGGACGTGAGGGTGAAGGGAAATGTAAGACTTCGAAGGATTTGAAAGTACCAAATAAACATGAAAGGAACGAAAGATATGAATGATATGTTAGAATCCGCGAGACGGATTCAAAACATGAAATGAATGAAAGATATGTTAGAACCCGCGAGACGGATTCGAAACATGAAAGGAATGAAAGATATGAATGATATGTTAGAAACCGCTAGACGGTTTCGAAACATAGAAGGGAATGAATGATAGAACGAAAAAGTTTGAAATTCGTAAATAGGTACGAATCAAATAAGTAAGAATGAATGACAAGAATAAAAGGCTCAAAATTGTAAGTAATTACAGATCGAACGAGTAAATATTCTTTAAGAAGTGGATATTTTTCAAGTTATGTTTTGAACTTATATATATATATGTATATAAATATGAATATAAATATGCTCATGTCATGTATGCAAGAATGGTTGAAAGGATAAATGGGTCATACGGGTCAGATGGTGATCGCCCTTTTGAACCCGATATTTAATGTTTTGATTTGTTAAGTTTTATACTTATAGGTGACCATAATGTATGGGCACGCAATGTCACAATTGGAAAGAAATAACCATCGTAAGTTATGGATAACAAATCAAAGGTTTTGATTCGCGCAAGGTATGTACAAAGGTTATGATTTCTTTTAAGTAGAGGCTTATAGCTCGACTAGAGAGGGATATGCCAAAAATGGGTAGTTGGTAGACATATGGTCAAAATGTATTTTACAATTGGATTCTGAACAGTTAAACAAAGTAAGTAATAGTTATTAAACAAGTAATAGTAAAATTAGTATGAAGTATTTGATTTACTATGTAGGTAAAACCAATGAAATCTATTGTAGTAATAAGAAACCTTAGTTAAAAGAAATAAGCTTTGAGCAAGTTACGTGATAGATATAGTACTAAATGACTCTTGCGGGTCAAAATGAATGACGAGCTACGACCAGAACAATAACTTATGTATGGACGGGAAGGGTAAGTTTTGCAAGAAGTACTGAAAGGATGTATTAAAGTCTTTGTATGTAAGAATGAATGGAAAGAAGTACAATCGTGTACTTAATTACATCCATGATAATTAAGAAACGCCAGTTTAACCTTGAAAAGTCAACTGCAAGGGTCGGTGAAATAATTAACAAAATGAAAGAATTGTAGGTGTTTAAAATACCAAACAGAATAAATTTGGAAAGAATGTAATAATGACAAGTACCGATGGAAAATACTAACTTTGATGCTAGGCTTGTTGGCCATGTTCATTTAAACAAGATGTTGTTGGAAGGATGCCCATGAGCGGAAGCCCATTCATGAAAGGAAGGGATCGAACAGGCCTTGACACGGACTCATTCAGAAGCGGGCCAATCCGGTTTGCAGATCGTTAATATATGCAATGAAATCAAGGTTAGTAAAATGTTTAACCCATGTTGGATAGGTATGAATTGGTAGAACGAAAACGACCTACGAAATGAATGATAGAATAGGTATGATATGGTATGGGATGTATGATCCTTAATAGTTGACATAAGAAGAAAATTTTGTCATTAAAAAGGAAATCTCAAACGTTTTGAATGAAAGTTCTGGGTATTGATTAAACTTAGGTGTGATGAAATTGTACGACACGCTACTTATGTTGAATAAGTAGTGCATGATGTGAGAGCATTAGTAATGAATGAGATGACTTGAAGGTAATGTAAATGTATGCATGGTACAAGTAACTGTAGAAAACGTAGAACGGTGTTTAACCTTGGAGCTAAGCACGAATATGGGAACACGAAATAGTAGTTTTGTTGTAATAACAAAAAAAAAGAATTTAATGTTATATAATATATGTATGGAATGTAATCTTAAGAGATGAGATGAAGGTAATAGGTCCGTTATATAGGGATCATGCGAATGTATGTATTATTACAAGTCTGAAAAAGTATGTATTTTGACCTGTTACTAACGGGTCAAGGAAATGAGAATAGTATGTGAAAGTATGGATTGTTAGAAAGAAGTCATAAGCATTCTCGTGTTGTAGAAAACTTCCCGGATGAACTGAATTAAAAGTTGGACTAGAATTGGTCTAGTAAAAATGTCACACCCCGATTTGCAGCGGAAGAAAAAAAACGTGGGATGCAACAGACACCTCTGGTACAAGCACATTGTGTATAAAGACACTACACTTTATTAATTACAAAAATGTTGATTACATACTACATGTATGTTACAACTGCGTGTTCCCATGAACCACATAAGTCTTCTAAGTCGCATGCGTCTATCTCAATATTTGTCAATAAACACGTCTTGAACAATATACACGGATCACATCAGTCTCAAGTTACCTGAAATGCATGTTAGTTTTAAAAAGGGTCAGCTAAACGCTGCTGGTGAGTTCCACTGGTTTGGTTGTTTCGTTTCAAAATGTATCAACATGTTTAATTTCACATATTACGGTTCATAGATGGAATTACACGAGTGTCACAAGTGAAACCTAGACTGTTTTAATCGTACTGTGTCACACAGACACTTAATCGCACCACCTGTATCACATGCAGTTTAATGCCCTCGGGTAGTTATGTCTAACAGCATAACCTGGTTAGGACGCGTGCAGTTGCCTGGCTGCCGGCCGCACCTGTCCCGCGGGCAACTGGGTTTGTCAGACCAATAGTACTATCCACTGCCCACGGCTTACGTTAATCACTTGTATCGGGGCTAATATCGTGTGTTAGATAATTCACATCATAGCAAGTTGGTGTAATTAACACATTTTGTAACATGCAAATCACCCCAGAAAATAGTAAAACAGTTTAAAAGTGGGGGAAGGGAACTCACAGTGCAAATAGTAGTCTCGGCTAAAGAGTGTTTAATCAACGAAATCAGCTTTAATAGCACACATGCAAGTAAGGACTCAAATCAGTATCTAAGTCGGTAATGGTTATAACTTGGATTTGGTCAGGAGTTTTCACCCCGGATTGAGTCTATAGGACACGGGTATGGTGATGGAGGTCAGGGTAGTATTAGTTTTCAGTTTGGCTTCCGGGCACCGGTTCGCGTGCCAGTCAATGTCAGTAGTTTAACGTGTTCGGATAATGGTACGGGAATACCAATAGTGCCAACACGTTGTTATTTAAGAATGATTAATTTTTCATTAAGGGAGTTTGGGTGTTTGGGGAGTCCAGGTTGCCCAATTTTGAGTTTCCGTTTCCACCGTCGGGAATTTTCCCGAACTGGTATTGGACACACCCCAAGTGTCCACTCCGCCCTTGAATCTCCCAGAATATTCCCCGTGTTCCAATTATAGTATTTGTCTGGTTGGGTCAGTTCCCAGTTCCGGCAGGTTCGTTACACGGTAAACTGCCGAAATTGATTTAAAATAACCCATTTTTAATCCCAAAAATTTCCATTTTATCTATAATTTGAATAAAATTCTGAAAATTTTTGTATAACTCAGTAAAAATCTGTAGAATATGGGAAAATTTTCTGGGAATTTATTTTGGCATTTTACTTGTCTAATTAAATTATTTATAAAACCATAGTTAACCACATAATTAACATTAATTACCATCATTGATCCAAAAATTCCCAAAAACATTCCTGGACATCCCTTATGTTTCCAGAAACATCTCCAAAAATTTTAAGATTTTTCCGATTTCGTTTCAGTGCGTTTCCGGCTACCGAAAATTCGCAAAAACGTGGATTTTTAACCCAAATCAAAACTCCACCAATGGACTCCTAATTTTCCCAGAACATTACTAATATGTTCCTTAGTGTCTCTGTAAAATTTGGTGATTTATTGAATCCGTTTGGTATTTTAAAATAGTCAAAATTTCACCAAAAATCGTAGAAAATTCCAAAAATTCTAAAATTTTACGTGGACTTTCCTGACACTACCCTTCATCACCACAACAAAGTTTAGCTCAATTCAAGTATCACGGACCAAGTTATAGTCCGAACAATATTCTGCCTAGTCTAGATTCAAGTTTCGGGTCATATACCTAGCGATTCCTTCGATTTCGAGCGTTCCTTGTGAGTCCAGAAGTATGTGTGGGCTATATTTAGTACCTACACATCAAGTACAATCCAAATATGCTAGAACTTAGATCAATCAAGCTTTATTTCATTGTTTTTCGGTTAATCGACTAGTTAAGCGATTTCTGTCGAATAGGTGTTGATTAGGGTATCAAACCCCAATGATTTGTAACCATGGCTGCCATATAACACCAGGGAATCCATATGGTGTTCATATTCAGCCCATAAACATGTTTAAACTTCCAAAAATCATGGATTAAAAAGGGTTTTCATGGCCTAAACCATGTTTAATCAAGAAACCATGCTTAAAACCTTATGGATTTGAGTTAATACCTTTGATTTTTTGAAGTTTCTTGTGAATTCAGCTGGGTTTTATGAGAAAGAAGCAGAAATTTGGGAGGATTTTGTGTGAAAATTGAAAGAAAAATGAAAAAAGAAAAATATATATATGGGGGGGGGGGGGGAGTGGCGGTTTGGGTGGGCCCCCCTAGGGCCACCTCGTGCTTCGTATAGCGCGCTAAAAGATGATGTTTATCTTCCATTGAGTGTTTAGGTTCGTTTACGGGTCCCGGACGCGTTCTTGATTTGCGTGACGGACTCCGTTTCGCGCATAATTAGTGTCAAAAGACTCGGTTTTAAAAATCATGCATAACCGTCTTGAAATCCGAACCCAGTTACGTTTTAATCATAAAAGACTCGTATTAGAGTGGTTTAAGTGTTTTTAAGCTTGATCGATCGTTCCTAGCACGTTTGATTGCCTTATGTTATGCCTGAAACGAAGGCGTTTTCCTAACCGGGAAGCTGCTTCGTTTTGTGTGCCCGATCTCTGATTGTCTTCAAACCTTATGTCACAGTCTATGGCACAAAACTAAGTTGTTCCTGGAACTCGAAATCTTAAATGATGCTACCGATAACCTAATAATCAATGTCAAAGGTTTAAAGTGCTGTTAAATGGAACACTCCCGTTTAACACGTGTTTCTAGGCTAAGGATATCAACTTCCCACTGTTGGTCCTTATTAGTGTCATGTTAGTCATAACGTGTTCTCGTATTCCTCCGAGACATAACAGATATTAGTTAATCAAGCATATAAGTCACACATGTTTTTAGGGTTTTCGCGAAATTAAAGTGGTAAATGTGCTTTACAGTTTTGGACCGTTTAGGGTGTACCTGGTTTCGTCATGGGTGTCACAAAAATAAGAAAGGTTTCGGGGACGAAACCTCCTTTAAGGGGTAGACTTGTAACGCCCCAAAATTCGAATGTTTATATTAGCCTTATGTTCAAGTATAATATAACCTGAAATAAATAACTAGGCTATTTAACCTAGTTAAGTGTATGGTAAAAACTATTAAAGGATGAAAGTTGTGCCAATTATGTTTTAGTGGCAAACATGAGGGACTAAAGTAGGATAAGATGAAAGTAGAATTATTAAAGTAAAAGTTTAACACACAAAAACACACACTTCGTGTGTGTTTTGGAACGATAAAAAGAACACAAGGGGGAGCCAAAACCTAACTATGAAAGAACATCAAATTGAAGGGTGAATCGAGGCTTAAATTGATGAATGAACATGAATTAATGATCACCTACACGAGGGGATCATGAGGTATGTTTTACAATTTAGATTGGTGATCTTGTATGAAGTGGGTTATGTAGTAATTCGTGAATTTGTATGAAATTAGGCATGCATATTGGTTAGAATCATCATATAGAAGGTTAATTATGTTTAATTTTGCTCACTAGAATGATTTGAAGTGAAACCCACTTGATATAGGATTATGATGAAACTTGATGATCATGAAGGTGAAAAGAATTGATGTAATATTGAATTATGAATTGTGTATTAGAGTAAATTGATAAATGAACTTGATTTAGAATGAAAGCTATGTAAAATTTGTGGAATTTGATGATCATGATATGAACTAGTAATATCATGCATGAAATACTTGTACTATGTGCATAGTAAGTAATATGCACACCAAATGTATGATGAAATGTCTAAGTGTAGTTAGGAGGTGAAATTATATGAAACGGCTTGATGTATATAGTGTCGTTCGTATAGCTTATTAGAATGTTACGGATATATGAGGATAAGCCGAAAGCTCATATGATGAATTGTTGACTTCTGAAAGTCAACTATGCATAAGAAGCATGATTGGATTTGTTGTTGTAAAGTTAGGATTATAGGAAGTTGTATGGTACATGTTATGTCACAACACGTTATATGGAATGGCCTGATGAATTGCATGAGTTTAAAAGGATATGAATTTGGGTATATGTCTTATGCTAGTTAGAAGTGACTAATGATAGTCAAATGTGAAATATGCGATTGATATGATCGTTAACATGTACAGTTGTGTATGTTAACGAGAATGTGATTTCGGTGACATGAAAGTATAGGAATCATGTCGAGATGGACTCAAGCATGAAAGGCTAACGGGTCAAGAGGAGGCAAGGAAACAGATATAAACATGGATGCATAAGGTAAGTGATTTTCCGAAATCACTTCTTAGTTGGTTTAAGTAAGGTAGCGTCTAATTAATAAAGCATGATGACGATTGAATATGGTTTTGTTTGCATGAAAACGATTATTTTAGCTAAGTAGTCCGATCAGGTCAAAATGAGGTCTTGTTGAGACCACGGGATAATGCATAAGTAATGGCTACGAAATTATAACCGGGTAATGGGTAAAATTGTTCATAAGTACGTTAATTGAGAAACGGAGACGCGGATTAATAGTCAAAAGACTCGGCCATGAGTTATGACTAATGGATAAACAATTTCATGAATGGAAATTTTATTAACTAAGTTGATTTCGTAAGAATTGAATGAAAAGAATGAGTTTAACACACACCGGGAATCGGTTGTGTAAAATTTAAGTATGAAACTCCGAATGATGTAAAAGTATTATAGTTATAATGATCTTGTAAGTTTTGGGTTAGAATAAATGAGTTGTTCGATGAAAATATGAACGGGTCAAAATGATGAATTTGATTATAAGACGAATGCTTAAAAATTTAGAATTTCTTTTAGTTTGAATGTTGAATTTTAAATCCCTATAGTGGAGAATCAAATTACGATCACGTAGGAAGAAACGGATCGTAAAACAGATGGGTAAATTGAAAGTTATGAAAGTTTTATGGTTTTTATGTTTGAGTATTTTGAGCTAGGAATCTGCAGCTCAAGAAAAATGAGATACTGTCGAAAAAGGGGCTTGGCGTCGCGCAACGCCCACCCCTTATACCCGTCGCGTACGGCGACGCCCTAAATTTCCGAAATTTGTTTGAATTTTGTTGGTTTGACTCATGAAATTTGTTTCTATGCATTATTAAGTTATCAAAACCATTTCTTGTTTGATTTCGCATCCAGACTCGATGTTTTAATGATTTCCAATGTCCCATAATTTATTTTAAAGCCGGTTTAGAACTCAAGTGATGTTATGAGACTTCGAATAACGAAAGTATGGATTTTCCTTTCGTGTTAGTGAAGGAAGTCTATAAGTAATCGAGTCTAAGAATGGGTGGATATGTAGGATGGTAAGTATAGAATTTAAATCATGTAAGTCGTGATTATGTAAAGGTATATGCGTTTAAGTGATTAAAAGTGGTAAGCGAGAGCTCGTATGTATGTGTGGATATGTGAATGTGTGCGTGTATATATATATATATATATATATATATATATATATATGCATGTGTGTATGTTTGTATGTATGAAGGAATTAGGAATGTTTACATGTATGAATGTGAGATGTTTTAAAGGCATGGATGAATGTTTTCAACACACTTGGACATTGATGTTTACTAATGTTGTGCTTGAGATTTGAAGGCAATGCAGGTATGAGCTTGTCGGGTTATGAAGAATTAAGCTGAATTTTAAGAGAGTTTAAGAGAATGCTTGAATGAATCTATGTTTACATCATAGATTGTTAAACGGCTCCCTATTATGTAGAATAATGTCGTATAGTGTGTTAATGACTAAAGAATAAGTTGTATGCGTTGTCCACAGGTATTGCACGGAAATTCTTCTATCACTAACGAAGACATGTGGGCATAGATCGAGTCATAGAGCGCGGATTGTACAGAGAAATGGTCGCGTAGTTTGAATTATGTATCTCTTGAAGCATTAATTTTTCATATGAGTGTTGTATATTCCTTCTAGAAAACATTTTTGACATTATGTAATTGGGCCCTCACGTAAGTAATGTGGTTAATGAAGAAAAGAAATTTTAAGACTCGTTTTCTGCTGCGTCGTTATTATGATTAAACGTGTTTGGGTCTTACAAGTTGCAATAACCTTCGGGAGATATTGTTGACTGAAGCTCACAAGTCTCGATATTCCATTCATCCCGGTGCCGACAAGATGTACCATGACCTTCGTCTTCGGTATTGGTGGCCTGGAATGAAGAAGGATATCACTATCTACGTTTCGAAGTGCCTGACTTGTTCGAAAGTCAAGGCTGAACAACAAAGACCCTCTGGCTTACTCGTGCAACCCGAGATCCCCATGTGGAAATGGGAGAGTATATCTATGGACTTCATAATGAAACTTCCACGCACGCCATCAGGTCACGATAGCATCTGGGTTATCGTTGATCATCTTACTAAATCTGCTCATTTTCTGCCGATTCAAGAAGACTTTAAGGTAGAACGATTAGCACAGATCTATACTGACGAAGTTATATGTCGACACGGGATACCTTGTGATGTCATTTCTGACCGCAATGGTCGGTTTACCTCACGTCTTTGGGAAACGTTTCAATCTGCTCTCGGTACTACTCTTAATCTAAGTACCGCTTTCCATCCCCAAGCTGACGATCAGACTGAACGCACAATTCATACCCTCAAAGACATGCTTCGCTCGTGTGTGATAGATTTCGGTGGTAATTGGGACACGCACTTACTTTTGGTCGAATTCTCGTACAATAATAGTTATCATTCTAGCATTCAAATGGCACCATTTGAGGCATTGTATGGAAGAAAATGTCGATCGCCCATTGTATGGCACGAGATCGGAGATGCGCAAATTACCGGTCCTAAGCTACTGCAAGAAACGACTGACAAGATCCTCCAGATTCGAGACAATCTCCTGAAAGCTCGGATTCTTCAAAAGAGTTACGCCGATAGACGCCACAAGCCCCTTGAATTTGACGTTGGCGATCACGTACTCCTAAAGGTCTCACCTTGGAAGGGGGTGATCAGATTCGGCAAGAAGGGAAAGCTCGCGCCTCGATATGTTGGACCCTTTAAAATTCTAGAAAGAATTGGCAAGGTGGCCTACAAACTCTGTTAGGATCTGAGTTTGATAAGATTGTGCTTGTTTGAATATAATGAAGATGAATTAAGATTAAGTGCAGCGGAAATAAAGTGGAACAAACTTTCAACACAATCAAAGAGAGAATTGTTTTAAGCAAACATGTTTATCATAGAATCGAATGATTGTATTTATTTACAATAATCAACACTACTGCATGCATGCATACAATCTCCCCCTCAGCCTGAGCTCACAGATGGTTTGTTCGTACAGAATGACTTGTAGAAGAAGAGAGCTAATAGAACAGTACAGGGTACTATTCTATTTATAGTACAGAACAAACCAATGTGGCATCTTTGCTGACATCACCATGAAAGTGACATCTAACCTCCTAACAACATGTAACCACTGATCTAATACAACTACTGTTATTACAAACTACTGATTACAATGAATACAAAAGATAGACTAAACTACTGCTTCCCATTCCACTGTTATACTCCTAGCAGTGCTTTGTGTCTTCAGCAGTACTTGAACCATGACAGTAGATTGAGCATCAGTGTTTCATCTCCAACAGTCTTTAAGTTTCATCAGTTGTTGAAGATCAGCAGTTGATGTAACAAGACAGTAGATAGAGGTCATCAGTTGTTAGGCCACTTTCAAGGGGAAAGAACTGTTGCACACAACTGCTTATTGTGAATCCACTGATCTGATCCAGTTTTGGCTTTATCAACTGTTCCTTTATAGGGTTCAATCCCAACAATCTCCCCCTGGAACAGATGATGGCAAAACTCTTCATTATTCTTGGATCTTTATTGTCTCGTTAAGAGTTCCCTTACTTGACCTTTGAATTGTAATTCAAAGTTCATTGAGTCCTCATCATCCTCATCCCTGCACAGGGGAAGCTCAAGGAGATCTTTCATATCTTCAACACCTAGGCCAAGTGCTGCTTCCCTTGATATTTGCTTCACCACACCATTAGATCTGAGCAGAGTCAATACGTGGGTCTTTTGATCAGACTTCCACTTTAGTTTCTTTGAATCCAATGGGTTTCTTGGGAGAGTTTTTATTGCAGATGAGTTTGGAGATTGAGGCCTGGTGATGACAACTTTTGCAGGGTCTTGATATTGAGCTGATTCTTGTTTTTCTGCCAAAAGTGTCTGAAGAACCATCTTCATAATAAGTTCTTCTTGATCCTTATCTTCTTTGGTTGCTGCATCCATATGCTTTTGTTTCCTTCTTTGATAAAGGATGGCAGCAGGTGGAGCAGTGGATCTTCTGATTGGTAACTTTGGTTGTCTGACTGGAACCACTGCTTCTGGATAATCAGGCTTTTGAGGAGCAGTGGGATCTCTTTTCCTCAACTCTTCCAAACTTTTATAAGTTTCTAACACTTTGTCCTCTGACCACCTTGTAACCTGGTTCCTTGACCCATAATCAGCTGCTATCAGTTCTTCTTTCATTCTTTTTAGCTTTAGTGTTCTTTCAAGTACATTTTTCTTGTAATTAGCCCATACTAGAGGAGTTTGTTTGACCTTTTCTTTAAGCATCTTTTGAATTCTGGCTATCTCTTCTTGTAATTCACTGATAGTCCATTCTTTGTACTGATGCTTTTCTGCTCTATACCTCTTGTAAGCCATGATATATTCAAGGTAGTCTTGCCTCATACTTTCATCATCTTTTTCAGACAATTTTTGGCAAAGATCCTTTGAGAACTGTTCCAAAGTTCTGACCTTGGTGAGCAGGTATTGCAGATTTCTCTGAATCTCTCTGTCAGACTTTCCCTCTGTATCTCTATTGGATATATCTTCTGCTTGTTGGGCCTTTATCTTGAGATACTCTTCTATGTTTTTAGGGAAAGGATAACCTTGAATGGAAGGAAGATTCCTTTTTGCAGGGTCATCTTCAGAGTAAAAGGACTTGATCTCCTCCCTGACTGCTGGAAGATCCAATGGGTATTGTAATCCCACAGGAACAATAGCAGTGTTTGAACTTAGAACTTGAGCTGAGGATAATGGAACAGGGTTTGGAATGGTGACAAGGGTCAGTGGTTGTGTTGATGTTGGAGTCCGGAAGTGTCATCTTCCAGGACAATGTTGGTTACCTTTCTCCTTTTGTGCTATGGAGAGGTTTGTGGTGTTTTGGTGGGTTGAGTGGTGGTGATTGAGAAGGTAGGTGTTTGACTAACAGCTGTTGAAACAACTGGTGTTTCAACCACTGTTGTCATTACAGCAGATGATGTGTCATCTGATGTCTTCTGCTTTTTGGCAGGTGGCTTTTGTGGTGGTGAGGTTCTTTTTGGTATGGCAGTGGATTGAGTGTGTGTTGATGTGGTAGTGATGGCAGTTGTTGGGGGAACATCTGTTGAAACCACTGAAGTACCAACAACTATTGATACAACAGGTGTCTTAACATCTGTTGGTTTGGAGGTTTGATGAGAGGAATTTTTGGGAATTTTGGGAGTATGTTTGATGGTTTTGGAAGGTGTGGTTTTGGGTTGGCTTGCTTTTCTAGTAGGCCTTCTTCTTTTTGGCTTAGGAATAACCCGCTCTTCCTTAGGCTCAGAAGTACCCTGCTCTTCCCTTTCCATCAATACTTTCTTCTCCTGCTCAAACCTTTTAGACCCTTTTATCTCCATTGACTCTTTCATGCCTGCTTTTAAATCAGCAAAGGCATTTTGAGTCTCATCAACCTTTTTAGAACCATCTGGCCTAGGGATTTCTGCAACCAGTTTTGACAATGGATCTGGTTTCATGTATAGGCCATCTTCATATCCCTTCTTCCTTTTCTCCCCCATTTTGGCATCATTAGGAGGATTGTCAACAAAGATGATTGAAGGAGGAGCAGTGCCAGTGGTTTGTAGTAAATGGGCCTTAATTGCCTTGATATCTGCTTGTGTATCCTTGAACCTAGCTTCCATCAAATTTCTGATCTTTTGAATTTGAACTTCATGTTGTTGATCAGCATATTGTCTTTGTTTATGAAGCAGAGGTTGAAACAATTCCCAAAGCTTAGTGGGAGTAGGAGCAGATGATGGAGCAGATGTTGCAGGTGTTGCAGCAGTGGGTGTTGCCTTTTGAGCTTGTAACAACTGTTGCAGCATAGTTTTGATTTCTGCAACAGAGGTGTCAATTTTGTCAACCCTCTCCGTCAATTCTCTCTATTTTAAACTATCACCCAAGTGAATGGGATCATCTGATTTCCCACCAGTGGTGGTTGTATCAGTGTTTGACTTAGGAAAAGTGTCCCAAAAGTCATCCACTGATGCCCCTTGTTCTTGGTACTGGGGTCTTCTTTCTTCAACAGAGGTTACCATTCTAAGCGCACCAGTGAATATTGGATACACACTAGTGGGTATTATGGTTCCCAAAGAAGAAATTGCCTTCAAGGGAGTCTTATTAATGAAACTACTGTCCAAGTGTAAACCAGTGGGTTCAACACTTGTAGTAGCTGCTCCACTTGAACTACTGACAGGAATTACTGGTAATTCCTGCAGTGTAACCTCCTCAGTTATTGGTGGGTTAGCAGAGATAGGGAGCATATTCTCAGTTACAGGTGGTTGAGAAGGACTGATTTCTGTCTGAGCTATATCAAGTGCATCCAACAAAGGTAGTATTGATGGTGGAAGTTGGGCAGTGAGTATGGGTGTGACAAGAGAATTTGCCCCGAGAGCTGGGCTGTGGATGATGGAATCAAGTGATTCCAGAGCATCATAATGTGATGTCCCTGTTGATACAACCTGATCTTTTTGAGAAGAAGCAGGAGGAGTTTGAGGCTCAGGTTGAGATCTTTCATCCAACTGCTGTGAGGAAGTAGCAGCAGTGGTTATTGGTGACTTTTGTGTTGTCATATGTATAATCTCTGGGATCTCATCTTCCAGAGTTACCTTTTTTGTGGGTTTGGGGGGCTTTTGGATATTTTTCTTTTTGGGTCTTTTGGTGATTTTAGGTGTGGGTTTCACAGTAGTGGTTGTGCTGCTGTGATCACCTTGAGCAGTGGGCTCAACAGTAGTAACCTGAGGAGCAGTTGTTGCTGCTAAATTCTGCTCAGGCTCCTCTGTTTGTGTTTTGGAAGGTTTTGACAGCCTAGTAAAAGTTTCAGAAGAAAGGCTGTTTATTTGACAAGGATTTCCTTAGATTAGCACATGTGCATTATCCTTGGAAAATTTCTTTTGTAAGTAAAAACTTAAAAACCTTGGAAACAAGAGAAATGGTTTCTTATTATCTTTTATATTATTAATATTCTTAACCATGTCATTGAAAATTTCCTGGGAGTAGTTAAAATTTTCTTCATTCATAATCGCATAACCCAGATATTGAATTTTCAATGGTATCTCATTGAAAGCAGTAGTTTTATTTGACACACACATGAGGAGGGTATGGAATAAAAACCTCATGGCAGGAGGAAAACTGCCTTTTTGTAATGTGTCTTTTTTCATTTCCTCTTCATACCCTCTTTCAAGAAAATCAGTTTGATACTCTGTTTTTGGAAAAGAGTTTTTACCTTGAATATCATTTAGTTCAAAGATCTCTGATAGAGTTTGAGGCGTGATGGTAACTGGAATATCCCGGATTGATGAATTTATTGCTAAGGGCTTTTTGTCCTTAACATCAAGTTTAGCATTTTTTCAAAATTCTCTTTGGGTATCTAGGAAGATAGGAGCATTACACGTCAACAAAGTTTTGTACTTTGTGGTCGAAAGAGTATCAATGACGGAGTTGAAGGTTGTGCTGTCACTTGGTTTTTCATGTATGCACAGGTAGTTATGAGGAGTTTTGTATGGAAGAGCCATGATGATTTGAGTGTGATTGCGAGAGGAAGAAGACGATGAAGGATTTGAGAGAAATGGATGGTAACTGTTTTGAGAAAGGAATTTTGAATTCGATTCGACAGTGAAAACCCCGTTTGGGGTTTTGATCAGGGTTTTATAAAGTGGCAAAGTGAATGCTGACATGGCAGCAGTTACAAAAGATCTGACGGATAAGTACTATCCACGTGCCAACCTCTGATGAGTAATGGAAGACAGTTGTTTAGGAAACCACTTATGAATCAATTATCAGTGGTTTACAGTGGTAAAATGAAACAGTGGCTGACTTTTAACTATCAGTGGATAGCCATCAGTGGGTTAAAACACTGATTTTGAACAACAGTGATTAACAAAGAAATGAGGGAACAAAGGTTGACTTTCAGCAGTGGACAATAATCATCAGAACAGATGTTTGAACCAAAACAGTGGTTATGGCAGACTTTTAAGGTTTAATGAAAATTTTCATTTTTAGCTATTTTTAAGGATGAAATTTTGATTTTCTGAAAACATTTTAATGCTTTTATTCATAGAAAAACAGGATTTTGCCTGTTATTCCATGTTCAGCATGCCAATCCTAGAGATCACGCTTTCAAAGGTGGATGTGTCTAATGCTTTTGTTAGCAAATCTGCCAGCTGATCTTTAGTTGGAACATGGTGCAGAGAAATCAAACCTTTTTCATAGCAATCTCTCACAAAGTGATGTCTGATATCAATTTGCTTGGTGGTTGAATGGGAAACTGGATGTTTGATGATATTTTCTGCTGCCTGACTGTCCAACATGAGAGGTGTCTTTAAGGCAGTGATACCAAAATCCAGCAATTGATTTTGAAGCCATAACAGTTGGGCTGTACAGCTTGCAGCAACTATGTACTCTGCCTCAACAGTGGACGTGGAAACAGCTGCTTGCTTTTTGCTTTGCCAAGACACTATGCAACTGCCTAGGAATTGGGACCCTCCTGAAGTGGACTTCCTTGTTGTATTTCATCCAGCAAAGTCACTATCTAAGAAACCTGAAACCTTGATATTTCCATCAGCTGGATACCAGATACCAAGTGTGGGAGCACATTTTAGGTATCTGAATATCCTTTTTACAGCAATAAGGTTTGACTTTCTAGGGGCTGATTGGGATCTTGCACAAACACATGTTGCAAACATGATGTCTGGCCTAGATGCAGTAAGGTACAATAAAGACCCAATCATGCTTCTATAAAGAGTTTGATCAACCAAATCATCCTTTTCATCAGACATGACTATTTTTGTGGTTGCTATGGGTGTACTACAAGGTTTACAATTAGGGGTGCAAACGAGCCGAGCTACTCGCGAGCTACTCGAGCTCGGCTCGAAAAAAAGCTCGAACGAGCTGAGCTTAAACGAGCTCGAGCTCGAGCCCGAGCCTAAAAACAAGCTCGCTTAGTAAACGAGCTCGAGCCCGAGCTTCGCTTATCGAGCTCGAGCCGACTCGCGAGCCTAATCGAGCTTTTTGTTTATATATTTTTTTTATTAATATATTAAACATATATTTATATAATAATAATTACCATTTATATAAATATAAAAATAACTAAATTATATGTATAATAATAATTATAATTAATATAAATTAATTAATAAATACTAAACGAGTCGAGCCCGAGCCGAGCTCGAGCTTGAAAAATTACCTTCGAGCCGAGCTCGAGCTTTAGAAATAAAGCTCGAATCGAGCCGAGCTCGAGCTTTCATATGTTAAACGAGCTCGAGCTCGAGCCTAGTCGAGCTCGGGCTCGGCTCGGCTCGTTTGCACCCCTATTTACAATCATCCATCTCAAATATCTTTAAAATTTCTTTGGCATATTTGCCTTGATGGATGAAAGTACCATTTTGCAGTTGCCTTACTTGGAGACCAAGAAAGCACTGGAGTTCACCCATTGCAATCATCTCAAACTCAGCTGTCATGAGTTGTCTGAACTCTTCACACATTTTAGAACATGTGCTTCCAAAAATGATGTCATCCACATAAATCTGGACAATCATCAAATCTTTCCCTCTCCATTTTAAAAACAATGTTTTATCAATTTTACCTCTAGTGAACCCAATGGAAAGAAGGAAGGTGGAAAGAGTTTCATACCAGGCTCTAGGTGCTTGTTTCAAGCCATACAAAGCTTTATTCAGCTTGTAGACATGATTTGGATTAAATGGATCCTCAAAACTTGGAGGTTGACAAACATATACCTCTTCTTGTATTTTACCATAGAGGAATGCACATTTAATGTCCATTTGATACACCTTTATATTGTGGTTGACAGCAAAGGCCAGGAATAATCTAATAGCTTCCAATCTTGCTACAGGGGAAAAAGTTTCATCATAATCAATGCCCTCTTCCTGTCTGAACCCTTGAACCACTAGCCTTCCTTTATTCTTGACAACAATACCCCTTTCATCAGTTTTATTTTTAAAGACCCACTTTGTGCCAATAGGACTCACACCCTCTGGCAGTGGTACAAGTTCCCATACTTGTTGTCTTTTAAACTGTTGGAGCTCCTCTTGCATGGCTTCTACCCAGCTGTTGTCTTTTAGTGCCTCTTGGTACTTGACTGGCTGATGGAGTGATAGGAAACCAGCAAAAAGACAGATGTTTTGGGATTGGCTTCTTGTAAGCACCCCTTCATTAATGTTGCCAATGATTTAGTCAGGTGGATGAGACTTAAAGAAGATTAAATCTCCTTTGTATGGAACAATGGCATTTAAGGGTGAGGGCTGCAGATGTGAATCATCTGAGCTAACCACTGTTGGTGACTTTGATGAGCCAACAGTGGTTTGAAATGGAGGTGGAGGAATAGGAGGAAGTGGTGTGAAAGCATGCTGATTTTTATTCACTATTTGGGGATTTTTATCAACAGTGCTTGAGGATGTGGAGGCAGGGGTTAATGGGCTACTTTGGTCAACAACTACTGAGGTAGCAGTGGTTGAGCTTTGACAGCTGTTTTGAACATCTGCTGCTCTACCAATTGATGCAGACTTTTATTGTGGAATGATGACTTCATATCCATAGTCTGATGGAGGACTTTGAGATGGACCTGCACTGTTAGTCTTGACAGAAACATTTTCAAAGGTAAATTTATCAAGATCACATAATTCTGCAGGATTTGTAGGGTTTTTCATTGAAGAAAGTTCATTGAACTTCACATTCAAAGTCTCTTCCACTGTCTTAGTCCTAGTGTTGAACACTTTGTAAGCCTTAGCATTGGTTGAGGATCCCAAATGATAACCACAATCAATTTTGGCTGCAAACTTTGAGATAGAATCTTTTAAGTTTAAAATGAAGCATGGGCAGCCAAAAACTTTGAAGTATGAGATCAGTGGTTTGATTTTATACAGAATTTCATAGGCAGTCTTTTGATGCCTGGGGTTTATTAAAACTCTGTTCTGGATATAGCAGGCAGTGTTTACAGCCTCTGCCCAAAAAGTTAATGGCAAACCTGAATCAGCAAGCATGGTCCTGGCAGCCTCAATCAAAGTTCTGTTCTTTCTTTCAACTACCCCATTTTGTTTTGGTGTTCTTGGAATGCTGTACTGCCTTACAATTCCTTTCGACACACAAAACTCATCCAACTCCCTATTTTTGAATTCTGTGCCATTGTCACTCCTAAAGATTTTTACTGGCAAGTCAAACTACTTTTCAACCTGTGTGACGAAGTCTTGCTGAATGCCCGCAGTCTCATCTTTGGAGTGTAAGAAATAAGTCCATGTAAACCTAGAAAAGTCATCTACAATTACCAAACAATATCTTTTCTTTCTAAGACTCATGACTTTAACTGGGCCAAATAGATCCATGTGAAGCATTTGCAAGCACTTGGTTGTTTTGGTCTCTTCAATGGACTTAAATGAGCTTTTTTGTTGTTTTCCTTTTAAGCAGGAAACACAATGCTCAGGACAGGTGAACAATTTTTGAGGAAGACCTCTTACTAACCCCTGTTTTGACAAATCAGTGATTGTCTTGAGATTTGTGTGCCCCAATCTTCTGTGCCAAAGTTCTGTCTCTTTGTTAGAGGCAGCTGAGAATAGACAGGCATCAGTTCTTGGGTTCTCTTTTTACAAATCAACTACATAAACATTGCCACTTCTTTGAGCAACAAGTTTAGTTCTTCCATTTTTTATTATTTCTTCAATCTTTTCAACCATTTCTGGTCCAACAATCCTACAACACTCCTTAGTAAAGAAAGAACCATAACCTTTGTCACTCATTTGAGAGACACTAAGGAGGTTGAATTTTAGATTGTCTATCAGATTGACATTTTCAAACTTAACATTTCCAGACTGTACTGTACCAGATCCCATCACCTTCCCTTTATTATTATTATTAGCAAAAGATATATCACCCCCTCCATGAGTTTTGAATTCCTTGAGTAGGGCTCTACATCCAGTCATGTGCCTGGAGCCTCCACTGTCTACATACCAAAGACTATCTAAGCATGCAGAAGCTCCCTGCACATCAAGTAAATAATTAGTTCAGGAGGGTCTCCAAAGCCAATAAGGCTTTAGATGGGGTCTCAACAGTGTCTATGTTAAGGTCAGGAAGATGGACAGTGGTTATATCAAGGGATTGATTAATTTTTGCAGCTTGTTCCTCTAACCACTGTTTGGATCCATTTCCAATCAATTCTTGATATCCATAGGGATGCCTGTTCACTTTTGGTTTAGAAGGCCTTTTATAGGTTTCATAAACGTGTGGGACCCTAGGATATGGTGGTTGACCTTTACCTCTTTGGTATTGGTTAGCAGGGGGTGCATCAATTACCTGAACATCTCTTTTAACAGAGGTTTGGTTCAGCTGTTTTGTAACAGCTGTTTGAACTGGCACAAACAGTGGTTGTTTCTTGATTGGTGGTTTTGATGAACTCATGGATGTTTTTGAAGTGTACTCATTCTTTTTTACATCAAAGGATTTGAGATACACACATCCCTGAGTGAGGTGGTTTGTTTTACCTCAGATGGTGCAGCTTTGGGAAGGCACAATGATGCTTGTTTTGTTAATATCATATGCTTTTAGATGAAAACAATCTTTGGTTAAATGATTTTTCTTCTCACAGAAATCACAAAACAAGTTTTTAACATTTTCTTTTCTTTTCTTCTTTTCAGACTCCTTTGCAACAGAGGTTTGAACTACTGTTGGGATGTCCTTAAGAGGGATGACCTTTGCCTTAGGAGCTTTGACACCATCCATAGTTGTGAAGTCCATGGGTTTGAAGTTTTCAAGAATGTCACACTCATCAGACCATGTGGGTTTGAATTGGTATTTCTCAATCTCCTCAAAAGTTGAGGACCCCACAGATCTTTCCAAAGTGATTTTGTTACCAAGTTTATCAGTTATTTTAACTTCTTGGCCATTCTTGTTAGTTGGTATGATTTCAACAGAACCTACTTGATTTGCAGCAATGTTTTTAACTTGATCATTTTTTCTAAACCCTATGCCAAATTTTACATTACTTTCAAGCTGTATTTCAAGCATGATCTCATAACCTTTGCAGGATTCCACCCATTTTTCACAAGTAATTTGGGTGGCTTCCAACTCCTTTTTATAGACTTGATATTTTTCTATCATGGTCTGGAGTTGGCCCTTGGTTATGCTATGCTCTTGTTTGATGCTGCAAATTTCATTTTCTTTTTCACTCAATTTGTTTTCCAGTTCTTTTAAAGACTTTTCAAATTGAACTTCACCAGCTAATAACCTATCTCTAAGGTTTTCATTCACCTCCTTAATGTTTGCAAATGCTATGATGCATTTGTCTGAACAAAGGTTTTTGAGAACCTGGGGTGATACCTTAGTTGCAGCCATCATGGCACAATCACAGGTATGATCACTTTCTTCTTGAGCTTTCTCTTCTTTTTTACCTTCTTTCTTCTTTTCCTCTTCTTCAGACCAGGGGTCAGACAGTGGTTCCAACAGGGGTTTTGAACTTTCTCCCAGCAGTATTTCTTCAGCAACAACAGTAACCACTGCTTCAACAATTTTGTCCACTGTTTCATCACTTGACTCTCCTTCTTCAGTTTCCAGCCCTTCTGGTATGGTCTCCAATGCTACAAAACAAACATCATCACTAGAAACATTATTTTGAGCATAGAGTGCAAAATTTTCATCTCCTAACTCTTCAGGTAAGCTGCTCCAGTCAACAAGGCCTTGGGTGAAAAAGCTTTGCTGATCTGTTTGAACCACTGCTGGTACAGCTTCTTGAGGTGCAGCTTGTTGCACCTGAACCTAAGAAGCAGTGGCCTGGACATACTGTATCTGAGGAACAGTGGTTTGAACATAGTGCACAGGAATAGGGGTTGCAGGGTGTGCATAGTGAGCAGTGTTTACATGAGCAGTAGGGGTATATTGAGCATAATGCACAGTGTTTTGGTTATTTTGTGGTCTAGGGAGCTAGGATGTGTAATAATTGGTCCATTTGTTTGAGTCCTGCATTCCCTAGCAAAATGACCTAACCTATTACACTTATAGCATTTAATCTTTGACTTATCTAGCCCTACTTTTAGGTTCCCATGTAACCCTGGAAATTTTCACCCTGTCCTTTTGTAAAACTTGCTGGTTCTAACACTCAGCAGTGCAAGTTTGTGCAAAATGTCCATTTCCTCTAAGTCAGTTGGATCAAAATGCTGCAAATCATTGAGTTCAAAGCACAAATTGTCAGAATTCTGGTTTTCACAACTAGCTGTGAAGGCATAGTTGTTTGAGTAAGAATCAGAGTTGTTAAAGGCTCCACCAGCAGTTATGTCAATATAATGATCATAACTCTGATCCTTACTACTACTAGATTCTTCTTGACCCAAAAGAGTTGTGATGCCAAATGAATAATCATCTGCAACTTTTCCAAACTCTTGTAACTTCTTTTTCTGGTTTAACTCCCTTTCATAGGTCAGGAGTCTACCATGAAGTTGGGTCAGGGTCAGATCTTTGAACTCAACAGAGTTTCTGGTTACAAAAGCAATTGTGTCCCATTTTTCAGGAAGTGACCATAAAAACCTGTTGTTTACAGTTGATTTAGGAAATTCAGTTTTAAGAAGCTTAAGTTCACTTATGAGACAACTAAATCGCTCAAACTGCTGTGTTAATGTTTCACCCTTAATGTGATAAAAGGTTTCATACTGTTGGTTCAAAATTTCCCTGTTATTTTCAATTACTTCTTCAGTCCCCCCAAATTGTTCCTTAAGTGCATCCCACAATTCCTTGGCACTGTTACAGTGTAACAATCCAGCATAAATCTCATTTGGTAGTGCAGATGCAACGATGCTAAATGCCTTGGCATCCAATTCAATTTTTTGAAAATCATGATCAGTATAGTTCTCAACTGTCACACCCCGACCACGTAAAACAACAAATCGTGGCGAAAACGTCGGGGAGTGTTGTAACAGAATTATTGTTTCAAACCATGGATACAAAGAGTTTCGTTTTATTGAATATTAAACATTGTCTTAAGGTTAAACAAGCAAGTCAAACATAGTCTATCATCGTTATTAAATCACTAAGGCCTCGTCCAGTCCTAAGTGAGCATGCATCCTATTCGCAATCAACATTAAGCAACATCACCTGAAACATATGTAAAAATAAAGTCAGCAAAGAAATGCTGGCGAGCACATAGTTTTTGTGTGAGTGTCAGATTCATGGCTCGTTTACATGTTGAAATAACTCGTACAACTTCGTTGTTCGATAGTAGAAAACCTTGTTTTGTAAAATGTTTGTATTGTAGAATGAATAACCAAGTCAAAACAGATTGGTTATAATTTATAAACCTTGATGCCATGTATCTTAACCCAAAACATTTGTTTTCGTAAACCAAATCGTAAATCGTCCTCGTAATAAAACTCATATGGTTTATATCGTTTAGTAAACCTCGTTGTGTAACATTGTTTAACTCGTTCTCGTTATAGATCATCGTTCACTTGTTTAAATCATTCGTAATCGTTCAATCGTTCAAAATCGTTCTCGTACAAATCGTTCTCGTTTTAATTGTGAAAACTACTTTTGGTCGTCATGTTAATAACATCCAAACCTTTGTGACTCGTCCATCGTTTAACTCGTTCTTGCATTAACAAACCTCCAACAGGTAAGTTAACAATCATCAGATTCAGTCGTTACCCACCTAACCCACACATAACCATGGGTCCGGTCTGATAACGGGATTTGTCGGATCCTATGGTACCATAACCTAATACTGGTCGGCTTGATCAATGCTAATGAATGTCATTTGTTATGTAACTACCACCAACAAGTTCGTTCACATTATCGAAATCGTTATTAGTTTTGTATAAACCATCTCAATCGTTTTGAAACCATCGTTAGAATATTGAAATAGTTTTGATACATATGAATCACCCCAAAACAATCGAAAACAGTAAAAAGAGGGGATCTATGTACTCACATTTGGGTGCGTTTTTGTATGTTAACACAATCCCTCAATTGTTTATTCGTCCTAAATTAAATAAGAATGCTTTAATAATCAAAAACCCATAAAATACCGAAGTTTCTCCGATACTTAGAATTTTCACATAACTTTGAGATTTCTCGAAAAGTTATTATTTTTGATTATCTTGGTGTATTTGTATATATGCACTCAAGCGTAACACACATAATCTTGTCAACACTAACACATGACCATACACATATTGTAAAACACATAGCACATTGTAACACATAAAATAACCCATGAACAACCCATTCTAGTGTATGTTGAAAAACACTTATTTTAGCGTCTCGGTAACATTTTTGGGCGTCGGAAGTCACGTATGACTAACCAAACACCAAGTAAACTTAATATAAGTTAAATTACTTATGTTTATAGCAAAAATATCAGTTTGTTTACTGATCTAAAACAGTTTAATAAAAATCCTCCGAAAAGGCGATTTTTGACCGTTTTACCGCATAGTCTTGCATCAAACGTTACCCGAACCATCCCAAATCGAAACGACTTGAAATTTTAACATAACCCATGTTATTTGCTGAATAAAATAATGGTTATACTCATGATATTGCAGGTCTTAAACAAAGCACATAAATCATGCAAATTTCACATAATTTACCACTTTTTAAGCTATATGTACAACATGCAAAGCTATCAAACCTATGTCAAAGTTTCATGCCATTATAATATACCAAATAATGTTATTTTTAGTGTTTGTAACCTGATCTAAAACATTTTTGTCATACAACCCTTTTTTTACCATTTCTTGAGCTTTTCATCAACATGTATCTTCATGTACAAGTGTCTAAAGCATACTATCATAACATCAACATTTTATATGGGTTTAGATTCATCAAATATGTGATATATTCAGGTTTATTTGCTGATGTAATTTACATTTAACATATCATACATAAATCACCAAATACTTGCATTTTTACCATCATTCAAGAACATGTAACACTTAAACAAGTACTTTATCAAAATAAAGCTCAAAACTCAAACACATATGTATATATATGTACGGTTATACATACATATATACACCACCATTTTTATTTTGTATCATGACCCATTTCATTTTAGATTTCAAGTTTAGTGAAAATCCCAAGATTCAAGAGAAACTCCAAATCATCAAGAACAACCAAGAATCAAAGTATGATTTAAACATAAGTGTTATACCTTCAAGATTCAAGTGGGTTGTGGGATGAGATTTTGATGATAGGAAGCTTGAAATTACTTGAATGCACCTTGGAAACCCCTTTAGATCTTCACATCAACTTGAAGGTTGCTAGAAAGGGACTTGATTCTCACGAACAAATTTGAATGTATGAATATGGTGAGAGAGAGATGGGGACGGTTTGGGGAGAGAGAGAGAGTGAAGGAGTTTGAGTGGAGTGTGAAATGTGAAGTTTGATGATCTTGGAAGATTTAGTAGGATATATAAAGATATGAGGATCCATGGAAGATAACATGCAAGACAAATGTTCAAGATGGAAGAGAAGTGGCAAGAGGAGCATATGAGGCCGCCACCTCCCCCTTCCACTCTCATACATGCATTTTTTATATATAGTAATATGTTATATGTAGGCCAAAGCGGGTGTTTTACTGGATACCGGGTATTTTATCTAGCGTTTAAATCCCGATTTATGGCGTTCTAAATTATTTTTATTATTCTATAAAAATAAACTCGCCAAATATTACCGAAATAACTTTCAGTTGCGAAGACTGGCTGTGTTGTCTGCGTTTTGCAGTAGAAGCACTGTGTCACGCAGAAACACACGGTACGCGCTTAAACTGGAAAAATAACGTTTTTAGGCGTTTTAATTTATTTTTCAACACGAACCTGATTAAAATAAAATTTTAATCATAACAGAATATTTTTGGGATTTAAATATTATCCGGGCGGTCACCAACGTTCGTTTCGCAGTTTTGTCGTAATTAGTTCTTTAGTTCAAATAAACATGTTTTCGCCATACGGAATCCTTCAAAACTTATTTCTAAGTTATGTAAAGGATATTTAGGGTATGTTTGGCTTATGTCACAGTTCCGGAATGTGTGTCGCGTTTAACTGATTGCGTTTATGCACCAGTTTGCGTATAACCTTCCAGAAAGTGATTTAAAGCTTGAAATCGTAATCGAATCAAATTGTGAAATCATCAAACACAATTGCACATATAATAACACCAAAACACATATAATAACACCAAAGCACATATAATAACACCAAAGCACATTGTTTTATTGATAACTGACATTGTTTTACATTATACGATGATTACAGAACACAGTTGTCACAGTCTCCCCTACTTTAGGAAATTTCGTCCTGAAATTTTATTTAGAGGAAAATTGTGAAAACAAATGCGGATATTTCATCTTCATCTGGTCCTTACGTTCCCAAGTAAACTCGGGGCCATGTTTGGATTCCCAGCGAACTTTGACCAAATGAATCCGTTTGTTCTTCAACTGTTTGTATGTACGTTCCACTATCTCCATAGGTTTCTCGACAAAGTGCATTGTTTCATCGATTTGAATCTCTTCGAGAGGAATGTGAAGATCAGCATCAGCTAAACACTTTCGCAAATTGGACACGTGAAAAGTCGGATGAATATTTCCAAGCTCTGGAGGTAGCTCTAGTCGATAGGCAACCTTTCCAATTCTTTCAACAATCTTAAATGGTCCAACATACCGTGGTGCAAGTCTTCCTTTCTTTCCAAATCTCACCACTCCCTTCCAAGGTGATACCTTGAGTAGGACACGGTCTCCGATTTGAAATTCTAAGGGCTTGCGTCGCAAATCCGCATAACTCTTTTGACGGCTTCTAGCTGTCACAAGATTATCGCGAATTTTCTTGATTTTGTCTGTTTTTTCCAGAATGAGCTCAGGTCCAGTAAGCTGAGCTTCACCGATCTCATTCCAACATACAGGTGAACGACATTTTCGACCGTGGAGAGCTTCGAATGGTGCCATATTAATACTAGCATGATAACTGTTGTTGTAAGAGAACTCGATCAGTGGAAGATGAGAATCCCAATTACCACCAAAGTCTATCACGCATGCTCTAAGCATATCCTCCAAAGTTTGAATTGTTCTCTCCGATTGTCCATCGGTTTGGGGATGATAAGCAGTGCTTAGATTCAGTTGGGTTCCCAAAGCAGATTGCATGGTCTTCCAAAAATGAGATGAAAACCGAGCATCACGATCGGAAATGATATCTAAAGGAACACCATGTCGTGATACAATCACATCAACATAAATCTTTGCAAGTTTATCAGCAGATAGATCCTCGCGAATCGGTATAAAATGAGCTGATTTTGTTAATCGACCGATAACAACCCAAATAGCATCGTGACCTTTAGATGTACGCGGTAACTTAGTGATGAGATCCATTGCAATGTTCTCCCACTTCCAAACCGGTATCTCTGGTTGTACAAGCAAACCAGAAGGTCGTTGATGTTCAGCCTTGACTTTGAGACAAGTTAGGCATTTCGATACATACAAGGCAACATCCTTCTTCATACCAGGCCACCAGAACTGAGTACGAAGATCCTTGTACATTTTATCAGCACCAGGATGGATAGAATATCGAGACTTGTGAGATTAGTCCATTACCAGGGTGCGAAGATTATCTTGTTTCAGAATCCACAAACGATCCTTGAAATAGAGTAAACCATCGTCTTTCCTTTCGAGTTTAAGTGGTAGCTCATATTTCAATAAGCCTTTGATCACACAAGATCGTTGAGTTTGAAGGACACGAGATTGAATATCAGATAGAGTTTGAACAGAATGAAGCTTGACTCATTCCTTTCGACTAAGTGCATCGGCTACGACATTCGCCTTACCAGGATGGTAGCGGATCTCGCAATCATAATCGTTTAAGAGTTCAACCCAACGTCGTTGCCTCATGTTCAGCTCCTTCTGATTGAGAATATGCTGGAGACTTTTGTGGTCTGTGAAAACCACACACTTCGTTCCATAGAGGTAGTGTCTCCAGATTTTAAGTGCGAAAACCACAGCTCCTAATTCAAGATCGTGAGTCGTATAGTTCTTCTCGTGAATTTTCAGCTGTCTAGACGCATAAGCTATGACCTTACCTCGTTGCATAAGAACGCAACCAAGTCCTAGCTTCGACGCGTCACAATAGACAACAAAATCATCGTTTCCCTCAGGTAGAGTTAAAACAGGAGCATCACAGAGCTTCTGTTTCAGCGTTTGGAACACTTCTTCTTGCTTAGGTCCCCACTCAAAAGGCTTATCTTTTTGAGTCAAAGCAGTGAGTGGAACCGCGATCTTTGAAAAATTAGAAATGAATCGAAGATAATAACCAGCAAGACCAAGAAATGATTGAATCTCTGTAGGTGTCGTCGGTGTATTCCAATCCTTAATTGCAACAATCTTGGATGGATCTACATGAATACCCTGCTTATTGACAATATGACCCAAGAACTGAACTTCTTTAAGCCAGAATTCACACTTGGAGAATTTAGCAAAAAGTTGTTCCTTCTTTAGGAGTTCCAATGTCAAACGAAGGTGTTGCTCGTGCTCTGCTTGAGACTTTGAATAAATGAGAATATCGTCTATAAAGACAATGATGAACTTATCTAAATAAGGTTTACATACCCTATTCATTAAGTCCATGAAGATAGTTGGGGCATTCGTCAAACCAAAAGGCATGACAGTGAACTCGTAATGCCCATATCTTGTACGGAAAGCAGTTTTGGGAATATCTTCTTCGAGAACACGAAGTTGATGATACCCAGATCGCAGATCGATCTTGGAAAAGCATGAAGCACCTTGCAGCTAGTCGAAGAGATCATCAATTCTAGGTAGGGGATATCGATTCTTGATGGTAAGCTTATTAAGCTCACGATAATCGATACACATTTGAAAAGATCCATCTTTCTTTTTCACAAAGAGGACAGGAGCTCCCCAAGGCAAAAAGCTTGGACGGATGAATCCTTTATCAGACAACTCTTGAAGCTGTTTCGATAACTCTTGCATTTCTGACGGTGCAAGACGATAAGGTGCTTTCGCAATCGGGTTGGCATTGGGTACAAGGTCAATATGAAACTCGACTTGACGAACTGGAGGCAAACCAGGCAGTTCATCGGGAAACACCTCTGGATAATCCCGAACAATCGGAATATCCTAAATACTCATGCTCTTGCCTTTCTCCTCGGTGACATGTGCCAGGAAAGCAACATATCCTTTTCGCAAACATCTTTGGGCCTTTGTACACGACATAAGCTTCAATCCACCAGATGGCTTCTCGCCACGAACTTCCAGAACATCGCCAGATGGAAGAGGAATACGAACAATCTTATCGAAACAAACCACCTCAGCATGATGTTTGGTTAACCAATCCATCCCTACGATAATATCGAAACTCCCAAGTTGCATCGGCGTGAGGTCAATGGGAAAAAGATGGTTATCAAGGTTTAACTGACAATCACGAATAACAGAATCGAGAACAAGAGGTTTACCAGTAGCAACTTCGACAGATAAGGGTTTCCTCAGTTTAGTTCTAGGTATCGCAAGCAAAGGTTCGAAAGATAATGAAACAAAACTTCTATCGGCACCAGAATAAAAAAGAATAGATGCAGGTCGATTGTTAACAAGAAATGTACCATTAACCACCTCGTTGCCAGCCCTCGCTTCGTTAGCATTCAGATTGTACGCTCGCCCACGAGTGGGAATCACATTTGCGTTGATATTCACATTCGGATTCGCATTAGCATTTGCCAACCTCGGACAGTTGTTGCGGAAGTGACCAAACTCTCCACAATTGAAACATGAACCCGGTGGGAATCTAGCAGCATTCCCCTGAACTAGAGCTTGATTCTGAACAATCTGATTCTGACCCAAACGACAGTTGTTGGCCAGATGCCCAAACTTACCACACGTTGTGCATTGCCTACAAGCTTGTTGTGCAACATGATGACCGTTGCAGTGAGCACAATGAGGTGCGGTACCAGCATACGTTTTCTTCGCAGGCAGTTGAGCTGGTGGGTTCTGAGGGTTCGGAGCATTTTGTGCAGTTACTGCAAAATTCTGAGCACCCTTTCGCTTTCTTGACTTCTTCGAAGACTCACCCTTCTTACCCTTACCATTTTCCTTGTCTTTAACAGAATCGGTTGACTTCTTCTTGTCACCCTTGCAGGTAAGTTTACCCTTCCTGACTTGCGACTCAGTCAGGGTAGCAGATAACTCAATCGCTTGACGAACGGTAGTAGGGTTGACGCCAGTCACAATATCTTGAATGGAATCGGGTAACCCATCGATATACCTCTCTATCGCTTTCTCCAACGGGGTAACCATAGTAGGACACAAAAGACTGAGCTCCTCAAATTGATCCGTGTACGCACGGTGTTCTCCCCCATCTTGTTTTAGGTCGTCAAACTCTCGTTCCAAAGCTCGAATTTCATGACGGGGATAGAACTCTCTCATCATGAGAGCTCGAAGCTCTTCCCATGTTTGTGCCAATGCCACTTCGGCACCCCTGTCGCGCATCACTCCGTTCCACCAAGTAAGAGCACGCTTCTCAAACACACTTGATGCAAATTCAACCTTACGCCCATTCGGACATTGCACATGTCTGAATGTGTTCTCGATACTTTCGAACCATTGAAGGAGTGCAGTTGCTCCTTGTGACCCATAAAACTTTAGCGGCTTAGCAGAATTGAAATTCTTGAAATTACATTGTGCATTGTTATTGTTATTGTTGTTGTATAGCTCGTGGATTTGGGTCACAACGCCTGGAAGCACAGCAGCCATTTGCTGAGAGATAAGGGCTGCGACTTCTTCAGCAGTAAAAGTTTGTGCATCACGTCGAGGAGGCATTGTCTAACAAGGAAATATAAGAAACGAGTGAGGTCGATAGTTAGGAAAAACAAAAGAGGTATTGAAAATATCGACGATACATAAGGAAGGCGACCATTTGTTCGTTACCTCGAACAAACAAACGACACGCAGTGACTAATCAAAGTAATGAATCAAAATAATGTATTGCGAAGACATGCTTTCCTATAAGTGAACACTCACCCCAAGAGTTCCCAGGTAAGAGTGACTGGTCCGATTATGTGGATTTGTACGAACACTCTAGCCTTAGACAGAAAACTCAGGGTACAGGCATTCACTCTTCCAGTTTGCACGTGTTCACATTATTTAGACCCAAACTTTGACGAGGTTTTGAAAACTCAGAAGGCACTAAGCCAAAAATGAGTCAAACTGGAAGGGTTCAAAACCTTACAACAGAGGGTTCAAAACCTAGTAATCAATCATCCTAGAACGGATGATTAATTTTCGAAGTAGATTCGGATTTTGTGTTAAAAATCTAAACGCAAATCAACTTGCGTTGGGGTCCTAGAAAGTAATAGTCTAGGTCAGAACATTACTAATAACCTAATTCCCTATAACCATTGGCTCTGATACCAACTTCTCCTGTCACACCCCGACCACGTAAAACAACAAATCGTGGTGGAAACGTCGGGGAGTGTTGTAACAGAATTATTGTTTCAAACCATGGATACAAAGAGTTTCGTTTTATTGAATATTAAACATTGTCTTAAGGTTAAACAAGCAAGTCAAACATAGTCTATCATCGTTATTAAATCACTAAGGCCTCGTCCAGTCCTAAGTGAGCATGCATCCTATTCGCAATCAACATTAAGCAACATCACCTGAAACATATGTAAAAACAAAGTCAGCAAAGAAATGCTGGCGAGCACATAGTTTTTGTGTGAGTGTCAGATTCATGGCTCGTTTACATGTTGAAATAACTCGTACAACTTCGTTGTTCGATAGTAGAAAACCTTGTTTTGTAAAATGTTTGTATTGTAAAATGAATAAGCAAGTCAAAACAGATTGGTTATAATTTATAAACCTTGATGCCATGTATCGTAACCCAAAACATTTGTTTTCGTAAACCAAATCGTAAATCGTCCTCGTAATAAAACTCATATGGTTTATATCATTTAGTAAACCTCGTTGTGTAACATTGTTTAACTCGTTCTCGTTATAGACCATCGTTCACTTGTTTAAATCGTTCGTAATCATTCAATCGTTCAAAATCGTTCTCGTACAAATCGTTCTCGTTTTAATTGTGAAAACTACTTTTGGTCGTCATGTTAATAACATCCAAACCTTTGTGACTCGTCCATCGTTCAACTCGTTCTTGCATTAACAAACCTCCAACGGGTAAGTTAACAATCATCAGATTCAGTCGTTACCCACCTAACCCACACATAACCATGGGTCCGGTCTGATAACGGGATTTGTCGGATCCTATGGTACCATAACCTAATACTGGTCGGCTTGATCAATGCTAATGAATGTCATTTGTTATGTAACTACCACCAACAAGTTCGTTCACATTATCGAAATCGTTATTAGTTTTGTATAAACCATCTCAATCGTTTTGAAACCATTGTTAGAATATTGAAATAGTTTTGATACATATGAATCACCCCAAAACAATCGAAAACAGTAAAAAGAGGGGATCTATGTACTCACATTTGGGTGCGTTTTTGTATGTTAACACAATCCCTCAATTGTTTATTCGTCCTAAATTAAATAAGAATGCTTTAATAATCAAAAACCCATAAAATACCGAAGTTTCTCCGATACTTAGAATTTTCACATAACTTTGAGATTTCTCGAAAAGTTATTATTTTTTATTATCTTGGTGTATTTGTATATATGCACTCAAGCGTAACACACATAATCTTGTCAACACTAACACATGACCATACACATATTGTAAAACACATAGCACATTGTAACACATAAAATAACCCATGAACAACCCATTCTAGTGTATGTTGAAAAACACTTATTTTAGCGTTTCGGTAACATTTTTGGGCGTCGGAAGTCACGTATGACTAACCAAACACCAAGTAAACTTAATATAAGTTAAATTACTTATTTTTATAGAAAAAATATCAGTTTGGTTACTGATCTAAAACAGTTTAATAAAAATCCTCCGAAAAGGCGATTTTTGACCGTTTTACCGCATAGTTTTGCATCAAACGTTACCCGAACCATCTCAAATCGAAACGACTTGAAATTTTAACATAACCCATGTTATTTGCTGAATAAAATAATGGTTATACTCATGATAGTGCAGGTCTTAAACAAACCACATAAATCATGCAAATTTCACATAATTTACCACTTTTTAAGCTATATGTACAACATGCAAAGCTATCAAACCTATGTCAAAGTTTCATGCCATTATAATATACCAAATAATGTTATTTTTAGTGTTTGTAACCTGATCTAAAACATTTTTGTCATACAACCCTTTTTTTACCATTTCTTGAGCTTTTCATCAACATGTATCTTCATGTACAAGTGTCTAAAACATACTATCATAACATCAACATTTTATATGGGTTTAGATGCATCAAATATGTGATATATTTAGGTTTATTTGCTGATGTAATTTACATTTAACATATCATACATAAATCACCAAATACTTGCATTTTTACCATCATTCAAGAACATGTAACACTTAAACAAGTACTTTATCAAAATAAAGCTCAAAACTCAAACACATATGTATATATATGTACGGTTATACATACATATATACACCACCATTTTTATTTTGTATCATGACCCATTTCATTTTAGATTTCAAGTTTAGTGAAAATCCCAAGATTCAAGAGAAACTTCAAATCATCAAGAACAACCAAGAATCAAAGTATGATTTAAACATAAGTGTTATACCTTCAAGATTCAAGTGGGTTGTGGGATGAGATTTTGATTATAGGAAGCTTGAAATTACTTGAATGCACCTTGGAAACCCCTTTAGATCTTCACACCAACTTGAAGGTTGCTAGAAAGGGACTTGATTCTCAAGAACAAATTTGAATGTATGAATATGGTGAGAGAGAGAGAGAGAGATGGGGACGGTTTGGGGAGAGAGAGTGAAGGAGTTTGAGTGGAGTGTGAAATGTGAAGTTTGATGATCTTGGAAGATTTAGTAGGATATATAAAGATATGAGGATCCATGGAAGATAGCATGCAAGACAAGTGTTCAAGATGGAAGAGAAGTGGCAAGAGGAGCATATGAGGCCGCCACCTCCCCCTTTCACTCTCATACATGCATTTTTTTTATAGTAATATGTTATATGTAGGCCAAAGCGGGTGTTTTACTGGATACCGGGTATTTTATCTAGCTTTTAAATCCCGATTTATGGCGTTCTAAATTATTTTTATTATTCTATAAAAATAAACTCGCCAAATATTACCGAAATAACTTTCAGTTGCGAAGACTGGCTGTGTTGTCTGCGTTTTGCAGTAGAAGCACTGTGTCGCGCAGAAACACACGGTACGCGCTTAAACTGGAAAAATAACGTTTTTAGGCGTTTTAATTTATTTTTCAACACGAACCTGATTAAAATAAAATTTTAATCATAACAGAATATTTTTGGGATTTAAATATTATCCGGGCGGTCACCAACGTTCGTTTCGCAGTTTTGTCGTAATTAGTTCTTTAGTTCAAATAAACATGTTTTCGCCATACGGAATCCTTCAAAACTTATTTCTAAGTTATGTAAAGGATATTTAGGGTATGTTTGGCTTATGTCACAGTTCCGGAATGTGCGTCGCGTTTAACTGATTGCGTTTATGCACCAGTTTGCGTATAACCTTCCAGAAAGTGATTTAAAGCTTGAAATCGTAATCGAATCAAATTGTGAAATCATCAAACACAATTGCACATATAATAACACCAAAACACATATAATAACACCAAAGAACATATAATAACACCAAAGCACATTGTTTTATTGATAACTGACATTGTTTTACATTATACGATGATTACAGAACACAGTTGTCACAGTCTCCCCTACTTTAGGAAATTTCGTCCTGAAATTTTATTTAGAGGAAAATTGTGAAAACAAATGTGGATATTTCATCTTCATCTGGTCCTTACGTTCCCAAGTAAACTCGGGGCCACGTTTGGATTCCCAGCGAACTTTGACCAAATGAATCCGTTTGTTCTTCAACTGTTTGTATGTACGTTCCACTATCTCCACAGGTTTCTCGACAAAGTGCATTGTTTCATCGATTTGAATCTCTTCGAGAGGAATGTGAAGATCAGCATCAGCTAAACACTTTCGCAAATTGGACACGTGAAAAGTCGGATGAATATTTCCAAGCTCTGGAGGTAGCTCTAGTCGATAGGCAACCTTTCCAATTCTTTCAACAATCTTAAATGGTCCAACATACCGTGGTGCAAGTCTTCCTTTCTTTCCAAATCTCACCACTCCCTTCCAAATCACACATATAATAACACAAAAGCACATATAATAACACCAAAGCACATTGTTTTATTGATAACTGACATTGTTTTACATTATACGATGATTACAGAACACAGTTGTCACATCAACTTTCTTAGGTTAAAAAACTTTTGGATCCTCAGCACTCGGCACCATTGGAACATGTGGTCCAAAGATAACCGACTTCCAACATCCAGTGTTCTGTTGAGCTAAGATGTGACCCATCCTTCGCTCCCAGATGTTGTATTCATTTCTCTTCAACATAGGTGGTTTGAAGAGAGAACCAATGTTATTGTTCATATCTTGTGATTGTGACGTCATTCTGGTTGTTTTACAGGCACTGATTAATCAACTTTGCTCGTGATTAAACCTTACTATGTTTTTCAATGAAACGAACAATTAAAAGTATCAACAATTTTGAGCTGAACTTTTTACGTCAAAATGATTGTTAGATCAAGTTTGACTGTCCAAGCTCTGATACCAATTGTTAGGATCTGAGTTTGATATGATTGTGCTTGTTTGAATATAATGAAGATGAATTAAGATTAAGGGCAGCGGAAATAAAGTGGAACAAACTTTCAACACAATCAAAGAGAGAATTGTTTTAAGCAAACATGTTTATCATAGAATCAAATGATTATATTTAGTTACAATAATCAACACTACTGCATGCATGCATACAATCTCCCCCTCAGCCTGAGCTCACAGATGGTTTGTTCGTACAGAATGACTTGTAGAAGAAGAGAGCTAATGGAACAGTACAGGGTACTGTTCTATTTATAGTACAGAACAAACTACTGTGGCATCTTTGCTGACGTCCCCATGAAAGTGACATCTAACCTCCTAACAACCTGTGACCACTGATCTAATACAACTACTGCTATTACAAACTACTGATTACAATGAATATAAAAGATAGACTAAACTACTGTTTCCCATTCCACTGTTATACTCCTAGTAGTGCTTTGTGTCTTTAGCAGTACTTGAACCACGACAGTAGATTGAGCATCAGTGTTTCATCTCCAGCGGTCTTTAAGTCTCATCAGTTGTTGAAGATCAGCAGTTGATCTAACAGGACTGTAGATAGAGGTCATCAGTTGTTAGGCCACTTTCAAGGGGAAAGAACTGTTGCACACAACTGCTTATTGTGAATCCACGGATCTGATCCAGTTTTGGCTTTATCAATTGTTCCTTTGTAGGGTTCAATCCCAACAGACTCGAACTACCGGAGGAACTTAGCAACGTCTACCCGACTTTCCATGTTTCGAACCTTAAAATGTGTCTAGCCGAGCAGAATTTACATGTACCACTTGAGAATCTACAAGTGGACGAAACATTACACTTCGTGGAAAAGCCAGTTGAGATCATGGATCGAGAAACCAAGAAGCTCCGACGCTCACGCATTCCCATAGTGAAGGTTCACTGGGAAGGCAAACGCGGCGCCGAGTTCACATGGGAACTCGAAAGTGACATGAAGGTTAAGTACCCACTGCTTTTCGTTAAGCCTGCGCCTTAATTTCGGGACGAAATTCCCTAAAGTAGGGGAGGCTGTAACAACCCTACTTTTGAAGTCAAAGTCAAAGACAAAGGAAGAAAAGATTGCTAATCAGATCTGTCATTCCTGACTTAATTATTGCTTGTACTCTCGAATCCCGATAACCTATACTCTAGTTTACGCTATTTTGATCTACGATTTGTAATATGTGAAGTAACAATGCGATAAACACATTTAAATGCTAATATACTTAACGCTATCTCATCGCTATCGCATCGCAACTTGAATCGCAGTTATGGATATTGTTTTACGTGTGTGTAATTATGTGCTTTAGTTGTGTGTGCTGATGTTATGTTTAAAGATGTTATTCGCAAACGCAGTCGCAACTCTATCGCAACGCAATCTCATCGTGAACTGGAAACGCAAGTTTACTTTTATATCTTTTAGGAGTTATGTTATTTGTGTAACTAATGTGTAAAACTATCGCATCGCTTACTTGCAATTCGATTAAACACAATGCAACGCTCAACGCACGAAACAAAAGTCGGAAAACCAACTCGCAGAAGCCCACCGATCGAAGGACCATTCGATCGAATGGACATCCGACCGGATGACCATCCGATCGGATTGCCATCAGATTGAAAGGCCCTCCGACCCGTTTAAACCACCCCCGCCTTTCTCTCCTCTCACTATAAATACCCGCCTGTCACATCACTGTTCACTTGATATGATAGCTCCCTCCGACCCAGCGCATTCTCAGCCACTTTTCTCTCGATTCCTCATGATTCTTGTAAGTTTTCAATCCAAATCTTGTACTTATATCATCTACACACACTTTCTCATCAATTTCACCAACAAATCTAACTTTTCCACCGTGAAATCCACTGATTTTGTCACACCCGCTCGTAGCGGAAACGCGAGGTGTGATCTGTATGGTTTTCATTGCATAAATATCGATGTACATGAACAAACTATATGAATAAAACATACTCCATTGCCATTGCCATTACATAAGTGTTTCCAAAAAGATTACAACATAAGTTTAGTGTGTCGGTTACAAACCATTAACGTAAAAGTAAAGTGTTATTGTTTCATACATTAACATTAAAATAAACTACTGAGGTTTAAACCATCATATTTCCGCAAAGAGGCAGAATATAATAGTTAAACCCTCCAAAAGATGGCATGGAGTTCCGGTACTTGTTATCTTGACTGGGAAATCCGACATGGTCCTTTAATTCCCTGAAATACATGTTAAGTTTGGAAAACATCAACAAAAGTTGGTGAATTCATGCAATTTAGTTGTAAAAGATGTATTTAAAATGTAAGTTGTAGTATGTAAAGTGTTAATGAAATCGTTGATCATTAATGTTTTGCAAGGACATTAATATGTGTGACGAAAAAGGAAGCAATCCAACCCTAGACGATTTTATGTCGACTCCTATCGACTGGGACACAAAAGCACTCTTCCGTATGGGTCCACGACCAAGAGTGGGGCTCGCCAAAACCCATTAGATCTAACCACTTGTACCTAGGTCCAAACTTGATTAATGGTGCTTAGATGTATAACCCTAATTCGCACATGATCTAAGGTGTTTCATTCCCTAACTTTAACATACGTTGAGCATGTATTTTCCCCGATAGTTGTAAAGTTGTAAAACATTTAAATGAATAGGGGACATGAACTCACAGTATCGCGTCCTGTGAATAGATGTAAATAAGATCTCACGTGCGGTCGTCCTGAATAGCGTTGCGACCTACAAATGTTCTTATATTTGTTAGACACTTCGGTCTTTGTAATAACTTGAGTACAAGTCTTGTGTCTTAATTGTGTGTAAGACTTGTATGTCTATACTGTTCGTTGAACTGTGTATTTAGATGAATGATTTGTTAAACTGTTATATATATATATTTCACCAAATATATATATATATATATATATGTCATCTCGTATCTTGTGAGTTGTATAGTCGGATTTAGTCCTCTTAATTTCGTGTCTTATATGTATCAATTGTATGATTGTGTTCACAATAATGGTATCATTGGGCCGAGCCCATGTTTTCATGTTATTGGGCCCCAAATAGTGTTGGGCCTAAATAGTGTTGGGCCCCAAATAGTGTTGGGCCTAAATAGTGTTGGGCCTCAAATAGTGTTGGGCCTCAATAGTGTTGGGCTTGAATAGTATTGGGCTTGAATAGTGTTGGGCTTGAATAGTGTTGGGCTTGAATAGTGTTGGGCTTGAATAGTGTTGGGCTTGAATAGTGTTGGGCTTTGGCGCATATGTTTGGTATTTGGGCTTAGCCCATGAATTTATGTTAAGCCCATTATGAAGATAAGCCCATTAAGAAAAATAAACCCATTTGTAGAAAAATAGCCCATTAAGTAATGTAAGCCCATTTGTTATTAAAAATAGTCCATTAAGTAAAGTAAGCCCATTTCATTTTTATAAAAACCTTTTTATAAAATTTACCAAGTATACTCTTTAGTTAATAAAAACATACTAGTTTTTATAAGTCCGTAAACATCCGAACTTTGTTATCGATAGCATATTTATATTTTCGTGTCGAAAGATCGTCTAAACGTCGTAGTAATTCTTCAGATTGGCGATTAGTTTATGGATTCCTCCGTCGTCCGTTTTGACCATAAATGGTGTCCGATCCTTCGGATTGTCCGTATTCGTTTTTAAGGCGTAATTATATGAAGTCTCGTAGGACTTTTGTTATAAAGTGTCTTGAGTTTAAATGTGACAATGAGATTCAAGTTCCTACTTTGATATATATAACTAATACATCAAGTAATACATAACACAAAAATTGTTAAAGTAACCAAATATATATTTTCTAAAAAAAATATATATTTATATTGTCTTTTATTTTATAAACTTTTCTTTAATAACCCTTTTATTCTTGTAGAGATTTACCCAAAAATGTGGTTACTTTATAAAATAAAGTTTTTATGAAAAATGGCCATATAACCTTTGTATTTTTATCTTAACCATGTTTCATAAACATATCATTTTCTTTTTTTTTCAAATCATCATCAATTTACTCAACATCTTAACTAAACATATGAGACTTTTATAACATATAATTTTCAAGATGATATCCAAATCATGTAGGGTTTTAATCATGATCATTTCATATGTTAACTAGTTCAAAAACCAAGTTTAATTCTAGTTTTAACAACTTTTATAAAAATCTCTAGTTGTATGTTACTTTTTATAATCTTGTGAAAGTATTGTTTTTAAATAAAAACCTTTAATACTTTCACAAGATCAAAGGTTATGATCATTACTTTAAACCTTTATGTTAAAAACCCTTTAACATAAACATGTATAATTGTTAGATTATATTTTTAAAGCATCTTCTAACAATTTATTTGTATCCTAATCATCATAACAAGATTAAATATGCATATAACAAGTCTTAGATCACAATATAAACAAACATAAATATATCATGATTATTATCTTTGCTTCTTTGTATTTTTCATGTTTATTATGTATGATTACTTGGTTATTAATAGTAATAATAACAATCATAAACATAATATAAGTAGAAAAAAAATGATCTAGAAGCTTACTTCTAGCACTAGGCTAGGGATGATCTTAGAAGATTATTAAGAACTAAGAAGATGATGTTCTTGATGATTTAAGGCTCTTGAATGGATGAATAACTTTCCTTTAACTTGCAAATGCTTTAGATCACCTTAAGTTCAAAAGAAATCCATCTTGATCATGAAGGAGGTAATAAAAATAAATGGGTTTTTGAAGATGTTCTTGGTAATATGGATGAAGATGATGAGAGAGTTCTTGGTTGATGAAAGATGAAAATGAGGAGTAATGTGCTAGTAAGACTTAATGGTTAAGTGTTATAATTAATCATCCATTTTCATCCACTAGTAACTAAGTAAATAATATCTAGATATTTACCAACATAAACAAGGGGTGTGGGACCCCTTGTTCACGGTCACAAGGTGGGGGGGGGGGGTCTTGTATGGTAAAAATGTGTTAGTTATTTTTAAGACTTCAAATGAATTAAAAAGATGTAAGTATTAAGGTGTTTAAGTTTTGAAATTTTTCGAGATGTTTCATGACTTGAAATGACTATAAACTAGCTTTATATGACCAAAAATATTGTTAACTAGTTCGCTACATGGGCCAAAATATAGTTCGGCTAGATGTTTAGTGCTCGTTCCGCAAGTAGATAGTCGAAGGGTTAACATATACAAGTTATAGGGAAATATTCGGTTATGTATAAATATGGTATTCCCAACGTATTTTTATATGAAATTTATGCTTAACCAACACTTTTTGCATTTGGTAATAAAATACAAATGCTGAATTTTTGCGGAAAATTAATGAAATGGTCACTTTTAGCGGTTTTCGGATAGTTTTTAGTGCTGTCGGACATTGGTAGATATTAACCAAACTCTTGTATTCCCATAAAGGGTTTAATATATAATTGATATTGGACTCTCATCCGAGTCCTTAAGATGTCATTTTAGATGTTTTCTGCGGATCCGGAGTTTTCGTCAACACTCTAGTTCACTAGGCACTACTCTAGTTGTTTCGATGGATTGTTTGCACTATTTCCAATGTACCCAATAAAAGTGAATCATGTGTAATAATAAATGAATAATCCATGAGTTTTCTAAGATGTATATAATGTAATCATGCAGTCCGAATATTCAAAACACATACTTGTATAATGTAAATCATCGTTTTAAATGTAAGTAAATTACCCGAAAGAGGCAGTTGTCACATTCTCCCCTTGTTATTGAGAATTTCGTCCCGAAATTCTAGCTTTGCTATTCTTTGCAGGAGTCTTCGGAAATAAGTGGGGATATTTTTCCTTCATTCGATCTTCACGTTCCCAAGTATACTCGGGTCCATGACGAGAGTTCCAACGAACCTTTACTAACTTGATACGACTTCTCCGTGTTTTCTGGACCTTCCAGTCCGTGACCTCAACAGGTTCTTCAGTGAATTGGAGTTTGTCGTCAATGTGAATTTCATCCACAGGAATGGTAACGGTTACTTGTATTGGACTCTTTTTAAGATTCGACACATGAAACGTGTGGTGTACACTGCTAAGTTCATCTGGTAACTTCAACTTGTAGGCAACAGTGCCAATCTTTTCTAAGATTTCAAATGGTCCAATGTAACGCGGATTAAGCTTTCCACGTTTACCGAACCTCGCTACGCCTTTCCAAGGTGAGACTTTCAACAAAACTTTCTCTCCAACCTCGAAAGATGCTGGTTTTCGTTTTCCATCTGCGTAGATCTTTTGTCGATCGCGAGCCGCCTTGATACGGTCTCGGATCTGAAAAATTTTATCCGTAGTATCTTGGACTAGTTCCGGACCAATTAATTGACTATCGCCTGTTTCCGCCCAACATAGCGGAGAGCGACACTTTCGACCATAAAGAGCTTCAAACGGTGCAGCTCGTATACTTGTATGGTAGCTATTATTGTTGGAAAACTCAACTAGAGGTAGATGATTATCCCAATTGCCGCCTAAATCCATAACACATGCACGAAGCATATCTTCGAGTGTTTGGATTGTCCGTTCGCTCTGGCCGTCAGTTTGTGGATGAAAGGCCGTACTTAGATTCAATTGAGATCCAAAGGCCTGTTGAAATGATTTCCATATTCTTGAAACAAAACGACCGTCTCGGTCCGAAATGATTGAAATAGGCACTCCATGACGAGCCACTATTTCTTTGAGATAGATTTCCGCTAGTTTCTCAGTACTATCCTTCTCCCGAATCGGTAAGAAGTGTGCGGACTTTGTCGATCTATCGACGATTACCCATATCATGTCATGGCCTTTCGAGGTCCTGGGTAACTTCGTAATGAAGTCCATAGATATTTGTTCCCATTTCCAAGCGGGAATCTCGGGTTGTTGTAGTAAACCCGATGGTTTCTGATACTCTGCCTTGACCTTCGCGCAGGTCAAGCATTTTCCAACATAGATAGCAATATCCTTTTTGAGGTTAGGCCACCAATAGTACTCGTTTAAGTCTTGGTACATCTTATCTGATCCAGGATGGATCGAGTACTTTGACCTATGTGCTTCCTCAAAAATGAGATCTCGGAGACCTCCAAAGAATGGAACCCAGATTCTACCTGCAATGTACAAAGTTCCATCTTCCTTCGGCACTAACTGTTTTTCCATGCCTCGAAGTGATTCTGCTAGAATATGCTCTTCCTTGAGCGCTTCTTGTTGTGCATTTTGAATTCGTGCAGTAAGATATGTGTGAATCGTCATCTCTAGTGCTCGCACTCTTAGTGTTTTAACTCGTTCCTTGTGGCTCAAGGCGTCTGCTACAACGTTCGCCTTGCCCGGATGGTACTTGATTTCCCAATCATAGTCGTTTAATAATTCAACCCAACGTCGCTGACGCATATTTAATTCTTTTTGGTTGAATATGTGTTGTAGACTCCTATGATCTGTGAAAATAGTGCACTGTGTACCATATAAGTAATGCCGCCAAATTTTCAAAGCAAATACCACCGCGCCTAACTCTAGGTCGTGAGTGGTATAGTTCTTCTCGTGAACTTTCAATTGGCGGGACGCGTACGCGATAACCTTTTCACGTTGCATGAGTACACAACCCACACCTTGATGCGAAGCATCACAGTATACTACAAAGTCATCGGTACCGTCAGGTAATGATAAGATTGGTGCAATGCACAACTTATCTTTAAGAAGTTGAAATGCTGCTTCTTGTTTCTCTCCCCAATCGAATTTCCTGTCTTTCTGTGTAAGAGAAGTTAGCGGTTGAGCAATCTTTGAAAAATTCTCAATAAATCTCCGATAATATCCCGCTAAGCCCAAAAATTGTCGCACTTCAGTAGGAGTCTTGGGCGCTTCCCAATTCTTAATCGATTCAATCTTCGACGGGTCTACTTGAATACCCTTCTCGTTCACTATATGCCCGAGAAATTGTACTTCACGAATCCAAAACTCACATTTGGAAAACTTCGCGTATAGTTTCTCCTTTTTGAGTAGTTCTAAGATGGTTCTCAAATGTTGTTCATGCTCGTCTGCCGATTGTGAGTATATCAAGATGTCGTCAGTGAACACTATGACGAATTTGTCGAGATACGGCTTGCACACGCGGTTCATTAAATCCATGAAGACCGCCGGTGCGTTCGTTAAACCAAAAGGCATAACGAGAAACTCATAATGGCCGTAACGAGTCCGAAAAGCCGTTTTCGGTATGCTTTCTTCTTGAATCCGTAACTGATGATACCCCGATCGTAAGTCTATCTTTGAATAAAAACTCGACCCTTGAAGTTGATCGAATAAGTCATCAATCCTCGGTAGTGGATACCGATTCTTGATGGTGAGTTTATTCAACTCTCTGTAGTCGATACACATTCTGAATGTCCCGTCCTTCTTTTTCACAAAAAGAACTGGAGCTCCCCAAGGCGAGAAACTCGGTCTGATGAATCCCTTATCCAACAACTCTTGAAGTTGTGTGGACAATTCCTGCATTTCAGAAGGTGCTAATCGATATGGAGATCTGGCTATAGGTGCGGCTCCTGGTACCAAATCGATGTGAAATTCGACTTGTCGATAAGGCGGTAGTCCTGGCAAGTCTCCAGGAAAGACTTCAGGAAATTCTTTTACTACCGGAATATCCGTCAACTTTGGCCCATCGGCCTTCTTGTCCACAACATGCGCTAGAAAGGCAATATAACCTTTCCGTAAGTATTTCTGTGCTTTCATGCAATTGATGATCCGCAATGGGGTGTCACGCTTCTCTCCATGTATAACAAGTGTCTCTTCGTTCGGTAGTGGTAGGCGAATGATCTTCTCGTGGCAAACGACTTCAGCTCGATTTTTGGATAGCCAATCCATGGCAACCACTACGTCAAAGCTACCCAATTCAACAGGTAAGAGATCGATATTGAATTTTTGTTCGCCAAGTTCTAAGGTACACTCCTTAACAACTTCTCCCGTCTCTATTAGTTTACCGTTAGCCAATTCTATAGAATATGGAACATCTAGTTTACTAGGTTCCAAGCCAAGAATATTTTTAAATTCTATAGAAATAAAACTAAAATCGGCTCCGGTATCAAATAATATGGATGCGAAATGATCATTGAGGAGGAACGTACCAGTGACCACATTAGGGTCTTGGCGCGCATCCTTGGCCCCAATCACAAAAGATCGACCACAAGCTTGGTTTTCTTTAGGACAGTCTTTCTTGTAGTGATCTTTGCTTCCGCATCCAAAGCATCCTTGACTACGCCCATTACCGTTCCCATTCTTGTTACCAAATCCACTTCCCGATCCAGTATTATTTCCCGTTCCCCAACATGATTCTCCACGGTGGCCATTCTTGCCACACTTGTCACACTTGACAACCCGACAATCACCCAAGTGATGATATTTGCATCGCTCACACTTAGGTAAAGTACCAGCGTACTTCTTAGGACCAGTGTCGTTTGTGGCTACAAACGCCCTTGCATCCTTTTGCGAGTTATTCTGTCGCCTGTTGTTGTTGTTGTTGGGGTTATTGTTATTGTTGTTGTGGTTGTGGTTGTTGTTACTGTTGTTGTTATTACCGCGAGTTCCCTTCTTGAAATTCGAGTAATTCCTCTTCCCACGGTTGGAAGACTCGACATGTGTTTCCTTCTTATCATCACCTTTCTCAGTGAATATTTTCATCCTGACCCCGTCTTCAGTAAGACTCACGGCTATAGTCACAGCCTGAGTAATAGTCGTGGGTTTAGCTGCAGTAACCAGACTTCGAATCTTGTCAGAAAGTCCCCAGATGTAGCGTTCGATACGCTTGTATTCTGGTGTTACAAGATAAGGAATCACGCGGGACAGATCGTGAAATCTTTGCGTATATCCCGTGATATCAGCTCCAACCATGGTAAGGTTCCAAAACTCGTTCTCCAACTTCTGGAGTTCAGCACGAGAACAGTACTTATCCCTCATACGTTCCTTCAGTTCATCCCAAGTCAACGCATAAGCAGCGTTCTCACCCAAAGTTTGCACTTGTAAGTTCCACCATGTAAGAGCCTCATTGAGAAACAAGCCAGTAACGAAAGTGACTTGCTGATTAGCAGAACATCTGCTCATTCTTATAGTGGAATCCGTTTTCTCAGTCCATCTCACGTAAGCCACAGCACCGCCTGTGCCATCGTAGTTAAGTGGCTTGCAGTCCAGAAACTGCTTGAATGTGCACCCTGAAATTGGACAGCGGATTTTGAATGAGCAAATAGTGAATCGCACGAATAGATTTAGAAAGAAATTTGACAAGTTGTAGCAAAACAGCTAAATGTTACCCGTATTATTTATTCCACCTGAAGTACCGCCTGGACCCTGGCCTCCCGATCCGCCGGTGCCACCACTTTGTTCGACACGGGATGCCTCATACAGTGCGATAGCTTGAGCGATTCTCTGTTCTATAAGTGCATTCAGTTCCGCCTCGGTCGTAGGCATTGGTGGAGGTGGGGGTGGATTAGTCCGTGAACGTAAGACTCGCCTCGGTGGCATGATTCTTCCAAAGGAGAAAATAGGATAAAGATTAGACGTTAATTTGGTTTGTTCAAAAAGAAATATTCATAATATTAATAGCAATATCACCACCAAACATATTATGCGAGTAAATAAGTTAACATAAACAATAAGATATGTCCAACCAGACCACTCAGATGCATTTAATAGATAACACCAAGTTTTTCATATATATAGTCAACCGGTTACATAATTGTTTGAAAGGAACAAAAATAGACTCGGGCTACATAACCCGGTCATACTAGTCTAGTACAACAAAAGAGATAACAAAATCTTCCTTCCAACTATGTGATCCGCTGTATGTCGGTTGTCTTCAAAACTTGGTGTAGCATCAATATGTACACAAAACGGATATAGATACCCGTCTCAAAAGTATAATACTTGCAAACATAGTCTATGGTGGGGGAAAGACTGGTGGTGGAATCGGGAACAATAACCTGTGAACATCAGAAACTCTACCCTCCAAATCAAGAACCAAACGGTTAAGGAATATAATCTGCTGCTCGAGTGTCAGAATACGAGCAGGTAAATCAACTGGTGGTATATCAACTGGTGGCATCTGAGGTGGTAGTGGGGGTAATGGTGGTGACCCTGGTGGTGGTGGTGGAGCATGGGGCGGTGAATGGGCTGGTGGTGGTGGAGCCAGAAGTACCAAACCAAGAAGGTGAGTAAGCTCATCCTCGAGTTCACTAACTCGACGTATAATAAAGTCTATCTGATGCTCGAGTGTCAGCACACGAGCACGTAACTCGGTAGTAGCAGCTGGGTGATGCAATGGGTGGTATGGATCTGTCAGGGGCATAACATGTGGGTATAGGTCCATATCCCTGGGTGGTATATGGGCATGTCCAGAGGGTCCTGCCTCGTCAGTATGGTCTATATGTGGTAGAATAGGGGCAATATGATCATGTGCAGGGACCACTGGTTCATCTGGTAAGACATCATCCAACTCAATGTCTGGATTGCGCTGTAGGCCAATGGCCTGCAGTGCGGATGAAGTAACGGACGCATAAGAAGAAGCATCCGAATCGGTATCTGAATCAGAAGAGATAATAATAATCGGAACCACCGGTGCTGCAACCTCTAAAATAACCAGATCATGAACATCCCCATCTCCCAACTCATCACCTAAATGCTCCACAGGAACCACAGGAACTACAGCGTCGTCATCCTCGTCGAGGTCGTCAATGAAAGGCATAATAGCAAGAGGAAGGATATCCCAGGGTATAACCTCGACCACATGTTCACCCTCCGGGTGACCCATGATAACTACGTCATTGAGCTGAGGAGGCATATCTAATATATCATCATCAATAATATCACTTAGCAATGCGAATGGCTGAAAGTCATCCATATCGCCATCTGATCCCATCTCGCTATCCGAAGTAACCACCTGAACCTCAGGTACATAATCATCGTCCGAAGAGGGTATCATGGGATCCACGTCGTCATAAATGTTACTTCCTTCGGAGGAAGACATGATATCCTGAGAAATAAGTTGTTCGACACGTATGAGTATTTGTTACTTTACATATATACACGAAATGTATTTTTTTTTTCACATAATGTTCATTTTAAGTTATCCTAATTGAGTTGTATGGATTAACTTAAAGTTGCATGTCTACCATTTAGATGACTAAGACACTAATGTCCTTGCTTGATTTTTATGAGATGAATTCTTGTTGAAAATGGACCATGAAAAATGTTTATGCAAATGAAAACATGTGTTTGTGTTTAAATGGTTTTCGTGAGAGATCCCTAGTGATTGTAGACTTAGACTCGATAAAGAATCCTGGTTCACTACAATCGATGCTCTGATACCAAACTGTCACACCCGCTCTTAGCGGAAACGCGAGGTGTGATATGTATGGTTTTCATTGCATAAATATCGATGTACATGAACAAACTATATGAATAAAACATACTCCATTGCCATTGCCATTACATAAGTGTTTCCAAAAAGATTACAACATAAGTTTAGTGTGTCGGTTACAAACCATTAACGTAAAAGTAAAGTGTTATTGTTTCATACATTAACATTAAAATAAACTACTGAGGTTTAAACCATCATATTTCCGCAAAGTGGCAGAATATAATAGTTAAACCCTCCAAAAGATGGCATGGAGTTCCGGTACTTGTTATCTTGACTGGGAAATCCGACATGGTCCTTTAATTCCCTGAAATACATGTTAAGTTTGGAAAACATCAACAAAAGTTGGTGAATTCATGCAATTTAGTTGTAAAAGATGTATTTAAAATGTAAGTTGAAGTATGTAAAGTTTCAATGAAATCGTTGATCATTAATGTTTTGCAAGGACATTAATATGTGTGACGAAAAAGGAAGCAATCCAACCCTAGACGATTTTATGTCGACTCCTATCGACTGGGACACAAAAGCACTCTTCCGTATGGGTCCACGACCAAGAGTGGGGCTCGCCAAAACCCATTAGATCTAACCACTTGTACCTAGGTCCAAACTGGATTAATGGTGCTTAGATGTATAACCCTAATTCGCACATGATCTAAGGTGTTTCATTCCCTAACTTTAACATACGTTGAGCATGTATTTTCCCCGATAGTTGTAAAGTTGTAAAACATTTAAATGAATAGGGGACATGAACTCACATTATCGCGTCCTGTGAATAGATATAAATAAGATCTCACGTGCGGTCGTCCTGAATAGCGTTGCGACCTACAAATGTTCTTATATTTGTTAGACACTTCGGTCTTTGTAATAACTTGAGTACAAGTCTTGTGTCTTAATTGTGTGTAAGACTTGTATGTCTATACTGTTCGTTGAACTGTGTATTTAGATGAATGATTTGTTAAACTGTTATATATATATATATTTCACCAAATATATATATATATATATATATGTCATCTCGTATGTAATGACCATAAATTTAAAATCATTATTCTAGAAATAAAAGAATAATAATAATTTAGAATAAACTAAACATTTATCTTATGATCCATCCTTCTGTATATCAACCAAAACTATTATTATTATTTATAAATTATCCAATAGGAAACCCTAATTAAGACACCCAAGTGATTCTGCATAAATCCCTAAAATTTTCAGAACAATTGGAATCAGGATTAGGGCCCCTAAAACTTAAGGGGGGTAAACCCTAACTAATGATTATCTCTAAAATGCGGTGTCTAAATTGAGAATTCATGAAACGTCGACTCAGCAGGCCTATACTAGTGACAAGCCTACCCTACTCTACGTTGGTACCCCAGGCGAGTCGCGACAGACCCAGGGACATCTTCCGCGACACGTGGGAGATTTCAATTTCAGGTATAAATACAGGGGCCTGGGACTTGATTCCTGGCTTCAGTTCGACGTAAAAATTCACAAAATACACCGAGTTATGCTCTGTTTACCACAATCAACACACACTGATCACTAATCAACGCTACAATCAGGGTATTAACTCGATCGCTATTACGATTCATTGTCCGATTGATCAATATACCCAATGGATGTTTAAGTGCTGCTCAAATTTGGGTTATGCTTTGTCATTAGTTGTGATTCCGATGGATGTTTAAGTAATTTCACTTTGTCATTAGTTGTGATTCCGATGGATGTTTAAGTGTTTGCACTTTGTCATTCGTTGTGAATCCGATGGATGTTTAAGTGATTTTACTTTGTCATTAGTTGTGAATCCGATGGATGTTTAAGTATCGCACTTTGTCATTCGTTGTGAGGATTTGAATCTCGTGAATTATCGTAAATGCTGTATTAAGTTACTAACCTAGTTTGTGTGCATATTATTTAAATTAGGTTAAAAGACTAATCAGTTGTCTAAACTCTGCCCGTATAAATCTGAAATATTATCACAAGGTAGCATAACTTTGGAATTATTAAGGTACGGATCCTTACCCCACTCCTTATTGCTTCATATTCAAATTGTTATAAACCCATTAAATTCATATATCTTTTAAAACTCCTCACGTCTTTGATTATCGATTCATTTGACAGTCCGTTGGATTCCTATTCTAATCATAACTTTGGATTTAGCTTTCATGTCATGCGATAGTATTATGTTAGTTGTACTCATTATCGCATGTTCCAATATATGTTACGTTATGTGAATAAGACCATTTGTACTCTGATACCCTGAGTATCGCTTCTCGTGGAGTGTCCCACGAGCATGTTGTTGCGGCATCGACATCATGTGCTCCATCCGTGACGGGGAGATCAGTTCACGGCGTCCCTAGGTACAAGTGAGGTACAAAGCTACTAGGAGGCGTATGGATCGATCCTAGGATTTAAGTTAAGGAGGTGGATAGAGGGTATGTCAACTCGCCATCTCATGTGATAATTATGCAGAAGTAGCTACCTGTGTATTGTTACGTTTTAAGTTTGGCTCATGGGTACATCCGTATGATATGATTATGAAATTACGTTACTTACATCGTATCATTTTCGCATAAAGTTCCATCCGGATAACATTTCATATAAAGCATTATTTGTTATTTGAGCCTATTATTCCGTACTGAGCATTTGGCTCATTCCGTAAATTTGTTTGTATATACAGGTTCACAGGTTACTTCGGGCGGGGGAAAGAGAGAAGAATAAAGCCTAGGAATAAATCTGAAGATGTTAGTTAATCAAGTCGAATGTCTCTGTTTGTATATTAACCTTAAGTTTAGTTGTCGTGTGGTTGTATCCTTATTAAATAAATAAATGGAATTATGACTTTTGTTATGATATCACTATTATTGTGACACGTCAGCCCTCCTGGGTTGGGGTGTTATAGCTATGGTATCAGAGCAAAGGCTCTTTCCTGTAGAAAACTTGAAGATAGTAATTAAAACCTATGAGGAATGGGTAGATATCTATGATAGGATTCAACTTGGTCTCTTATTTTGTTTAACTCCTATGTCTATTCTTATAGATGCCTCCTCGTCGTCCGCTACGTAGGAGTACTCGTACTAACCATGTACGTAACAACACTTCTTCGAATGAGCCTCCAGTTGATCCAAACGTAATTAATGCTATCAACCAGGCTGTTGCCGGGTTGCTTCCAAACCTTGTTGCTCAAACAGCTGAGGCCGTTATTCAACAATCTCGTCATCCAGAACGTAATAACACGAATCCAATCTCTGGTGAAGAAATTCGTGAGAATACCACGAACCATACTACCTATAGTATAGACATATGGATCGCTAAATTCCAAAAACAAAAGCCGAAATCCTTTAGTCATGCTACTAATCCAGTCGAAGCAAGAAACTGGATAGCTCATGTTGAAAAGATCTTCGGAGTTCTTGGAGTTCCGGAGCAATACAAAGTTAGATTGGCTACCTACAAACTTGAAGATGACGCACAAACTTGGTGGGAAGGATATAAGCAAGTCAAAGGAGGGGATGATTTTGACGCTAATCTTTCATGGGTCGACTTTCGTACCATCTTTTACGACTAGTATTTTTCTATCGCTGATAAAGAAGCTTATATCAGGGAGTATGCAGTGATTCGACAGGGGAGTGATGAACCAGCCTCTGAGTTCATTACTCGATTTTCAAGGTTGGCTAGTATTATAGGAGACGTTGCAGGATCAGCAGAAGCCCAGGCAGAAAAATGCAAGTGGGCAGTTAATGATCGAATTCGGAAGTCGATCATGTACATGAAATTTAAGGATATTACCGAAGTTGCTGATGCAATCAAAACTTTTGAGTTCAAAAGAAAAGAATTTTTATCTCGAACTGGGGATAATAAGAAGAGAAATAGGGAAGGACTGTTTAAGCAGGAAATCGGCCAATCATCCACTACGCCACAGCATCAAGACCGCAAAGTGCAAGGAAATCAAAACTCTGGAAATCAGGCACGTCCATGGCAACCTAGACTGCAAAACCCGAGGCCTGCTCAAAACCATATTCAGTTGTATGCAGAACCTATTAGAGCTCAACCACTGAATCAACATGTAAACCCGAATCAGATTACATATCCTCTATGTAATACTTGTGGTAAGCGACATCATGGCGTATGTCACCGAGGTACAGGAGCATGCTTTAGATGTGGCCAAACTGGACACATGATCAAGGAGTGTCCTAAGAAAGATACTAAGAAGAATAACCGACCAAACGTTGCACCACCCAATGTTGGAGGAAGAGTTTTCGCACTTTCTGCTACTGATGCTGCTAATGCCCCAGGTACTGTGTCGGGAACCCTTCAGCTTGGTAAACATGGTATCTATGTGTTATTCAATACAGGAGCGACCCATTTCTTTAGTATCCCACTCGTTTACTAAGTATCTTCCGATAAGACCAACTCTCTTAAATCATACTTTAACCATTTCCACTCCCATGGAAAATTCATCCGTAATCACTTACGTATATAAAGATTGTCCGATCCGTATTGAATCTATTGTGTGTAAGGCAGACCTATTTCCAATACATATGTGTGACTTTGATGTTATTCTAGGAATAGATTGGTTGTCTCGACATCGCGTAACTATAGATTGTCATTTCCGCCGTGTTATTTTCGGTGATCTTCATCATCCTGATATTATATATCAGGGAACTCAAGCTCATAAATCTCTTAAAATTATCTCTGCGCTCAAAGCTCGAAAATTCATATCAAACGGTTGTGCTGGATTCCTAGCATCGGTTAAGGATACTTCTGCTAGTGTTAATAGTATCGATAGCCATCCCGTTGTCCGTGAATATCCTGATATATTTCCGGATGAACTACCGGGATTACCACCCGACCGTCAGGTAGAATTCACCATCGACTTGATCCCTGGTGCCGAACCTATTTCTAAAGCTCCATACCGTATGGCTCCAATGGAACTGAAGGAGTTGAAGGAACAATTGCAAGAATTGTTAGATCTAGGATTCATAAGACCCAGTGTCTCACCTTGGGGTGCTCCGGTCTTATTTGTGAAGAAGAAAGACGGTAGTATGCGTTTATGTATTGACTACCGAGAGCTGAATAAGATTACTATTCGTAATCAGTATCCTCTGCCTCGCATTGATGATCTCTTTGATCAACTTCAGGGGGCTCAGTTCTTCTCAAAAATCGACCTGAGGTCCGGGTACCATCAACTAAAGATAAAAAATGATGATGTTCCCAAGACCGCCTTTCGTACTCGTTATGGTCATTATGAATTCTTGGTTATGCCCTTTGGGCTAACTAACGCACCCGCAGTCTTCATGGATTTGATGAATCGCGTATTTCACAAATTCCTAGATAAATTCGTTATTGTTTTTATCGATGACATTCTGGTATATTCTAAGAGTTGTGAAGAGCATGAAGCACATCTACATGCAGTACTTGGAACCTTGCGGCATGAGAAGTTATACGCTAAGTTTTCCAAATGTGACTTTTGGCTTAGCCAAGTGGCATTTCTAGGTCATGTCATATCAGCAGAGGGAATTATGGTAGACCCAACAAAGGTTGAAGCTATTACAAAATGGCCAAGACCCACTTCTGTTACCGAAATACGAAGTTTCTTGGGTCTTGCTGGCTATTACCGAAGATTTGTTGAAAGATTCTCGGTAATTGCTTTACCACTCACAAAACTCCTAAGGAAAGGGGTGAAGTACTCATGGAATGAAGAACAAGAGAAAAGCTTTGAAGAATTGAAGAAACGACTCGTATCCTCCCCGATACTCGCTCTCCCTTCTGGATCAGGAGGTTACCAAGTCTATAGTGATGCCTCAAAGAAAGGATTAGGTTGTGTGCTAATGCAACATGGGAAGGTTATCGCTTATGCCTCCCGTCAGTTAAAGCCTTATGAAGTTAACTACCCTACACATGATTTAGAACTAGCCGCAGTCGTCTTTGCACTTAAGATTTGGCGACACTATCTGTATGGTGAAAGTTGTGACATTTTTACCGACCATAAGAGCCTCAAGTGCATATTCAACCAAAAAGAGCTGAATATGAGGCAAAGAAGGTGGTTAGAACTTTTAAAAGATTACAACGCAAATATTCAATACCATCCAGGCAAAGCCAATGTTGTAGCTGACGCGTTGAGCCGAAAGAATTCCGGGACTATATCTTGGTTACAAATTCAGCCTCGTATTAGGAGGGATCTCGAAAGAATGAACATTTGGCTTCAGGTTAGTAAATCTGATGGATATCTAGCTAGAATGCAGATTGAACCCGACCTCATATCACGGATCAAAGATGCACAAAAGCAAGATGGAGAACTTTGGGCAATTGTGCAAAATCTTGAGGTGGGTAAGCAATCTGAATTTCGTATAGACCATCATGGGGTGATTTGGTGCAGTAAAAGACTTTGTGTACCCGATGACTCCACCCTTCGTGAGTCATTGTTAGCCGAAGCTCACAGCTCACCATTTTCAATTCACCCAGGATCTACTAAGATGTATCGAGACTTAAGACAGAACTTCTAGTGGAATGGCATGAAGGAAGACGTTGCTCGATACGTAAGTAGATGCCTCACTTGCCAACAAGTGAAAATTGAACACAAACGAGCAAGCGGTCTGTTGCAGCCATTGGATATTCCCATATGGAAGTGGGATGAGATCACAATGGATTTTGTTACCGGTTTGCCTAAGACTTCAAGAAGAATGATGTGGTATGGGTTGTTGTCGATAGATTGTCGAAGTCAGCACATTTTCTACCAATTCAGCAAGGATTTTCGGTTAATAAGTTATCCGAAATATTTCTTCAAGAAATTATTAGACTCCATGGCACACCATCTTCCATTGTTTCCGATAGAGACCCACGTTTCACCTCACGCTTTTGGAAAGGTTTTCAGGCAGCTTGGGGTACACGACTGAAGTTTAGTACGGCTTTCCATCCACAAACAGATGGGCAGTCAGAACGCACGATTCAGACCTTGGAAGACATGCTCCGAGCATGTGCACTTGAATGGTCTGGAAACTGGGATGAATATCTATGCCTTGTTGAGTTCGCTTACAACAATAGTTGGCAGGCAAGTATTGGCATGGCACCTTTTGAGCTTTTGTATGGTCGGAAATGTCGAGCACCGATATGCTGGGATGAAGTTGGAGAAAAGATTATTGAAGGGCTAGAACTAGTTCAGATTACAAATGAAAAAGTCACTATGACACGAGAAAAACTGAAAGAAGCTCAGAGTAGACAAAAGAGCTATGCAGATCAAGATAGACGACCACTCGAATTTAAAATTGGCGACCACGTATTCTTAAAGGTATCACCTTGGCATGGCGTTCATAGTTTTAGAATTAAAGGGAAGCTTAGTCCCCGTTTCATCGGTCCGTTTGAAATCCTTGAAAGAATTGGAGAAGTGTCATATCGACTAGCTTTACCACCTCAACTCTCTCACGTTCATAACGTTTTTCATGTCTCCTCGCTAAGAGGATATAATTATCATCCACTCCATGTCATTAGTTATCCGTTACTTACAATTCACGAGGATTTGTCCTACGAAGAGGAACCAGAAGCCATCTTAGATCGACAAGAAAAGGTTTTGCGTAGGAAAGTAATTCCGTTTGTTAAAGTCCTCTAGAAAAATCACTCTGAACACGAAGCAACATGGGAATCTGAAGAATCAATTCACTCTCTATACCCTAATCTATTCTAGAAATAGAATTTCAGTCGAAGTAACGGTAAATTTTGCTCTGTGATATATGTTCAATTGTTCTGTTTACGGTCAATCATGCTTTACCTTATGTGAATATATATCTTAGCTATGATTAAGCATATCTATGTAGGAGATATCAGTACCAATAGTCACTCTATTATCTGTAAGTCTCCATTGACTTTTCGTACGGTAAGATATTTTATTAAGATGCGTTATAGGAGGACCATTAGGGCACATATGTAAGGTAATTGACAATTATAGTCATGACCTTAGTTATGAATTTCAGATACACATGTGTGTTTAGGAGACTATTATATAAGTTAGTAACTCTGCTATGAAAATTCCGTTTCCATTACTTAGGTGATATATTCTTATTTGAAAATTTTCGAGGACGAAATTTCTTTTAAGGGGGTAATAGTTGTAATGACCATAAATTTAAAATCATTATTCTAGAAATAAAAGAATAATAATAATTTAGAATAAACTAAACATTTATCTTATGATCCATCCTTCTGTATATCAACCAAAACTATTATTATTATTTATAAATTATCCAATAGGAAACCCTAATTAAGACACCCAAGTGATTCTGCATAAATCCCTAAAATTTTCAGAACATTTGGAATCAGGATTAGGGCCCCTAAAACTTAAGGGCGTAAACCCTAACTAATGATTATCTCTAAAATGCGGTGTCTAAATTGAGAATTCATGAAACGTCGACTCAGCAGGCCTATACTAGTGACAAGCCTACCCTACTCTACGTTGGTACCCCAGGCGAGTCGCGACAGACCCAGGGACATCTTCCGCGACACGCGGGAGATTTCAATTTCAGGTATAAATACAGGGGCCTGGGACTTGATTCCTGGCTTCAGTTCGACGTAAAAATTCACAAAATAGACCGAGTTATGCTCTGTTTACCACAATCAACACACACTGATCACTAATCGACGCTACAATCAGGGTATTAACTCGATCGCTATTACGATTCATTGTCCGATTGATCAATATACCCAATGGATGTTTAAGTGCTGCTCAAATTTGGGTTATGCTTTGTCATTAGTTGTGATTCCGATGGATGTTTAAGTAATTTCACTTTGTCAGTAGTTGTGATTCCGATGGATGTTTAAGTGTTTGCACTTTGTCATTCGTTGTGAATACGATGGATGTTTAAGTGATTTTACTTTGTCATTAGTTGTGAATCCGATGGATGTTTAAGTATCGCACTTTGTCATTCGTTGTGAGGATTTGAATCTCGTGAATTATCGTAAATGCTGTATTAAGTTACTAACCTAGTTTGTGTGCATATTATTTAAATTAGGTTAAATGACTAATCAGTTGTCTAAACTCTGCCCGTATAAATCTGAAATATTATCACAAGGTAGCATAACTTTGGAATTATTAAGGTACGGATCCTTACCCCACTCCTTATTGCTTCATATTCAAATTGTTATAAACCCATTAAATTCATATATCTTTTAAAACTCCTCACGTCTTTGATTATCGATTCATTTGACAGTCCGTTGGATTCCTATTCTAATCATAACTTTGGATTTAGCTTTCATGTCATGCGATAGTATTATGTTAGTTGTACTCATTATCGCATGTTCCAATATATGTTACGTTATGTGAATAAGACCATTTGTACTCTGATACCCTGAGTATCGCTTCTCGTGGAGTGTCCCACGAGCATGTTGTTGCGGCATCGACATCATGTGCTCCATCCGTGACGGAGAGATCAGTTCACGGCGTCCCTAGGTACAAGTGAGGTACAAAGCTACTAGGAGGCGTATGGATCGATCCTAGGATTTAAGTTAAGGAGGTGGATAGCGGGTATGCCAACTCGCCATCTCATGTGATAATTATGCAGAAGTAGCTACCTGTGTATTGTTACGTTTTAAGTTTGGCTCATGGGTACATCCGTATGATATGATTATGAAATTACGTTACTTACATCGTATCATTTTCGCATAAAGTTCCATCCGGATAACATTTCATATAAAGCATTATTTGTTATTTGAGCCTATTATTCCGTACTGAGCATTTGGCTCATTCCGTAAATTTGTTTGTATATACAGGTTCACAGGTTACTTCGGGCGGGGGAAAGAGAGAAGAATAAAGCCTAGGAATAAATCTGAAGATGTTAGTTAATCAAGTCGAATGTCTCTGTTTGTATATTAACCTTAAGTTTAGTTGTCGTGTGGTTGTATCCTTATTAAATAAATAAATGGAATTATGACTTTTGTTATGATATCACTGTTATTGTGACACGTCAGCCCTCCTGGGTTGGGGTGTTACATCGTATCTTGTGAGTTGTATAGTCGGATTTAGTCCTCTTAATTTCGTGTCTTATATGTATCAATTGTATGATTGTGTTCACAATAATGGTATCATTGGGCCGAGCCCATGTTTTCATGTTATTGGGCCCCAAATAGTGTTGGGCCTAAATAGTGTTGGGCCTCAAATAGTGTTGGGCCTCAATAGTGTTGGGCTTGAATAGTGTTGGGCTTGAATAGTGTTGGGCTTGAATAGTGTTGGGCTTGAATAGTGTTGGGCTTCAATAGTGTTGGGCTTGAATAGTTTTGGGCTTTGGCCCATATGTTTGGTATTTGGGCTTAGCCCATGAATTTATGTTAAGCCCATTATGAAGATAAGCCCATTAAGAAAAATAAACCCATTTGTAGAAAAATAGCCCATTAAGTAATGTAAGCCCATTTGTTATTAAAAATAGTCCATTTAGTAAAGTATGCCCATTTCATTTTTATAAAAACCTTTTTATAAAAATTTACCAAGTATACTCTTTAGTTAATAAAAACATACTAGTTTTTATAAGTCCGTAAACATCCGAACTTTGTTATCGATAGCATATTTATATTTTCGTGTCGAAAGATCGTCTAAACGTCGTAGTAATTCTTCAGATTGGCGATTAGTTTATGGATTCGTCCGTCGTCCGTTTTGACCATAAATGGTGTCCGATCCTTCGGATTGTCCGTATTCGTTTTTAAGGCGTAATTATATGAAGTCTCGTAGGACTTTTGTTATAAAGTGTCTTGAGTTTAAATGTGACAATGAGATTCAAGTTCCTACTTTGATATATATAACTAATACATCAAGTAATACATAACACAAAAATTGTTAAAGTAACCAAATATATATTTTCTAAAAAAAATATATATTTATATTGTCTTTTATTTTATAAACTTTTCTTTAATAACCTTTTTATTCTTGTAGAGATTTACCCAAAAATGTGGTTACTTTATAAAATAAAGTTTTTATGAAAAATGGCCATATAACCTTTGTATTTTTATCTTAACCATGTTTCATAAACATATCATTTTCTTTTTTTTTCAAATCATCATCAATTTACTCAACATCTTAACTAAACATATGAGACTTTTATAACATATAATTTTCAAGATGATATCCAAATCATGTAGGGTTTTAATCATGATCATTTCATATGTTAACTAGTTCAAAAACCAAGTTTAATTCTAGTTTTAACAACTTTTATAAAAATCTCTAGTTGTATGTTACTTTTTATAATCTTGTGAAAGTAGTATTTTTAAATATAAACCTTTATGTTAAAAACCCTTTAACATAAACATGTATAATTGTTAGATTATATTTTTAAAGCATCTTCTAACAATTTATTTGTATCCTAATCATCATAACAAGATTAAATATGCATATAACAAGTCTTAGATCACAATATAAACAAACATAAATATATCATGATTATTATCTTTGCTTCTTTGTATTTTTCATGTTTATTATGTATGATTACTTGGTTATTAATAGTAATAATAACAATCATAAACATAATATAAGTAGAAAAAAAAATGATCTAGAAGCTTACTTCTAGCACTAGGCTAGGGATGATCTTAGAAGATTATTAAGAACTAAGAAGATGATGTTCTTGATGATTTAAGGCTCTTGAATGGATGAATAACTTTCCTTTAACTTGCAAATGCTTTAGATCACCTTAAGTTCCAAAGAAATCCATCTTGATCATGAAGGAGGTAATAAAAATAAATGGGTTTTTGAAGATGTTCTTGGTAATATGGATGAAGATGATGAGAGAGTTCTTGGTTGATGAAAGATGAAAATGAGGAGTAATGTGCTAGTAAGACTTAATGGTTAAGTGTTATAATTAATCATCCATTTTCATCCACTAGTAACTAAGTAAATAATATCTAGATATTTACCAACATAAACAAGGGGTGTGGGACCCCTTGTTCACGGTCACAAGGTGGGGGGGGGGGGGGGGTCTTGTATGGTAAAAATGTGTTAGTTATTTTTAAGACTTCAAATGAATTAAAAAGATGTAAGTATTAAGGTGTTTAAGTTTTGAAATTTTTCGAGATGTTTCATGACTTGAAATGACTATAAACTAGCTTTATATGACCAAAAATATTGTTAACTAGTTCGCTACATGGGCCAAAATATAGTTCGGCTAGATGTTTAGTGCTCGTTCCGCAAGTAGATAGTCGAAGGGTTAACATATACAAGTTATAGGGAAATATTCGGTTATGTATAAATATGGTATTCCCAACGTATTTTTATATGAAATTTATGCTTAACCAACACTTTTTGCATTTGGTAATAAAATACAAATGCTGAATTTTTGCGGAAAATTAATGAAATGGTCACTTTTAGCGTTTTTCGGATAGTTTTTAGTGCTGTCGGACATTGGTAGATATTAACCAAACTCTTGTATTCCCATAAAGGGTTTAATATATAATTGATATTGGACTCTCATCCGAGTCCTTAAGATGTCATTTTAGATGTTTTCTGCGGATCCGGAGTTTTCGTCAACACTCTAGTTCACTAGGCACTACTCTAGTTGTTTCGATGGATTGTTTGCACTATTTCCAATGTACCCAATAAAAGTGAATCATGTGTAATAATAAATGAATAATCCATGAGTTTTCTAAGATGTATATAATGTAATCATGCAGTCCGAATATTCAAAACACATACTTGTATAATGTAAATCATCGTTTTAAATGTAAGTAAATTACCCAAAAGAGGCAGTTGTCACAGATTTGGGCTGTTCTAAGGTGATGTCATCATGATGTTCTTATGAACATTGGAGTGTGACCTCATCTCATCAAGAACGGTTCGGATCTAAAGGATTTCAACATGTTTAAACACTGATTTCATCATAAATCTACACATTTTCCAACTGATTTCAAACTTTTCTTCAACCTTCTTCACTTTTTACTCAAAACCGTTAGAATCTGGACCCGTTCGGGCTCTCTACTCATTCTCTAGTGGAGAACCGGGCTGAGAACGGATTTCTACCGGAGAGACGACCGATTCCCAGGTTAAACACGAACTCCTTTAAGAACAGTTGGTTCTGATCGGACATGGTGATTCCCATCCAATCGGACTAGTAGACTTCATAGGATTACTGTTGTTTAGCATGTTTTCACACCGTCTCGGTCAAACCGCAAACTTTTAACTTAACCAATTTTACAAGTTTTTTTCAGACGGAACAGGTTACTCAAACGGATAGCCGTCCGATCGGACCACCGTTCGATCGAACGACCATTCGACCAGGTGACTAGTGATCTCAACACTTAAACTATTTTACAAAACTTCAAGGAGAATCAGTTTCCAATGAAAGGCCATCCGATCGAACGGTCACCATCTGACCGGATGACCCGATATCTAGAAACACTTCTCACTTTTTAAAATGCTACAACGTAAACTTCAAAGTTCAAGCAATACACAAACATATCCCTCCCAAACGGACGACCCTCCAACCGAATGGTCATCCGTCTGGATGACCATCCGTCCGGACGGTCATCCGATCGGACTACCTTTCGTCACTTGTTCCACTCGACGCACTGTTTTACACGTTGTTCAATGCTTATACTATCGTTCTCTGATCAGGCTAACTTTCCAGCGCTCCCTTCAATCCAAGACTATGTTTATTTACTAAACACGATCTGTGAGTATACTCGATCCCTTTTTTCTTAACGCACTTTTGGGTGTTACATACGTTACTTATGTCAAATCACATTGACACACGACGCAAACACTTTTATACGCTAACCGTTATGCATGCTATACGTGTTATTCGATGAATGCTTGTATGTTATGTTTACACAGTGATTGTTGCCTTACACCTTAGCAATGATAGTACTATAGTTTGGACTCAGCACCTGTAGTGGACAGGTCTTGTTAAGGGTATTTCTTCACGAGTCACAGTGGTGATATGTGTTGCGCATTCTACAACTCGCAGTCATGTCTGTGTATATTTCATTGTCGATAGCTTACAAGCTTCACATTCCTACGTGTTACATGTTGGTTATGCGTAAATCGTTTTCGCTATTATTATACTATTAAACTTGTACGCTCACCTTTACACTACGTGTATTGACCTATTTTAACGTATGTGACAGGTGTTTAGGATGCTTGCTATGTTGCTGAATTTTCTGTGGAATCAAGCTAGGGGAGTCTAGAAACAAACTAAATAATTTATGAGTTGTCGGAAGAATATTTGTCTTTGAGAACACTATGTCTGTAATAACTGTCTTACTTTATATGTTATGGTATGGGACATGACGTTAAATATTTGGTAATTATAGTTGTTATGGATTCTCCTGGACAATCTGTTTCGCTCAGTGCCTCACCCCAATGTTTCCAACATCGGTTGGGGTGTGACAGATTGGTATCAGAGCCATAACTATAAGGAATTAGGCAAGACTCGACGTAGTCCGGGTCGATTTCTTAGAAATGACCTAGTCTAAAGTCTAAGTACCAACAGACCGCCTTGTGCAAACCCGGTAGGGGTTCTGCACGAGCCTGTTTCTGTTACGCTCTCTCGAACTCATTCTTGCACAATCCCCGCACACTACAGCTTCACGCACAGCCAGTCTTTCCTAAGACTGGGAGCGCACTATCACTTAGCCTTTCTTAAGGCTAACGACAAACACGATTTTCAAAAGCAAATGGGAGAACTTTGTCGAGATTAGGTGTGAAAACCGCAAACTCTCGACTAGATCACTCGCCCGACGTGCATTTTTACTATAAACACGAGAATTTGCGTTGAATCAGGAGTGAAATCCATACTTCAACAAAGATTCTCCCTATACCTCTCGTGATGCTATCACAAAAATAGGAATGTAGTCATTAAGTTAGGGGTGAAACCCGAATCTTGATGACTTATTCTGCACCCTATTTTGGTTTTATAAAACTCTCACCAAAGTCTCGATGGATTCCAATGGCTCGAGTTATGTGAATAACCGAAAGGATGCGTACCATTCACCGTATGTCGGTGAAAGAGCACAGTATATTAGGCCAAAGCATGTACTCGCAGTCCTTGAGAATAGTCGAATCACTTTGGGTAGTCGATGTCTCTACACCCAGACACTCTGTTTCGATTCTGAGCTCGCAGCCGCTGACTCTGTGACTTATCGCTTTTATGTGGGATTTTATGTGTTTTATGTGGTTTTACATGTTTATGTGTTTCGATTTTGGATATTTATACGCTTTCCCACTGTTCGCTTTAATAAACACGCACAACTCGCACTGCACATTTATCTCAACACGCTAACAAATCACAAACCTTTCATCGCATTTATAGAGGTGTGTGATCCATACGCTGTGATACTCGCTACTCGCAATCGCTACTCTCGAACGCACCTGTCAAACTTGAATGATAGGTGAATACGTGCAATATATGTAGGTAAATACGTGCAAAATATAGTTGAATATGTGCTCTACGTGCTTATGTTCTTATGTGTTTATGTATCTATGTGGATTATGTGCCTACGTGATTATGTGCCTATGTGTGTTCGATGTGTTACTGAGCTTTATCTAGTAATAATAAGTATGTAAGGTGAGATTCGATTATATCATGCCTGAATCCTATGACGATGTCTGTTGCAGACAATGTCGTCATTCGGTTCGCATACCTCCCGAGCTACCCGCCGCAACCACGCTGACAAACGCATCGCATCGCTAGTCGACAAGGAAATGTTCAAGGTCATTCCGCAAATTGTCAGCGAGATCAATGAAAGCAGTAGCAAGTCCTCTGAGGAATCTCGGACCGACTCTCCACGCGCTACTTTTAGCTTCAAGCAGTTTAAGGCCTTCGGCCCCAAAGACTTCGCTGGTGAAGACGGGCCTACTGCCATGTTTCAATGGTTTAATTCGATTGAAGTCACTCTGTGAGAAAGCGGTTGTCCCGATAACCTCCGCACTGTCAACGCAACTGGCATTTTCCAGTCCAGGGCTTTGGACTGGTGGACTGCCGAAAGAAACAAACGAGGGAATGACGCAGCCTATGGGCTTACTAGGGAGGAATTGAAGGAAATCATGATGAAAGAATTTTGCCCTCCCCATGAGCTTCAGAAGCTGGAGGACGAGTTTTGGAACATCAAGCAAGAGGGTGGCGACAATGCTGGTCTTACTGCATACTTTAAGCAGCTTAGCATCATTTATCCCGGCCAAGTCTCAACTCCTAACATCACAATCAAGAAATATATCCGAGCTTTACCTGATTGTGTTGCTGATTTCGTGCAAGCCGCCAAGACGACCACCATCGAAGAGACTTATCTACTCGCTGCAGAAATCAATGACAAGCGAGTTAGGGCTGGTTACTTCAAGAACACCACCAAAAGTCTCCACCAAGTTACTGCTTCTCCCACCGCTGAAACCGCCGCACCTCAAGCCTCCAAGTCTTCACGCCGCAAGTGCAAGAACAACAACAACAAGAACTGTGCTGTCATCGCCGCACCTCTCAATGATGTACCTGCCCCAACCCAGAACCAGAACCGCCAAGTAGCTGCACCCGAGACCAAAGCACCTCCTACAAAACGTGCATATACTGGTATGCACCCGCTATGTCCTACTTGTACTTATCATCATCTCGCTGGGATCGCATGTCGATTTTGTGTTCACTGCAACCTTGACGGCCACTTTACTGCCAACTGCCGTACTGGTCCCCGCCAAGCTTAAGCTCAAGTTCCAGCTCCTGCACTGCCAGCTCCTCTTCCCACTCCTCAAGGACAACAAGCAGCTCCTGCTCCCGCTGCTCATGCAAGAGTCCGCTTCGCATGTGGTGATCCTAACCACTTTGCGAATGTCTGCCCGAACAGAGTGGTGAAGCAAGAGCCACAACATCAACCAGCGCAACAACAATATCAACAGCAGCAGGAGCAACAACAGCCAGCAGCCCGCAGATGAACATTCAACATCAATGTCCGCCAAGCCTAAGCTGACAACAATGTGGTTAATGGTACGTTTCTTGTCAACGGTATATATGCTTCGTGTTTATTTGATACTGGAGCCGATAACTATTTTGTATCGCTAGAATTTGAAAAGCTCCTAAAATGTAAACGCGCTAATCTCCCTACGACTTTCGACGTAGAAGTTGCCATTGGAAGAACCGTCACCGTTAGTTCTGTTCTCCGTGATTGTACGCTTGAACTCAATAATCATGTCTTCCCTATCAACCTTATTCCGATGCAGCTTGGTAGTTTTGATATCATAGTAGGCATGGATTTTCTTCGCGAAAATCGTGCTGAAGTCGTTTGCTTTGATAAAATGATCCGCTTCTCTCTCGCAAATGGTGATCAACTCTGTGTCTATGGCGAAGTTTCATTGAAGAATCTTAAGCTCATGTCATGCATACAAGCGAGCAAGTATCTCTGAAAGGAATACGAAGCTTTCTTGGCACACATCATAGTAGCGGAGGAAAAGGAAAAGAAGGCAATGGATAAGGTGCCTGTGGTTCGTGATTTTCCTGCTCTCTTTCCTGACGATTTACCTGGTTTACCCCCGAGTCATGATATTGATTTTCGTATCGACCTCATTCCTGGAGCTAACCCTGTTGTTAAAGCTCCTTATCGACTCGCTCTGTCTGAAATGCGCGAACTTTCGAGTCAACTCGAGGAATTGCTTGATAAAGGCTTGATCTGCCCTAGCACATCTCCTTGGGGCGCATCTGTCCTTTTTGTTAAAAAAAAGGACGGATCGTTCCGGATGTGCATCGACTATAGGGAATTGAATAAGCTGACTATCAAGAATCGCTACACCCTGCCCAGAATCGACGATTTGTTTGATCAATTGCAAGGCCCAACGTGTTTCTCGAAGATCGATTTACGCTCAGGCTATCATCAGTTACGAATCCAGGAGGAAGATATCCCTAAAACCACTTTTCGAACCCGATACGGCCGTTATGAATTCATCGTTATGCCCTTTGGTTTAACCAACGCACCTGCGGTTTTCATGGATTTGATGAATCGCGTGTGTAAATCCTTTCTCGACCGCTTCGTCATCGTGTTTATCGATGATATTCTTATCTATTCGAAATTGAAAGCCGAACATGCACAACATCTACGTTTGGTTCTCGAATTACTCCAAGGGAATCGACCCTTTGCCAAGTTCTCCAATTCCTCGGTCACATCGTCAATAGTCAAGGTATACACGTCGATCCCATGAAGATTGAAGCAGTTAAGAGTTGGATTACACCAAAATCACCGTCCGAAGTTCGTTCGTTCCTCGGATTGGCGGGCTATTACCTTCGATTCATCGCTGACTTTTCTAAAATCGTCGTTTCGCTTACTTCTCTGACGCATAAAGACAAGCCTTTTGCTTGGGGAACTGAACAAGAGCAAGCCTTTCAAACCCTCAAGCATATGCTCTACAATGCTCCTATCCTCGCTTTACCCGACAGAAACGATGACTTCGTAGTCTATTGCGATGCCTCTAACCCCAGTCTCGGCTGTGTCCTCATGCAACGGGACAAGGTTATCACGTACGCCTCTCGTCAGCTCAAGATCCACGAGAAGAGCTATACAACCCATGATCTCGAGCTTGGTGCAGTTGTTTTTGCGTTAAAGATTTGGCGACACTACCTTTATGGTACAAAGTGTACGGTCTTCACCGACCATAAGAGCCTACAATACATCTTAAACCAAAAAGAACTGAATATGAGCCAACGTCGATGGGTTGAACTTCTCAATGATTACGACTGTGAGATTCGTTATCACCCTGGCAAAGCAAATGGCGTTGTCGATGCTCTAAGCCGATGAAGCTATTTGCATAGCGTTCTTAATACTCACGCCCAGCACAACCTCGAAGCTCTAATTCGTGAAGCTCAGCACGCCTGCTTCATTGAGAATACCTTGCGAGAGTAAGAAGAAGTGTGGTGCTGAAACCCAACTTGTCACCAAATCGAACGGTATCTACTACTATCTCGACCGCATCTGGATCCCCAGTCGCAATAACTTGCGCGGATTATTGTTGATTGAAGCCCACAAGTCTCGATATTCCATTCATCCCGGTGCCGACAAGATGTACCATGACCTTCGTCTTCGGTATTGGTGGCCTGGAATGAAGAAGGATATCACTGTCGATGTTTCGAAGTGCCTGACTTATTCAAAAGTCAAGGCTGAACAGCAAAGACCCTCTGGCTTACTTGTGCAACCATCAGGTCATGATAACATCTGGGTTATCGTTGATCATCTTACAAAATCTGCTCATTTTCTGCCGATACGAGAAGACTTTAAGGTAGAACGATTAGCACGGATCTATACCGATGAAGTTATATGTCGACACGGGACACCTTGTGATGTCATTTCTAACTGCGATGGTCGGTTTACCTCGTGTCTTTGGGAAACGTTTCAATCTGCTCTCGGTACTACTCTTAATCTAAGTACCGCTTTCCATCCCCAAGCCGATGGTCAGACTGAACGCATAATTCGTACCCCCAAAGACATGCTTCGCTCGTGTGTGATAGATTTCGGTGGTAATTGGGACGAGCACTTACCTTTGGTCGAATTCTCGTACAATAACAGTTATCATTCTAGCATTCAAATGGCACCATTTGAGGCATTGTACGTAAGAAAATGTCGATCACCATTGTATGGCACGAGATCGGACATGCGTAAATTACCGGTCCTGAGTTACTGCAAGAAATGATTGACAAGATCCTCCAGATACGAGATAATCTCCTGAAAGCTCGGAGTCGTCAAAAGAGTTACGCCGATAAACGCCGCAAGCCCCTTGAATTTGACGTTAGCGATCACGTACTCCTAAAGGTTTCACCATGGAAGGGGGTGATCCGATTCGGCAAGAAAGGAAAGCTCACGCCTCGATATGTTGGACCCTTTAAAATTCTAGAAAGAATTGGCAAAGTGGCCTACAGACTCGAACTACCGGAGGTACTCAGCAATGTCCACCCGACTTTCCACGTCTCGAACCTCAAAAAGTGTCTAGCCGAGCAGAATTTACATGTACCTCTTGAGGATCTACAAGTGGACGAAACATTACACTTCGTGGAAAAGCCAGTTGAGATCATGGACCGAGAGACCAAGAAGCACCGACGCTCACGCATTCCCATATGAAGGTTCGTTGGAAAGGCAAACGCGGCGCCGAGTTCACATGGGAACTCGAAAGTGACATGAAGGTTAAGTAAGCCCAGCTTTTCATTACGCCTGCGCCTTAATTTCGGGACGGAATTCCCTAAAGTAAGGGAGGCTGTAACAACCCGACTTTTGAAGTCAAAGGACAAGTCAAAATCAAAGTCAAAGGAAGAAAAGATTGCTAATCAGATCTGTGATTCCTGACTTAATTATTGCTTGTACTCTTGAATCCCGATAACCTATACTTTATTACGCTATTTTGATCTACGATTTGTAATATGTGAAGTAACAATGCGATAGACGCATTTAAACGCTAATCTACTTAACGCTATCTCATCGCTATCGCATCACAACTTGAATCGCAGTTATGGATATTGTTTTACGTGTGTGTAATTATGTGCTTACTTGTGTTTGCTGATGTTATGTTTAAAGGTGTTATTTGCAAACGCAATCGCAACTCTATCACAACGCAATCTCATTGTGAACTGGAAACGCAAGTTTACTTTTTATAACTTTTAGGAGTTATGTTATTTGTGTAACAAATGTGTAAAACTATCGCATCGCTTACTCGCAGTTCGATTAAACGCAACGCTCAACGCACGAAATGAAAGTCGGAAAACCAACTCGCAGAAGCCCTCCAATCGAAGGACCATTCGATCAAATGGACATTAGACTGGATGACCATCTGATCGGATGGCCATTCGATCGAAAGGCTCTCTGACCCGTTTAAACCACCACCGCCTTTCTCTCCTCTCACTATAAATACCCACCTGTCACATCACTGTTCACTTGATGTGACAGCTCCCTCCAACCCCGCGCATTCTCGGCCACTTTTCTCTCGATTCCTTGCGATTCTTGTAAGTTTTCAATCTAAATCTTGTACTTCTATCATCTATACACACTTTCTCATCAATTTTACCAACAAATCTTACTTTTCCACTGTGAAATCCACTAATTCGGGCTGTTCTAAGGTGACGTCATCATGATGTTCTTATGAACATTAGAGTGTGACCTCATCTCATCAAGAACGGTTCGGATCTAAAGGATTTCAACATGTTTAAACACTGATTTCATCATAAATCTACACATTTTCCAACTGATTTCAAACTTTTCTTCAACATTCTTCACTTTTTACTCAAAACCGTTAGAATCTGGACCTGTTCGGGCTCTTTACTCATTCTCTAGTGGAGAACCGGGCTGAGAACGAATTTCTATCGGAGAGACGCCCAATTCCCGGGTTAAACATGAACTCCGTTAAGAACAGTTGGTTTTGATCGGACGGGGTGATTCCCATCCGATCGGACGAGTGGACTTGATAGGATTACTGTTGTTTAGCACGTTGTCACACCGTCTCGGTCAAACCACAAACTTTTAACTTAACCAATTTTACAAGTTTTTTTTCAGACGGAACAGGTTACTCAAACGGATAGCCGTCCGATCGGACCACCGTCCGATCGAACGACCATTCGACCAGGTGACTAGTGATCTCAACACTTAAACTATTTTAGAAAACTTCAAGGAGAATCAGTTTCCAACGAAAGGCCATCCGACCGAACGGTCACCATCCGACCGGATGACCCGATATTTAGAAACACTTCTCACTTTTTAAAATGCTACAATGAAAATTTCAAAGTTCAAGCAATACACAAACACATTCCTCCCAAACGGACGACCCTCCGACCGAATGGTCATCCGTCCGGACGGTCATCCGATCGGACTACCTTTCGTCACTTGTTCCACTCGACGCACTGTTTTACACGCTGTTCAACGCTTATACTATCGTTCTCTGATCAGGCTAACTTTCCAACACTCCCTTCAATCCAAGACTGTGTTTATTTACTAAACACGATCTGTGAGTATACTTGATCCCTTTTTGCTTAACGCACTTTTAGGTGTTACATACGTTACTTATATCAAATCACATAGACACACAACGCAAACACTTTTTATACGCTAACCGCTATGCATGCTATACGTGTTATTCGATGAATGATTGCATGTTAAATTTACACAGTGATTGTTGCCTGACACCTTAGCAGCGATAGTACTATAGTTTCTACTCAGTACCTGTCGTGGACAGGGGTTGTTAAGGGTATTTCTTCACGTGTCAAAGTGGTGATATGTGTTGCGCATTCTACAACTCGCAGTCATGTCTGTGCATATTTCATTGTCGATAGCTTACATGCTTCACATTCCTACGTGTTACATGTTGGTCATGCGTAAATCGCTTTCACTATTATTATACTATTAAACTTGTATGCTCACCTTTACACTACGTGTATTGACCTATTTTATCGTATGTGACAGGTGTTTAGGATGCTTGCTCTGTTGCTGAATTTTCTGTGGAATCAAGCTAGGGGAGTCTAGAAACAAACTAAATAATTTATGAGTTGTCGGAACAATATTTGTTTTTGAGAACACTATGTCTGTAATAACTTTCTTAGTTTATATGTTATGGTATGGGACATGACGTTAAATATTTGGTAATTATAGTTGTTATGGATTCTCCTGGACAATCTGTTTCGCTCAGTGCCTCACCCCGATGTTTCCGCCATCGGTTGGGGTGTGACATAGGTGTGGATACTTCCTTCGCGTTTCTGACTCCAGTTCCCATGTGTACTCTGGTCCTCTCCTTGAATCCCATTTTACTTTGACCAGAACTAATCTTTTGTATTTAAGATTCTTGATCTTTCTATCTTCAATCTGAATTGACTTTTCTACAAACTTAAGTTTCTCATTTACCTCTATGTTCTGAAGAGGTATTACCAATGATTCGTCTGCTAAGCACTTTTTGAGGTTACATACATGAAATACATCATATATTCCTGCCAATTCATCTGGCAGTTGTAGATGATAAGCTATTGGTCTTGTTCGTTTGATAATTTCAAAAGGTCCAACATACCTTGGGCTTAGTTTTCCTCTTTTAACGAATCTGACCACTCCTTTCCATGGAGAAACTTTTAATAATACATTATCTCTAACTTGAAATTCCAATGGTTTTCGTCTGTTATCTGCATAACTCTTTTGACGATCTCGTGCTGCTTTTAGTCTTTCCTTGACTTGAATAATTTTGCCAGTTGTTTCTTGTACAATTTTAGTTCCAGATAGTTGCTTTTCTCCAATCTCTGCCCAACAGACTGGTGTTCGGCATTTTCGTCCATAGAGGGCTTCAAACAGTTCAGCATTGATGCTCTTATGATAACTGTTGTTGTAAAAAAATTCTATGAGAGGTAAGTGATCATCCCAATTTTCTCCAAAGTCAATTACACAAGCTCTAAGCATATCTTCCATTGTCTGAATTTTCCTTTTGCTTTGTCCGTCTGTTTGAGGATGATAAGCTGTAGTTAGATTTAATCTAGTTCCCATTTCTTTTTGAAAACTTGTCCAAAAATGAGAAGTAAAATGGTTGTCTCTGTCAGACACAATAGATAAAAGAATTCCATGTAATGAAACTATTTCATTTACATATAACTTGGCTAATTGTTCTATACTGAAAGTTTGGTTCATTGGTAAGAAATGAGCAGATTTGATTAATCTGTCTACAATCACCCAGATTGTATCATTACCTTTTCGTGTCTTGGGTAATTTGGTAACAAAGTCCATTGTTATCAAATCCCATTTCCAAATTAGCATTTCTAATTGCTATAGTAACCCTGAAGGTTTCTGATGTTTCGCTTTAACCTGGGAACAGGTTAAACATTTAGCAACATAGTTTGCTAAATCCTTTTTCATTTCTATCCACCAGAAATTCTTTCTTAAATCTTGATACATCTTATCACTACCGGGATGCATCATATACTTAGACTTATGGGCTTCTTCTTGAATCTGGGTTCGTAGGTTCCCTTGAATATGTATCCTTCTTTTCTTATGGAATCTCCAAATTCCATCTACTCCTTTTTCTAATTCCTTAATCATTCCTTTTAAACCTTCAGCATCGTCCCTGATTGCTGTTTCTTGTATCGTTCTAATTTGCTCATTTAAATCTATCTGCAGGTTTAGTATGAGAGAGCGTACTCGTTTTGGCTTTTCATGATACTTCAGACTTAAAGAATCAGCTACTACATTAGCTTTTCCTGCATGTTACTGGATATTACAATCATAATCACTAAGGATTTCCATCCAATGTCTTTGTCTCATATTTAATTCCTTTTGTCCGAAGACATCTCTTAAACTCTTATAATCTATGAAGACAACAAACTTACTACCATAAAGATAGTGTCTCCAAATCTTAAGGGCAAAAATTATGGCTCCTAACTCTAGATCATGGGTTGTATAATTCTCTTCATGTTTCTTAAGCTGTCTAGAGGCATAAGCAATTACATTTTGACATTGCATCAATACACATCCAAATCCTAATTTAGAGGCATCACAGTAGACTACAAAGTCTTCAGTTCCTTCCGGCAAAGCGAGTATGGGTGCATTGGTTAACCTTTGTTTTAAAATCCTAAATGCTTCTTCCTGTTTTGGTCCCTATTCAAACTTAACTGATTTGCAAGTCAGTTTGGTTAATGGAATGGCAATTCTAGAGAAATCTTGAATAAAACGTCTATAATATCCTGCCAGTCCAAGAAAACTTCTTACTTCCGTAGATGACTCAGGGACTTTACATTTGGTAATTGACTCGATCTTTGTGGGATCCACATGAATTCCTTCATGATTAATCAGATGTCCAAGGAATTGCACTTCTTGTAACCAGAATTCGCATTTTGATAATTTAGCATAAAGCTTTTCTCTTCTCAACAATGTTAGAAGTATACGCAAATGTTCCGCATGTCCCTCTTTACTCTTAGAGTAAATCAGAATATCATATATGTTATGGGTGAAATTCTAAGCCCATATCCTGGAAAGTATCTTGATTTATATCTTGGTTATATAGTATCTGTTTACATCCGGGATGCTGATTCAGGATATTGGTAACATCCTGAATGGTATCCTCGGGATTACTAACGGATCATGTGCAGGTACGTGGGTTAGAAGCTAGCAACATTCACAAGGACTCATTCCGCGGAAGACTCGGTCCAAGTTGTTTAAGGAAAGACGTTAAGCCCGCTTTATTTGGTTCCAAACGGCTATTTATGGAATATTCGGGAGCATCCCTTATTTATAGGAATTTTAGTTTCTAATTTGTAACTATAAATAGATGGGTATACCAGATCGAATAGGACATCACATTCACACTCGCTACACTCTAACACTCGCTCTCTAGCAATTTTCACTTTCATACAAAAGCATTGTAACACTTAGCGACCTGGTCTATATCCTGCACTGTATCCTGAAGTTGAAAGCAATAAGAAGAACAAGGCAGCTGCGATTGTCAGCTCCCGAGGTTTTATGCCGGCGATCTAGATTGATCAAGGGCTTTCCTCGTACATCTCGTGTCATTTACTTTACTTTTTGCTCATAGTTTGATCATAGATACAGCTCAATATCCTGAGCCGTATCCTGAATACTGATTTTTAAATAACTTAACCAGCATATTTTCGACACACTTTCTAGCACACTACCTCACTTTACTAATTTGATCACTTAATTGCTTCGGTAATTTTTGACCAAAACAATTTGGCGCCCACCGTGGGGCAAGTGGTGCTCTCCTTACTAAAAATCTTTGTGAAATCGCTAATCGGTTTTTTATTTTCAAAACTTTTTGTCACATTGTCTATAATGGCCTCGAGATCAAACATGAGTTCCTCCACTGTGTCTGCTATGACTTCTGCCACTACCGGTTCGGTGCTTCCACCACCTCCTCCAAGGATGCCAGCCTCTTCACGACCTCAGGATATTATCCCTACTCGCAGTGTTCAGGAATCTGCTCCCGTTCTAGCTTCTAATGATGAAATTCTAACCTTATTTGGAAGTGTGCAGGAACAAATGAGGCAGCAACAGGAAACAAACCAAATGCTATTGAGGGAAATACAACTCCTGAAGTCTGGCTCGAGCAGATCTGCTGAGGATATTGTCACTCCATTACATCCCAGAACTTTGAACTTCAGTTCAGCTGTGTATACTGAGGATAACAGGGGGAATATTGTGCCCAGCCTTCCTCAGAATCATACTCCTGAAATACCCTCCTCGGTCAGGATGTCAACCATGAGGAGCTCAGGATATGCTTCAGGATATGGGCAAAATCCTCCAACGGGTAACGTGTCAAATAATAATAATACTCATGCTACTAACAATAGTGGATCTTTGCAGGATACAGGTGTAACATCAGCACTTACTAGGGAACTTCAGAAGTTGAAGGATATGATATCTAGTGTACCTGGAGTGGTCCAGCCAATCCCGGAAGTGTCCCAAGACAGCCACAAGATATCTCGTTTTTGCATATCCTATCTGTGATGCTGAGATCCCGAAGAGATTTCAAACCCCCAACATGAAGCTTTACGACGGAACTACGGATCCTGAGGAGCATATTGCTCAATATAGGGAAAGAATGGAGATTAACCCTATCCCTCCGGATCTCAAGGAAGCATGCTTGTGCAAGGGTTTTGGTTCTACCTTAACAGGATCAGCCTTGAAATGGCTCTTGAATGTTCCTCCGCATTCGATTACATCTTTTGCTCACTTAGTAAATTTATTTAATAGTCAGTTTTCTTGTAGTAGAAGCTTTGAGAAACTAACAAGTGACCTCTACAGGATAACACAGGGGCCTCAGGAATCCCTTAGGGATTATGTGAACAAGTTCAGCCGGGAATCCCTAGACATTCCACATCTTGATGTTGCAACAGCTGTGCAAGCTTTCAAGATGGGGCTGCAAAAAGATTCTCAATTTTATCAAGATCTTGTAATGAACCCATGCAGGAACTTGGATGAAGCTCGAAACAGGGCCCTAAGATATATTAGATTGGAGGATGATAGGAAGATGCAAGAGAGAATGAACTCATCCAACACCTATGAGTTGACTAACAGGAAGTCTGAATCCTCATTCAAGCCATATCGGCTTAAGCCATATGGCAGAAATGAAAATAAGAGAGTGAATGCTGTCGAAGATGAGGATCCTGAAGAGTATCCTGAGTTGTCTGAATATTGCTTTTCTGTTAACATTCCTGAATTGATGTATGCCATGCAGGGTCTAGGAGACAAGGCTAGGTGGCCTCGAAAGAGTCAACAAAAAGCTGATTGGAAAGATAAGTCAAAATGGTGTGCTTTCCACGAAGATTTCGGATATGTGACTGAGGATTGTATTGCTCTAAGGAAAGAAATAAGCTATCTTCTAAGCAAGGGATATCTGAAAGATCTCTTAGGAAGAAAGAAGAATAAGGGTCAGGATACTGAGAAGGATCCTGAGCGAGCAGCATCACCTCCCGCGGATGCCAAGATAATCAACTTCATTTCGGGAGGATCCGACATTTGTGGGACTTCGTATTCGGCGGCAAAGAGACATGCAAAAGAAGCTAAGGCCGAAAGGGGAGACAAACCTGTCAGGATGACTACCCTCACAACTGACAAAGTGATCACATTTGATGCTGATGACAGGGATACTGTCCAGGATCCTCACCATGATGCTCTGGTAATAACGTTATATGTGGCTAACCATTTTGTACGCAGGATATTGGTTGATAATGGCAGCTCCGTTAACATAATCCAACTAGAGACTCTGAAGAGAATGAATGTATCTCCAATGGATATCACTTCAAAGTCTACCGTGCTTGTTGGATTCAGTGGAGAGGCTAGAAACACAGTGGGAGAGATAAAGTTACCAGTATACGTTGAAGGAGTCAACTCGATACAACGTTTCTGTGTGATGGATTCTCTATCCTGCTATAACATTATACTGGGAAGACCATGGATTCACGATATGAAGGCTGTGCCATCAACGTATCACCAATGCATCAAGATCCCTACCCCTTGGGGAGTTGTCAAAGTTGATAGTGATCAGCAGGAGGCGAAAGAATGCTACTCATCCTCGATGAAATCCTCAACAAAGCCTAGTGCAGCATAGCAATTAAAGACGCGGGCCGAGGATATCGTGGAGGATCCGGAGCAGGATGTGAAGAAAATTATCCTGGACCAGGATAATCCCGATATTTCATTGCTCGTAGGAACCAATATCCCTCAGGATATTGAAGAACAGTTAATTAACTTTTTGAAATGCAGGATGTCAACGTTTGCATGGAAGCATGAGGATATGACAGGCATATCCAAAAACATTATCACTCACAAGCTTGGAATTGATAAATCATTCAAGCCTGTTCAGCAAAAAAGAAGGAAGTTTGCACCTGAGCGGAATACGATTATCCAAGAGGAAGTTGAGAGATTATTGAAGTCCAGGATGATCAGAGAGGTTAAGTTCCCAAGGTGGCTAGCAAACGTGGTTGTGGTACAGAAGAAAAATGGGAAATGGAGAGTTTGTGTAGACTACACAGACTTGAACAAAGCTTGTCCTAAAGACCCATTTCCTCTTCCCCACATTGATGCAATGGTAGATGCCACTGCTGGACATGAAATGCTGACCTTCATGGACGCATCCTCAGGATTTCAACAGATCCAAATGGAGCCTTCTGACCAGGAGGATACTGCCTTCATGACACCAACAGGTATTTATTGTTATACAGCTATGCCTTTTGGTTTGAAAAATGCAGGTGCAACATACCAAAGATTGGTAAACATGATGTTCAAAGACAAACTGGGGGACACCATGGAGGTGTACATTGATGATATGGTGGTAAAATCAAAGAAAGCTCAGGGTCACCTCCAGGATATTAAAGGAGCATTTGATATCCTGGATCAGTATAACATGAAGCTAAATCCTGCTAAGTGCCATTTTGGAGTGGGGGCAGGAAAATTTCTAGGATATATGGTGACCAAAAGAGGAATAGAGGCGAGCCCGGAGCAGATTAAAGCCATCTTGGATATTAAATCGCCCTCAAATATGAAGGATGTTCAACGATTAACAGGGCGAGTGGCAGCATTAAACAGATTTATCTCAAGATCCTCAGAGAAATGCAAAGATTTTTATGATATCCTGAAGAAGAACAAAAATTTCAAATGGGGTGAGAAGCATGAAGCGGCCCTACAGGATTTAAAGCAATATCTTTCAACCGCACCTCTACTGATGAAGCCTGAGAATGGTGAACCATTATCCCTATACCTCGCAGTATCAGGGAATGCTGTAAGTGCCGTCCTTGTAAAGGACCATGAAGGTCAGCAATATCCTGTTTATTATGTTAGTAAAAGCTTGTTAAATGCTGAAACTAGATATTCTCATTTAGAAAAATTGATACTAGCATTAGTCATGGCATCAACGAAACTTAGACATTACTTTGAGACACATAGGATTCATGTTAAAACAAATTATCCTGTTAAAAATGTACTTAGGAAACCAGAAATGTCAGGCAGGATGGCTAAGTGGTCAGTAAAGTTGAGTGCTTATGATTTACTATATGAACCTAGAAATGCCATAAAGTCTCAGGCTTTAGCTAACTTTGTGGCTGATTTTAGTAGTGACATTCAGGATGAGGTAGACCTAGAAGTTCTACAGTTAGGAGAATCCTTAGGATCCTGGACATTATATACTGATGGTGCATCTAATGTAAGAGGAGTAGGATTGGGAATACTACTAAAATCGCCACAGGGGGACATATTACCCCAGGCTATTAGATGTGAATTTCCTGCTACTAATAATGAAGCAGAGTATGAGGCTTTAATTGCAGGATTAGAGTTGGCTAAGAGCATGAGTATCAAAAATTTGCAAGTATATGTTGACTCTTTGTTAATTACTAACCATTTTAATGGATCCTATGCAGTTAAGGGTGAGAAATTAATTGAATATCTCGATATTCTCAAAAAATTAGCAGGATATTTCGATGTTTTTACACTTGAACAGGTACCAAGGGAGGATAATGCTGAAGCGGATGCCTTAGCAAATTTGGGATCATCGATCAGGATACCTGAAGGGACCCAAATACCAATATTACATGTCTTATATCCTGCAACGAATCCTCATGATAAAGAAGTAGCGGGTATTCGGGATCCTGGAGCGGAATATCCTGAACAGGATCCTAAATCCTGGACGGCTCCAATTGTGAGATATCTCAAAGAAGGACACATCCCCGGAAATGAAAATCCTAAGGCATTTAGGATGAAGGTATCACGATTCACTATTATAAATAATGTTTTATACAAGAAATCTCTTGCAGGACCGTATTTGAGGTGCTTGGAGGATCCTGAAGCCAAAGAAGTACTTCAGGATATACATGAAGGGGATTGTGGTAATCACACTGGGGGCAGATCATTGTTCTCGAAAGTATTAAGGACAGGATATTATTGGCCAACGATGAGGAAAGATGCTGCAGAATATGCTCGAAGATGTGATGCATGTCAAAGGCATAGTAACATACTACATCAACCAGCTGAACCGTTATATCCTGTAGTTTCCCCTTGGCCATTCATGAAGTGGGGGATGGATATAGTAGGGAAGTTACCAAAAGCTCCGGGAGGAAAAGTCTTTATGTTAGCAATGACGGATTATTTCTCTAAGTGGGTTGAGGCTGAAGCATTTGTTCAAGTTAGAGATCAAGAAGTAGTATCCTTCATAAAGAGGAATATCCTGACTCGGTTTGGGGTACCAGCTGAGATCATTTGTGATAATGGGTCCCAGTTTATAAGCAAAAGGACTACTGACTTTTGCAAGAGTTGGGGAATCAAAATGATCACATCTACTCCGGTACATCCTCAAGCGAATGGGCAAGCTGAATCCTCAAACAAGATAATAGTCAGTAACTTAAAGAAGAGGCTTGGAGCCAAAAAAGGAAGATGGGCAGAAGAGTTACCCTTTGTTTTGTGGGCTGATAGGACAACGGTAAAGAATGCAACCGGCCAAACCCCGTTTTCCTTAGTATTTGGAGCGGAAGCAATGATTCCAACAGAAATGACGATACCTACTGCAAGATCTATCCTACAGGATCCTGAACAAAATCCTGAAGTCTTGTGTCAAGATTTGGATACTATAGATGAAAAAAGAGACGCAGCAAGACTAAGGATAGCAGCATATCAACAAAGAATATCCAGAGCATATAATAAGAACATAAGGACTAGAAGATTTCGAGTTGGTGATTGGGTGCTAAGAAAGGCTTTTCAAAATACCACTAATCCTGCCGATGGCAAGCTAGCTCCGAAATGGGAAGGACCTTATGAAGTCGAGTCAGAAGCAGGGAAAGGAGCATATCGACTCAAGAATATGGAAGGGGATATGCTACCAAGATCCTGGAATGCGGTACATTTAAAGCTCTATTTCAAGTAAGAGTAGAATTTATTTTCTATCTCGGAATGGTATGTATTCTATTTTAAATATATTTGTTTATTATCTTGAACCCAATACTGACTCAAGCATCGGAGGGGTGTTAGCCAAGCTAACACCCACCTTAGTTTACAATTGTTTTGCAGCATATGTTTCAGGATATAGCTCCAGGATATGTACTCAGGATAACTCGAAAGATTAGAGGATTGGCCCCCTCTCTCACGTTTAAGGGATCCTGGTCCCTTCAAAGGTTTAAAGGTATTCACCTTTCTTACGAATTGGGTTTAAACACCTCGCCTGGAGCGCAAGTTATCTAGGTATAGTTCAAGGTAGCGGGACCAGTTCATGTAAAAGTGGCTGACAATTTCGTTACTGTTGGCTATATCCTGGATCCTGAAGGTATATGAGGATTGATCACCCTCTCTCACGAAAGAGTATTTTCATACTCTCTAAGGTTTAAAGGTTTTCACCTTTCTAAGAATTGGAGTTTATACACTCTCGCCTGTAGCGCATGAAACTTAGGGTTTATCCCCAAGATATTAAGGGTTTATCCCCAGTATGCTAAGGATTCATTTCAGGATATCAGGGGTTTTGCCCTAGGGTATTCGGAATTTATTCAAATCAAAGTATGAATACATTTGCATTTCTGTGTCGAACACAGGGGACATACGTTATACTATTCAAGGGATGGATCCAAGTTTATAAGTATGCACTGGGGACAAACTTATGATGGAGGATTGAAATTGATTTCTAAGAATCTCTGGTATGATCTCTCCTTTTTATTTGGACAATTAATAGGTTGTATGTCAATATCCTGATCAAGATATCTTTCAGGATATCTTCTAGGATACGTTTGCAATATGTTCCTAAAAAAATATCCAAACAAAACAGTTTTCACAAGTAAAATTTGTATATCAATGACAACAATAATAAAGTCAAAAGAGAAGTTATATTATTAACATACCAAAAGATGTTCTCTTAGTTTCACCTCAAAACAAGGCCCATCCACTAAGAGCACTAATAGTTCCTTACCATATTTACCCAACAGTTGAAGGTTTCATCTCAAACCGAGACCCATCCACCTCCAACTGTTGTATTGTTCAAAAAGCATGCAGGAAATGTAAATTGTTCAGGTGAAGAAAACTAAAGTGCAGAAAAGTAAATTGTTTAAGGGATTACAGACCAACATTCAAATTTAAAAAGGTGGGCTCTGGCCTTGGCACGTATATCCGTCATCGCCCACCTAAATGCCCTCACACAGCGGCATCTTCTCCAACCTTCTCAGACTTCTCAGCACCAGCATCCTGAGCAGCATCCTCACCAGTATCCATCCCAGCATCTGCTCCAGCATCCTTCTTGTCTCCAGCCTGGATCACCACCTCTGCTGACTTAGAAGACTCACCAGCTTCAACAGGAAGTGGCACAGCTTTGCCTCCGAGCTCCTTTAGCTTGGCCACCCAGGATTCAACTGGCCAAGATGGACAAACAAGGCCCGTCTCTTTGGCCTCGTAGGCCATCTTGATACGTACTTGTAACAAGGAGACGATAGCGGAAGCCTTGATTCCCTCCCGGAAATTGACCAAGGCTTGATCATGATCCATTTGAACGGTGGCTAGTTTGAGATCAGCGTCTTGGGTGACCTTCTTCAGCAGGCTTTCGTAGTGCCGGGTCTTCGCTTCGGCAATGGCACCTTGGTCAGCGACAGTGCTTTCAAGCTGTTTGATCCTGGCTTCATGGAGTGCAACAGTACCACAGGCATCATTATACAAGTGGAGCAAATGCTGGAGGCCCTGCACATCAATTTCAGGTATGAGTTAGAATATATTGACCAGGATATCCTGTCAGGATATCCTATTAGGATATACGTGCAGGATATATGTGCAGGATATGCGTCAGGATATTACCTTGTTAAGGAAGGATGTCATTGGCTCTAAGGAATCAGAGAAACTGAGTTCGTCATAGGAGAACCCTTCTGAACCTGGAGCACTGACTTCAAGACCTTTCCTTTTTTTTTGCTGTGGAAGCACGAGTCCTTGGATTGGCCTTGGGAGCCGGGGGTGGCTTGGAGCTAGTAGCAGCAGGAGTTTCTTTCTTGACTGTGGCTGGAGTTGGGTAGCTGTCGAGTTCGTCGAGGTCTAGATAGACTGGAACTTTGCTGGAGTCTGCACACAGGGAGTAAAATTCTAAATCTCTCCTAAGGATATCAAATGAAAACATATATGTACAGGATATTTTGCAGGATCCTTACCAGACATGTTTGCACTTGAAAGAGGACATGGAGTTGGTGGGGATGGATTGAAACTTCTTTCAGCCTCTGGAAGGAGTCTAATGGCGTCTATTCTTTTTTGAGAATCAGCAAGAGGAGGTGCAATCTTCCTGAAATCAGCTGCATGCACAACAGAGAAAATAAAATTGGTCAGTTCAGGATATAAAGTAGGATAAGAGGTAGGATCATCTTTAAACCCTAAATCCTACCCTTCTTCAACCATTTCATCGGATAATCCGTTCCACCAGGGATTGAATCCATTTTTACAAAGAAAAACTTGGATTGCCAACCATCCTCGTTCCTGGTGGCACGAAGTATCAGTGGGTCACCGGAAGTAGAATAAAACAGAAATCTACATGATCCATGGCATCTAAGTTTGTAAGCTAAGGGGAGATCATGGACGGAAAGATCAGGAATGTGGTTTCTTTTGATCTGGTCAAGAACAGACAAAACACGCCAGAGCATTGGCATGGTTTGGCTGAAAGAGATTTTGGTGATATTAAAGAATTCGGTGATGAAGTCCGGAAAGGGGAATTGTAACCCTAGGGTAAAAGGGAAAGCACTGAAGCACATCCACTCGCTGGAGACCATATCTGACCGGATTTCCCGGTCAAACGGTCTAAATACGGTTCCTTCTGGGAAGATACCGGAGGATTTTAAGGCTGACAGGTGGGCACTGTCAAAGGTGCATATCTCCTTCTCTGGTTCTTGGAGAAGGTTCTGTTGGATGAATGTGGGAGCCGAGTCACCTGAACTGGATCTTGTTTGCCTTGGCATTTGGTCACCTGAATTTTTCGCCGGAGAAAGAGGATAAAGATGAATATGAAGATGAGAGAGAGAATGTTACCTTTTCCTTGTCGATTATGATTAAAAAAGAGATGAGGATGAGAAGATATAGGGCATGATGAGTAAATATAGGCTGGGTAGTTGAAAACGGTCACATCATTAGTCTTATCTATTAATTACCTCGGCCACCGTGAAAAATGTAACCGTTAGTCCAGGATAACAAACGATAACATTTTTGGGGACAATTGTTATGGGTGAAATTCTGAGCCCATATCCTGGAAAGTATCTTGATTTATATCTTGGTTATATAGTATCTGTTTACATCCGGGATGCTAATTCAGGATATTGGTAACATCCTGAATGGTATCCTCGGGATTACTAACGGATCATGTGCAGGTACGTGGGTTAGAAGCTAGCAACGTTCACAAGGACTCATTCCGCGGAAGACTCGGTCCAAGTTGTTCAAGGAAAGACGTTAAGCCCGCTTTATTTGGTTCCAAACGGCTATTTATGGAATATTCGGGAGCATCCCTTATTTATAGGAATTTTAGTTTCTAATTTGTAACTATAAATAGATGGGTATACCAGATCGAATAGGACATCACATTCACACTCGCTACACTCTAACACTCGCTCTCTAGCAATTTTCACTTTCATACAAAAGCATTGTAACACTTAGTGATCTGGTCTATATCCTGCACTGTATCCTGAAGTTGAAAGCAATAAGAAGAACAAGGCAGCTGCGATTGTCAGCTCCCGAGGTTTTATGCCGGCGATCTAGATTGATCAAGGGCTTTCCTCGTACATCTCGTGTCATTTACTTTACTTTTTGCTCATAGTTTTGTTTTGGTCAAAAAATCTGATGAGGATAATGCAACCAAACTCTCTGTTACAGGGTATGATGCTTAAAATGTAGAACAATGACAAGGATCACTTCAATGTAAATTGCACAAATGACACAAGGATTTATACGGGGAAAAAGCCCTTGATCAAGAGTTGATCTCCGGCACAAAAAACCCCGGGTGATGGAAACTACCGATCACCAAGCTCAAATAAATCAATAAATGTTTACAACTTCGGATAGTAACGAGCTAGGTATAAGGATCACTATCGTGAAATGTGTAAAAGTGAGTGAAAACTAATATGTGTTCGTCGAGAGCTTCAAGAGTGAGATTATATGAGAGTGTGTGTAGCTGAAAAATGGCTAAGTGTTCTAAATTCTAGCTCGTCACCCCTTTTAAAAATAGAAGTTAACTACAATAACTAACTATCCGACTTTTGTGACAAGCTCCCACGTTCTCCACAACGTCCATTTCCAGTCAAACGTGTGCGAAATACCCGTGGAATATTCCTTAGTACCGTTGCCAAGACCAAGTCAAGCTTATTACTCCTGCGAAGTAATACAAGACACAAACAAACAATCGTCAGTACGAGGATCCTTAAAGTGATCCATGATCCTGATCCTGAAGCTCTTCTGAGGATCACTATCTGTCACAGAAGTAAGGATCATTAATTAGGATATCGAATAAGGATCACTAATTGTTAGAAAATCCTCCCCTAACAATTGCCCCCAAAATATAAGGAGTGATATGTAAAAACAAGCGAGTTATGTTTTCCTGATCTTATTCGCAACTAACTATCGTAAATATAGCCGTTATTGTTGAACTATCCGTTGTAACCATGACGTCACAGAAGTGACAACCCTGCATAATCATGATTATAAATAGGAGATAGAGATAGGATCGATTGTATTTAAATTCAAAGAAACTCCCTTTAAATTCTTGGTCGAAGATCTATCAGGTATCTCTTCTCTTATCTTCCCTTCTCTTACTCTGTTTTTCTTTCTTTCTATCATCTCTCCAAGAATGATGCTCCGGTCCTCCCCCGCCAAGGATCACCAGAAGGATAGTCCTTTGAAGAGTCAAGGGATCATCAAAGACTCGATACATGAGAGGTGTTGTTTTAACGATGCTCAGATAGACAAAATTCGTCACTGCTTTCCGGCGAGTGCCTTTTTCAAACCCTTCGATCCTACTATTCTGAGCGACTATGTTTCAGAAACATGGGTTGCCTTTCCAGTTACTCCATTTGCCATAGGGTACACCTATCCTTTCCCAGAATTTACACAATCCTTCTTTTCCCTTACCGGCATTTCTTATATCCAAGCCATGCCGATGATTTGGAGGGTTTTGTATACCCTAGAGAGGATCATCGAGTAGGAAGGCATTGATTTAGGAATGTCAGAGCTGACACAAATGTATGATCCTACTACCTTTGGTTCTCATCGTTATTTGTTCAAACGAAAACCCGGCGGAGAACACCCCCTTCTTAAAGTCACCAAGAACGACACAAATTGGAAACGTCGCTTCTTCTTTGTCCGGAGGGATACTATTCTAAACGGAAAGGATCTACCAAGGGCATGGTCCACCCATGGTAAGCCAGAGGATCCTGAGAAGGATCACCAGGTAGTCTTGTTTTTGTATAAGGATCACTAACCCCTTTTTGTCTTGTGTTATGCAGCTATTTCTGTTTCGCACATCATCACAACACCCGCAACCAAGGATAGGCTTGCTGCTTTCTGGAAGCTTGATCCTGAAATAAGGACATTCAAGATAGACACCCAAGACTCACAAGAAGTATCCTCAGGTTCCATCACCATGTCAAGTAAGTATCCTGCCGGATTTATAGTTTGAATGTTAAAATAAATAATTAAATTGAAATAAGATTAGGACACTCATCTTGCTTTGATTGTGTAGGTGCCGGAAAATCTGCCAAGCCTGTATCCCAGTTCAATATGGCTGACCTTGATGTTGTTCGATCCAGGAAGAAGAGGGCCACTACCAGTCCTAGCATCTCCATTCCCAAGGCACCCACTAAAGGAAAGGGTGGCAAGAAGAGGAAAACTTCTGACACTGAGGACCTCCAAGGCCTACCACTAATCCGCCACCAGTTCCTTGAATACTTCAATGATGTAAGGATCACCAATTCTGCCTAGGTATCCTACTCGTATGAGGATCACCTGATCTTGAACTGCTTTGTCCTTTTCTTTGCAGAAATTTACTGAGATTGAGGACTATGTGGGGAACGTCGAGGAGCAGGACAAGAAGATTGCTGACCTCCAACAGGTTGCAGTGCTTAAGGACCTTGCAATCGCTGACCTTCAGAAGGAACTCCAAGATGCCAAGACTAAGACGGCTAAACTTCTGATTGACCTTGACTATGAGAAGCATGATCTCATAGAAAATGCTAAGGTCTCTGCTGCCATCACAATGTATCAGACAAAATTAAAGATGGCCCAGGAAGCTCAAGACCCTAACTTCGATAGAAGCAGCTGGGACGTTGAGGGCTGGAAAGCAAGGTTGGCTGATCTTGAGGATGATGAGGAGGCTGAGGAGGTTTTGGCGATCGAGGCTGGAGGTAGTGGGAAGGATCTGGTGAAGGATACCGCAGCTGGAGGGGAAGAGGATGCAGCAAAGGTGTAGGCTGCACAATTGGGCGATGATGGACATTCCTAGACGCAGCCGGAGCCCAATTTTTAAATTTGGTAGTAGTTTTTTGTGGTTGTGATGTTGAACAATTTAATGGTTTATACTGAACAATAGCTTTTAGGATTAAGGATCATGTATGATCCTTTGGACAATAGGCAGGATTGCAAATGGTGGAGGGATCCTCTGTTTGGGGGATGAAGCCATTGTGATCCTGCCGCCTTTATATTCCTGCACTACTTTTGAACTTATTATCATGGACACCCTTTACCTACCCCAGCGGACGGGCCACGTTTTGCTGGTAGATGCTCGGGGTAGGTAATTTTGACAACCTCTTAAGGGTTAATCCTTTGTTAATAAATAAAATCTTAACCTTTTGTCGCTTATCTTGTGTTGTTATCCTTTTGTTTCTTTAATTTTCCTTTGTTTTGATGCATATTTATTGAATAAACAATTTTGAATAAGTCAGATTGAAAATATTTAGGACATGATCCATGATCAAATATCCTATAGTTAAAGAATCCCAAAAAGCAATATGTTTTAAGGATCACAAGTCTAGTTGTCAAAATTTTTTAAGGGTTATTCAAATAAATAATGAATAGGATTAAAAATAGTTAAGGATCATACCTGAGGGTCCAAGTTAGGATCCTAACCATAATAAGGATAACTATAAGATAAACCTTAGAGAGAAGTAAGGATCAAGGATCCCTAGTTGCTTGTCTTCAAGGACCTGAAATAGATCATAACTTGGGACTAAGCCAATATAAGATAAGAGTTAGCAACTGGGGACAAGCCCAAGGATAACTGGGGACAAGCCCAAGGATAACTGGGGATAAGCCCAAGGATCGTATGTAAACTGGAGTATGGCCCTAACTGGCGACTATCCAAACTTAGTGACATGAAAATGCCAAAACCTTAGCTAACGTGAAAACGTTAGAAACCTTAGGAACGGATGTATGGTACGTCTACCATTATACGTAGGATCCTAGGCATAGCCAGTACAATGGAATTATCAGCCCCTAAAGCGAGTACTGGTCCCACTGCCTTGAACTATACCAGGATCATCATGCGCTACAGGCGGAACTGGGGTCAAGCCCAAATAACTGGGGTTAAACCCAAGGAACGGATTGCTTTTGCAGATAACCAATGTTATGCAAAGGATACCTGAACTTTCAAAACTTAAAATCACGTGAGGGATGGATAAAGGACACATGATCCTTATCCTTATATGAGAAAATAAAGAAATGAAATAGTCTAAGATTAGGATATTACCAAAGTAAGGATCACCGATACTTTAAGGATCCTTTAAGGATATCCCTAACGTAAAGATCATCTGTGCCATGAGGATCCTGCTCACATGAAATATTTCTTCAAGTGGACAGCATTCCAAGCTCTTTGTAGCAAATCACCTTCCATGGTTAGCAATCTATATGCCCCCTTTCCTGCTTCAGCTTCAATCAAATAAGGGCCTTCCCATTTTGGAGCCAATTTTCCATCAGCAGGATTGGTGGTATTCTGAAATGCCTTCCTCAATACCATATCTCCAACTTGAAACTTCCTGATCCTGACATTTTTGTTGTAGGCACCAGCCATTCTTTGTTGATAACTGGCCATCCTTATCCTAGCGAGATCCCTGATTTCTTCAATAGTATCCAGGTCTTGAGCCAAGTTCTCATCATTCTCCTCAGGATCACGAGTACTTGTTCTAGCAGTTGGAACCACCATTTCTGTTGGGATCACTGATTCTGCCCCAAATATGTCACACCCCAAATTTCCACGTGTTACCGGTGGGCCCGGTAGGGGAGTAACGTGACGTGGTTGGCAACATCATAGTCAAACAACACAATATATAAATGCACAGCGGAAGCAAAAGGATAAATATATTACAATCCGTAATAGTGTAACATCAAAGTATTACAACGGAAGTAAAGGATCCACAGGCGGATCTTAAAACATAAACTTTATTCAACAGACTTTAGGCACCTAGAACTTGCAAGATTCCTTAGAAACGCCCTGAGCTTCCAGCCAATTACGTTCAGTACCTGTCACTTAACCCTTTTGGAAAATACGTCAGTTTTCACTGGTAAATACACTCAACCGACTCATTTTGGAAAATGATTGAAAATTGGTTTGGATGCACATGGCACAAAATATATTGACACTTTGATTAAAACGCACAGAGGCAAAATTAATCTTTTTAACTTGGGACAATTAGATTTATAACCTTGTATACAGATTTACATGTTCGTTGTACGTTCAGGGCCCGATGTAGAAATCGAGTCAGATTAACAGACACGCCACAAGTATAGGCCCACATGAGAGTGAGATACCGTTATCTCTTAAGTAACTTAGGTGTATGCCTACACCCCGTGCTTAAGACGTGGCCATTTTATAATACAATGATGTCACTAGGATATCCGGGACATGGTCATTAACCCCTAAAGGTCTTTGTTTCAAACAATACAGATTAAACCGGGTTACCTCAATGATTTAACCATAATAAGATTAAAGATTCAATACCCGACCAAGCGGTATTATTATACCGTAGTAACGTGACGTGGTTGGCAACATCATAGTCAAACAACACAATATATAAATGCACAGCGGAAGCAAAAGGATAAATATATTACAATCCGTAATAGTGTAACATCAAAGTATTACAACGGAAGTAAAGGATCCACAGGCGGATCTTAAAACATAAACTTTATTCAACAGACTTTAGGCACCTAGAACTTGCAAGATTCCTTAGAAACGCCCTGAGCTTCCAGCCAATTACGTTCAGTACCTGTCACTTAACCCTTTTGGAAAATACGTCAGTTTTCACTGGTAAATACACTCAACCGACTCATTTTGGAAAATGATTGAAAATTGGTTTGGATGCACATGGCACAAAATATATTGACACTTTGATTAAAACGCACAGAGGCAAAATTAATCTTTTTAACTTGGGACAATTAGATTTATAACCTTGTATACAGATTTACATGTTCGTTGTACGTTCAGGGCCCGATGTAGAAACCGAGTCAAGATTAACAGACACGCCACAAGTATAGGCCCACAAGAGAGTGAGATACCGTTATTACTTAGTAACTGTCAGGTGTATGCCTACACCCCGTACCTAAGACGTGGCCATTTTATAATACAATGATGTCAAGGATATCCGGGACATGGTCATTAACCCCTAAAGGCTTTTATTTCAAACAATACAGATTAAACCGGGTTACCTCAATAATTTAACCTTCATTAAGATTAAATATTCAATACCCGACCAAGCGGTATTAGTATACCGTATCCCAAGCCCGTATAGGGAAAATAAGTTAAGAGTATTTACCTAAGCTAGCTCCTGTCTTAAATAGCAGAAAATAATAACTCAGCCGTGTTCACTTAAGTAAGCGTAGGTACAATTTACTGGAAATCTCTAGTCTGGAATGATGGTATAAAAACCAATTAGAATGCTAACGGCCTTTAATTAAGCCTAGGCTTAGACCGGCTAGTCTTAAAGAACGATACGGTTCAAACGCACGATAAGGCGAAGAACGGAATAGAATGGGATTTAGACCCAACAAGTTTGAAGACTTGTATAATATGGAAAATCTAAACACCTTCTGGATTTTGAGATAAAATCGATAAGGTTTGACCCGTTTCGGCTAACTTATATAAACTAGTTATATAAACCGATCCGAACGCGAATAGCGCGTAACGGGTAACCGAATAGGTCGCGAACAGGTTTCCTAAGTTAATACGCTTTAAATATGTGGTGATATCATTAAGATACCTTCCATAATGCCCAAAACGAGTTAAATCATTAATTATGCCCCGTAGGGGTATTTTGGTCATTTTAAAGGTTATAAAAGGGATTAATTTGACTTCTATGATTTGGGCCTGATCAAATCATTAAAATAACTTATTTTAATAAGTTACATCAGTAGGTATTTAATCTTAGGTGTTTAAAATAGTTTTAACGCATACTACGCGCTTAATACGCGTAAATGTCGGTTTAAAGCGATTTTCGGGTTTAAATGGGAATTCTGAGTTTCTAATCAGTTTATAAGGTTCAAAATACTTTATTTATTATTTAAAATCAGTAGCAATTGGATTCGCGTCAAAAGGATTTATAAAACTCATTTTATGCGCGAAAAGGGTATATTCGGTATTACCGAATTAAGGCACTAATCCTAGCTTATGATCAGCTTAAAAATAATTAAAAATCTTCAAAAATCCCGAAATATTATTTAACATCAGTGGGGAAAAGTTTTGGTACCGAAAATCGGGTTTAGATAGGCTATGCGCTAATCGCGCCGTTTAATTATTAAAAAGCTTATTATTTACGCTAATGCGCATATCTCCTAATCTAGACTTCCAATTGGCGTGAAAATTTACGTACATGTTTAATAATCAGTAACTAAGATTATTGTACTTCCACATTTTCAAAATTCTCGTTGTATGGTCATAAGGGCATTATGGTCTATTTTAAGCGATTAACGGAAACGTGTGCATGCATCGGATAATCAACGAAACGAGTACCGAGACTTATACTAGCATGTAACCAGATCCTAATGGGACTTTAAGGTATGTCTAAACCTTTCAAAATCGGGTCAGAACTGAAGTCAACGTTTTGCGTTCTTCGGTTCCGAACCGGGTTTAAACAGAAAGTTGTCGAGTCGGACAAGCATAGACAAGTTTTTATACTTATTACCAAGCTATATTAAGGTTAAAACAGATTACACGCCTCTCGGATTGCAAATCGTGCATTAAATCATATTTTACAATTCTGTTGACTTTTTCGGTCAACCTTTGACTCGACAAACGACCTAGTTAGGTCTGGAATCGGTACGTGCCCTTACAAGGGTTTAATACCCATATAATTACCTATCTAACGGTACTTTTAATTCGGGTTACGACTGAGCCATCGTTACTTAATCGCGAAGTCAAACCGTAGTTACGTCGGTTTGACTTTTAAGTTAATTACTAAGCTAGAATTAATTTAGAAGGGATTAGCAACTTACAAAGTGTCTAATGATGATTAGGGATGCTTGGAAATCAGCTTGGGAGTTCCACAAATGAGCAGAATGATGAATGGTGAAAGCTTGAGTTTGTGGGTCTTATATAGTGCCTCCAATCACCACAACATGATGACAACAAAGTCTAGGACCATCCACAATTGATTAACACTTGTTACTAGTGCCTAGGGATGTCTAGGGGTCGTGCACATGAGAGGAAAACCGGTGAAATTGGTTAAAATCGCGTATAACAGGCTGCTGTCTGTTTCTGGGTGCTGGTGCATGGCTAGCGCACCGTTACATGTTTTTGGTAGCGGTGCGCTAGGCCTCTTCAGAAGCTAAAATATGTTTGTTTATTTGTTGTTTGGTCCTTGGTCCCTTGAAACATCGTTTTCACTCGGATCTTGCAAGATTTATTGTACATTAGGCCCTCTAACTTGACTTTTAAAGGTTCCATGACATAACCAATTATTGTTAAGTCCTCGGTTTGCTTTGTGATTGCTCGTAAAGCCTAAATTTGAAATGTTGATGTTATTAACCCCTCGCACACGAATTTTATCACAACTTCCTCATACGGCAACGAAACTTGGTGAAATTTTTATGGTGCATTCTAGTGAGCATAATTAATTGTTACAAAGCTTCGGGTTTGCTGAAAGGTCACTCAGAGGTATATCTTTAACATGTTGACACATTTAACCCCTGTAGTTTGTAATCTCTCACTTTCTTTCACAATTCTCTTTGTATGATCAATGATCCATTCGTTTAAGGTTATAAACATCATGTAGGGTTATTGCAAAGTATATTTATTCATTGTTGACACTTTGAACCCTTATAATTATATACTTTCTCTGTTTTTCAACTTTAGTCCTTCAAGAACATTCTTTCACACGTTCAAACCTATGACACGTGTCATCACATTATAGGACGAAATTTTCGGGGTGTTACATCCTCACCCCCTTAAAAGAAATCTCGACCTCGAGATTTGTTAATAATGCTGGAAGTACTCTTTGTCGCATAAGGGACTTAACTTCTATAGCATATCTGGAGTCTTTCCAAGCTCCTAAAGTGGCCCTTATTTTAGGCGTATATATCCTTCTGGAGCTTCTTGACCTGTCGATCCTCAATCGATACAGGATGCTCATCACATCATAATTCTGCATATCATTAGGTGATAGTGCTTCTTGACTTATTGGCGGCACACGTCCTCCAATCACTAGTGTGCAATGTATTGCGAGCTCCGTCAAACTCCTCAAGTAGGTTTTAGCTTACAAGCTACTTGATCTTGATACATTCGATTTCCTTCGAATGATTTCCATATATTCAGAGCTTAACTAGCCTGATAATTTCACAAATTTGGTACACCCTTCCTGGGTGATATCTTTTGTTAAACCATATTCCTTAACAAGAACTTAGGAAGTTTGCTATTTTCATAACTCCTCGATTTCTTGCCATATACTGGCAACCTACAATCGATTATGGATTTGTATAATCTTATTTGTTGTCCCCCAGGCAACTTTCAGATCCTGATAATTAGACTTACCAATTCTCTATCTAACAATAGATATTTAACATTCCATCTATACAAGGTCTCCAAAGGAGTAGCCTTAATACTTACATATCAATTATTATAGAAAAGCTTATTTTAAGGTGAGATGGTTATTCCAACCACTGCTTAGATAATGTTTAGGGAATAGCTAGTCCTTGCTGTTAGTCGAACAGATCGACGATCCTGGGCAGCTAATGGCAAATTCTTAATCGTTGTCTAAATAGGGTTGCGGTAATGGATGCATAAGCAGAACGAACCGTCTATCTTATCTTAACCATATTAAACTCTCGGAATATCGAGTTAGGCTATATGAATCTCCTATCTTAAAGTTTACTTAATCAGGGTTTCGATTCTCCCAATGATGGTACTAGCCGTCTTGGAGATTTCATAATAACATAGCCTTAAACGGAATTTAACCCTTAACTCTACCTGCCTCTCTGGGGTAAATAGGGTAATAAAAAGAGAATATAATCAAGGTACAAAGAGGTTACAGAGAATTTCCATATCTCAGGCTCTAGTCTAATTATCCTTGCTGGTGTCAAATGAGTGACACCTATATGCTATGAGTCCACAGCTTCCTTTACCAGGGAACATTTATTTGGACAATTCTTTTCTGGATATCTTCTTTGAATACTACTAGTCGACTTTGGTATAATATGACCATTGGGATATCTCAGCGGTTCCATGCATTAAACCTCCATACTGATCAGGCATGGAAGCAATCTATGGGACACACTAGGATACGCCAATCCTCATATGGCACTTTTATCAAACATAGTTTGGCATTCGCGGTCGATAGAAAACAATGAGAAAATAATAACATAAAGTAATATTTATTGTCGTACTCGATTCGAAGAAAGAGTACTCTCTGATTTTTCAGAAGGATCCCTTGCCAATACTCAGAAGAATCGGTTACTATGGTTTCCTTGGTAAGTTATACCTTGTGGATGATATAAAAGTTTGCTAAGCTTATGGTTTATGAAGATTTATTATTGCCTGTATTAAATCAGGACACTTAGCAGAAATTATCATTGGTAAATGATAAGGAAGGTACTTGATGACATCGCGAACTGCCTCTCCGCATTCATCAGGTGAGTTCAGGCGTTTCCTTTCTTAGCCTTTCCAGGCTTAGCTGCACCTTCTTTGGTAGCCTTATGGTATCTAGTTCTGAGGCGGCCTTACTCACCACAGTCGTGACAGACTGTATTCTTTATGTCCCTACATTCATGGGAAAATGATGACCCGTTCCTTTGCAGATGTCACACTGCTTTGGTCCTTCCAACTGCTGCGTCAACCACAGCTTGGAGATTAACTCCATTAATATTGAGGTTTACATTTGTAGCTTTATTAACTTTCGTCGCCTTAATAGTATTGCGACTGTCGTCTACCTCATCTCAGTTTTCCATACTTGAAACTTGGTACCAATCACCAAAATTTAACAATTATTAGTCATCATCCTGATGACCCGACTTAGATTAGCCACAACATTCATAAACCGTATGGCTATTCTGTTCTGAACATTCCTAGTGAATGTTATTTGAATGTATATCCATTATATTTAGCCTAGGTCACAAAAGACCTTTAATGGCATTTAAAGTTTGGTCCGAATCCATCACCTTTTTGACAGGGGATCTAAATGTCACATCTGTCCTTATTATAGTGATGAATTTGGATAGCTTGAAAGCTTGCCATAAGGATATCAGAAAAGAGTGATTCCTAAAAACTATAAAATATCAATCTAGGATTTGTTGGAGCATTTTCTAAAGTATCAACCAATTTCTACCTTGCATTAAATGACCGGAGTCCAAATCAGGCGGAGGCAACAGTTCTCAACTTTTATCGTTCATTATAGAATCATATGTGTCAGCAACAAATAAATTGTTTGATAAGGAAATGTACCTGCTATGTAATTATCCTTCTGCACCCACTCTTGGGTGTTCATCATGCGTTTGTTTTCTTGGCCTCTTCGGGCTTCTTCTGATTCCTAGGGCAGTTGGTCTTGATATGCCCCTTCTCGTTGCAACCATAACAGGTTGCATCTTTCAACTTCTTGCAATCCAGGGTTTTATGTTCCTTAGATTTGCAAATTCCACACGGCCGAGGCCGAGATTCAAATCTGCATTTCCCGAGGTGGTATTTCCTACAGGTTTTACACCTGATCTTCTCACCCGGCTGCTGGCTGTCTTTCTTAAACCCGGAACTCTTCTTATCCTCAGAGTTCCTCTTTGTCTCCCTATCAGAGCGATGAGAAATTTCATCCTCCCTTTTTCGCTTTCCTTCTTCAGAGACTTTGGCAGCCTTGTTTCTGACCACATCGAGTGTGAGAGATAGCGACAGATCGGCCGCTGACCTGAATGAAGTAGGTCTTGAAGCCTTAACACTGGCTTTGATTTCTGGGGCTAAACCCCCAATGAAGCGAGCAATTCGCTTTGGTTCCGGTGTGATCAAATAAGGAACCAATCGAGACTTGGTATTGAAATTTGTAAGGTATGCTTGACAATCTAAGTTTTCCATGACCAATGTCAAGAATTCAGTCTCAATTTTCTCAACTTCATGTTGAGGACAGTAATTTTCTTTGATAAGAGCAACGAACTGCTCCCAAGTCATGTTGTACAAAGGAATTTTCCCCGTAGCTTGGATCAGTGACCTCCACCAAGCTAGAGCTTCTCCTTTAAAAGATTGTGAAACAAATTTCACAACATCTTGCTCTGCACAACTGCTGATGTCAACAACAGCGTCCATCTCATCGAGCCACGTCATGCAATCGATGGCCCCTTTTTCTCCTGTAAAGTCTCTAGGCTTGCAGGAGACAAAATATTTATATGAACAGGTCTTAACTGGTGTCTCTTGATGGAACACAACCTGTCTAAACGGAATACTCCTTTGATTTGACAAGTCATGAGCATCGTCTTCTCTTGACTCAAGTATTTTAGAAGGGGGCTTACTACGAGCCACAGATAGAGTCTTAGAATGGGTATCATTTGATTCATCATACTGTCTGTCAAGAGCTCGAGTAACAGCATAATCTATTATTGCCTGCAGTTCCGCTCCAGTTACATTGATTCTGGTAGCATCATTGTCCTCCTTCATGTGGCTGTTAACTTCATCTAATCCAGCCATGTAGCTTGATTGCTTCATAAACATTGACAATGATTTATCCAGAGGTCATTATGAAATTATCATTTTTGATAATTTATTAACCATGGTAATATAAACCATATGGGTTAATTTGTTAGTTATACTTAGTTAATATTTTTCATTATAACTTATCCTAGTTATAAAACATCAAGTATATTAAAGTGGCGTAAAAAGCCTGGTCCCAAGGACAGTTTTTAAATTTTATAAGCCATGATTTCAGAGAATCAAAGCATTTAGGTTTGAACATAGATCATTATCTTTCCTGGACAGAGAGTCAAAGACTACTACTGTCATTGTCAGATTGACGATACAACATGGCCCGTAGGCGGATCAATTGACATTACAAAACGATGTTTTTAGAAATTAATAATCATCACACTAATGATTGTAGTCATGATAATATTGATCATATTGACTATGAGGCTTGGGCAAAGCCCACTACCTTAGACAGGAACCCTAAGAGTTACAACTGTCATTGTCGTATTGACAATATTATAAAGTATAGCCAGTAGGCACTTCATCACCAAGGATGCTGATAATATGATCATCATATTGATGATATTAGTCATGATCACATTGATCATATAGACTAATAGGCTTGAGCACAGCTCACCACCATAGACAAGGAATCATAAAGATCACAATGTCAGAGACATATTAGTCATGATCACATTGATCATATAAACTAATAGGCTTGAGCACAGCTCACCACCATAGACAAGGAATCATAAAGATCACAATGTCAGTGTCTCAGATGGACTATACGTTATAGCCCGTAGGTACTTCCCTTCTAAGGGATGGTTATAATATGATCAGCTTATAGGATGATATAAGCTATGATTTCTAAATCAATAAACTAGATAAGAATATTGGAAAAATCCAATATATGAAAATAAAAGTACAGAGTTGCCCTATGCGGGACTTGAAAGGAAAAATGTTGTCCTCGAAGGGACTGAAAAGATAAATACGTCCTTATAAGGACTATTGAGGAAATGATCTTCAGCAAAGGAGTTTCTTCTTCATTAAATTCCTGAATGCTTTCTCCTTGGTTGCACGTTTCATCCTAGCCGCTGTACGAAGGTCAGCAATATAAGGCTCCAGGTGTGGAGAAATCCTATTACGGTTTCTTCGCTTGGCGACTTATCCAATATATAAACATTGGAAGAAAAATCCTAGATGAGGATTGAGAGTATTCCTATGTTAAGTCTAGACTCAGAAGGTCAAAGAATGTGCTAATGTGTCATTGAGATTAAACACAAAAAGATAGTGTTTAATTCACTCAATGTTGGCTCTGATACCAACCTGTCACACCCCAAATTTCCACGTGTTACCGGTGGGCCCGGTAGGGGAGTAACGTGACGTGGTTGGCAACATCATAGTCAAACAACACAATATATAAATGCACAGCGGAAGCAAAAGGATAAATATATTACAATCCGTAATAGTGTAACATCAAAGTATTACAACGGAAGTAAAGGATCCACAGGCGGATCTTAAAACATAAACTTTATTCAACAGACTTTAGGCACCTAGAACTTGCAAGATTCCTTAGAAACGCCCTGAGCTTCCAGCCAATTACGTTCAGTACCTGTCACTTAACCCTTTTGGAAAATACGTCAGTTTTCACTGGTAAATACACTCAACCGACTCATTTTGGAAAATGATTGAAAATTGGTTTGGATGCACATGGCACAAAATATATTGACACTTTGATTAAAACGCACAGAGGCAAAATTAATCTTTTTAACTTGGGACAATTAGATTTATAACCTTGTATACAGATTTACATGTTCGTTGTACGTTCAGGGCCCGATGTAGAAACCGAGTCAAGATTAACAGACACGCCACAAGTATAGGCCCACAAGAGAGTGAGATACCGTTATTACTTAGTAACTGTCAGGTGTATGCCTACACCCCGTACCTAAGACGTGGCCATTTTATAATACAATGATGTCAAGGATATCCGGGACATGGTCATTAACCCCTAAAGGCTTTTATTTCAAACAATACAGATTAAACCGGGTTACCTCAATAATTTAACCTTCATTAAGATTAAATATTCAATACCCGACCAAGCGGTATTAGTATACCGTATCCCAAGCCCGTATAGGGAAAATAAGTTAAGAGTATTTACCTGAGCTAGCTCCTGTCTTAAATAGCAGAAAATAATAACTCAGCCGTGTTCACTTAAGTAAGCGTAGGTACAATTTACTGGAAATCTCTAGTCTGGAATGATGGTATAAAAACCAATTAGAATGCTAACGGCCTTTAATTAAGCCTAGGCTTAGACCGGCTAGTCTTAAAGAACGATACGGTTCAAACGCACGATAAGGCGAAGAACGGAATAGAATGGGATTTAGACCCAACAAGTTTGAAGACTTGTATAATATGGAAAATCTAAACACCTTCTGGATTTTGAGATAAAATCGATAAGGTTTGACCCGTTTCGGCTAACTTATATAAACTAGTTATATAAACCGATCCGAACGCGAATAGCGCGTAACGGGTAACCGAATAGGTCGCGAACAGGTTTCCTAAGTTAATACGCTTTAAATATGTGGTGATATCATTAAGATACCTTCCATAATGCCCAAAACGAGTTAAATCATTAATTATGCCCCGTAGGGGTATTTTGGTCATTTTAAAGGTTATAAAAGGGATTAATTTGAATTCTATGATTTGGGCCTGATCAAATCATTAAAATAACTTATTTTAATAAGTTACATCAGTAGGTATTTAATCTTAGGTGTTTAAAATAGTTTTAACGCATACTACGCGCTTAATACGCGTAAATGTCGGTTTAAAGCGATTTTCGGGTTTAAATGGGAATTCTGAGTTTCTAATCAGTTTATAAGGTTCAAAATACTTTATTTATTATTTAAAATCAGTAGCAATTGGATTCGCATCAAAAGGATTTATAAAACTCATTTTATGCGCGAAAAGGATATATTCGGTATTACCGAATTAAGGCACTAATCCTAGCTTATGATCAGCTTAAAAATAATTAAAAATCTTCAAAAATCCCGAAATATTATTTAACATCAGTGGGGAAAAGTTTTGGTACCGAAAATCGGGTTTAGATAGGCTATGCGCTAATCGCGCCGTTTAATTATTAAAAAGCTTATTATTTACGCTAATGCGCATATCTCCTAATCTAGACTTCCAATTGGCGTGAAAATTTACGTACATGTTTAATAATCAGTAACTAAGATTATTGTACTTCCACATTTTCAAAATTCTCGTTGTATGGTCATAAGGGCATTATGGTCTATTTTAAGCGATTAACGGAAACGTGTGCATGCATCGGATAATCAACGAAACGAGTACCGAGACTTATACTAGCATGTAACCAGATCCTAATGGGACTTTAAGGTATGTCTAAACCTTTCAAAATCGGGTCAGAACTGAAGTCAACGTTTTGCGTTCTTCGGTTCCGAACCGGGTTTAAACAGAAAGTTGTCGAGTCGGACAAGCATAGACAAGTTTTTATACTTATTACCAAGCTATATTAAGGTTAAAACAGATTACACGCCTCTCGGATTGCAAATCGTGCATTAAATCATATTTTACAATTCTGTTGACTTTTTCGGTCAACCTTTGACTCGACAAACGACCTAGTTAGGTCTGGAATCGGTACGTGCCCTTACAAGGGTTTAATACCCATATAATTACCTATCTAACGGTACTTTTAATTCGGGTTACGACTGAGCCATCGTTACTTAATCGCGAAGTCAAACCGTAGTTACGTCGGTTTGACTTTTAAGTTAATTACTAAGCTAGAATTAATTTAGAAGGTATTAGCAACTTACAAAGTGTCTAATGATGATTAGGGATGCTTGGAAATCAGCTTGGGAGTTCCACAAATGAGCAGAATGATGAATGGTGAAAGCTTGAGTTTGTGGGTCTTATATAGTGCCTCCAATCACCACAACATGATGACAACAAAGTCTAGGACCATCCACAATTGATTAACACTTGTTACTAGTGCCTAGGGATGTCTAGGGGTCGTGCACATGAGAGGAAAACCGGTGAAATTGGTTAAAATCGCGTATAACAGGCTGCTGTCTGTTTCTGGGTGCTGGTGCATGGCTAGCGCACCGTTACATGTTTTTGGTAGCGGGGCGCTAGGCCTCTTCAGAAGCTAAAATATGTTTGTTTATTTGCTGTTTGGTCCTTGGTCCCTTGAAACATCGTTTTCACTCGGATCTTGCAAGATTTATTGTACATTAGGCCCTCTAACTTGACTTTTAAAGGTTCCATGACATAACCAATTATTGTTAAGTCCTCGGTTTGCTTTGTGATTGCTCGTAAAGCCTAAATTTGAAATGTTGACGTTATTAACCCCTCGCACACGAATTTTATCACAACTTCCTCATACGGCAACGAAACTTGGTGAAATTTTTATGGTGCATTCTAGTGAGCATAATTAATTGTTACAAAGCTTCGGGTTTGCTGAAAGGTCACTCAGAGGTATATCTTTAACATGTTGACACATTTAACCCCTGTAGTTTGTAATCTCTCACTTTCTTTCACAATTCTCTTTGTATGATCAATGATCCATTCGTTTAAGGTTATAAACATCATGTAGGGTTATTGCAAAGTATATTTATTCATTGTTGACACTTTGAACCCTTATAATTACATACTTTCTCTGTTTGTCAACTTTAGTCCTTCAAGAACATTCTTTCACACGTTCAAACCTATGACACGTGTCATCACATTATAGGACGAAATTTTCGGGGTGTTACAAAATACCAAAGAGAATGGCGTTTGACCAGTAGCATTCTTAGGGGTTGTCCTATCAGCCCAAAGCACATAGGGTAGTTCTTCTGCCCATTTCCCTTTCTTGGATCCAAGCTTCTTCTTCAAATTGTTGATAATGATCTTGTTGGATGATTCTGCTTGACCATTAGCTTGTGGGTGGACTGGTGTTGATGTTATCATCTTAATCCCCCAGCTGTCACAAAAGTTAGTGGTTCTGCCCCCAATAAATTGGGAACCATTATCACATATAATTTCAGAAGGAATTCCAAGTCTAGTTATAATATTTCTTTTAATGAAGGATATAACTTCCTTTTCTCTGACTTGGGCAAAAGCTTCAGCCTCTATCCACTTGGAGAAGTAATCAGTCATAGCAAGCATGAATACTTTTCCACCAGGTGCCTTAGGGAGCTTACCAACTATATCCATACCCCATCTCATAAATGGCCAAAATGAGGATATAGGATGCAATAGTTCAGCTGGTTGATGAAGGATATTGCTGTGTCTCTGACAAGGATCACATCTCTTAGCATACTCCACAGCATCTCTCTTCATGGTTGGCCAGTAGTATCCTGTCCTCAGGATCCTTGAGAATAATGCCCTGCCCCCAGTGTGGTTTCCACAATCTCCTTCATGGAAGTCTTTTAAAACTTCTTGGATTTCAGGATCCTCAATGCATCTCAAGTATGGTCCTGCAAGAGATCGTCTATACAACATATTATTTAAAATTGTGAATTGAGATACCTTAATTTTGAAAGCCCTAGGGTTTTCTCCTGTAGGAATCTCTCCATGTTGTAAGTATCTCATGATTGGTGAGATCCATGATCTTGATCCTGAATGGGATTGAGTATCCTCACGAGGGATAATTGCATAATCATTTCCTATCTCCATAGCCACATGATCCTCGATAGCCGGGGTCAGGATATGGATAATAGGGATCTTGATATCCTCCGGGATCTTCAAGGATGATCCTAAGTTAGCCAATGCATCAGCTTCTGTATTTTCTTCCCTTGGTACCTGAGTCAAACTAAAGGAAACAAAAGAGAGTGCCAAATTTTTGATTATCTCTAAATATTTGGTTAGCTTTTCACCTTTAACAGCATAGGATCCATTAAAGTGGTTTGTAATTAACAATGAATCTACATGTACCTCAAGATACCTGATCCCCATATGCTTTGCAATTTGCAAACCAGCAATTAAGGCTTCATATTCAGCCTCATTGTTAGTGGTTTGGAACTCACAAGCTATAGAGTGGGGTATTATGTCCCCCTGTGGCGATTTTAGTAGTATTCCAAGCCCTGTGCCTTTGACATTTGAGGATCCATCAGTATAGAGTATCCAAGGATCCTTGGTCTCCTCTAGCTGCTGGACTTCTAACTCAGCTTCTTTTTGTAAATCACTACTGAAATCAGCCACAAAGTCAGCTAATGCTTGGGATTTGATGGCTGTCCTAGGCTCATATCTTATATCATATGCACTTAGCTTCACTGCTCACTTAGCCATCCTTCCTGACATCTCTGGTTTCCTGAGGACATTCTTAATTGGAAAATTAGTTTTAACAACAATAACATGAGTTTCAAAATAATGTCTCAACTTAGTAGATGCCATAATTAATGCAAGAATAAGCTTTTCAAGGTGTGAATACCTGGATTCGGCATCAAGTAAACTTTTACTTACATAATAGACAGGATGTTGTGTACCTTCATGATCCTTAACAAGGACCGCACTTACTGCTTTTGAGGATACTGCAAGATATAAGGATAGCACATCGCCTTTTTCTGGTTTCATCAAGGCCGGGGCTGAGGATAGGTAATCTTTGAGGGCTCTTAAAGCATTTTCATGCTTCTCCGTCCACTCAAATTTCTTGTTCTTCCTTAGGATATCATAGAATTCTTTGCACTTCTCTGAGGATTTGGATATAAATCTGTTCAAAGCTGCTATCCTGCCTGTTAGCCTTTGAACATCCTTAGCATTGGCCGGAGATTTGATGTTCACTATTGCTTTGATTTGTTCCGGGCTAGCCTCAATGCCTCTCTTTGTCACTATATATCCTAAGAATTTACCTGCTTTAACACCAAAGTGACATTTTGAAGGATTAAGTTTCATGTTATATTTGTCAAGGATATCGAATGCTTCCTCCAAGTCCCTTAGGTGATCCTCAGCTTTTATGGATTTTACCACCATATCATCTATGTAAACCTCCATAGTTTGTCCAATCTGATCCTTGAACATCATATTCACCAGCCTTTGATATGTTGCACCTGCATTTCTTAATCCGAACGGCATAGCAATATAGCAGTATATACCAGTTGCAGTCATGAAGGCTGTATCCTCTTGGTCGGATGGTTCCATTTGGATTTGTTGAAATCCAGATGAAGCATCCATAAAAGTTAACAGTTCATGACCCGCAGTTGCATCCACCATGGAGTCAATGTGGGTTAATGGGAAAGGATCCTTGGGACATGCCTTATTTAAATCAGTAAAATCGACACATACCCTCCACTTTCCGTTTTTCTTTTGAACAACAACCACATTGGCCAACCATCTTGGATACTTGACCTCTCTAATCATACCTGCCCGGAGCAATTTCTCTACCTCTTCTTGGATAATGGCATTCCTTTCCGGTGCAAACTTTCTTCTCCTTTGATGGATTGGTTTGAAGGACCTATCAATGCCAAGTTTGTGAGTGATTACATCTTTAGATATACCAGTCATGTCTTCGTGTTTCCATGCAAAGGTAGTCTTTCTCCTTTTGAGGAAGGATATAAGGTCTTCCTTCATATTGCCAAGGATCCCTGATCCGATATAGATTTTGGATTCAGGATCATCAGGATCCATGAGGACTTCTACCACATCCTGCTCTCTTGCCTCCAAGACATCCCTTGGAGGATACTTTGATTGCTATTGCTCCCTTGACTTCGAGGCTGGTTTCATCGATGAAGTATAGCAATTCTTGGCCTCCTGCTGATCACTATCAATCTTTACTATTCCCCAAGGACTAGGGAGCTTCACACATTGATGGTAGGTAGATGGGACTGCCTTCATATCGTGTATCCAGGGCCTGCCAAGGATAACATTACAACAAGATAAACAGTCAATAACACAAAATTTTTGATATGAGTGTAGGCCTTCGATGTATATTGGGAGTTTAATGTCCCCAAGGGTATTCTTAGTTTCGCCACTAAATCCCACGAGCACGGAGGATCTTGGTATGATATCTGATTCAGGAATACCCATCTTCTTTAGAACATCAAGCTGGATAATGTTCACTGAACTTCCTCCGTCTATAAGGATCCTGCGGACAAAATGGTTAGAAATGAAAAGAGTAATAACTAAGCCATCGTGATGAGGATCCTGGATATCAACACGATCATCCTCATCAAAGGTTATGACTTTTCCTTCGGAGACACTTGATGTTCGAACAGGTCTTTCTCCATTATCCATTTTAGTTTCCTTTGCATGCCTTTTAGCTGCTGAGAAGGATGTGCCACAAATGTCTGATACTCTAGAAATAAAGTTTATTACTTGTGCATCTGCTGGAGGGGCTGGAGCCTTCTCAGGGATCCTTTCAGGATCCTGAGTCCTTGACTTTTTTCTTCCCAACAATTCTTTTAGATGCCCCTTGCTCAATAAGTATCCAATTTCCTTTCTTAGTGCAATGCATTCTTCTGTGAGATGCCCAAAATCTTCATGGTATGCACACCACTTTGATTTATCCTTAGTTGCAGCTGGCCTATCATTTTTTCTGGGCCATCTAGCTTTATCACCTAGGTTCTGCATCGCAAGGATTAGTTCATTGTTATCAACAGAAAAACAATATTAAGAAATTGGAGGATAATCCTCATCATCCTCTTCTTGATCAACAGAATGCACGTTCTGGTTATCAGATCTATTATAGGATCTGAACTTGTTGTTCCTGAATGAGGATCCTTGCTTATCCTGCTTTGAGGATCCTGCTAACCTCTCCTGGATCCTCTTGTCATCCTCTAGCCGAATGAACCTAAGTGCTCGGGTTCTTACCTCATCTAAGTTCCTGCATGGTGTCATAACAAGATCACCATAAAACGACGAATCCCTAAGCAATCCCATTTTAAAGGCCTCAACAGCAGTAGCTATATCTAAGTTGGGAATGTCTAAGGATTCTTTACTGAATTTGGTAATGTAATCCATTAATGATTCATTATGACCCTGGGTTATCCTATATAGATCACTAGTTAATCGTTCAAATTTTCTACTACAAGAAAACTGATTATTAAACAGGTTAACTAGATTAGCAAATGAGGTAATAGAGTAGGGGGGAAGACTTAGCAGCCATTCGAGAGCTGATCCAGTAAGAGTGGATCCGAATCCCTTGCACAGGCACGCTTCCTTTAACCTTTCTGGGATTGGATTGATCTCCATCCTCTCCCTGTATTGTGCTATGTGTTCCTCAGGATCCGTCGAACCATCATACAGCTTCATTGTTGGCACATGGAATCTCTTGGGTATCTCAGCATCACAGATTGGTGGTGCAAAACGAGATATCTTGTGGCTCCCATCTGCAATCTCTGGGATAGGTTTGACCACTCCTGGAACACTTGATATCATATCCTTTAGCTTTTGCAATTCTCTGGCCATGGCATGATTGATACCTAGATCCTGCATAAGACCATGGTTAGTAGTATAAGAATTATTAAAAGTGTTACCTCCCATTGGATTCAAATTAGGAAGAATGGATGTTAATCCATATTGTTGGGGCTCTGGAATGATCGAGGGACCAGTAGAAGCATTGGTCTGCATTGGAATAAAATCTCCCTGATGGACATCTGAACTTCCTGTTTGCAAACTCCTCAAGGATCCTGGCATCTGGAAGGATCCCTGAAACTGAGACGATCCTGGAACAAAGGAGGATCCTTGAACCTGGGATGATCCTGGAACAAAGGAGGATCCTTGAACCTGGGATGATCCTGGAACAAAGGAGGATCCTTGAACCTGGGATGATCCTGGAACAAAGGAGGATCCTTGAACCTGGGATGATCCTGGAACAAAGGAGGATCCTTGAACCTGGGATGATCCTGGAACAAAGGAGAATCCTTGAATCTGCTGCGCTCCTGAATATCCTCCTGAATTCGTGAGGGATCCCATATGCTGAGGATAGGATCCCGCTGGCTGGAAATAGGAACCTGTTGCCTGGGTCACTGTTGTTGTTCCATAGTGCACTCCTTTCGGTCCACCCACATATTGAACATCTGGAACCACTGATGGCTGAGAAGTAATCACCGGAGTATCAAAATTCAAAGATTTTGGCACCAGTGGGGAATGATCCTCTGCCGTTTTCTTTTGTTTCTTGAGATCTCCGATTTCTTTGAGAATCCTTTCATTGGTCTTATCCTGTTGCCGTATCTGATCCTTCATCTGCAAAATCAAAGTAAACATGTCACTAGTAGTGGGAGTGTAAGAAGCAGAAGAAGTTGGAGGTTTTGAGAAAATGGGAGTTGGTTTCTTCGCAGCATTCTCAGCATTCTTCTGGGATCCAGAAGGTGGTGGAGGCAAAGGGGGAACGCCTTGTGAAGAAGTGAATGAGGGCATCAAATTTGAAGCATTCTTCGCTGAGGAAGCCATTTGCTTGGTCGTAGTGAACTGAAATGAGCACAGAAATACGAATTTTTCTAAGGATGAAGCACCAATTGCCCCACGGTGGGCGCCAAACTGTTTTGGTCAAAAAATCTGATGAGGATAATGCAACCAAACTCTCTGTTACAGGGTATGATGCTTAAAATGTAGAACAATGACAAGGATCACTTCAATGTAAATTGCACAAATGACACAAGGATTTATACGGGGAAAAAGCCCTTGATCAAGAGTTGATCTCCGGCACAAAAAACCCCGGGTGATGGAAACTACCGATCACCAAGCTCAAATAAATCAATAAATGTTTACAACTTCGGATAGTAACGAGCTAGGTACAAGGATCACTATCGTGAAATGTGTAAAAGTGAGTGAAAACTAATATGTGTTCGTCGAGAGCTTCAAGAGTGCGATTATATGAGAGTGTGTGTAGCTGAAAAATGGCTAAGTGTTCTAAATTCTAGCTCGTCACCCCTTTTAAAAATAGAAGTTAACTACAATAACTAACTATCCGACTTTTGTGCCAAGCTCCCACGTTCTCCACAACGTCCATTTCCAGTCAAACGTGTGCGAAATGCCCGTGGAATATTCCTTAGTACCGTTGCCAAGACCAAGTCAAGCTTATTACTCCTGCGAAGTAATACAAAACACAAACAAACAATCGTCAGTACGAGGATCCTTAAAGTGATCCATGATCCTGATCCTGAAGCTCTTCTGAGGATCACTATCTGTCACAGAAGTAAGGATCATTAATTAGGATAACGAATAAGGATCACTAATTGTTAGAAAATCCTCCCCTAACAAGTTTGATCATAGATACAGCTCAATATCCTGAGCCGTATCCTGAATACTGATTTTTTGAATAACTTAACCAGCATATTTTCGACACACTTTCTAGCACACTACCTCACTTTACTAATTTGATCACTTAATTGCTTCGGTAATTTTTGACCAAAACAATATATAAAGACAATTATGAATTTATCCAGGTATGGTTTGCATATCCTGTTCATCATGTCCATAAATGTGGCTGGGGCGTTGGTTAAACCAAATGGCATGACTGTAAATTCATAATGACCGTACCTTGTTCTGAAAGAAGTTTTAGGAATGTCCTCTTCCTGTACTTTCAATTGATGATATCCTGAGCGTAAGTCGATTTTAGAAAAGAATCAAGCTCCTTGAGGTTGATCAACAGGTCATCGATTCTCGGTAGTGGGCACCGATTTTTAATCATAACCTTATTCAATTCTCGGTAATCAATGCACATACGCATCGATCCGTCTTTCTTCTTGACAAATAACACTGGTGCTCCCCACGGTGATGAACTAGGTTGTATGAACCCTTTCTCTAGTAATTTGTCAAGCTGTTTCTTTAGTTTCTGCATCTCCGTTGGTGCTAGTCGATAGGGTGCTTTGGCAATCGGTGTCGTTCCTGGTATTAGGTGAATTCTAAATTCAACCTCTCGATCTGGCAGTAATCCAAGTAATTCTTATGGAAAGACGTCCGAGAATTCAGATACTACAGGAATATCTTTTAATTGTTTTCCTTTGGTGTTAATAATTACTAAAATCATATACACCATTCCTTCTTTCCTTGCATAACTTGCAGCTTTCATCACTGAGATGAACTTCATGGTTTTCGTTGGCTTGTCTCCTTTAATTGTGATCTTTTCACCATTTGGTGTACTTACTTATACCGACTTTTGATCACATAAAACACTGGCATGATTGGTTACCAACCAATCCATTCCTAATACGATATCAACTCCGACTAGATTCATTGAAAAAAGATTAGCAGTAAAGTTATGGTTGAAAATTTCTATCCTTGCTCCTTGGTTTGGTGTTGGAATTCTAGGTATCTTATTTGGAACAAAGGCTAGGATTGGTAGCTGGTTCTCCTAGTTATGTTCTAGTTCCATGGGTTGGTCGGGAAATAATGGTAGAAGTTGTGGGTCTGCTAATTGGTTGAGATTAATTCCTCCTTCTACATTTCTAAACTCTATATTTCCAAACATGTGAAAGTCAGCTAGTTGCTTATCCAATTCTTCCTCCCATAAGGTTCTAGCTTCCTGGTTTTGGCTATTTCTCTCTATATTCGCTATCCTTCATTGTTGGAGTTTTCTCATTCTTTTCCTCCTTTCATAAGCTGCCTTACTAAACCAACCTCTCTTTTTAGGGGGAAATGGTTCTTCGGATTTGGCTTTGAAAACAAAGACATCCTCAGAATCAGCAGAGTATCCTGGGGTTGGCAGGGATGTTCCTTCATTCTTTGGAGAATGAGGTAGGTGACGGTAAGCGACAGAAGTACCTTGCTCACTCATACTGTAAACTAGAAAATTGTCAAAATAATAATATGTATATTTACATAGAATAACACATAGGTTATTTCCTAACACAAATGGTTAAAATTTAGGTATTAAGAGAACACCTAAATGGCTTAAACCAGTGGCTCTGATACCACCTTCTGTCGCAACCCCCGACCCCTACCCCCGGAGTGGGAGCCGCAAACAAGCAGCCGGTGGTATCGGTGTTTATTAATTTGGCAGCGGAAATGAGAACATCGGGATCGTAGTTAGGAAATAAATTTTAGAGTTTCAAAACACCAAATTTTTATAATAAACAAATGGGATAAAACCCATGTTTCATTCATAATACATTTATAGGGATAAACCCTAGTTGCTGAATACATAAACTTTTATTTAGTTAACTTTTATAGCCACTTTCTTTAAGCCTTCAGCGCTCGATAGCTAGGGCTGTAAACGAGCCGAGTCGAGCCGAGCTAGACCCAGCTCGAGCTTGGCTCGAGCTCGAATTTCAAATTAAGCTGAGATTTGAGGCTCGAGCTCGACTCGATTAGAATTCGAGCTAGCTTGAACTAACAAAGAACCGCAAAATTTACTACTTAAAAAGCTCTTACAAATGAATTTCTTCATAGACTAAGGGCCATAATTGCCATTTAATTTAACTATATGGCTAAATATGCAAGTATAAATAGTTAATACACTTTATACATTGTCTTTACCTTCTTTTATAGGGGAGATACTCCCTTAGTTTTTGTTTTCTAAGCAATGTGGGATAATAAAAATGAAGGATGTAAACCTTATCGAGCCAGCTCACGAGCCGAGCCAGGCCAAGCTCGAGCTCGGCTCGTTTACAAACCGAGCCGAGCCGAGCTGGCTCGTTTACAACCGAGCCAATTTCGAGCCGAGCTTTTTTCAAGCTTTTTTCGACCGAGCTGCGAGCCACGAGTTTTTTGAACACCCCTATCCATAGTTGGCTTCTAATAGCTTTCACATCAAGTTACCTGAAACACGTTTTTAAAGATTTTATCAGCAAGAAATACTGGCGAGTGCATCCCAGTTTAATTAAAATAAGCTTTTATAACTTTACAGTATTGAGAGCGATTACAATGTTTATATCTACCCAATTACTCATTCAGTATTTGTCATGTTGGCAGTTCCATGACTGTGGTCATATTACAATTGGTTAACCCTTTTTCCAATAGTAACACTTGACTAGTAGTGTATACAAAACTGTCACACCCCCAAAATCCACAAGCGGAGTATCACCGCATGGAGGCGTGACTGACCAGGATCAAGCCACCAATCATATTGAACAATGTAATTAAGTAATAAAACCAACCACAATATAATTGGTGTCCAAAAGAAAGTAATCAACTTTAAGTCAACAACGGAAGCATAAAATGTATAACCCAAAACATAAGTAATAAATTCATAAAGTTTAAATGTTTAACATGGAACTCAACCGTCCATATCCCACAACGACTCATCCCCATGCAAGCTCCTGCTAAGTACCTAATGACCTGCAAAGCATGTAGTAACGAGTCAACAACAAAGTTGAGCGAGTTCACAGTTGGGTGTTCGTTTAGGTTATTCCAAAAACTTATTTTCCTTTAACTGGCATTCTTGCCGTGGGGGTTACCCCATATTTGAAAACATGATTTGTTTAATCCCATTTACTCTGGCTATCCAGCCGTGGGGGCTACCCCATGTTTACATTACTAGACTCGTTACCGTATCGACAACTGACTGGAGTCATGTTTAAGTGCCCTGCGTCAATGTCTATCATCATTGACGTGCCCAGATCCATTAGTTCACGCCCATCCTCTGCGGCACGGTGTGAGGCTTGTCAAACCTAAATAGCGCTATCTAACTAATGACCCGCTCGCCATTGGCCCGGCGATTAAGTCGATATAAAAAGGAGGGACTTCGTGATAGAGATTTGGTCTAGTGTGCTTAAGACTGTCCCAAGAGGACGAGGAATTACATTCCTTAACCCATACTGTCCTACCCAAGAAGGACGAGGAAATCCATATTCCTTAACCCATTCCCAACCCACCGGGAATTACCATGCTTTGTAGAAAGTGTGAACTCACCTTAGGTTAGCTCGGCAGATACACGAAAAAGGTTACTTGAGCTATAAGTGGTCAACCACGTCCTAACATGCTTACTATACAAGTCAGATCTAAGTTCAAGTAATGCACATAAGTTTACACAGAACTAACAAGTCGAGAACACGAAATAATCATCTCATACACATTGAACATGTTAAGCAAATCAGTTAACCACATAAAGCCCAAACTTGTGCGACCAGTATGTATTGGGCCGAAGTAATAGTGTAAGCCCAATAGCATCTTGTGCGGTTGGATAGCTGAAACCCAAATGACTACCTGGCCCAACATGTTGTGTGATCAGCACAACCTTGTGCGATCCACATCATGTTGTGTGATCCAAATAACACCCAGACCAAACTAATAAGCAGTCCAGCAGCTTGTGCGACCCAATAATTAAACAACTTGTTAACTTGTGCGATCTATGCGAACTTGTGCGATTGAGTTGGGCCACACGGCCCAATAACGTGTCAACCCAAACAATTGTATGTGGCCCAAGGCTTGTGCGATCATGCATATCCTAGTTATACCCTGTGCTTTATGTGCTTGTACCCAGCTTGTGCGACCAGAGCTTGTACGACTAGCTCTTGTGCGACTGGCGGACTTGTGCGATCAGTTACAAGACTCCTAAAATTATGCGATCAATTACCTTGTTTCCATTTATTTTGCAAGACCAATTCTAACAGTTTCCAACCACTACATTGATCGATCAAATCAAAGGTTTTAATTAATTTCTTTAAACACTAACAATCATTTAACCATGCATACCCCAGATCAAACGATTGAACTTTCTTAGATTCATATGAGCATCTATAATGATTAATTCATGTATAATCACTAATCATACATCAACCGATTTGCAAACAATCCAAACAACCTATCATGCGGCTCCATTTAATTAAGTATCATCACAACACCAAGATCATGTCAAACATAAAATTAATCTTGCTCATATTCATAAATTGAAACCCTATTTCCAAATCAATTATCAGAACTTCAATCGATATCATGACTAGCATTTAACCCTAGCTTTCTTATGAGATCATAGCAACCACAACATTATTAACCTACAATCAAACAATGATGAAATACTAACCGAAGGAAGGGTAGGGCAGGATTGTTTCGAACAAGGAGATCTTCGAGTAGGGGGGGCTGCCGTCGGCTTCCAAGGACAAGGAAGAGATAGTAGGGTTTGTGTTTAGAGTGTTTAGCAAATAATGAGGAGTATACCCCCTTCTCATGAGGTTATGCGCATCAATGGAATGGGCCGAATCCACACATGGGTAGCCCTTTCGGGTTTCGAGCACACTAAGTGTAGGCCGAGAAGGGTGTGAAGCAAAAAGCCCAAAGGCTTGTGCGATCGGGTTAGAGTTGTATGTTGTGCGATCGCATCATATAAACATATAACATATATTACACAATCCACATAACACAATATCATAACATTCCATTAAATCAATGCATCACATAATCACATAACGTTCAGACATGTTACATCAGAGCACACAAAAGAGTTCTAAAACACGAGTTGTCACATTATCCCCAAGTTGAAAGAAATTTCATCCCGAAATTTAGCACGTACTCACTGAGGAAGCTAGTTAAGTTGCATGGTTTCTTGGTTTTCCTGGGGTGTCACAAAAACCCCACATACCGACAACAATTTTTTGATGGTCTTGGATGAACTAGGGTTTCCCCTTGTCTCCTCCTTCTGATGATCGACATACACACAAACACACACACACAGTATGTATGTGTTATGTCTAAATTTTCGTTTTTAAAAACACAAGTTTCCTTTTTGATAACTTTGGTCCCTCAAGTTTAGTTTTGATTAGATAAGGCTACAACTCATTGTTTTATTACCTATTTACACGCTACTATCTAGGTTAATTAGTTCCTAGTTATTTTGTTTACGGGTTAAATTTTACCACTAACAGTACTTTACCGTCTCTTTAATATTAACGTGGTTTTATTACCAAACCCGTTTTCGGGGTGTTACAATTGACGATATCCCAATGTTTGAATAATTAAATCAATATAGACAATGCGTAAGGATACAAATGTCCCTTGAATGATTGGTCAACAACCTAATTTTTAGAATTCAGATGCAGACAAAGATAAAAAACATAGAGTTCATACTTAACTTATTTGGACATAAAAAATATGGTCAACTATAAATAAGTAAATAACATATGTCAAAAGGGCTAGATGACTACAACAGTATCATTCGATGATAATAAATGTTACATGAGATTTGAGTAAAGGCTGCTTAACAACTATATCTTATACTTGTAATTAACCAGACTATCACGACAATAACATCCTATAGGCAGTGGCAAACCTAAGATTTATTTTATTATAGGGTAATCAAGCGGCACAACTAATGACTTAATCTGCCCTACACATTTTTTTGAATGACTATTATATTATCAAAGCGAGTAAATTTCCCGGATAGTCCCTGTGGTTTTGTAAAGTAACATCTATAGTCCTCAACTTTTGGAAATTACACCGGTACTCCCTTTAGTTTACTTTTTGTTACCTGGATGATCCCTGGAGTGGATGGGGGTTAGTTTTCTCTGTTAAGTCCATGTAAAATTACAAAATTACCTCTTGCTTTTATTAAAATATACGAAAAATCCATACACACACGCATATATATAAACAACGCACACTCACTCTCTCAAAAACACACACTCTGACTCTCTCTACTCTATCTGTCTCTCAGGAAAACTGTCACACCCCGATATTTACAGCTCAGCCCGGTGGGCCCGGTGGGGAGTATTGTGACGTTGTTGATATCATCGTAGTCAATTAACACAATTATAGCACAGCGGAAGTCTTGGAATATAAAATATTATTACAAACCCAAATGTCTGAAAATATCAAGTATTAATTTATAGACGAGCTTGTAATAATAGATCCACGGGCAGATCATTACAGAATCATATAAAATAAAGTTTAGCAGACTTTAAGGCATCTTTAAGGATTAGCAAGATCCTCTATTTCGACACCGAGCAGCTCCCAGCCTATTTCGAGTAGTACCTGTCACTTAGTCTTTTGAAAATACGTTAGTTTTCACTGGTAAATACAATTAAACGACTCATTTGAAAAGAGTTTATAAAAAATTATTTTAGGTGCACAAGGCACAAAACCATTTATAACTTGGGACAATTTTTATATAAAATCTTGTATACAGATTTACATGTTTGTCATACATATGAGGCCGGTTAGGAAGCCGGTCATGATTAACCGACTCACCACTATAAAACCCACAAAGGAGTTATCCCCAACATGTGGGTTATTTAGTGGTGAGTCGGTTAATCATGACGGGCTTCCAAACCAGCCCCATATGTGTGACAAACATGTAAATCTGTATACAAGATTTTATATAAAAATATTCCCAAGTTATAAATGGTTTTGTGCCTTGTGCACCTAAAATAATTTTTTATAAACTCTTTTCAAATGAGTTGGTTAATTGTATTTACCAGTGAAAACTGACGTATTTTCAAAAGACTAAGTGACAGGTACTACTCAAAATAGGTTGGGAGCTGCTCGGTGTCGAAATAGAGGATCTTGCTAATCCTTAAAGATGCCTTAAAGTCTACTAAACTTTATTTTATATGACTCTTTAATGATCCACCTGTGGATCTATTATTACAAGCTCGTCTATAAATTAATACTTGATATTTTCAGACATTTGGGTTTGTAATAATATTTTATATTCCAAGACTTCCGCTGTGCTATAATTGTGTTAATTGACTATGATGATATCAACTACATCACAATACTCCCCACCGGGCCCACCGGGCTGAGCTGTAAATATCGGGGTGTGATAGGTTGGTATTAGAGCCAACATTGAGTGAATTGAACACTAGTCTTTTGTGTTTAATCTCAATGACACAGTAGCATATTCCTTAGACCTCCTGAGTCTAGACATAACATAGGAATGCTCTCGTCCCTATTAAGTAAACATTGTTTTAGATTTTATGTATTTTGAATATGTCGCCAAGCAGAGAAGCCGTTGATAGAGATTCTCCTCATCTGAAGCCAAGGAATACCAAGCTTCGTATCACGGCTAGATTGGCGTGCAACCGGTTTGGAGGAAGACCTTCATGGACTTATTCCTAAAACTAAACCCATTGAATTTTTAATCAGACTTTGGAGTCCATACCAGGAGGTCCCTGAGGCTCTCATATTGAGAATAATACCAGTGGATTCTAATTATCCCTACTTCTTATTTCCAAGTTTGGAATCCCAGACATGGATTATGTCAGTTAAAAACCCAATCCGTGATCCATATCATTCCTTAACCATAGAATCCTTGAATTCTACTTCTATAACGGATCCTGATTGGAATACTTACCTTATTCAATGAGGTCTTCAGTATCTCTACCATGTACCGTAAACGAAGAAGAGAAACAATCAAAATGAAGCAAGGAAGGTGTTAGAGAATCCTTCTTCCATAATATTCATTGTCCTTTAAGTCCCTACAAGGACCTATCTCTTCTATATAGTCCCTGTGTGGACATACCTTTCGACTTAAGACCCTGTATGGGCATTTGCTATTTAGTCCCTTCGTGGACATTATATTTCAATATAGTCCCTTCGTGGACATAATATTATATTTCAATAAAGTCCCTCGGTGGGCATGCTATTTCAATACAGTCCTTCCATGGATGTGTGATTTCATTAAAATCCCTTTGTGGATACACTATTTTAAAAATAGTCTCTTTGTGGAGTTGGTATTTCAATATAGTCCTTTCATGAACATAATATTTCAAAATAGTCCTTTCATGGACATTATACTCCATTATAGTCTTTTCATGGGCATATTATTTCATTGAAATCTTTTTGTAAGACATATTATTTCATCAAAGTCCCCTGACGGACATAATAATTCATTATAGGAGGACATATCATTTCATCGTAGTCCCTTCGTGGACATGTTCATTCATCAAAGTTCCTTTATGGACATATTATTCCATTAAAATCCCTTGTGGATATGATATTTCATTATAGTCCCTTCAAGGACATATTGTTTCATTAATAAGTCCCAATGAGGACGTATCTTTCGACTTAAAGTCCCTGTGAGGGAAATTGTTTAATAACGTCCCTTCGTGGACATGATTTATCATAATAATCCCAATGCGGACATATCTTATAGTCCCTATACGGACTTATATTTTCCTTTTAGTCCCTGCGTGGACTAGAGTTGCTTTAAAGTCCCTGTGTGGACAAATGAATTACTAAAAGTCCTGATTAAGGCACTATTGTAAATTCCTAATGATTCATGGAAAGTTTTGAAAATTTTATATAGGTATTCGTTTCGTCCTTTATCCAACATTAGTTCCAAATTTTACTCGAACTTTATCGATCAGCTGAAAATTTCAAAAGATTCCCTTAATGATATAACCTAGCCTATATGTCTATGAACATGGCTATGCTGGTAAAACCCTCTTAAGATAATTAATCTTTGTTAACATCTAAGAACATGTTAACACTCATGGCAGTGTGGCTTGAGAAACCACACCAGCCGTCAAGGTATTGGATTACGTCTAAGCCTTAAGGCCTATATGATCAAAGTAGATCGTGGCAAGTATCATCAATGTGATGATCATACCATAAACATCCATTAGCGGTGAAGTGCCTACGGGCTATACTAGTTGTCCAATAAAGACAATGACAGTTGTGGTCTACGACTCCCTGTCTAAAAATATTGGACTATGTCCAAACATAATAGTCTATATGATCAATGCGATCATGACTAATATCATCTGATACGATGATCATATTATTTAACATCTTTAATGATGTTTTGCCTACGGGCTGTAACATATTGTCCATTTGAGACATTGACATTGTGATCTTTATGATCCCCAGTCCAAGGTAGTGAGCTATGCTCAAGCCTAATAGTCTATATGATTAATGCGATCATGACTAAAATCATCAATATAATGATTAAATTTAACGTCCTTAATGATGTTTTGCCTACGGGCTATATTATATTGTCCAATTGTGACAAGACAATTGTAATCCTTTATGATTCCTTGCCCAAGGGGGTGAGCTATGCTCAAACCTAATAGTCTATATGATCAATGTGATCATGACTAATATCATCAAATACGATGATTATATATAAACTTCCATTAGTGATGTCAATTGGTTTACCTTTGTGTCAAAATAATTCGTCTTTCAAGACGATGACAGTTGTAGTCTATGACTCCTTATCCAAAGGTAAAGAACTATGTTCAAATCTTAAAGCCCCTGATCTAATAAGATGGCGGCTTATAAATTAATGTCCTTTGTAACAAACCAACGAGTTATATTTTAAAGTCATTCATGACAAGCCAATGTGCTATAAATTGTCGTTCGTGACAAGTTAACATACTAAATGTTAACGTCCTTGTGACGAGGCCATTTGTGCCATATCTTATAATGTCCTTTGTGACGAGGCCATTTGTGCCATATCTAAATGTCCTTTGCGACAAGGCTTTCGAGCCATATGATTATTTATGTCCTTCATGACTAGGCTCTACGCCATATTATTTATGTCCCTAGTGACGGGCCTCTGTGCCATGTATATTAGAAGTCCTTTAAGGCTAGCCTTCGAGCTATTCATAATTGTCCTTGTGACAAAGACAGCTGTGACATTATGATCCCCTGTCAAACAGGTAATGGACTCGGTCCAAACCTTAAATGCCATTGATGGTCCTTTGTTGGACCCAGTTTGGCCTTAACAACTTCTTTTCACGTAATATGGCAAGTGATTTCAGTAGATGTGAAAAAGATTTGCGGAAATGGAAATCAGACTTTCAGAAACAAGACCTATAGAATTATCAAGTTTATATCACTTTGAAACAAAATAGTTTACAAGGTGATTGTAAGATTATTATCTAATACAAATGAATCTTGAATTATGTGAGTGAGAGGGCAATGGAGTTTTGTAGTATGTATGAATGCTAAGCTTCAAACTCATTGTCTTCTGCTTGGTTAGCCTTCTATTTATAGAAGGTTGGGTACATGAATAAACAATTGTTTATTCATTCAATAAGTCCTACAAAAAGTAGCCATTTGACATATTCATTGAATCCAATAGTCAAGTTGCCTTTGTAATCATGATATCCAATAATGTCAAGTTGCTTCGGTTATTATGGCAGGATAGAGCTGATTTCAGACAAGTGGGGTATTCATCAGAATTTCTGATAAACCACTTCATCAGCAATTATGATGAACAAATCATCAGAAAACCTGATGATCAGAATCGTCAGAAACTGATGATATTTCATCATAAATATCATCAGATCCATCATAAATGACCTTCTCTGATAATCCAATTCAGCTCTTGATCAACTTGTGATTCTTTGAAGTAGATGCTTGTTCATTTCAGTTGTCTTATCTGATCTTCTTCTTCTTCTTGTGATCTTCAGGACTGTTGTCTTCTTCATAGATCCAGTTGAATATGATTTTTTTCAATACTTACAAATAAAGTTTCCTAACAGTTTCCCCCTAAGTATTGTAAGAAAATGAACTATCTCATGAATAGAAAATTTCTGAACAGTTGGAAATATAACATTGGCAAAATTAAAACAGTTACTGATGTTTTGAAAAACAAATTACATAAAAGATGAAAATTTAGATAAACGGGTTCTTCAAGTCAGCTTCATTTTCTTGTGCACATCTCCTTTCTTTAGCTGCTTCTTGTAGGAGATATACTTGTTGCAGATGTCATACATGTCTTTATACCATGTTCTTGCTTGGATCCATTCTTCAATCATTTGCTCAATTTCTTTCCTGTGTCCCTCCAAATTCTTTCCTATCTTCTGAAGATGTTCTTGTCTCTTGTTCATGGTTTTCATGATATACTTCAGAGTTTGATTTGAGTACCTGCAGATGTCAACACTTCTGAATAGAGCTTTGTTTCTTTCATGATCTCTGAAGATTACACCATAGTTATGTTCTTCATTTTTACTTGTCAGTACAATGATGTCTCCAGATCTTGCATCTTCCAATATTTCTGAGGGAACTTTTATCTTTGGTGATCTGACATACACCTTTTTATTGTGCACATGTTCATAGTTGATGCACAAATCAAAGTCTGAAAAAGCCATTCTTTCAAACAACAGTATTCCAGCCTTTGATATACCTGTTAGTGCCTTCTGACTTCTTGGGAGTTTTTCTTTTCCTTTTCATAGTGTTCCTTCATGAACAGAATGTCTAAAGGATGTAACTTGTCAGCTATTTGTTCATCAGTCACTCTTTCTTCTTTCCTATTTGCACTGAGAAGTGTGTATCTGTTCTGCACATGGGTTCCTCCAATATCATCAGTTGCAACTGTTACTTCAACCACTTTTAAGATCCTTTTTACAGGATTCTCATTCTTGTAGTGAATACTGTTTGAACCTCTTGTATTCTCTCTTCCCTTAAAGCCAGTCTGACAGGAGATAGTGATCTTGATGGGTCATCTTCTTTTGTTAAGTAGTATTTCACCAGATTGTACTTAGGGAATATCATCACATCCCTGTCAATCTCTTTAACTAGGAAGGACTGAGTTTCAGTGATTTTTCTTTTAACAATCTTTGATTTTCTTGAATCACCTTCTTGCTCCCACTCATTCATTGCTTGCAGATTCATAAATTTACTTATGGCTGAGTCATCAGACATTGTTGGCTTTGGGACAGATGCTAACAATTTCAAATTTGTAATAGCTTGAGGTTTTGCAATTGCTAACCTTTTCACCATTTCATTTCTTGGGACATTTGGAGGTGGACCCATCATTGTGGTTCCAGCTTTGGTGATTGGTGTGGCTGATGATTGTTGTGGAGTTGACTTTGGAACTTCTTGGTGTGAACTTTCAGTAGGAATTTCTTTCGTGATTTCCTTAGGATCCACTTTGGCCAATCTTGCAATGTTGAATTGCATTTTCTTCACCAGTTGTTGCACTTCTTTCATCTGATTTGAGTTGCTGGTTATGCTTTTCTGAGATTTGGTAAATTCAGTTTGGGCTTTCATCTGTATTGCAGCCCATTCTTTTGATAGCTTCTCAAGGGCATCTGTGATACTGTTGTTGCTTGCCCTTAGAATGGTGACTTCTTCCAAAACTCTGTTTGCACTGCTTGATTGTCTTGATTCCACAACATTTGCAACTTGTGTCTTGATCTTTTCTATTTCTGTGAGAATCATCTGGATTTCTGATGCAGAGATGTTGGATTCAGGTGCTTTTTCTTTCATCTTTTGTAGGGACTTTAGTGCTTCAGTGTTGCTTTTTGTTTGTTTCTTTATTACCTCTACTGATTCTGACAAAGTTTTTATATCAGCCCTTTTACCTTGTATTTCTGACTGTAACATATCAAGTTTATCTTCTACTGGATCTCTTTTGCAGACTTTGTAAACACTTTCCAGCACAGTGTCTAAATTTTCTTGGTTCATGGTTGTTCTTGGGACATTTGGAACAACAGATGTTCCTTGTAACATTCCAGCTGCAAACATATTTGCTGCTGTTTTGGAAATGATAGTGTCACTTTTGGCCTTACCAGATTTTGGTGCAGCTTTAAGTATACCAGAATCATCTCCACCAGTGGTGAAAAACACATTTTCATCCTGGATTTCCTTATGTCCTTGAACCATATCAATATATGATTCTCCATAAGTTTTTGAGGTAAACAGATTACCTTTTGCCAGATTTCTTTGATCAGATTCCTGATCTCTATCTGTTGGGATCTCATCCTCTTCCTCACTTTCTGATTCAGAGTTGAGATTAATGGAACTAGTAACCTCTTCATCAACATTAGTTGTTCAGCAACCTGAGATTCATCATGATGTATAACTTCAGTGGCTTCAATTGCAGCGGCATCAAAGTGAGTTTCTTCATCATGTTGTTCTTCATGAGTTCCTCCAGCAATGTGTGATTTTGCATAGTGTCCATGTCCTTTCTCTTGATGGACATCAAATTTATGATGAATTCTTTCTTCATGAATCTGTTGACTCTCAGCATGATCTGTCTTTGTTTTCTGGTGAGTTAGGTATCTCCAGAATTCCTTCTCCTCATGCAGCCTCCGTTTCTAATGGTTAGGACTCTTCAGCATCTTCTTCTTCTGGTGATGAAGAACAGTTCACAACTTCTTTGCTGGGCTCTTCTGTTGGAGAATCTGATTTGGTCAGAAGTTCTTCATGTTGTATTCTGTACTGTGAGTCTGGTGCAATGAGGCATAGCATGCTTTCCGGTAATTCAGGGATGCCTTTGTCAGATTCCCATCCATGATTGGAACTCCAGGCTTTCATGGTACTTGAACTCCAGATATCTTCCAAAATTAGAATTTCTATATCCCTTTCAACAAATGTTTCAGAAATAAAAACTGAGATTAACCTTGGATAGGGCAGATGTGAGTTTATTCTTCCATTTCTGGTGAGGATTAATCTTTTGAACCCAGTTATGAGTCCATACATGATTGTTAGAATAGCTTGACTGACTTGTCAGTTCCTCCTATCTTCGATGTGAGACATTTGTTTAGCACTTCCATCATTACTTGCCAGATGGCTGGCAATTCATTCCTTCTTATTGCTCCAATTTTGTTAATATCCTTTTTCTTGTAACCAAGCTTAATGATAAAGCTTATCAATTCTTCTCTGCTTGGTGATTCAATGTAACTTTCAAGAATGGGAAGTTCAAGCCATTCTCTTACCCTTGCAGGGGTTAATGTTACAAAAACATTTACCCATACATGAGCAGAGACCTGATTCTCTTCATCTTCTTTAAAAGAATGGACAAATTGCTGTAGTAACTTTTCTGGTACTTCTCTTCCTTTTGTTAGTGCTCCTAAGATTGGACATTTCATAAGATACTCCACCAGAAGCTGACATCTTACATCATATTATGAGTGCTCTGTATTCATCAGCAGATTATTTTCCTTCATAGGTAGAAATTCTGTGTCTTCAACAAAAGGTACTTCATGTTGAACGATTGGGATGTTGAGATTTACTTCTTCCATTGTTGATCTTTGTGAATTAGGGTTTGGAATTTAGGGATTTTTGAGTTTTAAGTGAGGAATAGGGGATGTTTTGGTTTGAAGCTTTTGTGAAGGAGGTGAGTGATTTTTGAATTTCTGCTAAGTGTTAGTTATATGGTGAGGATTTTAGCAGAGAATTGTGGGTTTATGGAGTTGAGGGGAAATGGAACGTGCCATGTAATAGCGGTTAAAACAAAATCATTAGTTGTCTTCATTACCGTTAGATCGTGTGATGTGAGATTTGGTTCAGAATGTAACCGTTGGATCGTGGGTATCAAGATATTTAATGATGGTTGAACGTGTAATCATGGTTATGCCCCTTCAACTTGCAGTTTCTTCAATCATTCCTTTCACGAAAGTGTTAAACTGAATTTTGATTGGAGAAAGCTATCAGTTATATGACACCTTTTCATCTTTGTGGGCCCCATTTTGTAAAGAGGTCCAATTAGCTTTGTTCATCCTCTTTCCTTTATCAGTCAAAGTTTTTATTCTGATGATGTCATCAGAAATTCAGCATAAATTCTGTTGAGTATATTTTCTCTTTTGTTTTGACTTCTGTTGACCTTTTCAGATGTGGTCAACAGAAGTTAACTTTCTTCAACAGAATTTCTCAATTGAAATTCTCCCTAAATTTGTGACCCTCTTCAACAGATTTTGAAGTTTCTCTTTTGATTGGTTTAGAGGTGTACCAATTTTTTTTTTTTTTTTTTTTTTTTTTAGATGAGAGGGAATTAGATAAGATCAGAAGACTCACATTTGTTTTTCTGGTGGCATCCAGGTCTCTTGGCTTTTTCTGATATTTTCTAAAACATTTTATCATTTTGAAGTTTTGCAAGAAAAAAAAATTATAGATCCATTTTGAGTTTGAATTACCAGATTTTGTCTCCTGTCATCAGAAACTTAGAGTTTTGTGTCAAAATTCTTATTTCTGATGATCATGTTTCTCATTTTCTTTACCCATTTCCCAAACCATAAGACTGTCAACAAAGCAATATAGGAAGCACACAATATAAACATATTATCATGCAAACTATCTACATAAACAAGGTTTAAACAAGGAAAAGCCTAATCAAGATCTACCCCTTCTCCATGTTCCATATCAAGGAGCACCAACAGATCAGTTACCAATCCAGAATTCTGATTGGTAGGTACGAGCATGCTGAGATTCATGTTTTCTTGAAGTCTCATATCAGCTCTTGGAAAACTTTCAGGAACACCTCCAAAGCCTAGCTGGCTCGTGATTATCTTCATCAGAAAACGAGGATAAATCAAGAACGGACTGCTAGCCCATATGTTACTTGCAAAATCTCTCATCAAGTAATAAGAGAAGTTGTAAGGTGTTCCAAGTACAAGTGCTCGTATGGGTTCCATCAATCTAAGAGATACTTCATGATGATTGATGACCTTCTTTGAAAAACATGCACCCATATGTGTCACCAGATATTGCCATGGATTGATGAAGCCATGTTTGTTGATTGCTCATTGTTGGGTTTTCGTATGGTAACCCATTTGCTTCAAGATTTCATCTTTTTGTGCCCTTGTGAACATCAGGACATCATTATCATCATTTAGTTGTAGAACCACCCTGATGATGGTTTCATTTAACAGAATTTTTTGATTTAGCACCACACTCTCGATAGCCATCTGTTCTCTGTTCTCATATTCTGATAAAGTTGCATTTTTCCAGAATATTTGAAGAATTTCTGGATGAACAGATATATTGGCAGTGAGGGCAAACTTCAAGTTACTCCCCATTATCATCTTTAGCATAGTTTGGCATCCTTCCCATTGAGGACCTTCCAAGTTGGTCCTCAATCTGAGATTGTGATAGGGATGATAAATAAGTGGGAAGCATTCAGCTTTAATGGTATTCATTTTATGCGTGTGAGAAAGTATGAAGTGAAGGAGAAGATGAAGCTTTAGAGTTTTTGTGTGTGTGAGGATGACAGTTTCAACTCAAAGTGGTGATCATTTATAGTAAATTTAACATTTGCCATAAATGGTATCTACCTACTTATAGATTTTGTTTACCACAATCTTTGTTATTTAATTGATTTTCAGGGGACAAAAAGGTATAACAGATATAAGCTTCTTATCCACTTCTCCTGCATTAATTGATTTAGGCGGCCATTTTCTGATAATATATCATGATTGCCTACCAATATGTCACTTCAACCTCCTTAATACTTGATGGGGTGTAATTAATGAAGGAGAGAGAAAGTTTCATACCCATTAACGAGTTCCCAGAAATTTTCTATTAAATGACGTTATCAGCAAAAAAAAAAAAAATTTGTTAAAAAAAACTTAAAAGAAAAAAAATGCCAATTTACAATTTATGAATATGCTATCAAGAGATATGAATAAGGATGATGACATGCCGGAATTTGTTTTAATGATCAGTGATGATCATGATTATCCAACATATTTTTCTGATGATTTACCAGAATTTCTGATGATTTATCAGGTGTTCTGATGATGTATCGGATTTTCTGATAAATTATCAGATTTTCTGATAAATTATCAGATTTTCTGGTGATTTATCAGGTATATGATTTTTCTTTGATTATCACTAAAACAGTTTATCAAGCATTTTTCTGGTAATAGGATTATCTGAGAGACTTTTATCACAGAACTGACCATAATTTAGCAGATTATACTTTAAGCCTTTAACATAGGCTACTTTCTCTATGGTCCAACATCCATACCTTATGCATCCATATCCCATGATCCTCCCATTTACTCCAGTTCCAAAATTTACCTTTCTACCCAGCTTTAGAACAAAGTTGCTGAGTAAGCTCCTGTCCCCAGTCATGTGCTTGGAGCTTCCTGAATAGCAGTACCAGATCTGCTGCACATGATGGTCCTGAAATGGAATGATTAGAGGGTTTTTGGTACCCAGGCTTGCTTGGGTACTTTTTCTGATGAGATTTTAAATAGATTATTTTCTCTTGTTGGTCTTTCATCAGAAATTCTGTTATATGCTGAGCCATAAACAGATTTTACATTTTTCTTTTGAAGATGGTGTTGAACAAGCTTCAGTATGTCAACACACATACAAGATTTATCAGAATTTTCTGATATTCTTTCTTGTGATGGAATGAGTGGATAACTTTGAAAAGATGAGTGAACTGCTTCTGGAGTCTTTAAAGATTCTTGACTGCATTCACTTATGTTTGCTTTGAAGTTTGGTTTTTCAAAAGAGTATTCAGAACAGGTTGACTTGCAAGATTCAGAATCAAATTCTGATGAAAATTTATCAGAAATCTGATGGGTTGCTTTTACAAAGACAATGGGTTTGCTTCCTCTTGATTTTATATATCCTAAACCCTCTCCTTTGTTCTTTGGTGTGGACTCAATGAAATTTATGAATTCTTTGGCTTGTTAAAAACCTCTTACATTGATTTCTTTATCATTGATTTTCTTGTAAAGATCTTTTCTTTCATTTTCATAAAACTCAATTTTAGCTCTTTGATCTAAACTTTCTTCTATAAGTAATTGGTTTTCAAGAATGATTTTATTCATGGTCCTTTGCAACTCATCAGATTTTCTAATATCTGATTGATGTTTTTCTTGCAGACTTAGAAAATCTGACATGAGCTTGTTTAGCTTGTGTTCAAGATCAAGATTGTCTAAATTTACCTTTTGTTCTGAAGTTTCTGGTAGGCCTTCAGAAAGTGCCATGAGGCAGAAATTTGCCATTTCTTCTTCTTCATCATCAGAAGAATCATCAGATAACCATGTATCTGTTCCTGCAATTAAGTTGACTTGTTGCTGCTTCTTCTAGCTTTTTCTCATAATAAGCAACATCCTTGAGCTTCTTGGTCTTGCATTCTGATGCATAGTGACCTCTCTGCTTGCACTTGTAACACACAACTTCAGCCTTCCCTTTATCCTTAGATCTAACTTCTTCTTTAGATCTTCCATCCATCCTCCCTCTGTCACTTCTCTGGTATCTCTGGCTTCCTCCCCTCAACCTCTGCTCAAATGTTTTGGTGAGCAGTGCTATTGCTTCAGCAAAAGCTGAAAAATCTGATGATGTATCAGAAATTTCAAGATTTTGGCTGTTTGATGGTTGTGGATCATTGGTAGGTGTTGTTCTTTGTGAGTTTGAGATAAGAGCTAAAGATCCCCCTCTTTGAATGGCTTCTTCAAATATTTCTTCTTCTCTGGGGATCAAGATGCTATATAGGTCATGAAGACTCATATTTCCTAGTTCTAAGGCTGAGGACAAAGTCATGGTTAGACTTCTCCATTCTCTAGGAAGAGCATCAAGAAATTTTATGTTTCTTTCATCATTTGATTTTGTTATACCAAATTTCTTTAGCTCGTTTAAAAGTTTTGTAAATCTTTGATATGTATCATTTAATCTTTCATTTGGTAAACTTTTAAACCTCTCATATGAGGAAACATTGTTTGTTCTCTTGTTTCTTCTCATCCTTTCTCCTCCTTCACAAGGATTTTCCAACTGATCCCATATTTCCTTGGCTGATGCACATGCATCAACTTGTGAAAATATATCATTGGGGATGGCCATTATTAAAAGTGACTTTGCCCTTTCATCCCCAGCCACCAGATCCTTGTCTTCCGCACTCCAGTTTATTTCACTTTTGGGAGCACGGGAGGCAGGGATTGCTGGTGATTGGTCAGTTGCTGGAATAGCTGGTATTTCAGTCATTGGTATATGTGGACCCCTTTCAATGGATTGAAACAGAGCTCGGTCATGACCATTGAGGAAATTAACCATCCTGATTTTCCATTGGGGGTATTCTTCTCTGACCAGAGTCGGAGGTTTAGACATAGAACCAATGTTAAAAGCATTATTCCAGGATTGAAAGCTGGCCATATTTAGAGAAAAGAAGATGTGCGATTGATCGTTTGAAAATAGTTTATTCAATCTGCTCTGATACCAATTGTTGGACCCAGTTTGGACTTAACAACTTCTTTTCACGTAATATGGCAAGTGATTTCAGTAGATGTGAAAAAGATGTGCGGAAATGGAAATCAGACTTTCAGAAACAAGACCTACAGAATTATCAAGTTTATATCACTTTGAAACAAAATAGTTTACAAGGTGATTGCAAGATTATTATCTAATACAAATGAATCTTGAATTCTGTGGGTGAGAGGGCAATGGAGTTTTGTAGTATGTATGAATGCTAAGCTTCAAACTCATTGTCTTCTGCTTGGTTAGCCTTCTATTTATAGAAGGCTGGGTACATGAATAAACAATTGTTTATTCATGCAATAAGTCCTGCAAAAAGTAGCCATTTGACATATTCATTGAATCCTATAGTCAAGTTGCCTTTGTAATCATGATATCCAATAATGTCAAGTTGCTTCAGTTATTGTGGCAGGATAGAGCTGATTTCAGACAAGTGGGGTATTCATCAGAATTTCTGATAAACCACTTCATCAGAAATTCTGGTGAACAAATCATCAGAAAACCTGATGATCAGAATCGTCAGAAACTGATGATATTTCATCAGAAATATCATCAGATCCATCAGAAATGACCTTCTCTGATAATCCAATTCAGCTCTTGATCAACTTGTGATTCTTTGAAGTAGATGCTTGTTTATTTCAGTTGTCCTATCTGATCTTCTTCTTCTTGTTGTGATCTTCAGGACTGTTGTCTTCTTCATAGATCCAGTTGAATCTGATTTTCTTCAATACTTACAAATAAAGTTTCCTAACATCCTTTTGTGACCTAGGCTAAATGTAATCGATATACATTCAAATAACATTCATTAAGAATGTTCGAGACTTAATAGCCTATACGGTTTAATGATGCCGTGGCTAATCTATGTCAGGTCATCAGGGTGATGACTAACTATTGTATAATTTGATATTTAGTACGAAGCCTCGAGTATGGAAAACTTGGATGAAGTAGACAACAGTCGCGATACTAATGATGCGATAAATGCTAATGATGCTACTTACTCTAAATTACAATCTTCTGTTCATGAGAAAAGCTTTGTTCAAACTTCGAATGCGAAGGATGAACCAAAGAGGATGATATATAATGAGGAGCCTCGTTCCTCTAAAGGATGTACTTACGAGTACTTTGTCTCTTGCAAGCCAAGAGACTTCAATGGCGAAAAAAGGAGCCATTAATTGCATGAGATGGTTAGACGATATGGAAACCATTATGTATATCAGCGATTGTGCTGAGAAAGACATTGTGAGGTATGTATCACAGTTATTCAAGGGTGATGCCCTCACTTGGTGGAGGACATTAATAAAGTCCGCGGGGAAAATACCCATATACAATATGGAACGGTCCCAGTTTATGGACCTTATCAGAAAAACTTACTGTTCACGACATGAAATGGAAAAGGTGAAATTAGATTTACTGACTTTCAAAATGAAAAATCTAGACTGTCGACAGTATGTCACCGAATTTAGTTCATTGTCTAGGATAGTACCCTATTCGGTTAACCCAGGATTTAAGCGTAATGCACAATGTATTGGTGATTTAGCACCAGAGATAAATGAGCATGATAAAGCTTCAAAGCCTACTTCTTATAGATCCACTATGGATCTATCTCAGCCACTCATACTGGATAGGTTGAGAAATAAGTCAGCCAAAATTTAGACTGACGGAAAAAGGACAAAGGGAGGAGGATAACTCCCAGGAATCTAAGAAAAAGAGCAAGTTCGGACTCAATATGAATCAACAAAAGTCCAATAAGAAGCCTGTATGTAAGCACTGCTATAAAAGACACTGGGGACAGTGTCGAATAGAACAAAGACCAAAGCAGTGTGGCATCTGCAAAGGAATTGGTCATTAGTCCCATGAATGTAGGGACATAAAGAATGCAGTCTGTTACGACTGTGGTGAAAAGGTCACATCAGAACTAGATGCCATAAAGCTGCCAAAGAATGTGCAGCTAAGCCTGGAAAGGCTAAGAAAGGAAACACTTGAACTACCTGACGAATGCCTGAGGCAGTACATATCAATAATGTCATCAGGTGCATTCCTTATCATTAATCAATGATAATTCCTGCTAAGCATCCTGTTTTAATACATGCAATAATAAGTCTTTCATAGACCATAAGCTTAACAAACTTTTGATGATACTCACTAGAACTCCAGATATTAAGTATAAGGTAGAACTTACCAATGAAACCATAGAGACCGTTTATTCTTTTCGCGACAATGATCTTTCTGTAAAAATCTAAGAGTACTCTTTCTCTGAATAGAGTACGACAATATATGTTATTTTAATTATTTCCTCATTGATTTTTATCAACTGCGAGTGCCAACTATGATTGATAAAAGCGCCATATGAGGATTGGCGTATCCCAGTGCGTCCCATAGATTGCGTCCATGCCTGATCAGTATGGAGGTTTAATGCATGGAACCACTAAGATATTCCAATGGTCATATAGTACTAAAGTCAGCTAGTGGTAATCAAGGAAGATATCCATTACAGAAATGCTTAAGTAGGCGTCTCCACTTAAGGCATCCATGCACTCGTAATACAGATGTGTCATTTGCATGGCACAAGTAGCGGTAAGTTAACCGAAGTCGGATATTTGAGCTATCTCTATCATTTTCAGATAACTTGATGACTTCTCCGTAAAAACTACCATGTTTACCTCCTGAGAGGAAAGTGAAGTTAGGATTGACATCCTATTAGGAGTTGTATCTATTACAGAAGCTCTATATCGGTTAGCATCAACGGAAATGGAAGAACTGAGAGCTAACCAGATGAGTTTATGGAGAAAGGCTTGTACAGCCTAGCTCATCGTCTTAGGAGCTCCGATTATTGTTGATAAAGGAAAGCACGATGCAATATGCTTGTGCATTGATTACTGCAACCTAACTAGGAAACGATTAAGAATCGTTATTAGCTGCCCAGGATTGTCGATTTGTTTGACTAACCATGAGGGTAGTCAATTCCTTAAAATTGATTCGGATAGTAATTGGAATGGTCATCTCACCTTGGATACATTCTCCCATAACTATTAATTATTAAATAAGCATTAAGGCTGCTCCCTTGGAGACCTTATATGGGAGAAAGTGTCAACGCCCGTTTGTTGGGCAGGAGTTTGGAATCTCAATTATCAAAATCTAAGATTTTTAAAGATGACGGATAAGATAATACGAATCCGTAATTGTCTGAAAGCTGCTAGTAATCGGCAGAAGAGCAATGCGAACAAGAAGCGCAAATCTCTTAAAGTTCCAAGTAGGGAACAAGAATCTATTGAAATGACCAACATGGAAGGGTGTGATACGTTTCGGTATAAAGGGAAAGTCGAGCCCTGGATATATAAGACCATTCGAAAGAATCGAATACCTCGAATTAGCAGCCTATAAGCTAAAAGCTTACTCGAGGAGCTTGGTGGAATCCACGATGTATTCCAGATTTGTAATTTAAGGAATATCTAGTCATTAAGTTGCTAGCATTGTCACATGAAAATGTGCAGATGATAAAAAAAATTCGGTTAGTTGAGAAACCGGTATCGATTGAGGATCGACAGGTTAAGAAGCTCCGAAAGGATGCATGTACCTATTATTAAGGTTAAGCGGGATGTCGTAGAGGCCCCGAATATACACGGGAGGTTGTGTTCACTACTTGACAAAAGTACTCCTATCTTTTGAGCAAATATCGAGGTCGAGATTTCTTTTAAGGGGGTGAGGATGTAACACCTCGTAAAATCGTGTCCAATGATGTGTTGACACGTGTAATAAACCCTAATAAAGTCAAATGTTGACTATGAAGGACTAAATTCGTCAAAATAAAAAAAACCTTGAATATAGAAGGACTGAAAGTGTCAACATGTCTAAACTAGGCCTCTGAGTGACCTTATACGGTTTCCGTATTCTCAAATAAGCCACTTGTTGGACGAAAGGAGCCGTTTGCATAATTATGTGAAAGTTTGCGCGTTGAAGGGTAAAAAGCGTCAACATGTTAATTCTTACCTCTGAGTGACCTTTTAACAAACCGAGAGCCTCATGATGTTCGTTCATACTCTCGGGAATGCCTAATATTGGCCATTCAAAGCTTTTATGCCAATAAGTAATGTTACGCGCAAGTTTGCAAGTTAAAGGGGTTAAAAGCGTCAACATGTTTAATTATACCTCTGAATGACCTTTTAACGAACCTGAAGCATTATGATGTGCAATCATACTCTTGAGAAGGTTTAATATGGGCTACATAGGGCTCTGATGCTATTAAACGATGAAACACGCGAGTTGCGCGTTAAAAGGGGCCAAAAATGTCAACGTCTAAAACTACACCTTTGAGTGACCATTAAAGTGAACTGGAGCGTTATAATATTCGGTCATACGCTAGTGAATGCCTAATATTGGCCATGGAATGCTTTGATATCGTTAAACGATATTACGCACACCTTTGTGCGTTAAAAGGACTAAAGGCGTCAACAGGTGAAACTACGCTTTTGAGAGGTCTTTTGAATGAACCGGGAACTCCATTATGCTCAGTCAAACTCCCGGATGTGCCAAAGATTGACCACTAACACTTTCACACCTTATAATGGAGATATACGTGAAATTAGAAAGTTATGTGCCAATTATGTCAATTCTGAAAGTAAAGCATGCTTAATGAAGTCAGGGACTGATCTGGACATTTTCGAAAGTCTAAACGGGATTAAAAAGAGTGCAAAGACTGATCTGGACATTTTCGAAAGTCTAAAAGGGATTAACATGAGTGCAAGGACTGATCTAGTCATTTTCGAAACTTAGTATATGCATAAATGAGGACAGGGACCAAAACAACATATTTTCCAAACTCTGAACCTGGGCCGGACACCCTGGCGGGCCGCGAAGGCCTGGGCCGCCCATCTACGTGGGCTGCGAGGCCCTGATTATAATTTTTTATTTTGTTTCTTTGCTTGTAGCCCACACATACCACCTTTACTCACATAAACTCGATACTAGGGACTCTCTAATGGTATTGAAACCTGGTAATACACTTGGAGTGATCCTAGAGAGCCCCTAAACACTTGTCTTAATCCTAACATCCTCTCAAACACTAAAAATAGGTGCATCCATTCTTTTCCAACTTGCACCATTCCTTGAAATCCTTCTATACTTCTCATTTGGGAGCTCCTTAGCTTTTGGAGCATACCAATAAGTTCTCTTCAGTCCTTAGGACACTTGTAAGTGTTCCTTTCATGGCTAGTTATTTTTATTTGGCTCTTAAAGCCGAAAAGTCAAGCGTTTACGATAAACACTTTTACTTTTAGTTAGACCTTAAACGGTCAAGCCATGGTTCGCAACGAACATGGCTACATGATCGTAATTAGGTAGGTGTTAATCCCTCAAAAGGGCACCTCCTAAGAATCACATTTGCTTGGTCAATTGACGAGTCAAAGTAATATTAATTTAAAAAGTCAACGGGTCAGTTTTTAAAATAATTGCGATATAAGTTTAGAAGTATTCTAAAATATGTTTTATCACTTCAACAACTTGTTAATAATAATTAGAACATGTGTAAACATGTTCGGCTCGTCAATTCCCGTTTTAGGGTCGGTTCGCAACCGAAATTCGCGTAGTTTGACTTCTACGTTGACTTTTGGTTATAAACCGAATTAGACTAGTATGTTACTGATTTTAGGTTCCATTATGATCGTAATTTAATATAACATAACCCTATGGGGTTATATTACACGATCATACTAGTAATCTGAGTTTTATACAAGTTTCCGTTAATATGCCATACTTTGACTATTATGCCATTTTTAGCAAAAATAAGGTTTTTGACACCAATAAGCTTTCCAACAACTTAGGTACTTATATGTTAACATGTTTAGCATATTATGAGGTTACGAATTTGATCATAAACTGAGTTTGCACATAATATCGTAAATTGTGCTTTAAATTGACCAAAATACCCTTTAGTCGCATAGATCGGTTTTAAGCATAATTTTTCATGCCAAAATCATTGCCTACTGATATAATATCATAATTAGGATAATTTGGGATGTTCATTCAGATTGCAAACTGAGTTTACGCATACGTTCTTGAATTACGTCCTTAAATGACGATAATGCCCTTTTTGCACCTAAAATGATTTAAAAGCACAATTTTCATACAAAACTTTTTTATTACTGATATGTTATATTAATTAACATATTTTGGTCATATAAACCTGATCATAACATCGGTTTTCCTAAAAGATCGCAAATATCGACATTTAACGACTTTAACGCCTTTTCGGCGCGTAGTATGGTTTTAAACCATAACTATCAACCAAGACTTGTTATCTACTTATTTTATAAATCATTTTAAATATTTTTATAGTAGGTATATGTTATAAACTCAGATTCCCAAATTAGCCTTTGAAACTATGTGTGAAATTACCAAAATGCCCCTACGGAGCATAATTTAGTTTTAAATTATAAAACACACATATGTTTGTTATCATACTGATATTATATCATAAATAAAGTGTTTTCAAAGAATGTTTATGATCGTAACATCAGATTGTACTCAAGTTCCTTTTATACGTCGTAAAATGACCTAAAACGCCCTTACAAGGCATAGTTTGATTTTAAAACCTAAACGGGCATACAAGTTGATATCCCACTGATATTATAACTTGTTTAAAGTATATTGGCATATGGAACTTGTTCATGACTCATCCGGTTACGTGTTGTCACTTATACACGTACGGTTAGACTTACGTAACTAGTTTATGTAAGTTTGACGAAACGGGTTTAACCTTATCATTTTTATCTCAAAATCCAGAATGTAATTAGTTTACCCATATTATACAAGTCTTCATACTGGTTGGGTCTAAATAACATTGTATTCCGGTCATCGCTTAATCTAGCGTATCGTACTGTTTTAGATACTTTAAGCTAGCCGGTCTAAGTCTACGACTTAAATAAGACCGTTAGCATTCTGAATTGGTTATATATTACCATCATTCCAGACTAGAGCCACCCAGTAAAAGCTACTTGCATTTAGTTAGATTGGATAAAACTGAGTTATTTTGCCGTGAATCAAGTATTAGCTCAGGTAAATACTTTTAACTTATTTTCCTTTATACGGGCTTGGGATACGGTATAATAATAATACCGCTTGGTCGGGTATGGAATCATTTAATCGGATTGTGATTAATAAATTGCATAACCCGTTTTAATCTGTTTTGTTTGATAACATAAACATTGGGGGTTAATATGACCGTGTCCTGGATATCCTCGGCTCATTTCATTTGAAAATGGCCATGACCTATGCACGGGGTGTAGGCATACACCTGACAGATGCAAATGCTAAATAACCCACATGTTTGGGATAACTCCTTTGTGGGTTTTATAGTGGTGAGTCAGTTAATCATGACCGGCTTCCAAACCGGCCCCATATGTATGACAAACATGTAAATCTGTATACAAGATTTTATATAAAAATTGTCCCGAGTTATAAACGGTTTTATGCCTTGTGCACCTAAAATAAATTTTTATAAACTCTTTTCAAATGAGTCGGTTAATTGTATTTACCAGTGAAAACTGACGTATTTTCAAAAGAATAAGTGACAGGTACTACTCGAAGTAGGCTGGGAGCTGCTCGGTGTCGAAATAGAGGATCTTGCTAATCCTTAAAGATGCCTTAAAGTCTGCTAAACTTCATTTTATATGATTCTGTAATGATCCGCATGTGGATCTATTATTACAAGCTCGTCTATAAATTAATACTTGATATTTTCAGACATTTGGGTTTGTAATAATATTTTATATTCCAAGACTTCTGTTGTGCTATAATTGTGTTAATTGACTATGATGATATCAACTACGTCACAATACTCCCCACCGGGCTGAGCTGTAAATATCGGGGTGTGACAAAAACCCCCACCACCACCTGCCGCCACCTGCACCACCACCTGCCACCACCCTCACACCACCACCTGCCGCCACCAGCACCACCACTGTCACACCCCAACATCGGTTGGCGGAAACATCGAGGCGCGACACTGGGCAAACCAGATTGCTCAAGAGAATCCATAACAACTATTAAATGGCAATATTTAAAAGGTTCATTGTCCCATACCAATAAACAAACATTCCACAAACAGTTATCACAGAGTCACATCTCTAAAACAAAATAAGTCCGACAACCTAGATTTTTATTAGATGAGTTTCTAGACTGCCTATCTTGATTTCAGCATATCATTCCATCAACCTGTCACATACTTTAAATAAAGTCAATACATAATGTAAAGGTGAGTACACAAGTTTTCATAGTAATAGTATGAAAAGCGTTTACGCATAACCAACATGTAACATGTAACGGGCGAAACATGTAACTATCAACAATGATACAACCTAACCATGAGACTGCGTTGTAGAGTATGCGCGACAGATGTTCACCGAAGCGAACACGTGAAGTAAAGTAGTGTGATCCCTAGCAACCCCTGTCACAACAGGTGCTGAGTCCAAACTATAGTACTATCGTTGCTAGATGCGGTCTAGTGTAACACTCTATAAGCATAGTAACAAGCATTCAACAAATCATGTATAGCATGCGGGAGCGGTTAGCGTTTATAAAGTGTTTGCGTTGTGTGTTGTGTTTTAATATAGAACATATGTAACACCCAAAAGTGCGTTAAACGAAAAAGGGTTCGAGTATACTCACAGTGTGTGTTTAGCAAGTAAACACAATTTGGATTGAATTGAATGGAGCGCGTCGGGTCAGCCTGTGTACGAAAACAAAAGTATAAGTCTTCCTCAGGGCTGAATGGTCGTAAACAGAATGTCAGACGGGATAAGTGTTCATCAGTCTGTCTAAACAGATGGGTTTAATCCATCCGAGCAGATGGGTTCCATCCGGACGGATGGTCATCCGAGCGGATGGCCATTCGAACGGATAGCCATTCGAATAGAATATGATTGTTTACGAAACTTTAAAATTCGTAGTTTAGCAAAAAGCGTTTAAACAATGGAGATTGTAAGGGTCAGTCATCCGAACGGATGGTCATCCGGACGGATGGCCATTCGGGCGGGTGATCTGTTGTTGAAGTTTTGTAAAATTTTCTAAGTAAAAGTTTTAAGTTAAAGGAGTCGGCGTGACGACGTGTCAAGCAACGGAAAAATACCAAGTCTAGTTCATTCGGCCGGATGGTCTCAGCCCATTCGGACAAATGCGTTGTTCTTGATGAAGTTTCATGTTTGACCCCGTTAGTCGGTCCATCTCTCCGGTGGAAATCCGTTTTCAAGCCGACTTTCGACTAAGGTACAAGTCGAGAGCCTGATTGAGTCTAGATTCCATCATATTGTGTAAAAACCAAAGAAAAGTTCAAAATAAGTTGCAAAGGTGAGGAAATCTTTCATAAATTAGTTGAAAAGTGTGAAAATCCTTTAGATCTGGAACCAATCTTGATTAAATGGTGCTCCACAACAGTTTGCAGAAGCAAACGAATGAAACCCACCTTCAAGAGGTCCAAATCAGATGATTTCGAGAAAAAGTTGAAGTGAGTGTGTGATTTTAATAAAGAAGGTGGAGTAGAAGTGATTAGAGATGAAGATTTGAGAGAAAAAGCTTACAAATTGGCCTTGAATCGCGACTGAGTCTTGGGGAGCGAATGTGAGTGTCAAAGTCTTGAAATGAGGGTGGACGACTAGTATTTATAGGGGAAGGGTGAAAGTTAAGTCGGTGTCGAGTGGCAACGTTCGAATGGCTACATCCGATCGGATGGTCATCCGGACGGAAGGCCTAGTTTGCGCGAGCTAGTTTTACAACTTTGGTTTGTTTGTTAAGCGTTGTGTTAAATCGAGTTACGAGTGAGCGTTGTGCGTATAAGCGTTGCATTGATAACCACATAACATTCAACAAATAAATCACACAATTAACACACATAATATAATCAAATCAGCTTTTTGAGTTTGCGTTACGATAAGCGTTTAGTCTAAATAAGCGATGTAAAATGCGATCAAATGCGTTTAAGTAGTAAGCGTTATAAGTAGCGTTTAAATGTGATGACAAGTGTTGTAATGTGCGTTTAAAATGCGTTAAAATGTAGTTTAACCTTTAGCGTTAATCGAATCCCAAGAGTACAAGCGGTTATGAAAAAGAATGACAGCGATAGGTGACGATCCGAAAAGTCGGGTTGTTACAACCACCTGCCACCACCCACCCTCACACGACCACCTGTCACCACCTACCCCACACCACCACCACTTGGGCTTGATTGAGATTGAGTTCAGATCCTCCCTTGTTTATTTATCTGGAATCAAACGCCACCACCGGAAATAGAGAGAGGAAGTGAGAGATGGGAGATAGATAAGGGTGTCGGCGATAGAGAGAGAAAGTGAGAGATAAGAGAGAGATAGATAAGGGTGTCGACGATAGAGAGAGAAATTGAGAGGTGAGAGAGAGATAGGGTGCCTCCGGTCGGCTGTGGATGGTAAAAGGTAAAAGTTGTTGACTTTTTTTTCTTTTCTATTGGTGATGCTGATTTCTATGGTGTTTAATTGTTTATAGGTGGGTACTGGTAGGTTGGGATGGTATTTAAAGCTTGAAGTGGTGGACGATCAGAGGTGGTGACTGGAGGTTGTTGTTGCAGACAAGAAGTAGTGGTGACTGGAGGTTGTTGGAGACAAGGTGTTATGGTAAGTACGAGGAAACATTGGTTTGATAATTGTATTCTCGATTTGCCAACGATGGCGAAGTATGGTGGGTGAGAGGCGATGTTGCAGGTGATGTGAGAAAAAGCGTTGTGGGGTTTACTGGAGGTTGATGGTGGTGGTGTTACTGGTGCCAAAAGGGGGAAAGAGATGAAGAATGGGAAGGGGTGGGTCCCACAAATAAACTAAAAGTCTTTTTTTTTGTTTTTAAAAGATTAAATAGTTCGTGATTGTTTTTTCTAATTCGTAGGGGTAATTTTGTCATTTTTGTTGGTGCAGTTTTTGTGTCTTTCGCTTGTTCTTATTACGTCTGTAATGTACGGTCTTTTGTTTATCGAGTCTGTAATGTTTTGGTCGAGTCAACCAAGCCAAGATATCCTCCTATCTTGACTTGGTACGACATTGTCAATGTTATATATGTAAAACAGCTGCTGTTGTTGAAGACTGTTAGTGTTTGATTTATCTTGACTGTTTCCGCAGACTGTCTTCTGTTTGTTTGTTGTTGCAGCCCACCCACGAAGAACCATTCTTCGTGGGATATGCTCTCCACGAAGAACCTTCTTCGCCTTAACCAGGTCTTTCGTAGGGATGATCCACGAAGAACCATAGTTCTTCTTGGGCTGAGGTTTTTCATGGGCCCAGTAACATTCCTTGTAATATTATTAGGCTGGGGTCTATAAATAGCAACATATTCTTCTCAGAACAGTCAAGAGAGCTTTGTGAGAGTCTGTAAACACTGTGTGTATGTGTTTGTAATTGTTCTCTTCCACTTAATCAAGATAGTGAATCTTTGGTTACTTGTGTGTGTTATACTTTGCTTTGGTTGCATTCTTACAAGGATTCCGCACTTGTAAGTGTGTTCTAACAACAAGGAAGTAGGTTTCTTGATCCTCCAAGTGGACCTACAAGTGGTATCAGAGCGTTGGCTATCTTCCTTGTTTTAAACAAGGAAGATAGCCAACGCTCTGATACCAATTCTAGGTTCGTGATTCGGACCGAAACCCGTGACTAGTGTGTGATTAAGTTCAAAGACGGAAGATTAGAGATGGATAAACAACTTTCTTATATAAAATTGGGTAGCATAACGTTACAAAACGACACAATTATAAGCTATCCAAAATATACCAAAGGAGTATACATCCGGGAGAGACCAAGTGGTGATCTCTCCCCAAGTCTAAAACCTTAAGAAGTTGCAAATGACCTAAGGATGGTATTTATAGCCACACCACCTTCACATGAAAATCCACCTTTATGTGGAAGGTCACTTGCAAACGCACACGGTCAAACGAATAACCCTTTCGTTTGGCCACTTCAACCGAGCGGGTCTATACACATTCGTTTGACCGTTTCACTAACTATTACATAATTAGTATAAAAGGTAATCTAATCTATTCGAACAACATCGGACACAAAAACTGCACCAACAATTTTACATGGAGTTAACGGTGAAAACTAACGGACATCCACTCCAGGGACCATCCGAGTAACAAAAAGTAAACCACAGGGAGCATCAGTGTAATTTCCAAAAGTTGGGGACTATAGGTGTTACTTTACAAAACCACATGGACTATCCGGGCATTTTACTCTATCAAAGCTTAAGCAAGTTGCTCAAGCGGGGAAATACAAAGTACAATAGTAAAATAAAGATAGGAGGCCCCTATGTGTTTGCCACATTCGGGACAACAAACACGGTTACATGGGAACTTATTAAAACTGAAACTTTTCCATTTCGCCCAATCCAGCTCTAGCACTTAGCCATCGACCAAGTTCGTAAGAAACAACATGCTTTCACTTCGCCAATGGTTCTAAACAATGAACTATTAGTACCTTTGAAAACAAGCATATCATTCTCCCTACACATATGACCAAAATTGTAATTGTAATTGTATTGTATATATATTTAAAGGACATGCTAGAGAATAGTGTCAGACAGTTGCCTAACACTTCCCTGTTGGCCCAAACAAATTACTTTTTTACCCTTAGTTTAAAATTACGATTTAGCCCCTAGTTCAGAATTACGATTTTGCCCTTAGTTCAAAATAACAGTCTTTCCATCATCATAGCTTTCGACACATTACGATTTTACTCTAGTCAAATTTACGATTTTGGCCCTAGTTAAAGAGGTCCGAACAAATTATGCTTTTACCCTAAGTTCAGAATTACGATTTTACGCCCAGTTTAAAATTACGATTTTGCCTAGTTCAAAATTACAGTAATGTCATCGTTGTAGCTTTTGACAAATTACGATTTTACCCTAGTAAAAAAATACGATTTTACCCCCAGTTAAAGAGCATGCCAAGCTGCTGCCTGACACTTCCCTACTGGCCCGAAAAAATTACACTTTTACCCTAGTTCAGAAATTCGATGTTGTCCCTAGTTCAAATTACGATTTTGACCCGGTTCAAAATTACAGTTTTGCTATCGTTGTAGGTTTTGGCAAATTACGATTTTGCCCTGAGTCAAAATTATGATTTTGCCACCAGTTAAAGAGCATGCCAGGGAATAGTGCCACGCTACTGCCTGAAACTTCCTTATTGGCCGAACAAATTACGCTTTTACCCCCAGTTCAGAATTACGATTTTGTCCCCAGTTCAAAATTACGATTTTGTCCAAGTTCAAAATTACAGTCTTGCCATCATTGTACCTTTTGACAAATTACAATTTTACCCCAGTCAACATTACGATTTTGCTCCCAATTCAGAATTCCAGTCTTACCATCGTTGTAGCTTTTGACAAATTACGATTTTCCACTAGCTTTTGAAATTAGTTTTGGAAATAGAAAAAGAAATATATTCACATGAACACATAAAGGTTATATTAAATAATAATGTTTACACGTAAATGTTTATTTACTTTATCGAGGTAACCCACAAGCAAACTTCCCCCCATCTCTCTCGTAAATGTTGCTACTTGGTATAGCAATATAGCATAGCCCTCCTGTTGGACTCTCAGATATTTGAGTGTCATCCTTGAATTTGGAGTCAAACTTCTTCTTGATATCTGCAGTTAACAACCATCCCCCCTCACACACTTTATTCCCTTCCTATTCGATTCTTTCTTATACCCATTGCAAGCTTTCATCAATACCACCTCCTCACTGTCACACACACACACACACACACACACACTCACTCACTCTTTCTTTCTTTCTTTCTCTACATTGTCCTTTCATTCTTGCTTTTTACTGTCTCTATACATACATATATGTGTGTATATCTATTTGTATAAGTTATCATATATTCTTGAGTTTAGTTTTCTCCTTTGTTTCATTCCACGCTATGTTTCTTCTGTACGCAACAAATGCTCACAAATGATCGCATTATTCTCTTCAATTTCTCAAAAAAAGATTCAACCTTTAAGTCTCAGTTCTTTTGTATCCAACAAAATAAGCACTAACCCTTGATTTTCTTGTGAATTAATTGGTGGGTATTTATGCATTTTCAAGTTTTGGAACAATGAGAGGTGAAAACTGCAAGAAAAACAAGGTTTGTTTCACTAAAATGTAGCTTCTTTTTTCACATTTATATTGTTTAATTGTTCTTGAATTGCTTAAAGATTCTGACTTTATGTTTGTTTGTGATGAATGGTGAAGGTTTCATGGCCAAAAACACTCAAGAAATGGTTTAATGTCAAGAACAAAGCTGAAGATTTCCATGCAGATGCTTTTAGCCATGAAGGTGATTACTCATACTCAATTTCAACTACTTCACAGTTATTATTTATTTTAGGGTTCTTAATTATTTGGGAATTTCTTGTATTATATTTGTTTTATGGGGACAAGAATTGACATGTTACTGCTTTATTCTTGATCACTTGGAGCCCATAACAACCTTTTTTTTTGCAGCTCAAGATCTGTTATTTCTTTTCTTGTTCATGTATGATTTCCAATATATTTTTACCTTAATTAATTTTAATTTTTATTAGGTGGGGTGGCCCACAAATCCACAATTTTTTTGTTTGATAACTTGTGGTCTTGAATCTTGATGTAATACACAGTGGAAATCAAACAGCTTTTAACAACTTACCCTTTTCAGATAATGATTTTAACGAAAGAGAAGCGTGCATCATCAACAAAAACATAAGAAGAGGTGCAAATTCAGACTTTAGGAGTTTGGACCACATTGTAGTAATATTATAGACCCCACTTAATGATACAGTATATTGTTGAAAAAAGAACAGTTTGTAGTAGTACCCATCTTTTGTTTTACTTTTTATGCCTTCTTCATCTCTTTGTGTTGTTCTTGAACAGAGAGATCAACCAAGAAGCATGCTCCTCACGTGAGGGAAGTCAATGATTATAGGTTTGTTTCCAGAGAATTTATTTAGAGCTTTTTAATCATTATATTATATTTATCTTTTATTAGTCATTACTATTTGATTATTGTACTTGCTAGAATGCAAAAGGGATACTCACTTTGAGATACTGTTTTAGCATAGTGAAACAGAAGCTTTAAAAAAGGGATGTTATTTATTTTTAGTGAATTTTATTCTTTATGCATACACTGAGTTCTTGATAAAGGATATGATTTTATTCAATATGATGCCTAAAATATTTAAAAGTTATCAGTCTAACAAAATAGATTAAATTAAAAATAGAGTTAAATGTCATTTTAGTCCCTGTGGTTTGGGCCATTTCGCCAGTTTAGTCCAAAGGTTTCATTTTTCGCCTGTGAGTCCAAAAAGGTTTCACCGTTGCCATTTTAGTACACTGGGTTAACTTCATCCATTTTTTCTGTTAATGAGAAGGGCAATTCGATCATTTTATATTGCATTTAACTCTTAAAAGTAAGTAAAAAAACTATTAATTGAGAAAAATGTTTAAAACGAATACCGAAACGACGTATACCGGGCCCAAAGGCGGAACATGGCATCCTCTTTATCAATAGACTGATTGCAAACACTGTAGCTTTACCTCTTTATTACTGCAATTTAAGATCTTTCATGTTTTTCTTGTTGGATTTTTTCCTTGTAATATTGCTACAGGATCTTTGTAGCTACATGGAATGTTGCTGGAAAATCACCAACAGGTTCCTTAAATCTTGAAGATTGGTTACATACTCCACCTCCAGCTGACATTTATGTTCTTGGGTGAGTTTATATTGTGTCTATATATGTATATATAATATATATTGAATCTTTATGTTATTAAACATGTTAAATTCATAAACTTGACACCTTATATAAAAATCAGATTTCAAGAAATTGTCCCATTAAATGCTGGAAATGTGCTGGGCACGGAAGATAACGGTCCGGCTAAAAAGTGGCTAGCACTCATTAGAAGAACGTTAAACAGTCTTCCGGGCACAAGTTATGATCCAAATTTGGAACTAGATTCAGATTTTGAAGAATTAAAAACAGTAAAAAACACATCATTTATGAGCCGTAGCATGCGGATAACAAAGAGTGACATGGCCATGTCACAACCGAGACTTGAGCGTGGATACAGTGGCTCGGACCGGATTGTGTACAGGAACCGGGTCGATGGTTATGGCCCGAACCTTGGGGATTCGGATGAAGACAATGAGCCAGATGATTTACGTTTACCCGATAGCATACGCGATCTGGAAATAGAATATTGTGAATCTATGAGTGGTAAAAATCCGAAGAACTCTAGGTACTGTTTGGTTGCAAGTAAGCAAATGGTTGGAATTTATCTCACGATATGGATAAAGAGCGATCTTAGAGACAATGTTCGGAACATGAAAGTGTCATGTGTTGGTAGAGGATTGATGGGCTATCTTGGAAACAAGGTAAAAACTTTACTGCCAATTTCAACCTGTTTAATTATATATGGGTTGTTTCGTATCTCAAGCGGGTCAATGGGAAAAATCAACAAATTTAGCTAAGAGGGAATCGGGTCAAACAGGTTGACAGTTGTCGAAAAAGTTAACCTCGTAAATCTTTTCATCCAAAAGATTTGTAATAGTATTTTCTCTACAAGAACACCCCCAAGCTTGGTTTAAAAAAGCGCGAAGCGCTCCGAAGCGTTTTGGTTCCAAAAGCTTTAAGCGAAGCTTCAAGCGCGAAGCGAGAGCTTCACGTATACGAAGCGCTCCATATTATATATAATGTTAATTTTATATATATGTATAAAAAATAGCTATCCATATTATATATATGTATTTTATAATGTTAATTTTGTACTTTTATGCATAAATTAAAAAGTTTAAGGACCAAATGTAAACTACTGAAGATAGAGGGGGTTAAATGTTTAAATAGACAAACTATCTTTACACTTTTTAAGTAAAAAGTTAGAAGTTTCAGGGACTGAATGTAAACTAATGAAAGATAGAGGGGTTAAATGTTTAAAAACCTTAACTTATAAAAACCCTAAAAGCCTAAAAAGACATACGCAGCCGCTCTCACAGCATCTCTCTTCTTCTTCCCCCTTCTTCCTGGTTTCCGGCTGAAAGCAACTCCGTCGCCGGATTTCACATAGGAAGTCGCTATATCGTCGATATAAGGTCGATATGTACCTTGTAAAGACTGTTGGGCTTAAAAAATGGCCCAAATGGTGATCTGATTGGCTGGAGCGTCGCTTCACAACTTCATCGCTTCGCCGCTTAAAGCTCGCTTCACTTCGCTTCACGTAATGTAACGCTTCAGAGCCAAAAAAGCGTTTTTCCCATCGCTTCATCGCTTCATCGCTTCAAGCGCGCTTTTTTAAACACAGCCCCCAAGGGGTACAATTTGGAGCAATATTAAATATTAACTAATATCATGACATAATTTTAGGGTTCGATCTCAATTAGCATGACGTTGCACCAAACAAGCTTTTGCTTCATATGTTGTCACTTAACTTCCGGTCAAAAGGAAGGGGATGAACTGAGAAGAAATGCTGATGTCATGGAAATCTTGAGAAAAACTTGGTTTCCTCGAGTTCAAGGCAGCAGAGACGAAAAATCTCCTCAAACTATTCTCGATCACGAGTAAGGCCAAGTTGTTACTATTTCAATTTATGATTTAAAAAAGTTTGATGCTTAAAATCATGTTTGCTTAAACGTAGTCGAATAATATGGCTTGGTGACTTAAATTACCGGATTGCCCTCTCTTCCCGGTCTGCAAAGGATCTCGTTGAGGCGCGCAACTGGGGGGCTTTATTGGCAAATGACCAGGTAAGCATTTTTTGTCGATACTTTAGTAAAGGTTATGTTTTTCAATCCTTAATAATTTTTTTTTGTATTTGTATATTTATCTGTTTACAGCTTCGGATTGAACAAAGAAGCGGACGTGTATTCAACGGGTGGAATGAAGGGAGGATATATTTCCCTCCAACATATAAATATTCAAATAATTCAGACAGATATGCATGCAATGATATGCATCCAAAAGAAAAGAAAAGAACTCCAGCATGGTATATCTTTTTTTTTTTTTTCAAAAATTCATTCAAGAAAATTGTACTATGCTACATTGCTACCAACAGATACAGGATTTTCAACCACACTATGCACCACTATAACATTTTTTACTTTTATTATTATTACACATTATAACACTACAATCCTTTTCAGGGTATGCGTGTGCATACCTTACTTTTTGCCATTTTTGGCAAACCGATGTTTCGTTGGTAACAAAAACCAAGCACAATGGTTCAAAAAGTTGATCTATGTGCATAACTATTGGTATCTTTTTGTTAAGTTATGAAATGTATTGACGAGTGGTTTTTAATGAAGGTGTGATCGTATCTTGTGGTATGGCCGCGGGCTCCATCAAATGTCTTATGTTCGTGGGGAGTCAAGATTTTCAGATCATAGACCCGTGTACAGCATATTTATAGCGGAAGTAGAGTCAATAAACCGTTGCAGAATCAAGAAAAACACAAGTTGTTCTTCAAGGATTGAGGTCGAAGAGCTATTACCATATTTACATTGATATTGAGATGTTAGCATAGTAAGTTCTTGCTCTCTTTCAAATCACACCACACACAATTCGTTCGCAATAACTTAAATCTTGTATGCATTAGTTGTTTCTTGTTAAATTGTTAAATAATAAGAGTCACAATTGAACATTTTTATGGATTGTTCATGTTCTCTTAGCAGGGCATGTGTTTATTAACAAAAGATGATTTATTGTTGGCTGACATTGATCTATATGCCAAATTTCAATAAAAGGTTGACCTTTTTGGCGAAAAAGTTGACCACGAATATGATTCGCAGAATTCGTTAACTTGCTATCGTGATGCTTTGATTCTATGCAGAAACGCAACCCTCGCTAATCGGTAATTAGCTTCAATTAATTATTTATATTGCGTTAAAATTTCGCGTAGGATTTGATTGATTTCTCACATTCTTGGTAAATTTTGCAGATTTAGATTTGATTTGGAGCATGAAAATGGCTTAGTTATATTGTATATACACGAATCAGAATTCTTTCTCTTTTTTTGTGAGATATGATTGAATTAGACATTTTTGCCCTTTGTGAATTGACAGTGTATTATTGTATCAAGCTCAGTAGATATAAGTTAGCAGGGGCAATAAAGTCATTTGCTATTAAATTTTGTACATTATGTATTGACAGTTGCAATTTTTTAAATAAATGGTTAGAAGATTGTTGATTGTTCTTGTCTTCAAGAGAAGCACGTCGCCATCATTGTGTGACGAATTATAAAAAACTTTCGGGTCCTTTGAAAATTTGAGCCTCGGAGAATGGCATGAGTTGGCCAGCCTTGCAGTACACATTGTATATAGATAAGGTTTGTTTACTTTTCTCTTGTTATTGTCGTGCTTGCGCAGTCGTAGTACTTGTCATTGCAGTCATAAGATATAACTCTTGTCATATTTACTTAGTGTTTATTTTAATTATTTTTACCATACTTAGAAGATATAGTTTAACTAGGTTTTATTTATAATTGTTCTTGATACGTTGCTACATATAATTATTTATTATACATAATAAAATAATACTAACATCATTAGTCTATAGTCAATTTTAAAATACTTTTATAATCGACATGTTTCCTGTGTGCTATTTTATAACACAAACATTTTCATCAACATATATAAAAAATAATTATTTTGATAAACTTAATCAAAATTGTAATATGTATTTAATTTTTTACCAACAATTCCTAGATTTTCTAAAATAAATATAGGGTGAGGATCAAATGAGAAGTTTATTTTGGCTAGGAAGTATAGGAAGCAATAGGATTATGACATGTGGTAACATTTAAAATAAAGAGCAAGGGTATTTTAGTCATTCGTATCATTTCTTCTTCCTTCTTCTCCCCGGTAACTTCAAAACCCGCCATTTTCAAAACCCACAATCTTCAACCTTTTCTTCACTTTCTATCTCAATAATCACTACATTATAGTGCGATTTTCGGCAACAATCAATGATTCAAACACCCGATCAACGTGTTCTTTAGCTTTTTTGAAGAAAACCCAGTTTAATTTCATACAAAATCTCGTTTTCTCATGATTTTGAAGATAATCACTCGATCCGTTCGATTCGATCGCTGATAAGTGTTTCTATCATTCAAATTTCGTCAATCGTTGAAGAAATCGGCTTCGATCCATGTAAGAAATTCTTTAATTTCAGTTTTACGATCTGGGTTTTTGATTTAGTCGTTGCGTTTTACGATCTTGGCGGGGGTCCGGGGGCAGCGCCCCTGGTAGCAGGGTCCAAGGGGCGGCAGCCCCTGGCGGGGTCCAAGGGGCAGAGCCCCTGGCTGGGGTTGAACTGCTTTAATAAAAATGCATCAGATAATTTAATTTTCTATAAATTGCCTCTGGAAAACTGCATTCGTAGACAGTTTTTTATCTCCTGCTTCTGGGTTCAGACAATTCACATAAAAAACTATTGTACCGGTTCGATGCGTTTTAGAGAGAACACTTTCTTTGGTGTTTTTATGCCATTGCGTTTTAGAACTAAGACATTTTTATGTGTTTTCTGGCCATTCGTTTTAGAAAAACACATTTTTGAAGTGTTTTTAGTCATTGCGTTTTAGGTAAAACACATTTTTAGGTGTTTTCAGTCCATTGCGTTTTAGAGAGAACACTTTCTTTTGTTTTTTTAGGCAATTGCGTTTTAGAAAGAATATATTTTTAAGTGTTTTCTGGCCATTGCGTTTTATAAATATGACATTTCTTTGTGTTTTTGGTGCATTGCGTTTTATAGAGAACACTTTCTTTTGTTTTTTTAGGCCATTGCGTTTTAGAAATGAGACATTTTTAAGTGTTTTCTGGCCATTGCGTTTTATAAATAAGACATTTCTTTGTGTTTTTTGTGCATTGCGTTTTATAGAGAACACTTTCTTTTGTTTTTTTTAGGCCATTGCGTTTTAGAAATGAGACATTTTTAAGTGTTTTCTGGCCATTGCGTTTTAGAAATAAGACATTTCTTTGTGTTTTTGGTGCATTGCGTTTTAGGTAAAACACATTTTTATGTGTTTTCAGTCCATTGCGTTTTAGAAAGTACACTTTCTTTTGTGTTTTTAAACTATTGCGTTTTAGAAATAAGACATATCTTTATGTTTTCTGGCAATTGCGTTTTACAAATAAGATATTTCTTTGTGTTTTTTGTGCATTGCGTTTTAGAAAAATGTCATTTTTTAGGTTTTTTTTTTCTATTGCGTTTTACGCAACTGGGTTTTTTTCCATTGCGTTTTACGCAACTGGGTTTTCAAAAAAAAATCGAAAATATAGCAATAGTATACTCGTTTTAAAGATAAAAAACGCTCGTTTTTTTGGTGCAATTTTTATAAAAAAATAATGTCGTATGAAAGAGTTATTAACGTTTAAAAAGGGGGGGGGGGGGATTGTAGAAGAGAGAAACTGTTGCCTTGACTTGACTAGAATGCCCGTGAACAAACCCACGCGCCTCCTTTTTTCTTTCAATTTCACTCATTTAATCTTAGCCCTTGATTAAGTAAATGAATAGTCAAGATCACTTCCTAGTCTTCCTACCCAAATAAACTTACTATTATATCTTAACCCAATAAATATATATCACGTCTCTACATCTTCCAGGATTTAAGGTTTGGAACTTGTGGATTTGAATAGCTCATGAATTTGAATGTTGGGAAGTAAAGGAATCACTGAAAAAAGGTGTAAAACAGCAACCAGTATATAAAGTAACATGTGATACTTTCATTCTGGATCCGGACTTTGGAATGGGTCGGGTTATAAGTTTATGAGAAATGGCATAACAACAAAGTTGACAACTGCTTGATGTATAAAATCTTAAAATTTATTTATTAATAATATTTTATTATATATACTATTAATATGCTACAGTGGTTTTTATCACTAATTTTATTGTTATAGTTACTTTTAAACATTATATATTTTTTCACTTATAACTTCAGGATACGATGTTTGTTAAATTTCTAGTATATAATTGTGACGTACTTATTTTTTATCTATGCAATGCATGCATATAAATTTTATATATAGCCATATACAAGTGATCGAATCACAAGCGTACATATCACAAAAATTACGTCACGGTTAATTTTTTTTTTATATAAAGCGGCATGTTTCCTTTACGTTATTTTGCATTTCCATATGATAAACGTTAATTTCGAATATACTTTATAACATGCTTGTTTTTATCAACGATTCGATAAAAGTTTTATTCGAACATGTCAAATATAGTTAATTTTTTATACTTTTCCATATAATAAACGCTAATTTCAAATATACTTTATAACATGCTTGTTTTTATCAACGATTCAATAAAAGTTTTATTCGAACATTTGAAATATAGTTAATTTTTTTATTCTTTGCCGTGAAAACTATAATAATACCATCGAAACATCGGTACCGGCACCATTTTAATGGTTTTCTAGACGTGTCAAACAACATTGGTATCGGTAGCAGTATTCGTTTTTATGGTTTCACAGTCGATTTAATACATGTATCGATATTCTTGTGGACATATCTATTTTGATTGCTATATATAGTGCCAATATCATACCAAAACTGTAACAAATTGAACCGATAACAACCACTAATTATTATAATTAATAGAGTTAAATGTCATTTTAGTCCCTGTGGTTTGAGCAATTTTGTCAGTTTAGTCCAAATGTTTCATTTTCCGACTGTAGGTCCAAAACGGTTTCACCGTTGTCATTTTAGTCCAGTGGGTTAACTTCATCCATTTTTTCTGTCAACGAGTAGGGCAATTCGGTCATTTTATATGGCCGAACTCCCCTTCTACTTAACAGAATCTCATATAAAATGACTGAATTGTCTTTCTCGTTAACAAAAAAATAGATGAAGTTAACCTAATGGACTAAAATGGCAACAGTGAAACATTTTTGTACCAACAGACGAAAAATAAAACCTTTGGACTAAACAGGCAAGATGACCCAAACCACATGAACTAAAATGACAATTAACTCTATTTAATATAATATGTATTTATAAATAGAAAAAAGAAAATATGTATTCGCATTTCACACCATCCATACATTCCACAGATGACGTAATGAGATTGTAACAATTCCATGTGCTCCCTGTTTACATCAAAAGAAGCCCTGCAACTGGCCATGTACAGCCCCTTACAACTGCTGCACGACGACGTTTGATCACAAACCAACAAAATGGTTCGTTTTTGTTCTATTCTTATATTAACGTATGATGTTTACTTTCAGGAGGAACATGTGGTACGTAGAGTAACTAGGTAAATAAATATGACTTGTATAAAAACAAACATATATATATTTATGGTACCAAAGATTTTTTAGTATAGTGGTATCAAGGTGCAAAGAAATTGTGTTACTCTTCATAAAGTTGGGGGGGGGGGGGGGGGGGGTATCGGGATAGGGAATCCGGTTCATCGGGTACACCATCGCAAATGTTTTGGGTTGTGTTTTAGGATCTTTTTTTTTTGGTTCACGAACCCAAGACGTTTACCGAAGAAGAACTTGGAAAAATGGTGGAAATTGGGTTAGGGTTCATCAGGTAAATCTGGAAGCCATCGCAATCGAATTAGGTTCATTCGAGTAAATCAAGGTTGCAATGATGTGTCACTCCGTGGTTGTTTGGTAGATTTGGGTTCATCGGGTAAATTGGGTAGCACCCCTCACTCCCTCGGAGGTCAAGTCCTATAGTGAGCATAAATGTAGATATAGGGGTAGAATTATAAGAAGGTGTGAGTTAGCTAATAAAAACATATTTATATCTACGGATTAGGATCAAATACAAAGGACAACATAAATAAGAAAGGTAAGAAGCATTCTAGTCCATTGATATTAGATTTGGAGGGTTAAGATTAGTTTTATAGAAAAGAAAATAATGGAATGACATAAATGGAATCTCACATTTATTGACTTTCTCTTTCCACATGTAAGACACATGTCAATTTCCCCCATTAATTTAAAGCGTTCATAACTTTTTCAAACGACATTTGTTTTTAAAAAAAATCACCATAATAACAAGTGTTTTTTATCTTTAATGTGAGTATGATATTGTTGTATAAAAATAAAATAAATCATTTTTACTGGGTTTTCTTTGTATCGTGTTAAAGGTTCTAGTCATTGTGTCTTTCAACTGTGTTTTGGTCCTTACGTTTTTTACTAAGGTTTCTATACATTGTCTTATTATCAAAACTTATAACACAATGTTAATTTGGGTTAGGTCCATTGTGTTTTTATCAGAAACTATAACACAATGTATGACACAATGAAGATAGTGTTATATTTAGGTTTTCTATACATTGTGTTATAGGTTTTGGTCATTGTGTTTACTATGCTATCGATTGTGTTTTAATCTTGTAACAACCATCGAAAATGACTCGTAACCGAAACTCCATGTAACGCCTCGCTTTTTAGAACTTCCCTTATTTAGAAAGCTCGCCTTGTATTCTATTTATGGAAACTCGTATTTTTTTTTGTAATCGTATTTCGATGCCAATCAGTAAAAACTGACGCTTTAATCGTAATAAAAACTTGGTCGTTTTATTTAAATTATGCATTTATTATACATACTCGTTTCACATTCAAACTACATACAAGGTTGATATACATCCATCTCCTGCACAGATTCGTATTTGTTTTACTTACAATCAGTCGTTTAAATACGTGTTTCGATACTCTTTATACGTGCAAATACCTATAAATGCATTTACGACACTCAAATTATGGTTGCATACATGTTACATACTTGAAAATGTGCTAAAAATGGAAGTTATGACTTAAAATAATAAGAATATCAAAGTTCAGGGGCCAAAATGCAATAAATCAAACTTAGTGCTGATAACGTGGGATTTCACGGGGCACGATACCCTAAGCCCTGTCTATTGCGGCCCATGAAAACCCTTAATCCACAGAATGTTGTTTTTAGCTACGGGATTGGTCCATTTTCACTCATCTCTCCCACCTAACTTCATTTAGAACACTCTTAACTCCTACCCCTAATCACCCATTATAAATACAACACTTCTAACACTCATTTTCACTTTCCATATTCCACAATCACTCTCAAATCCTCTCAAGAAGATCCAAATTTCTGATTCTGGGCAGAAAACTTTCAAGTCTTTAAAGTGAGTTCTAGCTCACTTCTTCACTCATTCTTGCTTGTTTCTTCTTCTATCTTACTTGGATAACCTCTAGGAAGGTTTTCACAAGTTTTCTATGGCAAACTAAGGTGAAACCTCACCATATTTGAGGTCCAAAGTGAGATTTATTTTCTGTTTTTGTTCATGTTTATATAACTTCATTTTCCTTGCTAAAACTTGGTGAAATCTTGTATCCACCAAGCTCACAACTTAGCCTATAGTTGTGGGTTTGTGTTGAGGTGATTTCCATCAAGTTATGAGTTCAAAACTCTTTACTTTAAAGTTTATACATGTTATAATCCAACTGTTGAAAACAATCACGATTCACCATCTTCCATATGCTTGAACTTGTGACTTGTAAAAGTGTGAACCGTGGGAGCTTTGGCTTTCCAACCTAGTTCCACTACCTCACTTGTGAACCTTTTGTATGAACACTCAAGTAGCTTCCTAGTATCAAAGTAACATAAACATGCCGAGCCTCCGGTACTTACTTAACTCTTTCTATGTCGTGGTGGTTCACCTGGGTTAGGATTTACTTGGCATTTGAGCATGTATTAGTTAGTTTTTATTTCTTATTATTCATGACCCTCCGAATCATCCTTGTGATGATTTGTATAGTGGTGAATCATAAAAAGAGGTTAAACCTACATGCTTGACTTACATGAAAATCTATGAAACTTATGATGGACTTAGCTTAGGATTAATATTATAACTATATAAACATATATATAAATATGAACATGGCTGAATTAATTAGGCTACTTTATCTACTAATCTAAGCCTCTCGTTGTTGATTCTAATGGGCAAACTAATGAAATCACATACAACTTAGTGTCAAAAAGGAGTACTTAGACTAGATATACTTTTATGCATAACCTACTTTTGTACTCAAATTCTAAATCCCGAATCTAATCACTTCATAAACATTGTATAACCTTACCTTCGATTTCTTATTCACAAACAACTCGTCAATCACGGATAATCGGAAAGCTTTTGTAATATTGTGAGTATACTCGACACCCTTTTTTCGTTTACACTTTTAGGTGCAACATGTTTTACATTATACAAACTTACACAAACACACATTCTTTATGCAATTACACAACAATCCAATACATGCATGCTAATATGTTATACTTGATTCGTTATTCCGGGGTTATTCTTTTTGTGATAAACTTGTCATTTACTTCGTATGAGCCTACCCTTAACATGTATAGCGCTCTAGAAGTAACGCACCGCCCGTGTTTGTGAGGTCATGTTAAGTTATTCATTCATACTTGCGTTAAACCTTGGGTTGACTTGTTTATTCACATGCCAGTTTATACGTTAATCTTGATAACTAAGTTTGCTATGTGGATTGTTCAAACTTTTATACTTATATGCTAGTACTCTAAAACTTGTATACTTTCCAATACTTTTGGATTGAACTATACTTTGAAATATGTTGCAGGATTATGGATGATGATGTTGCTCGGAATCTAGTAGGATGCCTAGAAATGCACACTAAATTCAAATACTTGTTGTTCTTTATTTGTTTCAACCTTGTTGTATTTCTATTTCAAACAATGTAATTGATGTTAGTAATGAAATGAAATTTGCTATTAAATACTTGTCACAATTTAGCGTTATAAAGTCTCGAGCAATCTCGTTTTCGTCTCACCCCGATGTTTCCGCCATCGGCTGGGGTGTGACAGATTGGTATCAGAGCCATAACTATAAGGAATTAGGAAAATTGCCATGCTTTTGAACTAGTCTATAGTTAAGCACCATACTTGACCATACTTGATTTATGTGCTAAATTCTTGAACGTCTTTTATGTACTCATATATATATATATATATTCCATTTCAAAACATATGCCTTTCCTAAGGCAACTTTACACGATTATGTGAAAACAAGAAAACACTCGTATTATACAAACGAGACGATTTCACCAAAATAGGCGTGAAACCCACAATTTGGTGAATGACTCTCAATCCGCTTGTTCGTTTTTGCACGAAATTCGCCACCAAGTTAGGAGTGAAATCCTCACCTTGATGGGGAATTTCCATTCCAAATCTAGTGGACCCTCGTCAACATGTCGGAATTAACTTTCTTGACCCGGCGAGTTCTAACCACACTTAGGGTATGATGTTGTCAAGTTAGGGGTGAAACCCTTATCTTGTCAACTAGTCCCACTCCTCGATTTTCAAAATCCCGCCAAGTCATGAATTTTCGATTGATTTAGAACATGTAGTAACCGGAAGGGTGAATACCGTTAACCGAAATTTTAGCGAGATTATTCTACCTATTAGGAAAAAGCATGCGTCTCAAACTCAAAAGAACTTTCAACCATTTTGGTTTAGTCAAAGTTCCGTTAATTTTACTAGTATCAATTTTATGCTTAACCCGATCCAAACTTTCCTTTTCAAAAAAAATCCAAATTATTTTCACGATGGTTACACACACGTCATACTAATCCTGTTTTCATATACATATAAGTTATTTACATACTTGATTTCAAAACGTCACCAACAAGATTGACACTACTCATAATCCCAAAATGGAGGCATACCATCAAGATAGGAGTGATTCCCTTAATCTAGCGAAACCAAATCTATTCTTAAGTAACGGGTCATGTCAAAGGAACTAACCTATGACCCGTATACATTTTAACAGATAACTAATTTTATTCATTCCGGACTATAGAACCCCTTAGATAATCGGATTTTGGTCAATAATACTTTTACTTGCGGATTTTGCTAAATTATAATCGTATTCAGTTGGAAGCTAGCAGAAGGTAAATACTCTTAACTTATTTTGTTTTAAAACTTGGGGTATGGCAAATATGCCACTTGGAGCGGGTATTATATAAATGAGCCCTGTGATTTCTTATACATAAAGAACCCGGTTTAATCCGTATTACTTGATAACTGAAATAATTGGGGGTTATTGGTACCATGTTCGGACTTCCCGACGCATGAACTATTATGGTCATACAGAATAACGTGCTGGGGTAGGCATACCGACTGTAAGAGGCGTTATTTAACTTTGGTGTGTACCTTAATCATTATAGCACTGAAAATGACGACTCTTATCTCTGGTTCCCAATTGTATGACAAGTATTGTAAATCTGGTGACAAGATAAAATCCTAAGAAATATTAAATGATTAACTACGAGTTTTCTCTACATATAAAACTCTTTTAGAAAAACTGTTTCCAAAACGAGTCAGTTAATTGTATTTACCAGCGAAAGCTAACATATTTTCAAAAGATTGAACTGCAAGTACCGAACCTTGATATTAGGCTGGGAATCTGGGTCGGCTATGATAAAGACTATGGAATTTGCAACTCCTCAGCTTAAGGCCTATGATGTCTAAACCACTTTTTATTAGATCCCGCCTGTGGGCTTGTACTTGAACACTTGTATAAATTATATATATAGGGTAAGGTTTATGCGAGAACCACCTTTATTGCGAGAACCGCGAGAACCAATGTGAACACAACCTAAAATAGCTAAAAAAACCTAACCCCCACCCCCCCAAAAGAAAACCTAACCCCCCCCCCCCCCCCCCCCAAAAAAAAAAAAAAAAAAACCTACCCCCCAGCTAAATGCTAAAAACTAAAACCCCCCAAAAAACCTAAAAAAAACTTAACACCCCACCCCAAGCTAAAATGCTAAAAACTAAACCCCCAAAAAACCTAAAAAAATCTAAAAAAAATAAAAAAAATCTAATTTTTTTTAATATTTTTTATGTTAAAATCGCTAATTTTAGTAGCAAATTTTTTTTTGCTACTAAAAGTAGCGATTTTTTTATAAAAAATATTAATTTTTTTTTGTGTGTGTTTAGCTATTTTTAGGCATTTTTGGTTGTGTTCACATTGGTTCTCGCGGTTCTCGCAATAAAGGGTGGTTCCTAACGGATCTTTGTCCTATATATATATATATATATATATATATATATTCAAGCTTTCATTAAATGAATATTTTTACTCAACACTTCCGCTGCATATAACTTGTGATACTGTTATCCAATCGTCACGCTTAAACCCTACCCATCCGGGCCCACTGGAAATCAGGGTGTGACATGGATACTATTGACGCTTTAGTCAAGACTTCTCAAAGATAGCAGTTCCGTTAACCAAGTTTACGTGTAAATTGGTTAAGTTTGAATGGGGACCCAATCAAGAAGAAGCCTTTACAACCTTGAAGCAAAAGTTAACAAATGCACCAATACTTGTGTTGCTAGAGGGAACTGAAGATTTTGTAGTCTTTTGTGATGCTTCTAGATTAAGATTTGGATACATGTTGATGCAACGCAAGAAGGTGATTGATTGCTTACGCATCTAGACAACTGAAGAAACATGAAGAAAACTTAAACTATACAACTCATGATTTAGAGTTAGGAGCGATAATTTTGCCCTTAAAATTTAGAGACATTATTTGTATGGTAGTATGTTTACCATCTTTACAAACCATAAGAGCTTAAGGTATATTTTTGGGCAAAAAGAATTGAATATGAGACAAAGAAGTTGGATGGAGAGATTTTAAGTGACTAGGACTGTGATATCCAATATCACGAAGGTAAAGCTAATGTAGTAGCCGATGCTTTAAGTAGTAAGTATCATGAGAAGCCAAAACGGGTATGTGCTCTCAGATTAAATCTGCAGATAGATTTAATGGAACAATTGAAGAATACCTAAGAAATAGCAATCAAGGATGATATTGAAGGAATAAAAGGAATAATAAAAGAATTAGAAAAAAAACTGATGGAATTTGGAAATTCCATAATAAAAGAATTTGGGTACCTATCCAAGGAAACCTACGAGAAAGGATTCTAGAAGAATCTCATAAGTCTAAGGGGGTGTTTGTTTTTGTGAAAAGCACTTCATGACCTCTTATGTCTGCCCCACGCAGACCACGCGCAGACGTTTGAGTCTTCAATGTGTTTGTTTTTTGGAAGTGATTTCATTAAAAAAGGTCTTCTAGACCTCTTCCTCATGTAGATCTGGACTCACGTCTTCAAGGCTCGTCAAGGCTCTCCTCTTTCAAAACACAATCTCAAAACCCCAGCATCCTTCTCCCAGCTGACACCTCCACCTCCTCCGCCACCACCATATCTCTGTCACCTCGACCTCCTCCGCCACCTGCTGCCATCGCCGTCGACCCCTGTTGCCATCGTCGACCCCTGTTCATCATCGACCCCTGCTGCCATCGTCGACCTCTGCTGTTCATCGTCGACCACTGCTGCTCATTGTCGGCCGTTGCTGTCATCGTTGGCCCCTGCTGTTCTTCACAATCAAGAGAAGAATCAATCGCGGATGAACCTTCAATCACTCGCTAGTTGTTTGAGGTAATAACACTTCGTTTTGCTAAAATTCATATTGTTTTGTGATTGTTTCGTGAATATGTGGTGAATTTTAGTCCAATCTGATGCAATCAGTAATGTGAGCATGAGATTTTAGCTGCTTAATGTGATTAATTTGTAGAATCGGATACTGTTGCACTGCTAGGGTTTAGAACTGATATGTTATTTAGTTGAATCAGTTCAACATTGATGAAAATGAATTGTGAATGCAATCATGTTATTTTACTTGTTTGCAGCTTAATTGATTTGATCTTATGTGAAACAACTTGAAGCTGATCAATGATAATGTGTTTATGTTACTATTGTATGGCTAGGGTTTAGAACTGACAAGTTATGTGATTCGAGATTGATACAGAAAAAACAAACGGTCTTCATCTTGCAGACTGCAGAGGTTTGGTCCACCTCTTCTGCTACAGATGTCTGCAGATGTGGTCCGTAGTAGTTTTACCTCTGAAAAAGCAAACAACACCTAAGTATATGATGCATCCTGGTAGTGACAAGATGTATCAAGATTTAAGGAGTAATTTTTTGTGGATAGGAATGAAAAAGGATATAGCTAGCTATGTTTTTAAGTGTCTGACTTGTTCACAAGTTAAAGCTGAACATCAGAAACCTTCAGGTTTACTTCAGAAATTAGAAATGCTAGCATAGAAATGGGAATTAATAACAACGGATTTTGTTACCAAATTACACAAAACAAGAAATGGTAACGACCCAATCTGGGTGATTATGGATCGACTAACCAAGTCAGCTCATTTTCTACCCATGAAGGAAACCTTTAGTATGGAAAGATTAGCTAAGCTATATGTAGATGAGATAGTTTCATTACATGGAATTCCATTATCCAGTGTGTTTGATAGAGATAGTCATTTCACTTCTCACTTTTGGAAAAGTTTCCAAAAAGCTATGGGAACACGATTAAACTTAAGTACAACTTATCACCCACAAACAGATGGAAAGAGAGAATGGACAATCCAAACCTTAGAAGACATGCTAAGGGCATGTGTAATAGATTTTGGAGGAAGTTGGGACGATCACTTACCATTAATAGAATTTTCCTGTAACAATAGTTATCATACAAGCATTAATGCTGCCCCAGTTGAAGCACTTTATGGATGAAAGTGCCAAACTCTAGTATGTTGGGTAGAAATAGGAGAAAGCCAATTATCAGGTTCCGAGATTGTGCAAGAAACCACTGATAAGATAATTCAAATTAAGGAAAGATTGAAAACAACACGGGATCGACAAAAGAGCTATGCCGACCATCGACGTAAACCGTTGGAATTTCAAGTTGGAGACAATGTGCTATTAAAAGTTTCTCCTTGGAAAGGAGTAGTCCGATTCGGTAAGAAAGGAAAGCTATGCCCCAGGTATGTCGGACCATTTAAAGTCATCCACCGAATAGGACTAGTCGCTTATCAGCTACAACTACCAAAAGAAATGGCAGGTGTACATTATGTATTTCATGTATGTAATCTAAAGAAATGTGTAACACCTCGAAAACGAGTTTGATAGTCAAACCACGTTAATAATAATGAACGATTGAAATACCGTTAGTGGTAAAAAATTAACCCGGTAAATATTAGGATTTAAATAAATAATCCTAGTATTAATTAAAAAGAAAAATAAACGTTTTGAGAAAACAAAGTTTATAAGGAGCCCGAGTTAACAGGACTTAAAATAAAACGGGTTATAACTCCCCAAACCCACTAAGTTAACTAGGAATAATTAACCTAGTTAGTAAAGTATAATTAAGTGATAAACAATGAGTTGTAGCTTCATTTGATCAAAACTAAACTTGGGGGGACCAAAGTTGTAACAAAGGAAACTTATGTTTTATAAAACAAAAAATTATCACACACACCACACACATGGTGTGTGTGGATCGTTCATCAGAGAAAAAAAAGGGGTATACCCTAGTTCATCAAACATCTTCAAAATTGAAGGGAAATTGGAGCTCAAATTCTTGAATAAACATGAACTAACGATCACCCAAGCCAGGGGATCGTAAGGTATGTTGAATTTTTGATGTTGATGAAGTTATGAAATTTGATTTACATTGCCATATTTCGATTTATGTATGAATCGTAGAGGATATGGCCGAATTAGTGAAGCATGATTTGTCACACCCCAACCAATGGCGGAATCATCGGAGTGGGACTAGTTCGAGATTGCAAGAGATTTCATAACACTATTTGTGACAATATTTAATTCAACCATTTTCATTCATAGTCAAAATTGTCAAATATTACAAGAAATTCAAATAACAACCTTGTTCATAACATAAACACCGAGTCCTTCTACGCGAAGAAACAAAGTGTACGAGTATTGGGAATAATACGGTGGAATGAAGAGTCGGAGTTTGAAAACACAAAAATATAACATATGAAAGTAACCATCTTTTAACACATAACACTTGTTTGACACTATGAAACCTCAAGGGTTATTATGTTTTCATGAGTAGGACACCTATTAGAATCAAAACAAGGCTTAGGTCTTAGATGATGTTAGTCAAATACTTTGACGAATGGACACAAATTCACCATCAAAGGTTTGATTTTTGGATAGTATATGTAAGTATTATATAGGTTAAGTATGATACATTATTAAGTCCAATTATTTCAAGCATGAGGTAGAAGATTAAATCTTCGTTTAGTTACCTCTAAGTTTCATGGAAATCATGTAGGAAGTAGGAAGATAAGTCTTCCATTTAGGTACCTCTAAGTGTTCACCACTACACTTGATGTAAAAACATACAAGGAGGGTCATGAACTAAAAGTAATACAAGAATATAAACAACTAATATATAAGAAATCATCTAGCAAATGTAGGGATTTTATGTAGGACAACCCAAGTTAGTCCTTAGTCACACCTACATCAAGTCTTGGACTTAAACATTGCTTGTGGCTTAAAAACCCTAAGCAAAACAGAATGTATATGAGGTTTAATCCACTGATTTTGAATGTCTCAACCTTGTTTTTAAGCCTAACTAAACATAGAAGTGGTTATAAGCATAAGGACATAGGTTTGAGATGAGTTTGACTCAAGTTTGAACAAGTTAAGTAAAGTTTGATTGAAAATAGAAATGAACAGTGAACTTTGGAGCCTTTTTGGTGACGTTCCAGGGACTTATTTACTGTGAAAAACCCATGGAATCGAAGCTAAGGTCAATCCAAGCACATAGGAAAAAGAATGAGGTAAATCAGACAAGAAACGAGTGAGTTATGCTCACTTTAGTGAAGGAGGATGCTTCTGTCCGAACTTGTGTTTGCAGCTGTGATTTGGATGATTTTGAGAGTGATTTGGAGGATTTGTAAAGTGCAAGATGCTTGGAGAAGCTTGGTATTCATAAGGATTGAAGGTGGTTAGAGCTGGGTGAGTTGTTAATGCAATAAACACTAAATAACAACCAACTAACTCACAAAAGAGCCCAATCCCGTAAGGTGAAACAACTAATCTGCGGATTCTGCTTCTAGCGGGGCGCGAGAAAGGACCAGGGAAGGTCGCGGGGCACCAGAGACCATCAGGTATTCAATTCAAGTTTTAAAATTGACACTTTGGTCCCTTGAGTTTATATTTTTGGGGTTTAAGGTGTTTTAAGGGTTATTTTCGCCATATAAGCATAGTTTAAGGACAATTAAAATATGAGGAGCATAAACCAAGTATAATTAAGTGTATGAATGTCGTATTTAAGTTTCGTATACGTTTGATAGACGTTTTATGCATAAGTTTCACATATTTGCAAGTTTAGTACATAGTTTCCAAGAAATACGAATAAGTATCAATTGTTTCATGAAATTGAATGTATGAGCATGTATAAAGTATGTACAACATGAATCTAACAAAATAAGAGTTTTATTTATGATCCAAGTCTCGGATTTTACAACGATTACAAAGAAAGAACGATTACAAGAACATAAGACTTCCAAAAATAGAAATACAAGTAAGACTTTCTAATTATGGAAAGTACAAAGATGCAGGGCATTACATGATTGCTTAGAAACAAACCCTAAGTAGAAATTTAAAGTAAAATTGCTATGATTAGGTGTTTGGATGGATTACCACACCTAGCTAAGTGGGTTTTATGACAATATTGTAACAGCCCAGCGTAACCGCACCATGATATTGTCCGCTTTGGCGGCCAGCACGCCCTCGGCGTCCGCCCCTCACGGTTTTCAAAACACGTCATGATGGTGAAGGTATCCAACCCCTTATAAGGAAGCCTTTGTTCCCCTTTACAACCGATGTGGGATGTCACAATCCACCCCCCTTAAGGGGTCCAGCGTCCTCGCAGGACCTGGCACCACCGGCCCTGGCTCTAATACCATACTGTCACACCCTGACTTTTGCGGAAGCGTGATTTGGTGTGACTTGCTTAATATCATTGCATTCAACCATAACCAAAAACTATATGATAAATCCAAGATGTTCATCCATTGATTAAGTTTTGAAACACTACAATAATCACTGTTTTACTCCCACAAAACACAGACTTCTTATTCAGAATACAACACCAACAGCTTTTAAGTGCCATAAGAACTTTTCAAAAGACTCTAATGAAAACTAGGCTTTGAGGCATGCGTCCTATCCAGGATAGGACACACACTCTAAACCATTCGACACCGGATGACACCTTTTATTCCAAACAACACTTGAAACTCCAACGCCTGCCAGATCCATTCTTAATTTCCTGAAATACATGTATTTTGAAAACATCAACAAAAGTTGAGCGAGTTCATGTGATTTGTATGTGTGCATGAATCATCCTTGAAAGCATTGGTAAGTTTGTGTGTATGTATGTATGTATGTAATTGTTTGTAAAATGGTATGAAGCAACAAGGAACAGATCAATTAATGTGTAGCTAATACATTAACATGTGTGAAACGGCGTAGGAAGGCTCAAACCTAGCAGGTTTGTACCGGGCTTCCGGCTGTAAGACATAGTCACCTCATGGGCCACCTTGGTCCACATGGGCGTGGGCACGCTACACCCAAATAGATCTATCACTCATGTCCCTCGGTCCTAAAACGAGGATTAATGGTCTTAAGAGTGCGCCTACCCTTTTCACATGATCTAAAAGTATTTTCCTTAGCTAACCATACCATTTGTAATTGTTTGTAAGCATTTAGTAACATGTACTTCACCCCCGAAGTTATAAAACAAAACAGTTTAAAGAAAACGGGGAACATGAACTCACAATTTTGCGTTCCTTGTGTCCAATGTAATGCATACTATGGTCCATTAGACGATTGGGTCATGCCTTGATTTAGTATTAGTTAGTGTCTTTGAGTTATGTTTCTTTGTGTCATCAGTGTAATTCCAAGTATATAATTATTTGTTAAAATAATAAATATTTTAACTTAAATTATATTTGTTAAATTTTGGAATAATTGTTAAGCAATTATTTTAATTTAATACTTCCCAAGTATTTATACTTGTATATCCTTCCTAAGGATGGGGGTATTTGTATTCGTATTCTTGTATATTTTTGCCATGTATTAGGGTCGTATTCCGGTGTGTATTTATACGTACGAGAATACATATTCTTGTAATTGTTAAGTATTCTTATACTTTATTTCGTATTAATTTTCCGGAATATTGTCTTTACTAAAAGTTCACCAATATATATTTCCAAAATACATATTGTAATAAATATTACTTAGAAAAATTATTTATAATTTTTTTTTGGCGAAAATATTCGTATTTTCTCATAAGTTTCAGAAATAATATATTTTCATGCCTAACTTTGAAAATATATATAAATTCATTTTTCATCCAAAAATGATATACTTCATATTTATTTTGAGAAAATATATTCTTCATCCAAAAATATCGTATTTCATGTTGGTTTACGAAATGTACATTTTCTCCCAAAAATAATACATCCTCTAATAATTCCAAGAAAATATATATTTATACTTGCCCAAAAATAATATATTTTCCCTTTGTCAAAATATGATACATTCTTGTAATAATTGTAAAGATCATATTTTCATTTTCTTGGTGTCCAAAATATTATTTACCAAAACATACTTTGTGAATAAATTTCCGAAATATTTTGTAAGTCTTATTCCATAGTTCGGTTTTCACCCATTTTGTGTACAACTTGTATATTTATTCCTTGAAATTTTGGTAATATTTTGGATTGTAATTCTTGGTATTTTGAGGTATTATATTATTTCATGTCCTAAAATAATATAACTAATACACAAAATATACAAATAATCACACACATGGAGACTTCTAAATATATATTTCCTAAATACATACTTAATCACTTTTATTTATGAAAACCAACCTTCAATATTTGTATGTTTTTGTAACAAAAAATTATGGCAAAGTGTATGTAAAAATTCATGGTTTAAAACACACTTGTAAATACTTGTTTAGAAATATTTTTCTAAGTGTTTAGATTTTTAGAAAATTTTGCCATAGTTTCCCCTAAAAATGGAGGTTTCCATGCTTTCAAGCATATAATTTTCTTTTGTAAAAAAATCATCACAATCAATTCACCAACAATAATAATCAACCTTTACTTACCAACTTTTCCAAAATCATGCATATACTACTACTTCATAAACTTGAATATTTGTAAAAATTTGTAGGATCTTACTAGTGTTATTAGTAAGCCTTGTTATCCTTTAAGGTGTGATTAGTTCTTTAAAAACTTCATTTTTAAAGAATATAGATGTTTACAACTTCAAATCATGTTTTCTAAAAATGTTTCTTTATGAAATCTTCTTGTTACACAAGTGTTTCTACACTTGTTTTACCATCGAAAACAAGGTTTGCTTATGTAAGAACCAAGATTATATGAAACTTATATTTTTAACTTGGTTTCTTTGAAAAACCACCAATGAATCATTAGATCTATATGATTAACAACTTACCTGATCATTATTTTATAAGAAAACAATATATTCTTTCAAGTTCATGCTTAATGTTAGGATGATATATCATCCTACAACATTTCTATTTTCTCATCTTGCTAGATTATGTTTTTAATCATGATCTAGCAAGATTATATGATGATTTATATCATATATATGAACAAACAACAATCAACAAGCAAATCAACACATAAACACATGATTCCTTCATGATTTCTTATAACTTTAAGCTTATGTTCATGTTTCATCTTCTTGTTCCTTAGTGTTCTTTATGATAATCATCTTGTATCATCTTTTAACCACTTAAAATAGATGTAAAATGAAGAGTAGAAGATCTTACTACTAGCTCAAGGCTTGGGATGATCAAGTGAAGAAATGAAGTGGATAAAAGCAAACGGTGAAGGTCCTTCAACTTCCGAAAGCTCCAAGCTTCCTTACTATGCTTCTAACACCTTTGAATATGTATGAAATGGTTGGAAGAAGATTGGATGATGGTGGTGATGGGGTGGTGGCTCACGGTCGTGAATGGAGGAGGAGGGAAGGATAGTTTTGTGTGTTATGTTGATGAGAATGGAGAATTATGAGAACTAGTGGTCTTAGTTACTAGATATTTAGTTACTAGATATTTATATAGTGTGTTATGATGTTCGGGGACCATAACTAGCTTGGAAATGTTAAAATAGTGCTTCTAGTGAAAATTTGGTGTTTCGGGTAATGTCCGGTTGTTCGGTTGGTTGCTGTTTCGTTAAGGTGCTAAACTTCACAGTTTAGTGTGCTTTATGTCACCTTTTGTGACAGTTTTAATTCCCGACACTTAGGAAAGTATTCAGGACCATCTAACCTTATTTCTGCATGATATTAATGTGTTTAAATGCTGAATTTGCTGATTTTCTGCAGAATTCTGTAGTTTGTGTGAGTTTTAAGCACTTTTCGGCACTTAAACTATCTCTAGGAAGGCAGTTTTATGATCCTTACTTTCCTACACACCATACTAGTGTAAGACTTGGTTTCTGGCTCATTCTGTATCTTAATACAATGTCTGTCTATCTACTGAATTCTGTCAGCATTTTTCTGATTTGTCTGATAACTGTGCTATCTTTGTTTGGTGCACCAAATGACTCAATAAGGTTTGCATGCAGAGATGTTATGTCATTTGCAATATATAATGCACACGTATGTATGGTAACAGTAATCAGAAAGCAATTCAAGTCATAAATTGTAAATCAGCACAGTCATTAATCATTAATTATTGTCTAATTAATTGTACGGATGCATGCAAATTTAACAGTGGTTACATTCTCCCCCTGTTAAGAAAAAATTTCGTCCTCGAAATTTATACTACCTTAACTCCTTAGGGTTACATTATGCGTATATGGATATGAATAATACTAAGGTAAATAATCACAAAACCGAATTCAAGACTTATTCGAAACAAGTGCATCCAATGATATATTACAACAATCAGAACCCAGTAGTTTAAAAGGTATGTGTTTCAGAATTAGATGTCAAAAGACACGTGGCGTATAGATGTATAATCTAGTGTAACTTAGTTAATAGGGGTTCAACCAAAGAGTTTTGACCAATAGAATTTCAAACAATCGATCACAATATGCTAATGAGTTTTCAGAAACAATAGCATCCGCTATATGAACTCAAAATCAACAACTCGAATATGATAGTAACATGAAAAGGATCTGTCAACTTTCAAATAAATAAATGGTTAAGATGAGTGTGTTGACATTCTTGAATTGTGAAAATACACCGAATGAAATACAATCAAAAGTGGTGTGTTGTTGTCTCAATATGTAGTTGCATTAAGAATGTTTAAATGGCTGGTCAAACAAAAGTATGTGTAGTTTCGAGTGAAACGGTTGATCATGATTAGCACAAGCTACAAGTTGTACTGACACCATAAGGTGTCATAATGACATAATTCAATAATAGTGGTGACCGAACAAGTTCACCGTGTTTGAAATCAAATGAAAGTGAAATGAAGCAATCCTAGAAATTGGATTCAAACGGCATCGTAGGATTTTTCAATTGAATATAGAACATCAAAGAACTACTGTTTCCGATCGAAGATGTAAAAGTAATAAATATTGCAAGACATTCGGTCGATAATGAAAACCGTTAGGAGGTACACTGGAATATAAAATGAATTTATGTACCATTGTCTTAACACACAACTGTGTTGAGACCGCTTTAATCGTGATAAAAACAAAACGGATCTAAAGCAAGTCAATAAATAAACAATTAATTCCGCGTATGAGGTGCGTAACGAGATTAGCGCAAGCTTCAATTTTTGTGAAAGCATCACCACAAGGTGTCAAAACCAACAAACGATTTAGTGGAGTCGTAGACCAAACAAGTCTATTACGACTCGAAACAAAAGAACATTTGCAAAAATAAATTTGAATATGATGCTCTCAATACATCATATGGCGTCTTGAATTGAATATGCGAAATGGACAAGTTCAAGCAATTGAACTTGGTTTCAGCGCAATCTGACAATAAACGTATGTATCGACAAGGAAACCTCGGCATGGTTACAAAGATAAACAATGAATGTAACTTGAAAGAAAAGAAGTTTCAAGAAAGTGTGTTGAATTGATAGCAAATGAGCCGTCAATTACAATAATGTAGGTCATACGAATCACAAATCAATAATTAGATTTTAGCAAAATAATGTTTGAACTTTGATGAAGCGCTTATTCAAAACGAGACCACATGCATAACAAATGGTGCATGCGTAATATATGAATTTCCAAGTAATGAATCAATGAGCATTTGCTACAATGAAGTATTGCGATAAGGGGCGTTTGCTTTAATGAAGAAAATTATTGTGATGTAACTACCATCAAGAAAAGTGGAGATATAAAAATCTACCTGCTAGAAGCAAAAGTGGAAATTTCATTAAAATAAATTTGAGTGCTTTATCTCTTTGGTTAACTGTAATAGCATATATGTCAGAATAATGGGGTTTGCTCGAGTTAATAGACGTAGTTCCTAAGGGATAACCTTTTATGAGTCTTGACCTTAGTTCCTGAAGGTCTTAAGTGCGTGATTCCTAAACCTTCCAAGTTCTGTATTCTGTGTGTAACTGTTTTGTGCATCATGTAGGGAACATAATTTTAGTGTATGTCTAAAACAACTTGTTGACTCACTGTACCTTGGTATACTTTCTTTCTATGTTCATAGCTAATGATACTCGATCAACAATCAGTCTTAGGATAGTAGTTGGATCCTCACAGTTAGTTAATTAAATAATTCGTTAATCCTCTGCAAGAGTTACCGACCCTTGTTGGTTAGCTCGTTCGGCTCCTGGTAGTTGATGCTCTTTTGAAAATCATCGCCCTTCTCCTTGACGAACAGTACTGAAGCTCCTTAGGGGAAAAAGCTTGCCTTAAAAATCCCCAATCTGGCAACTTCTGAAGCTGCGTTGACAAATCTTGTATCTCAGGAGGTGCAAGTCGATGGGGTGCCTTGGCTACAGATGCGGCGCCTGGAACCAAATCGATGCGAAATTCGACTTGTTGTTGAGGAGGTAATCCTGACAAGTCTTTGGGGGAAGACTTCAGGATATTCCCTTGCTATAGGGATATCTTTGAGTTTAGGTTCTTCGGCTTCTACTAGCCTCCCACTAGCTAGTTCTTGTCGAGTAGAGGATATCTAACTTATTTGCTACTAAACCAAGTATATTCTTAAACTCTAGATGTACGAAGTTATAGTTGGTACTAGCATCAATTAGCACATATGCAAAGTGTTGGTTAGTAGGGAACGTACCAGTGACTTCGTTCGGACCCTGGCATGCTCCGCGAGCTCCGATGTCTAACACTCCTTCATGAGCTTGGTTCTTCTTTGGGCAATCTTTCCTGAAGTGCCCCATGTCCCCACATCTGTAGCAACCTGGAATTTTACCATTATTGTTTCCATCTTGGTTTTCGTCATCATTTACTCCATGCCTGCGATCCTTCTCCCAACAAGCATCCTTGCTGTGTCATTCTTTTCCGCACCTACCGCATTTAGGCCTCAGACATCGGCCTTCGTGGTGATACTTGCACTCATCACATCTCGGTTTAGTCCCCAAGTAAATCTTACCATCGGCCTGATTGTTTTTAGGGCAATATTTCCTGAAATGCTTTTTGTTTCCACAGTTAAAACAACCTTGGGCACGTTTTTGTTTGTCACTCATTCTGCCTTGATAGTTGTTGTTATTTCCTCCGTGATTCTCGCTACCATCTTGGCCTCCATTTCTACGTTCAGTATCATGCCTACAAGTCTCCTTGGGATGCCCCCTCTTGCCACAGTTATCATATTTTCCATATTTACATCGCCCTACATGATAAGGTAGACAATTGTCGCACTTAGGTAGGATACCCATGTACTCTTTTCCCTTTTTGGCCTTGTTCTTGTTATTCGCACAAGCGCCTCCTTGGAAATCAATGAGCTTCCTTTTGTTCTTCCCAGATGACTCCTCCTGAGTTTGCTTCCTCTCGTCAGGGGTCGAAAGTTTTTCCAATCTAAGTGCTTCCTTAGCGAGCGCCAAACTCAAGATACGCGCATTAATAGTTGTTGGCGGAGTTGATGCCGTCATCAAGCGCAGGATCTGAGGCGCCAGTCCCCAGATGAATGGTCCATCCTTTTCAACTCTGGTTCCACCAGATATGGAACAACTCGCGAAAAATCATGAAGTCTTTGTTCGTACTCCTCCACCTTTGGACCTTCCATCATCAGGTTCCGGAATTCAGTTTCCAGCTTCTGGATCTCCATCTGAGAACAGTACTCCATATGCACCATTTCCTTCAACTTATCCTACGTCAAAGCATACGCAGCAGCCTCGCCCATTAACTGAACCCGAAGGTTCCACCATATCAAAGCCTCATCTTGAAACAATCCAGACACGTATGGGACTTGTTGCTCTGGCGTACATCCGCTCATTCGCAAAACAAAATCCATATTCTCGACCCATTTCACAAAATCTACGGCACCTCCAGTGCCATCGAAGTTCAGAGGCTTGCAGTCTAAAAACTGCTTGTAGGTACAACTTATACCCAAGCAACCATCATCACAGGAAGCATTTGCAAAGCATACTTGGAATTGTCCAAGCGTATTGTAATGTGTCTTAGGTGACTTAAACATTACCGTTAGGTGGGTTATTCCCTGAGGTACTTTCGCTGCGTTTGTAGCGAAGAACCTCGTGCCGAGCCATGGACCGTGAGATGTGCGCTTGCCATTCTGCCTTGGTCAGCCGAATGATTTCTTGATGACACATCTCCTAAGGAGGAGTTCGGATTGGTCAGGTCCTATTTGTTCAGGGAGTGTATATAGTTGTTTAAAGGTCGTATGTACATAGACGTATTAAATCATCATCTCAATCAATCAAACATTAGCACAATCATGTCATAATCAAGTAATTGGGAATATGTTTAATGAGAACATAGTAAACAAGTATGTTGTTGATTTATATGCTTAATGAGAACATGATGATTGGGCTTTCATTAATCGTTGACCACAAAGTATTGTTACGTGTTTTACAAAGTGCATTATATCAAAAGGGAACACAGGGTCACACTACCCTTGTCCAACCAGTTTACAATTCTCCAAAAGTCTCATAATCAAAAGGTGGTCTTCTAAAAGCCTTCACAAGTTCAGCTCAAAAGTGGTACTCCCATTAAATGTAATGCATCTGCATAAGACCAAAAACCTACTGTACTGATGGTGGAGGAGGAGGAGGGAGGAAAATCAAACTGAGGACATGTGCGAGCTCCTCCTCGAGCTTGTGCACATGATGAAGCAAATAACGAACCTGCTGCTCACTAGTAAGAAATAGAGCATCAAACCCTGGAAAAGGAGTAAGAGGAGCAGGTGTACGTGCAAAAGGATGCGGTGATGAATGTGGGGGAACAGAAGCATGCTGACAAGGACACGGTAAGGGACACGGTATCGACTCAAGCTCCAAGCTTCTGTGACTCATAACTTCAAATCGAAGCTGAAGCGAATAAAGTAACTCATCCTGTGTATAACCAACAAAATGCGAGGGATGGTAGGGGTCTGAGGTCGGCATAGAATATGGCGGGGACCCTCGGAATGGCTCATCAGTTGGTGAAGAAGTAAAAGAAGCAAAAGGTGCAGACTGTGGGATCTGTGGAAAAGCTGCTGAAACATAGGGATCATGACTAGTCTGCTGACCTGAAGTGTCTTCCCCTGGACGGGGTGCGGGTATGTTTTGCAAGAAATTGATAGGTAAACCAACACGATGGACATCCGACTCCACAGAATAAGAAGGAGCAACATCAGTAGGTGTAGGTGCATGTGGAGAAACAAATGTCCCAATAACAGGAGGATCAATGGTTGCAGGAACTGGATCAGGTATGAGGGGTGCAATGTCAGGTATGCCAAAAGGAATAGGGTCATGGTCAGGTAAAGGCTCAGGATCAGCAGGTGCAACAACGAGCTGATCATCAGGAACAAAATCTGGCTCAAGACCAGGCTAAAGCTCGTGTAGAGGGGATGGTGCAGTTGACATGGCTGTATCGTTATCAGTATCAGTGGCATGGCGTCGTAATCCAACTGCCTGCAAGGCGAAAGACGTCACAGACTCAAAGGAATCTGGGACAGAGTGTAAACTAGTGTCAGGGGAAATCTCGACAACGGGGATCTCAAAAAGTGGGATAGTAACAATGTCCTCGTCTAGCCTTTCATCACCATGGGCGTCAACAATAGAACCATCAACAAGCAAATCAACATCAACATCAATCAAATCGTCAAAAGGCAAATCCTCGAGAGGAATGGCCACTAAAGGAACGGATGCGAGGATCGTTGTCACGACATGCTCACCAGGGATGATCGATGATAAGATGATCATGGACGGGAATGGAAATAGCAAATGGATCCTCGTCTGGAATGCCATCAGTAGTCGGTGTATCATCTCCCAAGTCGGGCAGCGCAAACGGCTGGAAATCGTCATCGTCGTCGGACATCATCTCTGGGTCACTCTTTGTATCTGAAGTAAGGACCTCTGGCTCACTCGCCCCTGAGCCAATAGCCATAGGGTCGTCAGGATCGGGCAATCCACTCTCGGATGATGACATAGTGTCTGTAACAAACAATTACAATATATGCACATATATTAACCACTTTAATTAAGTATGCAAGCAAGGTTAAGGTATCATGGAATCATGTATCCTTTCTAGTCTCCCAGACTAAACCACCTAGTCTCCCAGACTAACCCAACTAGTCTCCCAGACTAAACCCCCTAGTCTCCCAGACTAAACCACCTAGTCTCCCAGACTACCCAACTCGTCTCCCAGACTACCCAGTCTCTTGGACCGAACCACCCAGTCTCTCAGGCTGAACCTCCCAGTCTCTCAGACTAAACCACCCAGTCTCTCAGACTGAACCATCCAGTCTCTCAGACTAAACCACCCAGTCTCTTAGACTGAACCAACAAAGTAACTGTGCATTGTGTTTCTTGTCTTTTTATTTTGTAAAAATGTTTGTTTCCCTGGATCTGGGCGTTTCGTGTATGCAATGAAAACATGTTGTAGAAATATTTTCGTGAGAGCCCCAATGATTGTAGTCTAGACTCGAGAAGGAATCCTAGTTCGCTACAATCGAAGCTCTAATACCATCTGTAACAACCCAGCGTAACCGCACCATGATATTGTTCGCTTTGGCGGCCAGCACGCCCTCGGCGTCCGCCCCTCACGGTTTTCAAAACGCGTCATGATGGTGAAGGTATCCAACCCCTTATAAGGAAGCCTTTGTTCCCTTCATAACCGATATGGGATGTCACAATCCACCCCCCTTAAGGGGTCCAACGTCCTCGCAGGACCTGGCACCACCGGTCCGGCCCTGGCTCTGATACCAAACTGTCATACCCTGACTTTTGCGGAAGCGTGATTTGGTGTGACTTGCTTAATATCACTGCATTCAACCATAACCAACAACTATATGATAAATCCAAGATGTTCATCCATTGATTAAGTTTTGAAACACTACAATAATCACTGTTTTACTCCCACAAAACACAGACTTCTTATTCAGAATACAACACCAACAGCTTTTAAGTGCCATAAGGACTTTTCAAAAGACTCTAATGAAAACTAGGCTTTGAGGCATGCGTCCTATCCAGGATAGGACACACACTCTAAACCATTCGACACCGGATGACACCTTTTATTCCAAACAACACTTGAAACTCCAACGCCTGCCAGATCCATTCTTAATTTCCTGAAATACATGTATTTTGAAAACATCAACAAAAGTTGAGCGAGTTTATGTGATTTGTATGTGTGCATGAATCATCCTTGAAAGCATTGGTAAGTTTGTGTGTATGTATGTATGTAATTGTTTGTAAACTGGTATGAAGCAACAAGGAACAGATCAATTAATGTGTAGCTAATACATTAACATGTGTGAAACGGCGTAGGAAGACTCAAACCTAGCAGATTTGTACCGGGCTTCCGGCTGTAAGACATAGTCACCTCATGGGCCACCCTGGTCCACATGGGCGTGGGCTCGCTACACCCAAATAGATCTATCACTCATGTCCCTCGGTCCTAAAACGAGGATTAATGGTGTTAAGAGTGCGCCTACCCTTTCACATGATCTAAAAGTATTTTCCGTAGCTAACCATACCATTTGTAATTGTTTGTAAGCATTTAGTAACATGTACTTCACCCCAGAAGTTATAAAACAAAACAGTTTAAAGAAAAGGGGGAACATGAACTCACAGTTTTGCGTTCCTTGTATCCAATGTAATTCAAAGCTTCTTCTAGAACGCACGACTACCTACATGCGTACTATGGTCCATTAGACGACCGGGTCGTGCCTTGATTTAGTATTAGTTAGTGTCTTTGAGTTACGTTTCTTTGTGTCATCAGTGTTATTCCAAGTATATAATTATTTGTTAAAACAATAAATATTTTAACTTAAATTATATTTGTTAAATTTTGGAATAATTGTTAAGCAATTATTTTAATTTAATACTTCCCAAGTATTTATACTTGTATATCCTTCCTAAGGATGGAGGTATTTGTATTCGTATTCTTGTATATTTTTGCCATGTATTAGGGTCGTATTGTAATTGTTAAGTATTCTTATACTTAATTTCGTATTAATTTTCCGGAATATTGTCTTTACTAAAAGTTCACCAATATATATTTCCAAAATACATATTGTAATAAATATTACTTAGAAAAATTATTTATAATTTTTCTTTTGGCGAAAATATTCGTATTTTCTCATAAGTTTCAAAAATAATATATTTTCATGCCTAACTTTGAAAATATATATAAACTCATTTTTCATCCAAAAATGATATACTTCATATTTATTTTGAGAAAATATATTCTTCATCCAAAAATATCGTATTTCATGTTTGTTTACGAAATGTACATTTTCTCTCAAAAATAATACATATTCTAATAGTTCCAAGAAAATATATATTTATACTTGCCCAAAAATAATATATTTTCCCTTTGTCAAAATATGATACATTCTTGTAATAATTGTAAAGATCATATTTTCATTTTCTTGGTGTCCAAAATATTATTTACCAAAACATACTTTGTGAATAAATTTCTGGAATATTTTGTAAGTCTTATTCCATAGTTCGCTTTTCACCCATTTTGTGTACAACTTGTATATTTATTCCTTGGAATTTTGGTAATATTTTGGATTGCAATTCTTGGTATTTTGAGGTATTATATTATTTCATGTCCTAAAATAATATAACTAATACACAAAATATACAAATAATCACACACACGGAGACTTCTAAATATATATTTCCTAAATACATACTTAATCACTTTTATTTATGAAAACCAACCTCCAATATTTATATTTTTTTGTAAAAAAAATTTATGGCAAAGTTTATGTAAAAATTCATGGTTTAAAACACACTTGTAAATACTTGTTTAGAAATATTTTTCTAAGTGTTTTGATTTTTAGAAAATTTTGTCATAGTTTCCCCTAAAAATGGAGGTTTCCATGCTTTCAAGCATATCATTTTCTTTTGAAAAAAAATCATCACAATCAATTCACCAACAATAATAATCAACCTTTACTTACCAACTTTGCCAAAATCATGCATATTCTACTACTTCATGAACTTGAATATTTTTAAAAATTTGTAGGATCTTACTAGTGTTATTAGTAAGCCTTGTTATCCTTTATAGTGTGATTAGTTCTTTAAAAACTTCATTTTTAAAGAATATAGATGTTTACAACTTCAAATCACGTTTTCTAAAAATGTTTCTTTATGAAATCTTCTTGTTACACAAGTGTTTCTACACTTGTTTTACCATCGAAAACAAGGTTTGCTTATGTAAGAACCAAGATTATATGAAACTTATATTTTTAACTTGGTTTCTTTGAAAAACCACCCATGAATCTTTAGATCTCTATGATTAACAACTTACCTGATCATTATTTTATAAGAAAACAATAAATTCTTTCAAGTTCATGCTTTATGTTAGGATGATATATCATCCTACAACATTTCTATTTTCTCATCTTGCTAGATTATGTTTTTAATCATGATCTAGCAAGATTATATGTTGATCTATATCATATATATGAACAAACAACAATCAACAAGCAAATCAACACATAAACACATGATTCCTTCATGATTTCTTATAACTTTAAGCTTATGTTCATGTTTCATCTTCTTGTTCCTTAGTGTTCTTTATGATAATCATCTTGTATCATCTTTTAACCACTTAAAATAGATGTAAAATGAAGAGTAGAAGATCTTAATACTAGCTCTAGGCTAGGGATGATCAAGTGAAGAAATGAAGTGGATAAAAGCAAACGGTGAAGGTCCTTCAACTTCCGAAAGCTCCAAGCTTCCTTACTATGCTTCTAACACCTTTGGATATGTATGAAATGGTTGGAAGAAGATTGGATGATGGTGGTGATGGGGTGGTGGCTCACGGTCGTGAATGGGGGAGGAGGGAAGGATAGTTTTGTGTGTTATGTTGATGAGAATGGAGAGTTATGAGAACTAGTGGTCTTACTTATAATCTTCCACCATTATATAAACCAATGTATAATATGCTTCAAAAGTAAGAACACGATCTAGTATTATAATTAAATAAAATCACAAGTGAGCCACCGTGTTGGGGCCATAGGTGTGTGGGGGGGGGGGGTATAGGTTAGGGGTTAACTAGTTAGTTTGTAAAATAGTTAGAAATCAAGTGTATAGTTAGTGATTTAGTTACGAGATATTTATATAGTGTGTTATGATGTTCGGGGACCATAACTAGCTTGGAAATGTTAAAACAGTGCTTCTAGTGAAAATTTGGTGTTTCGGGTAATGTCCGGTTGTTCGGTTGGTTGCTGGTTCGTTAAGGTGCTAAACTTCGTAGTTTAGTGTGCTTCACCTTTTGTGACAGTTTTGATTCCCGACACTTAGGAAAGTATTCAGGACCATCTAACCTTATTTTTGCATGATATTAATGTGTTTAAATGCTGAATTTGCTGATTTTCGGTAGAATTCTGCAGTTTGTGTGAGTTTTAGGCACTTTTCGGCACTTAAACTATCTCTAGGAAGGCAGTTTTATGATCCTTACTTTCCTACACACTATACTAGTGTAAGACTTGGTTTCTGGCTCATTCTGTATCTTAATACAATGTCTATCTATCTACTGAATTCTGTCAGCATTTTTCTGATTTGTCTGATAACTGTGCTATCTTTGTTTGGTGCACCAAATGACTCAATAAGGTTTGCATGCAGAGATGTTATGTCATTTGCAATATATGATGCACACGTATGTATGGTAACAGTAATCAGAAAGCAATTCAAGTCATAAATTGTAAATCAGCACAATCATTAATCATTAATTATTGTCTAATTAATTGTACGGATGCACGCAAATTTGACAGTTGCCTCAAATATGATGAACACTTGAATAAGAGTGTTAAATGGAAGAACATTGATGTTGTGATGCAAGTTCTTGATGTAGTTCATGAACACTAGACATAAGGGCGTGATATTGATGTTAAAATTTGATTAAAAAGTTAATCATAAACTTGATAAAAGAAGTATACAAATCATGCCCGCAAGGTGTTTGTTAAAATGCCCGAATGATTGTAGATATGATGAAATTATGAAAGAAATGCGTAATTGCCTAATTTGATTAATTGCGTGTGATGTGGGATAATACGGGTTCTACTCATTATGTTGATTTAACTTAATTATGCTTATTATATGATTAAAGGTAGTTGACTTTTAAAAGTCAAACTAACCAATGATGAAGTCGAATAGTAGTTTCGTCATAAAATCCGTAAGATGGAATAGTCATAAGTAATGATGACTAATCTAACCTTCTTATGAATTATGATGATAGTTTGACGCTTGACAAGCTAGGTGAAGCTTGGGAAGGAAGCGGGTCAAACAAATCAAGCATGAAGGAAAAGCGTATTAGGATGCAAGGTAAGTAAAGCTTACGCCCCTTTTTATTTACAAAAATACTACTTGTGAGTATTGAATATGAGTTATAATAAGTAATTGAAACATGATGTTCCGGCACGATATAATGCGAGTCGGAAAAAGTGAGAATGGTAAGAAACCATATATTATGGTAAAAAGGGTAAAAATGGTAAACTAGTCGTGTGATAACGAACAAATAAGAAATTTTGAAACATTACGTTATGGTGTGAACCATGACGGGTAAAAGTAGTTAAATAGTAATCCGGACACGAGTTGACAGATAGATAAAAAAAGATTTGAAAAGACACCACATGGCATAAGTCATAATGAGTCAAACAATTTAAGAAACGTCTTTTAAGCAATAAGAACTCACGGTGTAAACTAGAATAGGTTCAAGGGGTGAGATGGTATCTAAATACCATCTTATGATGATAAATAGTCATTTAGACTAAACGGGTTAAATGGTTTTGTTAACGCCATTTGACAATAATACTGATGATCGCTTGTTGATTTTTGTGATCACGGGGGAGTAATATATGGTCCGCGTTGCTATTAATTGGTAACTAATAGTGAAAGGTGTGTTAAACGGGTCAATGCTATGACTCGATCAAGGGGCAAGGTCCCAAAAACCCTGTACAGGTGTTCAGGACCATACCACAACTTCACCAATAATTAACCTCTTTCGAAGAACCTTGCGCGACAGCGCACTGGTTCCAAGAAAAAAAATAGTCTAAAAGAAAGAAATCTCCAACATCCGCGCGCCAAGAAAGATGAAACATATTCTTGCGCAAGCTCTCATGCAACAGTTAGGATAAGGTCCTAACAAAACCTCCGCATAAATACCATCCAGACTTGGATAAAAGTAACTTTTATGTTACAACAAAATTAGCATGAAGTAAAGCCACATGGGATTACAGCTGTAAGCCTTCTAGAAGTCTTTTTCATGCATCACCATTCGGTTATAACTTAATGGCCACGTGGCATCATCTTATGCACCTTTTAAAGTCACGATGATGGTACCAAATTGAAGGAAGGTCCAAACTTGCCCACTTTCCACGTGGCATCACCCTAGCCGTTGATCATGACCACGATCCGTGTGCACACACACCCGTTAGTGATTAACGACGGGGGAAATAACCGCTTACGGAAAAGCACTTTCCGTTAAGTTCTCTATCAACAGACTTTCCCGTGAAGAATCCTTATCAACCAGTTTCAAACCTTTAAAATAGTCCATATCAACAGAAGTGAAAACAAACACGCAGACACGCTAAGCAAATTGGTTGCTACAAGCTTCAGACACCTCACGAAGGAAGTTCGCAACGAGGTATTATCTAACCCATCTGTTCCTTTAAGACAAGTGAACATCATAGGGGTCGGGAATCCATCTTGGATGTCTCCAATCATCACGTACTTGCAACACGGGATCCTTCCAGAAGGAAATGCGGAAGCCAGAAAAATTCAGCATAAAGCGTTGAACGACGAAATGGCGGATGGTATCTTATACCGCAAATCATTCATGGGTCCACTTTTATGACGCGTAGATAAGACCGATGCACAATATTTAGTCCGCGAGATTCATGAAGGGTTATGTGGGATCCATGCATGCCCACGCATGGTGGTTGCAAAGATCATGAATGCAGGCTATTATTGGCCAGGTATGCACGTAGATGCAGTAGAATTACTGCGCAAATGCGCGGCATGTCAGCGCCACGCCCCAAAGACGCTCTGCCCAAAGAATCCTCTGGTACCGGTCACGTCAGCTTGGCCTTTTCAACAATGGGGCATCGACCTCATCGGTCCCTTCCCCGATGGGCCCGGCACAGTCAAGTTCATAATAGTAGCAGTAGACTACTTTACCAAATGGGTAGAAGCAAAGGCTCTCGCATCAACTACAACAATGGTGATTCGCAAGTTCATCTGGGAGCACATTATCTGCCGATTTGGATTACCACTACGCATTATCTCTGATAACGAAACAAACTTCGCGTCAGAAGACCTACAAAAATGGTTCAAAGAAATGAACATTGAACACAGCTTTGCCTCTGTGGCGCACCCGCAAGAGAATGGGAAAGTTGAGAGCGTGAACAAGCAAATAGTGGATGGCATCAAGGCAAGGCTGGGGACCGCACGGAGGGGGTGGGTGGACGAGCTCCCATGCATTTTATGGGCACACCGCACAATGCCCAAAACCAGTACAGGAGAAACTCCATTCAGTCTGGTTTATAGCTCAGAAGCGGTAATCCCAGCAGAAATTGGGCTTCCCTCACCACGAATGTTAACAATGGAAAAACAAGATAACGAACGAGAACGCAGGATTGACCTGGACCTCCTTGAAGAAAGGCGCGAGAACGCAGCCATTGCAGAAGCCAGGTACAAATCAAAGTTAGAAAAATATTATAATGCTCGCATACGAGTATGCACCTTTGTTCCCGGTGATTTTGTACTTCGAGACAATGAAGCCTCCAACGCCGAGAAACCAGGAAAACTTGCGCCAAAATGGGAAGGCCCATATATCATTAATGAAGTCTTAGGCAAAGGCCCATACACTCTCAAGCGACTCGACAGAACGACAGTCCTACGCACTTGGAATGCGCAACAGTTGCGCAGATGTTATATGTAGCAGGCCTACTCATCTGACACAAACAGTCCATACTTGCGCACAACAAAATAATTATTCTAATTATTTACTTTGTATTAACTGGCCCTCGCGCCTTATCTAATCAAATACAAAGTTCCTATTACTTTTTGTTGTTTATTACAAAATGCATGTAATTCCTTTTGGTAAGCGCGAAAACACCATGGTAACATATAACAAGCCTCATGAACAGTCCACGGATATGAATCCTATCTAGACTAACGTTTACACATGAGCTTCCTACCATCTTTATTTACTTTACCTAGACAAAGTAATTATACACATGCAAGACATTGTAATTCAAACACACCTTATATTTAATCACTTGTGTGACACCTGTGTCACTTCAACCATCAAAAAAATACCAAGCCAATTAAATATTGTATTTCATACTTGGGATTTGTAAAAATATGTGTATCGTTTGCACATATCAATTCTTGTTCGATTTCAAGCTTTAAATCACTTTCTGGAGGGTTATATGCGCAATGATACGTAAATATAACTAGTTTAATGCAAAGAACACTCTGGAATAGTGAAATAGGCTTAACATACCTTAAATAACCTCCACATAACTTAGAAATAAGTTTTGTATGGTTTGGTGTGTTGAAATCAAGTTTGTTCGATCATAGGGACTAATTGTGTCAAACTGCAAAACTATTCTGATTTGTATAGTAACGAACATTCCAGAACTTGATCATAAGTTAAACATACCCTAAATATCCTTTACATAGCTTAGAAATAGGCTTTGAGGGGTTTGGTGTGCTAAAATAAACTTTATGCTCATTCAGGGACTAAAAGCGTCAAAAAGTGCATAAGTTTGCATTTTCGCGCATATCTTACGTTCTGCATACATCCGGACATCCAAAAATTTATGTAAGCATTAAAATATTATATTTTAGTGTTTGGCATGATAAAATTTCATTCGTCTCTTGATTTGGATCGTTTTTGCGTTCGTTACGACTTCTGTCGTAATTAACCGAATAACGCAACCGTACGGACAAACGAACTGACATCCGAGATATTTTTGAGCATGTTTTGAGTTCCCTATACGTTAACATCATTTTAGAGCCTTAAAATGAGGTTAACGGGGCTTAAACGTGTCAAAAACACCTCAAATTGCATGTTTATCAAGTTCAGGGACCATTTTGGTATTTTTGAATAGCTTGCCCACACGGGCAGCGTAAGGTAAGCATATTCTTTACGTGGGCCGCCTGAACTTCCCAGTTTAGCAGAAAGTTGCAAACAGCTTGATCCAGCTGTTCCTATATGTTGCAAATAGTTTTTGAGCATTCTATGGGCTGGTTTTAAGGTCCCCTAGTATTGAAATACAATGGGCACACATGGAGGGTTGAGATTCAAGCTCAGTTTACGAGGAACTATCTTAACGGTGGACCGAAATCTATAAATGCCCACACTTCCATTCCTTGCAATTCACACAAATCTGATCTAAGTTGAAGCCCTTGCTTCATACCTGAGCTATTTGGATCAAGATTTACTTGCGGGGACCCTTTGTAAGTATTCCTTCATTCTTTTTATTCGTTTTATTCGTTTTTTCGCTTAAAAGTTAAACTGCGTTTGACTTTCTGCATTAACCAGTTTATGGTCAATGCGAAGTTCGTTTAAACTTCATAACGTGAGCGTAATCACGATGGTTATAGTCCCTAGTGACTATACCTACTGATTACCACGTTATCTAGGCTCAGTGACGAGTCGTAGTTTCGGCCAAAATGCGTATTCTCACGTATTATGGTCATACGGAATAACGTGCTGGGGTAGGCATACCGACTGTAAGAGGCGGTATTTAACTTTGGTGTGTACCATAATCATTATAGCACTGAAAATGACGACTCTTATCTCTGGTTCCCAATTGTATGACAAGTATTGTAAATCTGGTGACAAGATAAAATCCTAAGAAATATTAAATGATTAACTACGAGTTTCTCTACATATAAAACTCTTTTAGAAAAACTGTTTCCAAAACGAGTCAGTTAATTGTATTTACTAGCGAAAGCTGACGTATTTTCAAAAGATTGAACTGCAAGTACCGAACCTTGATATTAGGCTGGGAATCTGGGTCGGCTATGATAAAGACTATGGAATTTGCAACTCCTCAGCTTAAGGCCTATGATGTCTAAACCACTTTTTATTAGATCCCGCCTGTTGGCTTGTACTTGACACTTGTATAAATTATATATATAGGGTAAGGTTCATGCGAGAACCACCTTTATTGCGAGAACCGCGAGAACCAATGTGAACACAACCTAAAATAGCTAAAAAAACCTACCCCCCCCCCCAACTAAATGCTAAAAACTAAAACCCCCAAAAAACCTAAAAAAAACCTAACCCCCCACCCCACCCCACAAGCTAAAATGCTAAAAACTAAACCCCCAAAAAACCTAAAAAAATCTAAAAAAATAAAAATAAAAAAAATCTAATTTTTTTTTTAATATTTTGTATGTTAAAATCGCTAATTTTAGTAGCAAATTTTTTTTTTAAAATTTTTTTTGCTACTAAAAGTAGCGATTTTTTTATAAAAAATATTAATTTTTTTTTTTGTGTGTTTAGCTATTTTTAGGCATTTTTGGTGGTGTTCACATTGGTTCTCGCGGTTCTCGCAATAAAGGGTGGTTCCTAACGGATCTTTGTCCTATATATATATATATATATATATATATATATATATTCAAGCTTTCATTAAATGAATATTTTTACTCAACACTTCCGCTGCATATAACTTGTGATACTGTTATCCAATCGTCACGCTTAAACCCTACCCATCCGGGCTCACTGGAAACCAGGGTGTGACATGGATACTATTGACGCTTTAGTCAAGACTTCTCAAAGATTGCAGTTCCGCTAACCAAGTTTAGGTGTAAATTGGTTAAGTTTGAATGGGGACCCAATCAAGAAGAAGCCTTTACAACATTGAAGCAAAAGTTAACAAATGCACTAATACTTGTGTTGCTAGAGGGAACTGAAGATTTTGTAGTCTTTTGTGATGCTTCTAGATTAAGATTTGGATACATGTTGATGCAACACAAGAAGGTGATTGATTGCTTACGCATCTAGACAACTGAAGAAACATGAAGAAAACTTAAACTATACAACTCATGATTTAGAGTTAGGAGCGATAATTTTGCCCTTAAAATTTAGAGACATTATTTGTATGGTAGTATGTTTACCATCTTTACAGACCATAAGAGCTTAAGGTATAGTTTTGGGCAAAAAGAATTGAATATGAGACAAAGAAGATGGATGGAGATTTTAAGTGACTAGGACTGTGATATCCAATATCACGAAGGTAAAGCTAATGTAGTAGCCGATGCTTTAAGTAGTAAGTATCATGAGAAGCCAAAACGGGTATGTGCTCTCAGATTAAATCTGCAGATATATTTAATGGAACAATTGAAGAATACCTAAGAAATAGCAATCAAGGATGATGTTGAAGGAATAAAAGGAATAATAAAAGAATTAGAAAAAAAAACTGATGGAATTAGGAAATTCCATAATAAAAGAATTTGTGTACCTATCCAAGGAAACCTACGAGAAAGGATTCTAGAAGAATCTCATAAGTCTAAGGGGGTGTTTGTTTTTGTGAAAAGCACATCATGACTTCTTATGTCTGCCCCATGCAGACCACGCGCAGACATTTGAGTCTGCAATGTGTTTGTTTTTTGGAAGTGATTTCATTAAAAAAGGTCTTCTAGACCTCTTCCTCATGTAGATCTGGACTCACATCTTCAAGGCTCGTCAAGGCTCTTCAAGGCTCTCCTCTTTCAAAACACAATCTCAAAACCCCAGCATCCTTCTCCCAGCCGACACCTCCACCTCCTCCGCCACCACCATATCTCCGTCACCTCGACCTCCTCCGCCACCTGCTGCCATCGCCGTCGACCCCTGTTGCCATCGTCGACCCCTGTTCATCATCGACCCCTGCTGCCATCGTCGACCTCTGCTGTTCATCGTCGACCACTGCTACTCGTTGTCAGCCGTTGCTGTCATCGTTGGCCCCTGCTGTTCTTCACAATCAAGAGAAGAATCAATCGCGGATGAACCTTCAATCACTCGCTAGTTGTTTGAGGTATTAACACTTCGTTTTGCTAAAATTCATATTGTTTTGTGATTGTTTCGCGAATATGTGGTGAATTTTAGTCCAATCTGATGCAATCAGTAATGTGAGCATGAGATTTTAGCTGCTTAATGTGATTAATTTGTAGAATCGAATACTGTTGCACTGCTAGGGTTTAAGACTGATATGTTATTTAGTTGAATCAGTTCAACATTGATGCAAATGAATTGTGAATGCAATCATGTTATTTTACTTGTTTGCAGCTTAATTGATTTGATCTTATGTGAAACAACTTGAAGCTGATCAATGATAATGTGTTTATGTTACTATTGTATGGCTAGGGTTTAGAACTGACAAGTTATGTGATTCGAGATTGATACAGAAAAAATAAACGGTCTTCATCTTGCAAACTGCAGAGGTTTGGTCCACCTCTTCTGCTACAGCTGTCTGCAGATGTGGTCCGTAGTAGTTTTACCTCTGAAAAAACAAACAACACCTAAGTATATGATGCATCCTGGTAGTGACAAGATGTATCAAGATTTAAGGAGTAATTTTTGGTGGATAGGAATGAAAAAGGATATAGCTAGCTATGTTTTTAAGTGTCTGACTTGTTCACAAGTTAAAGCTGAACATCAGAAACCTTCAGGTTTACTTCAGAAATTAGAAATGCTAGTATAGAAATGGGAATTAATAACAACGGATTTTGTTACCAAATTACACAAAACAAGAAAAGGTAACGACCCAATCTGGGTGATTATGGATCGACTAACCAAGTCAGCTCATTTTCTACCCATGAAGGAAACCTTTAGTATGGAAAGATTAGCTAAGCTATATGTAGATGAGATAGTTTCATTACATGGAATTCCATTATCCAGTGTGTTTGATAGAGATAGTCATTTCACTTCTCACTTTTGGAAAAGTTTCCAAAAAGCTATGGGAACACGATTAAACTTAAGTACAACTTATCACCCACAAACAGATGGAAAGAGAGAACATACAATCCAAACCTTAGAAGACATGCTAAGGGCATGTGTAATAGATTTTGGAGGAAGTTGGGACGATCACTTACCATTAATAGAATTTTCCTGTAATAATAGTTATCATACAAGCATTAATGCTGCCCCATTTGAAGCACTTTATGGATGAAAGTGCCGAACTCTAGGATGTTGGGTAGAAATAGGAGAAAGCCAATTATCAGGTCCCGAGATTGTGCAAGAAACCACTGATAAGATAATTCAAATTAAGGAAAGATTGAAAACAACACGGGATCGACAAAAGAGCTATGCCGACCATCGACGTAAACCGTTGGAATTTCAAGTTGGAGATAATGTGCTATTAAAAGTTTCTCCTTGGAAAGGAGTAGTCCGATTCGGTAAGAAAGGAAAGCTATGCCCCAGGTATGTCGGACCATTTAAAGTCATCCAGCGAATAGGACTAGTCGCTTATCAGCTACAACTACCAAAAGAAATGGCAGGTGTACATTATGTATTTCATGTATGTAATCTAAAGAAATGTGTAACACCTTGAAAACGGGTTTGATAGTCAAACCACGTTAATAATAATGAACGAGTGAAATACCGTTAGTGGTAAAAAATTAACCCGGTAAATATTAGGATTTAAATAAATAATCATAGTATTAATTAAAAAGAAAAATAAACGTTTTGAGAAAACAAAGTTTATAAGGAGCCCGAGTTAACAGGACTTAAAATAAAACGGGTTATAACTCCCCAAACCCACTAAGTTAACTAGGAATAATTAACCTAGTTAGTAAAGTATAATTAAGTGATAAACAATGAGTTGTAGCTTCATTTGATCAAAACTAAACTTGGGGGGACCAAAGTTGTAACAAAGGAAACTTATGTTTTATAAAACAAAAAATTATCACACACAACACACACATGGTGTGTGTGGATCGTTCATCAGAGAAAAAAAAAAAGGGGTATACCCTAGTTCATCAAACATCTTCAAAATTGAAGGGAAATTGGAGCTCAAATTCTTGAATAAACATGAACTAACGATCACCCAAGCCAGGGGATTGTAAGGTATGTTGAATTTTTGATGTTGATGAAGTTATGAAATTTGATTTACATTGCCATATTTCGATTTATGTATGAATCGTAGAGGATATGGCCGAATTAGTGAAGCATGATTTGTCACACCCCAACCAATGGCGGAATCATCGGAGTGGGACTAGTTCGAGATTGCAAGAGACTTCATAACACTATTTGTGACAATATTTAATTCAACCATTTTCATTCATAATCAAAATTGTCAAATATTACAAGAAATTCAAATAACAACCTTGTTCATAACATAAACATAACAAAATTGATACAACACTTTAAACCTAAACGTCTAAGTGAGTATCTAGGCATCATTGCTAGTCTGTTTCATAGCATCATCAATCATCAACCTGTAACATGTTTAAAATACAATTCAATGCAAAAGCAAAGGCGAGTATACACGTTTAAGAATAAGTATAAGTATAAGTTTAAAAGTTTAAAAACGAATCCACATGGCAACTAGTTTATATAAGAGCATCATGCAAGGCATGCGATATTTCTAGTCAACCCTCTGTTTATGCAAAAATGATATAATTCAACATGACCTCTCGTTCACGGGTGGTGCGTTACTCCTATAGCGCTATACATGTCAAATGGAGGCTAGTAAAAGCTAATGACTATTGTATCACATAAGAATCACCCAAGTATAAGCATCAAACATAACAACATAGCATTCATGTATAAGAATTGTTTTCGTGCATTTGCATAAAGAATAAGTTTAAGTGTGGTTTTATAATTTAACATGTTACACCCCAAAAGTGGTAAACATTAAAAAGGGGGTTTGGGAGTATACTCACGGTTTTGCAAGTCTTCTACTTGAGATTCCGCGAGTGAGTTGTTGTTGGAGGTAGGAACACTGAGTCCTTCTACGCGAAGAAACAAAGTGTACGAGTATTGGGAATAATACGGTGGAATGAAGATTCGGAGTTTGAAAACACAAAAATATAACATATGAAAGTAACCATCTTTTAACACATAACACTTGTTTGACACTATGAAACCTCAAGGGTTATTATGTTTTCATGAGTAGGACACCTATTAGAATCAAAACAAGGCTTAGGTCTTAGATGATGTTAGTCAAATACTTTGACGAATGGACACAAATTCACCATCAAAGGTTTGATTTTTGGATAGTATATGTAAGTATTATATAGGTTAAGTATGATACATCATTAAGTCCAATTATTTCAAGCATGAGGTAGAAGATTAAATCTTCATTTAGTTACCTCTAAGTTTCATGGAAATCATGTAGGAAGTAGGAAGAGAAGTCTTCCATTTAGGTACCTCTAAGTGTTCACCACTACACTTGATGTAAAAACATACAAGGAGGGTCATGAACTAAAAGTAATACAAGAATATAAACAACTAATATATAAGAAATCATCAAGCAAATGTGGGGATTTTATGTAGGACAACCCAAGTTAGTCCTTAGTCACACCTACATCAAGTCTTGGACTTAAACATTGCTTGTGGCTTAAAAACCCTAAGCAAAACATAATGTATATGTGGTTTAATCCACTGATTTTGAATGTCTCAACCTTGAATTAAGCCTAACTAACCATAGAAGTGGTTATAAGCATAAGGACATAGGTTTGAGATGAGTTTGACTCAAGTTTGAACAAGTTAAGTAAAGTTTGATTAAAAATAGAAATGAACAGTGAACTTTGGAGCCTTTTTGGCGACGTTCCAGGGACTTATTTACTGTGAAAAACCCATGGAATCGAAGCTAAGGTCAATCCAAGCACTTAGGAAAAAGAATGAGGTAAATCAGACAAGAAACGAGTGAGTTATGCTCACTTTAGTGAAGGAGGACGCTTCTGTCCGAACTTGTGTTTGCAGCTGCGATTTGGATGATTTTGAGAGTGATTTGGAGGATTTGTAAAGTGCAAGATGCTTGGAGAAGCTTGGTATTCATAAGGATTGAAGGTGGTTAGAGCTGGGTGAGTTGTTAATGCAATAAACACCAAATAACAACCAACTAACTCACAAATGGGCCACCTTGGTCCACATGGGCGTGGGCTCGCTACACCCAAATAGATCTATCACTCATGTCCCTCGGTCTTAAAACGAGGATTAATGGTCTTAAGAGTGCGCCTACCCTTTTCACATGATCTAAAAGTATTTTCCTTAGCTAACCATACCATTTGTAATTGTTTGTAAGCATTTAGTAACATGTACTTCACCCCCGAAGTTATAAAACAAAATAGTTTAAAGAAAACGGGGAACATGAACTCACAATTTTGCGTTCCTTGTATCCAATGTAATGCGTACTATGGTCCATTAGACGACCGGGTCATGCCTTGATTTAGTAATAGTTAGTGTCTTTGAGTTACGTTTCTTTGTGTCATCAGTGTTATTCCAAGTATATAATTATTTGTTAAAATAATAATTATTTTAACTTAAATTATATTTGTTAAATTTTGGAATAATTGTTAAGCAATTATTTTAATTTAATACTTCCCAAGTATTTATACTTGTATATCCTTCCTAAGGATGGGGGTATTTGTATTCGTATTCTTGTATATTTTTGTCATGTATTAGGGTCGTATTCCGGTGTGTATTTATACGTACGAGAATACATATTCTTGTAATTGTTAAGTATTCTTATACTTTATTTCGTATTAATTTTCCGGAATATTGTCTTTACTAAAAGTTCACCAATATATATTTCCAAAATATATATTGTAATAAATATTACTTAGAAAAATTATTTATAATTTTTCTTTTGGCGAAAATATTCGTATTTTCTCATAAGTTTCAAAAATAATATATTTTCATGCCTAACTTTGAAAATATATATAAATTCATTTTTCATCCAAAAATGATATACTTCATATTTATTTTGAGAAAATATATTCTTCATCCAAAAATATCGTATTTCATGTTTGTTTACGAAATGTACATTTTCTCCCAAAAATAATACATCCTCTAATAATTCCCAGAAAATATATATTTATACTTGCCCAAAAATAATATATTTCCCTTTGTCAAAATATGATACATTCTTGTAATAATTGTAAAGATCATATTTTCATTTTCTTGGTGTCCAAAATATTATTTACCAAAACATACTTTGTGAATAAATTTCCGGAATATTTTGTAAGTCTTATTCCATAGTTCAGTTTTCACCCATTTTGTGTACAACTTGTATATTTATTCCTTGGAATTTTGGTAATATTTTGGATTGTAATTCTTGGTATTTTGAGGTATTGTATTATTTCATGTCCTAAAATAATATAACTAATACACAAAATATACAAATAATCACACACATGGAGACTTCTAAATATATATTTCCTAAATACATACTTAATCACTTTTATTTATGAAAACCAACCTCCAATATTTGTTTTTTTTTTTTGTAACAAAAAATTATGGCAAAGTTTATGTAAAAATTCATGGTTTAAAACACACTTGTAAATACTTGTTTAGAAATATTTTTCTAAGTGTTTAGATTTTTAGAAAATTTTGCCATAGTTTCCCCTAAAAATGGAGGTTTCCATGCTTTCAAGCATATCATTTTCTTTTGTAAAAAAATCATCACAATCAATTCACCAACAATAATAATCAACCTTTACTTACCAACTTTGCCAAAATCATGCATATACTACTACATCATGAACTTGAATATTTGTAAAAATTTGTAGGATCTTACTAGTGTTATTAGTAAGCCTTGTTATCCTTTAAAGTGTGATTAGTTCTTTAAAAACTTCATTTTTAAAGAATATAGATGTTACAACTTCAAATCATGTTTTCTAAAAATGTTTCTTTATGAAATCTTCTTGTAACACAAGTGTTTCTACACTTGTTTTACCATCGAAAAGAAGGTTTGCTTATGTAAGAACCAAGATTACACAAGTGTTTCTACACTTGATATATCATCCTACAACATTTCTATTTTCTCATCTTGCTAGATTATGTTTTTAATCATGATCTAGCAAGATTCTATGATGATTTATATCATATATATGAACAAACAACAATCAACAAGCAAATCAACACATAAACACATGATTCCTTCATGATTTCTTATAACTTTAAGCTTATGTTCATGTTTCATCTTCTTGTTCCTTAGTGTTCTTTATGATAATCATCTTGTATCATCTTTTAACCACTTAAAATAGATGTAAAATGAAGAGTAGAAGATCTTACTACTAGCTCAAGGCTAGGGATGATCAAGTGAAGAAATGAAGTGGATAAAAGCAAACGGTGAAGGTCCTTCAACTTTCGAAAGCTCCAAGCTTCCTTACTATGCTTCTAACACCTTTGGATATGTATGAAATGGTTGGAAGAAGATTGGATGATGGTGGTGAAGGGGTGGTGGCTCACAGCCGTGAATGGAGGAGCAGGGAAGGATAGTTTTGTGTGTTATGTTGATGAGAATGGAGAGTTATGAGAACTAGTGGTCTTACTTATAATCTTCCACCATTATATAAACCAATGTATAATATGCTTCAAAAGTAAGAACAAGATCTAGTATTATAATTAAATAAAATCACAAGCGAGCCACCATGTTGGGGCCGTAGGTGGGGGGGGGGGGTATAGGTTAGGGGTTAATTAGTTAGTTTGTAAAAAAGTTAGAAATCAAGTGTATAGTTGGTAATTTAGTTACTAGATATTTATATAGGGTGTTATGATGTTCGGAGACCATAACTAGCTTGGAAATGTTAAAATAGTGCTTCTAGTGAAAATTTGGTGTTTCGGGTAATGTCCGGTTGTTCGGTTGGTTGCTGGTTCGTTAAGGTGCTAAACTTCACAGTTTAGTGTGCTTTATGTCACCTTTTGTGACAGTTTTAATTCCCGACACTTAGGAAAGTATTCAGGACCATCTAACCTTATTTCTGCATGATATTAATGTGTTTAAATGCTGAATTTGCTGATTTTCTGCAGAATTCTGTAGTTTGTGTGAGTTTTAGGCACTTTTCGGCACTTAAACTATCTCTAGGAATGCAGTTTTATGATCCTTACTTTCCTACACACTATACTAGTGTAAGACTTGGTTTCTGGCTCATTCTGTATCTTAATACAATGTCTGTCTATCCACTGAATTCTGTCAGCATTTTTCTGATTTGTCTGATAACTGTGCTATCTTTGTTTGGTGCACCAAATGACTCAATAAGGTTTGCATGCAGAGATGTTATGTCATTTGCAATATATAATGCACACGTATGTATGGTAACAGTAATCAGAAAGCAATTCAAGTCATAAATTGTAAATCAGCACAGTCATTAATCATTAATTATTGTCTAATTAATTGTACGGATGCATGCAAATTTAACAGTTGTCACATTCTCCCCCTGTTAAGAAAAATTTTCGTCCTCGAAATTTATACTACCTTAACTCCTTAGGGTTACATTATGCGTATGTGGATATGAATAATACTATCACAAAACCGAATTCAAGACTTATTCGAAACAGGTGCATCCAATGATATATTACAACAATCAGAACCCAGTAGTTTAAAAGGTATGTGTTTCAGAATTATATGTCAAAAGACACGTGGCGTATAGATGTATAATCTAGTGTAACTTAGTTAATAGGGGTTCAGCCAAAGAGTTTTAACCAATAGAATTTCAAACAATCGATCACAATATGCTAATGAGTTTTCAGAAACAATAGCATCCGCTATATGAACTCAAAATCAACAACTCGAATATGATAGTAACATGAAAAGGATCTGTCAACTTTCAAATAAATAAATGGTTAAGATGAGTGTGTTGACATTCTTGAATTGTGAAAATACACCGAATGAAATACAATCAAAAGTGGTGTGTTGTTGTCTCAATATGTAGTTGCATTAAGAATGTTTAAATGGCAGGTCAAACAAAAGTATGTGTAGTTTTGAGTGAGACGGTTGATCATGATTAGCACAAACTACAAGTTGTACCGACACCACAAGGTGTCATAATGACATAATTCAATAATAGTGGTGACCGAACAAGTTCACCTTTTGTGACAGTTTTGATTCCCGACACTTAGGAAAGTATTCAGGACCATCTAACCTTATTTCTGCATGATATTAATGTGTTTAAATGCTGAATTTGCTGATTTTCTGCAGAATTCTGTTTGTGTGAGTTTTAGGCACTTTCTGGCACTTAAACTATCTCTAGGAAGGCAGTTTTATGATCCTTACTTTCCTACACACTATACTAGTGTAAGACTTGGTTTCTGGCTCATTCTGTATCTTAATACAATGTCTATCTATCTACTGAATTCTGTCAGCATTTTTCTGATTTGTCTGATAACTGTGCTATCTTTGTTTGGTGCACCAAATGACTCAATAAGGTTTGCATGCAGAGATGTTATGTCATTTGCAATATATGATGCACACGTATGTATGGTAACAATAATCAGAAAGCAATTCAAGTCATAAATTGTAAATCAGCACAATCATTAATCATTAATTATTGTCTAATTAATTGTACGGATGCACACAAATTTGACAGTTGTCTCAAATATGATGAACACTTGAATAAGAGTGTTAAATGGATGAACATTGATGTTGTGATGCAAGTTCTTGATGTAGTTCATGAACACTAGACATAAGGGCATGATATTGATGTTAAAATTTGATTAAAAAGTTAATCATAAACATGATAAAAGAAGTATACAAATCATGCCCGCAAGGTGTTTGTTAAAATGCCCGAATGATTGTAGATATGATGACATTATGAAAGAAACGCGTAATTGCCTAATTTGATTAATTGCGTGTGATGTGGGATAATACGGGTTTTAATCATTATGTTGATTTAACTTAATTATGCATATTATATGATTTAAGGTAGTTGACTTTTAAAAGTCAAACTAACCAATGATGAAGTCGAATAGTAGTTTCGTCATAAAATCCGTAAGATGGAATAGTCATAAGTAATGATGACTAATCTAACCGTCTTATGAATTATGATGATAGTTTGACGCTTGACAAGCTAGGTGAAGCTTGGGAAGGAAGCGGGTCAAACAAATCAAGCATGAAGGAAAAGCGTATTAGGATGCAAGGTAAGTAAAGCTTACGCCCCTTTTTATTTACAAAAATACTACTTGTGAGTATTGAATATGAGTTATAATAAGTAATTGAAACATGATGTTCCAGCACGATATAATGCGAGTCGGAAAAAGTGAGAATGGTAAGAAACCATATATTATGGTAAAAAGGGTAAAAATGGTAAACGTCTTTTACGTTATGGGTGAGATGGTATCTAAATACCATCTTATGATGATAAATAGTCATTTAGACTAAACGGGTTAAATGGTTTTATTAACGCCATTTGACAATAATACTGATGATCGCTTGTTGAGTTTTGTGATCACGGGGGAGTAATATATGGTCCGCGTTGCTATTAATTGGTAACTAATAGTGAAAGGTATGTTAAACGGGTCAATGCTATGACTCGATCAAGGGGCAAGGTCCCAAAAACCCTGTACAGGTGTTCAGGACCATACCACAACTTCACCAATAATTAACCTCTTTCGAAGAACCTTGCGCGACAGCGCACTGGTTCCAAAAAAAAAATAGTCTAAAAGAAAGAAATCTCCAACATCCGCGCGCCAAGAAAGATGAAACATATTCTTGCACAAGCTCTCATGCAACAGTTAGGATAAGGTCCTAACAAAACCTCTACATAAATACCATCCAGACTTGGATAAAAGTAACTTTTATGTTACAACAAAATTAGCATGAAGTAAAGCCACATGGGATTACAGCTGTAAGCCTTCTAGAAGTCTTTATCTTGCATCACCATTCGGTTATAACTTAATGGCCACGTGGAATCATCTTATGCACCTTTTAAAGTCACGATGATGGCACCAAATTGAAGGAAGGTCCAAACTTGCCCACTTTCCACGTGGCATCACCCTAGCCGTTGATCATGACCACGATCCGTGTGCACACACACCCGTTAGTGATTAACGACGGGGGAAATAATCGCTTACGGAAAAGCACTTTCCGTTAAGTTCTCCATCAACAGACTTTCCCATGAAGAATCCTTATCAACCAGTTTCAAACCTTTAAAATAGTCCATATCAACAGAAGTGAAAACAAACACGCAGATACGCTAAGCAAACTGGTTGCTACAAGCTTCAGACACCTCACGAAGGAAGTTCGCAACGAGGTATTATCTAACCCATCTGTTCCTTTAAGACAAGTGAACATCATAGAGGTCGGGAATCCATCTTGGATGTCCCCAATCATCACGTACTTACAACACGGGATCCTTCCAGAAGGAAATGCGGAAGCCAGAAAAATTCAGCATAAAGCGTTGAACTACGAAATGGCGGATGGTATCTTATACCGCAAATCATTCATGGGTCCACTTTTATGATGCGTAGATAAGACCGATGCGCAATATTTAGTCCGCGAGATTCATGAAGGGTTATGTGGGATCCATGCATGCCCACGCATGGTGGTTGCAAAGATCATGAATGCAGGCTATTATTGGCCAGGTATGCACGTAGATGCAGTAGAATTATTACGCAAATGCGCGGCATGTCAGCGCCACGCCCCAAAGACGCTCTGCCCAAAGAATCCTCTGGTACCGGTTACGTCAGCTTGGCCTTTTTAACAATGGGGCATCGACCTCGTCGGTCCCTTCCCCGATGGGCCCGGCACAGTCAAGTTCATAATAGTAGCAGTAGACTACTTTACCAAATGGGTAGAAGCAAAGGCTCTCGCATCAACTACAACAATGGTGATTCGCAAGTTCATCTGGGAGCACATTATCTGCCGATTTGGATTACCACTACGCATTATCTCTGATAACGGAACAAACTTCGCGTCAGAAGACCTACAAAAATGGTTCAAAGAAATGAACATTGAACACAGCTTTGCCTCTGTGGCGCACCCGCAAGAGAATGGGCAAGTTGAGAGCGTGAACAAGCAAATAGTGGATGGCATCAAGGCAAGGCTGGGGACCGCACGAAGGGGGTGGTGGATGAGCTCCCAAGCATTTTATGGGCACACCGCACAATGCCCAAAACCAGTACAGGAGAAACTCCATTCAGTCTGGTTTATAGCTCAGAAGCGGTAATCCCAGCAGAAATTGGGCTTCCCTCACCACGAATGTTAACAATGGAAAAACAAGATAATGAACGAGAACGCAGGATTGACCTGGACCTCCTTGAAGAAAGGCGCGAGAACGCAGCCATTGCAGAAGCCAGGTACAAATCAAAGTTAGAAAAATATTATAATGCTCGCATACGAGCATGCACCTTTGTTCCCGGTGATTTTGTACTTCGAGACAATGAAGCCTCCAACGCCGAGAAACCAGGAAAACTCGCGCCAAAATGGGAAGGCCCATATTTCATTAATGAAGTCTTAGGCAAAGGCCCATACACTCTCAAACGACTCGACGGAACGACAGTCCTACGCACTTGGAATGCGCAACAGTTGCGCAGATGTTATATGTAGCAGGCCTACTCATCTGACACAAACAGTCCATACTTGCGCACAACAAAATAATTATTCTAATTATTTACTTTGTATTAACTGGCCCTCGCGCCTTATCTAATCAAATACAAAGTTCCTATTACTTTTTGTTGTTTATTACAAAATGCATGTAATTCCTTTTGGTAAGCGCGAAAACACCATGGTAACATATAACAAGCCTCATGAACAGTCCACGGATACGAATCCTATCTAGACTAACGTTCACACATGAGCTTCCTACCATCTTTATTCACTTTACCTAGACAAAGTAATTATACACATGCAAGACATTGTAATTCAAACACACCTTATATTTAATCACATGTGTGACACCTGTGTCACTTCAACCATCAAACAAATACCAAGATAATGAAATATTGTATTTCATACTTGGGATTTGTAAAATTATGTTTTATCGTTTGCACATATCAATTCTTGTTCGATTTCAAGCTTTAAATCACTTTCTGGAGGGTTATATGCGCAATGATACGTAAATATAACCAGTTTAATGCAAAGAACACTCTGGAATAGTGAAATAGGCTTAACATACCTTAAATAACCTCCACATAACTTAGAAATAAGTTTTGTATGGTTTGGTGTGTTGAAATCAAGTTTGTTCGATCGTAGGGACTAATTGTGTCAAACTGCAAAACTATTTAGATTTGTATAGTAACGAACATTCCGGAACTTGATCATAAGTTAAACATACCCTAAATATCCTTTACATAGCTTAGAAATAGGCTTTGAGGGGTTTGGTGTGCTAAAATAAACTTTATGCTCATTCAGGGACTAAAAGCGTCAAAAAGTGCATAAGTTTGCATTTTCGCGCATATCTTACGTTCTGAATACATCTGGACATCCAAAAATTTATGTAAGCATTAAAATGTTATATTTTAGTGTTTGGCATGATAAAATTTCATACGTCTCTTGATTTGGATCGTTTTTGCGTTCGTTACGACTTCCGTCGTAATTAACCGAATAACGCAACCGTACGGCCAAACGAACTGACATCCGAGATATTTTTGAGCATGTTTTGAGTTCCCTATACTTTAACATCATTTTAGAGCCTTAAAATGAGGTTAACGGGGCTTAAACGTGTCAAAACACCTCAAATTGAATGTTTCTCAAGTTCAAGGACCATTTTGTCATTTCTGAATAGCTTGCCCACACGGGCCGCGTAAGGTAAGCTTATTCTTTACGCGGGCCGCCTGAACTGCCCAGTTCAGCAGAAAGTTGCAAACAGCTTGATCCAGCTGTTCCCATATGTTGCAAATGGTTTTTGAGCATTCTATGGGCTGGTTTTAAGGTCCCCAAGTATTGAAATACAATGAGCACACAAGGAGGGTTGAGATTCAAGCTCGGTTTACGAGGAACGATCTTAACGGTGGACCAAAATCTATAAATGCCCACACCTCCGTTCCTTGCAATTCACACAAATCTGATCTAATGTGCTCTAAGTTGAAGCCCTTGCTTCATACCTGAGCTATTTGGATAAAGATTTACTTGCGGGGACCCTTTGTAAGTATTCCTTCATTCTTTTTATTCGTTTTATTCGTGTTTCGCTTAAAAGTCAAACTGCGTTTGACTTTCTGCATTAACCAGTTTATGGTTAATGCAAAGTTCGTTTGAACTTCATAACGTGAGCGTAATCATGATGGTTATAGTCCCTAGTGACTATACCTACTGATTACCATGTTATCTAGGCTCAGTGACGAGTCGTAGTTTCGGCCAAAATGCGTATTCTCACGTATTTTGTAACCAAACTACTTTTAGGTATCAAAACCGTTTGTTTTGATACCAAACCAGTTTTCTAACTTAACTAAACATGTTTTAGCATGTTTAGTTCGTCACTTTAGGTTTAGTGCTTATATAGAGTCGTAAGTCAAGCGGTCTAAACAACCGCTTAGACTTTCGAACTAGACCCTTTTGGTCGATCAGTAGGATCCGACCAAACATGTTTAGTGACCATAGTTGTATAGGGAATAACCTTCAGAGGTTATAGCTTATGGTCACTTCGTTTGAGTAGTTGTATAATAGGTAGTTTATATGCCTTAGAAAAATTACCAAAATACCCTTTTTATGCATAATTGATGTTTAAGCATATGTAACCAAAACTTTTGTCACTTAACTGATTATACATGTTAGTGCATTTATGTCTATCGCCTTCGTCAATCCGAGCCATAACAAGAAACAGAAGAAAACGAGTTGTTATATTAGTGATAGCTAGACAAAAAGGAAAGGTGGCATAATTGTAATAATGAGAAATCTCATTAAAAGCCAAGGCCTATAAATAGGATGTTATGTCATAGTTTAGGGACTTTTGCACATTTTAAGTTTAGAGAGCTCTAGATCTAGAGAGAGAATCTAGAGAGAGAAAGTGGTTCAAGGTGCTTGTTTTTTGTCAAATTTCTAATAGAATCACGTTTATTTTACATAGTGTGTGTTAGGTCACGTTCGTTTACGGTTTTCGCACGTCATACGTTCGTTTCGTAATCGTTTCGGAGTCAAAACCGGTCCTACAAGTGGTATCAGAGCAGGAACTCAATTGCACTGATCCAACACACATTTCCGCATGTGATTTCATCAATTTCAGATCCAAATTCATCCACATTTCATCTATTTCTTCATTTTTTTCATTTTTCATGTTTTTAACTGATTTTCGTCAAATTGAACGGGTTTTTACGGTCCAAATTAGCTGATTTTTGGATATGTTATGCGAAAATACCTGATCTACAACCCTACAAAGTTTCAGATCCTAATTCAAAGCCGTTTAGGAGAAATCTGAGTTTTTAGGTCTGATTTTGCGTCAACAGCTTGATTTCGCTTGAAAATTCACCTTATTTCGCTTGAAAACTCCTTATTCCGTTTGAAAGTACCTTATTTCGCTTGAAAACTCCTTATTCCGTTTGAAAATGCCTTATTTCGCTTGAAATACACCTTATTCCGCTTGAAAAGTCCTAATTTCGCTTCAAATCAGAGCTATTTCGCTTGAAATTTGTTATTTCGTTTGAAAGTGCATATTCCGTTTGAAAGGTTTCGTGTGAATGTGTTTATTTCGCTTGAACAGATCGTCATTTAGTTTGAAACAGCCTGTCAACGTGTTCTCGTGATTCAATAGTGTCTGTCAGCCCACTATAATATCGACCCAATCATATATTTTGAACACTTAATGTTGTCGGCCACATTTAAAAAAGGAGGTCCAATAGAATTGTAGATCAGATTAAAAGGTTATCGGCCACATCTCATGAACTCATAAAGCCATTTATTGCATTATACACGGCCCAATACATTTGTTGATGTCGAGATTGCATGTAAATGTTGACTAATTGAAAAGGTTGTCTCGAGCCTACACATCACATTTAATAAGTGTCAGATCCATTTACTAAAAGGCCCAATAAGATTCAAGACCTTAATTTGTTTGTCGACCATTTGATTTGAACATTAAGATTGCATGTGATATTAACGGTCCAATAGGAAAAGATCATATCAATACAATAAGTTTGTAAGTCAAACATTTTGGTCTAATGAAAATTGTGTTGAGAATTAAAATTGTCGGACAAGAAGTGTTGATTAAATAAAAAAGTTGCATGTGATCTGATCAAGTTAACGGCCCAATAGATTAATCTTGTGAACCAAAATTGTCGGCCATACTTTGTTAATAGAATCAGACATTAATTCTTGTCATCAGCCTTGTGACTTATCAGTTTGATAAAAGTGTTGTTTACCCTACACATTTGAGGTCCAATTAAAATTTGTTTAAAAAGGAAGGTTTTCGAGGTTCATTAAAAGCTAGCATGTGATTCTTTGTCGGCTCATTATATCATCAGCCCATGTGATCATCTAGGTCCAATCAAAGTTGTTTTTGTGAATTGTTGGCATTGATTAGTGTGTGCATGAGATATGTTAGTTTGCATGGATTGAAAGTCAAGGTTCATCATATCAAGGTCATACGGTTCAAAGCAGTTCAGTCAAATCGCTTAAAACAGTTCAGGTCGTGTCTTTGTGAACCAGGTCAATTGAGAGTGAACTCAGTCTGCACGTAGTAGGTCAGGTCGTTTGAATTTGATCCAGGTCATAGCAGTTCGTACAGTTTGACAACTTAAATCTCAGTTTGCATCAAACTCGGTCCACACAAAATATTCACCAGTCCGAGTATCAGTTTGATTCAGTTGTTTGATATTGTTTAAACTGATTGTGTTTGTTTGTTTGTGTCATTCAAGAAGTTCAAACCATGGCTGAAGAATTTTACAACACGTTCTACAACGCGTTTACATCCGAGACTTCCGAAACCTCAATTGTTACTCCAAAAGCTATAACTGAAGCGATCAATGAAAATATCAAACATGATAATTTCTACGGAACAAATTCAAAACCACCAACTCTTGAAAGTATTGAAGATTACACTTGGTGGAAAGAACGTTTCATTAGCTGGGCAAAAGCTTACACGCATGAAATCTGGTTCTGTTTGGAATTTGGTTACAGTAGACCAGTCAATGATAAAGGAGAAGAACTCCCACTCAAAAGCTTACCCAAAGAAGAAAAATCTGAATTCGCAGCTGAACAAAGAATGATTGCTTTAATTCAATCATCAATTAGACATGATTTGTTTGCTTTACTACAACATGATGGGTCATCAAAATCTATCTGGGAAGCTTTACGGGTTAAAGCTGAGGGGGGGTAAACAAATCAAGAAAAACAAAATTTCATTATTAAAAAAGGAATTTGATTTGTTCGATAGTTTGAAAGGAGAGACCGTGAGACAAATGATAGAGAGATTTGGTCATTTAAAAATTGAACTTGATCGTTTTGGCATTGTTAAAACTTGAGAAGAAATAATTGATAAGATCATAGAAGCGTTACCACGAGCTGATTAGTGGCAAACGTTTGTATTCATACTGAAAAATGATGTGTTATATGATACAATTTCTCTTGATGTTTTGATAGAAACGATAGAAAGTCATGAATTAGAGTTGCAAAAGCAGAACACGGGGGTCCAGCAGGGGGATCCTTTGGGGCCTCTAATGTTCGCCCTTGTCTTGCACCCCCTCACACAGCGTATACGAGACAGTTGCACCCTCCCCTCCCACACGTGGTATTTGGACGATGGTACTATTATGGGAAAAACATCTGAGGTAGCAAAGGCTCTGGCTATCATTCAATATGAGGGGCCACCTTTGGGGCTCCGGCTTAATATAAAAAAAACAGAGGTATATTGGTCGTCTTGCAATGGAGAAAAATTGGAGGCTAGTTTATTCCCGAAGGAGATTGGAAGACCAACGGGGGGCGTGAGACTCCTTGGGGGAGCTGTGAGCCGGGACCCCAGTTTCATTAGTGCTTTGGCTGCGTGGCGAGCTTCCCGGGCAGTGGACCTTATGAGTAGCCTTTCGCTTCTCCGAGACCCGCAAAGTGAGCTTCTCCTGCTGCGCTCTTGCATGGGTGTCGCCAAGCTCCTTTTTGGTCTGCGTACTTGTCAACCTGTGTTTGTAAAGGAGGCGGTATCCTTATTCGATAAAGGGTTACGGGGGGCTATAGAGGACATTGTGGTGTGTGGGGGTCCGTTTTTTGAGGATTTTCAGTGGCGGGTTGCTTCTCTGCCCTGTAAGATGGGGGGGCTGGGGCTTCTATCGGCCATGGATGTCTCCATTTACGGTTTTGTTGCCTCGCGAGCTAAATCGTGGGGGCTGCAAGATCACATCTTGCGCGAGAGTGGGGTTGTTGGAATGGATGCGGATTATGACATGGCTCTGGGGGAGTTGCATAGACACCTCCCGGATTTGGATATTGGCGGTTTCGCTAACAGGGACACCGCCCCACCGAAGACCCAGAAGACTTTGGCGAGTGCTCTGTTTTGTCGTATCGCTCAGAATATTGGATCAGATTTCTGTACGACCCCCCGTCAGAACGCCGTCCTAGAATGCTTGCGGGGCCCCCACGCCCAAGATTTTCTATCGGTCATCCCCATCGAGGGCTTAGGCCAAAAGATGTCAGCCGTTGAATACCGTGCTATCTTAAAATATCGGTTCATGATTCCTATGTTCCCTGATGATGAGCAATGCCCGATTTGCCGGAAAGCTTGCTTAGACCAATTTGGGGAGCATGCTCTACACTACAAAGAACTGCCAGGTTTTAAGTATAGGCACGACTGGGTGAGGGATGTCTTGGGGGACATCCTCAAACGGGCGGGGATCTCGTTGAAGAAAGAAGCCCCCGTAAACTTTTTGACAGATCCGAGGGAAGGAAGATCCACATTGCGCCCCGCGGACGTTTTAGTTTTCGGGTGGGATGCAGGTAAACACGCTTGTGTTGATCTTACCGGGGTTTCCCCCCTTGTAGGCTTTCGGGATACAGGTTTTGTCCCTGGTCAGGCGATTGCAAGGGCGACAGCGAAGAAAATGGACAAACATGCAAAAGCCTGCGAGGATAATCAACATTCCTTTATCCCTTTTGCCTTTGATACCTTTGGCTCGCTAGCCCCTGAAGCCATCAGATTTCTTGGACGGTTCCAACGGGTTGTTCACAACAACATTTCGTCTCCTAGAGATCGGGGTTTCGTTTTTACTAGGTTAGGTTTCGCTATTCAAAAAGGGGTAGCGGCGCAGCTTGTTGCTCGCTTACCGGCTATCTTGGGGTAATTTGTTTGGCTAAACGTTTTGGAACGTTTATAAAAAAAAAGTTTTCAGAAAAAAAAGAACAAGATGAGCGGTTCATCGCATCAACAGAATGTTGGTCTTTATTACAAAGGTGTACTACCTTCGGTGAAAATCAGTGAATCACCAAAGACAGCATTCAGTGGGGTGTAGACAAAAGAACCTCAGACAAGTTCATCAAGTTACAATCCGGGATATCATTCATCTTCATCAAAAGCAAGTGTTGATGATTCTGAAGAAGTTTTATGCAACATTGCTCTCAAATTGAAGAATTCTCCGTTTATGAGCATCAATGAAGCCAAGCAACAAATGAGTTTCCTTGCATCTGTTCTAGAATCATATGAAGGTCTAGTAGCTGGCAAAATTGGAAATTCTGAATTGACCAAAGAAGACTATGACCAGATTGATCCGGAAGAGATGGAACTTATCGATATTCGCTGGTGTTTGGCTAGTTGTATCAGAAGAGCTCAGAGATATATGGAGATTACAGGGAAGCAGTCTATCGGTGGTCCATCAACTAAACTGGGATTTGATAAATCCAAAGTGACCTGTTTCAAATGCAAGCAAAGAGGTCATTTCAAGAGAGAATGTCATAATTCTGCAGTCGATGGAAATGAAAATCCTTTCAATGATGATTATTACCGAAAAGCGATTTACCACCGAAGCAAAGAAGAGCCGAAAATGATTGAAAACAAGAAGAAAGCCTTAGTTATCCATCAAGATGATGAAAAAGTGGCAGAAGGTTTCAGTTGGGACAAATACATTCCATCTGATTCAGGATTGGCTGCTGAAATCAAGAAAAGAAATGAAGAGGATTATATTGATGAAACAGTTACAGCTCATGGCAGAAAAATAACACAAGGCAAACATTATGTTTTTGTTGCTGAAATCAAAGAGAAAACCAGAGAGGAAATTCTGAGTGAGAAAACATACCGAGAAAGAAACATTGCTTGGAACAGAATGGATGAAATGCAAGAAGAGTATGAGAGTGCTGTAGTCAACAAGAGATGGGACAAGAAGCGAGAATGCTATGTCAACAGAAATGGTGAACCTGTTGTTCCCATGAAAGACATAATCTTTGAAGATGTTCTTTTGGAAATTCCTCGATCCATTGAGTACTATACAAATATTGGGAAAGACAAAACATATGTAAAAAAATTTGAAAAACACCTTAGAGATGTTATGATTTCAAGTTTGAGGAAGAGGGATGAAGAAAGAATGAAGAAGAGTGTTGATGAGATGGTGAACGATTTGAAGAAAGTCGCTGAGGAAGTTAAAGTTGAAGAAGTGAAAGTTGTTGAAAATGAGAAGATCGCTGAGGAAGTTAAAGTTGAAGAAGTGAAAGTTGTTGAAAATGAGAAGATTGCTGAGAAAGAGAAGGTAGAAGAAAAAGTTGTTGAAAAAGAAGCTGTTACTGAAGAACAACATGTTGAAGAAGCTGAGGAGAATCTAGAAAGTTTGGAAGAAGTGAAAAGTGATGATGGTGCTGGTGATGAGAAAAAGACAGATGCTGATCAAACAGAAGTTGCAGCAAACACCGAGGTGTCAATCACTGAGGTAAATTCTGATTCTGAAGTCTTAAATGAAACAGTTGAACAGTGCATGAAATGCATGGAAACGTGCAGTGCTTGTACTGAAAAAGACGAAAAATTTAGAACAAGAGATCTTGAATTCACCAAAATAGAAGAAGTTTTCAAAATTAAATATAAAGAAATGCTTGAAAAGGAAAAGGTTTTAAAAGAAAATGATGAAAAGCTTTCAGAAAAATGTAAAAATTTAGAAAAAGAAAATGAAAGTTTGAAAGAAAAAGTTTTAAAAATAACGGAAGAATGTTCACAAAAGGAAAATGTTTGTCAAGAAATGAAAAAAGAATATGATTCAATAAAATTGGCTTATCATATTACAAAAGAGTCTTATGAAAAAGTGAAAAGTGAAATGAAATTTGTTCAATCAAGATTGAATTACTGTTCTGAAACATCTAATGAGCTTACGCGACAGTATGAAATAAAACAACAAGTTGTAAATTCTTATATTGAGGATGTTGCTAAGCTAAAGCGTTAGATTGCTGATTTAGAACAGGATAATAACAAATTAAAAAGTTATCATGCGTCATCATATGTGCTTGAAAGAATTTTCAACATAAAACCGGATGGTAAAGATTCTGAGCAAAACAAAAAGGGTATTGGCTCAGAGTTTCATCAAGTTCCACCACCGGAAAAGTTCGTATTTTATGATGATGAAAAGGTCGAAAAAGCTTTCAACATGGTAGATCAATTTCCAGATAACATTGACGTAACCTATTCCAAATCTGATGATTCTAGTGATTCAGAGGTGGTAGGTAAGGTCGTTGAAAGTGTGTTGAAAGAAGAGTCAGTTGATACAGGTAAATCTGAATCACAGGATGAAAATGAAGGTAATTTTCATGATGGATATCTGAAAAACTCAAAATCTGAGAAAAACTTGAATGATGATTCAAAAGGATTGGTTTATACCATGATTGGATCGGACAAATTATTCTTAGATGTTGTATTTCCGATTCAGAATGTGATTTCAGAAAAGATTGATAAAGTTTTTAAAATGGTTGAGATTGAAAAATCTGAGATTTCAAAGTTTGCAAGAAAAGGTCACAAAACTTTTTATAACAAACCTGGTTTCAAAAAGAAGAATATGAAGGTTGGGTTGGGTTACAAGAAGAAACAAAGTTGGAAGAAAAATGAAACGCCAAATTTTCAGGGAAAAATGGATTTTGTTCAAGGAACGAGTTTAGAAGAAGAAGAAAAACTCATATTTAGACAACAGTCTAATGACGAGTTCCATGTTCAGAAGAAACAACAACAACAGGTCAAGGATGTGTCCAAGAGAACATGTTTCAAATGTGATCAAACAGGACATCTTGCACGCAAGTGTCCGAATCTGAAACCTGTTGATGTTGACAAAAAGAAGTCTGATAATGTTGAGAAACAGAAATCTGAGGGTGTGAAACAAAGGTCAACCAGATTTGATTCAAATCAAACTTGGAGGTACAACACAAACAAGTTTGTTTCGAATCAAACTTGGAAATCAAACCTGTATAGGTTCGATTCTGAACAGACCTGGAATTCTCACACACCCAGATTAAGAACAACACAAAGTTGCAAAACAACTGTCGATGCAACAAAACCAAATGAGTTTTGGAAACCAAAAGTTGTTGTTCAGAATCAAAATGTTGAAAAAGAGTCACATTTTTACAAACAAGGTACTCTTAAAGGTCAAACATGGAATGTTAAAAAACAAATGACTTCGGTAAAAGATGAAAAAGTTGAAGTCAAAGTTAAAAAGTCTTTGATGACAAAGATTTTCCGAAATTGCATGATACATATTGTGTTGAAATGCCTAAGGTCCAACAGACCTGGGCTAAATTGTTCAAGTGATTGAATAGTTGAATGTGCAGGTGCTCAAGAAAACTGAAGATTGTGAAAATGGAATTCGGAGCAGCCTGGCACAAGAAGAGGAGAAGGCTGCTGAACCTTGTGTTGGTTGAAACAGGGAGTTTGTTTGTTTTCTGTACATAACTAAACAATATTTTAAAAACCCTAAAAATTGAAAAATTTTAAAAACCAAAAATTTGTTTTAGTTTGTCAAAAATTTGAAAAACCTAAAATATGTTTGTTTTTAAATTTGTAAAAAAAAAATCAAAAATTAAAAAAAGTGTTGATTGAATATGCCAAAACCCTTACGGCGGAACAAACATGATTAATTTCACAAGATTGAAAAACGGTTTTCAAACTGTAAAAGATCAATGTGTTGTAAATCATAGGGGTATGTTAGATTTTCTGCAAATTAGTACATAAGAAGCAGAAAATGGATGGCGAGACAAAGCTATCAGTATTGGTTGTCAAATTTTCTTTAAATGATTTTCCATTTTAGGGGGAGTATTATTGTTAGAAAATCCAAAAACATTTGAAAAATTGAAAAAGCAAAAAACATGATAAAATTCGAAAATGAGTTTTTGTGTAAAAAGAGGAAATGATAGTACATCAGTAGACAGTTACAGTATGCTAAAGAAATGTAATGTTTATATAGCGTTAAACGGTCTCACTGATGATATGCCGATAGGTTTTTATACATTTAGTAAACTTTTTCGGGATATAAACCTAAATTCAAACTTGCTTATTTTGTGGGGAACACTACTTGGATATATATGTAACCCCTGAAATCTCGTTTGAAAGACCCCACTTTCTGAGATACTAGGTCTTTATACTTAGTGATATCTGAGGTATTATCCCGGGACTTCTGATTTTGCGAAAGGAATGGCCTAGTCCCCGTATAATACTTTCTGCTTGCTTGAAACATAGCATCGCCCTCAGCATAAAAAATGATGAAACATTGAAAAATGCTAATCATGTGCTGTTGAAGAAAAGATCCTCTAAAGGGGACACACCAAAAGTCGAGCCATCATCTTTCTGCTGAACGGAAGTTCTGACCTGAGCTCTCATGGCCTCGCAATTTAACCCTTTACAGATATCATCTAGGTATACTCACCTGTAAGACTGAATATTGGGATCTGGATACGGGAGTATATTCAAGAGGTGGGACACATGAATAAGTTTAAGTTCTTAAAACACCTAATTCGTATCCTGAATCAGTTGAACTTTGTATGAAAATTTAAGAGGATCAGTATATCGACAATCTAAGTGAATTGTTTAATTCTTAATGTGTAACTAAGCTCAACGGTACTTGTGGCTTGTCAAAACTGATATGATCCTTTGACGCAAGCTCAAACAAAAATATTGTCTGTAAATATGTTTGTACATATTTCTTTACTGCTTTATATTTCAGAAAATACAAAAAGATTTTGATTCTGTTTTATTTTCGACAATCGATGTCTGAGTGCTGAGTTTCAAAATCTAAGTATGCTGATTGTGTTTCTGAAAATAAAACAAGTTCATTAATTTGAAACTTGAAGTTTTTAAATATAAAAAATCAAAAATAGTTTGTGATATCTCTAAGGTCATTAAATTGAACTTGGACGATTAACCGTGAAGGATTTGGATTCTTATATTGTTAAAGTCTGTAAAAAAAATCAGTTTTTGGTGTTGGATTCTTAATACTGCCAAATCTTTGAAGTTTGTAGATAGGGAGAGTGAATCAAGTATTTCTAGATATATTCATATTATTATATCTTAAAGCAAGGATCTTGATTTAGAAAGTTTAAAAGAGCCAGGTCACAATTCCTGGATAATTGAATGTTTGAAATGTTTGTACTTATAAATGTTTGAGATTTGCAGATATTGTACCAGACCACGTTCCCGACAGCCGAGTCTAAGGGGGAGTCTGAAGACGAGCTCAACGCAAGAGGAAGCGTGGATTCAAGGAGCCATGTAATTATTCTGAAGGTGCTTGTAAAAGGAAAGTAAGGTGTCAATCCCAAAGCACGGAAGCTTGACGAAATGGGGAGCCTGATGAAGAAAAGAGTCTACAGAAAGGGGGAGCTGAAGCTGAAGACAGATCCACGGGGATTCTGTTCTAGCAAGAGGGAGTCTATGTTTGCTGAAAACGTGTTAAAACTTCAAAAAGACGCTACGAGATTGACTGCGGCAATATCCAAGGGGGAGTCTGTTAGTGCATTTATGTCTATCGCCTTCGTCAATCCGAGCCGTAATGAGAAACAGAAGAAAACGAGTTGTTATATTAGTGATAGCTAGATAAAAAGGAAAGGTGGCATAATTGTAATAATGAGAAATCTCATTAAAAGCCAAGGCCTATAAATAGGATGTTATGTCAAATTTGAAGTTTAGAGAGCTCTAGATCTAGAGAGAGAAAGTGGTTCAAGGTGCTTGTTTTTGTCAAATTTCTAATAGAATCACATTTATTTTACATAGTGTGTGTTAGGTCACGTTCGTGTACGGTTTCCGCACGTCATACGTTCGTTTCGCAATCGTTTCGGAGTCAAAACCGGTCCTACAATGCAACATAATTAAACATGTTTAGGCATATAATACTTGTCATAGGACTAGTTAGGCGGTCCGAACGCGTTTTACGCGAACGACGCGTTAAAGTAGCGCAAGCTACCTAAACGGGTCGTAATGGGTCGTAAGCACTTAGGTTAGGTTTCCTTTTAGTATGTAGGCCTTGTTAAACCATATCATATGAGTTCCCACACTCATTTGGTTTACGAGACCTCATCCTATCCGATCTCCCGATTTAGGTCCGGTTCATTTATGTAGTTACCTATATTAGGTGTCGTTTGATTCCGTGCTCCCTCTAGCTTGCTTGGTAGTTATTTAAGACTTCGAAGCACTCTCAGGTGAGTACATAGTCCCCTCTTTTACTATTTTCAAATGTTTTGGGGTGAAATATGTGTACCTATTTGTTATGTTCATGATTTCAAAAGTATAATTGATTATACATATTAGTACTTATCTTTTGATAAACTGAATGATTATTTATAGTTTAAACTCTAATTTTTCAAAGATTATAAAATTAATTGTTGGATAGTACTTATTTTATGTTCACCAGACCGGTTGGTAGTATGATATAGCGCTATAGGATTTGACACCCCATTCCTGTTGTCATGGAATGTCTGAAACCAATTTATTTTCTCCATCCAAATAGGGATTGCCTTTGTGGTATTCCTATAGTCTCAAAGGTGTATTTTGATGCACTAGGTCTGAATGAATTCTTAAATCACATTATTTTTGTATATTTAGTTATACTCCTAAACGTATAGTTTGATATGCTCTCATATGTGATATTGTACAAAACCAACATATATTTTGTTAATCATTAAAACATAGTTTAATATGTTATTTTCAAAACCAAAGCATAGTTTAATATGTTATTTATAAATCCAAAGTATACTTTTGATATACTACAAAAAATTATTATTTTAACAACTAAAGTATATTTAATATACTATTTGTTTTACAATTGGGTTTTGGTTAGTGTTTAGATAACGGGACGGGTGTAATATGATGAAAACATGGTAGATACGCCGCTGGTACTTCTTATATATAAGTGTTTTCATCGCATTACATACCGTGGCGTTATTTAGTACACTTGGGTTAACGATTTTGGAACTGAAATATATTTTAATATATTACTTATTCGACTTTCTTAAAACCAAAGTATATTTTTATATATGCCATAAACCTTTTTATCAAAATATTGTTTTTCAAACAATATATTTTATACAAACTCATTTTACTTAATTATTTAATTTCCTATGTATTATTATTTTATATCATCTGATTTCTTATAAATTTTAGTATGATTTATAAAAGAAAACCTTTTACAAGGATCATGACTATTTTTATTAAAACATTTTCTTTAAACTTATAAGTCATGAATCCTAATTACAATAAAACCTATGTATCTCACAGACATTTTTATGCTGACGTACCTATTTTTACACATGTTTCAGGTGCTATTATGTGATGATTGTTGGTGGATACTATACATAGGATGGACTCGTGCCTTAGCGACTTTAAAATTTCAAAGATAATAGTTGTACCTATTTGATTGTACTAAAACAATGAGTTCATTAATTCAATAAAACGAAATTATTTATTCCATGGTTGTGAAACAATGATTCTGTTACAACACTCCCCGACGTTTCCGCCACGTTTTGTTGTTTTACGTGGTCGGGGTGTGACAGAAAAGTTGGTATCAGAGCCAATGGTTATAGGGAATTAGGTTATTAGTAATGCTTTGACCTAGACTATAACCTTCCTAGGACCCTAACACAAGTTATCTTGTGTTTAGTTTTAAAACAATACCGTCGCCTATCTTCAGGTGACAACCACAATAAGAACACAAATTTCGTTTCCACTTTGAAAACCAATCATCTGTTCTAGGATGATTTATTATAAGGTTTTGAACCCTTTAAGTTTTCAAAATCCCGTCAAAGTTTGGTCTAAATAATGTGAACATATGCAAACTAGAAGGGTGGGTGCCTGTACCCTGGGTCTTCTGTCTAAGGCTAGAGTATTCGTACAAATCCGCAATATCAGACCAGTCACTCTTACTTGAGAATTCTTGGGGTGAGTGACCACTTATAGGCGAGCATGTCTTCACGATACATTATTTTTGACCCATTTACTTTGATTAATCACCGTGTGTCGTTTGTTGCTTTGTGGTAACAAACAAATGACCACCATCTTTGCTTTCATCTCATTCTTTTCATCTAATCCTCTCACTTGTTTTCCTTCTTGTTTCCTCTTTAAGAATACCTCCTCGACGCGAAAATCCGCTCCCAAATGCCGAAATGGCACATATCATGGCACAACATATGGCTGCTGTACTCCCAGATATTATTGCTCAAGTAAACCAAGCCAACAATAACCAGAATGCTACATGCAATTTCAAAAGCTTCAATTCAGCTAACCCACTCAAGGAGCAACTGGGCTCCTATAGTGGTTCGAGAGCATTGAGAGTACGTTTTGTCACGTTCAGTGTCCTGAAAATCAGAAAGTCGAGTTTGCTTCCAGTGTGTTTCAGAAGAGGGCTCTCACATGGTGGAACGGAGTTATGAGGAACTGTGGTGCAAAGGTTGCATTAGCACAGACTTGGGCTGAGTTTAGGGCTCTCATGATGAGGGAGTTTTGTCCTCGTCATGAATTGAGAGCTTTAGAAAGAGAATTTGATGACTTAAAGCAACACAGTGGTGAACATCAAGCCTATACTGACCGTTATGAAGAATTGAGCCTGCTATGGTTACACCTGTGGATAAGGCAATTGAGAAATACATTGATGGTCTTCCTAACCTAGTTCAGGATATTGTTACTGGCAGCAACCCTACTACTGTCAGACAAGCCATTGAATTGTCTGCCACCCTGACTGAATCCCATATCAGGAAGGGTAAGGTTTTTTGGAAAGGCGACCCAAGACCATCTGACAAGACTGCTCCAGCTGAGCTGAAGGAAAAACAAGCTGAGGTGTCCAAGAAGAAAAAGCGTAAAGCCTCTCAAAACTGCGCCATAACTGCCCAGAACAATCAGGTTGCACCAAACCAGCCAGCACAACCTCGCAAAAGGCAAAATTATGTTGGTACCGCACCTTTGTGCAATAAGTGCAACCGTCATCATCTAGAGCAAGAGTAGTGTCACAAATGTACCCACTGCGGGCGGTTGGGACATCTGATCAATGTTTGCCGTTATGCAAATCAAGCTACTGCAAACCCTGCTGCTGTTCAAGCACGGTTCCCACCGAGGTCATGTTATAACTGTGGTGACCTTACTCACTACAGAAACAATTGCCCAAGACTTGTTAACATACCTCCAGCGCGTGGACGAATGTTTAACATCAATGAGGAAAACGTGAACAATGATGCGGCAGTAAACAATTAGTATTTTGTATTCCCTTGGTTGTTATCTTTTGACGTTTAAATACAATTCGGTTGTTTTATAAATAAAATTTATTTGCTTCAATTTTTATTTTGCAAAACTGATACGATTATGTGAATGTTTGATACAACCTTATGATACCAACACCAAGACAAACCACTTGTGTGGTTTTGTCATTTTTAGGATCACTTGTGATCTCCCCAAGAATCTTAAATGCTCGTTTCTTTTAAGAAACAAAGCCAAATTCCTATTAAGATCTTCCTATCTTCATAGTTAGATTCTTGAAAATATTTAAAGTGCCAAAAAGGAGTTCACGGATTGGATTCCTGGTGTGCTTTGAATACTCGTGTGCTTAATTAAACAAGAAAATTAACAAAATGAAGATCAAGTTAATTAATTATGTGATTATGTGCTTATGTGTTTTCTTACATGTTTTGTGTGATCCATCAAAATCCTCATAGAATCTTCCATATCTCATATGAGGGATTCATAGTAGGATATCCAGAGGTACTATCTTAAATCCTTAATGGACTTTTACGTTGTAGTTAAGTCCCTTGGGTTATGAAGTACTATTCTATAATTGGACCCCTTGAGTGGTCTAGTTAAACAGATTGATTTGAAAATCTGGTTAGGAATATCATGTGATGATATAATTGAAAAGATCCCTTAAGTGGTCTATTTAAGGAGATCGTACGACGGTCTAGTTAAGTAGATCATGTGTTGATATAGTTAAAAAGATCATTCGTTGATCAAGTTAAAAAGATCCTTTGGTGGTCTAGTCAAGTTGCTTCATGTTTATTCAATTGATTTTTCCCCTACACATTATGAAATGAACTGCGCGGACTGTGCAAGGAATTACGTAATTATGGATGCATACATAATTATGGAATTCAGTGCACAGAAACCACAGCAAGTTTTGTCATGTGTTAAGACCTATAGTGACAAGAATAATGATACGGGAGAAGTCCTGGACCTTGACCGATGTCATTTTATCTTACAACACTGATTTCTAGCACACACAAGTTTCCTATGATAAGTCTTCATACGAAACGTTCTTCTGTCCATAGTTCGAAACTCCATGTTTTGTTACTACAAGGACTTCACTTTTAGGGTTGACGATTTCGCTAAAGAATCCTAACATGGCCCAGAGTTTTACTTAAGGATCAATGGATTATTTGAAAGCGAAACCATCAAGTTGTCTTCACAAGTTGCCCCTAAAAATAAATTTCGGGACGAAATTTCCTAAAGTAGGGGAGATTGTGACACCTGTGTCACTTCAACCATCAAACAAATACCAAGCCAATGAAATATTGTATTTCATACTTGGGATTTGTAAAAATATGTGTATCGTTTGCACATATCAATTCTTGTTCGATTTCAAGCTTTAAATCACTTTCTGGAGGGTTATACGCGCTCTGATACGTAAATATAACCAGTTTAATGCAACGAACACTCTGGAATAGTTAAATAGGCTTAACATACCTTAAATAACCTCCACATAACTTAGAAATAAGTTTTGGATGGTTTGGTGTGTTGAAATCAAGTTTGTTCGATCGCAGGGACTAATTATGTCAAACTGTGAAACTATACCGATTTGTATAGTAACGAACATTCCGGAACTTGATCATAAGTTAAACATACCCTAAATATCCTTTAAATATCTTAGAAATAGGCTTTGAGGGGTTTGGTGTGCTAAAATAAACTTTATGCTCATTCAGGGACTAAAAGCGTCAAAAAGTGCATAAGTTTGCATTTTCGCGCATATCTTATGTTCTGAATACATCCGGACATCCAAAAATTTATGTAAGCATTAAAATCTTTTATTTTAGTGTTTGGCATGATAAAATTTCATTCGTCGCTTGATTTGGATCGTTTTTGCGTTCGACTTCCGTCGTAATTAACCGAACAACGCAACCGTACGGCCAAACGAACTGACATCCGAGATATTTTTGAGCATGTTTTGAGTTCCCTACACTTTAACATCATTTTAGAGCCTTAAAATGAGGTTAACGGGGCTTAAACGTGTCAAAAACACCTCAAATTGCATGTTTCTCAAGTTCAGGGACCATTTTGTCATTTCTGAATAGCTTGCCCACACGGGCCGCGTAAGGTAAGCTTATTCGTTACGCGGGCCGCCTGAACTGCCCAGTTCAGTAGAAAGTTGCAAACAGCTTGATCCAGCTGTTCCCATATGTTGCAAATGGTTTTTGAGCATTCTATGGGCTGGTTTTAAGGTCCCCTAGTATTGAAATACAATGGGCACACATGGAGGGTTGAGATTCAAGCTCGGTTTACGAGGAACGATCTTAACGGTGGACCGAAATCTATAAATGCCCACACCTCCATTCCTTGGAATTCACACAAATTTGATCTAATGTGCTCTAAGTTGAAGCCCTTGCTTCATACCTGAGCTATTTGGATCAAGATTTACTTGCGGGGACCCTTTGTAAGTATTCCTTCATTCTTTTTATTCGTTTTATTCGTTTTTCTCTTAAAAGTCAAACTGCGTTTGACTTTCCGCATTAACCAGTTTATGGTCAATGCGAAGTTCGTTTGAACTTCATAACGTGAGCGTAATCACGATGGTTATAGTCCCTAGTGACTATACCTACTGATTACCACGTTATCTAGGCTCAGTGACGAGTCGTAGTTTCGGCCAAAATGCGTATTCTCACGTATTTTGTAACCAAACTACTTTTAGGTATCAAAACCGTTTGTTTTGATACCAAACCTGTTTTCTAACTTAACTAAACATGTTTTAGCATGTTTAGCTCGTCACTTTAGGTTTAGTGCTTATGTAGAGTCGTAAGTCAAGCGGTCTAAACAACCGCTTAGACTTTCGAACTAGACCCGTTTGGTCGATCATTAGGATCCGACCAAACATGTTTAGTGACCATAGTTGTATAGGGAATAACCTTCAGAGGTTATACCTTATGGTCACTTCGTTTAAGTAGTTGTATGATAGGTAGTTTATATGCCTTAGCAAAATTACCAAAATACCCTTTTTATGCATAATTGATGTTTAAGCATATGTAACCCAAACTTTTGTCACTTAACTGATTATGCAACATAATTAAACATGTTTAGGCATATAATACTTGTCATAGGACTAGTTAGGCGGTCCGAACGCGTTTTACGCGAACGACGCGTTAAAGTAGCGCAAGCTACCTAAACGGGTCGTAATGGGTCGTAAGCACTTAGGTTAGGTTTCCTTTTAGTATGTAGGCCTTGTTAAACCATATCATATGAGTTCCCACACTCATTTGGTTTACGAGACCTCATCCTATCCGATCTCCCGATTTAGGTCCGGTTCATTTATGTAGTTACCTATATTAGGTGTCGTTTGATTCCGTGCTCCCTCTAGCTTGCTTGGTAGTTGTTCAAGACTTCTAAGCATTCTCAGGTGAGTACATAGTCCCCTCTTTTACTATTTTCAAATGTTTTGGGGTGAAATATGTGTACCTATTTGTTATGTTCATGATTTCAAAAGTATAATTGATTATACATATTAGTACTTATCTTTTGATAAACTGAATGATTATTTATGGTTTAAACTCTAATTTTTCAAAGATTATAAAATCAATTGTTGGATAGTACTTATTTTATGTTCACCGGACCGGTTGATAGTATGATATAGCGCTATAGGATTTGACACCCCATTCCTGTTGTCATGGAATGTCTGAAACCAATTTATTTTCTCCATCCAAATAGGGATTGCCTTTGTGGTATTCCTATAGTCTCAAATGTGTATTTTGATGCACTAGGTCTGAATGAATTCTTAAATCACATTATTTTTGTATATTTAGTTATACTCCCAAAAGTATAGTTTGATATGCTCTCATATGTGATATTGTACAAAACCAACAGATATTTTGTTAATCATTAAAACATAGTTTGATATGTTATTTTCAAAACCAAAGCATAGTTTAATATGTTATTTATAAATCCAAAGTAGACTTTTGATATACTACTGAAAATTATTATTTTAACAACTAAAGTATATTTAATATACTATTTGTTTTACAATTGGGTTTTGGTTAGTGTTTAGATAACGGGACGGGTGTAATATGATGAAAACATGGTAGATACGCCGCTGGTACTGTCACGGCCCCAGCCCCGGTTTTACCCACTCAGGAGCCGCGGGACAGGAACCCGTGGTATTTATTAATTGATGCGACAGCGGAAGATTTATCAGGATCTTTTAAAACTGGAAAATGCCCGATTATTTTATTTCATAATTCGGTATAAACCCCGTAATTTACAATAGAGAAATTTTACTAGGAAATTCCCTTGATTTATAAAACATGTTTATTTATTTTAACTGAGCCACCTCTTCAAGCTTTTTAGTGCTCCGTAGCACGTTTCCTTGATTTACAGCAGGTTGCCTGAAAGATGTTTTAAAAATATTTTATCAGCGGGGAAATGCTGGCGAGTCATTCAAGTATGTAAAATGACACATTAGTTAATTACAGCATAAGAGCGATTACGATGGCTTTTATCTTATTTTTATCTGGCGCCGTGTCACCTGGAGACGATGGTCATATCACTATTGGGTCTTTCCCCAAGTAGTGACGTTTATCACTGTTAGGATTTATTAGCCTAACCCATGAAAAATTAGTAATGTGCACAATACCCCACTAGCCAGTGATTCAAGATAACCATGACTTAATCCTTGTAATTATAACTTTTTGAAAATGGAGTATTGTAAAATACTTTTGATAAAAGAGAATAACTCACATTGCAGATTTAATACGGGCAGAGTCTAGCCTACTGATTAGCCTTGTTAACCTAGTTTAAATAACAATGCACACGAAAACTAGGTTAGTAACTTTAATCCAACTTTTTACGACAACTCATGAGATTGAAACCTTCACAAAGAATGACAAAGTGCAATACTTAAACATCCATCGAATTCACGACGAATGACAAAGTATAACCCAAGTTTGAGCAGCACTTAAACATCCATTGGATGGATTTCTATCGATCAGACATTAAATCGTAGCAGCGATCGAGTTATTACCCTGTTATTACGGCAGCGTTTCGTGATTGTGTGTGTTTTTATAGTAAACAGGTGATATCTCGAAGTGTAAAGTGAATTTTAACGTCGAACGAATGCAGAAATCTAAGTCCCACACCCCTCTATTTATATCTGAAAAACAGCCCCCTCGCGTGGCGCGAGGGGCTGTCGCGTGGCACGAGGGGTGCCATCCTAGCATAGGGTAGCCTCGTGTCTGCATAGCTCAGGTGAGTTGGCCGTTCATGCAAATTCAAATTACACGTAAAATTGTTTAGATAATACTAACGGGGAAATACCCCCTGGGTTTTAGGGGCCCTGATCCTGATTCCGATTGTTCTAAAAATTTTAGGGTTTATACAGGATCACTTAGGGGTCTTAATTAGGGTTTCCTATTGGACAAAATATAATAAGAAATAATAGCTTTGGTGAGAGTTGTTACAGGTACTTCTTAAATATAAGTGTTTTCATCGCATTACATACTGTGGCGTTATTTAGTACACTTGGGTTAACGATTTTGGAACTGAAATATATTTTAATATATTACTTATTCGACTTTCTTAAAACCAAAGTATATTTTTATATATGCCATAAACCTTTTTATCAAAATATTGTTTTTCAAACAATATATTTTATACAAATTCATTTTACTTAATTATTTAATTTCCTATGTATTATTATTTTATATCATCTGATTTCTTATAAATTTTAGTATGATTTATAAAAGAAAACCTTTTACAAGGATCATGACTATTTTTATTAAAACATTTTCTTTAAACTTATAAGTCATGAATCCTAATTACAATAAAACCTATGTATCTCACAGGCATTTTTATGCTGACGTACCTATTTTTACACATGTTTCAGGTGCTATTATGTGATGATTGTTGGTACATGCTATACATAGGATGGACTCGTGCCTTAGCGACTTTAAAATTTCAAAGATAATAGTTGTACCTATTTGATTGTACTAAAACAATGAGTTCATTAATTCAATAAAACGAAATTATTTATTCCATGGTTGTGAAGCAATGATTCTGTTACAACACTCCCCGACGTTTCCGCCACGTTTTATTATTTCACGTGGTAGGGGTGTGACAACTTGCGCGCCATGCGCAATAACAAAAAATCCATATGCACAGCAGTGCATCAAAAAGTTACTTATGCAACAAAGCACATAAACAAAATCTACAAAACATAGCAGTGTATCAAAACAGTGGTTTCAAAGTAAACAAACTAAACACCATGAAACATGTCCAACACATCCAAAGGAGTATGTAGTGCTTCACCATACCAAGCGAGAGGATGAGGTTCAATAATCCAGGGGTTTTTACCCCTCCCATCACCCATAGTAGAAGAAGTTATATGCACACCAGCCGGAATCACAGAGGGTCGTCCACCGTGACGCCGTTTGTACACCACCGAGCATCGTCCCCTCCGATCAGAAGGAAAAGACTGCGTCAGGACATTTGCTGATAACCGAGTAACCCCTTCGCCATTATCACCTCTTGTACGAAGGGAAGCATAATTTTCTCCTGAATACAAGGAAGGAACGTTACTTCCGGCAACCTTGTCCGGCGACAAACCCGCAAGGAGGAGTAGAGCTTCTGCAGCATCGAAAGTTTTCAGAATTTCAGAAACCTTCCGGGAACGGACTTTTCACCTGATTCTCATTTTGCCAAATTTGGTAAAATTTCAATAACCTCTATATGAATATATAACTAAAACTACCCGACGTCAGCATCGTTAAAAGAAATGTCAGAAATTATGATGATTAGTGTCACATCAACACTTTCTGAAACGGTGGCATCACAGTCATCATCAATTCTATTAAATGATCTTTGACAAGCGCCTACACGCATTCCCAGAAACTACAGTTCAGTATGAAGGCGATAAGTCAAAAAATCTGTTCATCTCATGCTCAATGGCACGCAAGGGCCACGTCACTTCAATCAGTTCATGATTAAAAAACATAATGAATAGTCCAAATCGAGAAATATCTTCTCCAAGAAGATTTCCGTGTTACACGCCAAAAAACTCCAAAAAAAAATCAAATCAAAATAAAAAAATCGCCCACCTCTTATAGTCCAGTGCTCCACTTATTTGCATAAGAACAACACTAGACTAAGGGGACTTGAAGGGGTAAGGTCCCAAAAACCCTGTACAGGTGTTCAGGACCATACCACAACTTCACCAATAATTAACCTCTTTCGAAGAACCTTGCGCGGCAGTGCACTGGTTCCAAGAAAAAAAGAGTCTAAAAGAAAGCAATCTCCAACATCCGCGCGCCAAGAAAGATGTAACATATTCTTGTGCAAGCTCTCATGCAACAGTTAGGATAAGGTCCTAACAAGACCTCCGCATAAATACCATCCAGACTTGGATAAAAGTAACTTTTTTGTTACAACAAAATTAGCATGAAGTAAAGCCACATGGGATTACAGCTGTAAGCCTTCTAGAAGGCTTTATCATGCATCACCATTCGGTTATAACCGAATGGCCTCGTGGCATCATCTTATGCACCTTTTAAAGTCACGATGATGGCACCAAATTGAAGGAAGGTCCACACTTGCCCACTTTCCACGTGGCATCACCGCAGCCGTTGATCATGACCACGATCCATGCGCATACACACCCGTTAGTGATTAACGACGGGGGAAATAACCGCTTACAGAAAAGCACTTTCCGTTAAGTTCTCCATCAACAGACTTTCCCGCCCAAACTTCGGCTATAAATAAAGGATAATTCAGGTAAAAATTCTCAAGCTACTCTCACTTCACTTTACTATTACTTCTTCTCCTTCATCAAACCCTGTACTTATTCTCACGCCGGAGGTTGGTCACGGAGAGAACCCCTATTCTCCCCGTGACGAGTCTAACGGCTGTTTGTTTTGCAGTTGTTGTTCGGAGAAGGAGATCACTACCCCCGAGTCAGGACGAGAAGATTTAACCCTTTTATGAAGATTCAAAGCCCCTGGTTCAATTGATTTCGATCGATTAAACCAGTGTTTCTTCAGGAATGAAAAAGGATATAGCTAGCTATGTTTCTAAGTGTTTGACTTGTTCACAAGTTAAAGCTGAACATCAGAAACCTTCAGGTTTACTTCAGAAATTAGAAATGCTAGTATAGAAATGTGAATTAATAACAATGGATTTTGTTACCAAATTACACAAAACAAGAAAAGGTAACGACCCAATCTGGGTGATTGTGGATCGACTAACCAAGTTAGCTCATTTACTACCCATGAAGGAAACCTTTAGTATGGAAAGATTAGCTAAGCTATATGTAGATGAGATAGTTTCATTACATGGAATTCCATTATCCAGTGTGTTTGATAGAGATAGTCATTTCACTTCTCACTTTTGGAAAAGTTTCCAAAAAGCTATGGGAACATGATTAAACTTAAGTACAAAAAATTAGGGGACCAAAAAGCTATGAGTTGTAGCTTCATTTGATCAAACTAAACTTGGGGGACCAAAGTTGTAACAAAGGAAACTTATGTTTTATAAAACAAAAAATTATCACACACAACACACACATGGTGTGTGTGGATCGTTCATCAGAGAAAAAAAGGGGTATACCCTAGTTCATCAAACATCTTCAAAATTGAAGGGAAATTGGAGCTCAAATTCTTGAATAAACATGAACTAACGATCACCCAAGCTAGGGGATCGTAAGGTATGTTGAATTTTTGATGTTGATGAAGTTGTGAAATTTGATTTACATTGCCATATTTCGATTTATGTATGAATCGTAGAGGCTATGGCCGAATTAGTGAAGTATGATTTGTCACACCCCAACCAATGGCGGAATCATCAAAGTGGGACTAGTTCGAGATTGCAAGAGACTTCATAACACTATTTGTCACAATATTTAATTCAACCATTTTCATTCATAATCAAAATTGTCAAATATTACAAGAAATTCAAATAACAACCTTGTTCATAACATAAACATAACAAAATTGATACAACACTTTAAACCTAAACGTCTAAGTGAGGATCTAGGCATCATCATCGCTAGTCTGTTTCATAGCATCATCAATCATCAACCTGTAACATGTTTAAAATACAATTCAATGCAAAAGCAAAGGCGAGTATACAAGTTTAAGAATAAGTACAAGTATAAGTTTAAAAGTTTAAAAACGAATCCACATGGCAACTAGTTTATATAAGAGCATCATACAAGGCATGCAATATTTCTAGTCAACCCCCTGTTTACGCAAAAATGATATAATTTAACATGACCTCTCGTTCACGGGTGGTGCGTTACTCCTATAGCGCTATACATGTCAAATGGAGGCTAGTAAAAGCTAATGACTATTGTATCACATAAGAATTACCCAAGTATAAGCATCAGACATAACAACATAGCATTCATGTATAAGGATTGTTTTCGTGCATTTTCATAAAGAATAAGTTTAAATGTGGTTTTATAATTTAACATGTTACACCCCAAAATTGGTAAACATAAAAAGGGGGTTTGCGAGTATACTCACGGTTTTGCAAGTCTTCTACTTGTGATTCTGTGAGTGAGTTGTTGTTGGAGGTAGGAACACCGTGTCCTTCTACGCGAAGAAACAAAGTGTATGAGTATTGGGAATAATACGGTGGAATGAAGATTCGGAGTTTTAAAACACAAAAATATAACATATGAAAGTAACCATCTTTTAACACATAACACTTGTTTGACACTATGAAACCTCAAGGGTTATTATGTTTTCATGAGTAGGACACCCATTAGAATCAAAACAAGGTTTAGGTCTTAGATGATGTTAGTCTAATACTTTGACGAATGGACACAAATTCACCATCAAAGGTTTGATTTTTGGATAGTATATGTAAGTATTATATAGGTTAAGTATGATACATTATTAAGTCCAATTATTTCAAGCATGAGGTAGAAGATTAAATCTTCATTTAGGTACCTCTAAGTTTCATGGAAATCATGTAGGAGGTAGGAAGAGAAGTCTTCCATTTAGGTACATCTAAGTGTTCACCACTACACTTGATGTAAAAACAACAAGAAAGGTCATGAACTACAAGTAATACAAGAATATAAACAACTAATATATAAGAAATCATCAAGCAAATGTGGGGATTTTATGTATGACAACCCAAGTTAGTCCTTAATCACACCTACATCAAGTCTAAGACTTAAACATTGCTTATGGGTTAAAAAAACCTAAGCAAAACAGAATGTATATGAGGTTTAATCCTCTGATTTTGAATGTCTCAACCTTGTTTTTAAGCCTAACTAACCATAGAAGTGGTTATAAGCATAAGGACATAGGTTTGAGATGAGTTTGACTCAAGGTTGAACAAGTTAAGTAAAGTTTGATTGAAAACAGAAATGAACAGTGAACTTTGGAGCCTTTTTGGCGACGTTCCTGGGACTTATTTACTGTGACAACCCATGGAATCGAAGCTAAGGTTAATCCGAGCACATAAGAAAAAGAATGAGGTAAATTGTTACACCCTGACTTTTGCGGAAGCGTGATTTTGGTGTGACTTTCTTAATACCATTGCATTCAATCATAACAACAACTATATGATATAAACCATAGATGGTCATCCATTAATTAAGTTTAAAACATAATAACAACATTGTCTTAAAACATAGGAATTCAAATTCGAGTACAACCATGCAACTTGTTTAAGAGTTCACAAAGACTCGACAGATTACATTAAATAAATCCAGGATTTGGGAGACGTGTCTCTTCCAGGAATAAGACACCCTGACCAAACCCGAAGACCATGGATGACATCTTTTATTCTTAAACCATACTTGGAACTTCCGAACGCCCGCCAGATCTACAACTAATTCCTTGAAATACATGTAGTTTGAAAACATCAACAAAAGTTGAGCGAGTTCGTGGGTTTGTTTGTGTGTATGTATAAACCTTTGAAAACATTGTAAGTATGTATGTAAGTTTGTAAATCCCGGTATGAAAGCAACAAGGAAAAACAGATCACCAATGGTTTGCAAGGCCATTGATATGTGTGAAGTGATGCAGGAAAGCTCAAACCTAGCAGACTTTGCACCGTGCTTCCGGCTGTAAGACATAGTCTACCCATGGGCCAAACCCTGGTCCAACATGGGCGGGGCTCGCTACACCCAAATAGATCTATCACTCAAGTCCCTCGGTCCTACAAAGAGGTTTGATAGCCTTAAGCATCATACCCACCACTCACATGATCTAGAAGTACCCTTCCTTAGCTAACCATACCAATTAGTAACGTTTGTAAACAGTTGTAACATGTACTTTACCCCCGAAGTTATAAAACTGAAAATAGTTAAAAGAAAAGGGGGTCACGAACTCACAGTCTTGCGTCTTTTGTCACCGTAACTCAAGCTCCTTTGGGTAAACACGACTACCTACACATATTATGATCCATTAGACGAGCGGGTCGTGCCTTGACTTAGTATTAATGTCTTTGAGTTACGTTTCTTCGTATCTTCAATATTATTCTAGGTTATATAATTATTTGTTAAAATAATTAATATTTCAACTTAAATTATATTTACTAAATTTAGGAATAATTGTTAAAACAATATTACTGTAACTTAATACTTCCCAAGTATGTATACTTGTATTTCCTTCCCAAGGATGGGGGTATTTGTATTCGTATTCTTATACTTGTATATTTTTGTCGTGTGTTAGGGTCGTATTCCGGTGTATATTTGTACGTACGAGAATACATATCTTCATGTAATTATTAAGTATCCTTTTATTTAATGTTGTATTAACTTTTCCGGAATAATATCCTTAATAAAAGTCCATATATATTTCCAAAATATATATTTTAAAAACATTACTTAGAAAAATTATTCATAATTTTTCCTTGGCAAAAATATTTGTATTTTCATTTAAGTTCCAAAAATAATATATTTTCAAGTCTAACTTAGAAAATATATATAAACTTATTTTCTCCAAAAATGTTATATTTCACATTTATATGAGAAAATATATCTTTAATCCCAATAATATTGTATTTTATGTTTGTGTAAGAAAATATATATTTCTTAAAAATAATGTATTTTCTAAAAATTTCCAAGAAAAATATATATTCATAGATGCCAAAATAATATATTTTCCCTTATCAAAAATATGATATAACTTTGTAGTAATTGTAAAATCATATTTTTGTTTCCTTGGTGTCCAAAATATCATTTACCAAAAATATACCTGCGAATAAATTTCAGGAATATTCTTATGATTTATATTTCTTGGTTTGGTTACACCAATATTTTGTGTATAACTTGTATTTCTATCCCTTGGAATTTTGGTAATATTTTGGATTGTAATTCTTGGTATTTTAATGTGTTATATAATTTCAAACCCTAAAATAATATAACTAATACACAAAATATACAAATAATTACCCACATGGTGTCTCCTATATATATATATATATATTTCCTAAATACATATTTAGTCACTTTTATTTATAAAAACCAACCTCCAATATTTATATCTTTGTAACAAAAATTATGGCAAAGTTTTTGTAACCATTTAAGGTTTGAAATACACTTGTAAGTGTAGATTTTTAGAAAATTTTGTCATAGTTTCCCCTAATATGGAGGTTTCCATGGTTTCAAGCATATCATTTTCTTTTGTAAAATCATCATAATCAATCAACAATCAATAATAAACAACCTTTACTTACCAATCTAGCCAAATCAATCATAATCTAACTACTTCATGAACTTGAATATTTGTAAAAAGTTGTAGGAACTTACTAGTGTTCTTAGTAAGCCTTGTAATCCTTTGAAGTTTGATTAGTTCTTTAAAAACTTCATTTTTAAAGAATATAGATGTTTACAACTTCAAATCATATTTTCTAAAAATATTTCTTTATGCATTCTTCTTGTTACACAAGTGTTCCTACACATGGTTTCTTTAGAAATCACCCATAAATCTTAAGATCTACAAGTGTTACTACTCACTTTGATCATTATTTTTCAAGAAAACCATGTATTTTTTCAAGTTCATGATCTTCATGTGGATGATCTATCATCCTTTATCATTTTTACTTTCTCATCTTGCTAGATTATGTTTTTAATCATGATTTAGCAAGACTTATATGATGATCTACATCATATACATGAACAAACAATAATCAACAAGCAAATCATCACTTAAACAACTTAGTTCCATCATTAAACATGCTTATGTTCAAGTCTCATTCTTATAATCTTTAGTGTTCTTCAAGATTATGATCATGATACTTCTTTAACCACTAAAAATGGAAGTAAACTAGTAAGATCAAGACTCTTACCACTAGCACAAGGCTAGGGATGATCAAGTGAAGAAATGAGATGGATAAAAGCAAACAAGAGAGGTCCTTGATCTTCCACAAGCTCCTAGCTTCTTTGTATGATCTCTAGCACCCTTGTGAGTATGTAGAATATATGAGGATGGATGAATGAACGTGGTTGTAGGTGGGGTTGAGGTCGGCCGAGAGCTCCAAAGGGGAAGGGAGTGAAAGTGTTTGAAGTGGTGAAGATGGAAATGAAGTTATGAACTTAGGTGTTAACTTATAATCCATTCTCAAGTCTTCACCCATTGTGTAATATGTTCTAATTAGAGAAACAAGATCCAATTTAATATTGAGATAAAATCTTGGGGTATGGAGGTGAGCATGGGCCGATTACTAGGTGGGGGGGGGGGGGGGGGGGTAAGTAGGATAGGTTTAACTAGTTTAGTTAGTTTAAGGTAAAAATTCAAGTATGTAGTTAGTTACTTGATATTTTATGGGGTGTTATGATGTTCGGGGACCATAACTAGCTTGGAAATGTTAAAAAAGTGCCTCTAGTGTAAATTTGATGTTTCGGGTAGTGTCCGGTTGTTCGGTTGGTTACTGGTTCGTTAAAGTGCTAAACTTTGCAGTTTAGTGTGCTTTATGTACCCTTTTGTGACACTTTTGATTCCTGACACTTAGGAAAGCATTCAGGACTATTTAACCATATTTCTACTTGATATTAGATTGTTAAAATGCTGATTTTTACTGAATTTTGCTGAATTCAGCACTTTGGGTGAGTTTTAGGCACTTTCCGGCACTTAAACTATCACTTAGAAATGCAGTTTTGTGATCCTTACTTTCCTACACACTATACTAGTGTGGTACTTAATTTCTGGCTCATTCTGTGACTCAATGCACTGTCTGTCTATATGCTGAGTTCTGTCAACATTTTCCTGATTTATCAGATAACTGTGCTAACTGTACTTAATGCATCATTTGAGGCAATATAGCTTTCATGCAATATTGGTATGACATTAAACAATGTATGATGCACATGTATGTATATGGCAGTAATCAGAAAGCAGTTAATTGCAATTCAGCACAGTCATTAAGCAATAATCATGGTTAATTAATTGTACGGATACCTGAATTTTTGACAGTTGTCACATTCTCCCCTTGTTAAGAAAATTTCATCCTGAAATTTTAAGCTCTACTATTAGCTGCAGGGGTGTTAGGGAATAAATGCGGGTATTTTGATTTCATACGGTCCTCACGCTCCCAAGTAAACTCTGGGTCGTGACGTGCGTTCCATCTAACCTTAACAAGCTTCACACTACTCCTCCGAGTTTTGTTGACTTTCCAGTCAGTAACCTCAACGGGTTCTTCGGTGAAGTGGAGTGTGTCGTCAATGTGAACTTCATCAGCAGGAATGATCACTGTTTCTTGGGTTGGACTCTTCTTTAGATTAGATACATGGAATGTATCATGAACACCATTAAGTTCTGCAGGTAGTTCCAACTTGTATGCTACAGGGCCAATCCTCTCCAGTATTTTGAACGGTCTAATAAATTATGGGTTTAACTTTCCACGCTTCCCAAAGCGTGCCACACCTTTCCAAGGTGAGACTTTCAATAAAACCATATCTCCCACTTTGAATTCCAAAGGCTTCCTCCTTTGGTCCGCATAGCTCTTTTGTCGATCGCGAGCCGCCTTAATGCACTCTCGGATCTGTATGATCTTATCCGTCGTTTCTTGGACCAATTCAGGACCAACGAGCTGTCTATCGCCTGTATCTGCCCAGCATAACGGCGATCGACACTTTCGTCCGTAGAGAGCTTCAAACGGTGCAGCTTGAATGCTTGTATGGTAGCTGTTGTTGTAAGAGAACTCAACCAAGGGTAGGTGAGTGTCCCAACTTCCACCTAAGTCCATTACGCAAGCTCGTAACATATCTTCAAGCATCTGAATCGTTCTCTCACTTTGGTCATCTGTCTGTGGGTGAAATGCGGTGCTCAAATTCAACTAAGAACCAAACGCTTCCTGGAAAGATTGCCAAATCCTTGACACAAATCTTCCATCTCTATCAGATATAATCGAGATAGGCACTCCATCACGCACAACTATCTCCCTTAGGTACAGCTCAGCTAGCTTACCTGTGTTATCCTTTTCCCTGATTGGCAAAAAGTGCGCAGACTTTGTCAGACGGTCTACGATTACCCAAATCGTATCATGACCTCTGGGTGTCTTGGGCAACTTCGTTATAAAATCCATCAAGATCTGCTCCCACTTCCACATGGGTATCTCGGGCTGCTGTAGCAGTCCTGAAGGCTTCTGATACTCGGCCTTTACTTTGGCACAAGTTAAACATTTTCCAACATAGGTTGCAACATCGCCCTTCAGTCTTGGCCACCAATAGAAATCCTTCAAATCATGGTACATATTGTCCGATCCTGGGTGGATCGAGTACCTTGATTTATGAGCTTCATCAAAAATCACATCTCTAAGACCACCAAAGAGGGGAACCCAAATTCTTCCCATGAAACACAAAGTTCCTTCCTCATTGGGTACCAACTGGTTCAGCATCCCACGGAGATATCATCCCTAAGATTTTCCTTCTTAAGAGCTTCTCTTTGTGCTCCACGAATGCGCAACGAGAGGTCTGTTTGAATGATCATCTCCAAAGCCCTAACCCTTATGGGCTTAATCCTCTCTTTTCGACTCAAGGTGTCTGCCACCACATTCGCCTTTCCTGGGTGATATATGATTTCACAATCATAGTTGTTTAATCACTCAACCCATCGTCGTTGTCTCATATTAAGCTCTTTCTGGTTGAATATGTGCTGTAAGCTCTTGTGATCAATAAAGATCGTGCATCGGGTGCCATACAGATACTGTCACTGTATACCACGAAGTCATCGGTGCCTTCGGGTAGGGATAAAATAGGTGCATCGCAAAGCTTGTTCTTAAGCAGCTGAAAAGCTTCCTCTTGTTTATCTCCCCATTCATATTTCTTATCCTTCTGAGTAAGGGAGGTCAACGGTTGAGCGATTTTTGAAAAATCCTCAATGAATCGGCGATAATACCCTACTAAACCCAGAAACTATCGAATCTCGGTTGGCGTCTTTGGAGTTTCCCAATTCTTAATCGCCTCGATCTTGGTGGGATCCACGTGGATTCCATCTTTATTCACTACGTGACCGAGGAATTGTACCTCACGTAACCAGAACTCGCACTTCGAGAACTTTGCGTACAGTTTCTCCTTTTTAAGCAGCTTTAAAATAGCTCTAAGGTGTTGCTCATGTTCTTCCTTTGTTCTTGAATAGATAAAAATATCATCAATAAACACAATCACAAATTTATCGAGATATGGCTTGCAAACTTGGTTCATCAGATCCATAAATACTGCTGGCGCGATTGTCAGACCAAACGACGTCACTAGAAACTCGTAATGTCCGTAACGAGTTCTAAAGGCAGTTTTCGGAATACTTTCCTCTTGAATTCTCAGCTGGTGATAACCTGATCGAAGATCGATCTTGGAGTAGTAACTTGAACCTTGAAGTTGATCGAAGAGGTCACCAATCCTCTGTAAGGGATACCGATTCTTGATGGTCAACTTGTTCAGCTCTCGGTAGTCGATGCACAGGCGGAAACTACCGTCCTTCTTCTTAACAAACAGAACTGGAGCTCCCCAAGGCGAGAAGCTTGGTCGAATAAATCCCTTGTCCAAAAGCTCTTGAAGTTGCGTCGACAACTCTTGCATCTCGGAAGGCGCAAGTCGATAAGGTGCCTTAGCTACAGGCACAGCGCCTGGAACTAAGTCAATGTGGAATTCGACTTGTCGTTGCGGCGGCAATCCTGGCAAATCTTCGGGGAAGACTTCAGGATATTCCCTTACCACCAGGATATTTTCCAGCTTTGGCTCTTCGGCACCTTTATCAACTACGTGCGCCAAAAAGGCAACAAATCCTTTCTACAAAACTTCCGTGCCTTCAAACAGCTGATAATCCTCAAAGGTGTATCATGCTTTTCTCCGTGCACTACAATCGTCTCTCCATTCACCATCGGGATTCAAATGATCTTCTCGTGACATACGATCTCAGCTCGGTTACTTGATAACCAATCCATTCTGACTACCATGTCAAAACTTCCCAATTCAACTGGTAGAAGATCGAGCATAAACTCATGCTCTCCGAGCTCTATTACACCGCCTCTAAATACTTCGTTTGCCTTTACTAGCTTCCCATTAGCTAGCTCTATCGAGTACGGGATATCTAACTTACTGGCAACTAACCCAAGTATTTTCTTAAATTCTAGGGATACGAAGCTATAATCGGCACCAGTATCAAATAACACAAATGCAAAGTGTTGGTTGATAGGGAACGTACCCGTAACTACGTTCGGATCCTGGCGAGCTTCCCTAGCTCCAATGTTAAAGACTCTCCCCTGAGCTTGGTTATTCTTTGGGCAATCTCTCTTGAAATGCCCGACATCTCCACAACTAAAGCATCCTTGCTTGTTTCTAGTGCCACCCTGGTTGGTGTTTTGGTTGCGGTTTCCATTACCAGCTTGGTTTCCAGAACCACCACGATTCACATTACCACCATTTCCTCCTTGATTGTTCCTATTCCCGTTACCGTTTCCACCATGGTTTCCACTGCCATTTCCATTACCACTACCTCTCTGACCTCCATTTCCACGACTAGAACCAGCCCAGCATGTCTCCTTCGAATGACCATTCTTTCCACAGTTTTCACACTTCCTAAACCTACACTGGCCGGCATGATGGAACTGGCACACATCACACTTAGGCAAAGTGCCCATGTAACCTTTCCCTTTATTTTCCGCACTTGCAACACCAGTCCTGACCTCGGCTGGTGGGTTCGCATCTCTTTTCTTGTTCCTACCGTTGTTTCCTTGGGTACCCTTCTTGAAATTCAAGAACTTCCTCTTGTTCTCTCCTGATGACTCGACATGAGTCTCCTTCTTCTTGTTATCAAATATTGAGAACTTGTTCAATCTAATCGCTTCCTTTGTCAGTGCTACGCTCAGATCAATGGCCTCAGTGATCGTTGGAGGCTTCGATGTCATCACCATGCTCATGATTTGGGGTGCCAATCCCCAAATGAAACGTTCGATTCGCTTGAATTCTGGTTCTACCATGTAGGGGACAACGCGAGATAAGTCATGGAATCTCTGTACATACTCCGCAATCTTTAGACCATCCATCTTTAGATTCCAGAACTCGGTTTCCAGCTTCTGAATCTCAGCTCTCGAGCAGTACTTCTTGGCATTAGTTCTTTCATTTCATCCCAAGTCATAGCATACGCAGTCTCCTCTCCCAGAGCCTGAACCTGAAGGTTCCACCATGATAGAGCTCCGTCTAGGAAAAGTCCAGAAATCTAAGTGACCTGGTGCTCAGGCGCACACTTGCTCATCCGCAGCACAGAATTTGTTTTCTCAGCCCATCTAACGAAAGCTACAGCACCTCCAGTGCCGTCAAAATTCAGAGGCTTGCAGTCAAGGAACTGCTTGTAAGTACAGCCGTGAGGTGGGTTATTTCCTGAGGTACCTCCGCTGTGTTAAGAGCGCAAGGCCTCATGTTGTACGATTGCTTGTGAAATCCGTTCTTGCAGTTCTACCTCTGTTGTGGGCAACTGAGTGTTCCTTCGAGGAGGCATCTTCTATAAAGAAGATTGTATATGTCAGGTCTTATGTATATAATAAGTAGTATGTATATAATAGTGTTTGTCATAAGTAAGCATGCAATCATAGCATAAACAAGTAAATTAACATCGTATTTAATGAGAACATTACGATTGAACTTTCATTAATCAACGACCACAAATACAGTTACATGTTTTACAAATGTATCAAAAGGGAACACAGGGTCACACTACCCTTGTCCACAATGTCTACCAATCTACCATAAGTCATATAGTCAGAAGGTAGTCTCCAAAAGGCTTCACTAGCTCATCTCAATAGCGGTGCTCTCATCAAAAGTAAGCTACCTACATAAAACTAAAAACCGTCTATGCTGATGGTGGTGAAGGAGGAGGTGGAGGAACAAAAAGCAAGCTGCGCACATGCGCTAGCTCCTCCTCAAGATCATAAACATGACGCAACAGATAACTGATCTGCTGCTCAACAGTAAGAAAGCGAGTGTCAAACTCGGGAAATGGAGTAAGCGACGCAGGAGGATGTGAAAATGGGGATGGTGATGAACGAGGTGAAAAAGCAGGCTGACAAGGACATGGCAAAGGTCGCGATATATCTCAAGCTCTAGAATCCTGCGACTCATGATCTCATACTGAAGCTGCAATGATAAAAGTAACTCATCCCGTGTATAACCAGTAAAGTGTGAGGGATGGTAGGGATCAGATATCGACATGGTGTAAGGTGGGAACCATCTAAGTGGCTCATCTAGTGGTGAAGAAGTAAAATGAGCAGTAGGTGCAGACTGAGGTATGTGAGGGAAAGCTGCTGATACATGTGGGTCAAGGCTAGGCTGCTGGCTAGAAGGGCCTTCCCCTGGACGGGGTGCGGGTATATCCTGCAAGAAGACAATAGGCAGGTCGACACGGTCCACATCTAACTCAACCGGGTGAAAGGGAGCAACATCAACGGGTGCATATGCAAGTGGAGGAGTGACTGGCTCAATAACAGGAGGGTCAGCGGGTGCAGGATCTGGATTAGGTATGAGGGGCGCAATATCAGGTATGCCAAATGGGACAGGGTCATGATCAGGCAAATGCTCAGGTGCATGTATCGGCTCAGGATCAGCAGGTGCATCAACAGGCTGATCATCAGGGACAAAATCAAGCTCAAGTCCATTCTCAATGTCATGTGGAGGAATCGGTGCAGCTGACATAGCTGTATCATCGTCAGAATCTGTGGCATAACATCGCAAACCAACTGCCTGTAAGGCGGATGATGAAACAGACTCAAAGGAATCTGGAATAGAGTGTAAGCTAGAATCAGATGAAATCTCAATAACAGGAATCCCCAGAAGTGGAATGTCAACAACGTCCTCATCGAGCTCCCCATCGCCATGGGCATCATCAGGGGGACCATCAACAAACAAATCAAAATCATCGTCAAAAAGATCATTGAATGGCCAATCCTCAGGAGGAATGACCACTAAAGGAACAAGAGCGAGGATCGGTGCCACAATGTGCTCACCATCGGGGTGACCGATGATAAGATGATCGTGCACAGGAATAGGAATAACAAATGGATCCTCATCCGGGATACCATCAGCAATCGGTAAATCATCTCCGAAGTCGGGCAGCGCAAAGGGCTGAAAATCATCATCATCGTCGGGCATCATCTCCGGATCACTCTCGGTATCAGAAGTAAAGATCTCTGTCTCAGGGACGATCTCATCGTCAGAAACAACAGCCATAGGGTCATCGGTATCGAACAATCCAATCTCGGATGATGACATAGTGTTTGTAACAAATCAATCACAACATATGCACATATATCAACTACTAAGCATTATGCAATCAATGACAATGTAATCACATATCCTTCCTAGTCTCCCAGACTAACCCACCTAGTCTCCCAGACTGAACCACCTGGTCTCCCAGACTAAACTTCCTAGTCTCCCAGACTAAACCACCTAGTCTCCCAAACTAAACCACCCAGTCTCTCAGACTGAACCACCCAGTCTCTCCGACTATACCACTCAGTCTCTCAGACTAAACTATAAACGTAAACCTTGAAATGTGTTTTGTGTCTTTCTGTTTGTAAAAATGTTTGTTTTCCTAGATCTGGGTGTTCCGTGTATGAAATGAAAACATGTTGTAAAAGTATTTTCGTGAGAGCCCTAATGATTGTAGTCTAGACTCGAGAAGGAATCCTAGTTCGCTACAATCGAAGCTCTGATACCAAGCTGTCACACTCTGACTTTTGCGGAAGCATGATTATGGTGTGACTTTCTTAACACCATTGCATTCAATCATAACAACAGCTATATGATATAAACCGTAGATGGTCATCAATTAAGTAAGTTTAAAACATAATAACAACATTGTCTTAAAACATAGGAATTCAAATTCGAGTACAACCATGCAACTTGTTTAAGAGTTCACAAAGACTCGACCGATGACATTAAATAAATCCAAGATTTGGGAGACGTGTCTCGTCCAGGAATAAGACACCCTGACCAAACCTGAAGACCATGGATGACATCTTTTATTCTTAAACCGTACTTGGAACTTCTGAACGCCCGCCAGATCCACAACTAATTCCCTGAAATACATGTAGTTTGAAAACAACAACAAAAGTTGAGCGAGTTCGTGTGTTTGTTTGTATGTATGAATAAAATTTTGAAATCATTGTAAGTATGTATGTAAGTTTGTAAATCCCGGTATGAAAGCAACAAGGAAAAACAGATCACCAATGGTTTGCAAGGCCATTGATATGTGTGAAGTGATGCAGGAAAGCTCAAACCTAGCAGACTTTGCACCGGGCTTCCGGCTGTAAGACATAGTCTACCCATGGGCCAAACCCTGGTCCAACATGGGCGGGGCTCGCTATGTGACATCTGTGCTTGTAATCATTGTAAACAGTTCAGTTATCAATGAAATAAATTTATTTGATCCCAATTTTTGTTTGTTTATGTTTGATGTTTTTCATGTTTTGGTTTTTATTCAATTTCAAACTCTATATCGCTTTCTGGAGAGTTATACGCAAACTGGTGCGTAAACATAGTCAGTTTAACGGGAAAAATACTCTGGAACATCAATTTATACTTAACATACCTTAAATAACCTTTACATAACTTAGAAATAAGTTTCGAAGGCTTTGGTATGGCAAAATCAAGTTAATTCGCTTACAGGGACTAAAATTGACAAACTGTGAAAGTATGCCAATTTGAACTGTAACAAACATTCCGGAACCTGATCATAAGTTAAACACACCTTAAATATCCTTTAAATAGCTTAGAAATAGGCTTTGAGGGGTTCGGTGTGCTAAAATAAACTTTATGCTCATTCAGGGACTAAAAGCGTCAAAAAGTGCATAAGTTTGCATTTTCACGCATAACTTACGTTCTGAATACATCCGGACATCCAAAAATTTATGTAAGCATTAAAATATATTATTTTAGTGTTTGGCATAAGAAAAATCCATTCGTCGCCCAATTTAGACCGTTTTTGCGTCCGTTACGACTTCCGTCGTAATTAACCGAACAACGCAATCGTACGGCCAAACGAACCGACATCCAGCATATTTTTGAGCATGTTTCATGTCCACAATGTTTAAGCATCTTTTTAGGGCCTTAAAGTTTGCTTAACGGGCCTTAAACATGTCGGAAATGGCTTTAAACACCAACAGGGACTGAAACTGTCATTTTTCAAAGTTGTTTGCTGATCAGAACACCCAGGCGGGGCGCGTAAGCCTTACCTGTCCTCTTACGTGGGCCGCGAGGCCCTCCCAGACCTGCAACACCAGTTTTAACAGCTGTTAACAGCTGTTATACTCACAAAACCCAATTGCAAATGGTTTCCAGCAAACAATGGGCTTAATCTAGGGGCTCCCATGGTTTTGTAAAACAATGGGCCCATGTGTACGGCCTAGATTAAATCACGGTTTTCAAGAAACGAACCTAACGGTTCTATGAAAACTATAAATACCCCTCCATAGTTCACTTGCAACCCACTTGAATTCTGAGATTTTCTCTAAGTTGATAAACACTTCATACATGAGAAATACTTGGAAATTCAATCTTACGGAGACCCTTTGTAAGTGTTCCTTCGTTCTTTTCATTCGTTTTAGCGTTAAAGTCAAACTGCGTTTGACTTTCGGCATTGACCAGTTTATGGTCAATGTGAAGTTCGTTTGAACTTCATAACATGAGTGTAATCACGATGGTTATAGTCCTTAGTGACTATACTTACTGATTACCACGTTATCTAGACTCAGTGACGAGTCGTAGTTTCGGCCAAAATGCGTATTCTCGCGTATTTTGTAACCAAACTACTCTAGGGTATCAAAACCGTTTGTTTTGATATCAAAACCTGTTTTCTAACTTAACTAAACATGTTCTAGCATGTTTAGCTCGTCACTTTTAGATTTGTGCTTGTCTAGGGTCGTAAGGGTAAGCAATTTAATCAATCGCTTATGCTTTCGAACCCGACCCATTTGTTCGATCCTTAGGATCCGACCAAACACATTAGGTGACCATAGTTGTATAGGGAATAACCTTCCGAGGTTATACCTTATGGTCACGTCGTTTAAGTAGTTCTTATGCCTTAGGTAAATTACCAAAATACCCTTTTCGCACCAAAATTCATTTTAAGCCTATGTAACATAACTTTTGACATCTAAACTGATTTAGCAACAATATTAAATGTGTTAAGGCATATCTTACTTGTCATAGGGCTAGTTAGGCGATCCGAACGCGTTTTACGCAAACGACGCGTTAAAGTAGCATAAGCTACCTAAACTGGTCGTAACGGGTCAAAAGCACTTAGGATAAGTTTCGTTTTAGTATGTAGGCTTTGTTAAACCATATTACATGAGTGCCTACACTCATTTGGTTTACGAACCCTAATGCTACCCGATCCTCCGAATAGGTCCGTTTATTAATGTAGTTACCTATATTAGGTGCCGTTTGATTCCGTGATCTTCTAACTTTGCTTGGTGGTTATCCTAGGACTTCTAAGCAATCTCAAGTGAGTACATAGACCCTTCTTTTACTGTTTTTCAAACATTTTGGGGTGAAACACATGTGCCTACTTGTTATTTTCATGCTTTCCATGCTTTCATATCATATACTTGTTATGTTCATTAGTACATTATTAGTAAATGATTTCATTGTGTTTTTGCTACGTATGTCCTTTGTAGCATACTTAGTACATCGTTTTAGATGACATTTTATGCTATGTATGTTCATTTAGCGCATACTTAGTACATTGTTTTCATTACATATCACGCTATGTATGTCTATTTAGTGCATACCTAATGCATTGTTTTACATTACCTTTTCATGCTATGTATGTTCATCATACTTAGTACATTTTCATTTCATCACATGCTTACATTTTGATATGACATTTGGCATGTTTAAACGGGACCATATACATTCATTAACATTAGCTATGCCGCTCGTTCGTAGGTAATGGTACCATAGGAATTGACAATTCCCGTTCCTGACATCCTAGGTATGTTTGGATGGGAGAAATGACCGAATTCGATAAAACATAACACAGATAGACCTTTAATTTGTTTAAGGGCTTATCACCACAGTCACAAGGCTTGGATGTATGCATTTTTACAATACCGCATAAATGTTTGTATTCAGTATAGCATGCATTTCCACAAGACATAACGTTGATTTAAACCACGTTTTACTTCAATACATTGTTTTGTGCATTTTTATCTGTGGCTCAGTAGACATATATATACATATATATATATATATATATATATATATATATATTTCACTTGCCATACATGACATTTTGTTTACACATTACATATTTGACATTTGACATAGACAATTTGATATTGATATACATATTTCATGGACTACATTTTGACATAAACATTTTGACATGATTCACACAAAGACATTTGACAAAAGGTTTAGACATGGGCAATTTACATTGGTGGTTTGTTTGGGTAAAATGATTTGAGTAACGAGGCGTGTGTAATATGATACAAGCATGGTGGATACGCCGTTGGTACTTCCTATATATAAGTGCTTGTATGGTATTACATAACGTGGCGTTATTTGAATTATTTTAATTTAGACATATAACATTTTATACAAATAACATATTTTTCAAGACATTGTTTTACAAACAACTTATTTTATACAAAACTCATTTCACTTGGTTATTCATTTAACCTCACATTACTCTTTTACATATCATCTACTTTATCATCGCTTTTCAAAAGATTTATAAAACAAAAACAAGGTTCATGACTGACTTTTGTTAAACAACTTTTTCTTAAACTTAAGTCATGAATCCTATTTTCACAAAACCTATGTATCTCACAGGCATTTTTATGCTGACGTACCTATTTTTACATGTGTTTCAGGAGCTGTTGCTTAGGATGATGATCATGACACTAGGGCGGACATGTGCCTTAGAGACTTAAAATAAAGATAGACTTAGTTTAATTATGTTGTGTACTCTTTGGTTCTTGTTTTGAAACAATGTATTCCACCTTTGGTTGTTGAATAAAATGAAATTTTAATTACCATGGTTGTGGAACAATAATTCTGTTACAACACTCCCCGACGTTTCTGCCACGATTTGATGTTTTACGTGGTCAGGGTGTGACAGACTAGTTGGTATCAGAGCCAATGGCTATAGGGAATTAGGTTATTAGTAATGCTTTGACCTACACTATAACCTTTCTAGGACCCCAACACAAGTTGTCTTGTGTTTAGATCTTAAAACATGCATTTCGCCTATCCTTAGGTGATCACCAAAACGAGAACCCAATTTTCTAAAATGATTTTTGAAAATCAATCATCTGTTTTTAAATAATTTATTATAAGGTTTTGAACCCTTCCAGTTTGATTTTTTTTTTGGCCTTGCGCCTTCCAAGTTTTCAAAATCTCGTTAAAGGTTTTGGGTTCTAAATATTGTGAACACGTGCAAACTGGAAGAGTGAATGCCTATACCCTGAGTTTTCTCTCTAAGGCTAGAGTGTTCGTACAAATCCACATAATCGGACCACTCATTCTTACCTGGGAACTTTTGGGGTGAGTGTTCACTTATAGGCGAGCATGTCTTCGCGAAGCATTATTTTTGACCCATTTACTTTGATTAGTCACTGTGTGTCGTTTGTTTTCTTTGTGATACGGATGAATGACCACCATCTTTGCTTTTGTCGATTTTTGTTTCACCTCATTCTTTTCACCTAATCATCTCACTCGTTCCTTTCATGTTTCCTCTTTTAGAATGCCTCATCGATGCGAAAATCCGCTACCAAATGCCGAACTGGCAGAAATCATTGCACAGCAAATGGCTGCTGCATTCCCCAATCTTATTGCTCAATATAACCAAGCCAACAACAACAACAATGCTCCATGCAATTTCAAGAGTTTTAACTCGGCAAAACCACTCAAATTCAGTGGTTCTTAAGGGGCAACTGGGCTCCTTCAATGGTTCGAGAGCATTGAGAATACTTTCCGTCACGTTCTGTGTACTGATAATCGCAAAGTCGAGTTTGCTTCCAGTGTGTTTCAGAAGAGGGCGCTTACATGGTGGAACGGGGTTATGAGAGACCGTGGTGCTGAGGTTGCTTTAGCACAAACATGGGCTGAACTGAGGACTCTTATGATGAGGGAGTTTTGTCCTCATCATGAACTAAAAGCTTTGGAAAGGGAGTTTGACGATTTGAAACAGGATAGTGGTGAGCACCGGGCATATACTGATAGGTATGAGGAGCTGAGTTTGTTATGCCCAACAATGGTTACCCCACTAGAGAAGGCTATCAAGAGGTATATCGATGGCCTACCTGACTCCATACAAGATACCATTACTGGTAGTAACCCTACCACAGTCCGTCAGGCAATCGAGTTATCTGCGACATTGACCGAGTCACATATTCGAAGGGGTAAGCTGCATAGAAAGGGTGACAAGGGTAAGAAGCAGGCGTCTGATCAGAATGAGAGCAAGAAAGGTAAAAACAAGAAGGGTAAGGATTCTGGTTTCTCGAAGGGTTCTAGGAAGCGTAAGGCTTCCCAAAATTTCGCCGTTACCGCACAAGCTGCGCCAAATCAGCCAGCACAGCCTCCAGCAAAGAAGCGGTATGAAGGGAATGCACCTTTGTGCAATAGGTGCAATAGTCACCATCAACAACAACTTTCGTTCCGTTTCTGTACCAACTGTGGGAAGTCTGGACACCTTGCAGAAGTTTGTCGTTCTGCTCAGGTCGCTCGAACAACCTGTTCAACAGCAAGCTGCACGACCTCACTATCCTCCTAGCTCATGCTATAATTGTGGAGACCTGACCCATTATCGAAACCAGTGTCCAAGGCTGGTTAATTCGAATCCGAATCAGGCTCCAGCTCGAGGTCGAGTTTTTAACATGAATGCACAAGAAGCGCAAGCAGACAATGAAGTGGTTAACGGTACGTTCTTTGTTAATAATCAACCCGCATCTGTTCTTTTTTATTCTGGTGCCGATAAGAGTTTTGTGTCATTATCTTTTGAGCCATTTCTTCGCGTGTCTAGAATGAAACTAGGTAAGCCTTTGACAGTAGAAGTTGCTAGTGGTGATCCCGTTGTTCTTGATTCTGTTCTTCGCGAATGCCAATTGAACCTTAACGACCATCTTTTTCCTATTGACCTCACACCAATGCAACTTGGGAGTTTCAACGTTATAGTAGGTATGGATTGGTTAGCCAAGCATCGCGCAGAGGTAGTTTGTTTTGAGAAGATCATTCGTGTGCCACTTTCTTCAGGTGAGATCCTACAGGTTCGTGGTGAGAGACCTGCTAGTAGCCTCAAGCTCATGTCTTGTTTTCAAGCTCGGAAGTATCTGCGAAAGAACTATGTGGCCTTCTTGGCACATGTCGCAGTCGAAGATAAAGGCAAAGGCAAGTCTCTTCGAGATATCCCTGTCGTTCGGGATTATCCGGAGCTATTTCCTGAAGAGTTACCTGGATTACCCCCAGCGCGCCAAGTCAAGTTTCGTATTGATCTTGTACCTGGTGCAAATCCTATTGCCAGATCTCCTTATCGTCTTACACCGTCTGAGATGCAAGAGCTGTCTAAGCAGCTTCAGGAGCTTTCAGATAAAGGTTTTATTTGTCCTATTTTTTCACCTTGGGGTGCTCCCGTTCTTTTTGTCAAGAAGAAGGATGGATCTTTCAGAATGTGCATCGATTACCGTGAGCTTAACAAGCTTACCATCAAGAATCGATATCCCCTACCTCGCATTGATGATCTCTTTGATCAGTTACAGGGCGCTTCTTACTTTTCAAAGATCGATCTACGTTCCGGGTATCATCAAGAATCGATATCCCCTACCTCGCATTGATGATCTCTTTGATCAGTTACAGGGCGCTTCTTACTTTTCAAAGATCGATATACGTTCCGGGTATCATCAACTTTGTGTGCATGAAGAAGATATTCCCAAGACAGCGTTCCGCACTCGTTATGGGCATTATGAGTTCACAGTTATGCAATTCGGTTTGACTAATGCTCCTGCTGTTTTCATGGACTTGATGAATAGGGTTTGCAAGCCTTATTTAGATAAGTTCATCATCGTTTTTATTGATGACATTTTGATATACTCTAAGAGGCAAGCTGATCATAAGCAACATCTTCTTCTTACTCTGGAACTCCTAAAGAAAGAGCAACTTTTTGCCAAATTCTCCAAGTGTGAATTTTGGCTTAAAGAAGTTCAATTTTTGGGTCATATCATCAACGAACAAGGTATTCATGTAGATCCCTCCAAGATCAGTGCGATTAAGGATTGGGGCACGCCTACTACTCCTACTGAAGTTTGTTCATTTCTTGGTCTCGCGGGTTATTACCGCCGCTTCATCGAAAATTTCTCGAAGATTGCAGTTCCCTTAACTGCTCTAACTCAGAAGAATAAACCCTTTGAATGGGGTTCTAAACAAGAAGAAGCATTTCGGACCTTGAAACAGAAGCTTTGTGATGCACCTATCCTATCTTTGCCCGAAGGCAATGATGATTTTGTCGTGTACTGCGATGCATTCAATTTGGGACTTGGCTGTGTTTTGATGCAAAGGAACAAAGTCATAGCATATGCATCGAGGCAGTTGAAGGTGCATGAGAAAAACTACACCACTCATGATCTTGAGTTGGGTGCAGTTGTGTTCGCTCTTAAGATCTGGAGACACTATTTGTATGGCACAAAATGTGTGGTTTTCACTGACCACAAAAGTCTTCAGCATATCTTCAATCAGAAAGACCTCAACATGAGGCAAAGACGTTGGGTTGAACTCCTAAACGACTATGATTGCGAAATTCGCTACCACATTGAGTCGTAAGGAACGTACTAAGCTTCATTGTGTTCGTATTCAATCTGATATTCAAGCTCGATCCGATATTCAAGCCCGCATCTCTCAGGCTCAACATGCTTGTGTTTCACAAGACTTGATGGGTAAGGAATTACCCTATCACATTAAGCCTGATCTTGAACTGAAGGACGATTGATCGTATTATTTCATGGACCGTTTGTGGGTCCCAAGCGTAGATGATCTCCGCATCTTGCTTATGGATGAAGCTCATAAGTCTCGTTATTTTGTCCATCCTGGCTCAGACAAAATGTATAAGGACCTTCGTACTCAGTATTGGTGGCCTGGTATGAAGAAGGATATTGCCTTGTACGTTTCAAAATGCCTTACTTGTCTCAAGGTCAAGGCTGAACACCAACATCCTTCTGGTCTTTTGGAACAACTAGAGATTCCAGTTTGGAAATGGGAAAACATCGCTATGGATCTCATTACTAAACTTCTGCGCACTAAGAAAGGTCATGATGCCATCTGGGTAGTTCTTGATCGTCTTACAAAATCAGCGCATTTCTTGCCAATCCGTGAGGATTTTTCTGCTGAAAAGTTGGCTAAAATTTATGTGGATGAAATCGTATCACAACATGGTGTTCCTTTGAACATTATTTCTGATAGAGATGCTCGCTTCTCTTCTCGTTTTTGGAGAACCATGCAATCTGCTTTGGGGACCCAACTTAATCTGAGCACAGCATATCATCCACAAACAGATGGTCAAACTGAAAGAACAATCCAGACTTTGGAGGATATGCTTAGAGCTTGTCTGATTGACTTTGGTGGTAGTTAGGATTCACATCTTCCGTTGATTGAATTCTCCTACAACAACAGTTATCACTCCAGCATCAACATGGCTCCTTTCGAGGCTCTCTATGGTCGAAAATGTCGTTCACCAGTCTGCTGGAATGAAATAGGTGAGGCTCAGCTTACTGGACCTAACCTCATTCTAGAGACAACTGATAAGGTTAAGAAAGTTCGTGATAACCTTTAGACAACTCGAAGCCGTCAAAAGAGTTACGCGGACCAACGACGCAAGCCCTTGGAATTTCAAGTCGGTGATCGTGTATTACTTAAGGTCTCACCTTGGAAAGGTGTGATAAGATTTGGAAAGACAGGAAAACTTGCACCTAGATATGTTGGACCATTCAAGATCGTCGAAAGAATCGGTAAGGTAGCCTACAGACTTAAGTTACCTCCTGAACTTGGAAACGTTCATCCAACCTTCCATGTGTCCAATCTCAAGAAGTGTTTAGGTGATGAGAACCTCTACATACCGCTTGACGAAATTCGTGTTGATAAAACACTACATTTTGTTGAGAAACCTGTGGAAATCATGGACCGAATAGTCAAATGGCTTAAACGCAAGCTCATTCCTTTGGTTAAAGTTCACTGGGAATCTAAGCGTGGACCTGAGTTTACTTGAGAACGTGAAGATCAAATGAAGGCGAAGTATCCACACCTTTTCCCACGAGTTTCCTCTAAACAAATTTCGGGATGAAATTTCCACAAGTAGGGGAGACTGTGACATCTGTGCTTGTAATCAGTGTAAACTGTTCAGTTATCAATGAAATAAATTTATTTGATCCCAATGTTTGTTTGTTTATGTTTGATGTTGTTCATGTTTTGGTTTTTATTCAATTTCAAACTCTATATTGCTTTCTTGAGAGTTATACACAAACTGGTGCGTAAACGTAGTCAGTTTAACGTGAAAAATACTCCGGAACATAAATTTATGCTTAACATACCTTAAATAACCTTTACATAACTTAGAAATAAGTTTTGAAGGCTTTGGTATGGCAAAATCAAGTTAATTCGCTTACATGGACTAAAATTGACAAACTGCGAAAGTATGCCAATTTGAACTGTAACGAACATTTCGGAACATGATCATAAGTTAAACACACCTTAAATATCCTTTACATAGCTTAGAAATAGGCTTTGAGGGGTTCGGTGTGCTAAAATAAACTTAACGCTCATTCAGGGACTAAAAGCGTCAAAAAGTGCATAAGTTTGCATTTTCGCGCATAACTTACGTTCTGAATACATCCGGACATCCAAAATTTTATGTAAGCATTAAAATATTTTATTTTAGTGTTTGGCATAAGAAAAATCCATTCATCGCGCAATTTGGACCGTTTTTGCGTCCGTTACGACTTCCGTCGTAATTAACCGAACAACGCAATCGTACGGCCAAACGAACCGACATCCGGCATATTTTTGAGCATGTTTCATGTCCACAATGTTTAAGCAACATTTTAGGGCCTTAAAGTTTTCTTAACGGACCTTAAACATGTCGGAAAAGGCTTTAAACACCAACAGGGACTGAAACTGTCATTTTTCAAAGTTGTTTGCTGATCAGAACACCCAGGCGGGGTGCGTAAGCCTTACCTGTCCTCTTACGCGGGCCACGAGGCCCTCCCAGACCTGCAAAACCAGTTTTAACAGCTGTTATACTCACAAAACCCAATTGCAAATGGTTTCCAGCAAACAATGGGCTTAATCTAGGGGCCACCATGGTTTTGTAAAATAATGGGCCCATGTGTACAGCCTAGATTGAATCACGGTTTTCAAGAAACGATCCTAACGGTTCTACGAAAACTATAAATACCCCTCCATAGTTCACTTGCAACCCACTTGAATTCTGAGATTTTCTCTAAGTTGATGTGTGAAAACACTTCATACCTGAGAAATACTTGGAAATTCAATCTTGTGGGGACCCTTTGTAAGTGTTCTTTCGTTCTTTTCATTCGTTTTAGCGTTAAAGTCAAACTGCATTTGACTTTCTGCATTGACCAGTTTATGGTCAATGTGAAGTTCGTTTGAACTTCATAACATGAGTGTAATCACGATGGTTATAGTCCCTAGTGACTATACCTACTGATTACCACGTTATCTAGACTCAGTGACGAGTCGTAGTTTCGGCCAAAATGCGTATTCTCGCGTATTTTGTAACCAAACTACTCTAGGGTATCAAAACCGTTTGTTTTGATATCAAAACCTGTTTTCTAACTTAACTAAACATGTTCTAGCATGTTTAGCTCGTCACTTTTAGATTTGTGCTTGTCTAGGGTCGTAAGGGTAAGCGATATAATCAATCGCTTATGCTTTCGAACCCGACCCATTTGGTCGATCCTTAGGATCCGACCAAACACATTAGGTGACCATAGTTGTATAGGGAATAACCTTCCGAGGTTATACCTTATGGTCACGTCGTTTAAGTAGTTGTATGATAAGTAGTTCTTATGCCTTAGGTAAATTACCAAAATACCCTTTTCGCACCAAAATTCATTTTAAGCCTATGTAACATAACTTTTGACATCTAAACTGATTTAGAAACAATATTAAATGTGTTAAGGCATATCTTACTTGTCATAGGGCTAGTTAGGCGATCCAAACGCGTTTTACGCAAACGACGCGTTAAAGTAGCATAAGTTACCTAAACGGGTCGTAACGGGTCAAAAGCACTTAGGATAAGTTTCGTTTTAGTATGTAGGCTTTGTTAAACCATATTACATGAGTGCCTACACTCATTTGGTTTACGAACCCTAATGCTACCCGATCCTCCGAATAGGTCCGTTTATTAATGTAGTTACCTATATTAGGTGCCGTTTGATTCCGTGATCTTCTAACTTTGATTGGTGGTTATCCTAGGACTTCTAAGCAATCTCAAGTGAGTACATAGACCCCTCTTTTACTGTTTTTCAAACATTTTGGGGTGAAACACATGTGCCTACTTGTTATTTTCATGCTTTCCATGCTTTCATATCATATACTTGCTATGTTCATTAGTACATTATTAGTACATGATTTCATTGTGTTTTTGCTATGTATGTCCTTTGTAGCATACTTAGTACATCGTTTTACATGACATTTTATGCTATGTATGTGCATTTAGCGCATACCTAGTACATTGTTTTCATTACATATCACGCTATGTATGTCTATTTAGTGCATACCTAGTGCATTGTTTTACATTACCTTTTCATGCTATGTATGTTCATCATACTTAGTACATTTTCATTTCATCACATGCTTACATTTTGATATGACATTTGGTTTGTTTAAACGGGACCATATACATTCATTAACATTAGCTACGTCGTTCGTTAGTAGGTAATGGTACCATAGGAATTGACAACTCCCGTTCCTGACATCCTAGGTATGTTTGGATGGAAGGAATGACCGAATTCAATAAAACATAACACAGATAGACCTTTAATTTGTTTAAGGGCTTATCACCACAGTCACAAGGCTTGGATGTATGCATTTTTACAATACCGCATAAATGTTTGTATTCAGTATAGCATGCATTTCCACAAGACATAACGTTGATTTAAACCACGTTTTACTTCAATACATTGTTTTGTGCATTTTTATCCGTGGCTCAGTAGACATATATATATATATATATATATATATATATATATATATATATATATATATATATATATTTCACTTGCCATACATGACATTTTGTTTACACATTACATATTTGACATTTGACATAGACATTTTGATATTGATATACATATTTCATGGACTACATTTTGACATAAACATTTTGACATGATTCACACAAAGACATTTGACAAAAGGTTTAGACATGGGCAATTTACATTGGTGGTTTGTTTGAGTAAAATGATTTGAGTAAGGAGGCGTGTGTAATATGATACAAGCATGGTGGATACGCCGTTGGTACTTCCTATATATAAGTGCTTGTATGGTATTACATATCGTAGCGTTATTTGAATCATTTTAATTTAGACATATAACATTTTATACAAATAACATATTTTTCAAGACATTGTTTTACAAACAACTTATTTTATACAAAACTCATTTTACTTGGTTATTCATTTAACCTCAGATTACTCCTTTACATATCATCTACTTTATCATCGCTTTTCAAAAGATTTATAAAACAAAAACAAGGTTCATGAGTGACTTTTGTTAAACAACTTTTTCTTAAACTTAAGTCATGAATCCTATTTTCACAAAACCTATGTATCTCACAGGCATTTTTATGCTGACGTACCTATTTTTACATGTGTTTCAGGAGCTGTTGCTTAGGATGATGATCGTGACACTAGGGCGGACCTGTGCCTTAGAGACTTAAAATAAAGATAGACTTAGTTTAATTATGTTGTGTACTCTTTGGTTCTTGTTTTGAAACAATGTATTCCACCTTTGGTTGTTGAATAAATTGAAATTTTAATTACCATGGTTGTGGAACAATAATTCTGTTACAACACTCCCCGACGTTTCCGCCATGATTTGATCTTTTACGTGGTCGGGGTGTGACACGCTACACCCAAATAGATCTATCACTCATGTCCCTCGGTCCTACAAAGAGGATTGATGGCCTTAAGCGTCATACCCACCACTCACATGATCTAGAAGTACCCTTCCTTAGCTAACCATACCAATTAGTAACGTTTGTAAACAGTTGTAACATGTACTTCACCCCCGAAGTTATTAAACTGAAAATAGTTAAAAGAAAAGGGGGTCACGAACTCACAGTCTTGCGACTTCAGTCACCGTAACTCAAGCTCCTTTGGGTAAACACGACTACCTACACGTATTATGATCCATTAGACGAGCGGGTCGTGCCTTGACTTAGTATTAATGTCTTTGAGTTACTTTTCTTCGTATCTTCGATATTATTCCAGGTTATATAACTATTTGTTAAAATAATTAATATTTCAACTTAATTATATTTACTAAATTTTGGAAATAATTGTTAAAACAATATTACTGTAACTTAATACTTCCCAAGTATGTATACTTGTATTTCCTTCCCAATGATGGGGGTATTTGTATTCGTATTTTTATACTTGTATATTTTTGCCGTGTGTTAGGGTCGTATTCCGGTGTATATTTGTACGTATGAGAATACGTATCTTCATGTAATTATTAAGTATCCTTTTACTAAATGTTGTATTAACTTTTCTGGAATAATATCCTTAGTAAAGGTCCATATATATTTCCAAAATATATATTTTAAAAACATTACTTAGAAAAATTATTCATAATTTTTCCTTGGCAAAAATATTTGTATTTTCATTTAAGTTCCAAAAATAATATATTTTCAAGTCTAACTTAGAAAATATATATACACTTATTTTCTCCAAAAATGTTATATTTCACATTTATATGAGAAAATATATCTTTAATCCCAATAATATTGTATTTTATGTTTGTGTAAGAAAATATATATTTCTTTAAAATAATATATTTTCTAAAAATTTCCAAGAAAAATATGTATTCATACATGCCAAAATAATATATTTTTCCCTTGTAAAAAATATGATATAACTTTGTAGTAATTGTAAAATCATATTTTTGTTTCCTTGGTGTCCAAAATATCATTTACCAAAAATATAGTTGCGAATAAATTTCTGGAATATTCTTGTAATTTATATTTCTTGGTTTGGTTACACCAATATTTTGTGTATAACTTGTATTTCTATCCCTTGGAATTTTGGTAATATTTTGGATTGTAATTCTTGGTATTTTGATGTGTTATATTATTTCAAACCCTAAAATAATATAACTAATACACAAAATATACAAATAATCACACACATGGTGTCTCCTAAATATATAAATTTCCTAGATACATATTTAGTCACTTTTATTTATAAAAACCAACCTCTAATATTTATATCTTTGTAACAAAAATTATGGCAATGTTTTTGTAACCATTTAAGGTTTGAAATACACTTGTAAGTGTAGGTTAATAAATATTTTTCTAAGTGTTTGGATTTTTAGAAAATTTTGCCATAGTTTCCCCTAAATATGGAAGTTTCCATGCTTTCAAGTATATCATTTTCTTTTGTAAAAATCATCATAATCAATCCACAATCAACAATAAACAACCTTTATTTACCAATCTAGCCAAATCAATCGTAATCTAACTACTTCATGAACTTGAATATTTGTAAAAAGTTGTAGGAACTTACTAGTGTTCTTAGTAAGCCTTGTTATCCTTTGAAGTGTGATTAGTTCTTTAAAAACTTCATTTTTAAAGAATACAGATGTTTACAACTTCAAATCATATTTTCTAAAAATATTTCTTTATGCATTCTTCTTGTTACACAAGTGTTCCTACACTTGTTTAACCATTAAAAATAAGGTTTGTTTATGTAAGAACCAAGATTAAATGAAACTTATATTTTTAACTTCGTTTCTTTAGAAATCACCCATAAATATTTAGATCTACAAGTGTTACTACTCACTTTGATCATTATTTTTCAAGAAAACCATGTATCTTTTCAAGTTCATGATCTTCATGTGGATGATCTATCATCCTTCATCATTTTTACTTTCTCATCTTGCTAGATTATGTTTTTAATCATGATCTAGAAAGACTTATATGATGATTTACATCACATACATGAACAAACAATAATCAACAAGCAAATCATCACTTAAACAACTTAGTTCCATCATTAAACATGCTTATGTTCAAGTTTCATTCTTATGATCTTTAGTGTTCTTCAAGATTATGACCATGATACTTCTTTAACCACTAAAAATGGAAGTAAACTAGCAAGATCAAGACTCTTACCACTAGCACAAGGCTAGGGATGATCAAGTGAAGAAATGGGATGGATAAAAGCAAACAAAAGAGGTCCTTGATCTTCCACAAGCTCCTAGCTTCTTTGTATGATCTCTAGCACCCTTGTGAGTATGTAGAATATATGAGGATGGATGAATGAAGGAGGTTGTAGGTGGGGTTGAGGTCGGCCGAGAGCTCCAAGGGGGAAGGGAGTGAAAGTGTTTGAAGTGGTGAAGATGGAAATGAAGTAATGAACTTAGGTGTTCACTTATAATCCATTCTCAAGTCTCCATCCATTGTGTAATATGTTCTAATTAGAGAAACAAGATCCAATTTAATATTGAGATAAAATCTTGGGGTATGGAGGTGAGCATGGGCCGATTACTAGGTGGGGGGGGGGGGTAGTAGGTTAGGTTTAACTAGTTTAGTTAGTTTAAGGTAAAAATTCAAGTATGTAGTTAGTTACTTGATATTTTATGGGGTGTTATGATGTTCGGGGACCATAACTAGCTTGAAAATGTTAAAAAAGTGCCTCTAGTGTAAATTTGATGTTTCGAGTAGTGTCCGGTTGTTCGGTTGGTTGCTGGTTCGTTAAAGTGCAAAACTTTGCAGTTTAGTGTGCTTTATGTACCCTTTTGTGACACTTTTGCTTCCCGACACTTAGGAAAGCATTCAGGACCATTTAACCATATTTCTGCGTGCTATTAGATTATTAAAATGTAGATTTCTGCTGAATTTTGCTGAATTCAGCACTTTGGGTGAGTTTAAGGCACTTTCCGGCACTTAAACTATCACTTAGAAAGGCAGTGTTGTGATCCTTACTTTCCTACACACTATACTAGTGTGGTACTTAATTTCTGGCTCATTCTATAACTCAATGCACTGTCTGTCTATATGCTGAGTTCTGTCAGCATTTTCTCGATTTATCAGATAACTGTGCTAACTGTACTTAATGCATCATTTGAGGAAATATAGCTTTCATGCAATATTGGTATGACATTAAACAATGTATGATGCACATGTATGTCTATGGCAGTAATCAGACAGCAGTTAATTGCAATTCAGCACAGTCATTAAGCACTAATCATGGTTAATTAATTGTACGGATACCTGAATTTTTGACAGTTGTCACATTCTCCCCCTGTTAAGAAAATTTCGTCCCGAAATTTTAAGCTCTACTACTAGCTGCAGGGGTGTTAGGGAATAAATGCGGGTATTTTGATTTCATACGGTCCTCACGCTCCCAAGTAAACTCTGGGCCGTGACGTGCGTTCCATCTAACCTTAACAAGCTTCACACTACTCCTCCAAGTTTTGTTGACTTTCCAGTAAGTAACCTCAACGGGTTCTTCGGTGAAGTGGAGTGTGTCGTCATTGTGAACTTCATCAGCAGGAATGATCACTGTTTCTTGGGTTGGACTCTTCTTTAGATTAGATACATGGAAGGTATCATGAACACCATTAAGTTCTGCAGGTAGTTCCAACTTGTATGCTACAGGGCCAATCCTCTCCAGTATTTTGAACGGTCCGATAAATCGTGGGTTTAACTTTCCACGCTTCCCAAAGCGTGCCACACCTTTCCAAGGTGAGACTTTCAACAAAACCATATCTCCCACTTTGAATTCCAAAGGCTTCCTCCTTTGGTCCGCATAGCTCGTTTGTCGATCGCGAGCCGCCTTAATGCACTCTCGGATCTATATGATCTTATCCGTCGTTTCTTGGACCAATTCGGGACCAACGAGCTATCTATCGCCTGCATCTGCCCAGCATAACGGTGATCGACACTTTCGTCCGTAGAGAGCTTCAAACGGTGCAGCTTGAATGCTTGTATGGTAGCTGTTGTTATAAGAGAACTCAACCAAGGGTAGGTGAGTGTCCCAACCACCACCTAACTCCATTACCTAAGCTCGTAACATATCTTCAAGCGTCTGAATCGTTCTCTCACTTTGGCCGTCTGTCTATGGGTGAAATGCGGTGCTCAAATTCAACTGTGAACCAAACGCTTCCTGGAAAGATTGCCAAATCCTTGACACAAATCTTCCATCTCTATCAGATATAATCGAGATAGGCACTCCATGACGCACAACTATCTCCCTAAGGTATAGCTCAGCTAGCTTACCTGTGTTATCCTTTTCCCTGATTGGAAAAAAGTGCGCAGACTTTGTCAGGCGGTCTACGATTACCCAAATCGTATCATGACCTTTGGGTGTCTTGGGCAACTTCGTTATAAAATCCATCAAGATCTACTCCCACTTCCACATGGGTATCTCGGACTGCTGTAGCAGTCCTGTAGGCTTCTGATACTCGGCCTTTACTTTGGCATAAGTTAAAACATTTTCCAACATAGTGTAACACCTCGTAAAAATCACGTCCAATGATGTATTGACACGTGTAATAAACCCTAATGAAGTCAAACATTGAATTTAAGGGACTAATTTTTCGAAAAATCGAAAACTTTGATTATGAAAGGACTGGAAGTGTTAACATACCTAAAATAAGTTTCTAATTAACCTCGTACGGTATTTATATTCACAAATGAGCCACTTGTTGATCGAGTGTAGCCGTTTGCATAATTAATTGAAAGTTTGCGCAATGAAGGGTTAAAAGCGTCAACAGGTTAATTCTTACCTCTGAGTGACCTTTTAACAAACCGGGAGCTTCATGATATTTGATTATACTCTCTGGAATGCCAAATAATGGCCGTCTAAGGTTTTTATGCCTATAAGTAAAGTTACGCGCAACTTTGCAAGTTAGAGGGACTAAAAGTGTGAATATGTTTAATTATACCTCTGAATGACCTTTTAGTGAACCCGAAGCATCGTGATGTTTAACAATACTTTCAAGAATGCCTAATTTAGATTAGATGAGGCTTCAATGCTATTAGATGATGAGATGCGCAAGTTTGCGCAATAGAGGGACCTAAAGCGTCAACTTTTGAATCTACGCCTTTCGGTGACTATTTAAGTGAACGGGAGTGTAGTAATATTTAAGTATATGCTTAGGAATTCCCATTATGGGCCAGGGAAGGCTTGGATGTCATTAAACGACATTCCGCGCTACTTTGCGCAATTAAAGGACTAATTGCGTCAAACTGCAAAAGTATACCTATTCGTAGGGTATCGAACCTTCCAGAATATGATATTAAGTTAAAAATGCCCTAATTATCCTTTATGTAGCTTAGATATAGGCTTTGAGGTGTTTGGTGCGCAAAAATAAACTTTTAAGTCATGCAGGGACTAAAAGTGTCAAAAAGTGCACAAGTTTGCATTTTTGCGCATATCTCACATTCTGAATATCTCCGGACACCCAAAAATTTATGTAAGCATTAAAATATTTTACTTTAGTGTTCGGCATGATAAAATTCCATTCGTCGCGTAGTTTGGATCGTTTGTCGCGTCCGTTCGTATTTCGTCGTAATTAGACGAACAACGTGACCGTACGGCCAAACGAACCGACATCCGACATGTTTTTGAGCATGTTTCATGTCCCCTATGTTTAGGCATCATAATAGAGCCTTGAAATGAGGTTAACGGGCCTTAGTTGTGTCAAAAAGGGCCTTATATGCAAACAGGGACCAAAACTGCCATTTCTGAAACTTATGTGCTGATCAGACCTCTCAGGCGGGCCGCGTAAGCCCACCTTGACTCTTACGCGGACCGTGTGAGTCCATCAGAGCTGCAAAAATCAGTTTACAGCCATTTACAGCCTGTTCCAGCTTGATCCAGCACTTGCAAATGGTATTTCTTCAATCCTTGGGCACCCATAGTATTAGAAAACAGTGGGTATGAAGTGTATGGTCCTGATCAAGGATCGGTTATCGAGGAACAAGCTCAACGGTTCTCAAAAACCTATAAATACCCCACTTCATTCTTGCCAAACCCACACTTGATTTCTGAATTCTCTAAGTTGGAGACCTTGCTCTTCATACCTGGGAATTTAGGATCAAAACCTCCTTGCTTGGACCCTTTGTAAGTGTCCTTTCGTGCTTAGTTTAATTGTTTAACGTTTATAGCTGAAAAGTCAAGTGTCTCAATCAATGCTTTGACTTTTAAATGGTTGAGCCATTGTTCGTAACGAACATGGCTACGTGACCGTAATTAGGTAGGTGTTAAACCCTCAAAATGGCACCTCCTAATTACCACGTTTACTTAGTTAAATTGTCGGGTCAAATAAAAGTCAAACGGGTTAGTTTTAAATAAAATTCATAACTATTAATATAAAAGCCATAAAATCAATTTTCTCACGTTAATAACTTGGTAAGTATTAGTTGAACATGCCTAAGCATGATTCAACCCGACAATTCTAAGTATAGGCTCGGTTCGGAACTGAAAGTCGCAAAAGTTGAATTTTTCTTTGACTTTCAGTTCTGACCCGATTTGACTTAGTTTAGATATGCCTTAGGATTGCTTTAGGACCATGTTATAGGTTAGTGTAACCCTCTGAGGTTATACAACTTGGATCCTTAGTTATCCTTTTCATTTACATGTTTCCATTATATGCTTAAATGTTGACCATTATGCCCTTTTGACCTAAAACGAGAATTTTGAAAATATGAGAGGACAATAATCTTGATTACTGATTTATAAATTTGTCCCTAAAATTTGACATCAGTTTGAGGTCTAGATTAGGAGTTATGCTCATTAGCGTAAATAAAAAGTTTTTTATTAATTAAATGGCGTAATTAGCATAAAGCCTATCTAAACCCAATTTTTGATACCAAACTTTTTACCTACTGATGTAAAATAATATTTTGGGATTTTTGAAGATTTTTTTTTTTATTTTTAGGCTGAGCATAACATAGGGTTCTAGCCTTGATTCGGTAATTGTCGGTTTTGCCCTTTTGGCCATAAAATGAGTTTTACATAACATTTTGATACCAAACTTTTTGCTACTGATTTTATATGATAAATAAAACATTTTAAGCTTTCTGGAGTGATAAAAATATCAGGTATTCTTATAAAAACCCGGAAATCGCTTAAAATCGTCTTTTTACGCGTTTTTAATGCATAGTATAAGTTAAAACTATTTTTAACATATAAGGTTTGATACCTACTGATGTTTTAAGTAAATTTTCATAATTAAACAGTAGGCAAAAGTTTAAACTCAGAATTTTAATTTTGACCTTTAAAGCTTAAGTGAAATTACCAAAATGCCCCTTCGGTGCATAGTTTGGTTATAATTATTAAATTTCACATATATGTAATACCCTACTGATATGACTTATTAAATTAAGTATTTTTACTGATTATATCAGACCTAAACCTCAGATTAATATTTAACCTCTCTTATAACCTTTAAAATGACCAAAATACCCCTACGGGGTATAAATTGGTTTTAAATTCGTGTTGGGCATAATGGAAGGTATCCTACTGATATCGCAACATATTAAAGGCATATTAACTTAGGAAACCTGTTCATGACTCATGTGGTTACCCGTTACGCACTTTTCGCGTTCGGATCGGCTTATGTAACTAGTTTGCATAAATTAGCCGAAACGGGTCAAACCTTATCATTTTCATCTCAAAATCCAGAATGTGATTAGTTTACCCTTATTACACAAGTATAAAAGCTTGTCGGGTCTAAACCACATTCTAAATCGGTCATCGCTTAATCATGCGTTTTGAACTGTATCCTCCTTTAAAACTAACAGGTCTAAGCATAGGCTTAACTAAGACCCGTTAGGAATCTAATAGGTTATTATAAACCTTCGTTCTAGATTTAGGAGCCCGGTAAAAGGTATCTGTACTTGCTGAATTGATATACGGCTGGGATCGAATTTATATGTAGCTCAGGTAAATACTTTTAACTTATTTTCCCTATACGGGCTTGGGGTACGGTATATAAAATACCGCTTGGTCGGGCATTGAATTTTAATTGTATGAAGATTAATTTATTGAAATGTCCCGTTTAAATTGTTTTGTTTGCTTAAAGCCTTTGGGGGGTTAATGACCATGTCCCGGATATCCTTGGCATCATTTTACGAAATGGCCACGACCTAAGCACGGGGTGTAGGCGTACACCCGACAGTGCGTAAATAAATAATAAGGTATAACTGCCGGTTACGGGAATTACTCGCCGCGGGACTATATCATGTGGTGTGTCTATTAATCTTTAACCAGGTGTCAATCTGGGCTACTAAACGTATAACGAACATGTAATTCTTTTACAAGTTTATATACAAATAATTATCCCAAGTTATAAAAAGTTTTATGCCATGTGCATTTAAATCAATTTTCTTAAACGTTTTCAAAATGAGTCAGTTAATTGTATTTACCAGTGTAAACTGGCGTATTTTCCCAAAAAGGCTAAGTGCATGTACTAATCGGAATAGGCTGGCTACTACTAGCATCAATAAAGAGTCTCGCAAGCTTAGATGTTAAAATCTGTTGAACAATTATCTTTTAATTGATCCGCCTGTGGATCCTTTACATTCCGTTTGTAATACTTTGATATTACTTTATATCGGTTTGTAATATATTCATCTTTTGCTTCCGCTGTGCATTTAAATTGTGTTGTTTGACTATGATGATATCAACTAAGTCGCGATACTCCCCACCGGGCGCACCGGTAATACGTGGAAACATCGGGGTGTGACAGGTTGGTATCAGAGCCAACATTGAGTGAATTAAACACTAGCCTTTTTGTGTTTAATCTCAATGACACAGTAGCACATTCCTTGACCTTCTGAGTCTAGACTTAACATAGGAATACTCTCATCCCTATTCAGAGAATTATTTCCTTCAATTCTATATATTTTAATATGTCGCCAAGCAAAGAAGCCATAATGGAAATTCTCCCCATTTGAAGCCTAGGGAAGGCCGAGCTTCGTGCTGCGACTAGGATTAGCGTGCATCCAAAGAGAAAGCATTCAGAAATAAAATGAAAAATAAACTCCTTTTGCTGAAGATCGTTTCCTTAATAGTCCTTATAAGGACATATTTATCTTTCAGTCCCTTCGAGGACAACATTATTCCTTCCAAGTCCCGTTCAGGGCAATTCTGTACCTCCTTTGGGATCATTGGAATGTTTTATCTAAATTTTATTTATATCATTATATATGAACATAATAATAACATTCCTTTTATGAGATCTACCATTATAATAAAATGGCGAAATCTAAAAAGGGCAAGACCTAGCCCATGTGTCATTATAAGACAGGGCCAAGATGGTAGTTCCTCAACTAGATTCAAATCCTTATTAACATCTCAATTTAGGATTGCTCTGCGTTAAATATTAAAAGAATCTTAAAGGTAAACCTAGCCTATATGTCATTTCAGACAAGGCCAAGATGGTAGAACCTATTCAAAAGATTCAAATCTCTGTTAACATCTGTAAACATGTTAACATTCCTGGCGGATGTGATTCGACAGAATCGCATAAATCATCCTTATACTGGATTCTCCCGAAATCCTTTCTTATTTTGTGAATTAAGCATCCATTAGGGATATAATGCTTACGGGCCATATTCATTGTCATATAAGACAAAAGACAGTCGTAGCCTACAACTCCCTGTCAAGAAAAGGCATGAACAACGTTCAAGCCTAAATACCTTGATTCTACAAAATCATGGTTTATAATTTAGAGTTGCCCTTGTGACTTGGCCTTTTTGTGCCATAGTTATATTTTAATTAAATCTAGGATAATTATAATGAAAATCCTGAATAAAATAAATATCATTCCTTTCCTGCCAGTATACATATTAAAAAGAATCTTAAAAGGTATAACCTAGCTTGAATGTCATTAAAGACCTGCCTACGATGGTAAAACCTGTTTAAAAGAGATTCAGATCCTTGTTAACATCTGAAAACATGTTAACACTCCTGACAATAGTGATGCGATAAAATCACACTTGTCATCTTTATATTAGAACTTCCAAACCCCTTATTTAGCGTAAATGATCAAGAGGAATCATGGCTAATAAACGTCGAACATGATGAACACATCAAAACATCCATTGGGATGAATACCTTCGGGCAAAGATGTATACATGAAAAAGATAGTTTTATTTCATAACTTCTTGTCAAGACAATGAACTATGAAATTTTCCGATCCAAAGGAATCATCGATTATGTTTTAAAATTTCCCTAGTGACAAGGCATCAGTGCCATCAAAAGTCCTTTGGAACAAGCCCTTTGTGCTATATATAAAATGTCGGTACGACATTGACAGTCATGACTTATGTCCCCTGTCTAATAGATATGAAGGATTATATTCCGTTAAAACGCCAAAGATGGTTTATTTAAAAACCTAGGCAAAACATAATCAAATGAATTTAATACTATCTATTCGCCTATATGGGTTATTTGTACCATGGCTATTTAATCATCAAATTCGACAATTCACCATATAATTAAACCAATTATTACTACTTGGTTTGTAGCCTTTAAAGCTTCACCATGGCTGACTCATCTAAAGCTCACAATCATCCAGTTGATCAGAATGATAATGCAAGACTGAACTTAACGGGCACCGAGTTACAGGCTATGTTGGATACGGCCGTAAACAAAGCCGTGGACCGTGTATTAAAGGATCATAAGCGAAAGTGTGATAATACCCCAAATAAAAGTTACAAAAAGGGTAAGACCGGTTCAAACTATGACCAGTCCAAGCCAAAGGAGGAAAAACCCAAATGTAAAACCTGCGGGAAGAAGCACTTCGGAAAATGTTTCTATGAGCAGACTAGTGGATGTGTCATCTGTACAGAGATGGATCACAAGACCCATGAATGCAAGGACTTGAAGGACGCCACATGCTATGGTTGTGGCGAGAAGGGGCACATAAAGACCCGCTGCCCAAAGAAGGCAACTAATGGGAAATGCACTTTGGAGTCACAAGCTAGGCCTTGTGGGATTTGTAATAAGGAAGGGCACAAGACCTTGGAGTGCCAAGACATAAAGGACGCAACCTGCTATGGTTGCAATGAAATAGGGCACATCAAGACTAATTGCCCAAATAAAACAAGAAGCCCGGAGAGGCTAAGAAGACCAAAGCTGAGGACTCTCAAATGAATGCTCAAGAGGCCGTTCAAGATAACAACGTCACAACAGGTACTTTCCTGATCAATGACGTTTATGCTAGAGTATTATTTGATTTAAGTGCAGATAAGTCTTTCGTAGACAATAGATTCTGTGAATTATTAAATCTGCCTGTTAAAACTCTAAGCATTAAGTATAAAGTAGAATTGGCCGATAGTACCTTAGAGACTGCTTCAGCAATATTAGATGGATGTTTTATATCCATTAGGAATCATTCTTATCCGCTGTCCTTGTTTCCGTTAAAATAAGAGGGACTCGATATAGTGATAGGAATGGATTAGCCGTCTTAAAATAAAGCCCATATTGTGTGTAACAAGAAGCAAGTAGTTATCAAGACTCCTTATGGTGAGCCTTTGAAAATTCAAGGAGACACTGGGTATGGATTGCCTAAGCACTTGTTGAATATGGTATTCCATACCAAAGATTCGAGTATGGAAAACTCAGAAGAGACACATAACAGTCGCGATGCTGGAAATGCGACAAATGTTAATGGTGCATCCAATGTGAACCTCAATGTTAATAGAATTAATCTCCAAAACTGTAACTAACGCAGCTATTAGAAAGGCTATGAGACAAGTCATGAAAAGGTTCAAGAAGCCAAATGCTGCTCGCTTTAAAACACACGTCGTTGCTCATGAGAACAGCTATGTTCATACTTCAAATGCGAAGAATAAACCCAACAAAAGCATATATGGCAAGGAGCCCCATTCTTTTTAGGATGTACTTAAAAGTATTTCGTCTCTTGGAAGTCGAGAGACTTCAATAATAAAAAGGGGCCATCGATTGCATAAAATTGTTGGATGACGTAGAAACCATTAGGTATATCAGCAGTTATACTGGAAAGGACATGGTGAGTTATGCATCACAGTCATTCGATGGCAATACCCTTAATTAGTGAGGATATTAATGAAGTCCACAAGAAAGATCCTCTTATACAATATGGGATGGACCAAGTTTTAAGGACCTTATTAGAAAAACCTATTATCCGCTTCATGAAATGGAAAAAGATGGAATAAGAATTTTCTGACTCTCACCATAAAAGTATTAGACTGTCGACAGTATGTCGCAAATTTTAATTCATTGGCTGAGATAGTGCTCTATACAGATTACCCAAAACCTAAGCTTAATGCAAATAATTATTGGTGGCTAGCATCGGCAATAAGAGGGCACATTAAGGTTTCAAAGCCTGCTTGATATAACTCCATAATGGATCTACCTCAGCTACTCACGTTTTATAGATTAAGAAATAACCAGTCAAAGCTGAAGACTGCCCTAAATTTTGTCAAAGATTTTGCAGCTAAGTTTAAAAAGGATTAAGAATGGAGGCGCTTAACCCTCCTGATGCATGACTAGAGGCAGTTCACATTAATAATGACACCATATAAATCCCTTATTGTGATTTTATTGCTAGGAGTTACGTCTGGTCTCTCATAAGACCATAAGATTAGCAAACTTTTAGAAATTTCCCGTAAGAACACCATATATTAAGTGTAAGGTAAAACTTACAAGCAGAAATCATAAGAACCATTTCTTCTATTCCTGTCAGAAGCCTTCAGTCGTAGAATTTTTGAAGTATCATCTCTCTCGAGAAAATGCGTCAGCATATATAGTTGATATATATTTGATCTCTATCAATTACGAATACCAGACGGTATGATAAAAAGCGCCATATGAGGATTGGTGTATCTTAATATGTTCCATAGATTGCTTCCATGCCTGATCAGTATGGAGGTTTAATGCATGGGACCACAAAGATATTCCGATGGTCACATGGTACTAAAGTCAGCTAATGGTATTCAAAGAAGATATCCAGAATGGAATTGTCCAAGTAAATGTCTCCGATTAAGGAATTCGTGGACTCGTAACATAAATATGTCTCTTATCTGACACAGACTATGATAGATGAATTGGAGCCTGAGATTTGGAAAAATCTTTGTAATCTCCCTGTACCTTGGTTATCTTCTCCAAAGATTACCCTGTTTACCTCCTGAAAGGCTAGTAGAGTTAAGATTTATATCCCATTTAGGGCTGTATTATTATTATGAAATCTCCAAGACGGCTAGTACCATCATTGGAAAAAAAAAATCAAAACCCTGATTAAGTTAGTTTTAAAATAGAGGTTCATATAGCCTAACTCAATATTCTAAGAATTCGGTATAGTTAATTAAGAAAGACGGTTCATTTTGCTTATGCATTGATTACCGCAACCCTAATTAGGCAACAATTAAGAATTGCCATCAGCTACCCAGGATCGTCGATTTGTTTGACTAACATCAAGGATTAGCTATTCCTTAAGATTAGTTTTAAGCAGTGGTTGGAATAACCATCTCACCTTAAAATAAGCTTTTCTATAATAGTTGTTATATAAGTATCAAGGCTGCTTCTTTGGAGACCTTGTATAGATGGAATGTTAAACATTTATTGTTGGACAAAAGATTTGTAAGTCCAATTATCAGGATCTGAAAGTTGCTTTGGAAACAACAAATAAGATCATACAAATCCATAATCATCTATAAGTTGCCAGTATTCGACAGAAAAATTAAGGATTAATTAAAGTAGCAACCCTCCTAAGTTCTTGTTAAGGAATAAGGTTCAACAAAGGATATCACCCTGGAAGGGTGTGCCAATTTGTTAATTATCAGGCTAGTTAAGCTCTGAATATATATAGAATCATTCGAGGGAATCGAATGTACCAAGATCAGATAGCTCATAATCTAAAACCTATTTAAAGAGCTTGGCGAAGCTCGCAATGCATTATACACTAATGATTTATGGATGTGTTTCACCAATAAGTCGAGAAGCGTTACCACATAAAGATATGCAGATTTATGATATGATGAGAAACCTGTATTGATTGAGGATCGACAGGTTAAGAAGCTCCAAAAAGGATACATGTACATATTATAGAGGTCAGCTTGGGAGCTTGGAGAGGCTCCAGATATGGTATAGAAGTTAAGTCCATTATGCGACAAAAAGCACTTCCAGAAATTTTGCAAATCTCGAGGTCGAGATTTCTTTTAAGGGGGTGGGGATGTAACACCTCGTAAAAATCACGCCCAATGATGTATTGACACGTGTAATAAACCCAAATGAAGTCAAACATTGAATTTAAGGGACTAATTTTTTGAAAAATCGAAAACTTTGATTATGAAAGGACTGGAAGTGTTAACATACCTAAAATAAGTTTCTAATTAACCTCGTACGGTATTTATATTCACAAATGGGCCACTTGTTGATCGAGTGTAGCCGTTTGCATAATTAATTGAAAGTTTGCGCAATGAAGGGTTCAAAGCGTCAACAGGTTAATTCTTACCTATGAGTGACCTTTTAACAAACTGGGAGCTTCATGATATTTGATTATACTCTCGGGAATTCCAAATAATGGCCGTCTAAGGTTTTTATGCCTATAAGTAAAGTTACGCGCAACTTTGCAAGTTAGAGGGACTAAAAGTGTCAATATGTTTAATTATACCTCTGAATGACCTTTTAGCGAAACCGAAGCATCGTGATGTTTAATAATACTTTCAAGAATTCCTAATTTGGATTAGATGAGGCTTCAATGCTATTAGATGATGAGATGTTCAAGTTTGCGCAATAGAGGGACCTAAAGCGTCAACTTTTGAATCTACGCCTTTCGGTGACTATTTAAGTGAACGGGAGTGTAGTAATATTTAAGTATATGCTTGGGAATGCCCATTATGGGCCATGGAAGGCTTGGATGTCATTAAACGGCATTCCGCGCTACTTTGTGCAATTAAAGGACTAATTGCGTCAAACTGAAAAAGTATAGCTATTCGTAGGGTATCGAATCTTCTGGAATATGATCCTAAGTTAAACATACCCTAATTATCCTTTATGTAGCTTAGATATAGGCTTTGAGGTGTTTGGTGCGCAAAAATAAACTTTTAAGTCATGCAGGGACTAAAAGTGTCAAAAAGTGCACAAGTTTGCATTTTTGCGCATATCTCACATTCTGAATATCTCCGGACACCCAAAATTTTATGTAAGCATTAAAATATTTTAATTTAGTGTTCGGCATGATAAAATTCCATTCGTCGCGTAGTTTGGATCGTTTGTCGCGTCCGTTCGTATTTCGTCGTAATTAGACGAACAACGTGACCGTACGGCCAAACGAACCGACATCCGACATGTTTTTGAGCATGTTTCATGTCCCCTATGTTTAGGCATCATAATAGAGCCTTGAAATGAGGTTAACGGGCCTTAGTTGTGTCAAAAAGGGCCTTATATGCAAACAGGGACCAAAACTGCCATTTCTGAAACTTATGTGCTGATCAGACCTCTCAGGCGGGCCGCGTAAGCCCACCTTGACTCTTACGCGGACCGTGTGAGTCCATCAAAGCTGCAAAAATCAGTTTACAGCCATTTACAGCCTGTTCCAGCTTGATCCAGCACTTGCAAATGGTATTTCTTCAATCCTTGGGCACCCATAGTATTAGAAAACAGTGGGTATGAAGTGTATGGTCCTGATCAAGGATCGGTTATCGAGGAACAAGCTCAACGGTTCTCAAAAACCTATAAATACCCCACTTTATTCTTGCCAAACCCACACTTGATTTCTGAATTCTCTAAGTTGGAGACCTTGCTCTTCATACCTGGGAATTTAGGATCAAAACGTCCTTGCTTGGACCCTTTGTAAGTGTCCTTTCGTGCTTAGTTTAATTGTTTAACATTTATAGCTGAAAAGTCAAGTGTCTCAATCAACGCTTTGACTTTTAAATGGTTGAGCCATTGTTCGTAACGAACATGTCTACGTGACCGTAATTAGGTAGGTGTTAAACCCTCAAAATGGCACCTCCTAATTACCACGTTTACTTAGTTAAATTGTCGGGTCAAATAAAAGTCAAACGGGTTAGTTTTAAATAAAATTCATAACTATTAATATAAAAGCCATAAAATCAATTTTCTCACGTTAATAACTTGGTAAGTATTAGTTGAACATGCCTAAGCATGATTCAACCCGACAATTCTAAGTATAGGCTCGGTTCGGAACCGAAAGTCGCAAAAGTTGAATTTTGCTTTGACTTTCAGTTCTGACCCGATTTGGATTAGTTTAGATATGCCTTAGCATTCCTTTAGGACCATGTTATAGGTTAGTGTAACCCAATGAGGTTATACAACTTGGATCCTTAGTTATCCTATTCATTTACATGTTTTCGTTATATGCTTAAATGTTGACCATTATGCCCTTTTGACCTAAAACGAGAATTTTGAAAATATGAGAAGACAATATTCTTTATTACTGATTTATAAATTTGTCCATAAAATTTGACATCAGTTTGAGGTCTAGATTAGGAGTTATGCTCATTAGCGTAAATAAAAAGCTTTTTATTAATTAAATGGCGTAATTAGCATAAAGCCTGTCTAAACCCAATTTTTGATACCAAAATTTTTACCTACTTATGTAAAATAATATTTTGGGATTTTTGAAGATTTTTATTTATTTTTGGGCTGAGCATAACATAGGGTTCTAGCCTTGATTCGGTAATTGCCGGTTTTGCACTTTTGGCCATAAAATGAGTTTTACACAACATTTTGATACCAAACTTTTTGCTACTGATTTTATATGATAAATAAAACATTTTAAGCTTTCTGGAGTGATAAAAATATTAGCTTTTCTTATAAAACCCGGAAATCGCTTAAAATCGCATTTTTACGCGTTTTTAACGCATAGTATAAGTTAAAACTATTTTTAACATATAAGGTTTATACCTACTAATGTTTTAAGTAAATTTTCATAATTAAACAGTAGGCAAAAGTTTTAAACTCAGAATTTTAATTTTGACCTTTAAAGCTTAAGTGAAATTACCAAAATGCCCCTTCGGTGCATAGTTTGGTTATAATTAATAAATTTCACATATATGTAATACTCTACTGATATGACTTATTGAATTAAGTATTTTTACTGATTATATAAGACCTAAACCTCAGATTAATATTTAACCTCTCTTATAACCTTTAAAATGACGAAAATACCCCTACGGGGCATAATTGGTTTTAAATTCGTGTTGGGCATAATGGAATGTATCCTACTGATATCGCAACATATTAAAGGCATATTAACTTAGGAAACCTATTCATGACTCATGTGGTTACCCGTTACGCACTTTTTGTGTTCGGATCGACTTATGTAACTAGTTTGCATAAATTAGCCGAAACGGGTCAAACCTTATCATTTTCCTCTCAAAATCCAGAATGTGATTAGTTTACCCTTATTACACAAGTATACAAGCTTGTCGGGTCTAAACCACATTCTAAATCGGTCATCGCTTAATCATGCGTTTTGAACTGTATCCTCCTTTAAAACTAACCGGTCTAAGCATAGGCTTAATTAAGACCCGTTAGGAATCTAATAGGTTATTATAAACCTTCATTCCAGATTTAGGAGCCCAGTAAAAGCTATCTGTACTTGCTGAATTGATATACGGCTGGGATCGAATTTATATTTAGCTCAGGTAAATACTTTTAACTTATTTTCCCTATACGGGCTTGGGGTACGTTATATAAAATACCGCTTGGTCGGGCATTGAATTTTTAATTGTATGAAGATTAATTTATTGAAATGTCCTGTTTAAATGGTTTTGTTTGCTTAAAGCCTTTGGGGGGGTTAATGACCATGTCCCGGATATCCTTGGCATCATTTTACGAAATGGCCACGACCTAAGCACGGGGTGTAGGCGTACACCCGACAGTGCATAAATAAATAATAAGGTATAACCGCCGGTTACGGGAATAACTCGACGCGGGACTATATCATGTGGTGTGTCTATTAATCTTTAACCCGATGTCAATACGGGCTACTGAACGTATAACGAACATGTAATTCTTTTACAAGTTTATATACAAATAATTATCCCAAGTTATAAAAAGTTTTGTGCCATGTGCATTCAAATCAATTTTCTTAAACGTTTTCAAAATGAGTCAATTAATTGTATTTACCAGTGTAAACTGATGTATTTTCCCAAAAAGGCTAAGTGCAGGTACTAATCGGAATAGGCTGGCTACTCCTAGCATCAATAAAGAGTCTCGCAAGCTTAGATGTTAAAATCTGTTGAACAATTATCTTTTAATTGATCCGCCTGTGGATCCTTTACATTCTGTTTGTAATACTTTGATATTACTTTATATCGGTTTGTAATATATTCATCTTTTGCTTCCGCTGTGCATTTAAATTGTGTTGTTTGACTATGATGATATCAACTACGTCACGATACTCCCCACCGGGCCCACCGGTAATACGTGGAAACATCGGGGTGTGACACATAGGTTGCAACATCGCCCTTCAGTCTTGGCCACCAATAGAAATCCTTCAAATCTTGGTACATCTTGTCCGTTCCTGGGTGGATCGAGTACCTTGATTTATGAGTTTCATCAAAAATCATATCTCTAAGACCACCAAAGAGGGGAACCCAAATTCTTCCCATGAAACACAAAGTTCCTTCCTTATTGGGTACCAACTGGTTCTCCATCCCATGGATATATTCTTCCCTAAGATTTTCCTTCTTAAGAGCTTCTCTTTGTGCTGCACGAATGCGCAACGAGAGGTCTGTTTGAATGATCATCTCCAAAGCCCTAACCCTTATGGGCCTAATCCTCTCTTTTTGACTCAAGGCGTCTGCCACCACATTCGCCTTTCCTGGGTGATATTTGATTTCACAATCATAGTCGTTTAATAACTCAATACATCATTGTTGTCTCATATTAAGCTATTTCTGGTCGAATATGTGTTGTAAGCTCTTGTGATCAGTAAAGATCGTGCATCGGGTTCCATACAGATAATGTCGCCAAATCTTCAATGCAAACACCACTGCGCCTAACTCCAAGTCGTGCGTGGTGTAGTTCTTCTCATGAACTTTCAACTCGCGCGAAGCATAAGCGATAACCTTCTGTCACTGCATCAGCACACAGCCAAATCCCTAGCGCGAAGCGTCACAGTATACCACGAAGTCATCGGTGCCTTCGGGTAGGGATAAAATAGGTGCATCGCAAAGCTTGTTCTTAAGCAGCTGAAAAGCTTCCTCTTGTTTATCTCCCCATTCACATTTCTTATCCTTCTGAGTAAGGGAGGTCAGCGGTTGAGCGATTTTTAAAAAATCCTCAATGAATCGGCGATAATACCCTGCTAAACCCAAAAACTGTCGAATCTCGGTTGGCGTCTTTGGAGTTTCCCAATTCTTAATCGCCTCGATCTTGGTGGGATCCACGTGGATTCCGTCTTTATTCCGTTTTAGTAAGCCTTGTTATCCTTTGAAGTGTGATTAGTTCTTTAAAAACTTCATTTTTAAAGAATATAGATGTTTACAACTTCAAATCATATTTTCTAAAAATATTTCTTTATGCATTCTTCTTGTTACACAAGTGTTCCTACACTTGTTTAACCATTAAAAATAAGATTTGTTTATGTAAGAACCAAGATTAAATGAAACTTATATTTTTAACTTGGTTTCTTTAGAAATCACCCATAAATCTTTAGATCTACAAGTTTTACTACTCACTTTGATCATTATTTTTCAAGAAAATGATGTATCTTTTCAAGTTCATGATCTTCATGTGGATGATCTATCATCCTTCATCATTTTTACTTTCTCATCTTGATATATTATGTTTTTAATCATGATCTAGCAAGACTTTTAAGATGATCTACATCACATACATGAACAAACAATAATCAACAAGCAAATCATCACTTAAACAACTTAGTTCCATCATTAAACATGCTTATGTTCAAGTTTCATTCTTATGATCTTTAGTGTTCTTCAAGATTATGATCATGATACTTCTTTAACCACTAAAAATGGAAGTAAACTAGCAAGATCAAGACTCTTACCGCTAGCACAAGGCTAGGGATGATCAAGTGAAGAAATGAGATGGATAAAAGCAAACAAGAGAGGTCCTTGATCTTCCACAAGCTCCTAGCTTCTTTGTATGATCTCTAGCACCCTTGTGAGTATGTAGAATATATGAGGATGGATGAATGAAGGTGGATTTAGGTGGGGCTGAGGTCGGCCAAGAGCTCCAAGGGGGAAGGGAGTTAAAGTGTTTGAAGTGGTGAAGATGGAAATGAAGTTATGAACTTAGGTGTTAACTTATAATCCATTCTAAAGTCTCCATCCATTGTATAATATGTTCTAATTAGAGGAACAAGATCCAATTTAATATTGAGATAAAATCTTGCGGGTATGGAGGTGAGCATGGACCGATTACTAGGTGGGGGGGGGGGTAGTAGGATAGGTTTAACTAGTTTAGTTAGTTTAAGGTAAAAATTCAAGTATGTAGTTAGTTACTTAGTTACTTGATATTTTATGGGGTGTTATAATGTTCGGGGACCATAAATAGCTTGGAAATGTTAAAATAGTGCCTCTAGTGTAAATTTGATGTTTCGGGTAGTGTCCGGTTGGTTACTGGTTCGTTAAAGTGCTAAACTTTGCAGTTTAGTGTGCTTTATGTACCCTTTTGTGACACTTTTGATTCCCAACACTTAGGAAAGCATTTAGGACCATTTAACCATATTTCTGCATGATATTAGATTGTTAAAATGCTGATTTTTGCTGATTTTTGCTGAATTTTGCTGAATTCAGCACTTTGAGTGAGTTTTAGGCACTTTCCGGCACTTAAACTATCACTTAGAAAGGCAGTTTTGTGATCCTTACTTTCCTACACACTATACTAGTGTGGTACTTAGTTTCTGGCTCATTCTGTGACTCAATGCACTATCTGTCTATGTGCTAAGTTCTGTCAGCATTTTCCTGATTTATTAGATAACTGTGCTAACTGTAGTTAATGCATCATTTGAGGTAATATAGCTTTCATGCAATATTGGTATGACATTAAACAATGTATGATGCACATGTATGTATATGGCAGTAATCAGACAGCAGTTAATTGCAATTCAGCACAGTCATTAAGCACTAATCATGGTTAATTAATTGTACGGATACCTGAATTTTTGACAGTTGTCACATAAATCGGACAAGAAACGAGTGAGTTATGCTCACTTTAGTGAAGGAGGATGCTTATGTCCGAACTTGTGTTTGCAGCTGCAATTTGGATGATTTTGAGAGTGATTTGGAGGATTTATAAAGTGCAAAATGCTTGGAGAAGCTTGGTAATTATAAGCATTGAAGGTGGTTAGAGGTTGGAGAGTTGTTATTGCAATAAACACCAAATAACAACCAACTAACTCACAAAAGAGCCCAATCCCGTAAGGGGAAACAATTAATCTGTGGATTCTGCTTCTGGCGGGGCGCGAGAGAAGATCAAGGGAGGTCGCGGGGTGCCAGAGACCATCAGGTCTTCAATTCAAGTTTTAGAATTGACACTTTGGTCCCTTGAGTTTATATTTTTGGGTTTTAAGGTGTTTTAAGGGTTATTTTCACCATATAAGCATAGTTTAAGGACAATTAAAGTATGTGGAGCATAAACCAAGTATAACGAAGTGTATGAATGTCGTATTTAAGTTCTGTATACGTTCGATAGACGTTTTATGCATAAGTTTCACATATTTGCAAATTTAGCACATAGTTTCTAAGAATTACGAATAATTATAAATTGTTTCACGAAATTGAATGTATGAGCATGTATAAAGTATGTACAACATGAATTTAACAAAATACGAGTTTTATTTATGATCCAAGTCTCGGATTTTACAACGATTACAAAGAAAGAACGATTACAAGAACACAAGACTTCCAAAAATAGAAATACAAGTAAGACTTTCTGATTATGGAAAGTACAAAGATGCGGGGCGTTACATGATTGCTTAGGAACAAACCCTAAGTAGAAATTTAAAGTAAAATTGCTATGATTAGGTGTTTGGATGGATTACCACACCTAGGTAAGTGGGTTTTATGACAATATGATGAACACTTGAATAAGAGTGTTAAATGGATGAACATTGATGTTGTGATGCAAGTTCTTGATGTAGTTCATGAACACTAGACATAAGGGTGTGATATTGATGTTAAAATTTGATTAAAAAGTTAATCATAAACTTGATAAAAGAAGTATACAAATCATGCCCGCAAGGTGTTTGTTAAAATGCCCGAATGATTGTAGATATGATGAAATTATGAAAGAAACATGTAATTGCCTAATTTGATTAATTGCGTGTGATGTGGGATAATACGGGTTCTAATCATAATGTTGATTTAACTTAATTGTGCATATTATATGATTAAAGGTAGTTGACTTTTAAAAGTCAAACTAACCAATGATGAAGTTGAATAGTAATTTTGACATAAAATCCGTAAGATGGAATAGTCATAAGTAATGATGACTAATCTAACCTTCTTACGAATTATGACGATAGTTTGACGCTTGACAAACTAGGTGAAGCTTGGGAAGGAAGCGGGTCAAACAAATCAAGCATGAGTTATAATAAGTAATTGAAACATGATGTTCTGGCACGATATAATACGAGTCAGGAAAAGTGAGAATGGTAAGAAACCATAAATTATGGTAAAAAGAGTAAAAACGGTAAACTAGTCGTGTGATGACGAACAAATAAGGAATTTTGAAACATTACGTTATGGTGTGAACAGTGACGGGTAAAAGTGGTTAAATAGTAATCCGGACACGAGTTGACAGATAGATAAAAAGATTTGAAAAAACACCACATGGCATAAGTCATAATGAGTCAAACAATTTAAGAAACGTATTTTAAGCAATAATAACTCACGATGTAAACTGGAATAGGTTCAAGGGGCGAGATGGTATCTAAATACCATCTTATGATGATAAATGGTCATTTAGACTAAACGGGTCAAATGGTGTTGTTAACGCCATTTGACAATAATACTGATGATCGCTTGTTGAGTTTTGTGATCACGGGGGAGTAATATATGGTTTGCGTTGCTATTAATTGGTAATTAATAGTGAAAGGTATGTTAAACGGGTCAATGCTATGACTCGAGCCAGGTACGTGTAAGTAAAACTATTGCTAAATGAGATATTTTGGTCAAATAAATTATTGAAAGTCATTTGTCGCAAAAGGAGGGACCAAAGTTGACCAAAACACCCTTGATGGGTAAATCGGGCAAACGACCCATATGGGTTGTTTAGAAATATGTATTATGGTAATGTAAACCTTAGATAGGCATAAAAGTTATAGGTATAAGCCTTCTCTGGTAAAATGCCTAAAATGAGTCTTTTTTCGTAAAATGACTAACTGAAAAGTAATATTCAGGATAATTGGTTTATTGTATCACATCCACCACAAAAATAGATGTGGTGGAATATAAGTGGATATTTTAAATGTGGAATTGTGAAGTGTGAAAAGAAAGCATGAAATTTAAACTTAAAGGTTTAAATCCTCTAAACGGATCATGGAGTCTCTGTACATACTCCGCAATCTTTGGACCATCCATCTTTAGATTCCAGAACTCGGTTTCCAGCTTCTGAATCTCAGCTCTCGAGCAGTACTTCTTGCGCATTAGTTCTTTCATTTCATCCCAAGTCATAGCATACGCAGTCTCCTCTCCCAGAGTCTGAACCTGAAGGTTACACCATGATAGAGCTTCGTCTAGGAAAAGTCCAGAAATGTAAGTGACCTGGTGCTCAGGCGCACACTTGCTCATCTGCAGCACAGAATCTGTTTTCTCAGCCCATCTAACGAAAGCTACAGCACCTCCAGTGCCGTCAAAATTCAGAGGCTTGCAGTCAAGGAACTGCTTGTAAGTACAGCCGTGAGGTGGGTTATTTCCTGAGGTACCTCCGCTGTGTTCAGAGCGCAAGTCCTCATGTTGTGCGATTGCTTGTGAAATCCGTTCTTGCAGTTCTGCCTCTGTTGTGGGCAACTGAGTGTTCCTTCGAGGAGGCATCTTCTATAAAGAAGATTGTATAGGTCAGGTCTTATGTATATAATAAGTAGTATGTATATAATAGTGTTTGTCATAAGTAAGCATGCAATCATAGCATAAACAAGTAAATTAACATCGTATTTAATGAGAACATTACGATTGAGCTTTCATTAATTATCTACCACAAATACAGTTACATGTTTTACAAATGTATCAAAAGGGAACACAGGGTCACACTACCCTTGTCCACAATGTCTACCAATCTACCATAAGTCATATAGTCAAAAGGTGGTCTCCAAAAGGCTTCGCTAGCTCAGCTCAATAGCGGTGCTCTCATCAAAAGTAAGCTACCTACATAAAACCAAAAACCGTCTATGCTAATGGTGGTGGAGGAACAAAAAGCAAGCTGCGCACATGCGCTAGCTCCTCCTCAAGATCATAAACATGACGCAACAGATAACTGATCTGCTGCTCAACAGTAAGAAAGTGAGTGTCAAACTCGGGAAATGGAGTAAGCGGCGCAGGAGGATGTGAAAATGGGGATGGTGATGAACGAGGTGCAAAAGCAGGCTGACAAGGACATGGCAAAGGTCGCGATTTCATCTCAAGCTCTAGAATCCTGCGACTCATGATCTCATACTGAAGCTGCAATGATAAAAGTAACTCATCCCGTGTATAACCAGTAAAGTATGAGGGATGGTAGGGATCAGATATCGGCATGGTGTAAGGTGGGAACCATCTAAGTGGCTCATCTAGTGGTGAAGAAGTAAAATGAGCTGTAGGTGCAGACTGAGGCATGTGAAGGAAAGTTGTTGATACATGTGGGTCAAGGCTAGGCTGCTGGCTAGAAGTGCCTTCCCCTGGACGGGGTGCGGGTATATCCTACAAGAAGACAATAAGCAGGTCGACACGGTGCACATCTGACTCAACCGGGTGAAAAGGAGCAACAGTAACGGGTGCATGTGCAAGTGGAGGAGTGACTGGCTCAATAACAGGAGGGTCAGCGGGTGCAGGAACTGGATTGGGTATGAGGAGCGCAATATCAGGTATGCCAAATGGGACAGGGTCATGATCAGGCAAATGCTCAGGTGCAGGTATCGGCTCAGGATCAGCAGTTGCATCAACAGGCTGATCACCAGGGACAAAATCAAGCTCAAGTCCAGGCTTAATGTCATGTGGAGGAATCGATGCAGCTGACATAGTTGTATCATTGCCAGAATATGTGGCATAACATCGCAAACCAACTGCCTGAAAGGCGGATGATGAAACAGACTCAAAGGAATCTGGAACAGAGTGTAAGCTAGAATCAGATGAAATCTCAATAACAGGAATCCCCAGAAGTGGAATGTCAACAACGTCCTCATCGAGCTCCCCATCGCTATTGGCATCATCAGGGGGACTATCAATAAACAAATCAAAATCATCGTTAAAAAGATCATCGAACGGCCAATCCTCAGGAGGAATGACCACTAAAGGAACAAGAGCGAGGATCGGTGCCACAATGTGCTCACCATCGGGGTGACCAATGATAAGATGATCGTGCACAGGAATAGCAATAACAAATGGATCCTCGTCCGGGATACCATCAACAATCGGTAAATCATCTCTGAATTCGGGCAGCCCAAAGGGCTGAAAATCATCATCATCGTCGGGCATCATCTCCGGATCACTCTCGGTATCAGAGTAAAGATCTCTGGCTCAGGGACGATCTCATCATCAAAAACAACAGCCATAGGGTCATCGGTATCGGACAATCCACTCTCGGATGATGACATAGTGTTTGTAACAAATTAATCACAACATATGCACATATATCAACTACTATGCATTAAACATGCAATCAATGACAATGTAATCACATATCCTTCCTAGTCTCCCAGACTAACCCACCCAGTCTCCCAGACTGAACCACCTGGTCTCCCTGACTAAACTTCCTAGTCTCCCAGACTAAACCACCTAGTCTCCCAAACTAAACCACCCAGTCTCTCAGACTGAACCACCCAGTCTCTCAGACTATACCACCCAGTCTCTCAGACTAAACTATAAACGTAAACCTTGAAATGTGTTTTGTGTCTTTCTGTTTGTAAAAATGTTTGTTTTCCTGGATCTGGGTGTTCCGTGTATGCAATGAAAACATGTTGTAAAAGTATTTTCGTGAGAGCCCTAATGATTGTAGTCTAGACTCGAGAAGGAATCCTAGTTCGCTACAATCGAAGCTCTGATACCAAGCTGTCACACCCTGACTTTTGCGGAAGCGTGATTATGGTGTGACTTACTTAACACCATTGCATTCAATCATAACAACTATATGATATAAACCGTACATGGTCATCCATTAATTAAGTTTAAAACATAATAACAACATTGTCTTAAAACATAGGAATTCAAATTCGAGTACAACCATGCAACTTGTTTAAGTGTTCACAAAGACTCGACAGATGACATTAAATAAATCCAGGATTTGGGAGACGTGTCTCGTCCAGGAATAAGACACCCTAACCAAACCCGAAGACCATGGATGACATCTTTTATTCTTAAACCATACTTGGAACTTCAGAACGCTTGCCAGATCCACAAATAATTCCCTGAAATACATGTAGTTTGAAAACATCAACAAAAGTTGAGCGAGTTCGTGTGTTTGTTTGTGTGTATGAATAAACCTTTGAAATCATTGTAAGTATGTATGTAAGTTTGTAAATCCCGATATGAAAGCAACAAGGAAAAACAGATCACCAATGGTTTGCAACGCCATTGATATGTGTGAAGTGATGCAGGAAAGCTCAAACCTAGCAGACTTTCCACCGGGCTTTCGGCTGTAAGACATAGTCTACCCATGGGCCAAACCCTGGTCCAACATGGGCGGGGCTCGCTACACCCAAATAGATCTATCACTCATGTCCCTCGGTCCTACAAAGAGGATTGATGGCCTTAAGCGTCATACCCACCACTCACATGATCTAGAAGTACCATTCCTTAGCTAACCATACCAATTAGTAACGTTTGTAAACAGTTGTAACATGTACTTCACCCCCGAAGTTATAAAACTGAAAATAGTTAAAAGAAAAAGGGGTCACGAACTCACAGTCTTGCGTCTTCAGTCACCGTAACTCAAGCTCCTTTGGGTAAACACAACTACCTACACGTACTACGATCCATTAGACGAGCGGGTCGTGCCTTGACTTAGTATTAATGTCTTTGAGTTACGTTTCTTCGTATCTTCGATATTATTCCAGGTTATATAATTATTTGTTAAAATAATTAATATTTCAACTTAAATTATATTTACTAAATTTTGGAAATAATTGTTAAAACAATATTACTGTAACTTAATACTTCCCAAGTATGTATACTTGTATTTCCTTCCCAATGATGGGGGTATTTGTATTCGTATTTTTATATTTGTATATTTTTGTCGTGTGTTAGGGTCGTATTCCGGTGTATTTTTGTACGTACGAGAATACGTATCTTCATGTAATTATTAAGTATCCTTTTACTTAATGTTGTATTAACTTTTCCGGAATAATATCCTTAATAAAGGTCCATATATATTTCCAAAATATATATTTTAAAAACATTACTTAGAAAAATTATTCATAATTTTTCCTTGGCAAAAATATTTGTATTTTCATTTAAGTTCCAAAAATAATATATTTTCAAGTCTAACTTAGAAAATATATATAAACTTATTTTCTCCAAAAATGTTATATTTCACATTTATATGAGAAAATATATCTTTAATCCCAATAATATTGTATTTTATGTTTGTGTAAGAAAATATATATTTCTTAAAAATAATATATTTTTTAAAAATTTCCAAGAAAAATATATATTCATACATGCCAAAATAATATATTTTTCCCTTGTCAAAAATATGATATAACTTTGTAGTAATTGTAAAATCATATTTTTGTTTCCTTGGTGTCCAAAATATCATTTACCAAAAATATACTTGCGAATAAATTTCCGGAATATTCTTGTAATTTATATTTCTTGGTTTGGTTACACCAATATTTTGTGTATAACTTGTATTTCTATCCCTTGGAATTTTGGTAATATTTTGGATTGTAATTCTTGGTATTTTGATGTGTTATATTATTTCAAACCCTAAAATAATATAACTAATACACAAAATATACAAATAATCACACACATGGTGTCTCCTAAATATATATATTTCCTAAATACATATTTAGTCACTTTTATTTATAAAAACCAACCTCCAATATTTATATCTTTGTAACAAAAATTATGGCAAAGTTTTTGTAACCATTTAAGGTTTGAAATACACTTGTAAGTGTAGGTTAATAAATATTTTTCTAAGTGTTTGGATTTTAAGAAAATTTTGCCATAGTTTCCCCTAATTATGGAGGTTTCCATGCTTTCAAGCATATCATTTTCTTTTGTAAAAATCATCATATTCAATCCACAATCAACAATAAACAACCTTTACTTACCAATCTAGCCAAATCAATCATAATCTAACTACTTCATGAACTTGAATATTTGTAAAAAGTTGTAGGAACTTACTAGTGTTCTTAGTAAGCCTTTTTATCCTTTGAAGTGTGATTGGTTCTTTAAAAACTTCATTTTTAAAGAATATACATGTTTACAACTTCAAATCTTATTTTCTAAAAATATTTCTTTATGCATTCTTCTTGTTACACAAGTGTTCCTACACTTGTTTAACCATTAAAAATAAGGTTTGTTTATGTAAGAACCAAGATTAAATGAAACTTATATTTTTAACTTGGTTTCTTTAGAAATCACCCGTAAATCTTTAGATCTCCAAGTGTTACTACTCACTTTGATCATTATTTTTCAAGAAAACCATATATCTTTTCAAGTTCATGATCTTCATGTGGATGATCTATCATCCTTTATCATTTTTACTTTCTCATCTTGCTAGATTATGTTTTTAATCATGATCTAGCAAGACTTACATGATGATTTACATCACATACATGAACAAATAATAATCAACAAGCAAATCATCACTTAAACAACTTAGTTCCATCATTAAACATGCTTATGTTCAAGTTTCATTCTTATGATCTTTAGTGTTCTTCAAGGTTATGATCATGATACTTCTTTAACCACTAAAAATGGAAGTAAACTAGCAAGATCAAGACTCTTACCACTAGCACAAGGCTAGGGATGATCAAGTGAAGAAATGAGATGGATAAAATCAAACAAGAGAGGTCCTTGATCTTCCACAAGCTCCTAGCTTCTTTGTATGATCTCTACCACCCTTGTGAGTATGTAGAATATATGAGGATGGATGAATGAAGGTGGTTGTAGGTGGGGCTGAGGTAGGCTGAGAGCTCCAAGGGGGAAGGGAGTGAAAGTGTTTGAAGTGGTGAAGATGGAAATGAAGTTATGAACTTAGGTGTTAACTTATAATCCATTCTCAAGTCTCCATCCATTGTGTAATATGTTCTAATTAGAGAAACAAGATCCAATTTAATATTGAGATAAAATCTTGGGGGTATGGAGGTGAGCATGGACCGATTACTAGGTAAGGGGGGGGGGGTAGTAGGATAGGTTTAACTAGTTTAGTTAGTTTAAGGTAAAAATTCAAGTATGTAGTTAGTTACTTAGTTACTTGATATTTTATGGGGTGTTATGATGTTCGGGGACCATAACTAGCTTGGAAATGTTAAAACAGTGCCTCTAGTGTAAATTTGATGTTTCGGGTAGTGTCCGGTTGGTTACTGGTTCGTTAAAGTGCTAAACTTTGCAGTTTAGTGTGCTTTATGTACCCTTTTGTGACACTTTTGATTCCTGACACTTAGGAAAGCATTCAGGACCATTTAACCATATTTCTACATGATATTAGATTGTTAAAATGCTGATTTTTGCTGAATTTTGTTGAATTCAGCACTTTGGGTGAGTTTTAGGCACTTTCCGGCACTTAAACTATCACTTAAAAAGGCAGTTTTGTGATCCTTACTTTCCTACACACTATACTAGTGTGGTACTTAGTTTCTGGCTCATTCTGTGACTCAATGCACTATCTGTCTATGTGCTGAGTTCTGTCAGCAGTTTCCTGATTTATCAGATATCTGTGCTAACTGTACTTAATGCATCAGTTGAGGCAATATAGCTTTCATGCAATATTGGTATGAAATTAAACAATGTATGATGCATATGTATGTATATGGCAGTAATCAGACAGCAGTTAATTGCAATTCAGCACAGTCATTAAGCACTAATCATGGTTAATTAATTGTACGGATACCTGAATTTTTGACAGTTGTCACATTCTCCCCCTGTTAAGAAAATATCGTCCCGAAATTTTAAGCTCTGCTACTAGCTGCAGGGGTGTTAGAGAATAAATGCGGGTATTTTGATTTCATACGGTCCTTACACGCCCAAGTAAACTCTGGGCCGTGACGTGCGTTCCATCTAACCTTAACAAACTTCGCACTACTCCTCCAAGTTTTGTTGACTTTCCAGTAAGTAACCTCAACGGGTTCTTCGGTGAAGTGGAGTGTGTCGTCATTGTGAACTTCATCAGCAGGATTGATCACTGTTTCTTGGGTTGGACTCTTCTTTAGATTAGATACATGGAAGGTATCATGAACACCATTAAGTTCTGCAGGTAGTTCCAACTTGTATGCTACAGGGCCAATCTTCTCCAGTATTTTGAACGGTCCAATAAATCGTGGGTTTAACTTTCCACGCTTCCCAAAGCGTGCCACACCTTTCCAAGGTAAGACTTTCAAAAAAACCATATCTCCCACTTTGAATTCCAAAGGGTTCCTCCTTTGGTCTGCATAGCTCTTTTGTCGATCGCGAGCCGCCTTAATGCACTCTCGGATCTTTATGATCTTATCCGTCATTTCTTGGACCAATTCGGGACCAACGAGCTGTCTATCGCCTGCATCTACCCAGCATAACGGCGATCGACACTTTCGTCCGTAGAGAGCTTCAAACGGTGCAGCTTGAATGCTTGTATGGTAGTTGTTGTTATAAGAGAACTCAACCAAGGGTAGGTGAGTGTCCCAACTGCCACCTAAGTCCATTACGCAAGCTCGTAACATATCTTCAAGCGTCTGAATCGTTCTCTCACTTTGGTCGTCCGTCTGTGGGTGAAATGCGGTGCTCAAATTCAACTGTGAACCAAACGCTTCCTGGAAAGATTGCCAAATCCTTGACACAAATCTTCCATCTCTATCAGATATAATCGAGATAGGCACTCCATGACACGCAACTATCTCCCTTAGGTACAGCTCAGCTAGCTTACCTGTGTTATCATTTTCCTTGATTGGCAAAAAGTGCGCAGACTTTATCAGACAGTCTACGATTACCCAAATTGTATCATGACCTCAGGGTGTCTTGGGAAACTTCGTTATAAAATTCATCAAGATCTGCTCCCACTTCCACATGGGTATCTCGGGCTGCTGTAGCAGTCCTGAAGGCTTCTGATACTCGGCCTTTACTTTGGCACAAGTTAAACATTTTCCAACATAGGTTGCAACATCGCCCTTCAGTCTTGGCCACCAATAGAAATCCTTCAAATCTTGGTACATCTTGTCCGATCCTGGGTGGATCGAGTACCTTGATTTATGAGCTTCATCAAAAATCACATCTCTAGGACCACCAAAGAGGGGAACCCAAATTCTTCCCATGAAACACAAAGTTCCTTCCTCATTGGGTACCAACTGGTTCTCCATCCCATGGAGATATTCATCCCTAAGATTTTCCTTCTTAAGAGCTTCTCTTTGTGCTGCACGAATGCGCAACGAGAGGTCTGTTTGAATGATCATCTCCAAAGCCCTAACCCTTATGGGCTTAATCCTCTCTTTTCGACTCAAGGCGTCTGCCACCACATTCGCCTTTCCTGGGTGATATTTGATTTCACAATCATAGTCGTTTAATAACTCAACCCATCGTCGTTGTCTCATATTAAGCTATTTCTGGTCGAATATGTGTTGTAAGCTCTTGTGATCGGTAAAGATCGTGCATCAGGTGCCATACAGATAATGTCGCCAAATCTTCAATGCAAACACTACTACGCCTAACTCCAAGTAGTGCGTGGTGTAGTTATTCTCATGAACTTTCAACTGGCGCGAAGCATAAGTGATAACCTTCTGTCGCTGCATCAGCACACAGCCTAATCCCTGGCACGAAGCGTCACAGTATACCACGAAGTCATCGGTGCCTTCGGGTAGGGATAAAATAGGTGCATCGCAAAGTTGTTCTTAAGCAGTAGAAAAGCTTCCTCTTGTTTATCTCCCTCATTCATATTTCTTATCCTTCTGAGTAAGGGAGGTCAGCGGTTGAGCGATTTTTGAAAAATCCTCAATGAATCGGCGATAATACCCTGCTAAACCCAGAAAATGTCGAATCTCGGTTGGCGTCTTTTTTGTTTCCCAATTCTAAATCGCCTCGATCTTGGTGGGATCCACGTGGATTCCATCTTTATTCCATCTTAGTAAGCCTTGTTATCCTTTGAAGTGTGATTAGTTCTTTAAAAACTTCATTTTTAAAGAATATAGATGTTTACAACTTCAAATCATATTTTCTAAAAATATTTCTTTATGCATTCTTCTTGCTACACAAGTGTTCCTACACTTGTTTAACCATTAAAAATAAGATTTGTTTATGTAAGAACCAAGATTAAATGAAACTTATATTTTTAACTTGGTTTCTTTATAAATCACCCATAAATCTTTAGATCTACAAGTGTTACTACTCACTTTAATCATTATTTTTCAAGAAAACCATGTATCTTTTCAAGTTCATGATCTTCATGTGGATGATCTATCATCCTTCATCATTTTTACTTTCTCATCTTGCTATATTATGTTTTTAATCATGATCTGGCAAGACTTATATGATGATCTACATCACATACATGAACAAACAATAATCAACAAGCAAATCATCACTTAAACAACTTAGTTCCATCATTAAATTAACATGCTTATGTTCAAGTTTCATTCTTGCGATCTTTAGTGTTCTTCAAGATTATGATCATGATACTTCTTTAACCACTAAAAATGGATGTAAACTAGCAAGATCAAGACTCTTACCACTAGCACAAGGCTAGGGATGATCAAGTGAAGAAATGAGATGGATAAAATCAAACAAGAGAGGTCCTTGATCTTCCACAAGCTCCTAGCTTCTTTGTATGATCTCTAGCACCCTTGTAAGTATGTAGAATATATGAGGATGGATGAATGAAGGCGGTTGTAGGTGGGGCTGAGGTTGGCCGAGAGCTCCAAGGGGGAAGGGAGTGAAAGTGTTTGAAGTGGTGAAGATGGAAATGAAGTTATGAACTTAGGTGTTAACTTATAATCCATTCTCAAGTCTCCATCCATTGTGTAATATGTTCTAATTAGAGAAACAAGATCCAATTTAATATTGAGATAAAATCTTGGGGGTATGGAGGTGAGCATGGACCGATTACTAGGTGGGGGGGGGGGGGTAGTAGGATAGGTTTAACTAGTTTAGTTAGTTTAAGGTAAAAATTCAAGTATGTAGTTAGTTACTTAGTTACTTGATATTTTATGGGGTGTTATGATGTTCGGGGACCATAACTAGCTTGGAAATGTTAAAACAGTGCCTCTAGTGTAAATTTGATGTTTCGGGTAGTGTCCGGTTGGTTACTGGTTCGTTAAAGTGCTAAACTTTGCAGTTTAGTGTGCTTTATGTACCCTTTTGTGACACTTTTGATTCCTGACACTTAGGAAAGCATTCAGGACCATTTAACCATATTTCTACATGATATTAGAATGTTAAAATGCTAATTTTTGCTGAATTCAGCACTTTGGGTGAGTTTTAGGCACTTTCCGGCACTTAAACTATCACTTAAAAAGGCAGTTTTGTGATCCTTACTTTCCTACACACTATACTAGTGTGGTACTTAGTTTCTGGCTCATTCTGTGACTCAATGCACTATCTGTCTATGTGCTGAGTTCTGTCAGCATTTTCCTGATTTATCAGATAACTGTGCTAACTGTACTTAATGCATCATTTGAGGTAATATAGCTTTCATGCAATATTGGTATGACATTAAACAATGTATGATGCACATGTATGTATATGGCAGTAATCAGACAGCAGTTAATTGCAATTCAGCACAGTCGTTAAGCACTAATCATGGTTAATTAATTGTACGGATACCTGAATTTTTGACAGTTGTCACATAAATCGGACAAGAAACGAGTGAGTTATACTCACTTTAGTGAAGGAGGATGCTTCTGTCCGAACTTGTGTTTGCAGCTGCGATTTGGATGATTTTGAGAGTGATTTGGAGGATTTGTAAAGTGCAAAATGCTTGGAGAAGCTTGGTATTTATAAGGATTGATTGTGGTTAGAGGTTGGAGAGTTGTTAACGCAATAAACACCAAATAACAACCAACTAACTCACAAAAGAGCCCAATCCCGTAAGGGGAAACAACTAATCTGCGGATTCTGATTCTGGCGGGGTGCAAGAGAAGATCAGGGGAGGTCGCGGGGCGCCAGAGACCATCAGGTCTTCAATTCAAGTTTTAGAATTGACACTTTGGTCCCTTGAGTTTATATTTTTGGGTTTTAAGGTGTTTTAAGGGTTATTTTCACCATATAAGCATAGTTTAAGGATAATTAAAGTATGAGGAGCATAAACCAAGTATAATTAAGTGTATGAATGTCATATTTAAGTTCCGTATACGTTCGATAGATGTTTTATGCTTAATTTGTTGGTGCATATGTCTGTTGACTTCGTCTTGTATCGAGTCTTGTAATAGTTTAGATTAATTAGGGCACGAAAATCGAGAAACATGTTGGAAAGGTTATTTCGCATGAAATGACAAAGAGCCATTTCGTATGAAATGGACTGTGTCCATTTCGCACGAAATGAACCTTTGGTCATTTCGTACGAAATACCATGTCTATATATACCTGATGTGCCAAGTCATTTAGAAGTTTCTGTTTCCGGTACCGAACTGCTGCCGATGTGTCTACTGATTGTAATTGTTGTCAAATCAATATCAAGACGTTAAAAGTGATTCTGTGTGCAAATCAAGCTGATTCGAAGTCGATATGTCTGTTTCCGCCGTTCATATTGATTAGAACTCTTCTAAACGACTAGTTTTGGTCGTGCAAACGATCCTATAAGTGGTATCAGAGCTCCAGAGGAAGAGTTCTTGCCAAATCAGCCTGATTTCACCAAAATTTATGACTTCTACACCTTCTTTTCAAAATTAACAGAGTTTTTATGGTTAAAATGGATTGAATTTTTCACATAACAAGCGAAACACTGTTTTAACGAATCCTTGAAAGAATTGGACTTAAAATCAAACAAAAACTTGATCAATTTTATCAAAAACTGATCGAAAAGATGACATCAGCAACATTTCACGCGAAATAGTCCATTTCGTTTGGATCAGGTCATTCATTTCGCACGAAATACACCTTGGAACCATCATTTCGCACGAAAAGGACATTTTGGATCTCATTTCGCACGAAAAGGGCATATCAGATTTCCATTTCGTACGAAATCACTCTATTTCCTTTGAAAGTTACTCATTTCACACGAAATCATAGTTCATTTCACACCAGGGCTCATTTCGCACCAAAGAGTATTTCGTATCAAAGGCATTTCGTTTGAATTTGTATTTCGTTTGAAATTTGTAAATTTGTGAAACTTTGTACCGTAACATGGAATAAGAGTTTTATAATGCGTTTACTACACCAGTTGCTCCAGTTACAGCTGCCGAAACTGTTTATAGTGAAAATAAGACGGGAACTTACCAAAAACCACCAAAGCTTATGTACATTGAAGATTTTAAAGGATGGCAAAATCGTTTTGAAAACTGGGTGCAAGCCTATAAGTTTGACGCATGGTGTTCGTTAGATGTAGATTACGTTAAACCGAAAAATGAACGTGGGATTGAAAAAGCTTTCAGTGATTATTCAGAGGGTGAGAAATTGAAATACACCAGTGAAAAAATGATGATTAGTCTTCTCCAACAATCCGTAAAAGAAGATATTTTTGTGTTGCTTCAACATGACAATACTGCTAGATCAGTTTGGTTGGCGTTGATTAACAAGTTTAAGGGAAACACTGATATGATAAAGAACAAACAAGCTTTACTAAAGAGATCATTTGATATGTTTGTAGCTCTTGAAGGTGAAACAACAAAAATGACTATCGATAGATATTGTCATCTTGTTCTGGAAATGGGAAGAATGGAAATAAAGAAAGACGACGATGAATGGGTTGATAAGCTAGCCGATGCGTTACCACAAAATAAATGGAGAACATATTTGTTGATCTTAAAACATATGAGAAAATCTGAAAGCATGAATTTGGCGAAATTCATTCAAAAGATTGAAGAACATGAATTGGATATTCAGAAAACTACTATCATGAATAATCCAAATGCTCAACAAGATGTTAGTTTATATTACAGAGGAAACAAATTTGAAACTACTCCGAGTCCAAAGATTAAAACTGCTTTCAGTGCTGATAGTTCTTCTGGAACAAATGGTAGCACAGTAACTAAGAGTGGTGGATATTCATCATCGTATTCAAGTTTTGATCCGAATTACACAACATCAAGTCCTCAACGACAGAACTCAACAAATTTGCAATGCAATGTTACATTGAATATTCAAAATGGTCAAAATCTTTCTCCAGATATGGCTAAGCAACACATGGCATCACTTGTTACTATGTTAGAGTCTTATGAAAGTTTAGTTGCTGGAAGAATTGGAAATCCGATGCTCACCAAAGAGGATTATGACCAGATTGATGCTGAGGAACTTGAATTGATGGATATCAAGTGGTGTTTAGACAGTACTGTAAGAAGAGCAGAAAAATTCACACAAATCACCGGAAGAGATGATTTTCATGATATTGCTACATCTCCGATAGGGTTTGACAAATCAAAGGTTACTTGTTTTCATTGCAAAGAAAAGGAGCATGTTAAATGATAATGTAAAAATAAAGAAGCAACCGGAAGACAAGATCCATTTGGAAAGAACGATTATTATAAAAAATCAATTTTTCATCAGGTTGTTCAACAACCATCATCATCCCATGCTATTGAAGACGGAAAGAAGAAAGCTTTTCTTGTTAATCAAGATGATGAAAAAGTGGCAGAGGGATTTTGCTGGGACAAATACATTGTGGCTGATTCAAGATTAGTTGCTCGAATCCTGGAAGAAGAAGAAGTCAAATCTAAGCCAAAAAGAATGAAGGTTTTCAGATCGTCAGAAAGTGATGAAGATACCAATGATGAGGAAGAATACATTAATAATGCTAGAAAAAGTTTAGACTCATTCAGTTTTAATTAGTTTTTTGCAGATAAAATTGAGATGTTGAAAGAAAAAAGGGCTGCTCGTCTGAAGAAAGAATTGGAAGAATTAGAAGCAAGAAAGATTGCTGAAGAAAAGGCAAAAATGGAAGCCGAAAAAGCAGAAGTTGAGGAAAATTCGACAGAAAAGGTTGAAGTTGAAGGGAGGGAAGCAGAAATAGAATTCGATGAAGAACCAATGACTGAAAAAGTGATAGAGAAAATAGTTGAGAAGATAGTTGAAGTCGAAAAAATCGTAGAAGTTGAGAAAATTGTTGAAGTTGAAAAGATTGTCGAGGTCATTAAACCTTGTTTGAAATGTTTGGAACCTTGCAAACATTGTGAAGAGAAAGACAAGAAGATTCGTGAACTTGAAGAGTTAAAAGAAAAGTTGTTGTTTGATGTGAAATATGTATAAGAATCATATGATGTGCTAAACAGATCAGTTGATAGTCTAAACAAGACAAACTTAGAAGTTGATGCTGCTATGACAATGATGAGTTCAACATTAATGACTAAACAGAAGGTCATCAATGAGTATATTGAAGATTGTGCAAAACTGAAGCAGGATTTGGAACTCGAAAAGATTGAAAGTGAAAGAATCAAACGATTACTGTTGAGTTATACAACTTGTGATTATTTGATTGATCGAGTTTATCCTACTGTTGCAGATCTTGAAGTTTTTCAAGATAAAAAGACGGAAGAGGATACTGGTAAGAAACAAAGTGTCAAGTATAACAAGTGTCCGCCTCCGATCTGGGAAAGTTATTCTCCCCGAAAGCCAAATGAGGAACGATTAAAAAAGGCACTCAACATAAAGTTAAAGTCTGAAACCATTGATGAGTTACCAGACAACATTGATGTCATATTCACAGCGTCTGACACTGATCATGAGTCTGAGTTATCAAAGAAAGTGGTCGATCAGGTGTTGGATATGGATGAAGAGTCAAAGTCGGAGTCTAAATCTGAAAGTTCAAGTTCATCAGACAAGAGTCCGAGTTCACCGGTTAAACGCGTTTATAATAAAGAATTTTTGTTGTCAAAAAATAATTTGAATGACGAAACATTCAAAGTTGCATATACTATGAAAGATTCTGATAAATTATTTTCTGATGAAGAATTTCCAGTAAGAAGTGTCAAAACTGAACAGATCAAACAGGTTTTCAAATTAACAGAAATTAATATTTCTGAAATAAAAGATATAAATCTTGCTAAAAAACCTAAAAAGTACACTTCAAGAGTTCAACAAAGATTGAACAAGAAAAAGGGTTACAGTTCTGGTTATGGTTTTCAAAATAAACCAAACCATAACAGTAATTTCAAAAAGAAGGGTTTAGGGTTCATTCCCCCAGAAAATTATAAAAATGAAAAAACTTATAAACCAAAAACTAAATTTGTTTCAGGTACAAGTTCAGAAGAAGAGAAGGAAAAATTGTTCAGGAAACAGTCAAATCAAGAGTTTTTCGCTGAAAAGAAAAAGAATATGGTAAAAGAATCTGAGAAAAGAGTTGAACGAAGAACCTGTTTTAAATGCCAAGAAGTTGGACACATCGCTTGGAATTGCATAAAGTTCACCAACACAAAACAGGGAGTTTCTTCTAATTCAAAGCTGAAAGAGAAATTCAAAATGTTAAAAAATCCGATTTTCGAAGATGATAAAAATTCGAAACATTTTTACAAAAGAAAAGTCGATTTGAACAAACAGAAATGGGTTGTTAAATCAGAAAGTAGTTCTGACAATGAATCTGATTCCATAAATCAAAGGAGTCATCTGTTGAGAAAAATGTTGAGAATTCCGTTCCTGAATTGAATGATGAAAATTTTCCACCATTGTCAAAAGAAAACTTAAAGTTGAAAGTTAATAAGGTTGAAATTTCAGATCAATTCTTCTCTGGTAAAGAAGAATTTGATTCTGAAAAAGCTTTTAATGGAAAAGTGAAACATATTTTTGGAAAGATGGTTGATGGGAAGGTAAAGGGCGCAAAAGAGTTTTACAAATCAAAAAGATGGTGGGATAGAGATGAACAATCACCCAAGGCTGGTCAGGCTTGGGTGACAGCATTCTCTATTTAAAAATTCTGACTTGCCGGAGCTCCCAAGTTGGTAATTGTGGAGCAGGAATCGGCATCTTTCTTGAGAAAATTCACATCTGTGAAACTTTGATCTACAAGTGGTGATATTATTCGTGAAAATTGTCATATGTTGATTTACAAGTGGTATTGTGATATGTACCTACAAATGGTTGATCAAGGTCATTAAGTTGAACTTGATTTGACTTTCATTGAAGTGGTTAAAAAGCAAATTGATGATCAAAACCCCGATTTTACAAGTAAAATCAACAAAACTAATTTTCCGGAAAAACCATTTGACTAAAACAAACTTAAGTGTTTTGAAATCATAATGGGAAAATAGTTTGTTGTCAGGGGGAGTTCTAATTGTTTATGCCAAGTGGATGGCGAATTGAAGCAATTCATATCGGTTTGTCAAATTTTCTTTAAATGGTTTTGAATTTTAGGGGGAGTAAGAATTTTTTCAGAAAATCCAAAAACATTAGAAAATTTGAAAAAGCATTGGAAAGTTAAAATTTGAAAAACATTATAATTCAAAAATGAGTTTTGTTGTGAAAAAAGAGGAAATGATAGCACATCAGTGGACAATCACAGTACGCTAAAGAATTAGGAAGCTAAAATGTGATAAACGGTCTCACTGATGATATGCCAGTAGGTTTTTACACGCTTAGTAGATTGTGTTCGAGATATAAACCTAAATATTAAACTTACTAATTTCGTGGGGAACATCTCTTGGATATATAGGTAACCCCTAAAATCTTGTTTGAAAAGCTTTCTATTTCTGACATACTAGGTCTTTGTGCGTGGTGATATATGGGGTATTATACCTGGACTTCTGATTTTGCGGGAGCAATAGCCTAGTCCTCGTATAATACTTTGCACAGCTTTAGTCATAAAGCTCACCCTCAGCATAAAAATGATGAATCATTGAAAAATGTTAATCATGTACTGTTGAAAAGAAGATCCCCAAAGGGGACCCACCAAAAGTCGAACCATCATCTCTCTGATTTTGTGGAAGCAATAGCCTGAGCTCTCATGGTTTCGCATTTAACCCCTTACAGATATCATTAGTGTACATTCACCTGTAAGACAGAATATAGGAGTCTGGATACAGGAGTATATTCTGAGGTGGGACACGCGAATAAGTTTAAGTCCTTAAAACACTAATCTCGTATCTCGAAACAGTTGAACTTTGTGTGAAAATTTAAGTGGATCAGTATACTGACAATCTAAGTGAATCGTTTAGAACTTAAAGTGTTTTAAGCTCAACGGTGCTAGTGATTTGTCTCGAAAAATGATATGATTCTCTTACACAAACTCACAAAAATATTGTCTGTATATATTTTTTTACTACTTTTCATTAAAGAAATTTTTAAAAAAAAAATTAAGTGTGTTTTAGCATAATTTTTGAAAAATCAAAAAGATTTTATTTCATCTTATTTTTGACAACTGATGTTGGAAAGCTGAGTTTCAAAATTTCAAGTGCTAAACATGATGAACAACAGGTTTGGGAGAGTTTGTGTGAAATGATTTTGAAATGTTTAAATGGTTCATTAATTTGAGACCAAATTTTTGATGATTATAAAGACAAGTGGTTTAACATAAATCATAACTAATTGTAGTTGTGATATGATCTTATAAGCGATCTCTATCAAATGATTCTAAAATTGTTAAATTCTCAAAAAATTGTGAATTTACTTTTGGGTAGAGTATGTGCAGGAAAATTCCAGACTGCGATCCCAGCTGATTGAAAGGGGGAGTCTGAATATGAAAAAGCCAGGTTTCAGATCCTGTAGCTACGGAAAGCCAGAAGACGTTCTGAATCTGTGAAGAGTCAGATTCAAAACCTGGAGTAAAGTTTGGAAAGCCAGGTTGCGGTCATGAAAGAGAAAGATGGATGGAAGCTTACAGTGTCAGATACTTTAGAAAAGAGAGTGAAGACTGATCAAGGTTGAAGACTCAGTGTGCCAAAGACTCGTCAACATCCAAGCGGGAGTCTGTTGGTGCATATGTCTGTTGACTTCGTCTTGTATCAAGTCTTGTAATAGTTTAGATTAATCAGGGCACGAAAATCGAGAAACATGTTGGAAAGATTATTTCGCATGAAATGACAAAGAGCCATTTCGTACGAAATGGACTGTGTCCATTTCGCACGAAATGAACCTTTGGTCATTTCGTACGAAATACCATGTCTATATATACCTGATGTGCCAAGTCATTTAGAAGTTTCTGTTTCCGGTACCGAACTGCTGCCGACGTGTCTACTGATTGTAATTGTTGTCAAATCAATATACAAGACGTTAAAAGTGATTATGTGTGCAAATCAAGCTGATTCGAAGTCGATATGTCTGTTTCCGCCTTTCATATTGATTAGAACTCTTCTGAACGACTCGTTTTGGTCATGCAAACGATTTCACATATTTGCAAGATTAGCACATAGTTTCTAAGAATTACGAATAATTATAAATTGTTTCACGAAATTGAATGTATGAGCATGTATAAAGTATGTACAACATGAATTTAACAAAATACGAGTTTTATTTATTATCCAAGTCTTGGATTTTACAACGATTACAAAGAAAGAACGATTACAAGAACACAAGACTTCCAAAAATAGAAATACAAGTAACAATTTCTAATTATGGAAAGTACAAAGATGCAGGGCGTTACATGATTCCTTAGGAACAAACCCTAAGTAGAAATTTAAAGTAAAATTTCTATGATTAGGTGTTTGGATGGATTACTACACCTAGCTAAGTGGGTTTTATGACAATATGATGAACACTTGAATAAGAGGTTAAATGGATGAACATTGATGTTGTGATGCAAGTTCTTGATGTAGTTCATGAACACTAGACATAAGGGTGTGATATTGATGTTAAAATTTGATTAAAAAGTTAATCATAAACTTGATAAAAGAAGAATACAAATCATGCCCGCAAGGTGTTTGTTAAAATGCCCGAATGATTGTAGATATGATGAAATTATGAAAGAAATGCGTAATTGCCTAATTTGATTAATTGAGTGTGATGTGGGATAATACGGGTTCTAATCATAATGTTGATTTAACTTAATTGTGCATATTATATGATTAAAGGTAGTTGACTTTTAAAAGTCAAACTAACCAATGATGAAGTCGAATAGTAGTTTTGACATAAAATCCGTAAGATGGAATAGTCATAAGTAATGATGACTAATCTAACCGTCTTACGAATTATAACGATAGTTTGACGCTTGACAAACTAGGTGAAGCTTGGGAAGGAAGCGGGTCAAACAAATCAAGCATGAAGGAAAAAACGTATTAGGATGCAAGGTAAGTAAAGCTTACGCCCCTTTTTATTTACAAAAATACAACTTGTGAGTATTGAATATGAGTTATAATAAGTAATTGAAACATGATGTTCCGGCACGATATAATGCGAGTCGGAAAAAGTGAGAATGGTAAGAAACCATAAATTATGGTAAAAACGGTAAACTAGTCGTGTGATGACGAACAAATAAGGAATTTTGAAACATTACGTTATGGTGTGAACCGTGACGGGAAAAAGTGGTTAAATAGTAATTCGGACACGAGTTGACAGATAGATAAAAAGATTTGAAAAAACACCATATGGCATAAGTCATAATGAGTCAAACAATTTAAGAAACGTCTTTTAAGCAATAAGAACTCACGATGTAAACTGGAATAGGTTCAAGGGGCGAGATGGTATCTAAATACCATCTTATGATGATAAATGGTCATTTAGACTAAACGGGTCAAATGATGTTGTTAACGCCATTTGACAATAATACTGATGATCGCTTGTTGAGTTTTGTGATCACAGGGGAGTAATATATGGTTCGCATTACTATTAATTGGTAATTAATAGTGAAAGGTATGTTAAACGGGTCAATGCTATGACTCGAGCCAGGTACGTGTAAGTAAAACTATTGCTACATGAGAGATTTTGGTCAAATAAATTATTGAAAGTCATTCGTCGCAAAAGGAGGGACCAAAGTTGACCAAAACACCCTTGATGGGTAAATTGGGCAAACGACCCATATGGGTTGTTTAGAAATATGTATTATGGTAATGTAAACCTTAGATAGGCATAAAAGTTATAGGTATAAGCCTTCTCGGGTAAAATGCCTAAAATGAGTCTTTTTTCCATAAAATGACTAACCGAAAAGTAATATTCAGGATAATTGGTTTATTGTATCAAATCCACCACAAAAATAGATGTGGTGGAATATAAGTGGATATTTTAAATGTGGAATTGTGAAGTGTGAAAAGAAAGCACGAAATTTAGATTCTAAACGGGTCATGGAATCTCTGTACATACTCCCCAATCTTTAGACCATCCATCTTTAGATTCCAGAACTCGGTTTCCAGCTTCTGAATCTCAGCTCTCGAGCAGTACTTCTTGTGCATTAGTTCTTTCATTTCATCCCAAGTCATAGCATACGCAGGCTCCTCTCCCAGAGTCTGAACCTGGTACTCAGGCGCACACTTGCTCATCCGCAGCACAGAATCTGTTTTCTCAGCCCATCTAACGAAAGCTACAGCACCTCCAGTGCCGTTAAAATTCAGAGGCTTGCAGTCAAGGAACTGCTTGTAAGTACAGCCATGAGGTGGGTTATTTCCTAGGCCGCGTAATTCATAAAAATTATGAACCCGAGCTAAAGATTTTGAGTTAAATACATTGATGTATGCTTTGTGGTTATTTAGAAACAAGTTTGTGGTTTTAAACTTGAACGGATCAAAAGTCTTTAAAAATCAATTTTAAGCCAAAGGCTTGAAATCTAATATTTTATGAATTTAGCTGTCGGGTTTTAACCCCATATAATGGAGAATTAAATTACGATCACGTAGGAAGAAACAGATCGTAAAACGGATTTGTAAATTGAAAGTTATGCATGTTTTTGTGCATAATAAGATTGAGTAAATAGAGCTGGGCAGATGCAGCTCAAAGAAATTAAACCTTCTGTCGAAAAGGAATCGTCGCGTCGCGCGACAGCAATGGAGAATCACAGTCGCGGCACGTGACAAAATTGTGGAACCCTGTCGCGGCACGCGACAGGGGTAAAACTTGCAGATTTTGTTTGTTTCGCTTATTTGGCTCAAGGAACTTGATGAAACATGTTATATAATTATCAAAACTAACGTTTGAGTTGGTTTTGATTACAGGTGAATGATATCGGCTTTCCGGATGAAGATCAAGCGCCTATCAAACACATGATAATAAAGCTCCCGCATTAATCTTGTTTTAATTTCTTAATGTGAATTATGGAAACACGTTAAATGAGTATTTTGAATGTTTAAAACATGTGCAAATACTCTTGACGTAAAAGTTTTTATAAGGGGCATTTGTGTCTTAAAATGCTTACTTTAATGATATAGAAATGTTAAATTGGGTAAGGGTTTTACAAGTTGGTAATCAGAGCTCAAGGTTAAAGAGTAAAGTGTTCGGTTCAAGACTTGATCACATAACCCGGTAAGTTATATGTATATTACCGGTTTAGCATGATTAAAGTGTTGTGAACAACACATAGGGTTATCATGTAATACACGTTACCCCAATTAAATGATAGATATAGTTAACGAAATTACATGTATTAACACGTATAGTAGAAAGCCTTGTATTATAATACGGGCATTTATTGATATTAACGTTACTAATCTTTGTAAATGTTTTAGTTGAAGGACACTCGCATCTGAAGATGGCAAGAGTTTAACAAGTGACGGATATGACGGAGGAACGATCCGAATTATGACAAAGTAGAGTATGCTCACCAAGGACCTAAATCGCGTAACGATCGCGAATAAGGCTAATGGCAAGGAAAGCCCGTAAGGGCAAGCATTTACCAGGTGCACGTTTAAAATTTATTGCACGAATAGTAATATGCAACAAATACGTAGAGACTGACTGTTGCATATGTAGATTAAAAACTTGGAAAAACTGAATAGGATACCTATCCAGGATATTGTTTCCAAGAGAAATTAAGTAGAAATATGTGTTATTCACGATTGTGAATAACAAGACAATGATAGAATTAGTTTATATAGAAACTTGGACGGAAGTAATTATCCAAGTAAGTATTCTCAATATGAATACTGTTGAGAAGAGTAATGATCACATTAACGAATGTGATTGTAAAATAATTTGATAAAAAGAAAACATATTATATGATCTAGTGCAAAATGAGTAAAACGAATGATTGTTGTTTAGCAATTAAATAAAGTTTTACAGAATGAAATCAAAGATATGGAAATAAATAAAGGCGTTACTTACATGGGGCGTGATGTGAAAATTATAAAAAGGTCATGTGTACCATGTGTTGATCGTTTATTCTGGCCAAGTAAGTAGTGAACAAATGATACCATGAACTTCTTATAATGGACACATTTACGTCCAATGTAGTAAGGATGGGGTGAATGGGACGAATTAAAAAGGTACCCAAAACGGATCAAATAAGTAAAATATTTGATAATACATGTAAACGCAAGCCAGGTAACGGAAGCGTATTACATTAGAATAACGAGCCCGGGGGAAGGGATAAGAATCAAAGTAAATGAAAATACAAACCGACTAATGAGAATGCCAAGGCATAGGAATAAGGTTTGACTGTCATAAGTGATGAAATTCACACGGACAAGTCAAACGGATTGAATAAAAAATAAAGGACTTGGTTGAATAAAAGCTATGGATTTCGCTAAGACGACCAAATAAATCAAAACGAAGTCTAAATGCATACCTGAATGGTTGCTTTGATAGTGACTTAGGTAAAATACCCGATAGATGGGTAGGATTTGGAGTATATGCGTAAACCAAGAGACGGGAACGCGAATTAGAAAGTCAAACGACTCGGATTATGAGTTATGACTAAAAGACGATAAGATTTTGCAAACAGATATTTTGATAATTACGTTCAACTATTTCGAAGTTGAATGGGTCGAACAAAGAATGAAGTTTGACATTCATAAGTGATGAAATTTCACATGAACAAGTCAAACGAGTTAAATAAAGAATAACGCTTGAAAATGTAAGTAAGCGCAAACCAAATAAATGGGAGCGCAAAATATTAATAAACCTATGTTATGGGGCATGAGAGAATATAAAAGGGAAAACGCAAATCGGGCAACGGGAGCGTTAAAAACATTAAGATAAAAGAACCCGGGTAACGGGTTGTAAAGAAATATAGGTGTGAATCGGATAACGGTAAGAGTAGAACAAACTGACGTGTAAATGACGTAAGAAGTCATAGAGTCGGAAGAATAGTCCAAAAAGAAAACGAATATAGCCTTAGAATACGGTCAAGGTCAAATGAATTTCAAAAGCGAAAATATATGATTCTAAACATAAAAAGGGGTGCCTTGACGCCATATATATATATATATATATACATTTTAATAAAGACACGAGTAAAAGATGATCTATGGGATCACCATAACCTTCGGGTTATAAACAATATAAAGATCTACGGGACCAAAATGACCCTTGGGTCACAAATAGAAAGAACGAATTATAGGGGTCTCACCTTAAAAAGGTGAAAGCCTAAGGAAATAACCTACATGAGTTGACGGATAGATAAAAAGATTTGAAAAGACACCACATGGCATAATTCATAATGAGTCAAACAATTTAAGAAACGTCTTTTAAGCAATAAGAACTCACAGTGTAAACCGGAATAGGTTTAAGGGGCGAGATGGTATCTAAATACCATCTTATGATGATAAATGGTCATTTAGACTAAACGGGCCAAATGGTGTTGTTAACGCCATTTGACAATAATATTGATGATCGCTTGTTGAGTTTTGTGATCACGGGGGAGTAATATATGGTTCGTGTTGCTATTAATTGGTAATTAATGGTGAAAGGTATGTTAAACAGGTCAATGCTATGACTCGAGCCAGGTACATGTAAGTAAAACTATAGCTAAATGAGAGATTTTGGTCAAATAAATTATTGAAAGTCCTTCGTCGCAAAAGGAGGAACTAAAGTTAACCAAAACACCCTTGATGGGTAAATCGGGCCAACGACCCATATGGGTTGTTTAGAAATATGTATTATAGTAATGTAAACCTTAGATAGGCATAAGCCTTCTCGGGTCAAATGCCTAAAAGGAGTCGTTTTTCGTAAAATGACTAACCAAAAAGTAATATTCGGGATAATTGGTTTATTGTATCAAATCCACCACAAAAATAGATGTGGTGGAATATAAGTGGATATTTTAAATGTGGAATTGTGAAGTGTGAAAAGAAGGCCCGGAATTTAAACTTAAAGGTTTAAATCCTCTAAATGGGTCAAAACGAATTATGCGCATAGCTTGGAAATGGGCCGCGCAATTCATAAAAATTATGAACCCGAGCTAAAGATTTTGAGTTAAATACATTGGTGTATGCTTTATGGTTATTTAGAAAAAAATTTGTGCTTTTAAACTTGAACGAGTCAAATGTCTTTAAAAACAATTTTAAGCCGAGGGCTTGAAATCTAATATTTTATGAATTCAGCTGTCGGGTTTTAACCCCATATAATGGAGAATTAAATTACGATCACGTAGGAAGAAACGAATCGTAAAACGGATTTGTAAATTGAAAGTTATGCATGTTTTTATGCATAATAAGATTGAGTAAATAGAGCTGGGAAGATGCAGCTCAAAGAAAATAAACCCTCTGTCAAAAAGGGATCGTCGCATGGCGCGACAGCCAAGGAAAATCACAGTCGCGGCACGCGACAAAATTGTGGAACCCTGTCGCGGCACGTGACAGGGGTAAAACTTACAGATTTTGTTTGTTTCGCTTATTTGGCTCAAGGAACTTGATGAAACATGTTATATAATTATAACGTTTGAGTTGGTTTTGATTACAGGTGAATGATATCGGCTTTCCGGATGAAGATCTAGCACCTATCAAGAACCGAACACATGATAATAAAGCTTCAGCATTAATCTTGTTTTAATTTCGTAATGTGAATTATGGAAACACGTTAAATGAGTATTTTGAATGTTTAAAACATGTGCGAATACTCTTGACGTAAAAGTTTTTGTAAGGGGTATTTGTGTCTTAAAATGCTTACTTTAATGATATAGAAATGTTAAAATTGGTAAGGGTCTTACAAAATGTTTAGGTGATGAATCCCTGAAGGTATCTCTTCAAGACATAGAGGTAAATGAGAAGTTGAAGTTTGTTGAGAAACCTTTACAAATTGAAGATAGAAAGATTAAGAATCTCAAACACAAGGGGTTAGTCCTGGTCAAAGTAAAGTGGGACTCGAATAGAGGACCAGAATACACATGGGAACTAGACCGGAAATGAAGCAAAATTGTCCTTACTTGTTCCAGAAAATCTCGAGGACGAGATTTAAAACAAGGTGGGGAGGATGTAACAACCATCTAAAATGACTCGTAACCAAAACTCCAAGCATGCACAACGAGAACCAGCACGAAAAACGAAGAAATCCTGCCTTCAACCGCGTCGCACTACGCGACGGTATTAACTGAGTTTGGTCGCATGACGCGACGCACTTATGACCGTCTGACGAAACCTGGCACCACGTGGCATGACTACGTGGTGACTCACGCCACCTATGCCCTAGCTTGACCCTTCGCGCTACGCGAATGGGTTGTGTTAATTCAGTCGCGCGACGTGACGAGGTTGAAATCTGGCTATAAAAGGGACGTGCATGAGACATTCTAAATCGCTCACAACTTTCTTTTCTCTCTCGACACTGCTCAGTATTATACCCACAAAATACTCGGAGTACCAAACCTCTGCCCGTTATCAAAGTAATAACTCGAATCACTGATATGGTACTTTGTCAGATCGATTAAAACCTATCGAACGGATGTTTAAGTGATGCCTGTATACGGCTATACTTTGTCATTCGTTGTGGGTTTTGATCTTGTGATTATCGTTAAAGTTGAATTGAGTTAATACACTAATACATGTGCATTGTGTGTTTAATTAGGAATGCAAGCATTAAACCAGCAGGCTAGTACAGACACTTTAAATCTGGAAAGTGAGTCATTCTGTTTATATTAAATGCTTTCAAAACCCTATTTGTTTTCCAAGTTATATTTACAGTGATTAAGTTTTTGTATTTTGAAAATACTGCTGGTATGTGGGGTTTTATATACATTACTTGATAATCTTCACTATTGGATAACGAGTTAGCCAATTAGTGATATGACCATAGTCACAGGAACTGCCACCGAGTGACAAATGCCGTTTTGGGGTAATTGAAAGATATAAACAAATATAAAAACCCTTAATGCTGTAAAGTATAACAAATGTGTTTTATACAACTGAATGAACTCACCAGTATTTTTCGCTGACCAAATGTTTTAAAACGCGTTTCAGGTGATTTACTGTGAAGAAAGGAAAAAGTGCTATGAAGCACTCAAGCTTAAATAAGTGGCTATGTAAACCTGAATAAAATATGTTTTTTTTGTAATCAAGTATTTATCCCTGTGAAAATCCTTTATGTAAATACGGGTTTTACCCCACAATTTATGAAATGAAAATTCGGTGTTTTGAAACTCTGATATTTTTCCTGACACCCGGTCCTGATAAGTTTTCCACTGTGATAATTTAATAAACCGGTACCACTTGCATCTGCTCATGGCTCCCGCCCGGGGTAGGGTCGGGGGTTGTGACAAATCTGTTTGTCTATTTTGTTTTTGTTTTGTTGCCTATTGTGTTTTAATTCGTTGTTCTTTGTGTTTTAGTCTGTTGTAATTGTGTTTGAGTCTGCTTTCCATTGTGTCTTTTATCTGCTGTCATCAATTGTGTTTCTAGTTTGATACTCATTGTGTTTAGTATGTTGTCCATTGTGTCTTTTATATGTTGTCATCGATTGTGTGTTTGGTCTACTTTCAATTGTGTTTTTAGTTTGATACTCATTGTGTTTTACGTTATGTTCATTGTGTAATATGCAACTGGGTTTTCTCATTGTGTTTAGTCTGTTGTCCATTATGTCTTTTATCTGTTGTCATCGATTGTGTTATTGGTCTACTTTTAATTGTGTTTTAGTTTGATATTCATTGTGTTTTACGTTATGTCCATTGTGTGATACGCAACTGCGTTTTCTCATTGTGTTTTATGTTATGTCCATTGTGTAATACACAACTGGGTTTTTGATTTTTTTTAAAGGATAACAATAGGATACTCATATTAAAGATAAAAAAACGCTCGATTTTGTGGTATAATTTTTTTATAAAACAAATGACATATAAAAAGTTACGGACGTTTAAAAAATGAGGGGGAAATAGCATTTGACTTGCATATGCATAATCTTTTTATTCTCTTTGATAAAATTACCATTCCCACTTGAATCTCTTTTATACACATGTCACTTTATAGTGGCTTCTTACACTTCTTATTTTGAAACCACTTTGTATTATAACTCAACCCTAAAAAAGTGCGGATCTACTTGAAAAGATCGGGTTTCCAGAAACCCACTCGATTTGGAATTTTAGTGATAACTGATAACTTATATTGAAAATTCGTAAGGAATTGATAAATAAATTAAGATTGTACCCATAACAAAAGATATCCCACCGGTATTCCCTCGTGTTTCTAAATAGGGCTGTTCATTTTTATCAAAAACCCAAAACCCGACCCGAATTCAAAGCCACCCGAACCCGAATTAGCGAATACCCGAAAAACCCGAACCCGAGAAACCCGAACCCGACCAACCCGAACTTTAAATGGTTCGGTTATCGGGTCACTTTTCCCAGGCCAAAAACCCGAACAACCCGACCCGAAAAAAACCCGAACATTTATTGTTTTTTTTTCTTATAAAAGTGTTTAGATTTGGAGTCTAAATAGAAGCAATACTTTGAGACTTTTAAATATTATAATAGCATATTGTCAACTAATCTTTGAACTTTGATGATATTTCTAAAGTAACAATATGAATTTTGATGATATTTTGTAAAAAAAAAAAATTATTTTCATTTTACATCTAAATCTGAAAACCAAATAACCCGACCCGAACTAACCCGAACCCGAATAACCCAAACCCAACTAACCTGAACTTTAAAATGGGTTGGTTATCGGGTCAATTTTTCCTAGAGAAAAACCCGAACAACCCGACCCGAAAAACTGTTTCTTTGGGGTTTTTTAGTACGCATCGGCAGTGCTCTATCTCCAGCTGCCTCCACCTCCGCTCGAATCGCCGACAGCCCTAACGTCGTCCACCACTCCAATCTCCATCCATCTTTCATCTAGAGGCTCAAGTCTTTCACTCTCTCAGGTGTGTTAATTTGTCAATCAAATTTTTCAATATGTTGTGTTTTAATCTGTTCGAAACTACGATTAGTGAAGTCATTTTCTATTGTGTTGTGTTTTAATCTGCTTGAAACTTAAAATTTAGGGAGGTTAACTTTTAACCAACTGTGTTGAAAGTTAGAATTTAAGGCTTGCGGTGGCTGACGATGGACTCTGGACTCCGTTTTTGGTTCTGGAAATTAAAATGTGGATGAGCGGAATAACGATGTTAGGAGGCGGGTTGTTTTAGTGTTGTGATGTTTTAAGAAACCCTAATTCAGGTTTTACATTAAAACAGAAAAAAAGTTTCAAAAAGACACAAGGGCCGAGAATCGAACCCACATCAGATTCTTTGTTATAGGTTCACCCCATAATTTATTTACGACTTTACCCTATATTTTCTATATAGGTCTCTACTAATAATTCGAAATCGAGTGTGTTCCTTTGGACCCGAACTTTTCTATATAGATCCGCTCCTGCTGACCCGAGCCGTTGAGCCGAACCGAATTTTTGTTTATGTTCGATTTTATGAAATTGAAGCATTTAAAAAGTGAACTCAATGGAAAAAATTCTGAACCCCCCCCCCCCCCTCCCTCCCGCATTAAAGTTTTGATTCCTATAGAGGTTTTTCTTAGATTTATTAGACTTTCTCTTGAATTGGTGTATAATGAAAATGAATATGATCAGGTGATTTTATTGGTGACACAATAATCTACATCGGTCCGTCAATAATATAAACTAGTGATTTCCCCCCCGCGCTTCGCGACGAAAATTCGGTTGATATCTGTTCGGTTCGTTGTGGTACCTACACTCGCTAGAGTAATCTAAAGAGAAAACCTTAGATCGATCGAAAACAATAAAAACGAATATCCATACTGTAACACCTCGAAAATTCACGTCCTATGATGTATTGACACGTGTCATAGGTTTGAACGTGTGAAAGAATGTTCTGGAAGGACTAAAGTTGACAAACATGGAAAGTATGTGAATATACGGGTTCAAAATGTCAATAGTGAAAAAAAATACTTTACAATAACCCTACATGATGTTTATACCATCAAACGAATAAATCATGGATCATACGAAGCTAAATATGAAAGAAGGTGAGAGATTACAAACAATAGGGGTTAAATGTGTCAACATGTTTAAAGTATACCTCTAAGTGACCTTTTAGCAAACCCGAAGCTTTGTAATGATTAATTATGCTCACTAGAATGCACGATAAAAATTTCCTAAAGTTTCGTTATCGTATGAGAAAGTTATGATCAAATTCGTACACGAGGGGTTAAAGCGTCAACGTTGAAAATTATGACTTTTCGGGTAGCATGAAGTGACCACGAACTTAACAAAGTGGGTATAAGTCATGAACCCCTTATAAGTCAAGATGAGGGGCTCAAAATGCAAGAAATAAAGCTTGGATGACCTTTCGAAGGACCAAGAGCCAAGGGTGCAAACTGAAAAAGCTTTTAAACCTGAAGTCAGGCCTTAGGCGGGCCGCGTAAGACATGTTAAGATCTTACCCGGGCCGCGTCAGACCCCCAGATGTAGAAAAACGTGAAAGTTGGCTGTTCAGCCTTTGAACTGACTTAAGAAGATATTTTCTCATCCATGGGCGACCCCTAACAGTTCCTAGGCCTTAGGGACACATGTTGATGATCAGGGAACAAGGGTAGCATGATTTGTCATGATCTTAATGGATTAAAATCACTATAAAAGGCCCTTTAGTTGCAACATTGTGATCATTCATTCCATCTGCTTTCTTGGAGCTTCCTGGAGCATAAGAGCAGACCCTAAGCATCCCAAATCGTGCATAGGACTTCTATAAGTATGCTTAACTTTTCTTAGTTGAGTTTTTACTTAGTTTTAGCTTAAAAGTCAAACCGTCGTAATTACCGGTTGACTTCGCGATTAACATAAATGGTCCAGTAATTAGTCGAGTTGAAGGTAGTTATAAGTTGGTAATTATGTGGGCAATAAACCCTTAAAAGGGCACCCACTGATTCCCATCCTAACTAGATCAAATGTCGGGTCAAAGTTGATTAGAAAAAGTCAACAGAATGCTAATTTTCGAATTAACATGTAATTAGCAATGTAGAAGGCATGTAAACTATTTTATCACTCATATAACTTGGTAATAAGTATAATAACTGGTCTAAGCTTGTTTGATCCGACAATTTTCTGTTTAGACCCGGTTCGGAACCGAAAGTCGCAAAACTTTGAGTTTTGCTTTGACTTCAGTTCTGACCCGTTTTAGTATGATTTAGAAATGACTTAGAGCTTATTTAGGACCAGGCTACATGTTAGTAAGACCCTCTGGGGTTGGTTTGTTGATTACCCGAGTCGTTTACACGTTTCCGTTAAATGCTTAAAGTTGACCATAATGCCCTTTTGTTCATAAAACAAGTTCTACATAGTATTTTGACACCAATCCAATTGATACTGATTTTATATAATAAATAAAGTATTTTGAACCTTATAACCTGATCAGAAAACCCGGATTCCCGGTATAACCCGGAAATCGCTTAAAATAGCTTTTTACGCGTATTAAACGCATAGTTTGGGTTTAAAACCATTTTATCACATAAGACTTATTACCAACTGATATGACCTATTAAAATAAGTTATTTTAGTGATGTTTTCTGACCCGAATCTCAGAAACTTAAATAATCTCTTTTATAATCTTTAAAATGACCAAAATACCCCTACGGGGCTTAAATTTAGATTAAACTCGTTTTGGGCATAATGGAAGGTATCCTACTGATATCACAACATATTTAAGTCATATTAACTTAGGAAACCTGTATATGACTCTTTTGGTTACTCGTTACGCACTTGTCGTGTTCGGATCGGCTTTTGTGACTAGTTCGCATATATTAGCCGAAACGGGTCAAACCATATCTTTTTGTCTCAAAACCCAGAATGTGTTTAAGTTACCCATATTAAACAGGCATACAAGCTTGTCGGTTCAAAACCACATTCTAAACCGGTCTTCGCTTTATCATGCGTATGAACCGTGTCTTCCTTTTGGAAACTAACCGGTCTAAGTCTAAGCTTAATTAAAGACCCGTTAGGATTCTAATAGGATATTAAAAACCTTCGTTCCAGATTAGGAGCCCAGTAAAAGCTACGTGCACTTACTGTATTAGACTTATACTTTGCTCAGGTAAATACTCTTAACTTATTTTCCCTATACGTGCTTGGGATACGGTACTATAAAAGTACCGCTTGGTCGGGTATGTGTAGTCATTTAAATCGGATTGTGATTAATGTATTTTCATGACCCGTTTAATGTGTATTATTTGGTGTATGGCTTTTGGGGGTTAAATGACCATGTCCCGGATATCCTTGGCATCATTCGAAGAAATGGCCACGACCTAAGCACGGGGTGTAGGCATACACCTGACAGATGCATTATGTAAAAACTGGTAATCCACTTAATGGAATCAACCTGGTGGGCATTATACCTGTGGCGTGTCAGTTAATCTTGTCCGGCTCTTCTAACCGGCCCTGACAGACGACAAATAAGTAAAACTGTATACATGATTATTTAATAATTGTCCCAAGTTATAAAAGATATTTTTCCGAAGTGCATTCAAAATCAATTTTCAAACTCTTTACAAAATGAGTCAGTTAAGTTGTATTTACCAGTGTAAACTGACGTATTTTCTCAAAAGGCTAAGTGCAGGTACTAGACGAAATAGGCTGGCTACTCCAGGCATCATTACTCAAGTCTCGCAAGCTCTAGATGTCAAAGTCTGTTGAACAGTTTTCCTTTTTATTTTGATCCGCCTGTGGATCTTTTACGTTCCGTTGTAATACTGGATATTACTTTATATTCGGATTGTAATATATTTATCTTTTGCTTCCGCTGTGCATTACATATATTGTGTTGTTTGACCATGATGATATCAACTACGTCACGATACTCCCCACCGGGCCCACCGGTCATACGTGGAAATATCGGGGTGTGACAGGTTGGTATCAGAGCCAACACTAAGTGAATTAAACGCTAGCCTTTTGTGTTTAATCTCAGTTACACAGTTGCACATTCTTTAGTCTAGACAAGAACATAGGACTGATCCTAATTCGTTTTATTTTGTCATTATTGGTTCCTTTGTTATTTTTCTGATTAGCCCTTGCATGGGCAAGTCATTTTCTGTAGAAGTCTCGTTTAGGGCAACCATATACTTGTTTAAATTTTAATGGAACGATTCTATTTAAAATATCATTCCTATATTATTAGATCTACCATTATAATAAAATGGCAAAATCTAAAAAGGACAAGACCTAGCCATATGTCACATTAAGACAGGGCCAAGATGGTAGTTCCACAATTAGATTCAGATCCTTGTTAACATTTCAATTTAGGATTGTTCTGCGTTAAATATTAAAAAGAGTCTAAAGGGTAAAACCTAGCCTGAATGTCATTGCAGACATGGCCAAGATGGTAAAACTTATTCAAAAGATTCAAATCCTTGTTAAATATCTGAAAGCATATTAGCATGCTTGACAAAGTGTGATACGATGAAATCACATAAGTCATTCTTAAATGGGTTATTCTAAAATTCCCTTATTTATATAATCATCCCTTGAGGATGAAGTACCCACGGGCTATAATTAACGTCCTCTGGGACTAAAGACAGTGGTAGCCTACAACTCCCTGTCAAGAAAAGGTAACGAACTTTGATTCAAACCTTAATGCCTCGATTCCGTAAAATCAAGGCCTATAAATTAAACTTGTCTACGTGACTAGGCCTTTTGTACTATTATTAACTTATAATTTAGGATTATGATAAAGATCCTGAACAATTATATATTTAGCAAATTAACTAAAATGTGTATTAAAAACATGGTTAATAAATCGTTTAAAACGATAAAACTATATAAGCTTCTGTATAAACCTTGTCCTTGTTTGATTTTATGTAGCAATTAAAGCTACATGGCTAGGTCCGAGGAAGAGAACAGTCATCCTTTGGAAAACCGCGATGATGATAGGATCAATATAACCAAAGGAGAGCTTCGTACACTGATTGATACAGCTGTATCTAAAGCTGTAGAGGAGCAATTTAGGGAGTATAGTGGGACGCATAGTAAAGCCTCATCTGTACCCCACTCTAAGTCTGTCCCTAAGACTCATTTTGAGGCTCATAGCAAGCCACCCTCAAAGAAAGATGAGCCAAAGAAGGATGACGATCGACATTCATCTATTCAACACAGTGTTCCATCCAAGAGGATAGCGTTTGATAATGAACCGCGTACCAAGTCCTGTACCTATAAATACTTTGTTTCCTGCAAACCCCGGGATTTCACTGGGGAGAAGGGGGCAATTGATTGTATGATCTGGTTGGATGAAATGGACACAGTTGTCGATATCAGCGGTTGTGCTGAAAGGGATGTAGTGAAGTATGTATCCCAATCGTTCAAAGGAGAGGCACTGGCATGGTGGAAGTCTCTCATTCAAGCTGCTGGGAAGATCCCACTTTACAACATGTCATGGGAACAGTTTGTTGCTCTCATTATGGAGAACTACTGCCCTCAACATGAGGTTGAGAGGATCGAGTCAGATTTCTTATCATTGGTGATGACAAACTTAGATTGTCAAGCTTACCTCACCAGTTTTAATACCCTGTCCAGATTGGTTCCTTACCTAGTAACACCAGAACCCAAGCGAATTGCTCGCTTCATTGGGGGTTTAGCCCCAGAGATCAAAGCCAGTGTTAAGGCTTCAAGACCTGCTACGTTTAGGTCAGCAGCTGATCTCTCTCTGTCCCTTACTTTAGATGCGGTCAGGTTAAGATCGCTAAAGAATTCTGAAGAAAGTAAGAGGAAGCGTGAGGATGATAACTCACGAGGGTCAGAGAAGAAGCACAAGGGAAACACTGATCCTAAGAAGTTTGGGTCTGGAAGGAATAGTCAGCGAACAGAGGAAAAGCCAAAGTGCACGACTTGCCAAAAACGCCACTTTGGAAAGTGCAGACTTGAGTCCAATTCTAAGTCAGGAGCACCTGCATGTGGGATATGCAAGTCTAGGGAGCACAAGACTGTTGATTGCAAGAAGATAAAAGACGCAACATGCTACAATTGCAATGAGAAGGGGCACATTAAGACCAACTGCCCTAAGTACGCCAAAAAGCCTGAAGAGGTCAAGAAGACCAATGCAAGGGTCTTCAGGATGGATGCAAAGGAAGCCGTCCAGGACGACAATGTTATTACAGGTACCTTCCTCATAAATGATGTTTATGCAAGAGTACTTTTTGATTCAGGCGCTGATAATTCGTTCGTAGATAATAAGTTTTGCAAATTGCTGAATTTACCTGTAAAAACGTTAAGTGTGAAGTATGAGGTGGAATTAGCAGATGGCACCTTAGAAACCACCTCAACCATATTAGATGGATGTTTCATATTCATTAAGAACCACTATTTTCCTTTGTCCCTACTTCCTTTGAAGTTAGCCGGTTTCGACATCGTTTTAGGCATGGACTGGTTATCTCATAACCAGGCCCAGATTGTCTGCAATAAGAAGCAAGTGGTGGTCAAGACTCCGTCTGGCGAGCCACTTACCATTCAGGGAGATACCCGGTATGGTCTACCTGAGCAAGTGTCTATGCTCAAGGCCTCTAAGTGTTTAAAGAAGGGTTGTGTCATCTACATGGCACAAGTGACTATTGATGAGCCGAAACCCAAGATTGAGGATATTCCTATCATTTCTGAATACCCCGAAGTTTTTCCTGAAGATCTACCTGGTTTACCACCAGATAGGCAAGTAGAATTCAGAATTGACATCATCCCCGGAGCAGCACCTGTTGCTAGAGCACCTTATAGGTTGGCACCAATAGAGATGAAGGAATTGAGGACGCAGTTACATGATCTGCTAGCCAAAGGTTTCATAAGACCTAGTTCGTCTCCATGGGGAGCGCCAATCTTGTTTGTCAAGAAGAAGGATGGATCGATGCGTCTGTGCATCGATTATCATGAGCTTAATAAAGTCACTATCAAGAATAGGTATCCATTGCCCAGGATCGACGATCTGTTCGATCAATTGCAAGGGGCAAGCTACTTTTCTAAGATCGATTTGAGGTCAGGCTATCACCAACTGAAGGTTAGAGATGAAGACGTACACAAGACTGCATTTAGGACTCGTTATGGTCATTACGAGTTCCTAGTGATGCCTTTTGGGCTCACTAATGCACTTGCCGCGTTCATGGATCTCATGAATCGCGTCTGCAAGCCTTACTTAGACAAATTTGTCATCGTTTTCATCGACGACATTCTCATCTACTCAAAGAACCAAGCTGATCATGAGAAGCATCTTCGATGTATTCTTTCACTACTTCAACAGGAGAAGCTTTACGCCAAATTTTCGAAGTTTGAATTTTGGCTACGAGAAGTCCAATTTCTTGGACATGTTGTTAGTGAGCGTGGAATCCAAGTGGATCCCACTAAAGTGGAAGTTGTTATGAACTGGCAAGAGCCAAAGACGCCTACGGAGATTCGTAGCTTCCTAGGTTTAGCAGGATACTATAGGCGATTTATCGAAAAATTTTCAAGGATTGCTGCACCCCTAACTTCCTTAACTAGGAAGAAGATTAAGTTCGACTGGGGACCTAAGCAGCAAGAATCTTTTGATATTCTAAAGCAAAAGTTAAGCAATGCACCTGTGTTGACATTGCCTGATGGAATAGAAGATTTTGTGGTATATTGTGATGCATCACACACCGGGATGGGATGTGTGCTTATGCAGAAAGACAAAGTCATTGCCTATGCTTCACGACAATTAAAGGTGCATGAAAAGAATTACACCACCCATGACTTGGAGTTGGGTGCCGTTGTATTTGCACTGAAGCTGTGGAGGCACTATTTATATGGTATCAAGCGTGTGATTTATTCTGATCACAAGAGCCTCCAGCACCTGTTTAACCAGAAGGATTTAAACATGAGGCAACGACGATGGATGGAGACGTTGAATGATTATGATTGTGAAATCCGATACCATCCAGGCAAGGCAAATGTGGTCGCTGATGCCTTAAGTAGGAAGGAAAGAGTGAAACCCATCCGAATCAATGCCAAGAGCATTGAGGTAAAGAATGGTTTGAATGAAAGGTTGTTAGCTGCACAGAAGGAAGCTGTGTTGGAAGCTAACTATCCTAATGAAAAGCTAGGAGTAACTGAAGAACAGTTATCCTATGGCAAGGACAGAATTCTAAGGTTAAATGGACGTATATGGGTTCCAGTTTATGGAGGACTTCGAGATGTTATCCTTCAGGACGCCCACAGTTCTAAATATTCTGTTCATCCTGGAGCTGATAAGATGTACCAGGATCTGAAGGCAAATTTTTGGTGGATAGGCTTGAAGAAGTCTATAGCCACCTATGTAGCTAAATGCTTGACGTGTGCACAAGTCAAAGCTGGACACCAAAAGCCGTCAAGTTTGCTACAACAGCCTGAACTTCCCACGTGGAAGTGGGAAATGGTGACAATGGATTTCATCACCAATTTGCCAAAGACAAGGAAGGGCAATGACACAATATGGGTGATAGTGGATAGACTGACTAAGTCAGCACATTTCCTACCCATTAAGGAGACCTACAGCTCCGACATGTTAGCCCAATTGTACGTAGATAAGATTGTATCTCTACATGGCATACATGTGTCTATTATCTCTGACAGAGATACTAGATACACGTCGCATTTTTGGAAAAGTTTCCAACAATCTTTGGGCACGCGCTTAAATTTTAGTATGGCTTACCATCCTCAGACGGATGGACAAAGTGAGCGTACAATCCAAACTTTGGAAGACATGCTTCGAGCATGTGTCATTGACTTAGGTGGTAGTTGGGATAACCACCTGCCATTAATCGAGTTCTCGTATAACAATAGCTACCATACCAGTATTAAGGCTGCGCCTTTTGAGGCATTGTATGGTAGGAAATGCATAACGCCCGTTTGTTGGGCGGAAGTTGGAGATGTCCAACTGTCAGGACCCGAAATAGTCTTTGAGCCGACGGACAAGATTGTCCAGATTCGTGACCGACTAAAAGCTGCCAGGGATAGGCAGAAAAGCTACGCATATCTAAAGCGTAAACCTATGAAATTCGAGGTAGGTGAAAAAGTGTTGCTTAAAGTATCACCCTGGAAGGGAGTGATGCGATTTGGTAAGAAAGGCAAGTTAAGCCCGAGATACATAGGACCGTTCGAAGTCATCGAATGTGTCGGATCAGTGGCTTATAAGTTAAAATTACCTGAAGAGCTCAGTGGTATTCACAATGTATTCCAAATCTGCAATCTGAAGAAGTGTTTCGCTGATGAATCACTGGTCATACCACACACAGATGTGCACATAGAAGAGAGCTTAAAGTTTGTTGAAAAACCTGTGTCGATCGAGGATCGACAGGTTAAGAAGCTTCGAAGGAAGCATGTGCCTATAGTAAAGGTTAAATGGGATGCCCGTAGAGGTCCCGAGTACACGTGGGAGGTTGAATCCACAATGAAAGAAAAGTACCCTTATTTATTTCAGTAAATCTCGAGGTCGAGATTTCTTTTAAGGGGGCGAGGATGTAACACCTCGAAAATTCACATCCTATGATGTATTGACACGTGTCATAGGTTTGAACGTGTGAAAGAATGTTCTGGAAGGACTAAAGTTGACAAACATGGAAAGTATGTGAATATACGGGTTCAAAATGTCAACAGCGAATAAAAATACTTTACAATAACCCTACATGATGTTTATACCATCAAACGAATAAATCATGGATCATACAAAGCTAAATATGAAAGAAAGTGAGAGATTACAAACTACAGGGGTTAAATGTGTCAACATGTTTAAAGTATACCTCTGAGTGACCTTTTAGCAAACCCGAAGCTTTGTAACGATTAATTATGCTCACTAGAATGCACGATAAAAATTTCATAAAGTTTCGTTATCGTATGAGAAAGTTATGATCAAATTCGTACACGAGGGGTTAAAGCGTCAACGTTGAAAATTATGACTTTTCGGGTAGCATGAAGTGACCACGAACTTAACAAAGTGGGTATAAGTCATGAACCCCTTATAAGTCAAGATGAGGGGCTCAAAATGCAAGAAATAAAGCTTGGATGACCTTTCGAAGGACCAAGAGCCAAGGGTGCAAACTGAAAAAGCTTTTAAACCTGAAGTCAGGCCTTAGGCGGGCCGCGTAAGACATGTTAAGATCTTACGCGGGCCGCGTCAGACCCCCAGATGCAGAAAAACGTGAAAGTTAGCTGTTCAGCCTTGGAACCGACTTAAGAAGATATTTTCTCATCCATGGGCGACCCCTAATAGTTCCTAGGCCTTAGGGACACATGTTGATGATCAGGGAACAAGGGTAGCATGATTTGTCATGATCTTAATGGATTAAAATCACTATAAAAGGCCCTTTAGTTGCAACATTGTGATCATTCATTCCATCTGCTTTCTTGGAGCTTCCTGGAGCATAAGAGCAGACCCTAAGCATCCCAAATCGTGCATAGGACTTCTGTAAGTATGCTTAACCTTTCTTAGTTGAGTTTTTACTTAGTTTTAGCTTAAAAGTCAAACCGTCGTAATTAACGGTTGACTTCGCGATTAATCATAAATGGTCCAGTGATTAGTCGAGTTGAAGGTAGTTATAAGTTGGTAATTATGTGGGCAATAAACCCTTAAAAGGGCACCCACTGATTCCCATCCTAACTAGATCAAATGTCGGGTCAAAGTTGATTAGAAAAAGTCAACAGAATGCTAATTTTCGAATTAACATGTAATTAGCAATGTAGAAGGTATGTAAACTATTTTATCACTCATATAACTTGGTAATAAGTATAATAACTGGTCTAAGCTTGTTTGATCCGACAATTTTCTGTTTAGACCCGGTTCGGAACCGAAAGTCGCAAAACTTTGAGTTTTGCTTTGACTTCAGTTCTGACCCGTTTTAGTATGATTTAGAAATGCCTTAGAGCTTCTTTAGGACCATGCTACATGTTAGTAAGACCCTCTGGGGTTGGTTCGTTGATTACCCAAGTCGTTTACACGTTTCCGTTAAATGCTTAAAGTTGACCATAATGCCCTTTTGTTCATAAAACAAGTTCTACATAGTATTTTGACACCAATCCAATTGCTACTAATTTTATATAATAAATAAAGTATTTTGAACCTTATAACCTGATCAGAAAACCCGGATTCCCGGTATAACCCGGAAATTGCTTAAAATAGCTTTTTACGCGTATTAAACGCATAGTTTGGGTTTAAAACCATTTTATCACATAAGACTTATTACCAACTGATATGACCTATTAAAATAAGTTATTTTACTGATGTATTCTGACCCGAATCTCATAAACTTAAATAATCTCTTTTATAATCTTTAAAATGACCAAAATACCCATACGGGGCTTAAATTTAGATTAAACTCGTTTTGGGCATAATGGAAGGTATCCTACTGATATCACAACATATTTAAGGCATATTAACTTAGGAAACCTGTATATGACTCTTTTGGTTACTCGTTACGCACTTGTCGCGTTCGGATCGGCTTATGTGACTAGTTCGCATATATTAGCCAAAACGGGTCAAACCATATCTTTTTGTCTCAAAACCCAGAATGTGTTTAAGTTACCCATATTAAACAAGCATACAAGCTTGTCGGGTCAAAACCACATTCTAAACCGGTCTTCGCTTTATCATGCGTATGAACCGTGTCTTCCTTTTGGAAACTAACCGGTCTAAGTCTAAGCTTAATTAAAGACCCGTTAAGATTCTAATAGGATATTAAAAACCTTCGTTCCAGATTAAGAGCCCAGTAAAAGCTACGTGCACTTACTGTATTGGACTTATACTTTGCTCAGGTAAATACTCTTAACTTATTTTCCCTATACGGGCTTGGGATACGGTACTATAAAAGTACCGCTAGGTCGGGTATGTGTAGTCATTTAAATCGGATTGTGATTAATGTATTTGCATGACCCGTTTAATATGTATTATTTGGTGTATGGCTTTTGGGGGTTAAATGACCATGTCCCGGATATCCTTGGCATCATTCGAAGAAATGGCCACGACCTAAGCATGGGGTGTAGGCGTACACCTGACAGATGCATTATGTAAAAACTGGTAATCCACTTAAAGGAATCAACCTGGTGGGCATTATACCTGTGGCGTGTCAGTTAATCTTGTCCGGCTCTTCTAACCGGCCCTGACAGGCGACAAATAAGTAAAACTGTATACATGATTATTTAATAATTGTTATAAAAGATATTTTGCCGAAGTGCATTCAAAATCAATTTTCAAACTCTTTACAAAATGAGTCAGTTAAGTTGTATTTATCAGTGTAAACTGACGTATTTTCCAAAAAGGCTAAGTGCAGGTACTAGACGAAATAGGCTGGCTACTCCAGGCATCATTACTCAAGTCTCGCAAGCTCTAGATGTCAAAGTCTGTTGAACAGTTTTTTCTTTTATTTGATCCGCCTGTGGATCCTTTACTTTCCGTTGTAATACTGGATATTACTTTATATTCAGATTGTAATATATATTTACCTTTTGCTTCCGCTGTGCATTTATATATTGTGTTGTTTGACTATGATGATATCAACTACGTCACGATACTCCCCACCGGGCCCACCGGTAATACGTGGAAATATCGGGGTGTGACACATACCAGTACCGATGTTGTTCATTTTTTTTAAAGACAACGTCTGGTCTGCTCTATTCACCAATAATTCTAATATTTATCACCCTTACCCAGGATTGAACTTGGAACATCTCCCTTCAAAGGCATATGCCTCTACCAAGTGGGGTAGCCCCACATTGGCAAAACATAGAATCGGACACAACAACAATCGAACTTGCATTGGCTGCTTGCAATACAACGCATCAACCCTCACAACACATCATTTGATTTGTATGTTGTTCAGTTGATATCAGTCTGATTGGTTTGCAATCTATGTTTATTTTTTTCAACGTTGCCATATAAACATTACGGAAAATGGCTATTGTGCCGCTATCGTACCAACCCAAATCGAAACCGACTGAACAACATTTGTATCATTACCGGGATTTATTTTTATTGTTTTTCCTTTTGATAAACTAAGATCGTATTGCTATCATACCGTACCAAACTGAACAACATCGGTACCGGTATGTATTAATTTTTATGTTTTTTTGTTTGATAACATATATCGTGTCGCTATCGTAGTGATCCGAACGTAAGTTATAATAAAAGAAACTGAATGTTAAACAAAATGCTACTAATAAAAAGAATAAATACGTAATATAATTAACTTATTACTAAACAATTAAATGAATAATTCATAAAATATTAGTAAATAAAAACAAATACTTAAAATTTTCAACTACTGTTCGGCGGAACTTTATGTTAATATATAAATTTACTGTTTTTTTTTAACGGCAAATTTGGATCACTGACGTACTACTGAAGTATCATCGTGCCACCAGTGGAACCACCCGATCATATCCATCTCCACTAGGCATAATACCTATACACCAATTCAGGAGTAAACCCAATAAATATGAGAAAACCCTCTTGTGAGAATCGAACTCAGGACATATTGGTTCTAAAGCCTTATCCCACCACCAAGATGCCACTAGACTAGAAAGCCATGGGCAAATTTACTGTTAAAAAAAATAAAAATAAAAAACACCAATTGACTTTTTTCTTTGTGTCACATGGTCTGTCCCTCTCAAAGCACTCGTGGTTCAAAAGCGAGTAATTACACGTGTCAACGTGTCATTGACCGAGTCTCTGTTTGCTTCCTGACATCACACGTCATTACTCCAGGAAGGGAAAAGGGAGAAAAATGACGTCATACGTGACAACTTTTTACCCAGGGTTTTCTCATGCCTGAAGAAAAGACCCACACTTTTTAATTTAATAATAATATTGTTATAAGATTTGATTAAAGTAACAATATTTTAAGTCATTTTCTAAGCTAATATTCTATTCCATTTGCGACCCAGTTATTTTCTATTTTAGGGTTTAACAAAAAGACAAAAATCAGTCTATTATACTAAAGAATAATGTTTTCTGAATAAAATTCGTACCTTATTTTATTGTCATGTCTCAGTAACAATACTTGAAATTACCAACTTTTTAATTTGTTCATAAGTTTTTTTACTAACTATTTATTTATGTGCATCTGGTCGTTTAGTTTATTCCTAATTCTGTGACATGTTACCGTTGATTTCAATTCTTTATCCTATATTTTTTGTGACAAATTGATGTCACTGTCATGATATAAATTGCTGAATAAGATATAAAGAAATTGTTAACTAGACAACCTTTTGGATCGCAATACAGAACTACCAAAATCTTTTAAGAGTAATTCTTAGTTTGAAATCAACAATTTTAGAGTATAATTCACTTTTGTTAATATGATAGAACGATAATATCGTTAGAGGTCTAGGTATCTTGTCAGTCGGATATCCATCTAACAAACGAGGCAATCGAAACAGTGAAATCTGGAAGGCTCATCTTATATCACACATTCACACCCTTATATCTTATTCGCACACTCTTTTTTACTCTGTCTCTCTCTCTCTCTCTATATATATATATATATATATACATATATATATATATATATATGTATATATAGAGAGTAATAAAGAAGAGGAGTGTGAGAATATTAACACCCATTTGGAAGCTTATATAATTTAATTAGAATACAATGACATAGTAGCTAGGTTCCCGAAACGATAGAGTGGAGCTAGGGTTTATATTTTTGAATTTGTGATTGAGTAGTAAGGTACGGATTCTACAACTTTTTCTATATACAAATTCTAAAATATTCTTTGATCGTACGGATTTTAAAACTTTCTCTAATTTACGGATTTTATTTCTTCCTTTGTGTTCGCATTCTGTCCATCTACCTTTGTGTATCTATGCATCGACAAATAATATCGTTTCGTATATTTTTTTTGAACGACAAGTTTGAATCATTGACGGATCACTGAAGTATTATCGTGAAACCAACTAACCATCTCCACTTATTCAAATGAGTATTCAATCTATTTGAGTGTATTAATTAAGTAGTCAAGTAAGTTGTTTTATTAAATACATTCCATAAATAGAAAGAGTAAATTATGTACAGTGAGTGGCAGGCAAGAGTCCAAAGTAGCGAGGGGAACAGTGCGATAGATGGTCAGATGACAGATACGTCTGCAACTGCAATATTTTTAGTGAGGTAGACTCCCTTTCTTTCTGGGTTACCTTGCAAGTGTAGGTCAGTTCACCTCCATGTAAACCAACCCACACAATTGGCGGTTATTATCTTCTGGTTTTCTGTCCACTTATTTATTCCATGCAAAGTTTTATTAAAACAATAAGGGTGTCCGGTGTGGACCCGCCTCCAAGCTCAGTTGGTTTTCGGCCGGGTGTTTGCCAAAGGCCACCTCGGTTCGAATCCCGGCGTCTACGGCTTGTGGGGTGGTTGTCCCAATGATGGATCGTATCCTACCGAGGCATGGTGCGGTCTTGAGGGGAACCCGGTTTTACCAGCTGTTACCCCAGCGAGTCTCTCGTGTGGGGGCAGTATGGTTTCCGGGCGGAAGTCAGCTTGCGCAGCGGCGGGGGCCTGATCGAATATCGCGTCCGAGAGTGCAGGGCTGACGGGGGAATATCTTTGACATGAACCCGGTGACCAATAGGTCCTGTACATAGAAAGTCACCTTAAAAAAAAGGGTGTCCGGTGTGGGTGCGGCAAAGGGTTTGGCAAAACCGGTTGCCGCGCGGCAAACACCGCCGCCGACCATTAGCCGATGCGGTTTGTTTGTCCTTCGGTGATGGCATGCTGAGCGGGGAGGGAGTGTATGTGAGAGAGAGAGAGAGGGTAGTGTGGGGTGGGGTCCATTCCGATCTCAACCAATCACACCTTTTTTTCTTTTTAAATAGTTTACCACTTCATCAAGTGTCTAAACCATTGCCAAAACTTTTGAGCATAATTTACCACTTTGACATGACACACTCTCATTGGTTGATTTTTTAGTTTGCCACTTTCAAGTGTTTAACCACTTCTTACACCCTAATAATTATATACAAGGGTGAAGGGGTGGAAGCGGGGAGTGAGTGAGGTGTATATTTGCCGCATGAGGGGTGCACCGCCAACAAGGAAATGCCGCGCAGTGAAGGATATGTGTGGGGAGTTGTTGCTGCAATCGGGAAAGAGGAGGGAGAGGGGGTAGTGGTGGGCCCCACTCTCTTTCAACCAATCATTCTTATTTTTTAAATGATTGTGGTGAAACCACCCCTTATAATTTTTGAGCAAAAGTGATGTATAAGAAGGGAATTTATATGACACATCATGATTGAGTAGGTAAAAATTTTCTTACATCTCGTCATGAGAGGTGCACTCCCTTCACCCTAAGGGTATGGTTTTATTGGGTTGGTGTGACTTGAACACGACCATATATGTATTTTAAATTTGGGTAAATTACGTTTTTCGTCATTTATGTTTGTATGAGATTGCAATGGATGACCTTTAACTTCAATAATTACAGTCACAATCCTTTATTTGTAAAACCCATTACACCTTACGTCCTTTGCCCCTAACCTAGTTAATTTTTTTGGTTAAATCTATTCTTACAAGGGTTGTTTAGTCTTTTTACTTAATTTATGACATTTAATAATAAAAGATAGTTTAAATGATTATTTATCTAAATAAATACATAACCTCCACCAAGCTTTATCCTTTTCCCCAAAACCAACCTTCTCTGAGACACCACCACCACCACTTTAATGTCATCTCCTCATCCACGATCTACCGGACATTCAAAAAAAAATCTACCAGAGTTTAGACAAACCCCACCATCTACCAGACGTTGGTCGTTCACCGATTATCTGCCCAACTAAAACCCCCAAACCCTCTCCGGCGAATCCTAGATGGCGTGCGATCTTGATGGCGGCGGACAACAGCAACATCGGAGGCCATCTAGACCTCCGACTAGCTTGATTTGGCGGAAAAAAGGTGGTGTTTCGAGTGGTAATTGCCACGTCCGGCGGTCCGACGGGCAAGATTTCGGTGGCCGTGACTAGCTACTCTGTGGTGATGGCACACTAACAAACATAATATGATTTGGTAAGAAATTGTTGTGATTTTCCTGTAAAGTACGATATCTGTTGCTATGAGTGTGTATGTATGAGTGATTGGAACAGTTGATATGAATTTGAGCATGAATTATTGGTTTAAGGTTTCGAGAGCTGCCATGGTATGTACAGATGGGTGGTCTAGGGTTTGGTAGTTGAAAATTAATAAAATTAGGGGAATAGATTGAAGAAAATTGGAATATTAGAAGATGGTATAGAAAGGGAGATTACAATGAATCTGGAGGTTGATAGATTTGTGGACTAGTGTTTATGTAGAGAGAGAGAGAGAGAATATAGGAGAGAGAGAACAGGGAGGAGAGTAGATGATGATGATGTTTTATAATTTTGAAATTTTGAAATTCTTTTTTATTAAATGACTGTTATGCCCTCATATGGGTTGCATATTATCTCACTTAACTGAAAAGTTTAACCAGGTTATGGTCAAAGGACCTAAGGTGTAACAGGTTTTGCAAATAAAGGACTGTGACTGTAATTATTAAAGTTAAAGGTCATTCATTGCAACCTGCTACAAACATAAAGAACGAAAAATGTAATTTATCCTTTAAATTTTCATCATGAAACTTGGATTGTACAATTTCAACAAATTCGATTTTTATTCACTGTTTGTTACCCAATTTGATGTTATCAAGTTGTCAATTTATATTTATTAAAACTAGGAAAAATCTGTATTTGATTCGATAGCAAGGGTTGGGCAAACTTGATTAGTTGATCAACTAGCAAACCAATCCTACTAAGAAACTATTTAATTAAAATCTATCTACTATAATAAAAAAAGAAATTAAGTTTTAGACACGTGTTATTCATTGAAAGTATTCTCAAATCTATACTTATCTTATATTAACTAAATAAATAAATAAATAAATAATAAATTAATATTAAATCTTATCATACTTTTATAAAATATTATCCTCGAATCTAAATTTTTAATTTAATATATTTTTAAAACAAATACTTCTCTTTCCTACTTATCTTATATTAAATATATAAATAATAAATTAATATTAAATATTATCCTAATTTATTAAAAGTATAAATCTTTTTTATTATTTGGTATACAAAATTATATTTATTTAACTCGTGTAAAACACGGGGTTTTTAAAAATATATTTTTTAATATTTACTATACAAAGTTACATTTATATAACCCGTGTAATAATGTAAGTTTTTAAAGATATAACTTTTTAATCATTTGCTATATAAAATTAGATTTATTCAACACGTGTAATACACGAGGTTTTTTAAGAATATAATTTTTTTTATTATTTGGTAGATTTTTCAACCCGACTATACACGAGTTTTTTAAAGATACGTTGTTTTTAATATTTAATATACAAATTTACATTTATTTAATTTATGTAATAAACATGGTTTTTAAAGATATAACTCTTTTTAGATCTATTCAACACGTGTAATATATGAGGTTTTTAAGGATGTAATTTTTTATTATCTGGTAGGTTTATTCAACCCGATTATACAAGAGTTTTTTAAAGATGCGACATTTTTAGTATTTAATATACAAAATTACATTTATTTAATCTGTGTAATACACATGGTTTTTAAAGATATAACATTTTTTATTATTTGATATATAAAATTACATTTATTTAATCCGTACCATATACGGGGTTTACAAATATATAACTTTTTTATTATTTAATATATAAAAATACATTTACTCAACCCGTGTAATACACGGGGTTCTAGCCTAGTACTATCTAAAGGTAATTTCTAACGAGGAGAACCATGTTTATCCTAGATTTTAACTTAGAGCATTGACATTCAACCCCCCAAATTATATGATGAGAGTTTTATTTTATGAAAAGTGGTTGTAAGTGGCTGTGGAAAGAGAAGAGAGAAAATATTACTATTAATCTATAAATTTGAGGGCACATTATTCACCTTTGATAATTTTTAATATATGCCCGCTTGCGCTGTGCACATATAATGTATATATGTATGGGCGCTTGGGGAGCAAAAGTGAAATGGTACCAACTTTAACGTTATTTTACTAGTTTCGTGAAAATAACGTTAAAAGCGGCAAATGGTTAATCATGCATCATGTGGTGACGTTGATAGTTGAAAGACACGGGGGTACATGCACCAATCAGTCTCTGTCCCGATTGTTTGAGTGTTATGTGTCTTAGGTCCAAGGTTTGATACAAAACTACAATCGAGCCGGGGGTCTCATTGGAAGCAACCTCTCTATTCCTACGGGGTAGAGGTAAGGCTGTCTACATCTACCCACCTTAGACCCTACATTAGCTTTGCTATTGGTGGGATTCACTGAGTATGATGATGATGATAATGATAATTTTTAATATATTTTGAAGGTGGTTGTGAGTGGAAAAAAGAGAAAATTTAATGAATAAGGTATTAAAAAGTATTATTTAATTAAAAACGAGAAAAAAAGTGTTTTTTAGTATAATATAGAGTAAAAAATGAGGGGTTAGATGTGAAGCTCTTAGAATCCACCTGCCACAACACCGTATTCTTTTTATCTTTTTTTTTTTGTTTATGCGATAAAAATGAGTAATGCCTATGTCTATGATGGAGGGTGCAAAACAAGAGCGTTAAGTGTGTTAAATTACGTATCTTATTGTACATTAACCGATTACGCATCTCGAATATGATAACTACGGGTTTTTATGGTTTCTCAGGTTAAATGCGTAATACGGCGAAGTTAAGGAGTTTAGTGATGAAACGGGACAAGCACGAAGGATTATTAAAGAGATATCACATTAAACGGGACTCGTTCGGGTCTAAGTGTCATTTGAGGAAAGTTGGTATTGTGAAAAGAGTGAAGCTGGGATATACGGTGGACAAAAATAACACACCAATGAAGACCGTAGCTTATGGCCATGAAACGTAGGCTACAGCGCAGAGATACTGGTTTCAACAGTTTAAACAAATCGTAACTTACGGTTTTTGACCTTGACTTACGGTTAGAAAAAAAGACTGCATGTTGATTTTGGAATTTATTAAAGGTTAAAAGCCTAATACATAATGGACCGACATCACATGTGAGGGCAATTGTGGGCAGCATCACATCATCATCAAGGAGGTGATCAAAAGTCAATCATATCATCATTCTCAATTTTGGGGGATTCACATGAGAAGGCAACAACACGTGAACAGGAACAACACGTGTAGACATTGGAAAATAAATGGGGCATTATTTTGGGAGGCAGCCATCATAATACACACATAATTGGGCCGGTGTTCGATGGCAGGGAAATACACAAAAAAAGTCAACATCAAGTGGAGTTTTTGAAGGAAACAATTATCATATACGTGGACTTCCTGCACAACTTATATTGGGCCGACTTTTGTTTGAAAAGAAATCAAATCATCATCACTTGGGCTTTTAGCGGCACACATCAAGGTCACCATCACAATATTGTTCGTAATTTGGGGGCCCACGATTAGATTCACACACGTGAAGATTGATTGAGGGGATAGACACATCATATCGATCATTAACGGCACACGGAGAAGAAGTCAGCGACTTCTGGAAGCACGCGAAGATCAACCGAACGAGATGAGCGGCTAGACTCTTTGTGGCTTCCTCCAGACAGATGGTTCAGTTAGGTTTTATTTATTTTCAGTTTTATTCATGTTTGGAATTACTTTTGGATTGACAAACCTTTATAAGTAATTTGATGTGTTGATTTGGTTTGAACTATTTGCTTGTGTTTTTGAGTCCTTACTTTACAATTTGTTCGGTTGATGACAAAACTTTGTAGCGGATTGGGTGACATAGAGTAGGTTGATTCACGCTAGTGAATAGGGTTAATTGACTTATAAGAGATCTGATGACAAAGACCCGTTTTCAGTAACCAATCAAACTAATCAACTTTCTCACACTATGTCTATGTGGTGTCAATTATTGAATTAAACTGAGAATTTGTAAACCTAGAACCTGAAGTTTGGAGGAGGTTACCTTTACCACTATTGTTTTCTAAATCACGTTAGTTTAGACTTTATTTTCTAAAAAACAACCAAACCAATCAATTAATTATTTTATTTAGTTAATTTAGATAGAAAACCAATTCTGACCACATACTCCTCGTGGATCGACACCCTACTTACCCTAACTAGTTAAGGTATTTAGGAACTATTTAGAAATAATTTTTTTTGACCGACCAAACGACAGCGATCAAAATGGCGCCGTTGCCGGGGAGGCGTGCGCAAAGTGTTTAGTGTTAAGTTTTAGTTAAAAAAAAAAAAAAAACCTAAAAGAATTTTTGTTTTTATTTTGTTATCTTATTTGTTCGTGATTTACGTGGGTAGTTGAGCTGTGTTTGTGCAGGATGACAGATCTTACTATATTTTGCGGCTCATCTACATGCATTTTGTGCGGGGAACCACTTCACCCGTGTATCGGTTGCCACGAGGCTCGATTTAAACGGGAAAGAGCGAAATTGGAAGAACCATCGATGCCTTGCTATGGTAATCCTTCCCCTCCACCATATTTCTATGATTCTGATACAATGGTGGAGGATGATTATTACTCTGACGGATGGGATCGGGACGAGGATGTTTATTTTGAGCCAAGGACGGATGGACGATGTTTCTGTTGCGGTCGTAATCATACTTCTGTTTATGATGATGTATGCGCGGTGTATTTGGAAAATCCAGAGTATTGGAATAAAAAAATGATGGATGCGTACATCTCAACACCGTATCAGGGATACCGACAGTATCATCCCGAGGAATATTCTAAGCCCGAGGGTGTTTATATTTATCAGACCGAGGAGGAGAAAAAGCTTGCTATGTTGGAAGCGAGTTTGTCCAAACTCGAGCAGTATTTATTAGCACCCAACCTTTCCGATGAAGATCGAATCAGCTGCCTAGTTTCTAAGTATCAGAAGTTAAAAATGAAGATAGAAATAGAAGAGCGTCTCTCACCATTACCTGTTGATATTAGAGATTATTCTCACATGGAGGAGGAGGTTGTGGAGGATAATACCACACCAATGAATCCTTTATCTGATGAAGAGTCACTGGTGGATCAGATGGTATGTGAGGATGATGAGGCAGAGCAGTCTGATGAGATGAATGTGTGTACCGAACCTCTTCCCATATCAATCATTCCAATTAACAAGTGTGGGGAAGAGGGTTCGAGGAAGAAGATGAAAAGGGTGAAGCTACAAGACATCGGTGTATATCTCGTGAAGTGGATTAGCCAAACCCGTATGTGCTTTCTAAACATGCCAATTATATTGACGAGCTTATGGAGATGGCATGTAAATTTCCGGGCATTTGTTGGAAATGTTTTGGGTAAGTGTGCACTGAGACCACCGTAGCGGAAATCAGGTACGGTCTGGCTGAAGACCTTTAAACTTAGCGCTCTCGGGAGGCAGCCCGAGGATGTAGAGTTTGTACTTTGTTTTGGTTTCGTTTGGTGTGTTTGTGTTTTGACAGGTTTCTACGTTCCATCTTCACGGATGCAATGAATCAAGTGTGGGGAAGTTTGGCAACATCTCCGATGAGATTTCAAAGAATCTATGAGGGCGTATGTTCCGGCTAGATCACAGCAGCTACACCGCTACAGACACTTGCTGATTTACTAATCAGGTCAATGTGTCTCTCTATCCTTTATTTTATTTTATTTTATTTGTTTTTGTGTATTTGGTGGTGTGAAATTTTTGTGTTGGGAGTGGTTTTATGTGTCGAGTCGTCTAGTTGTTAGCCGTTCATGGTTTGCGGGTGGTATCTCTCGGGTTATGACTATAAATTGCACCATACATTGGGGACAATGTATCCCAAGTGTGGGGATGCGGTAACTCGAGAGAGGGTTGGTAGGATTGATGATCTTAAATGCTTGAATTGGTTGAAATTGTGAAAAATGGAAAAATTTTGAAAAATTTTGTCTCAAGTATGCTTGAACTACATGAAAACCAACATTTTCAATTGCTAATGGGTTCCTTACTGATATTAAGCTAACTTAGATCCCTAGTCATGGTTGTCCCTTTAAGTTTCATGAGAGTATATCTGACAGTTGTTTTAAAGAAGAATTAAAAAGAGATGCTTAACTAGGGGTAACATGCTTTAGGAATTACACATGCTACGTGTCGGTAACCCATATTCCTTCTATTCGGTGAGATATTTGAGCCTACTAGATTGTTAGTTGAAATTGCAATAATTGTCCATTTGTTGAGTGTAGGCCATATGTTACTTTGTCTTAGAACTTGTGTGGTTTGATACATGCTAAGATTGTGCTTTAGTGTATACACATAGATGATAAAGGCATTAGGATCCCTTCCATTGTGTTATTTGTTGATTGTTTATCCACCCACCTTAGTTAACCATGTTGAGCCTTATACCTTTCGTTTGTTACACCTTGTTTGACCCGTTTGATCACCAACCATGAATGACAATTATGTGTTAGATTTGTTGAAAAAAAAAATAAAAAAAAAAGAAAAAATAAATAAAAGTATTATTATGTTTGTATTATATAAGTGGGTCGAAAATACCCAAAGTGTTATTGTCATTGTGAATAAGTTGTCATGGTTTAGTATTCTTTTGTGTTCGCCATCTAAACATAAAAACCCAAAAATATTACCTCACCTTTACCCATAACCCAAAACCCGAAAGTCCTTTTGATATGTGTTACGTTATTTGATGCAGTGGAAGTATGATTGCTATACAAGCTTATGATTACAAGGTAGCATATTTGGTTTTGAGTGAAATACATACTAGCACATTACACGCTAGTCTTGATTGAGCCGAGTGGAGTGATCATTGTGAGGGGCGTGTGGCATGTGTGTAGTATCATAAGCATTTTAGTTTTAGTTAGGCAAGTCTTAAAGTGTTTTAAATGCGTATCAATTTCTTGTCAGAGTGTCAATCTCGATTGTGTCAGTCTATGGAACGGGTATGACTTGGGACCTTAAATTGTTGATTCGGTAAGGGATTTAATGGTGATTTGTTAATAAGGTGAGTAATGTTTGTGATAGTTGATTGAGGACAATCAATGTTAAGTGTGGGGATGTGATGGAGGGTGCAAAACAAGAGCGTTAAGTGTGTTAAATTACGTATCTTATTGTGCATTAACCGATTACGCATCTCGAATATGATAACTACGGGTTTTTATGGTTTCTCAGGTTAAATGCGTAATACGGCGAAGTTAAGGAATTTAGTGATGAAACGGGACAAGCACGAAGGATTATTAAAGAGATATCACATTAAACGGGACTCGTTCGGGTCTAAGTGTCATTTGAGGAAAGTTGGTATTGTGAAAAGAGTGAAGCTGGGATATACGGTGGACAAAAATAACACACCAATGAAGACCGTAGCTTATGGCCATGAAACGTAGGCTACAGTGCAGAGATACTGGTTTCAACAGTTTAAACAAATCGTAACTTACGGTTTTTGACCTTGACTTACGGTTAGAAAAAAAGACTGCATGTTGATTTTGGAATTTATTAAAGGTTAAAAGCCTAATACATAATGGTCCGACATCACATGTGAGGGCAATTGTGGGCAGCATCACATCATCATCAAGGAGGTGATCAAAAGTCAATCATATCATCATTCTCAATTTTGGGGGATTCACATGAGAAAGCAACAACACGTGAACAGGAACAACACGTGTAGACATTGGAAAATAAATGGGGCATTATTTTGGGAGGCAGCCATCATAATACACACATAATTGGGCCGGTGTTCGATGGCAGGGAAATACACAAAAAAAGTCAACATCAAGTGGAGTTTTTGAAGGAAACAATTATCATATACGTGGACTTCCTGCACAACTTATATTGGGCCGACTTTTGTTTGAAAAGAAATCAAATCATCATCACTTGGGCTTTTAGCGGCACACATCAAGGTCACCATCACAATATTGTTCGTAATTTGGGGGCCCACGATTAGATTCACACACGTGAAGATTGATTGAGGGGATAGACACATCATATCGATCATTAACGGCACACGGAGAAGAAGTCAGCGACTTCTGGAAGTACGCGAAGATCAACCGAACGAGATGAGCGGCTAGACTCTTTGTGGCTTCCTCCAGACAGATGGTTCAGTTAGGTTTTATTTATTTTCAGTTTTATTCATGTTTGGAATTACTTTTGGATTGACAAACCTTTATAAGTAATTTGATGTGTTGATTTTGTTTGAACTATTTGCTTGTGTTTTTGAGTCCTTACTTTACAATTTGTTCGGTTGATGACAAAACCTTGTAGCGGATTGGGTGACATAGAGTAGGTTGATTCACGCTAGTGAATAGGGTTAATTGACTTATAAGAGATCTGATGACAAAGACCCGTTTTCAGTAACCAATCAAACTAATCAACTTTCTCACACTATGTCTATGTGGTGTCAATTATTGAATTAAACTGAGAATTTGTAAACCTAGAACCTGAAGTTTGGAGGAGGTTACCTTTACCACTATTGTTTTCTAAATCACGTTAGTTTAGACTTTATTTTCTAAAAAACAACCAAACCAATCAATTAATTATTTTATTTAGTTAATTTAGATAGAAAACCAATTCTGACCACATACTCCTCGTGGATCGACACCCTACTTACCCTAACTAGTTAAGGTATTTAGGAACTATTTAGAAATAATTTTTTTGACCGACCAAACGACAGCGATCAGTCTACGATGGCAAATCGAAGACGTTGAAAAGTGGTTAGTGAGTGTTATTGGCCATCGAGGATTTAAATATACAATTGAAAATGAGAGAGCGTAGAGACCACAGTCATGATGAGCTTATGTAATATGAGTGTTTATCATTTCATGGTCTAGTTGGTTACCATGTGGGAATGAAATGAGTCATTACTTTCTGTTGTTTAGTAGATAGGAAAAGACGAAGGAATAAAATCAGCAATGGGTGACGGTGTTGGGTGGCGGCGATAAGTGACGGCGGCTGGTGGCGGTGGATTGCAGAGGTGGCAGTGGCAGGTGGCGGTGGTGGGGTTGTCCACGGTGGGTGGTGGCAATGGTAGCGACGGGGGTAGCTGTTGGGCTCTTGAATGTTTATACATTAATAATTAATTAGTATTGTTGGCTAGATGTTAATTGGTTGTTTGGGGCTTGTAAAGTTGGCTTTGGTGAGGCGAACTGGTCTCTACGCTCATATTCCATAAGTTCATCACGATTGTTGTCATACCCCGATTTTCGATACCTGCGGAAAGCGTATTGCGAGGTGTGGCAGAGCGGCAATCGTTACAATCAATCGAGTAAACAACATATTTAAAACATAAAAGGATGTTCATCCATACATTTGTTTAGAAACCATAATTTACAATACAAATATCTTGTTCGAAATAAAACAACTTCAACTTTAACAACATTGTTCAAAGTTTAAAACAGTTCCACACAACATGATCACTGAAATCTGATGACATCTCAAAAGCTTGCATTCTTGATAACAACACGAACACATTTTTCCAAAGCCGTCCACCAATCTTCTGTAATACATGTTAGTTTTGAAAACGTCAATAAAAGTTGGTGAATTCATGTTATTTAGATTTTGCATCAAATGAGTCTCCAAAACATTTGAAGTAGTAAAATTCGTTTTGTATAGTATGATGAAAATCGTGTGATCATTAGTGTTTTGCAAGGATACTAATCTGTATGCCAGAATAGGAGGCAACCAAACCTTGACAATTTATCGTGTGTGTCAACGACTTGGACACAAAGGCATTCTTAACGATCGCGGTTATCGTTTCCGTTAAGAGTGGGGCTTGCCAAAACCTAAATAGATCTATTCGTTTGTTCCTCGGTACTTGTTTATTCATTAATGGTCCCTTTATTTTAAACACCTATCCGCATGTGATCAAAATTGTTTCATGGTAAGCATCATACTATTTGTAACATGTATACATCCCCGAAAGTTTAAAACTATAAACATTCTAAATAAAAGGGGAAACATGAACTCACAGATTTGCATTCCGTGCAAATTTCTATTCGATTCCTGGTTCGTCATTTGTTTCTCAACCTACAAGTGTTCTAATCTCGTTAGACACTTAGGTTTATGTTTGTTTTTCGTACAAGCATTCATCTTGAATTCCGTTTTTAGTTCCTTGTAATCGTTTGTTTTCTTTGTTTGTGTTTTCGTATATATATCTTATATATATATATATATATATAGGGGACCGCTAGAATGAGAACCACCTCGAGTTATGAGAACCGCGAGAACCACACCGTAAGGGGCGAGGTGGACCAAATTTTTTTTTCAAAAACGTAGATGTATGTATAGGGGACACATTCGTAATTTTTTTTTTAAAAAACGCCGTGTGGGTAGTTTTTTACACCACAAAGTTGTGGTTTACGAGTTCCGTAAATTTACGGAACTCGTAAACCACAACTTTGTGGTGTAAAAAACTACCCACACGGCGTTTTTTTTAAAATTTTTTTTACGAATGTGTTTATAATACATGCATCTACGTTTTTGAAAAAAATTGGTCCACCTCGCCCCGTACGGTGTGGTTCTCGCGGTTCTCATAACTCAAGGTGGTTCTCATTCTAGCGGCCCCCTATATATATATATATATATATAGGGTCAGGATTTAGAGAAAATGGTGAAAAGTGTGAGAACGGAGAGAACGGTTATGACATGGTGGCGTTTTCGTAAATAACATAACTTTTATTGCTGTGGCGCGCTTCATTAAGGGTAAAAAAATCTTTTGACTTCTCTACACAAAATGTCATCTCATAAAATAAAACGCCATTAAAATTACCACCTTAACCTACAATAGCACACACCATCATAATCTAAAAATGCCATTAGATATAAAACGTCAAACTTAGTTATAATAATATCCCGCCTAAAGAAACCGCCAAAAAACAACCTATATATACAACATCTCAGACCTTACATTAAAAGACACAAAAACACAAATGCCATATTTAATATATACCATTCGTCTTAGAAACGCAAAAAAAACAAACAAACAAACAAACATCAAATATCCTCTAACCCAAAACGTTTATTTGAAATTCAGTTTGGTTGTCGGTATGGTTTCGCTCAATGTAATGGACAAAATCCTTAAGTGAGGATATTGTCCATTTCATTGAGTAAAATCTTATTGACATTATCCTCAACTTCCATTCAATTTATAACGCCAAAACATACAAAAACATTATTGAGGTTTGTTGTCAATAAAGTTTAGCTGTATGGGATGGACAACATTGTCAGACATCTTTCTTAACTGAGGATTAACAATGTTGTCCATCACCAAACAGCAAAACATTATTGATTTAGCATGATCAAATTTAGAGTTTTAAGGTGCTTTTATTTAGTGGCGTTCTTTTCTCTCGGTAAAACGTCAAAAAGTTAAAAAATAAAATATCGTTCATTGGAAATTCAAAGATTGTTGGCTGAAGGGTGTAAACTCAATAACATTTTGCTGCATGAGATGGACAAATATTCAAGAAAAAGAGGCTGATTTCAGACTTTGTGCTTCCACACAGCGACAAAAAACTACTTCAAAAAACAAAATCAAAATAAATCATACGAAAGTCGAAATAGCCAGTGAAGATGCTTCAAATAAGAAAGAGACTGGTGACAGTGAAGATTTGGAAGATCAATTGTTTATATATATATATATATATATATATTTTAATTTTCTTTTTTAGTTGATTGTTATATAATAACGTCATATGTAATAAAAACGCCACACATCCAAATGCTTGTCAAAACACCATCATGCCATAAAACTCCCCAAAAACTACCAAACTATAATAAAATTACTTTGGACAAGTATTATAAAAAACCCAAAAATAAAAAAAATAATAAAAAAATAAAAACCAAACTTGAAAATGTAACACAGTAACTACAAAACAGTAAAACTGAAGAGACGGAAAATTTATTATATTAGAATCTTAAACGTCAAACTTGAAAGATGAGACGTGTTACAGACTTCAGAGATAAAAGCTTATCAAAAACAATAATTACAAACAGTAACTGAAACGACGAATACTTTATTATAATAATGCACCACCTATCCTACGCGCCAAAAAGACATCCTATAACATGATACGTCTCAGCAACTTCCATTTGATCAAACCAAAAAAACAAACGCCAATAATACTAAATACCACTCACTGTAAAACGCCAAAAAAATTAAAAAAATCAAAGATGGCTAATATGCTTTCTTGGATATTCAGTATTGTTCTTCGTGAAGTTTCACTGAATGGATTGTTAGGTGAGGGAAGTAACTCAGTAAGATTTTGCTGCATGAGATAGACAAATCTTCAAGAAAAAGATAATGATGACAGTCATATGTCATTTTGTGTTCTTTGTTCTTGAAGATGGCTTGGATGAGGAGAAGAGATCAATGACACTGAAGAATGGTTATAAAGATGAAGATCAAGTTGAAGAACAAAAGCGAAAAACCCACCCACACGTCATAGATCTATGTCCCCAAACATCCATAAAAAGCCACTTTAACAGACGAGCAATCAAAATAATCAAACCGATGGTTTTGTTAAGTTTTACATAAAACGCCATATATTTGGTGACAGTTCTTGTAGTATTAAAGAAGATAGAGACTGATGACAGTGAAGATTGTGAAGAGAGATCCGATTAGGATTTTTAATTTATTTTTTTCGCTTCTATTTATTTTCCCTATGGTTGTAATATAATTTTACAATTGTAAAACGCCAAGATACCACAAACGTCAAAATATATATAAAAAATAATATAACAATAGGCCATCTTGTTTAAAACGCCTTGAAAAACGCCATTCAGAGAGATATCCTGACCCCTTGGGTTCCAATGTCATATGATTTGAAAAACGCCATAAACGCCAAAATGTTAATACAATGAAACCATTAAAACGCCATTAATTATTGAATTTGGTTAACGCCAAAAATCTTAAACCCCAAAAATAAAACAATATTGTGAAAAACGGAACTGAAAAAGTGGAAGATAAAATGACAAAAAAGCCCATACGCCCTAATTATATCACGCGCCATGTGTTGGGCCAGGATGCGTTCTCACACTTTTGGGCGTTTTCTCCTGATCCTGTTTCTATATATATATATATATATAAAGTTTAATTGTTTTTTTATTAATTCATATATGTATGTATATGTGTGTGTGTATATATATATATATAAATATAGGGTCAGGATTTAGAGAAAACGGTGGAAAGTGTGAGAACGTTTATGGATCGTCCGATCAAAACAATCTATGGACTAGATTGGCGCGGTGGCGTTTTCGTAAATAGCACGAATTCTATTAAGTGGACGCGCTTCATTAAGGGTAAAGGGTCTTTTACACTTCTCTACCAAAACGCCAAAATAATGAATAAAACGCCATTACGGGCCAAAACACATCCCTATATAAACAAAACAACTCAGACATATAAACACACCCCCTCGAACTGAACGCCATATTTTCTACTATATACCATTCATCTTACAAACGCCAAAACCCCAAAACTTCAAACACACCTACTAAAAATCGCCATACTTTACTATATACCAATCATCTTAGAAAACGCCAAAACACTCAAACATCAAAGATTCACAAAAATCGACGTTTCCTTCGGATACACTATTTCCTCAGTAAAACACCAAAAATGGCAAACATCGTTTCTTGTATATTCAATATTGTTCTACGCGAAGTTTGGCAGAATGCATTCTTCCCTGAGGTGCTGTGACTCAATAACATTTTGCTGCATGAGATGGACAAATCATAAACAAAAAGATGCTGGTGTCAGACTTGTGTCATTTTTTTGTGTTTTGTTATTGATGAATATTATAATTGGATGAAGAGACGAATGAAACTCATGAGTGATTTAAAGATACATATTCAAACAAAAAACTCACGTCATTTTGTCTTTCCAAACGGCCACAAAAACACGAGCATGACAAAGTCAAACCGCCTGGGAACATATTTCGAAGAAGAAAGAGAATGATGACAGTGAAGATTTGGAAGATGAATTGCTTCTATTTTTATTTTTTTAATTTTCTTTTTCTGTTGTTTGTTATGTATTTTTCAGCTAAGAACAATAAAATACATTATATTAATAAACACCAAACAGTCATAATGATTGTGAAACGCCATAATGCAGTAAAATACCAAAAACTCCCATACTATAATAAAATTAATTTGGAGAAGTTTTATTAAAATCTAAAAAAGAAAAAAAGGCCAAAAACTACTTAAAGCTGTTAAAAAACGCCAAACTTGGAAGAGGGAACGTCTATCAGCATAAAAACTCATAAAAAAGCAGAACAAAAAAAATAAAAATACACACAGTAATTGAAAAGACGACTACTTTATTAATATCATTTATTATAAATAAAATCCCGCCTAATCTACGTGCCAAAAAAATCCTATAAGAGAGACGTCTCTGCACAATCAACTGATCGCACACCAAAAACAACGCCATGTTTCCTAGAAACCATTCACTTTAAAAACAACAAAAAAATAGTTAAGAAAGCCACAGATGGGGAACCTCGTTTCTTCTATATTGAGTATTGTTCTGAATGAAGTTTCACTGAATGGATTCTTCTCTGAGGTGGGTATCTCTATAAGCTTTTGCTGAATGAGATGTACAAATATTTATGAAAAAAGAGACTGATGACACTAATATGTCATCATGTCACTTTGTTCTTGATGGATATATGGATGGCATGAAGGGGTCAATACACATTCGAGCAGGCGTTGATCTTCAACATGTCACTAAACAAGTATATATCAAACCACAATAAAGGATGCCACAAAAAAGCATCTTGTAAAGACGGGCGTTGTGTAGGAAAATAAGGATCTACATAAGGTATTCAAAACAAGTTCAAAACGCCAAAAAGGTTAAAGTAGAAGAGGCTAATGACAGTGAATATTTGGATGAGAAATTAGATAAGAATTTTTAATCTTTTATTTTCATTTTCATTTTCATTTTCTATTGTTTGTTATCTAATTCTCTCTTGTTTATTAACTAATTCTCCACTAATAAAAAAATTGAGTATAAAACACCAAAAACTACAAACACCAAAACGCATGATAGTGTGAAAACTATGAGAACGGATGCTAGCAAAGCACGTTGTTGCTATATAAAACGCCAAAAAATACCAAACAAAGTATTACTAGAAAAAAGCAACACTAATTGACAGATGAAATTGAACGAAACAATAATTGCAAAACAGTAAAATGAAGAGACGCTAACATTATTGCCAAACATTTATTATATTAAAAGCCACTACATGGAAAATTGAATTTGTTTATCTTTTCAAAACGCCATAATTGTCAACACTTGATAGGAAAAAAAACATCAAGAAAATACTGATGTTTTTTACATTATAGGCCTGCATCCTACTTGGCACAACAATCAAAGTCATACTTAGTTAAAACGCCAAAATGTTTACTATGATCCTGATCTAAAAACAATAAAAACGCGGCGTATTTGTTAAACGCCAAAAAATGGAACGCTGATGAGACACGCGTTTAAAAAAGAATATAAAAGGACAAAAAAAGCCCATCCGCCCTTCTCTATGTCGCGTGACACGTGTTGGGCCAGGATGCATTCTCACCGTTCTCACACCTTTGGGCGTTTTTATAATAACCCTCCCAAATAATTTTTCGACACCCCTAATATAATTAAAATGCCCCTATATGTCTTAAAACATACCCCTTATGTGAAAACCGAGCCCAAATTACCATATACAATTAAAAATAAAATAAAAACAAGATTCAGTCCTCGCTCGTGGGCCGAGAACTAGTTGATGATGATCTACGCGGGCCGCGACAGCTCGTAGTCAGGGCGAAACCCCAGGCCGCCAAGTGGCAGCCTCGTGTCACGCCTAGTGGCCAAATCAGCACAGCTTGGGACTACCCTAGCTAGCCTCGCGGGCCGCGAAGCCCTTGGCTGGAACCTACGCGGGGCGCGACGAAGACAAAGATCAGCACTATAAATAGATGCATTCGGCCGTTCATTCAAATCGTTCAAACTTTCTTTCTCTCTCAAATTTCTACATAGCTAAAGTAATTTCCGGGCATAATACCCCCCTAAATAACGAAGTTCTGCCTCGTTGTAAGCATCATAACCCTGGTTACGTATTAGATACGCTGCCTGATTAATCCAGGATTCCGTAACGGCTGTCGTGGTTCTGCCCGACGTAGTCGTTGGAATGCCGTCTCGGGGTGGGTATTACTAATGTAAATATTAGGTTATTATACTAACGCGTGTGCATTTGTGTAATTTATAAATAATCACCAGGAAATCATTAAAGAAAACCTTAAGACAACAATGTGAGTAATCTCCTTTTTGCAAATTGTTTTTACAAAACCTCATATGATTAACATTATATTAAACAGTGATTACGTATTTGTATTCTACAATTATCATCGGTATGTTGGGGTTTTGTATACAAAATTTGTTACTACATTGTGAGTAGTAACATGACCACAATTCGGGTTGACAGTACGGTGGGTGGTAATTAAAGTAGATGGAAACAAATGTAATTGCGTGACCGCCCTCAATACTGTAAAACTGTTTTACTTGTCTTAATTAAACTGGGATTCACTCACCAGTATTTCCCACTGACAAAATGTTTTTTAAACGCGTTTCAGGTAACAAAATGTGAAAAGCCAACTAGAAGCCAGCTGGACAGCACTGAAGGCTTGGAAAAGTGGCTAAAAAGTTACCTAAAATAAAGAGATGTTTTATTTAAATAAGATAGGGTTTATCCATATAAAAATGTGTGTACTTGAGACTTGGGATTTTTCCCATGTGTTTAATACTATAAAAGCGTGGTATTTTACTCTGATAAAATATTTCCTAACTACGGTCCTGATGTAATTTCCGCTGCCAAAATGATAAACACCGATACCACTGAAACTGGCCGCGACCGCCTGTTTCCGGGTAGCTAGGGGACGGGGGTTGCGACAGAATGTGGTATCAGAGCTAAGCCACTGATTTAGCCACAGAAGTGTTCTGCTGACACCAAGATTTTATTCAAAATGTTAGGAAATTAATTACGGAACTATGTGCATATCTGTATATTATCGTTGTGTGTTATTTGACTATTTGTTAGTTTACAGTATGAGCGACCAAGGACCTTCCGACGCCTACCGTCAGTTGTCCAGCTCACCTAGGAGCGAAGGCACCTCTTCACAGCCTACCCTCTCAGGGTATTCAGCTGACAATGAAGATGGGATATTCGTGTTTAAGGCTCAATCTGAAGAGCCATTCCCTCCTAAAAAGAGAGGATGGTTCAATAGAGGAGCGCATGAACGTAGTAAAAGAATGAAAAAGTTGCAGCAACAGTGTGCTTTAGCAGTCGTTAAGAGAGAAATAGATGCTCACACTCATGATATCACAATAGGAGTCTAGCAAATTTTCATATTCTAGCAACTACAGCTGCATACCCTAATTTAGAGCAACTCATAGCACCCCAACAATTACCACTGTTTCCCACACAACCAATGGAAATTGAAAACAACCCAGAAAACTAAATCCCAATGCCTGACATTGATCCAACAGAAATACGAAGAATACCAGCACCCAATCCCTTAGACCCAAACTACGATCCGTGGTTGGACGACCATAGGGATTACCAGCAACGTTACTCAATACCAGAAGACGAACCTATGCCAAACCTAGCAGCCTACCAAGATTTGGACCCTCTAGACTCCTATTACGATAATGACCCATACATCAGAGAAATTATAGAGAATCCTTATCCTTATCAAGAACCCATGCCCCAGTTCCCAAACCCAGTACCAGCCCCTGCACCCCCAATGAGTGCAAAAAATGTGCAAGAACTCCGAACCTTTGGTGAGGAGATTTTAGAAGGTAGTGAGAGAATTAGGCAGATAGGAGAACGACTCGTCTGGAAGTATGACGAGCGTAATATGGAGTTCTGGATGAACCCCTACAAGTAATAATAATAATAATAATAATAATAATAATAATAATAATATATAATAGGTGTGTATCTTTGAAAAAAAAACTAGACCACAGCTACGGATGCCTAATAGTAGTGTAATTTCAATTTCAGTTGTATTGTAATATATGTGGCCACCGACACCCGCTTTAAGCCGGACCGAGGACACTCGAGGTCTCGGGTTTGAAACATGTTTCTTACCCCTCTTTGATGGCTATGGGTATTTGCCGCCAGGGATCCTTGTCGGGTGGTGAACTGGGAAGGGAGATCCCTTCCGCGGTCAGGGGTACCGTGCAACTACCCTTAATATATGTGGATGCATACTATAAAAAAGAGTAAGTCGCAATGTTCGACGATTTTGATCAATATGCGTGTTAGGTGATCGTTTATATTAAATATTATCTTGTGATATTAATATGTGGTAATTGTTTATAATTCAGATGGCCGACCAAGTGAATCAAGAAAACCCGAATAATAACTCGGAAAACCAGAATAACGATAATCAGAATATCAATAATAATGGAAACCAAGTGGATAACAATGCCATTCAACATATAGTGGCACAAGGGATTATAGACGCGATGCCATAAATTATCCAAACGGTTAGGGAAGCAGATAATAAAAGTAATCAGGGCAGTAAACGACCTACTGAACCAGAAAACAGCGTAAACAATGGACCAATACTTCAAGTGCCCATTCCCAAAAGAAGAAGAACCATGTCTTATGGTTGTTCTTTTAAAGAATTATAGTCTTGTAAACCAATGGAATTCTCGGGCAATGAAGGGGCCGTTGCAGCTCTACGCTGGATAGAAAAAACTGAGGCAGTCTTAAAAATAAGCAAGTGCGCGGAAGAGGATAAGATAATGTTTGCTTCTAATCTGTTTAAGAACTCCGCACTAGAATGGTGGAACACTATCCTCCAATCCAGAGGAAGTGACAGAGTTTACAATATGGAATGGGAAGAATTTAAAAACATGGTAGAAAAGAAATTATGTCCTCCTAATGAAAATGAACAAATAGCAAATAAGTTCTTAAACCTTAGAATGACTGGAGTGGATAGTAAGGGATACACTACGTTATTCTTCGAATATGCTAGAATAGTACCAACCCTTGCATCACCAGAACCAGTATTAATCTCCCGTTACATATGGGGATTAATCAGTGAGATTAGGCATGTAGTCAAGGCGGCTAGTCCTCAAACTATAGAAGAAGCTGTAGAACTAACGAACACCTTGACTGATGAATTAGTGCATACACGAGAAAAGGACCAGAGGAGAAACCTAGCTCAAAGGCTTACCCATGAATTCCACTACGGTAATTCCAACCGTGGAAAGAACGTAGGTTCTACCTCTGGACCTTACTGTAAGGCTTGCAAGAAGAAGATTCAGGAAGATGCTCCACCTACTGCAATTTCTGCAAGATACCAGGACATAAGGAAGAAGATTGTAGGAAGAAACCTAATAATGGAATGTGTTTCAACTGTGGAGAAAAAGGTCACATAAAGCTAAACTGTCCAAAACTAGTTCCAGTCATGAACAACAAGAATACTAAAAATGCTAGAGCATTTGTTCTGACTGCAGAAGAAGCCAAGATGATTCCGGATGTGATCGCCGGTACGTTTTTAGTTAATGACGTTTTTGCTAAAGTATTATTTGACTTTGGTGCAAACCAAAGTTTTATTAATACTTCGTTTTGCAAACTTCTTAATCAACCATTAACTAAACTCCCATAAGAATGTCTAGTAGAGACAGCAAATGGGGAAACCGTTAGGATTTCTAAAATCTTGCAGGGAGCAAGTATAACAACCCTCCTGAATTTTTCCGACAACCCTAAGATATTTTAAAATATCTCAATATGTCTTAAAATACACCCCGTATGTGAAAACCGAGCCCAAAATACAATATAACATTAAAAATTAATTAAAAACAAGAAATATGAGTTTGTCGCGGGCCGCGTAGCCCATGGCTACGTTTTACGCGGGGCGCGACAGATCATCAACGCGGCGAAACTCTGAGCCGACATGTGTCATCATCGTGGCAACCCTAAACTCGACGAATCAGCAGGCCTACGCCCTATCACCCTACGTCGCGGGCCGCGTAAGCCTTAAGCTTACCTTACGCGGGCTGCGTAAGACCTAAAATCAGGCCCTATATAAGAGGGCATCGGGCCTTTAGTCGAAACTCGCTCAATTCTTCGATCTTTCTCTCAAATATGAATTATAGGCATAATACTCGGGTATAATATCACCCTAAATAACGAAGTTCTGCTCCGTTGTAAGTATCGTAACCCCTGGATACGTATTAGATACGCTGCCCGATTGATCTAGGGTTTCGTAACGGCTGTCGTGGTTCTGCCCGACGTAGTCGTTGGAATGCCGTCTCGGGGAGGGTATTACTAATGTTAAAATGGGTTATTATACTAACACGTGTGCATTTGTGTAAATTATAGATTGTCACCAGGAAACCCTAAAGGATAATCTAAGACAGCAATGTGAGTGATCTCCTTTTTGCAAATTGCTTTTAGAAAACCTCACTTGATTAATGATATATTAAACAGTTATTGAGTATTTGTAAGGATACAATTATCGTCGGTATTGTCACAGCCCCCGTCCCGGTTTTACCCAGCCCAGGAGCCGCGGGACAGAAATCCCGTGGTATCTATTAATTGAGTTGATAGCGGAAGATTTATAGGATCTTTAAACTTGAAAATGCCCGATTATTTTATTATATAATCTGGGACAAACCCCGTAATTTGCAATAGAGGAATTTTACAAGGAAATTCCCTGGTTTACAAAACATGTTTATTTATTTAGCTGAGCCACCTCTTCAAGCTTGTTAGTGCTCCGTAGCACGTTTTCCTTGATTTACAGCAGGTCGCCTGAAACATGTTTTAAAATATTTTATCAGCGGAGAAATACTGGCGAGTCACTCAAGTGAGACAAAATGACACATTAGTTATAAATTACAGCATAAGAGAGATTACAATGGCTTCTACCTTATTTTTATCTGGCGCCGTGTCACCTCCTGGTGACGATGGTCATACCACTATTGGGTCCTTTCACCCAAGTAGTGATGATTATCCTTGTTAGGATTTATTAGCCTAACCGTGAGAAATTAATAATGTGCACAATACCCCACTAGCCACTGATTCAAGATAACCACGACTTAATCCCTGTAATTATAACTTTGAAAATAATTTGAGGTATTGTAAAATAATTTTAATAAAAGAGAATGACTCACATTGCAAGTTTAAACGGGCAGAGTTTAGCCTACTGATAAGCCTGATAACCTAGTTTAAATAACAATGCACACAAACTAGGTCAGTAACTAATACAACATTTACGATAACTCACGAGATTAAAACCCTCACAACGAATGACAAAGTGCAATACTTAAACATCCATCGAATTTACGACAAATGACAAAGTATAGCCCTAATGTGGGCAGCACTTAAACATCCATTGGATTGGTTTCAATCGATCGGACATTGAATCGTAGCAGCGATCGAGTTAATACCCTGTATCGTAGTAGCGCCTTGATACCTTAATTTTCGAATTTGAGCAGTATAACTTCGTTTTTGAGAATTGTTTTCGACACCAGTGAACTGCTCATGATCGGATCAATTTATAGCAAAAATTTGAGTCTTACACGGCCCGCGTAAGCCTCCTCTTGATCTTACGCGGCCCGCGAGGGCCATCTATGCGTAGACTAGGGCTAGCGTGTCACACCTAGGGCTGCCACGTGTGCGACACATGGCCTGTTTGCTGCTCCAGAGAGTTGTTGAGTTGTCGCGGCCTGCGCAAGTCTAGGCTTACTCTTACGCGGCCCGCGTGAACCCAAAAATATGTTTTTCTTGGTTTTTCATGCACAGTAGGGTCTCAGGGGTCCGGGTTTTCACTTACGGGTCGTTTTGGGACATTTTTGAAGGTCCTTACATCCTCCCCACCTTATTTAAAATCTCGTCCTCGAGATTTATTGGAATAAGTGAGGATACTTTCGCTTCATCTCCGATTCCAGCTCCCAGGTATATTCGGGTCCTCTTTTAGAATCCCACTTGACTTTGACAAGTAGCAACCTTTTGTGCTTGAGGAATTTAATATTTCTGTCTTCTATTTGAAGTGGTTTCTCCACGAACATCAACTTTTCATTCACATGGATATCTTGAAGAGGTACTACCAAAGATTCGTCAGATAGACATTTCTTGAGGTTGGATATATGAAATACGTCATGTACCCAGCTAACTCTTCTGGTAGCTGTAAGCGATAAGCGACTGGTCCTATTCGCTGTATTACTGGAAAGGGTCCTATGTATCTTGGACTCAGCTTTCCCTTTTTCCCAAACCGAACTACTCCTTTCCAAGGAGAAACTTTCAATAGTACCTTGTCTTCAACTTGAAATTCTAGCGGCTTGCGTCTATTGTCTGCATAACTTTTCTGGCGATCTCGAGCCGTCTTTAGTCTTTCCTTGATATGAGTGATCTTGTCGGTAGTCTCTTGTACAATTTCAGGACCTGATAATTGACTTTCTCCTATTTCTGCCCAACAAACTGGAGTTCTGCACTTTCGTCCATACAGTGCTTCGAATGGGGCAACTTCGATGCTTGAATGATAACTATTATTATAGGAGAATTCAATTAAAGGTAGGTGGTCATCCCAGTTCCCACCAAAATCTATCACACATGCCCTAAGCATGTCTTCCAGGGTTTGGATAGTTCTTTCACTCTGTCCATCTGTTTGAGGATGGTATGCAGTGCTTAAATTTAATCGGTTTCCCATTGCTTCCTGGAAACTTGTCCAGAAATGGGAAGTGAAAAGACTATCCCTATCTGATACAATGGAGAGTGGGACTCCATGTAAGGATACTACTTCATCTACATACAACTTTGCCAACCTTTCCATACTAAAGGTTTCTTTCATAGGTAGAAAATGAGCTGATTTGGTTAATCGATCCACAATTACCCAAATTGCGTCATTACCTTTTCTGGTCTTGGGTAACTTAGTAACAAAGTCCATTGTTATGAGTTCCCATTTCCATACAGGCATTTCTAATTGTTGTAGTAGACCTGAGGGTTTCTGGTGTTCTGCCTTGACTTGTGAACAAGTAGGACACTTAGAAACATATCTAGCTATGTCCTTTTTCATTCCTATCCACCAGAAGTTATTCCTTAAATCTTGGTACATTTTATTGTTACCAGGGTGAATGGTATATCTAGATTTATGGGCTTCCTCTAAAATCTTATTTCTTAACTCTCCTTGCTTAGGTACCCAAATCCTTCTTTTGTGGAATCTCCAAATTCCATCATTTCCTTTATTCGTCCTTTCATACCTTCAGCATCATCCTTGATTGCTATTTCTTGAATGTTTTTCAGTTGTTCCATTAAGTCTAATTGTAAACTTAGTCTAAGAGCACGAACTCGCTTTTGCTTTTCATGATACTTACGACTTAAGGCATCAGCAACTACATTTGCTTTTCCTTCATGATATTGAATATCACAGTCGTAGTCACTTAAGATCTCCATCCATCTTCTTTGTCTCATGTTTAATTCTTTTTGCCCAAATATATATCTTAAACTCTTATGATATGTATAGACAGTAAACATACTTCCGTACAGATAGTGTCTCCAAATCTTAAGGGAAAAAATTATAGCTCCTAATTCTAAATCATGAGTCGTATAGTTTTCCTCGTGCTTTTTCAATTGCCTTGATGCATACGCAATTACCTTCTTGCGTTGCATTAGCACACATCCTAATCCTAGTTTTGAAGCATCACAGTATACTTCAAAATCTTCTGTCCCTTCTGGTAAAGCAAGAATTGGGGTGTTGGTTAACCTTTGCTTTAGAATCTTAAAAGCTTCTTCTTGCTTAGGTCCCCATTCAAATTTAACTGCTTTACATGTTAGCTTAGTTAATGGTACAACTATCTTGGAAAATCCTTAATAAACCGTCTATAGTATCCAGCTAAGCCTTCCATAGCTGATTGCGGGACTTTCCATTTGGTGATCGCTTCTATCTTAGCAGGATCTACGTGAATGCCTTCGTGATTCACTATGTGACCTAAAAATTGCACCTCCTGTAGCCAAATTTCACACTTCGAGAATTTGGCGTAAAGCTTTTCCTTTCTTAACAAAGTTAAGAGTACATGCAGGTGCTGACAATGCTCATCCTGACTTTTGGAATAAATGAGTATATCGTCGATAAAGACAATTACAAATTTATCCAAGTACGGTTTACAGATCCTATTCATCATATCCATAAATGCTGCTGGAGCATTTGTTAGTCCGAAGGGCATGACTGTAAACTCGTAGTGACCATACCTAGTTCTGAAAGCGGTTTTAGGTATGTCTTCTTCTTGTACTTTCAACTGATGGTATCCGGAGCGTAAATCTATCTTGGAAAAGTATATAGCTCCTTGCAATTGATCAAAAAGATCATCAATTCTAGGTAATGGGTATCGATTTTTAATGGTAACCTTATTCAATTCCCTGTAATCGATACACATTCGCATCGAACCATCTTTCTTTTTCACAAACAACACTGGTGCTCCCCACGGGGATGAACTAGGTTGTATAAATCCTTTGCTTAGTAATTCATCTAACTACTTTTTCAATTCTAGCATTTCGGTGGGTGCTAACCGATAAGGTGCCTTGGCTATCGGTGTAGTTCTAGGAATTAGATGAATTCTAAATTCTACTTCCCTATCAGGTGGTAATCCAGGTAGTTCTTCTGGGAATACCTCTGGGTATTCTGATACTACTGGAATTTCCTTAAGTTCCTTATCTTTAGTGTTAATGATTACCGAAATCATATACACTATTCCTTGTTTTCTTTCATAACTAGCAACTTTCATTACTGAAATGAACTTCATTGGCTTACGTGGCTTATCTCCTGTAATCATCACTATTTCTCCTGTGGGCGTATGAATTTCTATGGAATTCTTATCACAAATAATTTGAGCATGGTTGGCTACTAACCAATCCATTCCTAATACAATATCAAATCCGGCTAAATTCATAGGTAACAGGTTTGCAGAAAATTTATGGCCTAAGAGTTCTATTTTACCTTCTCGCAAAACCTTATCTATGTTAACAGAATTCCCATATGCCATTTCGACTGTAAAAATTTGCCTAAGGTTGGTTAAGGGTAAGTTAAGAGCTTGGCAGAATGAAGTATTTATAAAACTTTGGTTTGCACCAGAGTCAAATAATACTTTTGCATAAACGTCGTGAACTAGGAACGTACCAGCTATCATGTCAGGGATTAGTTCTGCTTCCTGAGTAGTCAACTGGAAGGCTCTTGCGTTCTTTTTGGTAGTTCCTTATGTAGGTTTGGATTTGTTGTCAGCTGGTTTGACCAATTTCGGGCAGTCTGGCCTAAAATGTCCAGCTTCTCCACAGTTTTAGCAGATTGTTGATTTCTTCCTCCTGTAGTCTTCCTCTTGATGCCCCGGAAATTTGCAAAAATTGCAATACCCTTTGCATCTACCAAAATGCTTTCTTTTACAGGTATTGCTAAATGGAACAGTGGAAGATTTCCCTGTTCCCTTTTTCTTGAAATTACTTCTATTACCCATACGGAATCCTTGGGTAATCTCCTGGGCCATTTCCTTTTTCCGGTTTTCTTCTCTTGTGTGTACCAGCCCGTCAGTTAGGGTGTTAGCTAATTCCACAGCATCGTCAATAGTGCGGGGTCTAGCAGCTTTGACAATATCCCTAATCTCTCCAATCAATCCCCAAATATAGCAGGAAATAAGCACCGGTTCTGGCGAAGCCAGGGTTGGTACCACTCTCGCATACTCGAAGAATGTCGAAGTATACCCTCGACAGTCTACATCCACCATCCGGTGGTTCAAGAATTTATTCGCCATTTGTTCTTTCTCATATTCGGGACAGAATTTTCTTTCTACTAGCCGTTTAAATTCTTCCCAACTCATGGCATATGCCACATTACTTCCTTTGGCTTGAACTACCGTATTCCACCATTCTAGCGCCCCTTCTTTAAAAAGATGCGACGCGTACATAACCTTGTCTTCCTCGGCACATTTACTTATTTTAATTACTGCTTCGGTTTTCTCTAACCAACGCAGCGCCGCAGTCGCCCCTTCATTGCCTGCGAACTCAATAGGTTTACAGGCAAGGAATTCCTTGTAAGTGCAACCAGGCGTTGCAGCTTTCATTCTTTTGAGAATTGGGGCTTACATTACATCATTATCATTATTATTAATGTTACCACCTCCATTGACGCTATTACTGAAGTTGTCTTCATGAGTACGTTTGCTAGGAATAATTTGTTGAGGTTCAACTGGATTTCGAGCAGCAGCAAGGATTGTTGGAATAGCATTGGCTATTCCCTGAGCAACGATTTTTTCGATATCTTTCCTATTCAGAAATTGATCTTCATGGTTTGGCTCAGATTGATTCACTTCATTAACGGGTTCATTACCAACGTTTTCCATCTGGTAATTAATTTATATAAGTGATTAGCATAAAATAATTTAACTACCAAACATAACAAAACAATCGCACATAATCACGTAAACACTTATAGCCAAAATTGTCGATCTTTCGACGTTCGATATTTTATATATAATAGGCATCCGTATACTCTGGTTATCTTACAAAAGTTTTATTTTTAAGTTATTTAACATAATTATATTTTTATGATTATATTATTATTATTAAACACACATATGATCCCGTCAGCTGGCACTTCAGAAACGACATTCTCTTTCGTTGTACTTCCATGTGATTCTTTCTCCCACATCCCTAATTCGGTTTCCCGCATCAATTAGCTCATCACCATAGTGGCGGAGTTCAGCCAAGTTCTCGGAGCTCATAGGTGGGTGTAGTGGAGGCTCCGTATCAAATTGGGGGAAAAAGGTATTAGGGTTATTTAGGAGATTTTGGAACTGCCAGTCAGTGGTCCACCATTCCTCCAGCTCTCCAAGAGGTCGGGGGTTAACAAGGGGATCAGGAATAGCATGTTCCATATTGACTGGAAGTTGGGCTTTAGCTTGGTAATTAAAAAGAGTCTCATCGGCAGGTCTGATGAGGTCGCTATTTGCTAGTTGGCGGTCCAGCTCTTCCCAGGGTGGCAATTCTGGAGCTTGCCCTGAACTCTCCCCAATCTCTATTCCTTTGCCTTTATCCATTGGATCCTCAGTCTTTATAACTTTTCGTGTCGCGGGTTTCTTCCTACGCACACGCCTCCATCCCACAAGTCTTCTTCTTTTCTTCGGTTTAGGTTTTTCCTGAGGTTGGGCTTGAAATACCATTGGCTCTTCAGTGTCAACCTGGTAGTCAGCAAAGGTACTGGTGATATCCATATCTGAACTATGGATAGAAAAGTTTTGAAGTGCTTCTGATAGTTCATTCATGCTGTTAACATACATGAAGAAATATACAAAATTCTAAGTTAAAATTTGGTAGATTAAATTCTCACAGAATCACAGAATGGCAATCAGAAAAATTAAATATTAATTACAAATATCTAATTTATACAAACCATTTTATTGAAACAAAATATTGTGATATATATCTATTATAATTTACAACTGAAATTCGAAATATACTAGTGGTTATCTAATGGATAAAGTTCTTTTAAAGTTTTCCGGCTCGTAGGTGGTATAGGTGCTGGTACTGGTTTGGCGATTCGACTATAAGTTAGCATTTACTGCTGTAGTGGCTAACATGTAGAGATTTTCCCATTGTTTGTCTAATTCATCTTCCCATGGTGGGTTAGTGCCTATTTCCTGAGTTTCCTTATCAATAATCACTCCTTTTGGTTGTGACTTCTTTATTTTCTCTTGACTTTTTCTAATAATCCAACTTCTTTTATTAGGGGTAAGTGGTTTCTCAAACTGTGCCTTACGAATAAATATTCCTTCCTCAGTATCTGCTGAGTATCTTGAGGAATTTGGTTGAAATGAGGTTCCCTTATCTTTTGGTGAACTATCTAATTGACGGTAGATGTCCGAAATTCTTTGCTTACCCATACTGTAACATAAAGCACATACTCACATAAATTATTTCCTAACACAGAGTTTAAAACTTAAGTGTCAGCAGAACACTTCTTTGGCTTGAATCAGTGGCATGGCTCTGATACCACCTTTTTCTGTCATGGCCCCCGTCCCGGTTTTACCCGGCCCAGGAGCTGCGGGACAGAAATCCCGTGGTATCTATTAATTGAGTTGACAACGGAAGATTTACAGGATCTTTAAACTTGAAAATGCCCGATTATTTTATTATATAATCTGGGACAAACCCCGTAATTTACAATAGAGGAATTTTACAAGGAAATTCCCTGGTTTACAAAACATGTTTATTTATTTAACTGAGCCACCTCTTCAAGCTTGTTAGTGCTCCGTAGCACGTTTTCCTTGATTTACAGCAGGTCGCCTGAAACATGTTTTAAAATATTTTATCAGCGGGGAAATACTAGCGAGTCACTCAAGTGAGACAAAATGACACATTAGTTATAAATTACAGCATAAGAGCGATTACAATGGCTTCTATCTTATTTTTATCTGGCGCCGTGTCACCTCCTGGTGACGATGGTCATACCACTATTGGGTCCTTTCACCCAAGTAGTGATGATTATCACTGTTAGGATTTATTAGCCTAACCGTGAGAAATTAGTAATGTGCACAATACCCCACTATCCAGTGATTCAAGATAACCATGACTTAATCCCTGTAATTATAACTTTGAAAATAATTTGAGGTATTGTAAAATAATTTTAATAAAAGAGAATGACTCGCATTGCAAGTTTAAACGGGCAGAGTTTAGCCTACTGATAAGCCTGATAACCTAGTTTAAATAACCATGCACACGAACTAGGTCAGTAACTAATACAACATTTACGATAACTCATGAGATTAAAACCCTCACAACGAATGACAAAGTGCAATACTTAAACATCCATCGAATTTACGACAAATGTCAAAGTATAGCCCTAATGTGGGCAGCACTTAAACATCCATTGGATTGGTTTCAATCGATCAGACATTGAATCGTAGCAGCGATCGAGTTAATACCCTGTATCGTAGTAGCGCCTTGATACCTTAATTTTCGAATTTGCGCAGTATAACTTCGTTTTTGAGAATTGTTTTCGACACCAGTGAACTGCTCATGATCGGATATATTTATAGCAAAAATTTGAGTCTTACGCGGCCCGTGTAAGCCTCCTCTTGATCTTACGCGGCCCGCGAGGGCCATCTATGCGTAGACTAGCGCTAGCGTGTCACACCTAGGGCTGCCACGTGTGCGACACGTGGCCTGTTTGCTGCTTCGAAGATTTGTTGAGTTTCGTGGCCCGCGTAAGCCTAGGCTTACTCTTACGCGGCCCGCGTGAAACCCAAAAATCTGTTTTTCTTGGTTTTTCATGCACAGTAGGGTTTCAGGGGTCCGGGTTTTCACTTACGGGTCATTTTGGGACATTTTTGAAGGTCCTTACAGGTATGTTGGGGTTTTTTATACAAAATTTGTTACTACATTGCGAGGAGTATCATGACCACAAGTCAGGTTGACAGTACCGTGGGTGGTAATTGATATGACTTGGAAACAAATGTAATTGCGAGACCGCCCTCAATACTGTACAATGGTTTTATATAAACTTGATTAAACTGGGATTCACTCACCAGTATTTCCCACTGACAAAATGTTTTTAAACGCGTTTCAGGTAACAAAATGTGAAAGCCAAACAGAAGCCAGCTGGACAGAATTGAAGGCTTGGAAAAGTGGCTATAAAGTTACCTAAAATGAATAGATGTTTTTATTAAATAAAATAGGGGTTATCCCTATGAAAATGTGTGTACTTAAACTTTGGATTTTCCCATGTGTTTAATATTATAAAAGCGTGGTATTTACTTTGATAAAATATTTCCTAACTACGATCCTGATGTAAATTCAGCTGCCAAAATTGAATAAACACCAGATACCACCAAAACTGGCTCGCGGCCGCCCGTTCCCGGGAGATAGGGATCGGGGGTTGCGACAGAAGGTGGTATCAGAGCTAAGCAACTGATTCAGCCACAGAAGTGTTCTGCTGACACCAAAATTCAATCTGTTAGGAAATAAATTACGAAAATACGTGCATAATTGTAATTTATTGTTATGTGTTATTTGACTATTTGTTAGTTTACAGTATGAGCGACCAAGGACCATCCGACGCGTATCGTCAGTTGTCTGGTTCGCCCAGAAGCGAAGGCGCCTCTTCTCAGCCTGCCCTCTCGGGGTACTCTGCTGATAATGAAGAAGGAATATTCATTTTTAAGGCTCAGTTTGAAGAGCCATTCCCTCAGAAAAAGAGAGGATTGTTCAGTAGGGAAGCACATGAGCGTAGGAAACGTATGAAAAAGTTACAAGACCAGAGAGCACTAGCAGCCGCCAAAAGAGAGACAGATGCCCATGACCAGGATATGATTAATAGGGGTTTCGCTAATTTCCAAATCCTAGCAACCACCGCAGCCGATCCTAACCTTGAGCAACTGATAGCACCCCAACCATTACAGCCCATGGAAATAGAAAATAACCCTGAAAATCAAGTAGAAATGCATGATTTCAACCTGGAGGAGATACCTAGGGTACCAGCACCAAATCCTTTAGACCCAAATTACGACCCACGGTGGGACGACAATAGGGACTATGTGCAACGTTACCCGATACACGAAGACATGCCTATGCCGAACTTAGGAGCCTACCCAGGTTTGGACCCTCTAGATCCCTATTACGATAACGATGTATACATTAGGGATATTTTAGAAAATCCTAACCTATTTCAGGCACCTACACCTCCATACAAGGAACCCGCACCCCAACTTCCAAACCCAGTCCTAGAACCTGCACCCCCAATGAGTGCAGAAAATGTACAAGAACTCAGGACATTTGGTGAGGAAATCTTAGAAATTAGTGAAAGGATGAGACAGGTGGGAGAGTGACTCGTCTGGAAGTACGACGAGCGCAATATGGATTTTTGGATAAATCCATATCCATGAATGTGATGGTAGAGATGATAGTAATAATAATAATAATATAATAATAAATTATGTGTGTATGTGTAAAAAAAAAACTACGGATGCCTACTACTAGTAGTGTACTTTTAAATTTCAGTCGGTATTGTAATTTTAATTTCCAGTATCGGTTTGTACTAGATGCATATTATATAAAAATAGAGTAGGTCGCAATGATCGACGCTTTTGACGAAAATGCGTGTCATGTGATTTGCTATATTAAATATTATTTTGTGATATTAATATGTGGTAACTGTTTAAAATTCAGATGGACAACGAAGTGAACCAGGAAAACCAGAATGATAACAATCCGAATAACGATAATCTGAATAATGAGAATCCGAACAACAATAATAATGGAAACCAAGTGGATAATAGTGCCATCCAACACAGTTTATTATTCAAACTGTTAAGGAAGCGGATAATAAAAGTAAACATAGCAGTAAGCGACCGACTAAACCGGAAAACAGCGTGAACAATGGACCTGTACTTCAAGCGCCCATTCCCAAAAGAAGAAGAACCATGCCTTATGGTTGTTCTTATAAGGAATTCTGGTCCTGCAAACCGATAGAATTCTCGGGCAATGAAGAACCCATTGCAGCACTACGCTGGATAGAAAAGACTGAGGCAGTCTTAAAAATAAGCAAATGTGTGGAAGAGGACAAAATAATGTTTGCTTCCAATCTATTTAAGAATTCAGCCTTAGAATGGTGGAACACTATCCTCTAGTCTAGAAGAAGTGATAGGGTTTATAATATGGAATGAGAGGAATTTAAGAATATGGTAGAAAGGAAATTCTGCCCTCCTAATGAAAAAGAACAAATAGCAAACAAATTCCTAAACCTTAGGATGAATGGAGTGGATAGTAAGGGGTACACTAAGTTATTTTTTTAATATGCTAGAATAGTGCCAACCCTTGCTTCACCTGAACTAGTATTAATCTCCCGTTACATCTGGGGATTAATTGGGGAAATTAGGCTTGTAGTCAAGGCAGCTAGACCTCAAGCCATAGAAGAAGCTGTAGAATTAACAAACACCTTGACTGATTAATTAGTCCGTACTAGAGAAGAAGACCAGAGGAGAAACCTAGCTCAAAGGCTTACTCAAGAATTCCGTTCTGGAAATTTCAACCGTAGAAAAATAGGTTCTACCTCTGTACCTTACTGCAAAACTTGCAAGAGGAAGCATTCAGGAAAATGCTCCACTCACTGCAATTTCTGTAAGTTACCAGGACACATGGAAGAAGATTGCAGGAGGAAACCTAATAATGGGATGTGCTTTAATTGTGGAGAAAAAGGTCACATCAAGTCAAATTGTCCAAAATTGGCTCCAGCTACGAACAACAAGAACGTTAAAAATGCTAGAGCATTTGTTCTGACGGCAGAGGAAGCCAAGATGATTCCGGACGTGATAGCCGGTACGTTTTTAGTTAATGATATTTTTGCTAAAGTATTATTTGACTCTGGTGCGAACCAAAGTTTTATTAATACTTCGTTTTGCAAACTTCTTAATCAATCATTAACTAAACTTCCACAAGAATGTCTAGTAGAGACAGCTAATGGAGAAACTGTTAGGATTTCTGAAATCTTGCAGGAAGCAAGAATAGAAATTTTAAATCAAAAGTTTATTGCAAACCTTTACCCAATGAATCTGGCAGGATTCAATGTCGTTTTAGGAATGGATTGGTTAATAGCCAATCAAGCCAGTATTTTATGTGATCGAAAGTCAATTCAAGTAAATTCACAAAGGGGTGAAAAGATCACAATTAAAGGAGATAAACCATCTAGGTCCACAAAATTCATCTCTATGATGAAAACTGCAAGCTATATAAGAAAAGGATCTATAGTGTATTTAATTTCTATAATCACTAACACTAAAGGAAAAGAACTAAAAGACATTCCAGTAGTGTCTCCGTTTTCAGATGTATTCCCAGAAGAATTACCAGGACTACCGCCGGATAGAGAAGTTGAATTCAGAATTCACCTGCTACCAGGGACAGCACCAATTGCCAAAGCACCTTACCGTTTGGCACCCGCAGAAATGCAGGAACTGAAGAAACAATTAGACGAATTGTTGGAAAAAGGATTTATACAGCCAAGTTCATCGCCATGGGGAGCACCAATTTTATTCGTCAAAAAGAAGGACGGATCAATGCGTATGTGTATTGACTACCGTGAATTGAACAAAGTCACGATTAAGAATCGGTATACATTACCAAGAATCAATGATCTGTTTGACCAATTGCAAGGAGCTCGATTTTTCTCTAAAATCGATTTAAGGTCAGGATATCATCAATTAAAAGTACACGAAGATGATATTCCTAAAACCGCCTTCAGAACGAGGTATGACCATTATGAATTTACTGTCATGCCATTTGGTTTAACCAATGCCCCAGCTGCATTTATGGACATGATGAACCGAATATGTAAGTCATATTTGGATAAATTCATAATTGTTTTCATAGATGATATTCTCATTTACTCTAAGAGTAAAGAGGAACATGCAAAGCATTTGCATGCACTTCTAAGTTTATTAAGAAAGGAAAAACTTTATGCTAAGTTTTCAAAGTGCGAGTTATGGTTAGAATAAGTACAATTTCTTGGACACATAGTTAATCATGAAGGAATTCATGTGGATCCCACAAAAATCGAGGCAATTACCAAGTGGAAGACCCCTGAGTCACCAACCGAGGTTAGAAGTTTCTTAGGATTGGCAGGTTATTATAGAAGATTTATTCGAGATTTTTCTTGAATAGCCATTCCTTTAACTAAGTTAACCTGTAAATCTATTAAGTTTGAATGGGGACCAAAGCAAAAAGAAGCCTTTAGAATTCTTAAGCAAAAACTAACCCATGCACCCTTACTAGCATTACCAGAAGGAACTGAAGAGTTTGTAGTCTATTATGACGCTTCTAAATTAGGTTATGGATGTGTGTTAATGCAACATCAAAAGTTTATAGCTTACGCCTCTAGACAACTTAAGAACCATGAAGAGAATTATTCAACCCATCATCTAGAATTAGGAGCAATAATTTTTGCTTTGAAAATTTGGATACATTACCTCTATGGTAGTAAGTTTACTATTTTGACTGATCATAAGACTTTAAGGTATGTTTTCGGGAAAAAGAAATTAAATATGAGACAAAGACGCTGGATGGAGATACTTAGTGATTATGATTGTAATATCCAGTATCATGCAGGAAAAGCCAATGTAGTGGCTGATGCTTTAAGCCGAAAGTATCATGAAAAACCAAAAAGGGTACGTTCTCTTAAATTAAATCTACAAGTCGATTTAAATGAACAGATTAGAAAAGCCCAAGAACCAGTAATCAAGGAGGATACTGAAAAGTTAAAAGGAATGATCAGGGAATTAGAATAAGGAACAGATGGAATTTGGAGATTCCATGCAAAGAGAATGTGGATACCTAAATTAGGAAACCTACGTCATCGTATATTAGAAGAAGCTCATAAGTCTAAGTATACGATGCATCCTGGAAATGATAAAATGTATCAGGATTTAAGAAAGAATTTCTGGTGGATAGGAATGAAAAAGGACACAGCAGCCTATGTTTCTAAATGTTTAACTTGCTCACAAGTTATAGCTGAACATCAGAAACCCTCAAGATTGTTACAACAATTAGAAATGACAGTGTGGAAATGGGAATTGATAACAATGGATTTTGTTACTAAATTACCCAAAACAAAGAAAGGTAATGATACAATCTGGGTGATTGTAGACAGACTAACTAAGTCAGCTCATTTTCTACCAATGAAGGAAACTTTCAGTATGGAACAGTTAGCTAAATTATATGTAAAGGAAATAGTTTCATTACATGGAATTCCTTTATCAATTGTTTCTGACAGAGATAGCCGTTTTACCTCTCATTTTTGGACAAGTTTCCAAAAAGCCACGGGAACCAAGTTAAATCTAAGCACAGCCTATCATCCTCAAACGGACGGACAAAGCGAAAGGACAATTCAGACGATGGAAGACATGCTTAGAGCTTTTGTAATTGATTTCGGAGGTAATTGGGATGATTACTTACCATTAATAGAATTTTCTTATAATAACAGTTATCACACAAGTATCAATGTTGCACCATTCGAAGCACTTTATGGACGAAAGTGCAGAACCCCAGTCTGTTGGGCAGAAATTGGGGAAAAGCAACTATCTGGACCTGAGATAGTGCAGGAGACGACCGACAAGATCATTCAAGTCAAGGAACGGCTGAAAGTAGCACGTGATCGACAGAAAAGCTATGCTGACAACAGGCGGAAACCATTGGAATTTCAAGTAGGAGATAAGGTATTATTAAAACTCTCTCCTTGGAAAGGAGTGGTAAGATTCATCAAAAGGGGAAAGCTAAGTCCCAGGTATGTTGGACCCTTCAAGATTATTAGAAGAATGGGACCTGTAGCCTATCAGCTACAACTGCCAGAAGAAATGACAGGAATACATGATGTATTTCATATATCTAATCTCAAGAAATGCTTAGCTGATGAATCATTAGTAGTGCCTCTTAAGGATATAGAGGTAAATGAACAACTCAAGTTTGTAGAAAGGCCTCTACAGATTGAAGACATGAAAGTTAAGAACCTCAAGCACAAGAGATTAGTTCTAGTCAAAGTAAAATGGGACTCCAAAAGAGGACCAGAGTACACATGGGAGCTTGAATCGGAAATACAAAGGAAATATCCACATTTGTTCCAGTAGACCTCGAGGACGAGCTCTAAAACAAGGTGGGGAGGATATAACAACCCTCCTGAATTTTTCCGACACCCTAAGATATTTTAAAATATCCCAATATGTCTTAAAATACACCCCGTATGTGAAAACCGAGCCCAAAATACAATATAACATTAAAAAATAATTAAAAACAAGAAAATTGAGTTTGTCGCGGGCCGCGTAGCCCATGGCTACGTTTTACGCGGGGCGCGATAGATCATCAACGCGGCGAAACCCTGAGCCGACACGTGTCATCATCGTGGCAACCCTAAACTCGACGAATCAACAGGCCTACGCCCTATTACCCTACGTCGCGGGCCGCGTAAGCCTTAAGCTTACCTTACGTGGGCCGCGTAAGACTCAAAATCAGGCCCTATATAAGAGGGCATCGGGCCTTCAGTCAAAACTCGCTCAATTCTTCGATCTTTCTCTCAAATCTGAATTATAGGCATAATACTCGGGTATAATATCCCCCTAAATAACGAAGTTCTGCTCCGTTGTAAGTATCGTAACCCCTGGATACGTATTAGATACGCTGCCCGATTGATCTAGGGTTCCGTAATGGCTGTCGTGGTTCGGCCCGACGTAGTCGTTCGAATGTCGTCTTGGGGAGGGTATTACTAATGTTAAAATGGGTTATTATACTAACACGTGTGCATTTGTGTAAATTATAGATTTTCACCAGGAAACCCTAAAGGATAATCTAAGACAGCAATGTGAGTAATCTCCTTTTTTGCAAATTGCTTTTACAAAACCTCACTTAATTAATGATATATTAAACAGTTATTGAGTATTTGCAAGGATACAATTATCGTTGGTATGTTGGGGTTTTGTATACAAAATTTGTTACTACCTTGCGAGGAGTAACATGACCACAAGTCGGGTTGATAGTACCGTGGGTGGTAATTGATATGACTTGGAAACAAATGTAATTGCGAGACCGCCCTCAATACTGTACAATGGTTTTATATAAACTTGATTAAAATGGGATTCACTCACCAGTATTTCCCACTGACAAAATGTTTTTAAACGTGTTTCTGGTAACAAAATGTGAAAGCTAAACAGAAGCCAGCTGGACAGCACTGAAGGCTTGGAAAAGTGGCTATAAAGTTACCTAAAATGAATAGATGTTTTTATTAAATAAAATAGGGTTTATCCCTATGAAAATGTCTGTACTTAAACTTGGGATTTTCCCATGTGTTTAATATTATAAAAGCATAGTATTTACTCTGATAAAATATTTCCTAACTACGTTCCTGATGAAAATTCCGCTGCCAAAATTGAATAAACACCAGATACCACCAAAACTGGCTCGCGGCCGCCCGTTCCGGGGAGATAGGGATCGGGGGTTGCGACAGCAAGAATATAATTTTTAAATCAAAAGTTTATTGCAAACCTTTATCCAATAAATCTGGCAGGATTTGATGTGGTATTAGGAATGGATTGGTTAATAGCCAATAAAGCCAGTAGTTAATGTGATTAAAAGTCAATTCAAGTAAATTCACCAAAAGGTGAAAAGATCACGATTAAAGGAGATAAACCATCTAGATCCAAAAAATTCATCTTTGTGATGAAAACAACAAGTTATATAAGAAAAGGATCATTAGTGTATTTGATTTTTATAATCATTAACACTAAAGGAAAAGAATTAAAAGATATTCCAGTAGTATCTCAGTTTTTAGATGTGTTTCCAGAAGAATTACCAGGACTACCGCCAGATAGAGAAGTTGAATTCAGGATCCAACTACTACCAGGAACATCACCGATTGCCAAAGCACCTTACCGTTTGGCACCCGCAGAAATGCAGGAACTGAAGAAACAGTTAGACGAGTTGTTGGAAAAATGATTCATACATCCAAGTTCATCGCCGTGGGGAGTGCCGATTTTATTTGTTAAAAAGAAAGACGGATCGATGCGTATGTGTATTGACTACCGTGAATTGAACAAGGTCACGATAAAAAATCGGTATCCATTACCAAGAAATGATGATCTGTTCGATCAATTGCAAGGAGCTCGATTTTTCTCAAAGATCGATTTACGGTCAGGATATAATCAACTAAAGGTACAGGAAGAGGACATTCCTAAGACCGCTTTTAGAACAAGGTATGGCCATTATGAATTTACTGTCATGCCATTTGGTTTAACCAATGCCCCAGCCGCATTTATGGACACGATGAACCGAATATGTAAGCCATATTTGGATAAATTCATAATTGTCTTTATAGATGATATTCTCATTTACTCTAAAAATAAAGAGGAACACGCAGCGCATCTGCACGCACTTCTAAGTCTATTAAGAAAAGAAAAGCTTTATGCAAAGTTCACGAAGTGCGAGTTTTGGTTAGAAGAGGTACAGTTTCTTGGACATTTAGTCAATCATGAAGGAATTCATGTAGATCCCACCAAAATCGAGGCAATTACCAAATGGAAAACCCCTGAGTCACCAACCGAGGTTAGAAGTTTCCTAGGATTGGCCGGTTATTATAGGAGATTCATTCGAGTTTTTTTCTAGAATATCCATTCCCTTAACTAAGCTAACCTGTAAATCTGTTAAGTTTGAATGGGGACCAAAACAGGAAGAAGCCTTTAGAATTCTTAAGCAAAGATTAACCAACGCACCCATACTAGCGTTACCAAAAGGAACTGAAGACGTTGTAGTCTATTGTGACGCTTCTGATGTGTATTGATGCAACGCCAAAATGTTATAGCCTATGCATCTAGATAACTTAAGAATCATGAAGAGAATTATTCGAGCCATGATTTAGAATTAGGAGCTATAATTTTTGCTCTGAAAATTTGGAGACATTACCTTTATGGTAGTAAGTTTACCATTTTCACAGATCATAAGAGTTTAAGGTATGTTTTCGGGAAAAGGAGTTGAATATGAGACAAAGACGCTGGATGAAAATTCTTAGTGATTATGATTGTAATATCCAATATCATGCAGGAAAAGCAAATGTAGTAGCTGATGCTTTAAGTCGAATGTATCACGAAAAGCCAAAAAGAGTGCGTTCTCTTAAATTAAATCTATAGGTAGATTTAAATGAACAGATTAGCAAAGCACAAGAATCAGTAATCAAGGATGATACTGAGAAATTGAAAGGAATGATTAAGGAATTAGATCAAGGAACTGATGGAATTTGGAGATTCCAAAAGAAAAGAATGTGGATACCCAAATTTGGAAACCTACGCCACCGTATATTAGAGGAAGCCCATAAGTCTAAGTATACGATGCATCCTGGAAGTGATAAGATGTACCAGGATTTAAGAAAAAACTTTTGGTGGATAAGAATGAAGAAAGATATAGCGGCTTATGTTTCTAAATGTTTAACCTGTTCACAAGTTAAAGCGGAACATAAAAAACCCTCAGGTTTATTGCAGCAGTTAGAAATTCTGATGTGGAAATGGGAATTGATAACAATGGATTTTGTTACCAAATTACCCAAAACAAGAAAAGGTAATGATACAATCTGGGTGATTGTAGACAGGCTAACTAAGTCAGCTCATTTCCTACCAATGAAGGAGACATTCAGTATGGAACAATTAGCTAAGCTATATGTAAACGAAATAGTTTCATTACATGGAATTCCATTATCAATTGTTTCCGATAGAGATAGCCGTTTTATCCCTCATTTTTGGACAAGTTTCCAAAAAGCCATGGGAACCAAGCTAAATCTAAGCACTGCTTACCATCCTCAAACCGACGGACAAAGCGAAAGGACAATTCAGACGATGGAAGATATGCTTAGAGCATGTGTAATTGATTTCGGAGGTAATTGGGACGATCACTTACCCTTAATAGAAATTTCTTACAATAACAACTATCATACCAGTATCAATGTTGCATCATTCGAAACACTTTATGGACGAAAGTGCCGAACCCCAGTTTGTTGGGCAGAAATTGGAGAAAAGCAACTATCCGGACCTGAAATGGTACAGGAAACAACAGACAAAATCATTCAAGTCAAGGAACGGCTGAAAGCAGCACGTGATCGACAAAAGAGCTATGCTGACAACAGACAAAAGTCGTTGGAATTTCAGGTAGGAGACAAAGTGTTATTGAAAGTCTCTCCTTGGAAAGGAGTGGTAAGATTCATCAAAAGGGGAAAGCTAAGCCCCAGGTATGTTGGACCTTTTGAAATTATTAAAAGAATCGGACCTGTAGCCTATCAGCTACAACTGCCAGAGGAAATCGCAGGAATACATGATGTATTTCATGTATGCAATCTTAATAAGTGCTTAGCCGATGAATCACTATTAATGCCTCTTAAGGATATAGAAGTAAATGAGCAGTTAAAATTTGTGGAACGACCTCTACAAATTGAAGACAGGAAAGTCAAGAATCTCAAGCACAAGTGACTAGTTCTGGTCAAAGTAAAATGAGAATCCAAAAGAGGACCAGAGTACACATGGGAGCTTGAATCAGAAATGCAAAAAATAAAATAAAATATATCCACACCTATTCCAGTAGACCTCGAGGACGAGTTATAAAACAAGGTGGGGAGGATATAACAACCCTCCTAAATAATTTTTCGACACCCCTAATATATTTAAAATGCCCCTATATGTATTAAAACATACCCCTTATGTAAAAACCGAGCCCAAATTACCATATACAATTAAAAATAAAATAAAAACAAGATTCAGTTCTCGCTCGCGGGCCGCGAACTAGTTGATGATGATCTACGCGGGCCGCGACAGCTCGTAGCCAGGGCGAAACCCCAGGCCGCCACGTGGCAGCCTCGTGTCACGCCTAGTGGCCGAATCAGCACAGCTAGGGCCTACCCTAGCTAGCCTTGTGGGCCGCGAAGCCCTTGGCTGGAACCTACGTGGGGCGCGACGAAGACGAAGATCAGCACTATAAATAGATGCATTCGGCCGTTCATTCAAATCGTTCAAACTTTCTTTCTCTCTCAAATTTCTACATAGCTAAAGTAATTTCCAGGCATAATACCCCCCTAAATAACGAAGTTCTGCCTCATTGTAAGTATCATAACCCCGATTACGTATTAGATACGCTGCCCGATTGATCCAGGATTTCGTAACGGCTGTCGTGGTTCTGCCCGACGTATTCGTTGGAATGCCGACTCGGGGAGGGTATTACTAATGTAAATATTGGGTTATTATACTAACGCGTGTCCATTTGTGTAATTTATAGATAATCAACAGGAAATCCTTAAAGAAAACCTTAAGACAGCAATGTGAGTAATCTCCTTTTTGCAAATTGTTTTTACAAAACCTCATATGATTAACATTATATTAAACAGTGATTGAGTATTTGTATTCTACAATTATCGCCGGTATGTTGGGGTTTTGTATACAAAATTTGTTACTACTTTGTGAGTAGTAACATGACCACAAGTCGGGTTGACAGTACCGTGGGTGGTAATTAAAGTAGATGGAAACAAATGTAATTGCGCGACCGCCCTCAATACTGTAAAACGGTTTTACTTGTCTTAATTAAACTATGATTCATTCACCAGTATTTCCCACTGACAAAATGTTTTTAAACGCGTTTCAGGTAACAAAATGTGAAAAGCCAACTAGAAGCCAGTTGGACAGCACTGAAGGCTTGGAAAAGTGGCTATAAAGTTACCTAAAATAAAGAGATGTTTTATTTAAATAAAATAGGGTTTATCCCTATAAAAATGTGTGTACTTGAGACTTGGGATTTTTTCCATGTGTTTAATACTATAAAAGCGCGGTATTTTACTCTGATAAAATATTTCCTAACTACGGTTCTGATGTAATTTTCGCTGCCAAAATGATAAACACCGATACCACTGAACCTGGCCGCGGCCGCCTGTTTCCGGGTAGCTAGGGGACGGGGGTTGCGACAGTTTTCTCCTGATCCCGTTCCTATATATATATATATATATATATTCCATTTAGTTTATGTTTGAATGAGATTAATTCATGTACTAGATTTTAAATCCATTTTGTACATTTAGTGTATATGGGCCTAGCCCAAATCATTTTGTTTAAAGTGGGTCAAGCCCAAATTGATTTGTAGGAGTTGGCCTAGCCCAAAATACTTTTATAAAAGTGGACTTAGCCCAAATAGGTTATGTAAGAATGAGCCTAGCCCAAACTATTTTCTAAAAGTGGGTCTAGTCCATAATAGTTTATCAAAAATTGGGTTTTAGTCCAAGTATTTTTGTAGAGCGGGCTTTAGCCTAATTTTGACTAAAAATAGATTTTAGTCAAATATTTTGTAAAAGTAGGCCTAGCCCAATTTTATTTAAAAAAATTTAGCCCAAATTGAATTTATGGACTCTTTTTTAATTTACAAGATTTAGGCTTAGTCATAATTAATAATAATACTTGTATTTTTATAAAAATCTAGTTTTTATAAAAATTGTTACTTATACCATAGATGAAATCTTTTTAATGCATAAGCTTTTTAGAGTGTGTGTGACGTTTCGTATTTTGTTATGACCATTTATTAAGTGTCGGCTTGGTTTATTCGTGCCGTCCGTCTCGTTTATCTCGTTTGTTTTGTTTGTGCCATTTTATTTTGTCCAAAGTTGTCAAAGTGTCCATATTGTTCAAAGTGTCCGAATTTGTCCGTTTGTATGTTTATGTCCAACGATGGACCTTATATTTTATAGTCTTGTTTTCCAAGTGTATATATATATATATATATATTTGTAATTTTTGTGAATGTGTATAATTTTGTATTTAATCCTACATGAACTACATACATAATATACATACCAAAAATATATATTTATGATACTTGATGAATTTTTGAAAGTATACATTCTATCTAAAATATATACTTTGTCACTTTTAGTTTAGAAATCTTCATAAAACATGAACTGATAACTTTTTATCCAAAAATTCGTTTAATCATGTTTAAAGACTTCAAATAGTTTTCTAGTTACAAATTCCTTTGTTTTAACAACTTTTTGATCATGACAAAATTTATAAAAATTTTGCCACAGTTCCTTTTGAAAAATGGATTTTCCCAAGTTTATACAAAACTTGTGTTCAATTTATTTCAACATAAAACATCATCAAGTATCAATATTCATCATAATTTTTCAACAAAAGTGCCGTGAACATGATATAGTTTCCTACTTTCCCAGAAAGGAAACTTTATTCTTAGTTTTTGTCAAAAATTTGTGAAACAAGATTTTATTTAAAATTCTTGTTTTAGATGACTCATTTAGTCATTTGAAGCACAAATATGTGTTTAAAACTTTTTCTACTAACATATTTTAAATTTTTGATTCTTTCTAGAAATGAAAACTTTATTCAAGTAATTTTTCAAAAATTTATTTTCTTTGATTTAAATGATTTCTCATACTTTTCTAGCATGCATGTTCATCATTTAAATCATCATAACTCATGTTCATCACTTTTGTGGATGATTCTTGGTTGATCTAACATGCATGTGTTTAGATCATGTTTTTTATAAAAAAATAACCAAGATTCATGTTCGCTAGTCTAATTTCTCCAAGTTCATTCCAAAATCATAGAAAAATCATACGATAAAAATAATGATTTTTAGTTTTTCTTAATATTTCTCATGTGGGTTTTGTTTTGATTTTGGTTCAAGATGAACTTGTTTTTTCTTGAAAAATCAAGAATGAAAATAAAACTAGTGTAGAGTTCTTACAAACTTGCTAGAAAAAAAAATAAGGATGAAGATGTGAAGATATGATTATCCAAGGTCTCCTAGTGCTTTCAAGATGCTACTAATGTATCTTCAAGTCTTGAAATCTTCTTGAATCATCCATAAATCTCCATGTTTGCAAGTGTTCTTGAGTTTGAATTTTGAAAGAAGATGATGTAAGTGGGTGTTTGGTGTAGCCGATTTTGAGAGAGAGAGTGAGAGAGAGAGAGAGAGAGAGAGAGAGTAAGGAGAGGGAAGGTTTTGTGTTTTGTTGGAAAATGAAAATGAATGGAGTGTAAGAGTTAACTTTGTGCTTTGGGTATAACACTAATCATGCTCTCAAGGTTTCCAACACACCATAAACAAGATGAGTAGGCTTATGAGACCCACTAAAAATCGTGTGCAAGGTGTGTGTGTGTGGGGGGGGGGGGGTTGTTTATTTTTTTTTTATAAAATCATGTTTAATCTATAAACTTTAGGAACTTTGATATTTTATAGAAAAATATTTACATTGTTTCAAGCCCTCATATTTTAAAGTAGTGTGACACTAGATAAATCTAGTCCACCAAAATTATAAGTTTGTTGATCGGGTGAAAAAGTTGGTTCGGGTCCTGTACCGGGTTAAATACTGACACTGTGTTTTGTTTATTTAAATACATGACAAAAATTGTTTATGCACATGTTTTATCATTAAAATAATTAATCCAACTTTTTGGACTAAAATTTTTATTATTTCTGACACAGTTCAGGTACCGGCTTTGCTGTCAGGTAGTTTACTGAACTAGCCGTGTAGCTTAACACAAAAGGATTCAATTGCGGATTTTGTGTCGTTTTTAATACCCATTATATTATTTATGTCAAATAATATTTATTTTTGGATCTTCGGACAGTTACTTTTTTGTTCTACGGAATGTTGTACACTTCCGCAGAATTGCTGTATTTTTCTGCGGACTTGGACAATTTGGTTTTTAATTGGAATTTTCTAAATAATGAGGCATATGCTATTTTTGATAGAGTTTTATCGAACATTTGTGTAGACATATCTGTATGTCTTGTTTTTATCGTGTCAGATTGTACCGCGACTAGTACTGACAAGTATTGTTTATTCGCGTTCCTAGTGTCAGTCTAGGATATCGTTTCTAATCGCAACGAATTTGTTATCATACTTAACTATGATTTTTGAAATTCCTAGACTTTTAAGACTTAATTAATTAAGATCAAGTCAAACACGTAAAAATAATTAATGTGAATTAGTTGTTCGGGTTGTACGGAATTACCGTAATTTTGCCGATTGTCACAATTGTGGTCTCTACACTCTCTCATTTTCAATTGTATATTTAAATCCTCATATTCTATAAGCTCATTTTCAATTATATATTTAAATCCCGACGATTGTGGTCTCTACGCTCTCTCATTTTCCTATCTACCAAACAACAGAAAGTAATGATTCATTCCATCCCCACATGGTAACCAAGTAGACCATGAAATGATAATGATCCATTTAATTCCTTTGTCCGTTTCATTACCTTGTTCATTCATTTTCAATTAGAGTGTACATATTACGAAGATTTAATTAACAACTTTATTTTTCAATAATTCTAAGAAAGCATCACGATTCATATAACTATCTAACATAAATCAATTTGCTTTAGCAATTTTTTTATTTAATTTTATAACAATTATCATCATACTGATAAATTTTGTTTTTATATATAAGACATTATTTTAAGGGACCCATTTTTACGTTTCGCATAAGGGCTCTGAAATATCAAGGATGGCCCTGGCCCCAAGCTACAACTTATATTTTTACAGCCGAGTCACCTTGAATGGAACATTTAGTACATTAAACACATTAATTGAAAATGAATACAGGGCTAATCAAGGTGATGTATGCCATATGATACAACATAGCATTCTGAAGAAGACAATCTAGAAGACTTGTGCCACAAGAAACTATGAATAGATGGAAGAAAAGGGATATGGTAAAAGTGAACTTCAGGCACTTGGAAGCAAATGAACAGATGGAAGGAGTTGACGTTGTTATACCAATGTCTTCGGTGAAAGAGGTGAGTGAACGCTATGCCAACCCATTGTATGGGTATTTTCTTGGTAAGAGACTTGCGTTTCCGGTAGTTGATTATTTTACTAGGAATAATTGGTCGAAGTATGGGATTTCTAAATTTATGATGAATGCGAAAGGTTTCTTTTTCTTCAAATTTAAAACTAAGGATGGCATGGATAAGTTACTCGAAGATGGTCCTTGGTTGATAAAAAATGTTCCAATCATTTTGAAAGAATGGTCACCGGCTATCACGGTAGTGAAAGAGGACATTAATACTATACCGGTCTGGGTTAAAATCCATGATATTCCATTGGCAGCATTTACGGAAGATGGATTGAGTTTACTTGCTTCAAAAATAGGTGTGCCAAAAAGATTGGATTCCTATACGGCCTCAATGTGCACTGAATCCAGGGGTAGGAACAGTTTTGCGAGAGCGTTAATAGAAGTGAATGCATCGTCGGAATTGAAGAGGAATGTTACAATTGCAGTGCCTGGGTTGAATGGGAACGGATACTCTAAGGTGGATGTTAAAGTAGAGTACGATTGGGAACCAACTAGGTGTTCAACATGTTGTGTCTTCGGACATGAGGAGTCTACTTGTCCAAAAATCCTATTCGACAGGATACTAATGATTCGAAGGTGCAGAATGATAGTTACACAGAAGTTACAAGGAAGAAAGGGAGTCAGCAGGGAAATATTAACAAAGATCAGAAACCCCAGCAAGGAATTCAGGTTAAAAATCAAAGACCAAAGATGGTGTACAGGCCGATACATAAGAACAAATCAGGTGGGGGTGCGATATCCTCGTCCCAGGTTCGGTTTTCTAATACTTTTGATGTTTTGCAAGAAGACGGGGACGGGGATAAAATGGCAAATCTTACTCGGAAACCAAGTGGTAAACTGGAAACTAGTAATAAGGGTGGTAAGGGTATTACGGAGGATGTGATTCTAGATGAAAATGAAATTGACATTGATGATCTCCTAAAAGAAATTCCAAAATCTATGGATCGGAAATTAGATGACCAAAAGCCTGAGGGTGCAAGCACACCCGGTTCCGAGGTTTCCAATGGGTAGTATAGCCGCCTGGAATATAAGGGGGTTGAACCGGTCCCTAAAACAGAAGGAGGTTCGTCAGGTGGTCTTGGATAATCATTTATAAGTGTGTGCAATTATGGAAACTCATGTGGACTCTTCGAATGTCTATAATGTGTGTAAAAAAGTTTGCAATTCTTGGAGCTAGGCTACTAATGCTGATTGCTGTGTTAAGGGAACGAGAATCATGATAGGGTGGGATGCCAGTGTAGTTGATGTTATTATTCTGTCTAAAACAGACCAGGTTATTCATTCCCAGGTTATCTTTAAGCTGGACCAAAAAGTGATTTTTGTCTCCTTTATGTATGCTGAAAATTACTACAGGAATAGACGGATTTTATGGCAGAACCTTTGCGTCCATCATTCATTTATGTATGATAAACCATGTGCCATAATGGGAGATTTCAGTGCTTATTTGTTTCATGAGGATACTGTGGAAGGCTCGTCCACATTTAACATAGGGACAAGGGAGTTTAAGGAATGCATCGAGGAGATAGAGGTTTTTGATGTGAATAGATCCGGGATTCAGTTCACGTGGACAAATAAACAAATAGATCGTCGGCTTATTTTTAAGAAACTCGATTGGATTATGGGAAATATTCAGCTGATTGATATGTTTCCTGGTGCCTCAGCCTATTTTCATCCGTATCGTGTGTCTGACCATTCGCCATGCATTCTTCGGTTGCCAAGTGTAAAACGAGATAAGCCCAAGCCTTTTAAGTTTGCTAATTTGGTAGCGGATAAGCCGGGTTTTTTGGATGAAGTTACACGAGTGTGGAATATGGAACAAGATGGTTATCGTATGTTTCAAGTTGTTAAGAAATTGAAGTTGCTGAAACCTCCTCTTCAAAAATTATTTTATAAGCAAGGGAACCTGCATGAAAATGTTAAGAATGCTCGAAAGAAGCTGGATGAGTGTCAAATTGAGATTGATAGACATCCTTTAAATGCTGAGCTGCAAGTGCATCATAGTCGCCTTTGGTGGCGGTTCAGGATGAATGTTCGTTTTTAAAACAAAAGTCCAAGGTTGAATGGCTTTCTCTGGGTGACTCAAATACGAAGTATTTTCACAATGTTGTTAAAGCAAAAAATCACCGGAGTAGAATTTTTGCAATCCAGGATGGGACTGGTACTCTGTATGAAGGAGGCGATGTTCCTCAGGTTATGGTGAATCATTTTTCAAATTGTTTTGGAAGTGTTGGAGACATAGCTGAGCATCCTACTCCTGATCTGTTCACCAAGGTCCTTTCAGATGATAAAGCTACGGCTATGGCTCGGATGGTAAGCAATGAGGAAATTAAGCAAGCTATGTTTTCTATAGCTGGGAATAAAGCTCCTGGCCCGGATGGTTATACATCGGTTTTCTTTAAAAAGTCATGGGATGTAATTGGCAATGATATTTGCAGGGCGGTGCGTGATTTTTTTGATAATGGTAGGCTTCTTCATCAGCTCAATCACACGATTATTTCTCTTATTCCCAAGGTTAGTACCCTGGCTTTAATTACCGATTACCGGCCCATATCGTGTTGCAACACTTTGTACAAGTGTATTAGCAAAATCACCACTAATCGTATTAAAGAAGGGTTATGTGATATTGTTAGTATCAACCAATCGGCTTTTGTTCCGGGTAGAAGGATTTCCGATAATATTCTTCTAACCCAGGAATTAATGCATAATTATCACCGCAATCATGGTCCTCCAAGATGTGCTTTTAAGGTGGATATTAAAAAGGCGTATGATACGGTTGACTGGAATTTTTTAGAGCAAACTCTAAGGGGGTTTGGGTTCGACCAAAAGATGATTGGATGGATTATGGCTTGTATAACTTCCACTACTTTCTCGTTGGCTATAAATGGAAATCTTCATGGGTATTTTCCGGCTAAGCGTGGTCTTAGACAAGGAGAACCTATGTCACCATACTTGTTTAGTCCTTACCCTTATTCTTCAAAGGAAGATTTCTATATCTAATGAGTTCAGATTTCATAACAAATGTGAGAAACAATGGATAATCAACCTATGCTTTGGGGATGATCTATTCTTGTTTGCTCGGGGTGAATTCAGTTCGGCTAAGATTATTATGGACGCTTTACAGACCTTTAAACAGATGTCAGGATTGGTTCCAAGCATGACGAAGAGTACGGTGTTTTATGGAAATGTGTCAAACCTGGTTAGAGAAAGCATTCGGACCATTATTCCTTTTGACGAGGTATATTGCCAGTTCGGTATCTTGGGGTACCTTTGATATCAACTAGGCTTACGTATAATGATTGTAAGCGGCTGGTGGAAAATATGGAGAGCAGGATTACGGATTGGAAATCTAAGAGTTTATCGTTTGCTGGGAGAGTTCAATTAATTCGTTCGGTTATGTCATCAATGCATATTTATTGGGCATCGGTGTTCATATTACCAAAACGAATTGTCCAAGATTTGGAGGATAGAATGCGAAGATTTTTGTGGGCAAAAGGAAATAATATTAAAGGAAAGGCTAAGGTGAAATGGAATCAAGTGTGTCTCCCGAAGCGCGAAGGTGGTCTAGGCATTCGGCGTGTCGAGGACATGAATGATGCTTTAATGGTTACGGATATATGGAGCCTTATCACTCTTAGAGAATCTCTTTGGGTTAAATGGGTTCATTCGTATCGCATTGGTGGAAGAAGTTTTTGGGATTTACCGGTCAAACAAAATATCACATGGAGCTGGAGAAAAATGTTGCAGTTAAGGCCGCTTGTGTGTCAGTATATCTGGTCCAACATTGGTGATGGTTCTCGCACTCTTGTTTGGTTCGATAAATGGCATGAGGTGTGTCCCCTTAGAAATTTTATTACACCATGAATGATTTTTAATGCTGGGTTTTAAATGGAAGCTACGGTTGCGGATATGTGCTAGTCAGGAGAGTGGATATGGCCGATGTCATGGTTACACCAAGGTTCAGAGCTTCGTAATCTTCCTAATATAGCTATCACAGCTGTAGTGCAAGATAAAATTATTTGGAGAACAAGAGAGGCTAAGGAAATGGAGTTCACGGCTGCGGCTTGCTGGAATGATTTACGCCAGGTTCATCATGAAGTTCCTTGGGCCGGGGCTGTTTGGTTTCCTCAGTCAATTCCTCGGCATTCGTTTCTGATGTGGCTTCTAGTGAATAAGAAACTGAAAACGCAGGATGTTATGAGCAAGTGGAATTCTTCGGGTAATGTAAACTTCATCCTCATGTGTTGTTCGTTATGTACGACTGGACCGGACTCTCATGATCATTTATTCTATGAGTGCAATTATTCGGCTATAGTTTGGAATGGTATTAGGAAGAAAGCAGGGATGGAGGATGTTCAGAACTCTTGGGTTTGGATTTTTGATCATTTGCTTCTTGTTGCGCATTCAAAAGCGGTCGAGCATGTCATTGGGAAACTTGTTGGTGCGGCATCCTATTTTATTTGGCAAGAGCGGAACCAAAGACTTTTTTCAGCTAAGAAAAGGAGTACGGATCAACTAATAGACATTATTCTCACAACGGTGCGGATGAAGCTACATATGATGAGATATAAACCAACGAGCCAAGCTACCGCAATGTTACAAGAGTGGAGTCTACCGCGAGGGCTGCTGATGGAGGATGATGATAATGGCTAATTCTTTTGATTAGTTTACAGTTATAGGTTGTCTTGTGGTTTGCGTTTAGCTTGTTGAGGCTTTGTTTTTTCCTTGTTTACTCGAGTATGGCATGTCATACCTGAGAACTAAGGGATATTTTGTCCCCCACTTGTGTTTTGAGGTTTTTGTTGATATAATATTCACCGGGGTAACCCTTTACCAAAAAAAAAAAGAAACTATGAATATGTAACTCTTGGGTGGCAAATTTACTACTATTCGTCCTCCTTGCCATAATCATGTGAATTAGTAATCTTAGAGAATATAGATGGTAGGAAGCAGTGGATTTCTCACATCCCAGCCGCCATGATATTCTTAGAGCTACTGGTGGCATCTGTAGCGGCTGGATGTGGTTTTATATATTCCTGCTACCGATCTTACAATAAAGTGCTTATACACAAGTATTTAAGAGTTTTCCTAATTATGGATGTGTTATGTTATGTTATGTTATGTTATGTTATGGTCTAAGTACTATGATAATCAAGAAATTGACCATAAATGATACAAACCGGTTATTTTTGGGTAGAAATACAATTTAACTCAATACCAGACTACTTTAGAAGTATCGTTCTATGGTAAACTCTTAAGTTGACCAAAATATGATGACTAATAGCATATAATTAGCCTTATATTGTGCATAGTTTGTTAGGCATTTATTTTGTAAATATTATCTCCAAAAATAGGAGATTTCTGTATTGCTATATATTGTTATCAATTGAATGTGAATAGACACTTCGAATTATTCTATTCTACATGGTATCATTACCTATCGATCCTCTCCTCCTCTAACCCTAGTGTCGCCACCTCTGCAGCCTCTCTTCTCGGCCCTGTTAACCCTAAAGTTGCCGCCGACTGTCTCTTTTTTTCCAATCTCAACAAGACCCTACTCCTCATTCAACAAGGCCCTGCTCTCTTATCAATAAGGTCCTGCTCCCTTGTTAACAAGGCCTTGCTCAATTCTTCTTACCGATCTCTCTCTCCCCTCTCAATGGCTGCCCCAATACACCCTGCCATGACTATTTCCAACATCAAAAACTTTATCCCCATTACGATGGAAGTCGAGACTGACCACTATTCCACTTGGTCAGAACTATTCCAAAACTGCTGCAAAGCATATCAAGTTTTTGACCACCTTCAACCTCGTCCCACCGCTGCCACCTCCTCCACAACTGCTGACAAGGTTGCTGACCAGACTGTCGACAAGGCAGCCGAGGCTGCTGCAGAAGCCTTATGGTCCAGATTGGTTGCCATCGTCAAACAATATATTTACGGCACTATTTCAACGGACCTGCTCCACACCATTCTGTCCCTCGGGCAAACCGCTCATCAGGCATGGACCACCCTTGAAAATCTCTTCAAAGACAACAAGAACTCTCAGGCTGTTTATTTGCAACAGGAATTCGCCAACGTTCGGCTGGACAACTATCCGAACATGGCAGCCTACTGCAGGGAAGTCAAGCTTCTGTCTGACCAACTCAACAGTGTCGGGTGCCCTATTGACAACCAACGTCTCATTCTTCAGCTACTTACGGGTCTCAGCGAGCAGTATGATGGGATCTCCACCATTCTTCAAAACCGTGACCCACTACCAGATTTTAACGAAGCTCGCTCTCGTCTCATTATGGAAGAGAAGAAAAAATCTCACCAAGCTGCCGCCAATGCCATTGTGTCCACCACTGCCTTGGCGACTTCCACTCAGCCATCATCTGACTCAGCTCCTCCGACCCACACCAACCTTGCTCGATCTTCAGGCCGCCCCAACTCAGGCCCTACCAGCAGCCGCAATCGCAACCGAGGTAGGGGTCGTAACAACCCGGGACGTGGAAACCGAGGACACCCATCCTCCCAATCGTTCTCACCGACATCTTGGACTCAGAACCCTTGGGCTGCTCAGCTTACTGCGGCTGCCTCCGGCTTTCCGTGGCACCTGTTCACGGCTCAACCACCCTGCCCGTTCCCTTCCACCCCACGCCCCAATGCTACACCCGAAGCAGGCATACTTGGACCTCCTCCATCTCAGGCGTACTCAGCAGGCTATACACCCACTGACATTGCTCAGGCACTTTACACCCTTTCTCTGAACCATCCTGACAATTCCATCATGGATACTGGTGCAACCGGCCACATGGGTAACCAACAAGGTATGACTTCCCCGTCTATTTTAATACTTGCACTAATAAAAACATTATCGTCGGCAACGGCATGACCATACCAGCTCATGGATAGGGCAACATCACTTTACCTCCTCATTTTCCTCCGTTAAAACTTAATGATTACTTATTTGCCCCAAACCTAATTAAAAACCTCATTTCTGTATGTCGCCTTACAACCGACAATCTTATTTCTATAGAATTTGACCCTTTCGGTTTTGTTTTGAAGGATCTCAAGACTCGGGAACCTATCCTACGATGCAATAGCACGGGGGATCTATACCCGCTAACCTCACCTGTTTTCTACAACTCTCGTTTTCCTTCAACTTTTGCAGCCATCACTCAAGAAAGCTGGCATCAACGTCATGGGCATCCTGGCATCAATTTATTAGAGTCTTTAAAAACATCTTTTGTATGGATTTTAATAAAATTACTGATTCCCATTGTCAATCTTGTGTGTTTGGTAAAACAATTAAATTACCTTTTTGTGAGTCATTAAACCATACATTGTTACCCTTTGATATTATTCATAGTGACATATGGACCTCACCGGTCCTTAGTACCGGTGGACACAAATATTACATACTATTTCTTGACAATCACACCAATTTCTTATGGACCTTTCCTATTAGTCACAAATCCCAAGCCTTCTCATGTTTCACCACCCTCTATACACTTATTAAAACTCCATTTGAACGTCAAGTCAAACAATTTCAATGCGATAACGGTCGTGAATATGCAAACAACAACTTTTATAATTTTTGCAAACAAAATGGCATGACGTTTCGTTTCTCTTGCCCCCACACCTCCTCTCAAAACGGAAAAGCAGAACGTAAAATTCGCACCATCAATAACATGGTACGCACTCTCCTTTCCCAAGCCTCCCTACCGACCAATTTTTGGCACAACGCTCTTGAAACCGCTACTTACCTCTTAAACATTCTTCCTAATAAAACCCTCAAATTTCTCTCACCTACCACTCTACTCTACAATTGCAACCCCGAGTATGCACACTTACGCGTCTTCGGGTGTCTATGCTACCCACTTATCCCTTCTACTACAATACATAAACTAGCCAACCGCTCTAAACCTTGCGTCTTTCTAGGCTACCCACCCGATCACCGCGGGTACAGGTGTCTTGACCTCACCAATCACAAAATCTTTGTCTCCCATCATGTCCATTTCGAAGAATCCATCTTCCCTTACAGCATTCGCATTCCCTCTACCCCAACTTCTTATGATTTTCTAAACACTTCTCTCCACCCGATCTTCTGGAACCATATCTCTCAGCCGAACCCCATCACTCACCCGCCTCCTACCTCGCCTACTTATAACAACACTGACCCACTCAACACTAGCTCACCTCCGTCCCCCATGGGTCCGTCCTCACCAGCCCGAAACACCCCTCCACCCTCCTCTACTCAGCCCATACTCACCTACTCACGCCGCCCACCCCTTACGGCCCAATACCCACCACGTACGACACAACAACCGGCTCCTAACCATCCCACTACTGAACCGTCCATGACCCATTCTCAACCTGAGCCCAACCCTCATCCTGTCTCACAACAAACCCGTACCATCCGCACTCGTTCTATGGACAATATTACCAAACCTAGACAACTATTCGGCCTTCACACTTCCACCCTTGTCCCACTCCCCAAGACACCTAACGCTGCCCTGTCCTCGCTTGAATGGTACAATGCTATGTATGACAAGTTTAGTGCTCTTATTAAAAACAAGACCTGGGAACTAGTACCTCGGCGTCCCGACATGAATATCATTCGGAGCATGTGGTTGTTTAAAACGTAAGTTTAAGTCCGATGGCAGTCTAGAACGGTACAAGGCTCGTTTGGTGTGTGATGGTCGTAAACAGCAGGTTGGTATTGATTGTGGTGAGACCTTCAGTCCAGTTGTTAAACCGGCTACTATACGCACCGTTCAATCCTTGGCTCTTTCAAACTCATGGTCAATTCCTCAGTTGGATGTGACCTGGATGAAACCGTTTATATGTATCAGCCTATGGGTTTTCGTCATCGGGACTACCCGTACCATGTTTGCCTTTTGAAGAAGTCTCTCTATGGCTTAAACAGGCACCTCGGGCATGGTATCAACATTTCACTGATTTTGTTCTTTTCCAGGGATTCTCTCAAAGCAAGTCGGATAACTCCTTATGTATTTATCACAAGAAAGACCTTGGACCACTTTCATATTTTCTGGATGATATTTAGGTTGCATATTTACTCATTTACGTGGATGATATATTTCTCACCACCTCTTCCGATGCTTTACGTCAGTAACTTATGCGTCTTCTTGCTGGAGATTTTGCCATGAAAGACCTTGGACCACTTTCATATTTTCTGGGCATTGCGGTTACTCGCACAGGATATAACATGTTTTTGTCTCAACTTTCCTATGCGACAGATATCCTTCACTGAGCAGGCATGGAGTCGTGTAAACCGGTAGCTACTCCTGTAATAACTCGTATTTCCGCATTCTATTATATATATATAGGGAGGAGATCATGCAAGAACCACCCTTATTGCGAGAACCGCGAGAACCAATGTGAACACAACCTAAAATAGCTAAAAAAACCTTAAAAAACCTAACCCACACCCCCCCCCCCCCCCTAAAAAAAAAAAAGCTAACCCCCCCCCCCAAGCTAAATGCTAAAAACTAAAACCCCCAAAAAACCTAAAAAAAACCTAACCCCCCCGCCCCCCCCCCCCAAAAAAAAAAAACCTAAACCCCCCTCCCCCCACCCCCCAAAAACCTAACTCCCCCCCACCCAAGCTAAAATGCTAAAAACTAAACCCCCAAAAAACCTAAAAAAATAAAAAAAAAATCTAAATTTTTTTTTAATATTTTTTCTGCTCAAATCGCTACTTTTAGTGGCCAAAAAAAAATTTTTTTTTTGGCTTTGAAAAGTAGCGATTTTTATATAAAAAATATTAAAAAAAAAATTTGTGTGTGATTTTTAGCTATTTTTAGGCATTTTTGGTTGTGTTCACATTGGTTCTCGCAATAAGAGGTGGTTCTCGCATGATCTTCTCCATATATATATATATATATATATATTCGTAGTTAAAACCGAACCGGAAAAAAACACGAACAACGAGTCATCTTACGCGATTTTAACGTAACCGACGAACGTACGCGATTAATAACGATTACTGACCCTATTTCACGCGCATTTAACTCAAAATTTTTATTTTACGATTTTAGATGACGTTCTGGTGCGAAAACGGGTCGTAGGAGTAACGGGCCACCTAAAACACGGGGATTGGGCGCAAGCCCTTTAAACTAAACTAGTATATATGACTAGTGATTAGGGTCAAAACCCTAAAAACAAAAACTCCATCTTTTTTGTTACAGCCGTTCACCTTCATCTCCTAAAAAAGGGGAAACAAGAACACTCACACACACTTCTAATTCAAACCACACCCAAAAACGGAGAATCTAATCTTAATCTCAAAACACAGAGAAGCACTCTCTGCTCTCCTCTCCGGAGAGACCCAATAGCAGTCCCCTTCCCTCCGATCAAGCTCAACCATCACCCTCTTCACTGTAAGGCGTTATTCTCTGAATTGTTTATCATAGGGTTATATTATAATTTTCAATGAAGCCCTATTTTCGTTCCTCACCAGTCACCATTATATTATTCTTACTTAATTCTTTATTTTAAATTGAACTTAAATACTAAAATTTTAAATTAATAATGAAATAACCAATTTTTCTTTGCATATTACATTAATAGGTACCATTTAATTTCATTCCTTAATTTTTGTTTACGGAATATAATGAATATGGATTTTGTTATCACTTGATTTAAGTTAATTTAAGATTTGTTTAGTGTTTTATTTTTTTTTATCTTAAAATCTATTAGTTTTAACTCTTAGGTTTTTTTTTCTATTTATCTACTATTTTGTATCAAGATTTGGAACTGGGAAAAAACTGACTTAAAGGTTTAATTCTTATGTTAACCAGACCAACCTACTTTAATTTAACTTAATTTAATTTGTTATTGTATTATTATCATGATTAATTTGGTTACATTTTGTTTTCACTAATAATGTTTTAATCAAATGCGAATGTGCTGTTGTGAATTGTCTACTTTTAGCTATATTTCTACATAATTATTCTTAGAAACATATTATAAGTACTAATGTATAATTAAAATGCAAATGGCGCTCTCACTGGTTTTACAATTACTTATTACAAATTACTATGCAAATCACACAGTCTTAATGCATAAGATTTTATTTGTATTTTTTTAGTTGTAATCTGAAGTGAATGTGTTAAAACCAGTCATTGGTAATTTGAACAAGTCGGTTTTTAATATGTACCATAAAATAACAACTACTCGGAGTATATAGATTCTCCGCCGCAACGCGTTATACGTTTTTAGCTATTTTGGTGCTTTGTATTGTTTGCAAAACAAGTTGGTTACCCGCCGCAACGCGCAGATGAGAACAACCTCGTTTATTTACAACACTAAACGTTAATAGTGAGGAAATTATAATATCTAATATATTTGTAAACGATAAATATTAAGATTAGTTATGTTAACCAATAAATAATAACGAGTTCGTTAAGTGTTAAATCTAAATATCTAGGATAAACACCCTCGTTCGTTCTCTTGGAATTCCGTTTACTCATGCACCATCGTCTACCCATATAGGGTGACCTCAGTGTTTCATCCTCCTAATCTCTTACGCTCGTCAGCACTGGATAATCGGAAGACTTAGCAATTATGTGAGTATACTCGAATTCCCCTCTGTACGTTTACCACTTTTTGGGGTGTAACATGTTTACTTACCAAAACTTACGCATGAACATTTTACTTAAATGCACAAACATTCCTATAACATGTTTGTATATGTGATTGCTTGATACTTTAAACTTGGGTTAATTACATCTTGTGTTAGACTTATCATTAACTTCGTACGAGCCTATCCGTGACATATATAGCGTTATAGGATTAACGCACCGCCCGTAGACTTGTGGTTATGTCATGAGCATATTGCGTTTCATCATTGGTTTGATATGTTAAACACATGCCGATTTTATTGTTTATCTTGTATCAATGGCTTGCCACATGGAATTGTTTGAAACTTATTTTTCTTATGCTACGTACGAAAACCTGTATACTCGCCTTTGCTTTTGCATTGAACTTTGTTTTAAATATGTTACAGGTTGAAGATAACGACGCTTTGAAATTGGAGTAGTGATGATGCTTAGATATACACATAGACGTCTTAAGCTTTATTTCGTTGTATCAATTTGTTCTTGTTGTATTCTTGTATTGAACATATCGTATATCATGTTGTTGTATTTGATTTTAAACTTTGTAATTGACTTGTAGAAATGAAAAGAAATCCATTATTTAATTATTGTCACAAATAGTGTTATGAAGTCTCTTGCAATCTCGTTTTCGTCTGACTCCGATGTTTCCGCCCTCAGTTGGGGTGTGACAGATTGGTATCAGAGCCATAACTATAGGGAATTAGGAAAAGTATGAATACTTTAACCTAGTCTATAGTTTTAGAGCTTTATTCTTATATTTTGCTTGAAACTTCTTGCTTGCTACTTTATTTGCTTTTATTTATTCTCTTTTGATCTTTTAAACATATATGTCACTTATGTGTTAACACTTGACATGCTATACTTGTTTTATTATATGTTAATACTTGTTCCAATGTTCGATTCCTTGTGTGTGTTCTGGACATATTCCTCTATGCGCTAGTACTTGTTTTATTTTCCCATTCTTTATGTACCATTCTTGATGTGCCTTCTTATGTGTTTATACTTGTTTGTGTATTCCTTTAGCATACGCCATTTTCTAAAGCATTTTACTTGATTTTTCTTAAACTAAAAAACACTCGTATTACACAAACGAGACGAGTTTACCAAAAAAGACGTGAAACCCACAATTTGGTAAACGACTCTCATCCCGTTTGATTCTATTTTCGCACGAAATTACACCATTAAGTTAGGAGTGAAATCCACATCTTAATGGTAATTTCAAATTTCAAATTCTAGTGGATCCTCGTCAACGTGTCAAAATTAAATTTTGACCCGACGAGTACCAACCACACTTAGGGTACAAAGTCGTCAAGTTAGGGGTGAAACCCGCACCTTGTCGACTAGTCCCACTCCTTAACTTTTATAAATCCCACCAAGTCTCGAAATTTTCGATTGAATTGGAACATGTAGTAACCGGAAGGGTAAATACCGTCAACCGACGTGTCGGCGAGAGTATACCACCTATTAGGCCAAAGCATGCCTCTCAAATTCAAGGGACTTTTTCGACCACTTTGGTTAGTCAACGTTCCGTTTTGGAACCATCCAAGTTTTTAATCGAACTTACGCTTTATTATTATTTCCGGTCTTTTATGATGCAGTTTTCTCTTCCTGATTTTGAACCATTTATGAGGTTCCACTTTTGCGCATACGTCATACTATTACTTTTCATACGATTATACATTATTAGCATGCATAATTTCACGAAATTTTATTTACACTTTTTGTAACAACAAGTGGAGACATATAATCAAGATAGGAGTGATTTCCTTACCTTGACTATTAACTCCGCTTCTTTTTCTAATTTTACAACGACCTCGCCAATGGGTTAGTGGTGATTCCCTTACCTAGGAGACCGTTACCAATACTTTCTTTTAATAGACTATATTATATAAACACGACCATGTTTATATCCAAACCACTTACCATTAGTCAAATCTCTAGTTCTTTCAAAATGCATTGTTCATATAAACGAATTTCTTACCCTACAATCTATTTTCATATAGCTCACATACACAAAATTCTTAACTTTTACCATAAACGCTTATTCCTCGATTTTCAACATTCCACGAAATGCTACTTATGGACCTAGTCGGTCTAATAAATCCATTGCCCACAAAATTTCGTATTCCACGTAATTACTAAAGCACACTCATCTCGCATCATTATACTAAAGATTGTTATTTTTTTAATTGAGAAACAAACCAACTTTTCATACAAAATATTACAAATATTATTCGATCGTTACCAAAACTCTTTTCAAAATCAACAAAATATTTTATTAAGAACACTTTTCACGATCACTAAACTCATATGCCAAAATTTCTTTTTCTAAGGAGCAACATTTTCACAAGAATCTCTAAACTCCGAAATTCTTCGTCAATGAATAGTTATTTAAAACAAGGCAATCTTAGTTACTTCTTGAAACGTTTCAACCATTGTTCAACACGTTAATTGAATTTAAAACGCGTGGGTAAGGGAACTTCATAAGGACCGACAAATTTTCAAACTATGTAAATTCTTTTAAAACCATAGTAGCATTTCCATTCGTTTACAAAGTACAACTCACATAATCAATAGATGTTTTATACTCTATTTACATTACAAACTAGATTCTATATTTCATGACTACTCAATCTATTTTGGTTTAGTTAAACTTCATGCTTTGCTCAAACAACTATACATACATATCATCTTACGTGTTTTAGTTTATATCTCACGACAATTTCGCATATACTACTCATTTTGCTTCCTTTTTATACTCAAAACTTCTTGATCTTTTTACATGCTTAAATTCGTGTATTTCGATTAAATACCGTATACAAAATCATTATTTCTTACACTCATACTCCTATTCCTATTCGTATTTATACATATTAGGTCTACACTTATATTTATACGTACACATTTATGTTCATTTTCATGTTCATACATTTTACATTATACTCATATTCTCAATTATACATTTACGTTATACTTATGTCCAAACTTATATCCATATTAATACTCATGCTTACACACTTTACATTTACACTCGTACTCATATTTATACTCACACTCAAGCCTTTTATGATCCTCATATTTATACTCATAATTACAACGATACGTTTCATGTTTATACTTATACTCATACATTTTATGCTTATGCCCATATTCATATTCATACTTATATGATTTGTGTTTATGATCACGTGTGTAATCGTACTTAAACTTATGCTTATGCTTGTACTTTAGTCATACTCAAAATATATACATTTGTACCTATACGCGAGCGAAACCCGAGGGATTCGCTTACGTGGGTCTCAAGTTTAGTTAAACGCAAACATGTTTATAGACTACATTCTTATACGCACTCATTCTTATTTTCGAATGTATGTATACCCTAATTCATACGCAACTAGTACAAGCTATGTGGATCATGCGACGATCAATATAATCACTGGTGCACACGGGATTATAGTGATGGGCGTATGAGAACCATAGAATGTACTACTGGGTATGGTAAGACACGGAACATAACATGACACCAAATACGAAATGGACGCAACATGGTAAAAACATGGTGGATACGCCGATGGTACTTCCTATACATAAGTGTTTTCACCATGTTACCAAACTTTCGTAAAACGTGCCATGAGAAATTCAGTGTTTTGAAGACCTTTTGGACCTAATTCAAACTTTAGACAACTCACAAACGCATTATATCCGATTATCCACGACGAGACTTCATTCTTAACGCGCTACTTCCATCTATCCAATACTTATGCCATTCTTATACTTGCATTCGTTAGTAAGAGTAAATCGTTCACTTTTATACTCTCCTTTATTCCCCACTATTCTTTATCTTTTGTACGAACCCCGTTCGCAATCAAGTCTGTTTAAACGTTCGAATTCTAATCTACCTCCTTACTTTTAAAACTACCTTCTATTATTTATCCATGTGCAAACACTCGTAGTGGGTCGTTACCTCCAAAACCATTTTAAACTAAATTTTCTCTCTTAAAGGCTGTTGGACCGTGTCGTGACCCTAAACGATCAGTTGAGTAAGTTCATCATCACGTATAAAGGCGGAAACAATATACGCAATGTAACAACAGCTTTCCTATTCAATTTCTTTCACTTTATTGCTTTTCTGAATTCACTTTGACAGAGTTCGGTTACAGCAACAATGAATAGATTCCGCTCCAATGTCCTTTCTAATGAACACATGTGTGGGTATATATACTAGAGCTGATTTCGCTCCAATGGCATGACCATATGAGCGAAATCACATGTAACTGATTTCGCTTATATGGCATGTCCATTAAAGCGAAATCACCATGTGTCCCTAAAAGCGAAATCACCTATAAAACCATGTACATTAAAGCGAAATCCCAACTATAAACCCTAATTTGACTTTTAAGTTCCAATCTTGATATATCTTGACTTAAGACTTGATGTAGATGCAGTCAACAGACATTCTGTGCATCAACAAAGGCCACACATTTCTAATACGTCTCCAATTTGAGTTACTCTAAATTATTTAAGCTCACTTTGCCCTTACACACATACGTACGCGCTTTTAATATCTCAATCATTTTAGACAAACGAACTCTTTTACAAACCTATCTTTTCGTTCTTCAAATATCATACTTTTCAAAATGTCTCAAACTTCAAGGCCTCAATTTTAAACAATCCTCTTCTGTTTGTCAAATCCCTTTCAAGTCTTCCTTCTGAATAAATTTCGGGACAAAATTTCTTAAAGGAGGGGAGACTATAATAACTCGTATTTCCGCATTCTATATATATATATATATATATATATATATATATATATATTCGTAGTTAAAACCGAACCGGAAAAAAAGGAACAACGAGTCATCTTACGCGATTTTAACATAACCAACGAACGTATGCGATTAATAACAATTACTGACACTATTTAACGCGCATTTAACTCAAAACTTTTATTTTACAGTTTTTGATGACGTTCGGGTGCGAAAACGGTCGTAGGAGTAACGGGCCACCTAAAACACGGGGATTGGGCGCAAGCCCATTAAACTAAACTAGTATATATGACTAGTGATTAGGGTCAAAACCCTAAAAACAAAAACTCATCTTTTTTGTTACAGCCGTTCACCTTCATCTCCTCAAAAAGAAAAGGGGAAACAAGAACACTCATACACACTTCTAATCCAAACCACACCCAAATATGGAGAATCTGATCTTCATCTCAGAACACAGAGAAGCACTCTCTGCTCTCCTCTCCGACGAGACCCAATAGCAGCCCCCCTTCCCTCCGATCAAGCTCAACCATCACCCTCTTCACTGTAAGGCATTATTCTCTTAATTGTTTATCATAGGGTTATATTATAATTTTCAATGAAGCCCCATTTTTGTTCCTCACCAGTCACCATTATATTATTCTTACATAATTCTTTATTTTAAATTGAACTTAAATACTAAAATTTTAAATTAATAATGAAATAACCAATTTTTGTTTGCATACTACATTAATAGGTACCATTTAATTTCATTCCTTAATTTTTGTTTACGGAATATAATGAATATGGATTTTGTTATCACTTGATTTAAGTTAATTTATGATTTGTTTAGTGTTTTATTTTTTTAATCTTAAAATCTATTAGTTTTAACTCTTAGGTTTTTTTTTCTATTTATCTACTATTTTGTTTCAAGATTTGGAACTGGGAAAAAAAACTGACTTAAAGGTTTAATTCTTATGTTAACCAGACCAACCTACTTTAATTTAATTTAATTTGTTATTGTATTATTATCATGATTAAGTTGGTTACATTTTGTTTTCACTAATAATGTTTTAATCAAATGCGAATGTGCTGTTGTGAATTGTCTACTTTTAGCTATACAAATTGTTCTTAGAAACATATTATAAGTACTAATGTATAATTAAAATGCAAATGGCGCTCTTACTGGTTTTACAAATACTTATTACAAATTACTATGCAAATCACACCGTTTTAATGCATAAAACTTTATTTGTATTTTTTTAGTTGTAATCTGAAGTGAATGTTTTAAAACCAGTCATTGGTAATTTGAACAAGTTGGTTTTTAATATGTACCATAAAATAACAACTACGCGGAGTATATGGATTCTCCGCCGCAACGCGTTATACGTTCTTAGCTATTTTAGTGCTTCGTATTGTTTGCAAAACAGGTTGGTTACCCGCCGCAACGCACGGATGAGAACAACCTCGTTTATTTAGAACACTAAACGTTAATAGTGAGGAAATTATAATATCTAATATATTTGTAAACGATAAATATTAAGATTAGTTATGTTAACCAGTAAATAATAACGAGTTTGTTATGTTTTAAATCTAAATATCTAGGATAAATACCCTCGTTCGTTCTCCTGGAATTCCGTTTACTCATGCACCATCGTCTGCCCATATAGGGTGACCTCGGTGTTCCATCCTCCTAATCTCTGACGCTCGTCAGCACTGGATAATCGGAATACTTAGCAATTCTGTGAGTATACTCGAATTCCCCTCTTTACGTTTAGCACTTTTTGGGGTGTAACATGTTTACTTACCAAAACTTACACATGAACATTTTACTTAAATGCATAAACATTCCTATAACATGCTTGTGTACGTGATTGCTTGATACTTTAAACTTGGGTTAATTACATCTTGTGTTAGACTTATCATTAACTTCGTACGGGCCTATCCGTGACATATATAGCGCTATAGGATTAACGCACCGCCCGTAGACTTGTGGGTATGTCATGAGCATATTGCGTTTCATCATTGGTTTGATATGTTAAACACATGCCGATTTTATTGTTTATCTTGTATCAAGGGCTTGCCACATGGAACTGTATGAAACTTATTTTTCTTATGCTACGTACGAAACCTGTATACTCGCCTTTGCTTTTGCATTGAACTTTATTTTAAACATGTTGTTAGTGCATTTATGTCTATCGCCTCCGTCATCTCAAACCGAAGCAGAAACTGTTAAATTCTAGGCTTTATGTTGTATCTAGTTAGTAAAAGGCAAGGTGGCATTATTGTAAACAAGGGGAACTCTCCTTATAAGCCTTGGCCTATAAATAGGAGCCTTAGGGTTTCATTTAGAAACTTTTGCCATTTTGAAGATTTGAAGCTTAGAGGATAGAGAGAGAAAGTAGAGAGAGAAAGTAGAGAGAGAAAGGCAAAAGGTGATTCGAGGTGCTTGTATCTTTCAGATCTATCAAAGAATCACTTTTATTGTACGTCTCGTGTGTTTCGTTCTCGCTCGTACACGGATTCCGCACGTCGTACGAGTCGGTTCGCAATCGTTCGGATTCAAACCGGTCCTAACAAGTGGTATCAGAGCAGGAGATCGATTGCTCAGATCATTCACACGATTTCGCAGAGGATTTCATTGTATTCAGATCCAAAATCGCATCAGATTTGTCTAAGTTCTTCATCTTTCATCTTTGTCACGTTTTAAACAGAAAAACGCAAAATTAACCAGGATTTTACGGTTAAAAATTGATAATTTTCGGATATGATATGCGAAATCAGTTAATCTAAAAGCCTTCAAAGTTTCAAATCATAACTCTAAGTCATTTGTGAGAAAATTAGAAATTTGTTGTTCAAAAAATGTTGAATAATGTTGCTGCTGTTGATGTTCATCCGCACGCATGACTTCTCCGTGCGGATAACATATCCGTATTGACTTTGTTGTTGACCTATCCGTGCGGATAAGTCGCACGCACGGATAAACTATCCGCTTTGACTATTCGTTGACCTATCCGCATGAACACTTGTACGCACGGATAGTAATCCGCGACTCAATATCCTATCCAACTTTAGTCAACACTGTTATCTTGTCAGTCAAAGCGGTGAACATGGAACTTCATTAATTGTTTTGCATGTGATCTTCATTACAGCAGATAGTTCTCATAATTGTTGTCACGTGATTGTTTAAGTGTCAGGTAGCATGTGAGTTAGTTGTGTAAATCAAGGCACTCGTACGGATAGCACCCACCCGTGCGGATAACATCACCACCCGTGCGGATAACATCATCCGGATCCCCATCCGCACGGATAACAATCCGTGTTGACTATTATTTGACCATCCGGGCGGATAACTTGTCCGCACGCATACTCTACTCGCACGGATAACTTCATCGTACGGATAACATCATTTGCCACGTGAACCCAATACTGGTATCACGTGATCTAGTCTGCAAGCTTTAATTGAAAATATCAGTTTTTCACGAGATTCATAGATGATGACAGAATGCATGTGATATAATGGCTTTCACGTGAAGGTTTTTGTCTTGTTACAAGTGAGTTAGCAATTCATTCATTGAAGTCAAAGAAGTCAACTTCATCCGCACGGATCCCCACCCGTACGCATCACCTTAGTCACCCGGATCCCCACCCGTACGCATCACCTTAGTCACCCGGATCCCCACCCGCACGGATCACCTTAGTCTCCCGGATCCCCACCCGTGCGGATAACATCACTCGGATCCCCATCCGCACGGATCCTCATCCGTACGGATCTCCATCCGGATAGCAATCTCATCCGAACGGACAACTTTATCACGCGATTATTTTCACTGTTGATTTGTGTCGACTCACTCGTTCGAGTACCCGTCCGATTCATTTGTTTGATATTGTTTAAACTCATTGTGTTTGTTTGTTTGTGATTCAGGTGATTAAAAGGTGCTGTTAATCGAGAAGATCACATCATGGCTGAAGAATTTATTAATACTTTCTACAATGCGTTTACCTCGGATACAGTGGAAGGTTCAAACGATACACCCAAAGCGATAACGAAAACCATCAAAGACAACATTAACAATGACAACTTTTATGGAACATATTCAAAACCTCCGAAGCTGAATAACATTGAGGATTATGTTTGGTGGAAGGAGAGGTTTGTCAATTGGACGAAGGCATATGCACATGAAAGTTGGTTTTGTTTAAAGTTTGGCTATGAGAACCCAACAAATGACAAAGGAGAAGAAATTCTGATCAAAGATTATTCAGAGGATGATCGAAAGAAATTTTCTTATGAACAGAAAATGATTGCTTTGATTCAGCAATCAGTTCGTGATGACATCTTTTCATTATTAGTTCATGATGGGTCATCTAAATCTGTATGGAAAGCTTTAAAGGTTAAAGCTAAGGGGGGTAAACAAATCCAGAAAAACAAAAAAGCTTTATTGAAAAAAGAATTTGATTTGTTTGACAGTTTAAAGGGAGAGACGGTGAGGCAAATGATTGAGAGGTTTTGCCATTTAAAGATTGAACTTGAAAGGTTTAAAATTGTGAAAACTAGAGAAGAAATTGTTGATAAAGTAATCGAAGCGTTACCACGAGCTGATCAGTGGCAAACGTTTGTTTTTATCTTGAAAAATGATGAAAAATTTGATACAATTTCTCTTGATGCATTGTTAGAAAAGATTGAGAGTCATGATCTAGAATTACAAAAGCAAAACAAGATGAGTGGTTCATCTCATCATCAGAATGTTGGTCTATACTACAAAGGCAGTGTATCTTCGGAGAAAGTTGGCAGTTCACCAAAGACAGCATTCAGTGGTGTGAAGATGAAAGAACCACAAACAACTTCATCAAGTTATCATTCTGGATATCATTCATCTTCAAAATCAAGTTTTGATGAAACTGAGGAGATTTTGTGCAACATTGCTCTTAAATTGAAAAATTCTCCTGCAATGAGCATCAATGCAGCTAAACAACAAATGAGTTTCCTTGCATCTGTTCTGGAATCATATGAAGGTCTAGTTGCAGGCAAGATTGGTAACTCTGAGTTAACCAAAGAAGACTACGACCAGATTGATCCGGAAGAGATGGAACTCATTGACATCCATTGGTGTTTGGCAAGCTGCATCCGCAGAGCTCAAAGATATATGGAAATTACTGGGAAGCAATCTCTCGGTGGTGCATCTACAAAACTTGGATTTGATAAGTCCAAAGTGACCTGCTTCAAATGTAAGCAAAAAGGTCATTTCAAGAGAGAGTGCACTAACTCTGCGGTTGGTGGAAATGAACATCTGTTCAATGACGATTATTACCGAAAGGCAATTTACCACCGTAGCAGAGAAGAGCCAAAGATGATCGAAGATAACCCAGAGAGAAGTCCAGAGCTTATGCTGTAATCCACGATGATGAAGGTTTTGACTGGAGTACAATTCTACCAGATGAAGATCGTCCTGTAACAGCTCAGGGCAGAAAAGCATCAAAAGCCCAGCATCATGTTCTTGTTGCTGAAATTCATGAAGAAAACAAAGAAGAAAATGTTGCTGGTGAGGTCAAAGAGAAAACTCGAGAAGAGATTTTGAAAGAAAAAACTCCAAGAGAAAGATTCATTGTAGGGTGCAGAATGGAGAAAATGCAGGAAGAATATGAGAATGCTGTTGCAAACAAACGATGGGATAAAAAGCAAGAATGTTATGTCAACAAACAAGGTGAACTAGTCGTTCCCAGAAGTGACATAGTTCATGATGAACTTCTTCTAGTAATTCCTCGATCCGGCGAATATTATTCCAATGTTGCAAAAGACAAGACGTATGTGAAAAGGCTGGATAAAATCATCAGGGATGCTATGACGATAAAACTGAGGAAGAGGAATGAAGAAAGAATGAAGAAGAATGTTGAAGAGATTGTAAACAATCTGAAGAAAGCTGCTGAAGAGGTTAAAGCAGAAGCAGTTAAAGAAGAAGATGTGAAGGTAGAAGAAAAGGTTTTGGTGAATGAAGAAGTTGTGAAAGAAGCTGTTACCGAAGAACAGCAGGTTGGAGAAATTGAAAAGAAGATTGAAAGATTCGATGAAGTGAAGGATGAGAAATTGAAGGTTGCTGGAGATGTTGGTGTTGAAGCTGTTGATCTGAAGCAGACAGAAGTTGCTGCAAACACCGAAGTGCTAATCACTGAGGTAAATTCTGATTCTGAAACTGTAATCAAAATTGTTGAACAATGCATGGAAACGTGCAGTGCTTGTACTGAAAAAGATGATAAATTCAGAACAAGAGATCTTGAATTCACTAAAATCGAAAATGTTTTCAAAGAAAAATGCAAAGAAATGTTAGAAAATGAAAAGTTTTTAAAAGAAAATGATGAAAAACTTTCTCAAAAATGTAAAAATCTAGAAAAAGAAAATGAAGTTTTGAAAGAAAATGTTTCGAAAAAGACAGGAGAATGTGATCAAAAAGAAAATGTTTTTCAGGAAATGAAAAAGGAATATGATTCAATAAAATTGAGTTATCACATTACAAAAGAATCTTATGAAAAAGTAAAAAGTGAAATGAAACTTGTTCAATCAAGATTGAAATATTGTTCTGAAACAACTAATGAGTATAAATGAATGTATGAAATAAAGCAACAAGTTGTTAATTCTTACATTGAAGATGTTGCTAAGCTAAAGCGTCAGATTGCTGATTTAGAACAGGATAATAACAAGTTAAAAAGTTATCATGCGTCATCATATGTGCTTGAACGTATTTTCAACATAAAACCGGGAGATGGTGAGTCTGAGCAAAACAAGAAAGGCATTGGCTCAGAGTTTCATCAAGTTCCACCACCGGGAAAGTTTGCATTTTATGATGATGAAAAGGTCGAAAAAGCTTTCAACATGGTAGATCAATTGCCAGATAACATTGACGTAACCTATTCCAAATCTGATGATTCTAGTGATTCAGAGGTGGTAGGTAAGGTCGTTGAAAGTGTGTTGAAAGAAGAGTCGGTTGATACAGGTAAATCTGAATCACAGGATGAAAATGAAGGAAATTTTCATGATGGATATCTGAAAAACTCAAAATCCGAGAAAAATTTGAATGAAGATTCAAAAGGATTGGTTTATACCATGATTGGATCGGACAAATTATTCTTAGATGTTGTTTTCCCGATTCAGAATGTGATATCAGAAAAGGTTGATAAAGTTTTCAAAATGGTTGAGATTGAGAAGTCTGAGATTCCAAAGTTTGCTGGAAAAGGTCACAAAACTTTTTATAACAAACCTGGTTACAAAAAGAAAAACATGAAGGCTGGGTTGGGTTATAAGAAGAAACAAAGTTGGAAAAGAAATGAAAAGCCAAATTTTCAGGCAAAAATGAGTTTTGTTCAAGGAGACAGTTTAGCAAAAGAAAAAGGGCTCAAGATGAGACAGTCTAATGATGAGTTCTTTGCTAAAAAGAAAAAGCAACAACCACAGGTCAAAGATGTGTCCATGAGAACATGTTTCAAATGTGATCAAAAAGGACATCTTGCACGCAAGTGTCCTAATCTAAAACCTGTGGACGTTGACAAAAAGAAGATTGATGCTGAGAAACAAAGATCTGAGAATATGAGACAAAGGTCAACCAGATTTGACTCAAAACAAACTTGGAGGTACAACACAAACAAGTTTGCTTTGAATCAAAATTGGAAATCTAACCCAAACAGGTTCGATTCAAGACAGACCTGGAATTCTCACACACCCAGATTTAGAACAACACAAAGTTGGAAAACAACTGTTGATGCAACAAAACCAAACCAGTTTTGGAAACCAAAATTTGTTCAAAATCAAAATGTTCAAAAGGAGTCACATTTTTACAAAAGAAGAACTCCAAAAGGTCAAACATGGAGTGTTAAGAAACAAACAACTTTGGTAAATGAAGAAAAAGCTGAAGTCAAAGTTGAAAAAGTCTTTGTTCAGAATGACAAAGATTTTCCAAAGTTAACTGATGCATATTGTGTTGAAATGCCTAAGGTCAAACAGACCTGGGCTAAATTGTTCAAGTAATTGAGTAATTTGAATGTGCAGGTGCTTCTGAAGAAATCTGAATGTCAACAAGAAGAGAATCGAAGCAACCTGGCACGAGAAGAGGAGGCTGCTGATCCCTGCGATGGTTAAACAGGGAGTTTGTTTGTTCTGTAAATAAATAAACAATATTTCAAAAACCCTAAAAATTGAAAATTCTGAAAAACCAAAAATATGTTTTGTTTTTGTCAAAAATATTCAAAAATACAAAAATATTTTGATTGAATACGCCGAAACCCTCACGGCTGAACAAACATGATTACTTTCACAAGATTGAAAAACGGTTTTCAAATTGTCGAAAATCAATGGGTTGTAAATCATGGGGGTACGTTATATTTTTCTGCAAATCAGTGCATGTGAAGCAGAAATTGGATGGCGAGACAAAGCTATCAGTATTTGGTTGTCAAATTTTCTTTAGAATGGTTTTGCATTTTAGGGGGAGTAATATTGTCAGAAAATCCAAAAACATTAGAAAATTTGAAAAAGCCAAAAACATGATAAAAATACAAAATTGAGTTTTTGTGTAAAAAGAGGAAATGATAGTACATCAGTAGACAGTTACAGTATGCTAAAGAAATGTAATGATTAAATAGCGTTAAACAGTCTCACTGATGATATGCCGATAGGTTTTTATACATTTAGTAAACTTTTTCGGGATATAAACCTAAATTCAAACTTGCTTATTTCGTGGGGAACACTACTTGGATATATAGGTAACCCCTGAAATCTCGTTTGAAAGGTCCCTCTTTCTGAGATACTAGGTCTTTATGCTTAGTGATATCTGGGGTATTATCCCGGGACTTCTGATTTTGCGGAAGCAATGGCCTAGTCCCCGGAGAATACTTTCCGCATTGCTTGAAACATAAGCACATCCCTCAGCTAAAAAATGATGAAACATTGAAAAATGCTATTCATGGCTGTTGTAACAAAAAGATCCTCTAAAGGGGACACACCAAAAGTCGAGCCGTCATCTCTCTGCTGAACGGAAGTTCTGACTTGAGCTCTCACGGTTTCGTACTATAATTTATTCCCCTTACAGATATCATCTAGGTATACTCACCTGTAAGACTGAATATTGGGATCTGGATACGGGGGTATATTCAAGAGGTGGGACACATGAATAGGTTTAAGTTCTTAAAACACCTAATTCGTATCCTGAATCAGTTGAACTTTGTATGAAAATTTAAGTGGATCAGTATATCGACAATCTAAGTGAATTGTTTAATTCTTAATGTGTAACTAAGCTCAACGGTACTTGTGACTTGTCAAAAACTGATATGATCCTCTGACGCAAACTCAATCAAAAATATTGTCTGTAAATATGTTTGTACATATTTCTTTACTGCTTTATACTTCAGAAAATATATAAAAAAAAAATTCTGCTTCATTTTCGACAACCGATGTCTGAGAACTGAGTTTCAAAATCAAAGTATGCTGATTGTGTTTCTGAAAATAAAACAAGTTCATTAATTTGAAACTTGATGTTTTAAAATCAAAAATAAAAAACAGTTTGTCATATCTCCAAGGTCATTAATTTGAACTTGGATGATTAACCAGTGAGGGATTTGGATGCTTTTATTGTTAAAATCTTTAAAAGAGCCAGTTTCTGATCCGGTTCGTTGAAACTACCAAATCTTTGAAGCTTGTTAATAGGGGGATATTTTCAAGTAATCCTGGATATATTTCATATTATTATATCTTAGTCCCAGGATCTTGATTTAGAAAGTTTAATAGAGCCAGGTTACGATACCTGGACAATCGAAAATGCTTTCATTGTAAAATATTTTAGCAAAAGTTGAGAGAGCCAGGTTTTTCAATCCTGGAAGTTCAAAACGTTGTTACTTATAAACATTTGAGTATTGCAGATGTTGTACCAGACTACGATCCCGACAGCAGTGTCTAAGGGGGAGTCTGAAGACGAGCTCAACGCAAAAGGAAGCGTGCATTCAAGGACCCAGGAACTATTCTGGAAGAGCTTGTAATCGAAAAGCCAGGTGTCGATCCCAAAGCACGGAAGCTTGACGAAAGGGGGAGCCTGAAGAGTCTACCGAAACGAAGGAGCTGGAGCTGAAGACAGATCCACCGGGATTCTGTTCGAGCTAGAGAGAGAGAAAGACCAGAAGCTACGAGTTTGACTCAATGATTGAGATTGACTGCGACAATATCCAAGGGGGAGTCTGTTAGTGCATTTATGTCTATCGCCTCCGTCATCTCAAACCGTAGCAGAAACTGTTAAATTCTAGGCTTTATGTTGTATCTAGTTAGTAAAAGGCAAGGTGACATTATTGTAAATAAGGGGAACTCTCCTTATAAGCCTTGGCCTATAAATAGGAGCCTTAGGGTTTCATTTAGAAACTTTTGCCATTTTGAAGATTTGAAGCTTAGAGGATAGAGAGAGAAAGTAGAGAGAGAAAGGCAAAAGGTGATTCGAGGTGCTTGTATCTTTCAGATCTATCAAAGAATCACGTTTATTGTACGTCTCGTGTGTTTCGGTCTCGCTCGTACACGGATTCCGCACGTCGTACGAGTCGGTTCGCAATCGTTCGGATTCAAACCGGTCCTAACACATGTTACAGGTTGAAGATAAAGACGCTTTGAAATTGGAGTAGTGATGATGCTTAGATACACACATAGACATCTTAAGCTTTATTTCGTTGTATCAATTTGTACTTGTTGTATTCTTGTATTGAACATATCGTATATCATGTTGTTGTATTTGATTTTAAACTTTGTAATTGACTTGTAGAAATGAAAAGAAATCCATTATTTAATTATTGTCACAAATAGTGTTATGAAGTCTCTTGCAATCTCATTTTCATCTCACTCCGATGTTTCCGCCATCAGTTGGGGTGTGACAACTCCAATTGACACTCAGTACAAGCTTGGTAGTAATTCAGGGCCCCTCTTTGAAGATCCTACTTTGTATCGCAGTTTGGCAGGGGCTATACAATACCTCACCTTCACTCGTCCAGACATAACCTACTCTGTTCAGCAGGTATGCATGCATATACACTCTCCATCCGTTGAGCATTGGAATGCTCTAAAGCGCATCATACGGTATCTTCAGGGCACTTCCAACTTTGGCCTGCATCTCGGGCCGACTTCTTCTGTTTCTCTTGTTGCTTATACTGATGCAGACTGGGCCGGGTGTCCAGACACTCGACGATCCACATCAGGATATTGCGTTTACTTGGGTGATAATTTGATTTCTTGGTCCTCTAAGCGTCAGTCCACTATCTCCAGATCCAGTGCTGAGGCTGAATATCGTGGCGTTGCCAATGTGGTCGCCGAAATATGTTGGCTTCGCAATCTTCTTCTCGAGCTTCACCGCCCTCTCTCGCACGCCACACTTGTCTACTGTGACAACATTAGTGCCATCTATCTCTCTGGGAATCCGGTTCAGCACCAACGAACGAAACACATTGAGCTTGACATCTTATTCGTTCGTGAACAGGTCCAACGAGGGCAAGTTCGTGTTCTTCATGTCCCCACTCGTCATCAGATAGCCGATATCTTCACCAAAGGCCTTCCCAGAGTTCTATTTGATGACTTTCGCTCCAGTCTCAGCATACGCCCTCCTCCCGCTTCGACTGCGGGGGTGTAATAGCATACAATTAGCCGTATATTGTGCATAGCTTGTTAGGCATTTATTTTGTAAATATTATCTCCAAAAATAGGTGATTTCTGTATTGCTATATATTGTTATCAATTGAATGTGAATAGACACTTCGAATTATTCTATTCTACAATGTCAAATAAAAGAGGTTGTTGTTTGACCAAAAGAAAGTAAAAAATTTAAGCTCCACATAAAGATGCTTAGAGAATAGTAGACCAGATAAGGATTGATCTTGAAATCTATCATACAACCCAAAATAAAAGTGGTAGATATTAACATGTTCCGACTGCAACATGTCAGTTCACAGAGAAAATGGAGTTGACAATGAATAAACTAGAACATGTGCAACATGTTTGCATACTTATTAGGATAATATCTGTAATCAAGAACACATGCTCGCAAACTGAGTTTGTACAAGAAAATAAATCACACAAACATATAAGCGTATATTATATTCACATATAGGATTTATACAAGTGAAGTTTTACATCAAGGTTTTTACAGTCTAGACATGGCTCTTAATGGAAGAGCTGTATCCAGTTTGATCATCATAATACTTATCCCATAACATAACTCCTCCATATTTTGTAGAACCTTTGATTGCTGGCAGCACTTTAGAAGTTAGGTCACCAACAGGGATGTATCCACTTCCGGCAGCCGTAGGCGATGCTGGTAGCCCCAAGAAAATCTTCGCTGCTGGTATATCACTAGTCCACTGCTTCCAAGCATCTTCAAGATTGGTGATACCTCCAGAGTACTGACAAGGGGGGTTGTTATAGAACTGAACCCAAACATAGTCGAATAGACCTGTTTTAAGGGCGGTTCCAATATACTCATCTGGGAAAGGACATTGGGGAGCCGCTGTTAAGTATACCTTCTTTCCTTGACTACAATAACCAGAAATATACCTTGCCAGGTCATCCCAGTGTTGGGTGGTTCCTCCTTCAATATCAAAATCGATTCCATCCAAAACAGCTTCACCAAGTGGACGGGTGGAGGATTTGCCACCTAAGAAATTATTCCAGAGGTAAGTGGCTACTTGTTTTGCGTCAGCAGCAGAAGTTAGGTAGTAGCTCCCGGCCGCTCCTCCGAGAGTGAGCATCACCTTTATTCCTTTAGCTTGACATGACTTAATGTCGGTGGTTAAATTGGTGCAGCCATTGCTGTATGGATCACAGTGACCTGCCAGATTGATCATTGGTGTCTGGCTGTTTCCAAAGGTTGCTAGAAACGCAAGGTTGACGAAATCATAGTTCCCTGTCGAGCATGTCTCAGCCAAGGTGCCCTCACCCCCGTTTTGACCCCAGTAGATAGCAATGTCGCCAGCATTTGCACCCACTGCTAGTAACAACATCATTGAAGAGAGAAAGGCTAAGGGGTATGCCATTTTTAGCCAATTATGTGTCTTCCTTGAGAGGTGTTGTTGAAAGTAAGGATGTGTTTAAGTGTTTGAGAAGTTTGGTTTATATAGCCAAGGATTGGCCTATTGGTATGATTCTTATTTTGTAGTGTTTTAAAAATGTAAGCACCTTGGTGGTCACTTTATTGAATCCTCTTTCAGCTAATGAAGGATTAATACAAAATCATTGGAAAGTTTCTGCTTGTCACTTAGGTGTGTTCTGTTTGTCCTTTCTTGATGTCTTGTGCGTAAAATTCATGCCCATTATAAAGAAAACCAACTTCTTGTTTGTTATGATCGGGTATCAGATATATTTGTATCTTTGTTATTGTTGGTAACTAGGAATGCTAAACGGGTCGTGATCCAGGTTTTGTGGGTCGAACCCAACACGAACCCAAACAAGATACAAATTTTCGTGGGTTAACAAGAACACGGCCTTATTACCCGAAAAAATATTTTATTTAGTTCTTTTTGCATATTAATGCACTAAAATTAAAAATTTACAACTTAAAAGCTAAATGCACATATAATAATTGTGTTAAAACTGTAAAACATGAGGCTCATTTATCTTTGATAATTTGGCATAAAATATCCAAGCAACTTAACTTATGACTTCATCAAAATATTATCAAAATTTTATACAATTAAACGGGTTAAATTAGTCAACGTGCCAGGTTGACCCGAAACGACCCATTTAGCTAAATGTTTCCATGGGCTTCAACCCGAACCTGTATAGGCTAATCCCAAACTCATGAATTTCATAACCTATGTTTTTATGTACTAAGATAATTCTTTGAATGAGATAAAGTTATGTACTAAGATAATTCTTTGAATGAGATAAAGCTATTCCAAAGTTGATTGACCATATATGCATTCTTGTAACATTTATCAAAAAAGATTTTTGGTATGAAGGCTAGCGTTATGATATTGCCATCTTTTAAATTTCAGGCTCTATTCGAAGCAGGGGCGGATCTAGCTAACAAGGGACGGGTTCACACGAACCCACTCGGTTTTGAATTTTTAGTAGAAAGGTATATATAAAATATGGGATGAACCCATAAATAAAATGTGGTATGAACCTAATCATAAAATTGGAAATGGCTAAATGGTTAAATCTTCCTTCTTTTGAACAACTGGTTTCAAGTTCGATTCATTTAACATATGTATTTAATTATGCATCATTTTTTTAATGCTGAAACCAAATTAGGATTTTATATACCATCGAGTGAGTTTTTAAGTTTCCTTTTTTAATGCTGAAAGCCAAATTAGAGATTTAAATACCATCGCACGACCCATTAATTAACCGTCCAAGTCTGCTTAACTAGACTATGGAGAAATATTAGTGAGTGCAATGGAGTAAGATCCAATCTTAGAGTGAATTATATTATCATATTGCCTACAAAAGTTGGTGGCTCATAAGAAGTCTCGGCTGAAAATGGATCATAATTTAAAAAGGAAGTGTTGGGTGGACAACATGTGTTGTCAAGATAATATACTGAGAAGTTCCCATGTTCATGGCCAAGCTTACAAGTTACATAGAAGAATGGATTGTGATCCTTGAAGCGATATTGGTTAAGAGGAGTCGATAGTTCTTTGGCTTGTTCCAACGTAAACATCAGTCGATAGTTTTCTTTATTATCATATAAAATTTTATTATGTGATGAACCTTATCCGACCCGAGCTGTCAAACCGACCCGAAATTTTTTATGTCTGGGCCTATGAAATTGGATCATCTAAAAACAGTGAACCCACCGAAAAAAAATTTCTGGATCCGCCACTGATTCTTAGGGGCGGACCTATAGCTTATTAAGGGGTGGCGTCCGCTACCCCTTGGTCGGAAAAAAATTGGAAAAATTAGTGTAAATTTTGGAAAAATTTGACGTTTTTTCAATTTCGTTACGACTTATTTATAAAACGTTACCCTTTGGTCGGAATCCTAGATCCGCCACTGACTGATTCGAAGGTCTACTTGCAGACAGGATATCCCTATTGCCACAGAAGGTTTGCACATACTACAAAACAAACCAACTTTGTTGAAGCTAAAGTTGAACCGGATGAACATTAGAGCAAATAATGTTTGAATGTTTCCCGTTTTTAATTTCCTTTAAAATTATTATTATGTAAAAAACTTAAAAGTAAATGATTTTTTTTTATTCAATAATTACCTAAACCACCTCTAATTCTTTTTTATTCTTATCAACATTATTCTTTCAAGAATGACTTATACATTCTAGCTAGCATAGCCTTGGATGGTGGTTCTGATTTAGCAAACTATTTTTTTTTTTTAATAAATTAACGATATCATTCCACACGAAAAAAGGCAATTACAAAGCAATGGCATGTAGTCGGGCAACAAGTTGTGCCGCCACCCCCTTTTGAATAGAAAAACCAATTCTACTAAATACAAAGTTTGAAACCTTTAGCGACGTAGAATTACTATTAACGACTTTTTGAACCCGATTCAAGAGTCGCACAGCTTCAGGAGCGAGACCACCAAAGGTATCAAACGCAAACGGGACAAACACATGTTGATTCTCCCAGCAGACTTTCTCATGTTTTGCCACCTTGCTCGCCTCTGCCTTGAGCACCGCTTGCCCTACGACAAAACCCTTTTCCTTGAGCCCGACAAGGGGGGAGACTCCAGTTAGATCTACACAAGCGTGTTTCCCCCCTTCCCATCCAAACACAAGGATGTCCGTCGGGCGTAAAGTGGACCTCCCCTCTAAGGGGTCAGTTAGGAAATTTACTGGAGCCTCCTTTTTGGCAGAGATCCCGGCCCGCTTAAGAACATCGCATAACACATCTCTCACCCAATCATGCCGATATTTAAACCCTGGTAGCTCTTTACAGTGGATCGCGTGCTCGCCGAAAGAATCCAAACACGCTTTGCGGCATACCGGACATGGCTCGTCAACTGGGAACAAAGGAATCATCAATCGGTATCTAAGGATAGCACGGTATTCCACAGCCGACATGTGTTGCCCCAAGCCTTCAATAGGTGCAACAGAAAGAAAATCCTGAGCATGTGGGGCACGTAGACATTCAAACACAGCTCTTTGCCGAGGGGATAAAACAAACTTCTCTTCAAACCTCTTGACAATTTCGCCATATAAGGCATTCGCCAGAATTTTCTGGGATTTAGGAGGGGCGGTGTCTTTAATGTAGAAACCGCCAATATCAAGGTCGGGAAGAGAACTATGCAAAAGGTCCAACGCACTCCTGTAATCGGAGTCTAAAACATCCCCACCACATTCTCGAAGTATGTGGTCTTGTAAGCCCCAAGATTGGGCCCTTGAAGCCACGAAAGCATATGAAGAGGCATCCTTGGCCGTACAAATCCCTAAGCCTCCGAACCGGGTCGGGAGAGAAGCCAACCTCCACTGGAGATCACCAAAAAAGGCACCCCCACAAACAACAATATCCTCTAATGCTCCCCGGAGACCTTCATAAAAAACAGAGACAGCTCCCCCGACCAGAGAAGGTTGACACGTTCGAAGACCAAACAATAATTTAGCAACACCCATACAAGAACGAAGCAAGAGGAGCTCACTCTGAGGGTCCCGTAGGCGTTTAAGGCACCTCATCAGCTCAACTGCACAGTTCGCTCTTTTAAGAGCCATACCACTGATAAACTCTGCATCACGACTAACGGCACCCCCCAGGAGTTTCACACCCAGCACCGGCCTCCTAATCCCCCGAGGGAATAAGCCCTCCTGAACCTTTACACCATTGCAGGTTGGCCAGAAAACTTCAGTTTTCTTTATATTAAGTTGAAGCCCTAAGGAAGGACCCTCAGCTCTGATGATATCTAAAGCATTAGCCACTTGGGTAGCATCTCCAATAAGCGTTCCGTCATCTACTATTTAGGTGCAAATTTTAATCAAATAGGGACCAAAATCAAAGATCGTACGAAGCTGTTTTCACAATTTCACCTCAATGAAAACGCAAACATTGGCGCCGACATCCGCAATTGAACATTTGAGATTTCATCGTGTTTGAATTTAACAATGAGCTCTCTTCTACTCATTATTACTGATATTAATTCACATGCTTGACCAAAGCGTATGTTCAATCGGCCATTGGCGACTTTATTTAAATTTTTTATCGACGTAGACATAAATTAAAGCATATGTTACTTGCTATTGTTTTCTTTTTGTTTCAATTATTTAATATAGAATGTTTTCTAATATTTCCAAAAATGGAGGATATGGATTTGGATCACATGGATAATGATGTATTAATCTGTTAACTCATTGTCCAGAAGATTTGGACATACTCCACAAGTACATATATGTAAAACAAGAACTAGAAAACAACAAGGTATTTAGTTTGTATTGTGTGCTTGGCTGCTGCTGTACATTGAACTACTGAAGAGATGTTAAAAAAGAATAAAACCGAGCCGGCTGAACAACTTCCATCCACTGATCCACATTTTTTAGGGCCATATTCCTCCTGGTGTAACATTGGTAAAATGTTTTGTGACAGACTTCTTAGAAAGCTAACGGCATATATCCGCATATTTTGTTGATTCACGTTAGTATATATGAAAGCAGTCAAGCCACGAGAAACCGTGTTAGTTATAAAGCGGTAAGTCAAACTAGGAGAAGAAGACAAATCACACAAACATATAGGTTTTTATTATCCTCACATACAGGATTGACATAAATAAAGTTTCACAACCAGATATTTTACAGTCTAGACATGGGACTTGATGGAAGAACTGTATCCAGTTTGATCATCATGATACTTATCCCACAACATAACTCCTCCATATTTTGAAGAACCTTTGATTGCTGGAAGCACTTTAGAAGTAAGGTCACCAACAGGGATGTATCCGCTTCCGGCAGCCGTAGGCGAAGCTGGTAGTCCCAAGAAAATCTTGGCTATTGGTATATCAGTAGTCCACTGCTTCCATGCATCTTCAAGGTTAGTGATACCTCCAGAGTACTGACAAGGAGGGTTGTTATAGAACTGAACCCAAACATAGTCAAACAGACCTGTTTTAAGAGCGGTTCCAATATACGCATCAGGGAACGGACACTGCGGAGCTGCTGTCAAGTATACCTTCTTTCCTTGACTGCTGTATCCAGAAAGATACCTTGCGAGGTCATCCCAGTGTTGGGTGGTTCCTCCTTCGATGTCAAAATCGATTCCATGTAAAACAGCTTGGCCAAGTGGACGGGTGGATGATTTGCCACCTAAGAAGTTATTCCAGAGGTAAGTGGCTACTTGTTTGGCATCTGCAGCAGAGGTTAGGTAGTAGCTCCCGGCTGCTCCTCCAAGAGTGAGCATCACCTTGACTCCTTTCGCTTGACATGATTTAATGTCGGTTGTTAACTTGGTGCAGCCATTGCTGTATGGATCACAGTGACCTGCCAGATTAATCATTGGTGTTTGGCCGTTTCCAAACGTTGCAAGAAATGCAAGGTTGACAAAATCATAGTTTCCTGTCGAGCACGTCTCAGCCAAGGTGCCCTCACCCCCGTTTTGACCCCAGTAGATAGCAATGCCACCAGCGTTGATGCCCACTGCTAGTAACATGATCCATAAAGAGATTAATGCTAATTGGTTTGCCATTTTTAACAGAGTACGTATAAAGAAAGTGATGGTGTGGTGCAAGTGTTTGAGATGCTTAGTTTATATAGTGAAGGGATTGGCCTAATGGCATGCTTTTATTTTGGAGTGTTCTTAAAAAGACGCACCTTGGAGGTTACTCTGCTGAATCGTCTTTTAACGGATTCTGGATTAGTTAGCATGGGTGGACACTTCTGCTTATCATTCAGGATTGTCATCTCTCTTGTCTTTTAATTGTTATCGGCTATGTAAAACTTAGATCCATCTTAATCTTGGGTGTCAGACAGATTTGTCCCTTTGTTATTGTCAATGAGCTATATTCGTTCGAACTATTTCGTCGAGTATAATACTTTAGAAGGATAATTTAGACTTTGGCAGATAATCAAACAGTTTCCTTGCTACTTGGATGTTGTAATTTTTTCAATGTGAATAGAAAAGGATAGTATTTTAATCTTATAATTCATTATTGAGAAGATTGGACCACCCCACAAGTACACATAGGTAAAACAAAAATTAGAAAACGATAGGTAATTAGCTTGAGTTAATATGATTTTTATAACGGCTAAAAAAATACGTTTTCTGGCTCTCACACTCCTACCGAATCAATGTAACGTTTGAATAGACATTAGTTTAGTAAAAGAGTTTGACCATCATTCAAATAGTTACAATGTCTTTAGTGAAGACAATATCGAATCATGTGGTCTCTAACTAGTGAGTAGTGTACTCGATAATTTTTATTGGTTGCTCAACGATAGAATCATCACATATTCTTTTTCTTAGGATGGATGGCATATATACATTTCTGGGAAGGAGGACACAGAACAACTTTAGCATAGCCTGATTCTTGTCAATCTCATGGAGAACGTTTGAATTTTTGAAGAATAATTAACGATTATAAGCTGTGCTTGTTGCATTAAGATTGTACAATTTTTATTTTTTAGCGTATAAAGGTACAGATACATAGTGTGCTGTTTGTCCAAGATGCATGTGTTGCTTTTATGAATTTTGTTTATGCCTACAAAATCAGCATAATTAGAAATGGAATTGAACATATAAAGATGAAGAACTTATACCAGCAGACCATTTTTAGTTATAAATACTAAACAAACAGAAGTTTACTCTCTTAATGTGGCTCAATTCTAGAGTATTATATTTATAGGTACCGTGTATGATCTCTTCTACCTTAATGATTTTCTTCAACAATGATAGGCCAATGTCGGATTCTTACATAAGTTTCAAACAACTTAGATTTATGAAAATTCCGCTGCTGTATGTAAATGATCCATTTGGTTTAATCAGATATAGTTATGTCATTGTTACTGTTTCTGCAACTACAATGAAAGTTTCAAAATGTAAATGGTAGGGGAAGCCTTTGAGTAACGCGTAAGGTTCTCTGTGAGTTTGAATTTTGCTTGTTTTTTACCTTTGTATGCAATTAGTCCTTAGTTTGGTGAAATTTTATTGGGAATGCTATGCAGTCCCATATGGGATTCACTGATTCTGGTCGTAAAACTTTGCTTACCCATAATCGTTTTCTTGAATACAATAAAGAATTTTTATTCTTGAAGTGTATATCCCAGTCGGAAACTTCAATCCACTACTTCGATTCATACGTTCATCCCATTCAAAAATAATAGAGAACTTGTTATTTCTGCTAAGATGCCACTACTGTTCAAAGTCAATTAGCTATGCATGCATTTTGATTGTTTATTAAAGGTGGGCAATATGATCTTAATATATTATGTGATATAAAAATCCTAACCAAATGTTGTTCTTCAAGTATACTGATGAAATGTTTCTTTCTTTTTGCTACTATGTGATAGGTAATGTGCACCCAACAAAAAGAATTTCTCTGCTTTAATATCTTTCAAAACTCGGGATTTAGTTTTTCAAATACTACTCAGACTTTATGCTCACCATGTGTGGGGTTTGCATAATTTAGATTGTGTTCCGTATCCATAGATGTGTACGGCTGCCAATTTTTTTGTCCTTGTGCATGAAAATGTCAAAGCAAGAAAAGAAGACAGAAAGATAAAACATATAAGTGTATATTATACTCACATACAGGATTGACCGATTGACACAAGTAACATTTTTACTACCAGATTTTACACTCTAGACATGGCTCTTGATAGAAGAACTGTAACCAGTTTGATCATCATGATACTTATCCCATAACATAACTCCTCCATATTTTGAAGAACCTTTGATGGCAGGCAGCACTTTAGAAGTAAGGTCACCGACAGGGATGTATCCACTTCCAGCCGCTGTAGGTGATGCTGGTAGCCCCAAGAAAATCTTGGCCGCGGGTATATCAGTAGTCCACTGCTTCCATGCATCTTCAAGATTGGTGATACCTCCAGAGTACTGACAAGGGGGGTTGTTATAGAACTGAACCCAAACATAGTCAAAAAGACCTGTTTTAAGAGCGGTTCCAATATACGCATCCGGGAAAGGACACTGGGGAGCTGCTGTCAAGTATACCTTCTTTCCTTGACTGCTGTAACCAGAAAGATACCTTGCCAGGTCATCCCAGTGTTGGGTGGTTCCTCCTTCGATATCAAAATCGATTCCATCTAGAACAGCTTCGCCAAGTGGACGGGTGGATGATTGGCCACCTAAGAAGTTATTCCAGAGGTAAGTGGCTACTTGTTTGGCATCTTCGGTAGAGGTTAGATAGTAGCTCCCAGCTGCTCCTCCAAGAGTGAGCATCACCTTGACTCCTTTCGCTTGACATGATTTAATGTCGGTTGTTAACTTGGTGCAGCCATTGCTGTATGGATCACAGTGACCTGCCAGATTAATCATTGGTGTCTGGCCGTTTCCAAAGGTTGCAAGAAACGCAAGGTTGACAAAATCGTAGTTCCCTGTCGAGCACGTCTCAGCTAAGGTACCCTCACCCCCGTTTTGACCCCAGTAGATTGCAATGCCACCAGCATTGGTACCCACTGCTAGTAACAACATCATTGAGGATAATAATGCTAATCGGGATACCATTTTCACTCAAGTATGTATCTTACCTGAAGTACTGTAGTAATTAATGAACTAATAATGTGTTCCAAATGCTTGAGAAGTTTGGTTTTTATAGTAAAGGCAGATTGCCCAATTGGGATGCATCCAATTGTGGAGTATTTTTAAAAAAGCAAGGACCTTGGAGGGCACTCTGTTGAATCCTCTTTCAGCAGACCTTGGATTTTTTGAAATTATTGGAAGCTTCTTCCTTTGCCTTCTGTTTTGTTTGTTTCTTGTTGTCTTCTACATTAATGTTTTGGTCTCTCATTTATGGTATTAGACAGATTTGTCTGTCTCTATGCTATTGTCATTAACATACAAGGTAGTTCAGGTATATGTTACTTTCTTGAACTTCTTATGATTATGTCATGCTGGCATATATTACAATTACATGGCTCTTTTGTGATTGTTGGAGACTATGATCAAGAAGAATGTTTGGATGCGGTATATGATTCTTTAATATATTAAAAATGTAGATATTAGTGTTTTACATCTTCAGTAGCTATCAATAAGCCTCGCAAAACAGGGCCGGGTTAGTTGATAAGTCAAACTGGGTTGGGGTCAAATGGGTTTTGACCAAAATACACCTCCGTCGGTTTTTTTAAATAGCAAATTGGGTTCACAAGCTATATTTGTTTAATGGAGGCAGTGGCGTGATACAGGCAGTGATGGGGGGAGGTGATGGTGGCCGTGTCTAGCGCGACCGGTAAGCGTATGGTGCTGGACCCTTTGGACGCGATTTAAGTTACCAAGCTTCATGAGTGACACATTATATAATTTGAACAGCCTCAAATCTACCCATTTAAGCAAGAAAGAATTAGCTGCTCTCCTGACTCATTAGTTGTGGATTTATTTTTTCAAGTTCTGTATAGGAAGATTGGGCCAAAACAATTTTCTTGTTATATATCTTGATCGCCATGTGTGTCGGTTTTGTACCAATAACACTTCAAGTATCTCAAGTACTTGGTAAAATTAAAATATAACTTTGTGAACTTCCAATAAGATATCAAGATGCTATGTAAAATCTTATGATTTTACTACAAATTGGAAAAGAGTTGTGCAAACATCATATAGACTAGAGATGTAAACAAACCAAAGGAACTTTACCAAGGTATGTTTGTATGTTCGTTTAACTTGTTGCGGCGAAACTTGTTGCTCGTCTACCTGCCATTAGTCTATAATCGTCTCTGTTTTAAATAAATCAATGTATCTTCAGGTTAAAAAAACAAAAAAAAAAAAAGTTTAACTTTAACTGAGCAAATAAACGAACGTCAGAGAAACATATTCCCTTGTTTGTGTGGTGTTCGTTAAGAGAACGAATTTGTTCGAGTTCGTTCTGTTCGTTGACATGCTAAAAAACACAAACTAATATGAATGAATTTACACCAAAAATCCGAACTTTTTAAACCTGAACATCCATATCAAGATCAGAAAATAACACCATTAGACAATTTGATGATTCACGAATTAAGTGAAATATCAAAAGAAAAACTTTAGAAGAATACAGGCATTAGATTCTTCAAAGGAAACTATATATGCAATGCACAATCTTTCATCCATGATATTGATCACCGGCTCATATATTATTTCATTGATTTATTAGTGAACTAAAACATACATAAATATGTATGTTTATGAACTTAAATAAATATATTAACTTTTTTTTTTTTACAACGAGAGTTTTATGTAAGAATGCAGCTGTCACAATAAATATATTAACTGACAAGGTGTGTCTTTTTTCGTTCATTTAATGAGATACTAAGGAACTCCCCAACAACTTTTCGTTTGTTTACAGCCCTACATATAAGGCCAACGTCCCAGCCCGAGAAATGTTCATCAAAGACAAAGCTGAGAAGGAAACCTATTAGGTTCATTAAGGGGAGCAACGTACATTTGAACTGGAACGTTAACTAAACTTGGTGAAACAATAATACTAATAAAAACTACTAGGTAATATTCTTGGAACAACATTACGGTGGAATTTCAAACCACTTCCTAGAAAGTTACTAGGTGAAAGGGGTGTGAATTTTTGACACGACATGAATTTTATGGGTTTGGGTTTAGTCTAAACAGATTTGGTCAGTTTCGAGTCAAACTCGCTTACACATTCAGCTCAACGGGTGGTGTTAGCGGGTTCAGGTTGACCCGTTATTTATAATTATTTTTGTAAACAATATATTTTACGTCATAACTTAAATTGATTGGGTTTAGTTGTGCAGAAATTTGAATTATAAATAAGCATCATGTTTTATAGTTTATACACAATTGTTATATGAGCATGAGTGCATTTATACAGTTATACTTTTGGCTGTAAATTTGTAATTTTAGAGTATAAGCATGAGTGCATTTATACCGTTATACTTTTGGCTGTAAATTTGTAATTTTAGAGTATAATATGCTAAAATAAATAAATAAATAAAACAAAATTTTCAAGTTAAGCAGATCAAGTTTGTGTCAAGTGTCAACCCATGAATACTCATGCCATGTTCAGGATCATGTGTTTGACACGATTTTCGGGTTCTCGTCAGGTGCGATCTAAGAACACGATACAAATCTGTCTGGGACCCTATATTAAGAAACGATATAAGTTGTTGTTTTTTTATTAAATGGACATAACTTTTATGCAGAGGACATCAAGAAAGGACAAACTAACACACAAACTTTCCAATGATTTTGTATTAAATTATTAATCCTTCATTAACTAAAAGAGGATTCAACAGAGTACCCTCCAAGGTGCTTAATTGTTTAAAACATTACAAAATTAGAATCATACCAATACGCCAGTTCTTTAGCTATATAAACCAAACATCTCAAACACTTGAAAGACACCTTTACTTCTCAACTGAAGATACATAATTGGCTGAAAATGGCATACCCCTTAGCATTTTTCTCTTCAATGATGTTGTTACTAGCAGCGGGTGCCAATGCAGGTGGCATTGCTATCTATTGGGGTCAAAACGGGGGTGAGGGCACCTTGGCTGAGACATGCTCGACAGGGAACTATGATTTCGTCAACCTTGCGTTTCTAGCAACGTTTGGAAATGGTCAGACCCCAATGATTAATCTTGCAGGTCACTGTGATCCATACAGCAATGGCTGCACCAATTTAACCACCGACATCAAATCATGTCAAGCTAAAGGAATAAAGGTGATGCTCACTCTTGGAGGAGCAGCTGGGAGCTACTACCTCACATCTGCTGCAGATGCCAAACAAGTAGCCACTTACCTCTGGAATAACTTCTTAGGTGGCAAATCATCCACCCGTCCACTTGGTGAAGCTGTTTTAGATGGAATAGATTTTGATATCGAAGGAGGAACCACCCAACACTGGGATGACCTGGCAAGGTATCTTTCTGGTTACAGCAGTCAAGGAAAGAAGGTATACTTGACAGCAGCTCCCCAGTGTCCGTTCCCGGATGCGTATATTGGAACTGCTCTTAAAACAGGTCTGTTTGACTATGTTTGGGTTCAGTTCTATAACAACCCCCCTTGTCAGTACTCTGGAGGTATCACCAATCTTGAAGATGCTTGGAAGCAGTGGACTAGTGATATACCAGCAGCCAAGATTTTCTTGGGGCTACCAGCATCACCTACAGCTGCCGGAAGTGGATACATCCCTGTTGGTGACCTTACTTCCAAAGTGCTTCCAGCAATTAAAGGTTCAGCAAAATATGGAGGTGTTATGTTGTGGGATAAGTACTATGATGATCAGACTGGATACAGCTCTTCCATTAAGAGCCATGTCTAGACTGTAAAAATATTGCTGTAAAACTTTATTTGTATGAATCCTATATGTGAGTATGATATATATGCCTATTGTTCTTGTACGAATTCAGTTTTTGTATATCTATTGAACCCGAGTGTCGGACAGAGCATATGCTCATTACATGGTATATTTTGCTGAGCATGTGTATGTGTTCATTGTCAACTCATAGTTTTGTCTCTGAAGTGACATGTTGCAGCCCAAACATGTTATAATCTATCTAAATTAGTATGGTGTTGACTCTAAAATTGTATTGCTACACAAAAGTTAACAGGCTTGCATCTGTTTTGTCTGTTTCTTGGTATCTGCTGCATGAATCTTAAAAAGTACATAATATGGCCTTTTAACTACCTATGCAATAGTCATAGGTGTATTCTTACAAAATTAGTTCAGATTTTAAATTGAGGCTATGCACGTATGCGTACTTGCCATGTGACCATAGAAATGTTAAAGCTTCAATTTTTTGCAAGTTATCATCATTCATCCATGATATTGATAAACAAAAATATATAAATATCTATATGTGTGTGTAATTGTGTATATTAACGAATGTTCACGAATGTAGATAAATCAATGAGATTTGTCAGAGGCAGTCCTCAGGATTCAGGTTCCCGAGACAGAAAAAATATGCCCCTTATCCTTAGGCCTTAACAAATCAAATAACGTAAACAAATTAAATAACTTAACTAATTTTTTTTAAACGACCATTAAAGTTGCAGTAAACATAGAAATTAGCAAAATCATGGTATTAGAATGAGTGTATGTCATACCGTAATAGGCTAATAGCTAACCAAGAATCAACCTATCATATATGTCACAGCAAATCAAGAATCATCCTATCATATTTTTATATTTCTTTTTCATGTAGGTATACAAAAGAAAATCATGTAGCCATGTAGGTTTTACCAGATGATCATTTGCATCTATATATAACTAGGAATTTGAAAATTTTTGTACCCCCGGGGAAAATGTGCACTGGTGGCCAGGCGCCCACATTGCCCCTCCTTAGAGCCTCCCCTGTGTCCGTTTGCTTTAAATGAACAAAATATGTCGTTCATGTCAGCTCATTTATTGAAAACACAGGCATACACAAACTTCCCAATAACATTTGTGTTCACTTAACATTTGGTTCTTTACATCCCTATATAGGCCAACATAGCAACCTGAGAAATGTTACCTCAAATACAAAAGCAAATAACAAAACATGTCTACTTTTTAGTTTAAGATCCCACAAACAAGATTTTTCCTTACAAAATGAACAAAACGAATGACAAACTCAAGAACAGTTACAAATTACTGGTTTTCTTTTATTATAAATATTCACCCTTGACGACTTAAAAGAGGATTCTGTGGAGTGAACTCTTAAGTTGTTGGCCTTATTGAAAGTTACGAATTCTCCACAGTATGATATGGAGCTGCATTTAAGAAAGATGTATGATGGTCTAAAGAATGACTTTGACAAATGAGTGAACATTATTTACGGGTAACTGTTAGTATGTGCAAACCTTCTGTGGCAATAGGGATTTCCCGTCTGCAAGTAGACCTTCGAATAGAGCCAGAAAGTTAAAAGATTGAAAATATCATAATTCTAGCCTTCATACCAAAAATCTTTTTGATAAACGGAACAAGAATGCATATATGGTCAATCAACTTTGGAATTTCTTTATCTCATTCAAAGAATTATCTTAGTAAATAACTTTATCTCATTCAAAGAATTATCTTAGTACATAAAAACATAGGTTATGAAATTCATGAGTTTGGGCTTAGCCTATACAGGTTCGGGTTGAACCCCATGGAAACATTTAGCTAAACGGGTCGTTTCGGGTCAACCTGACATGTTGACTAATCTAACCCGTTTAATTGTATAAATTTTTGATAATATTTAGATGAAGTCATAAGTTAAGTTGATTGAATATTTTATGCCAAATTATCAAAGATAAATGAGCCTCATGTTTTATAGTTTTAACACAATTATTATATGTGCATTTAGCTTTTGGGTTGTAAATTTGTAATTTTAGAGCATTAATATGCAAAAAGAACTAAATAAAATATTTTTTTTCAGGTAATAAGGCCGTTTTCTTGTCAACCCACGAAAATTTGTATCTTGTTTGGGTTCGTGTTGGGTTCGACCCACAAAACCAGGATCACGGCCTGTTGAGCATTCCTAGTTACTGACAATAACAAAGATACAAACATGTCTGATACCCTATGTTAACAAACCAGAAGTTGGTTTTCTTTTTAATGGGCATGAATTTTACGCACAAGACATCAACAAAGGACAAACAGAAACTTTCCAATGATTTTGTATTGATCCTTCATTAGCTGAAAGAGGATTCAATAGAGTGACCACCAAGGTGCTTACATATTTAAAACGCTACAAGATTAGAATCATACCAATAGGCCAATCCTTGGCTATATAAACCAAACTTCTCAAACACTTAAACACATCCTTACATTCAACAACACCCCTCAAGGAAGACACATAATTGGCTAAAAATGGCATCCCTCAGCATTTTTCTCTTCAATGATGTTGTTACTGGCAGTGGGTGCAAATGCTGGCGGCATTGCTATCTACTGGGGTCAAAATGGAGGTGAGGGCACCTTGGCAGAGACATGCTCAACAGGAAACTACGATTTTGTCAACCTTGCGTTTCTAGCAACGTTTGGAGACGGTCAGACCCCAATGATTAATCTTGCAGGTCACTGTGATCCATACAGCAATGGCTGCACCAATTTAACAATCGACATTAAATCATGTCAAGCTAAAGGAATCAAGGTGATGCTCACTCTTGGAGGAGCAGCCGGGAGCTACTACCTCACATCTGCTGCAGATGCCAAACAAGTAGCCACTTACCTCTGGAATAACTTCTTAGGTGGCAAATCCTCCACCCGTCCACTTGGTGAAGCTGTTTTGGATGGAATCGATTTTGATATCGAAGGAGGAACCACCCAACACTGGGATGACCTGGCAAGGTATCTTTCTGGTTACAGCAGTCAAGGAAAGAAGGTATACTTAACAGCGGCTCCCCAGTGTCCTTTCCCGGATGCGTATATTGGAACCGCCCTTAAAACAGGTCTATTCGACTATGTTTGGATTCAGTTCTATAACAGCCCTCCTTGTCAGTACTCTGGAGGCATCACCAATCTTGAAGATGCTTGGAAGCAGTGGACTAGTGATATACCAGCAGCGAAGATTTTCTTGGGGCTACCAGCATCGCCTACGGCTGCCGGAAGTGGATACATCCCTGTTGGTGACCTAACTTCTAAAGTGCTGCCAGCAATCAAAGGTTCTGCAAAATATGGAGGAGTTATGTTATGGGATAAGTATTATGATGATCAAACTGGATACAGCTCTTCCATTAAGAGCCATGTCTAGACTGTAAAAACCTTGCTGTAAAACTTCACTTGTATGAATCCTATATGTGAATATAATATACGCTTATTTGTTTGTGTGATTTATTTTCTTGTACAAACTCAGTTTGCTGAGCATGTGTTCTTGGTTACAGATATTATCCTAATAAGTATGCAAACATGTTGCACATGTTCTAGTTTATTCATTGTCAACTCTATTTTCTCTCTGAACTACATATTGCAGTCCAAACATGTTAATCCTTATCTGGTCTACTAATCTCTAAGCATATTTATGTGGAGCTTAAATTTCTTACTTTCTTTTGGTCAAACAACGACCTCTTTTATTTGACATCATATTTTGGTCAACTTAAGAGTTTACCATAGAATGATACTTCTAAAGTAGTCTGGTATTGAGTCTTAAATTGTATTTCTACCCAAAAATTAACCGGTTTGTATCTGTTTTGGTCTGTTTCTTGATTATCATAGTACTTAGACCATTACATAACACATCCATAATTAGGAAAACTCTTAAATACTTGTATATAAGCACTTCTATTGTAAAATCATATATAAAACCACATCCAGCCGCTGCAGATGCCACCACCAGTAGCTCTAAGAATATCATGGCGGCTGGGATGTGAGAAGCCCTGTATTCATTTTCAACTAATGCCTTCAATGTACTAAATGTTCCATTCAAGGTGACTCGCCTGTAAAAATATAAGTTGTAGCTTGGGCCAGGGCCATCCTTGATATTTCAGAGCCCCTATGCGAAAAGTAAAAATGGGTCCCTTAAAATGAAGGCTTATATATAAAAACAAAATTTGTTAGTATGACGATAATTGTTATAACATTAAATAAAAAAATTGCTAAAGCAAATTGATTTATGTTACATAGTTAAACGAATCATGATGCTCACTTAGAATTATTGAAAACAAAGTTGTTAATCAAATCTTCAAAATTTGTACACTCTAAGGATCTATTTGGTATGGGTTATTGGAATGAACGAGGGAATGGAATGGACAAAGGAATGAAATGGACATTATCATTTCATGGTCTAGTTGGTTACCATGTGGGAATGGAATGAATCATTACGTTCTATTGTTTGGTAGATAGGAAAAGACGAAGGAATAAAATAAGCGATGGGTGATGGTGTTGGGTAGCGGTGGATTGCAGAGGTGGCAGTGGTGGGGCTGTCCACGGGGGGTGGTTGTTGGGCTTTTGAAGGTTTATACATAGTAATTAATTAGTATTATGGGCTAGATGTTAATTGGTTGTTTTGGGCTTGTAAAGTGGCCTTTGGTGGGGCGAACTAGGCTTAGGTTTAGGGGGAGTTGTGGGCTTAAACTTCGTTATAAATACATGTTTAGTCATTCTTGTTTAGGTTGTTGACTCTAAGTGTTTCTGCTGAAAACTTGTATCAAACAGTTACATTGTATGCAAGTTAAGCTTTTGGTTAATCATTTTGTTTCATCTATTTTCTTGTGCTTATTATTGAATCAACTTTGATTGTGTGATTCCGCCACCAATCAAACTAATTGTGATATCTTTTTTGATCCGATTTCGAGACTTACAATTGGTATCAGAGCCTGTTGAACCTGTTTCTAGGCTCAGATTGATATCACACAGATTCTGTTCTTATTTCGGAAGTTGCTAGGTTGCTGTGTATTTAAAGTCTGCTTGGAAGAATAGTCGATTTCGGATACTCTGCTACTGTTTCGGATAACCTACTGCTGTTCTCAAAAGAATTCTGGGGCTTTTCGGATAATTGCTTGAGTTTTCAAATATGATTGATTGAAGGCCTTGAAGCTGCTTATGTTTCAGATAATCTTTGAAGATCTACTACTGGTTTTCCGAAGAATTCGAAAAGAATTGCTTGGAAGATCTCGGAAAGTTTGTTACCAGATTTTTCGGGATTTCGGTTACCAAGTTTATCAGATTTGAGAATATCTTCAAAAAGTTTTCGGATACATCAGAATCCCTGATTTTCCAGAAGTTTATTACTGACAGTTTCAGTTTTGCAGGTTTTGAATTCATCATTTCGGATACAGGTTTCGAATTCATCATTTCGGATACACTATTTCGAAAGGGATTTCGGATAACTGTTATTTCAAACAACATCATTACATCGGATAGTTCACTGTTCCGAATAGCATCATCATTTCGATTGCCATTTTTCAGACAATATCACTGTTTCGAACAGGGTTTTCGGATACACTGTTTCGAATTGCTGCTGAAGTTTTTGAAAAGGGCTACTATTTCGAGAAAACTACTGTTCTGAATTGTTGGGTTTCCGGATTGGATTGATTTCAGATTTCAGGACTGTTAACATTATTTTTAAATATATCAAAATTATATTATTTGGTAAATTTAAAAATGATGAACACAAACAGATTGATGACTGCTACGGACCTTACAAATGCTACCATGGCTGCCATTCAACTCAAACCTTGGCTCTTCATCAAGAATTGGATCAAATCATCGGTACCGCCACTAAGGTTCCCAGACTGCTGTATGGGGCTGATTACTATGAATGGAAGTTTTGGTTCAAACAGTATTGTAAGGCAAAGGAACTGGGGGTTTGGAGGAGTGTTAGAGATGGACCTCGTATTATCATGTATGCTACGGAAGCTAATCCTGTAACTCAAATTCCTAAACCTGAAAATTTGTGGATAGATGATGATAGGAAAAAACGAGACGATGATGATAAGGCTAAAGCGATTCTCTCTATGGCACTTGGTCCTGATATCTCTTTCGTAGTTAGAAATTGTACAAGTGCTCAAGAAATATGGAATGAGCTCAAGAATTTGTACGAAGGAAATGCTGACATGAAGGCGAGCAGAGTGAACATGTTGAATCAGCAATTTAGCTCTTTCAACCACATCTATGATGAAACCATTGAAAATCATATCACGTTTGTTAAACTAGTCTCGCAGATGATAAGTGATGGTATCACCATTACTAATAGTGGTATGAATCATCAACTTCTGAACTCCTTGCCAAAAAATTAGGATGCTGATGTAGCTATGATCAAACGGACAAAGAATTTGAATGATGTCACACTTACTGAACTGATTGCTACAATCAAGTCATGTGAAATTGATAATCAGCAAAGAGAATTGTAAAAACTCATTGATGGTTGTCGGGCTAACCAGTTCCAACAATGCTTGAATCTCTCAGAATCATCCCAACATTGTGTTTAGTCCTGTTTATGGGGTGTCCAATGCTAACCCAAACATTGTGTTCAGTCCATTGACCTAAACTCCAAAGACCAACTATGTGTATGGTATGTCACTTCCAACACAACAAGTCACTGTTAACAGCCCTGCACCTTCTTTACCAGCACGACCTCAAACTCAGCACCCTAAGGTGGTTTACAGTCCTGTAACCCCTTCACCAACTCAAGGCGCTACTTCCTCTACTGCAGCTCAAAATATAGAGTTTCTAACCAAGCAAAATGAAGAAAGACTGGCTCTTGTTGCATCTATGCTTAACAGTTTACATGCCTTTTTAGCAGGTGATGTCTTGCCTCCATCAGTTTTAGCCACTGAAATTGATCAAGTTGTTGAAGAAGACATAGAAGAGCTGGATGTGTCCTGGAACTTAGCCATGGCAGCGTTTAGAGCTGAAAAATTTCAGAAAAAGTTTGGTCGTCGTCCAATATCAAATCTTCTTACTGGACCCATGAGAGACAAACTGAGATGTTACAGGTGTCATGAGCCGGGACACTTTGCTAGAGACTGCAAGAAGGCACTAGTAGGAGACGTTCCTAGTCAGACTGTTGCAGCTCAGAATGCTGAAAGAGCAATGGTTCCCGTTACTCCTACTCAAACTTCAACAAGCCAAGGTGACACTAGAGCTAGAAAGGCATGGATGGCTCAAGAGCAACAGGGTTTCAACTGGTTAGATGCTGTGGCACATGTAGAATCACTCAAGATATCTGAAGCTGTACCAGTAAATCACTGCTTGATGGCGCAGGCAGATGAACCCAAATCACTCTCTGAAATGGTAAACTCTCTATTATGTTCTGATCATTGTCGAAATAAAATTGCACAAATGAGGGCACATAATTTTAATTTAATTAATGATTACAACAGTGCCATGTCTAAATGCATCAGCCTTCGAGAACAATAAGTTACTCTATGAAAAGGTTGAAGCACAAAAGAAGGACATAGCTCAGCTCCACAAAGACCTTAATCAACAGCAGTGTAGGGTCCATGACTATAAAAATAAACTAAATGTTAAAATCATGGAACTTGATTATGTGAGAGCTGAGCTAGAACTTCTAACTAGTAAGTATCAACAAAATGAGTTAAACATAAAGAAGTTTGATACATACAGTGACACTGTTAGAAATCTGTGTGATGTGCAATTGGCATATAAGGAAAACAAGAGAAAAGGTTTGGGTTATAAACAGGTTCCCTCTCCATACAATCATAATTACTCTAGAATGCCCACTACTGAGCAAGATCTAAAAGACGAGAAAAACATGATTTATGGTAAACCAAGCGACTATGTTCCATGGGAACCTTTCAAACCAAAGCATGCCAGACAAACTGATTTTAGAAAACCCATGGATTTTGTTAATAACATGGATTCTACTCAAACATTTTCAAATGAATCAGTTGATAAATCAGAATCAGAAAAGGAGTCAGTAGAAACATTAACAGGAGGCATCAAGAAAATTTGTCAAATTATGATTCTGCAAACAATTCTAACTGTTCTAGTTCATGTGCAGAGTCAATGATAGTTGAAGAACAAACTGAAGTGGATGGTGAACCACATTCGAATGCTACTGTTGATTCGAATGATTCTTTATGTGTTGAACATAATTTTTACGTTTAGAACTTTGTTCAGTCTATGCTTGTTGAGACTAAGGGGTTTTTTGTCAGTTTTTCTGATGATGTTACTAATACTGAAAATTTAAAGTCTGTGGTTTCAAATTATGATTTGATGATAATGTTTTACCAAAGGAGCCTAGTATAGTTGCTGATGAATTCGAAACATCTGTTTTGAATTACTTAGACAACTGTGCCACTATGTTTAAAGCATCAACCGATGTCTCAGAATCCTCTAAAAATGATGTTGTTGAAAATATTATCTTGTCTGAATGTGTGAATGATAATGAGATAGTTGATAAGCAGGGACCGTCTGATACTGGCATGTGATACCGGATGATAGGCTTCTCATTGAAGCAGAACGATGGGGTAATGCTTACGTTGTTGACATGAATAAAGCCCCTACTGATCAAGTCACATGTTTTTCTCAGAAATTGTTGAACATGACGCTATGTTATGGCATCGTCACCTGGGTCATCTCAACATGAAGAATTTTAATCGACTGGCAAAATGAAATTAGTCAGAAACCTACCAATCAAGGAATTCATGCTGACTGAAAAATGTGAATCATGTGCTCGAGGGAAACAGCATCGCAAGCCTCATAAGTCTAACTCATGCACTCGACTTCTAAAGTTCTAGAACTGCTTCATATGGATCTCCTTGGTCCTGTTAATGTGATAAGCATTGGAGGAAAGGCTTACTGTTTGGTCATAACTGATGAGTTCTCACGTTTCACCTGGGTGTTTTTCTTAGAACACAAAAGTGAGACAACATGGTTAATAAAGCAGTTTATCATTCTCATGGAAAACCAAGCGAATGAGAAGGTGAAAATTATTCGATGCAACAACGGGACGGAGTTCAAGATTGTTGAGCTGAATGATTTTTGTTCCTCAAAGGGAATTGATCGTCAATATAGTGCAGCTCGAACTCCTCAACAAAATGGCGTTGCTGAAAGGCGAAATAGAACTCTCATTGAAGCTGCTCGAACGGCGCTGATTGATTTTGGCCTTCCATTGATATTTTGGGCAGAAGCAATGAACATCGCCTGCTATGTTCAAAATCATGCATCGGTTAATAAACATCACATGAAAACGCCCTATGAGATAGTTGAAGGACAAAAGCCCTCTGTACAACATTTTGGAACCTTTGGTTATCCGTGTGTTCTTCTACTTATGGATGCCAAGGGAAAATTTGAAGCAAGAGGGGATCCGTGCTATTTCATTGGTTATTCGAGAAATACCACCTATCGTGTTTACAATAAGCTTAAGAAGCAGATTGTGGAGGCGTATAACGTGGATTGGCTAGAAGAGAATCCTAAAGATGCACGAATTAGACCTGATTGGTTATATGATTATTCATCTCTATTTAAGTCTTTTAATATATTACCTGACGTGGTTACAAATGCAGGTGTTTCCAATCCAGTGATACCTATTCCGTTACAGAGGAAGATGAAGCAGTGCCATTACAAGACTCATTCAAGAAACTTACTGTGGATCCACTGGGTTTCCACGAAGCTACAGACGCATCACCTCATATTTCACAGATTCAAGAGTCGGTTTCTGAATCCAACACTCAATCAAGTTCCCTAATGTTGTAGTTCAAACTACTAAAGATGCTTCACAATAGATAAATGTGGGAATCTCAAATCCCAGTGTCCAAGGAACTTTAGTGTTTTCGGAGCCGATTCCATCTGATTGCACTGTTGATTCGCCGGTGGACAAAACTGCGACTGCATCAAATGAGGGGGAGCAAACTGGAATAGCATCAGGAATTTTTGCAACTTGCAACCAAACTGGCAGGCACCTGTTATGGCGATATCGCAACATCTTAAGAGAGATCATCCAATTGAGAACATAGTTGGTCCCGTGGATGCTGGTGTTCAAACCCGCAACAAATCAGGGGATATTAATACATGTTTATATTCTTGCTTCATTTCTCAGATTGAACCTAAAAGTATTGATATTGCCTTGTAGGAACCTGGATGGGTCGATGCAATGCATGAAGAGCTTAATCAGTTTGAGAAATTGGGAGTTTGGAAGTTGGTGAAGCTGCCTCAAGGAAAACGTGCTCTTGGAACGCGCTGGGTGTATCGAAACAAACAAGATGACACTGGCGTGATTGGGAGAAACAAATCACGATTAGTGGTACAAGGTTTTAGGCAGATTGAAGGTTTGGATTATGATGAGGTGTACGCGCCGGTGGCAAGGCTAGAAGCTATTCGCGTTTTCTTGGCATATGTATCCTACATGGGATTCACTGTTTATCAAATGGATGTTAAAATGACGTTTATGTACGGAAAGGTTAAGGAAGAAATATATGTCATTCAACCACCTGGGTTTGTCGATTAATAGAAACAAGGATATGCCTACAAGTTGGATAAGGCTTTGTACGGGTTGCACCAAGTACCTCGTGCATGGTATGCGACCTTGATAGAGCATCTACTTACTCATGGATATACTCAGGGGACTACAGATCAAACGTTGTTCATCAACCGTGTGGACAAGGATCTTATTCTTGTTCAAATCTATGTGGACAACATCATATTTGGTTCAACTGATGAAAGTTTGTGTAAAGAGTTTGAAGAAGTGATGAAGAAAAAGTTTAAGATGAGTTCATTGGGAGAGATGACAATGTTTTGGGCTTGCAAAACTCGTCAAAGCACTCAAGGGATCATAAGTCATCAAGGAAAATATGTTCATGATGTTCTTGCAAAATTCAACCTAACAGATTCGAAACCTATGGAATCACCCATAGTAGAACGATCATTATTGGATGAGGATGCTAATAGAAACTCGGTTAACCAGACTTTGTACCGGTCTATGATTGATTCATTGATGTACTTGACTACAAGTCGGCCTGACATTATGTTTGTCGTCTGTCAATGTGTTCTTTATCAGGCTAACCCTAAACTTTCTCATCTTACTACCATTAAAAGAATTTTTAGATATCTTAAAGGGGCTCCAAAACTTGGACTCTAGTATCCTGGAAATTCAAACTTTTATCTGTTTGCTTTTCTGACAGTAACCTTGGAGGTACACACAAGGACATGAAGTCTACATCAGCTGGTTGTCAGTTCTTGGGAGACACACTTATTTCGTGGCAATACAAGAAGCAACTAGACCGTGTCACTCTCAACTGTAGAAGCAGAATATGTTGCAGCATCAGCTTGCTGTTCCGAGGTTCTTTGGATGCAACACCAACTTTAGGATTATGGTTTGACTTATCTTAACACCACTATCTATTGTGATAATGATGCCGCTATCCAAATCGTTAAAAACCCTATTTTTCACTCTAAAACCAAGCACATTGATATCAAGGTTCATTTCATTCGAGATTGCTATGACAGAGGACTCGTTAAACTTGAACAGATCCATACTAATGCAAATACAGCAGATCTTTTTACAAAACCTCTCAGCGACTCTAGATTCAAAGTGCTTGTGGATCTTTTGAAAACGATGTGTTTCACCGACTGAGCCAACTAAAAAAAGGGTTATTAATAATAAAGTAAGTAACTTTGAGCATCAGATATTCTACTTTTGCACAAATTTAGGGGGAGAAATATTTACTGGGAAATGAAATGAATGTTCGTGCTAAAGGGCTTGATTAACACATGTAAGGTGTCAAGGCTGAAAACACTAGGACTTAAATCTTGCATTCATAGATAGCCAACGTCTGAGGTTTCGGGTCTTTATACTATTGAGTCATCCGGGGATATCTTGGCTATCATTTTGTTGCATCCAGATTATATGTAGACCTAGGCATAGTCAGGATATCTTAAAAGAGCCAAAAAGAGGCCAAAAACCTTTAAGGAAGAAAATCTCAAAATGAGAGAATTCTGTGTGCTGTTAAAGCAAAATTTGTACCAAAAAGGTATTTTCCTAACCCTCGTTGGACATTAATATTGGTCACTTTGTTGTACGAAAGTACAGACCAGTTCACCAATAGTCTAATGTTGTAAAAACAAAAGGATGAACTCAGTATACTCACCTGCTACGATGAATCATTGTGCTTACCTTGATCGCGGGGGTATGTCATGTAATGGGACACATGGGTATTATAGTATAATATTACCTAAATGTATCACGAGGTTGAAAAATTGAAAGTTGAGCATCAGGTTTAAGAGGAAAAACATATTGGCAATCGCATAGACCAGTTTGATTAAGCATGGGCTAAAATGTGTTCCTTAGTCAGTCTGAGAATGATTTGATCTCGCAGCAATTTCATTTAATTTTTAGTATTTGTGTGAATTTACGTGTGTTTGTGTGGCTCACCATACCCGATAGTACCATTGGTAGGCTCAAGCCGGTGTTTTGTTCAGCCCTGTGGTGTACGAAGAGGTGCAGATGATTGTGATGCGAGAAGCTCCTCCAGAGGCTCCGTCTCACGGCCCTCGGACAGGAGTAGATACTAGTTGTTGGTGATCCCACGGACATCGCCACTAGGGATGAAGATACAAAGAGATTGATGTGTTCCTCGTCAGTAGAGAGTGAAGTGGATGATGTCGAAATGCCCGCAATTTCAGTGTTTATTTCGATGCCATGTGCGTAGGCATATCATGTATGAATGTTCTCATATGTCATGCGTGAGTGTCTGTGTTGGTTATAACTAATGTCGTGTCTAAGGCTATAGACTAAGTCAACTCTCTAATATAAACCTAGTTCATGTAACATCCATAAAAAACGGATCTTGGAGTAACCGGCATGTTTTAAAAATGGGATCCGAACTGTAATAGATAAAAATATGAATTCTTATTATATGTATTATTTCTAATAATGATATATATTAATTTAATTAATATAAATAATTATGGGTTAAAAATGTTAATTTAATTAATATATATAGGGGAAGGATTTAGAAGAAACACCCTAAAGTGTGAAAACAGTGAGAACGGTTCTGATCCGTCCGATCAAAACAATCATTGGACTAGATTGGCACGGTGGCGTTTTCATAAATAACATCAACTTTCAAAAGTGGATGCACTTCATTAAGGGCAAAAAGGTAAAATGTTCATCTACAAAACCCATAAAACGGGACCGAAACATATATACTTCCAGAGAAACCTCCCCAATTCCAACGAAAAACGCGAAAACCCTAGAAAACGCGAAACCACAAATATTATGGCTTCTAAAGATCAAACAAGATCCAGAGGCAAAAAAACAGAGTGAGTTAACTTCGATTTACATTATGCTAGTTTTATGATGTTTTTGTCCTTTTAATTTTATCAATAAATGTGCAGTTTCTATGGGTGTGGAAGAGGAAGGGTCACCTGCTCCGAAACGCCAAAGAACCACCGACAAACAAAAGAAGTCAACAACAAAACATGGTACAGATGGTTAATTTTTATGATGTTTGTTTGTAAAACTCTATATATCCTTTATTGGATAACAACGATGTAGAGGATACACTCAACATCAAAGACAAGTAAGATGGATGGGTGAAAAAGTTGGTAAGTATCTTAAAACTTTGTATGTAGAAACTATGTTAACAAAACGCCATACTAATATATGCAAAAATGTGAAACTACAGCAAGATGCGTTTGCAAACTACTTGCGTATTCAAGAACACCCAATGGCTAACATCATGAAGTCGGCTCTTATTGTCAGACAAAAGATGGACTGGAGGACAAAGTCTAATGGGGTCGACTATGGGATTTTGAAATAAGGCATATGGAAACATATATGGGGCAGATGGCTGGTTAGGAATGTGGTGTGGCAAAAGAAGATGCCCCAAATGACCTACAACAAAAACAGCTAAATGACCTCAGGATCAAATACAATGCAAAAATCCTGTTGCATAGCCATAATGAAAACAGAAAAAAAGTGGTCAAATCTTTAAATAAATTCTTGGAATTAGGGGCAACAAAAATATCTGAATTGTATAAAATAGGGCATAGTAGAATAGAACAAAGGATGAAGGAATATGTAGATTAGCTTAAACACCTTGAATTGCTTATATTTTACAATTTTAATGTTCGCTAATGTATTTTGGTTTAGACTATTGCATCTACTTGTTTCTTAATAAAACATATTTGATTAAGGGGTATTCATCATAGCGTTTTCAATAATATGTGTACCCAGAGGTGAGAAATCCATGAAAACGCCATGATGAAATACTCCATAATGAAAATGCCATTAGTTGAATAATAAACAATAAGAAGAACTGATGTTACTGTCTTCCTAAAACATGTTATTGAAAACGCCATAATTTGAATAATTAACAAATAGTAACCAGGTGTAAAACGCCATTGATCGTAAACAATAAGAATACATTAGAACCCAAACGAAAATTAAAATTAATAATTAAAACGTCAAATATATAGGAAGAACGTCATTGAAATATAAACGCCATTTCAAAAAAACTACTTTGAAAAAAACGCCATTCAAACAAGCATAAAGAATAAAACGCCATATATGTTGGAATTATGTTTGAAACGGAATTATAACGCCATTTATTGAGGGGAACATAGACAATGACAATCGTACCCCTGCATATCATTTAGCGCCACTTTCGTGTGTTTGACCAGGATCTGTTCTCACCGTTTTCGCATTTCCAACCGTTTTCTCCTGATCTTCTCTCTCTCTCTCTCTCTCTCTCTATATATATATATATATATATATATATGGTGTTGGGATCGATTTGAAGTGTGAAAACCATGATGACGATTTTCAGCCATAGATCTTTGTAATTTGTGGCTAAGATGATGCGGTGACATTTTTGTAAATAATGGGAACCATAGAACTACCAGGAGGGGTAAAATTGAATGATCCAAACAAGGGTGAAAATGCTAATCATATGTCATTTTCCACCATCATATTTAAACGCCAGTAACTTTTTTATACGCGATTATTTTTTTAAAAAATTACACCACAAAACTCAGCGTTTTTTATCTTTCCAACGAGTATACTGTTGATATTTTTTCGAAAAAAAATGAACTGGGTTTTTTATGTCGTTTTGAACTTTGTTTCTTTATGACGTTTTCAACTGGGTTTTATGGCGCTTTTCTGAAGTGGGTGTTTTTATGGCGTTTTTCTGAAGTGAGTGTTTTTATGGCGTTTTCAACTAGTTTTTTATGACGTTTTCAGAAATGAGTGTTTTTATGGCGTTTTCAACTGGGTTTCATGGCTTTTTTCTGAACTATGCGTTTTATGGCATTTTCAACTGGGTATTTTCATGGCGTTTTTCTGAACTGTGTGTTTTATGGCGTTTTTATTTGAACACCTAGTTCATGTCATTTTTTTATTTCAAAAGTAAAGCAATAGTATACTTTTTGGAAAGATAATAAAACACTCGATTTTATGGTGTAACTTAAAAAAAATAATCACGTATAAAAAAGTTACGGGAGTTTAAAAAGTATGGTGGAATATGCATGTGACTTGCATGTGGATGGTTTTGCATGTTTTTGGACTTTTTGACAATATTACCCTTAATGTAAGTTAGCACCAATGCCACATGTCAACACCAAAATTGTTCTCACCATTTTCACACTTTTAGGCGTTTTCCCCTTATATATATATATATATATATATATATATATATATATATAGTTAATAGTGCATTACTCCCTAAGCATTCGAAATTCCACTATAACTAAGAAATTAATGATAAAAGTATATCACCATTAAAAGCATTTGAAGAACATGAAGGGTTTATTCTATTTGGTGAAATTAGTTTATTAAACTAGTACCATACAAATCCTATATCCCTTTACACAAATCCTCTCAATCCATTTTGTATTTCGTCCATCAAAACCCGGGGACTTGAAGCAAGATCAAAGCTAGGACTCAAAACTTCATCTTGTGATTTCTCCCTCATTTCTCAACGAAATTAGGTAATTCTTGAGCCTATTCTATTTATTTTTCAAGCTCTATGAAAGCCCTCTATCCATTTCTATGATAGAGGGCATAGAAATTCAGATTTGATTCCATGCTAGATTGGAATTCCTGAACTTTTAAATTTGGGGATTTTGACCTTAGAGACTTTTTATGACGAAATTGAAATTATGTTATTGCTCGTGATAATGTTAGATTAGATTGTAAAAATTTTGGTGATTATTGGACATCATATCGGTTTTTTTCATTGATTAATCAAGTTTATATATTGTAGGAAATCATGTTAAAATAGAAATTTAACAAGATATTATATAACAAATATTAATTCTGATTTTTTTACAATAGATAAAAGAATTATAAAATTTTCATAATAAATATCTTACTATTGGTTAATTGTCTTGTAAAAAAAGGATCTATTAGATTATAAAACCTAATTTTACAAATCCAACTATTTTAAATATAAGTGCAAGATAATTAAATATTGTCTCGTTTATAAATTTTGTTGGCTCATGTGAAACTTTCCTTGAGAACAGATGATACAAAGCCAAAACACTTCTACAACAACTGATCTAGTATAAACAATGCTTTGAATTACTACTTCCTTCAATGACAAGACATCTAACAACTGCTACCTCAAAGGTCTGCTTAGTGCGAAGCTCTGCTAGATTATAAAGACTGTTAAAGACTAAACCACTGAAGAAGTCAAAGATCTGTTGGAAGTCAAAATTTTGATCACCCTTTAAAGAAAGCACTGCTAAAGCTTCATCAGAGCTTGAGCTCATCAGAGGATAGTATCAACAGAGTATGTAATCAGTGTTTTATTAATGTAACAGTGTTTAGCATTAGCAGTGTTTAGAGTTTGTTAGTATTGTTAGATGTCACTGTCTCGGTGACATCAGCAAAGATGTCACAGTGGTTAGGAATGTACTATAAATAGACAGTTCCTGTACTGTTCTATTAGATCACTTCATCACTTGCATTTTGTACGAACAATTACTATGATCTCAGGCCTGGGGGGAGTTGTAATTCATGCATATGTGAAGCATTATGTAATATAATTTTTCAACTTAAAGTATTTATGATGAAAACATTTCTTCAATTGTTTGTGTTATAAAGTTTTCCTCATTTCCACTGCAATTATTTCATTTTATTATCTTCTTTCATTAATCATCTTTAAAACAAACACAAACAATTAAACTCAGATCCTAATAAATCCAATAGATTAACTAATTATGTTATGTTTAACATTCTACAATATATATATATATATATATATATATATATATATATATATATATATATATTAGACACCATTACATTCAACTAGGAATTTATATGATCACTTAATTGTTTGTAGAATTTAAATGGTCATTTCTTAATTAATGGAGTAATTATTCATAATATGTGATTTAACAATTTGTAGAAACTAGTTATGCATATATATATATATATATATATATATATATATATATATATATATATATAAGTGACTAGTTTAGTTATTACAAAATAATTATTTGAACCGAAATGATATTCCATATAAGATGTACATGATCCTAGTTGATATAAATTTTTAGGTGGATTCGTTAAAAATATCAAAGGTTAGAAACTCATAAAAATGTAATTATTACATATATATTAATTATGTTGTTAATTTTTATATTAATTCATGATGTTATTCCTTAATCATAATCTTAATTAAAACTTATATTTATTTCTGGTATGCACTTAAAGTTATGGTTAGTAAGTTATTGGGTTTGAAAATTGAAAATATGTTTATTAACTTTGATTGGAATTTTAGAATAAAAATTTTAGACTTAAAGTGTTATAATTAATTTTGGGATTATTACTCTTTGAAATATTAAACCCTAATTAAGGCATTTACTTATATGCATTATCATACAATTTAATTTACACATAAGTTGGTTAAGAATACTTTTATATATATTAATTTTCAAAGTGACATTTTATACAAAAGTTCCCAAATCAAGAACCCGAATCACTAGTCCCATTTTTATCGTTCCATTCGTTTAGTATTTTGATTATTTTATTTTAGGGTTATTTGCTACTTTTTGGATTAACCTCTTATACTCATACGGTAATTCTCGTGGATCAGTTCTTCGCAACCAGTGAGTAGATTCGAATCCTTTTCCCCATTTTTGTCATTAAATCTTTTGGGGTGTATTTCGCGTTTACTTTAAATTTATTTATTTCTATTTTTTTAACATGCTATTCGATGTGTCGCTACGTGTCCTATGTTGCTATGTATCATTGTTTCTCAATATGTGTATCTATATGTTACTCTCTTTGTGTCACAGGTTTCGCGTGGATCCACCTGGCTGACCGGTTCCCCACGGCCATGGGTCGAACTCAGTATTGCCATCATTGTTTCGTAGATTCGCCTTTCGGGGCTTGAATCTCTTTGTGTCTATGGTTACTAATATTTTTATGTTTGTGTTGATTTTGAGGTGTGTGTTGAATTCTTGTTATATTGAAAGACCTAGTTTCACATTTGTTAATGCATGTTATAAAATAAGGTTTTCTAAAAATAATAAAACAAAAAACGTTTTAAAATAAAAACCGAATCTATTCACCAACATGTTTGTTGACCCAAAAACTCTTTTACGCGAGATACAGGTACACAAGGGTGGGCGGATTTTGAGTTGAAGACATGTAGGATTGCCTTAGTAATGATACGGCTATGATATGTTGCTTTTATTTATTTGATTTTGTAACTTGGTATTAATATTTTAATTCTATGTTATGTGTGACAATTTAATTTTGGTGACTTTAAATATTTAAACTTATAATAGTGTCATAAGCTATGGGCAATCATCATGCCCCGTACCATTCCGCTGCGGGTCGGGGTGTGACAGTTCACTATAACCATTGGCTCTAATACCAATCTGTAATAGCCTAAGTAAACCGTGTCAAGATATTGTCCGCTTTGCCCCTAATGGGTTGCCCATCCAGGAACTCACGGCTTTGTTTTCACCCGATGAGTTGCTCGCCCAGGAAAAACGTGTCTTGATAGAGAATGTTTCCACCCCCTTATAAGGAAGGCTTCGTTCTCTTCCTCAACCGATGTGGGACTTACATCTCCACCCCCCTTAGGGAGCCAGCGTCCTCACTGGATCACCGGCTCGGCCCCTGGCTCTGATACTAATCCGTCACACCCTCAAATTCCACATGCGGAGTTCTACCACGAGGCGCGTAACAAACCAGGAGCACAGTCATTAGTCATATTGAACGGCCACTATATGAGTTTAAAAAATTTTCTCGCTTTTCTCATTCATGAGAAAAATATTGTTTATACAAATGAGTTGCGAAAGCGTAACAATTACAAAAACAAAATAGTTAAAGTAACTTAAAGCTGAGTCTATTTGTTTGATGAAATCAATGCGACTCTATAATGCATCCTAGTCCTGATGTGTGCTACCTTATCAACCTAAGAAAGACATGCAAGAACAAGTGTCAACACATAATGATGAGTGAGTTCACAAGTTTTAGATTACAGATATAAAGTAAGTTGTTTCTCAAGATTTTTCCACTGTTTCAAACCCGAAATAGTAAGTTGTAGTGTTTAGCAGTTACTTGTCATATTTGTAGGTAGCTAACCTAAGTTACGTCACGAAAGAGTTCGAAACCGAAGCTGACTGTTGTTGCCTCTGTTTTCCAGGTCTATCACTGACCTTGGCGATAAGTTAGGCCAATTCTACACCCGTTGACCATTACCTGTCTAGCTAGCGCGACTAGATCGAGTGGGGCTTGTCGGGCCCAGTAGTACTACTCAAAATTCCCCCGCTATTCACCCAATACTAACGATCCGAGGTTTGTTAGGACTTTATGTGATAAATGCAACTTTGTGACCATAACTAATATAACAAAAACCCTAATAGTTGTGATGTTACCTTACCATAACATTATGACATTACTTTACCGTAATGTGACATTACTTTAACGTAATGTAGCGCATGCTTTCTCCCCCTGTGTTTTAAAAACATTTAAAAGAGTAGGGGCCGTGGACTCACCTTTGATTTGCTTGGCTAGAATTAAAGTGACTAAGAGTAGGTGTGGTCAACCACGTCCTGATATGGTTACCGTTTTAGTGTTAGTTATCATTCACGTAAGTCACATTGATTCTACACGTATACTATCACGTAATATGCATACATGTAAGCACCTAATCAGTGTTCATATTTCACAACTGTATTACCATGCACACTACCTTAACACAAAATCCAAGACACCGTCATATGTATACAAGTTGTCACGTGCACATGCTCATTCTTGTTATCATATCATCATCAAGTTTTGTTCATGCATATGTACAGACAGTCTTACCCATGCATACATAACACACATATATGTATCTACATACGTATCACATACGCACCTTCACATCTAGGGTTTCCTCTTACAGTTTCACATGTACACCTACACACGATCATACACAACATGTATACATACATCACAACATCTAAACCACACATAATGTTACATGCTCGCCCATACATACACATTCTTACACTCACTTGTTATCATGTACTTATACACATACGTATATTTTTATACCTACTACATAGTGCATGTTAATCCCATGACAATTCATGCATATGAACACACCCATACATAACAACACATAACAAGGATCACACATAGCATACTTCTTAATCTATCATTCCATCCTCCACATAAAATCATGATTTCACAGATAACATACGTCTACAAATATATATACATTCCAACAGTTATTCATAACATGCGCATGTACATACACGTCTATATATAGCCCGTATTCATACATACATGTTGAATATACATACAATACTCATAAACATGAAGTTACTAATCAATCCCTAGTGTGCATGTATTCAAGAAATCACTAAATCAATCAATCTCAGTCAAGACTCACATATAACTGAAACTATATACAGAGTGGGTAGATTACTAGAAGCAATAAGGATTAAGAGAAAGCTTGAAGAACAAAAGATTCAAGAGCCAGAGTGATGAAGTCGCCGTTCACAGGATGGAAACAAGAATCGCATAAACTATGTCACGGTTTAGGGTTTGCATGATATATATACCGGGACTTGAGTCGGTGGCTTAGCTTCTGAGTTTGTATAAAATCCCAAGGGTTCCTAGTTTGTGTTTATAAAAGTTCCTGATTTATATAAATATGAAACTTGGTCCGAGTTTACCTAATAAACAAGGGATTCCGAATTTAGGAAAAGGGGTGTGTTTCTGAATTTATGAAGGGTTAAGGGTGTGTCCGAGTTAATGATAGCGTCCGAGTTTATGGGAGTGTCAAAGTTTATGAGAGTGTCCGAGTTTATGAGCCTTGTTTTGTTATATTCACATTAAGCCCCTCAAGTTTAAAAACCTTAAAACTTTAGTAGCAACTTATCAATTTAACTTTGTGTTTAACGAAACTAGTCCCACTAGTTTATGTTAGTTCATGTGTTATAAACTACGTGTAACGTGCATGCAAGTATGTAAGTGCTACAAGATCATGAATTTTTAACTGAGCAAGTTAACGGTAATAACCTGAAAATGCGAGTTGTCACAGACTTGGTTGACCTGTTGACTATGTTGACTAGTCAACTGGGTTTTGACGTTTATCTAACTTGGTTCTCCTTATAACCACCCTCCGGCGTGAGAATAAGTAATGGTTTTGAGGATAAAGTGTGTGTACAGAGTTTGAGATCAAGAGAATCGATCCTTAAACATGGAGGTTGAGCCTTCTATTTATAGTCGGAGAATTGTAAAGGAGAAGGACTGCCAGCTGGTCGTCTGCCAGCTGTCCGACCAGGAGGAATATCCATTTTGTCAATTCTGACGTAACTGTACCGAAGGTGATGTGGTGTATGGATATTCGCTCCAGCTCAGTGTACTTTTGTACCTATTATCGGTCTGTCCCATGAAAATATTGTGACAGGTGTCGGCGCCTTATAATTGGTGCCACATGTCTTGCTTTCATGTCTGCTAGGAGCATCTTTATGTCGCCAGGTGTTTCCTTCTAGAAACTTCTAGATCTCTTTGTGTGGTTAGATCGCATGTCTGGATTGGTGTGGTCCCGTTAACACGTGTCTGCGCCCGGTTTGGGACCATAACTCTTCAGAATCCTAAGCAATTTTTTTACAAAAGGTCTTGATTTTAGAATTTATTTTGATCCCAAAAAGATGATGAACATTAGCTTAATTTGTGGGCTCAGCTACTCAAGTGTTACAGTCTTATGGGCTGTTTGGCAACTTCTGAATGAGTAAGTGCTAAACCAGTAAGAGGTTAGATGTCTGAACCATTAAGTGCTCAACTTGTAAAAGGTCTGAACCATTAAGTGCTCAACTAGTAAAAGGCCTGAACCATTAAGAGCCAATATAATACTTAACCATTCAGAAGCAAATGTCTGACCAATTCAGATAAGAGGTCTTAACCATTCAGACTCAGTATAATGTTTAACCCTTCAGAGGCAAATGTTTAAACCATTCAAATATATGCTCACGAAACAAACAGTCTGAACCATTAAGTGTTGAACCAATAAGATGTCTGAACCATTAAGAGCTGAAACAAACAACCCCTTAACCTTGTTTTGTGGTTGTGATCTCAATCGGGGTGGACTAATGCCCCTAGGCTCGATAGCTCGACCGACCTAAATGAGCTTTGGATAGAATAAGTCCACAAGAGATTCAACATGTTTATTTTAGTCCTAGTAGTCATCCAAAGCCTTTAAGAGATTCGATAGTAGTTTTTCTATAAAACGAGCTAAGCTCGTATGAGATGGGTTGCCCATTGACCAACCATAATGGTTTTTTCTATTCCAAAACAAATTTGTAAATAAAGAACGTGTGGATACCGAGTCTTGAGAACCACCGTGGGTGTGAAACTCGACCAAAGTATTCACATTATTCTAAATGAGTAAATTATCGTTTTGGCCCCTGTGGTGTAACCATTTTAACACTTTTAGTACAAAAAAGAATTTTTTGACATATCAAACTTCGATGCTACAATTTATAATGGTTTTGGCCCCTGACACTAACTTTGTTACTTCTTTGCAATTAAGTGTAAGGGTAATTAGGTCATTATATACCTTATGGGTTGTTTTTGATAATTACAAAGTTCTTTTAATATTTGAGAGAGTAAATTGTCCAGATAATCCCTGTGGTTTTGTAAAGTAACACCTATAGTCCCCAACTTTTGGAAATTACACCGGTGCTCCCTGTGGTTTGACAGTTTGTTACTTAGATAGTCCCTGGAGTGGATGGGGGTTAGTTTTCTCCATTAAGTCCATACGAAATTACAAAAATTAACACTTTCTTTTATTAAAATATAAGAAAAATCCATACACACACTCACTCTCTCTAAAACACACAGTCTGACTCTCTGCTCTTTCTCTCTTAGGAAAACCCCCACCACCACCTGCCACCACCCCAACACCATCACCTGCCGCTGTAATATCCTTACTATTATTAAGCGGTTTTCGTTTAATTTACGACCATAATCATGTAATTATTATTACAAGTACATTGGAAAATACGGATTAATTAAAAATTATTGAATTTAAAACATAACAACATAATATGTAAGAATTCGTCGTTTGAAAAGACGACGAAACGATGTGCGGAAGCTTGTATCCTGATCGTGTTCGGTTCTTCGTTGAGCTTGATCGTCATCCGACACTCCGAGATACACCTACATTTCATAATTTATGAAATGGGTTAGTAAATCTAGTCTATAACACGTATAATCAAGTCCGTATGCTAAACAAACAAGAAAATCAAATTTTGCCAGCTTACCACGCCCTCGCGGGGCGCGACAAATGAGGGAATACCCTCTCGCGGGCCGTGATTCTCATCACGTGACGCGACAGTAGTATCAGTTCGTTGTCGCGTAGCGTGACAACTTGTTTTCGATGGTAAGTTTGTTTTAGCTGCTGCATTTCTTGCCCATCTATATTTTCAGCAACTTTCAACTTGAAACATTCATAACTTTTGATCTACAAACCCGTTTTACATAATTCTTTTTCCTATACGACCGTAATTAAATTACGGATCCATTTATCATCTTTGTTAGTACCAAAATCCAATTTATAAGCTAACGACTTATAAATCCTTCGTGTCGTTATTTGACCCGTTTAGTTTCTAAGATAACTACATGTTTACTACCAATAATTGTTTCCAAACATTTTTACCCATCCCCGGGCTTATCCACCATTACCATTTTCACTCCCATTACAGAGTTTGCGTAGGAGTTTACATTCACCGATTCATTTGTATATTTCTAAGCATTTAATCCACAATTTACTTCTTAGTCTATTTTGACCAATTTAGGGGACTTTTGAGCATTTAAGCATTATACTCGCTCCTTTCACGTCGCACCTTGTATTCCCAAACTAAACAACTACCTTTATTCCACCACAACTATTTTTGTGGTGGATTTAACATATGGAACCCATAATCCCAATTTCTACCCTTCGGTTAGTCATTTTACGCATATGACCCATTTTTAGACATTCGACCCACGAATGTCATTACCTATAACTTTTATACATATCTAAGGACTTCATAATCAATATACAAGTTCTTAAACAACCCATGAGGGTCATTTGCCTGATTCACCCATCGAGGGCGCTTTGGTCAACTTACTCCCTCACTTTACGACGAAGGACTTTCGCTACTTATTTGACCAAAATTGTACATTTAACTATAATCATATTTATACGTACCTGTTTCGGTTCAACATCTTGACCCGTTTTAATACCTTGTATCCATAATATGCTAATACATAGCATCGCCAATTCATAAACCATTTTATCCTGTCAGCATGAGACTTGACAAGCACTCATTAGTCATCGTTTGCCATTTGACCCGTTTGCCCTAAATGACCAAACATTTTGCGCTTAAATTGAATGGTATTTATCCACCATTTTGTTAAGTAACTTTCTTTGGATTTCTAACCATTTAGTTACGTCGCCATAACCCATTTCTTACGCGTTTAACCCAACACAGTTTATGCCTCTTGGCGTCATTTAAAGCTTCGACTTTTATCCATTATACGTGACTAAAATCACTGTTTTACCCTCTTTACTCGTTTAGGCTTACTTACAAAGTAGCCATTCAAAAACTCGTTTTACATATGTCGTTTCATGACTAAATTACCATGTCGCCCTTTTTACCATTATACATGGTTTTTCATCCTTTTGATATGTTCCGACCCGTACCATTTTGCGTCGGAAACCATACCTTGAATATTATCTTTATCGTATATGTAACTTTAGAACAAGCACATATTCTACAAAAAGGGTGTAAGTTTCACTTACCTTCCATCCGGTTATGCTCTTTTCCACGTACTCGATCCGTTTGAACTGCTTCTTTCCCAAGCCTCCACCTAGCTCGTTAAGCGTCAAACTATTGTCATCGTTTACAAGGTGGTTAGATTAGTCATTAACAATCACGACTATTCCACCTTACATATTTTCTATGTCGAAACTACTATTCCACTTCGTCATTGGTCAGTTTAACTTTCCAAAAGTTAACTACCTTTAATTATATGATAGGTGCAATTAAGCTAAATCGACATCATAATTAAAATTCGTATTACCCCATATCACACGTAATTAGTCAAGTTAGCCAATTACGTGTTTCTTTCATAATTTCATTATATCAACTTTCATTCGGGCATTTTAACAAACACCTTGCGAGCAAGATTTTTATACATCTTTTATCTAGTTCATTATTAACTTCTAACCAAGTTTTAATTATCAAAATTAAGCCCTTTGTCTAATGTTCATGAATAATATCAAGAACTTAGATCATAACATCAATTTTCACGATTTCAACACTCAATTTCATGTATTCTTCACATTGATGTAAAACCCATTTAGCCCATACTTTATTAGTTGACTAATCGCTAGTTTATGGCACAATTTCAACAAGTTTACATCTAGGGTGTTGTTCCTAGACTTATACTCACATCAATCTCACTAAAACATTCTACATTCAAACAAGAATTTTGTTCATGCATGTTTATCACAAAATCAAAATATCACCAAACATAAAAATTCAACATACCTTACGATCCCCTTAACTTGGTGATCGTTTATATGCATTCAAATATGATTTTGGTCTTTAATTGATCTTTCAATTTGGATATTTTGTTGAGCTAGGGTTTATCCCCTCTTGTCCTGCTCCTGGTCGTTCCCCACGCACAGACACACACACTATGTGTGGGTTGTGTTTTATCTTTTATTTTTATAAAAAAAGTTTCCCTTCTTGGCCATATTAGTCCCTCTTGTTTCATTTGTTATAAAAGAAGCTATAACTCATAGCTTATCATTTAATTACCCATTACTAACTAGGTTAATTATTCCTAGTTAACTTAGTGGGTTTGGGGAATTATAACCCTTTTTTTTTTTACGTCCCGTTAACTCGGGCTTCTAATAAACTTTGTTTTCTCAAAGCTTTTATTCTTCTTTTTGATTAATATAGGATTATTTATTTAAACCCTAATATTCACCGGGTTAATTTTACCACGAACAGTATTTTACCCGTTCATTATTATAAACGTGGTTTGATTACCAATCCTGTTTTCGGGGTGTTACAAGTCTACCCCCTTAAAGAGGTTTCGTCTCCGAAACCTTCTTTATGTAGTTCCTTGTTTAAACCAAACGAACTTAGCTTCGTTTTCAAGGTTTTCCTTTTTTTCGGTCTATAGTTATCATTTGTATTGACGTGTGCGTCTTTCATGTGTAAGGCCTCATGGGCCGTAACTTTTATCATGTATTTCTTATCTTTGTCGTCTATTTGACCGAGTTGTCATTTGATCACCTGGTCACTAAGTCTGTCAACATGTTTACTTCACGCTAATCTTTTATTGATGAGTGCTTTACATAGTTCCTAACCTTATTTTGACTTCAAATGGTTTTACCGGCAAGTCTGATTAGTCACCGTTACTTCATACCCCGTCACTCGGGTGTATCCACTTTGCCTTCTTGAGGCTTACAAACATTTATTTTTCCCAATATCATAGTTCACGCTACAACGTGGTTATATTCCATATTACTTTTCTTGACCGTGATCGCATCACGTCATGTTTAAGTTTATTTAAACTTTTCATCATCGAGAATCTTCTTTTTGAATGTATCGTCTTGCACCCATTGGTGTTAAGACCGGTATCTTTATGTGTTTTCCATTTTTCCAATTTCTCTCATAGTATTTATATTTGTAAAAACGTTATTTCTCACTAAAACTGAATTTTAGTTTAACGTTTTCTCTTTAACTTATGTCAATCACTCATGTCAAGGAATTTACATCCAAGGATTTATTCCTCTCCGTTGTCGTTTTGGTAATTACTTAGGCGTTGTTCATACTCTTACAATTTATTAATATTACCGGGAAAGTACGGTAATGTCTTCGCCCTTTATGTGAAATAACACGATTTAAATAATTGTGAATTCTTTTGTCATGTCTGCCCGTTTAGATGTTTTAGTGAAATTTTTTTCACTTTTGTCAACCAGACTTTTCATGATCTCCTCATTTTGACCCATTTGGTTAACTTAGCGAAACCCCTCGCTTTTATACTAACATTGCCTTCCCAAGGCTTACAAGCATTCTTAATCCCTTATGCTCTAGCTCGAGCTACAATGCGATTACGTTTTATATTATCCTTCTGTTATTATTTTACACGGGGAGTTACAACCAGTTTTCTCGCTTTACGTTATTGACCCGTAGGTTCTTTCACTTAGCCTCGCAGGCTATTTCCTTAAACCTTCACCTTTTTTAAGATGAGACCCCTATAGTTTGTTTCTTTCCATTTGTGACCCGAGGGTCATTTTGGTCCCGTGGACCTCAATACTACTTATAATCCCGAAGGTTATGATGATCCCGCAGATTCATCTTTTACTCGTGTCATTATTGAAATGTATATATTCATATATACGTACACAGCGTCAAGGCACCCCTTTTTATGTTTAGAAATATTTAATTTTGCTTTTTGGATTTAATTTGACCTTGACCATAGTCTAAGGCTACATTTGTTTTCTTTCAAATTATCCTTCCGACTTTATGACTTGTAACGTCATTTACACGTCGGTTTGTTCTTCGCTTACCGTTATCCGGTTTACGCCTCTATTTCTTTGCAGCCCGTTACTCGGGTTCTTTCATCTTAATGTTTTTAACGCTCCCGTTGTTTGGTTTGCGTTTTCCTTTTTTATATTTTCCATAACTCTTTATATAGATTTGTTAATATCTCGCGCTTTTATTTATTCGGTTCGCGCTTACTTACATTATCAGGTGTTACTCTTTATTTAACTCATTTGACTTGTTCGTGTGAAATTTCATCACTTGTGAACGTCAAATTTCATTCCTTATTCGACCCGTTCAATTTTGAAATAGTTGAACGTATTTTTCTAAATTTATGTTTGCAAAATCTTGTGTTCCTTTAGTCATAACTCTTAATCCGAGTCTTTTGACTTTTAACCAGCGTTCCTGTCTCCTGGTTTACGCGTATATCTGAAATCCTACCCACATATCGGATATTTTACCGAAGTCATCATTATTACAACCTTCCCGGTATTCGTTAAGACTTCATTTTGATTTATTTGGTCGTCTTAGCGAATTCCATTGCTTTTATTCGACCATGTCCTTTATTCTTTACTCAATCTGTTTGACTTGTCCACGTGAATTTCATCATTTATGACAGTCAAACTCTATCCCCTATGCCTTAGCATTTTCATTGATCGGTTTGTATTTTCATTTACTTTGATTCTTGTCCCTTCCCTCGGGCTCATTACACTAACGTAATACGCTTCCGTCATCAGGCTTGCGTTTACGTTTATTATAAAATATTTTACTTATTTGATCCGTTTTGGGTACCTTTTAGTTCGTCCCATTCACCCCGTCCTTACTACATCGGACGTAAATGTGTCCATCATAAGAAGTTCATGGTATCATGTGTTCACTACTTACTTGGCCAGAGTAAGCGATCAACACATGGTACACATGATCTTTTTATAATTTTCACATTACACCCCATGTAAGTAACGCCTCTAATCTTCCTATGTTACTGATTTAAATTGGTAAACTTTATTCAATTGCTATTTAATAATTATTAGTTTTACCCGTTTCATTTTTGAACATATAAAATGTTTTCCTTTTTATCGAACTACTAAATAATCACATTCGTTAATGTGATCGCAACTCTTCTCAATAGTACCCGTATTGAGATTATACACTTGGATAATTACTTCCATCCGAGTTTCCACATAAACTAGTTTCGTTATTGCTTTGTTATTCACTATCATGGATAACATATATTTCTACTTACTTTCTCTTGGAAACATCATCCTGGGTAGATATTTTATTCAGGTTTTTCCAAGTTTTTATCTTACATATGCAACAATCATTCTCTACGTATTTGTTGCATATTACTATTTGTGCAATAATTTAAAGCATGCACCTGTAATGCTTGCCCCAACGGGCTTTCCTTGTCATTAGTCTTGTTCGCGATCGTTACGCGATTTAGGTCCTTGGTGAGCATGCTCTGCTTGTCATGCTTTGGACCGTTCTTCGTCAAATCCACAATTTGTTAAACTCCCGCCATCTTCAGATGCGAGTGTCCTTCAACTAAAACGTTTACAAAGATTAGTAACGTCGATATCAATAAACGCTTGTACTATAATACAAGGATTTCTACTATACGTGTCAACACACGTAATTTCGTTATCTATATTGATCCTTTATTAATTCCATTGGGGTAACGTGTATTACAGGATAACCCTATGTGTTGTTTACAACACTTTAACATGCTAAACCATTAATAAAATATACTTACCGGATTTTGCGATCAAGTTTCTAACCGAACACTTTACTCTTTAAACTTGAGCTCTGATACCAACTTGTAATATCCTTACTATTATTAAGCGGTTTTCGTTTAATTTACGACCATAATCATGTAATTATTATTACAAGTACATTGGAAAATACGGATTAATTAAAAAATTTTGAATTTAAAACATAACAACATAATATGTAAGAATTCATCGTTTGAAAAGACGACGAAACGATGTGCGGAAGCTTGTATCCTGATCGTGTTCGGTTCGCCGTTGAGCTTGATCGTCATCCGACACTCCGAGATATACCTACATTTCATAATTTATGAAATCGGTTAGTAAATCTAGTTTATAACACGTATAATCAAGTCCGTATGCTAAACGAACAAGAAAATCAAATTTTGCCAGCTTACCACGCCCTCGCGGGGCACGACAGATGAGGGAATACCCTCTCGCAGGCAGCGACTCTCATCGCGTGACGCGACAGTAATATCAGTTTGTTTTCGCGTAGCGCGACAACTTGTTTTCGACGGTAAGTTTGTTTTAGCTGCTGCATTTCTTGCCCAGCTATATTTTCAGCAGCTTTCAACTTGAAACATTCATAACTTTTGATCTACAAACCCGTTTTACGTAATTCTTTTTCCTATACGACCGTAATTAAATTAAGGCTCCATTTATCATCTTTGTTAGTACCAAAATCCAATTTATAAGCTAACGACTTATAAATCCTTCGTGCCGTTATTTGACCCGTTTAGTTTCTAAGATAACTACATGTTTACTACCAATAATTGTTTCCAAACGTTTTTACCCATCCCCGGGCTTATCCACCATTGCCATTTTCACTCCCATCACAGAGTATGCGTAGGCGTTTACATTCAACGGTTCATTTGTATCTTTCTAAGCATTTAATCCACAATTTACTTCTTAGTCTATTTTGACCCATTTAGGGGACTTTTGAGCATTTAAGCATTAAACTCGCTCCTTTCACTTCGCACCTTGTATTCCCATACTAAACAACTACCTTTATTCCACCACAACTATTTTTGTGGTGGATTTAACATATGGAACCCATAATCCCAATTTCTACCCTTTGTGTAACACCTCGAAAATTTATGTCCAATAATATATCAACACGTGTCATGAGCTTAAAACGTGTAAAGAATTACTTTAGAGGGACTAAAGTTGACAAACAAAGAAAGTATGTGAATAAAAGGGTTCAAAGTGTCAACAATGGATAAATATACCTTACAATAACCCTACACGATGTTTATACCCTTAAACGAATGAATTATGGATCATACGAAGCTAATTGTGGAAGAAAGTGAGAGATTACAAACTACAGGGGTTAAATGTGTCAACATGTTTAAAGTATACATCTGAGTGACCTTTTAGCGAACCCGAATCTTTGTAACGATTAATTATGCTCACAAGAATAAGTGATAAAAATTTCACAAGGTTTCGATAAAGTATGAGAAAGTTATGATAACATTCGTATACGAGGGGTTAAAAGCGTCAACGTTGAAATTTATGACTTTTCGGGTGATCATAAGGTTAACCAAGGACTTAACAATGTATGGTTATGTCTTGGAGCCCTTAAAAGACAAGTTAGAGGGTTGAAAATGCAAGAAATAAAGGTAAAACCACGTTTAAAAAAGATCAGGGGCCAAAATGCAATTAATGAAACTTGTGTAACCTGACCCCGGCACTCATACCGGCCGCGTAAGGTCCTTAAGGACCCTTACGCGGGCCGCCTAGTTCTCTGCAGCACAGAACATTCGCACAGCTGCCAGTTCAGCCCGTGTAACCGACTTTAAACGCTTGTTTAACATACCAGGGGCTGCCCCAATGGTATTTCATGCATATGGGGCACCTGTAAGCGTCTCATAACACTTGTAGACTTGCATGGCATGATCATATGTGATTAAAACTCATATATATAGAAGCTCACTTGTAACCATTTGGGCACTTGCATTTCAAAACTCTCACAACTCAACTTCTGGAGATTCCTGGAGCTCAAGCACACTTCCTAGGGATTCTTAGTCGTGCATAGGACCTCAGTAAGTGTCCTTAACCTTCCTTAATTCAGTTTTACTTAGTTTATTAGCCTAAAGTCAAACCGTCGTAATTAAGGTTTGACTTCGTGATTATTCACAATTTGTCCAGTCAAATCTCAAATTGAAAGTACCTATGAGTTGGTAATTATGTGGGTAATAAACCCTTAAAAGGGTACTCTCTGATTCCCACTCTAGCTAGGTCAATTGTCGGGTCAAACTTAATCATAAAAAGTCAACAGAAAGCTTATTTTCAAATAAACACATAATTAACAATGTAGAAGCCATGCAACCTGTTTTATCACTCATATAACTTGGTAATTAATGTAAGAACATGTCTAAACATGTTCAACCCGACAATTTTCAGTTTAAGCTCGGTTCGGAACCGAAAGTCGCATAAGTGGACTTCTACTTTGACTTTCAGTTCTGACCCATTAGAGCATAGTTTAGAAATGCCTTAGAGCTTTATTAAGACCAGGTTTCATGTTAGTATAACCCTCTGTGATTATACAACTTGGTTCATTAATTATCCGATTCATATGCATGTTTCAGTTAAATGCTTAAATGTTGACTATTATGCCCTTTTAACCTTAAAACGTGATTTTTGAAAATGTAAAAGAACAGAGACCTTTATTACTGAATTATAAACTTGTCCTTAAAATTTGACATCAGTTTGAGGTCTAGATTAGGAGTTATGCTAATTAGCGTAAATGAAAAGCTTTTTATTAATTAAACGGCGTAATTAGCATAAAGCCTATCTAAACCCAATTTTTGATACCAAACTTTTTACCTACTGATATAAAATAATATTTTGGGATTTTTGAAGATTTTTATTTATTTTTAGGCTGAGCATAACATAGGGTTCTAGCTTTAATTCGGTAATTGTCGGTTTTGCCCTTTTGGCCTATATAATGAGTTTTACAAATTATTTTGATACCAAACCTTTTTATACTGATTTTATATGATAAATAAAATATTTTGAGCCTTTTGGAATAATAAAAATATCAGCTTTTCTTATAAAACCCGGAAATCGCTTAAAACCGTCTTTTTACGCGTTTTTAACGCATAGTATGTATTAAAATTATTTTAAATATATCAGACTTGATACCTACTGATATTTTTAGTAAATTTTTATACTTTAACAGTAAGAAAAAGTTTTAAACTCAGATTTCCAGATTTGACCTTTAAACCTTACGTGAAATTACCAAAATGCCCCTTCGGTGCATAGTTTGGTTATAAATGGTAAATTTCACATATATGTAATACCCTCCTGATATAACTTATTAATTTAAGTATTTTTACTGATTATATCAGACCTGAAACTCAGATTTATATTCAATCTCTTTTATAACCTTTTAAATGACCAAAATACCCCTACGGGGCATAATTTGAGTTAAAATTCGTTTTGGGCATAATAGAAGATATCTTACTGATATCACAACATATTTAAGGCATATTAACTTAGGAAACCTGTATATGACTCTTATGGTTACCCGTTATGCATTTTTCGTGTTCGGTTCGGTTTATGTAACTAGTTTGCATAAATTGACCGAAACGGGTCAAACCTTATCATTTTTGTCTCAAAATCCAGAATGTGTTTGGTTTACCGATATTACACAAGTCTCCAAACTTGTCGGGTCTAAATCACATTCTATTCCGGTCTTCGCTTAATCGTGCGTTTGAACCGTATCTTCCTTTAAAACTAACCGGTCTAAGTTTAGGCTTAATTAAAGACCCGTTAGAAATCTAATAGGTTATTAAAAACCTTCGTTCCAGATTAGGAGACCTGGTAAAAGCTACTTGCACTTGCTGTTTGTGAATTATACTTGCTCAGGTAAATACTTTTAACTTATTTTCCCTATACGGGCTTGGGGTACGGTATATAAAATACCGCTTGGTCGGGCATTGAATTTTTAATTGTATGAAGGTTAATTTATTAAAATGTCCCGTTTAAATTGTTTTATTTGCTTAAAGCCTTTGGGGGGTTAATGACCATGTCCTGGATATCCTTGGCATCATTCATAAAAATGGCCACGACCTAAGCACGGGGTGTAGGCATACACCCGCCTGTGCATATATAAATAAAAAGGTATAACCGCCGGTTTCGAGAATAACTCACCGCAGGACTATATCATGTGGTGTGTCTATTAATCTTTAACCCGGTGTCAACCCGGGCTACTGAACGTATAAGAAACATGTAATTCTTTTACAAGTTTATATATAAATAATTATCCCAAGTTATAAAATGTTTTGTGCCTTGTGCATTCAAATCAATTTTTCTAAACCTTTTCAAAATGAGTCAGTTAATTGTATTTACCAGTGTAAACTGGCGTATTTTCCCAAAAAGGCTAAGTGCAGGTACTAATCGAAATAGGCTGGCCTCTCCTTAGCATCAATAAGAGTCTTGCAAGCTTGGATGCATTTTAAATCTGATGAACTATGTTTCCTTTTTATTTGATCCGCCTGTGGATCCTTTACAGTCCGTTTGTAATACTTTGATATTACTTTATATTCGGTTTGTAATGTGATTCATCTTTTGCTTCCGCTGTGCATTTAAAATTGTGTTGTTTGACTATGATGATATCAACTACGTCACGATACTCCCCACCGGGCCCACCGGTAATACGTGGAAAAATTCGGGGTGTCACAGGTTGGTATCAGAGCCAACACTGAGTGAATTAAACACTAGCCTTTTGTGTTTAATCTCAGTTACACAGTTGCACATTCCTCAATTTTCGAGTCTAGACAAAGAACTAAGGACAAATCCTTATTTGTTTTATTTTTGTCCTTTATATATTTACTTGTTATTTTTGTTTATGTTGACAGGTTCAATCATGCCACCAAGGTTCATGAGGGGAAGAGGAAAGGCACCAATCACAGGCCACGACCATGAGGCCGGACCATCACACAGATGAACCCCACCAATCTCAATGAGTACGAGTCCTCGGGAGCATTGGAGGACGTATATAGAGCCAGCGAGGCGATCCGTCTCGCTAAGTTCGTCACCATCCTATCACCATTCCTTCGGGCCTCAATCTGAAAATGAGCCCCACAACCCACAGCCATCTTTCATCCCCCTCCAGAGGTCCAATCCTCACCATTCATTCGATGACCCGACACCTGTCTTCCAAATCCGGTTCAACCCGGCAAACTACATTGAAGAACCAGTGGGTTTTAACCCATTGGGACCTGAAGACCACTTCTCGGGCGACCATGCGATGGACATAGACGAAGACACGGATCCCGTCGAGCCTCCAACAAGGACCCCTAACCACCCCATCGAGGTCTCTGATGGGTCATCATTCCATGGATCACCGTACCGTGGTCCAGACAGTTACGAGGCGAGATTCGCCCAGTATGATTGGGTGTTTACCCCTTCGTACCACTCCTCGCCTCACCAGTAGCAGCAGCAGCAGGATCCCTCTGAGGATTCTCGTTTTGTCGCGGTCACTCCACCGCCACCACCACCAGTTCAACAACAGCCTCCGGAGCCACCGAGGCGAGGAAGATTGAACGCACGGATGTCCGTGCTAGGAGGAGTGCATATCAGCACCCCTCAACCTTCAAGTGGCAGCCACTACCCGCCACTCCACGAAGAGCCGCAGATGGGTGGGCCTTCAAACCCCGTCTCGGAAGTAGACTCCGCACCAGTCGCGCCACCACCGTTGGGTTTTGGCAACCCAATTCCTACATACGCCGGTTCAGCGGCGTACAACCCATTTGAGCAGCCGACCCACACCAACTAAAACTACGCCGAGGCTGACCCATACCTGGTAGCGGTAAACTACAACGCTTATCATCCCGAGGGGCCCTTTGGGGTCCTATATCAAACTGGGTATCCACCCTATGGGTACCAATACCCGCCACCTCCTTAACCTCCGCAGCATCGGCAGCCGCCGCATCCGCATTTGATACCACCAGAGCGACAACAGAAAGTTCTCGAAAGGTTGAGCCAGGTAGAGCGGGAAGTTCAAGCAGAGTGCCAGAACAACCGCGGATTCTTCAAAGGTTTGGCAAGCCTAATCAAGGGGAAGACCAAGGGAAGGGATTTTCGAAGATCCTTGTTTATTTATGTTGTAATCAAGTCCCTGCGTGGACATTTGTTTCTGTATTCAGCCCCTGCGTGGGCATGTCTTTCTATATTCAGCCCTTGCGTGGGCATGTCTTTCTGTTTAACCCCTGCGTGGGTATGTTAGGCTCGTTTAGCCCCTTGTGTGGGCATTTCAGTTAAAAGTCCCATTTAGGGCAAACTTGTATTTTCTTAATTTTGTAGTGGAATGGTTAAATTTTAAATTTCATTTTTGTCATTATGCATAAATATAATATGTAAAATAAATGAAAAATAACATTCCTTTTATAAGACCTACCATTATAATAAAATAATAAGAATCTTAAAGGTAAAACCTAGCCACATGTCATTCTAGATATTGCCAAGACGGTAAAACCTATTCAAAAGATTCAAATCCTTGTTAACATCTAAAAAAATGTTAACACTCCTGGCAAAATGTGATTCGATAAAATCGCATAAGTCATCCTTACATTGGATTCTTCCAATTTCTTTTATTATATTAAACATCCAATAGGGATGTAATGCCTACGGGCTATATTCATTGTCATATAAGACAAAAGACAGTTGTGGTCTTCGACCCCCTGTTAAGAAGAGGTAATGAATTATAATTAAAACCTCAATACCTTGATCCTATAAGATCATGAATAAAAATTTAAAATTGTCCTTGTGACTAGGCCTTTTTACCATTAATATATTTTAATTATAACTAAGGATTATTATAATGAAAAATCCTGAATATATATATGCCTAACAAATTAATCGAAATGGTTTCTTAAATACCATGATTAATAAATCATCTAGAATGATAAAACTGTTATAGACCTCTGAGTAAATTAAAATCATTTATCTTATGTAGCAATCAAGCTACATGGCTGGGTCAGATGAAGTCAACAGCCACCCCAGAGATAATCATGACACTTCCAGAGTCAATATAGCAGGAGCAGAATTACAGGCATTGATAGATAATGCTATTACGCGAGCTCTGGATAGACAGTTCAAAGAATCCAGTGGTACCCAGGTCGGGACTCAGTCAGTACCACACTCTAAACCACCCTCTAGAACTGATACCGCTCACAAAAATGATTCTCATCACTCATCAAATCAAAGGAGTGTATCATCTAAGAGAGTTGTGTTAAATCAAGAACCACGTGCTAAAGGTTGCACCTATAAATACTTTGTCTCCTGCAAACCCAGGGATTTCACCGGGGAGAAAGGAGCAGTTGATTGCATGTCATGGTTAGACGAGATGGACACTGTGGTAGATATCAGTGGTTGCGCTGATAAGGATGTGGTAAAGTTTGTATCTCAGTCATTCAAAGGCGAGGCACTAGCGTGGTGGAGGTCTTTGATTCAGGCCACTGGGAAGATCCCATTGTACAATCTGACATGGGATCAGTTTGTTACTCTCATTAAGGAGAACAACTGCCCTCAGCATGAGGTTGAAAAGATTGAGTCTGATTTCTTGTCTTTGGTTATGAAGAACCTGGATTGTCAAGCCTACCTTATAAGCTTCAATACTATGTCAAGATTGGTTCCTTATCTTGTGACACCAGAACCCAAGCGGATAGCTCGTTTCATAGGGGGTTTAGCCCCAGAGATCAAGGCAAGTGTGAAGGCCTCTAGACCAGCTACTTTTAGATCTGCAGCTGATATATCATTATCTCTGACTCTGGACGCGGTCAGGCAAAGATCGCTGAGAAACACCGATGCTGAGAAGAGAAAGCGTGAGGATGACAACTCACGACGGTCAGACAAGAAGCATAAGGGAAACAATGACCACAAAAAGAGTTCTGGAACTAAAAAGGATGGTCAACAGTCGGGTGATAAGCCCAAGTGTAAAATATGTAAGAAGCACCATTTCGGGAGGTGCAGATATGAATCAAAATCCCAGTCACAGCCGAGAGCTTGTGGGATTTGTAAATCTTCTGAGCACAAGACATTGGACTATAATAAAATCAAGGATGCGACGTGCTATAACTGCAATGAAAAAGGGCATATCAAGTCCAACTGCCCAAAGTTTACTAAGAAGGCTGAGGATGGGAAAAAGACCAATGCTAGGGTCTTCCAGATGAACGCGCAAGAGGCAATCCAAAACGACAATGTGATAACAGGTACCTTCCTTATTAACGATGTTTCTGCAAGGGTGTTATTTGATTCTGGAGCAGATAAGTCATTTGTTGATGATAAGTTTTGTAAGTTGTTAAACCTACCTGTTAGAACCCTAAGCATAAAATATGAGGTTGAATTAGCTGATGGCACCCTAGAAACCGCATCAACCGTGTTAGATGGATGTTTTATATCCATTAGGAACCACTCTTTTCCATTGTCCTTACTTCCTTTGAAATTAGCCGGTTTTGACATAGTAATAGGCATAGATTGGTTATCCCATAACCAAGCTCAGATTGTGTGTGACAAGAAGCAAGTAGTGATCAAGACTCCATATGGTGAGCCACTTACCATACAGGGAGATACTCAGTATGGATTGCCTAAGCAAGTGTCTATGCTTAAGGCGTCAAGGTGTATGAAGAAGGGTTGTGTCATCTACATGGCACAAGTGACTATTGATGAGCCGAAGCCTAAGATTGAAGACATCCCCGTTATTTCTGAATATCCCGAAGTATTTCCTGAAGAACTACCTAGTTTACCACCAGGTAGGCAAGTAGAATTCAGAATTGACATTATTCCAGGAGCAGCACCTGTTGCAAGGGCACCTTACAGGTTGGCACCAACAAAGATGAAAGAGTTAAGGACTTAGTTAGATGATTTGTTGGCAAAAGGTTTTATTAGACCTAGTTCGTCTCCTTAGGGAGTACCAATCCTGTTTGTAAAGAAAAAGGATGGATCGATGCGTCTATGCATCGATTATCGCGAGCTCAACAAGGTTACTATCAAGAATAGATATCCATTGCCCAGGATTGATGATCTGTTCGATCAACTTCAAGGGGCGAGTTATTTCTCCAAGATCGATTTGAGGTCAGGCTACCATCAGTTGAAGGTTAGAGATGAAGATGTGCACAAAACTGCATTTAGGACTCGTTATGGTCATTACGAGTTCCTAGTGATGCCTTTTGGGCTCACTAATGCACCAGCAGCGTTCATGGATCTCATGTACCATGTCTGCAAGCCATACTTGGACAAATTTGTTATCGTCTTCATTGATGACATTCTGATTTATTCAAAGAATCAAGCTGACCATGAGAAGCATCTTCAATGTATTCTGGAACTACTTCAGCAGGAGAAGCTCTACGCCAAGTTTTCAAAATGTGAATTTTGGCTTCGTGAAGTCCAGTTCCTTGGACATGTGGTTAGTGAGCGTGGTATCCAGGTGGATCCCGCTAAGATCGAAGCTATCATGAATTGGCAAGACCCAAAGACACCCACAGAGATCCGTAGCTTTTTGGGTTTGGCAGGATACTATAGGCGATTTATTGAAAACTTCTCAAGGATTACAGCACCCCTAACTTCATTAACCCGCAAGAATGTCAAGTTTGACTGGGGACCTAAGCAGCAAGAATCCTTCGACATTCTTAAGCAGAAGTTGAGCAATGCACCTGTGTTGACATTGCCTGAAGGAATCGAAGAGTTTGTGGTTTATTGTGATGCATCGCACACAGGTATGGGATGTGTGCTTATGCAGAAAGGCAAAGTTATTGCCTATGCTTCTCGACAGTTAAAGGTGCACGAGAAGAACTACACCACCCATGACTTGGAATTGGGTGCCGTTGTATTTGCACTAAAACTCTGGAGGCATTACTTGTATGGTACCAAGTGCGTGATCTATTCTGATCACAAAATCCTTCAACATATGTTCAATCAGATAAGTTAGCTCGGCTGTACGTGGATGAGATTGTATATCTCCATGGAGTGCCAGTGTCTATCATTTCTGATAGGGATACAAGGTATACATCGCACTTCTGGAAAAGTTTTCAGCAATCACTAGGCACTCGATTGAACTTCAGCACAACATATCATCCTCAGACGGATGGTCAGAGTGAGCGTACAATTCAAACGCTAGAAGATATGTTAAGAGCTTGTGTCATTAATCTAGGTGGAAGTTGGGATGATTATCTTCCACTGATTGAATTTTCATACAATAATAGCTATCACTCAAGTATCCAAGCTGCACCATTTGAAGCTTTGTATGGAAGGAAGTGCAGAACGCCCGTTTGTTGGGCAGAAGTTGGAGATGTCCAACTAACAGGACCTGATATAGTCCTGGAGACGACAGATAAGATCGTGCAGATAAGAGATCGTCTCAAGGCTGCCAGAGATAGGCAGAAAAGCTACGCAGATAAAAGGCGTAAACCTCTAAAGTTTGAGGCTGGTGATAAGGTTCTGCTTAAAGTATCACCCTGGAAAGGGGTGATGCAATTTGGTAAGAAAGGTAAGTTAAGCCCCAGATATATAGGACCATTCGAGATCACCGAATGTGTCGAAACATTGTCTTATAAGCTAAACTTGCTTGAAGAGCTCAGTGGTATTCATAATGTATTCCACATCTGCAATCTGAAGAAATGTCTAGCTGATGAATCTTTAGTCATACCACATACGGATGTGCATATAGATGAGAGCCTGAAATTTGTGGTAAAACCTTTGTCGATCAAGGATCGACAGGTTAAGAAGCTTCGAAGGAAGCACCGATTGTAAAGGTTAAATCGGATGCCCGTAGAGGTCCCGAGTATACGTGGGAGGTAGAGTCCACAATGAAAGAAAAGTACCCTCATTTATTTCAGTAAATCTCGAGGTTGATATTTCTTTTAAGGGGGTGAGGATGTAACACCTCGAAAATTTATGTCCAATAATATATCAACACGTGTCATGAGCTTAAAACGTGTAAAGAATTACTTTAGAGGGACTAAAGTTGACAAACAAAGAAAGTATGTGAATAAAAGGGTTCAAAGTGTCAACAATGGATAAATATACCTTACAATATCCCTACACGATGTTTATACCCTTAAACGAATGAATTATGGATCATACGAAGCTAATTGTGGAAGAAAGTGAGAGATTACAAACTACAGGGGTTAAATGTGTCAACATGTTTAAAGTATACCTCTGAGTGACCTTTTAGCGAACCCGAAGCTTTGTAACGATTAATTATGCTCACAAGAATAAGTGATAAAAATTTCACAAGGTTTCGATAAAGTATGAGAAAGTTATGATAACATTCGTATACGAGGGGTTAAAAGCGTCAACGTTGAAATTTATGACTTTTCGGGTGATCATAAGGTTAACCAAGGACTTAACAATGTATGGTTATGTCTTGGAGCCCTTAAAAGTCAAGTTAGAGGGTTGAAAATGCAAGAAATAAAGGTAAAACCACGTTTAAAAAGGATCAGGGGCCAAAATGCAATTAATGAAACTTGTGTAACCTGACCCCAACACTCATACCGGCCGCGTAAGGTCCTTAAGGACCCTTACGTGGGCCGCCTAGTTCTCTGCAGCATAGAAAATGCGCACAGCTTCCAGTTCAGCCTGTGTAACCGACTTGAAACGCTTGTTTTACATACCAGGGGCTGCCCCAATGGTATTTCATGCATAGGCATCTCATAACACTTGTAGACTTGCATGGCATGATCATATGTGATTAAAACTCATATATATAGAAGCTCACTTGTAACCATTTGGGCACTTGCATTTCAAAACTCTCACAACTCAACTTCTGGAGATTCCTGGAGCTCAAGCACACTTCCTAGGGATTCTTAGTCGTGCATAGGACCTCAGTAAGTGTCCTTAACCTTCCTTAATTCAGTTTTACTTAGTTTATTAGCCTAAAGTCAAACCATCGTAATTAAGGTTTGTCTTCGTGATTATTCACAATTTGTCCAGTCAAATCTCAAATTGAAAGTACCTATGAGTTGGTAATTATGTGGGTAATAAACCCTTAAAAGGGTACTCTCTGATTCCCACTCTGACTAGGTCAATTGTCGGGTCAAACTTAATCATAAAAAGTCAACAGAAAGCTTATTTTCAAATAAACGTATAATTAACAATGTAGAAGCCATGCAACCTGTTTTATCACTCATATAACTTGGTAATTAATGTAAGAACATGTCTAAACATGTTCAGCCCGACAATTTTCAGTTTAAGCTCGGTTCGGAACCGAAAGTCGCATAAGTGGACTTCTACTTTGACTTTCAGTTCTGACCCATTAGAGCATAGTTTAGAAATGCCTTAGAGCTTTATTAAGACCAGGTTTCATGTTAGTATAACCCTCTGTGATTATACAACTTGGTTCATTAGTTATCCGATTCATAGCATGTTTCCGTTAAATGCTTAAATGTTGACTATTATGCCCTTTTAACCTTAAAACATGATTTTTGAAAATATAAAAGAACAGAGACCTTTATTACTGAATTATAAACTTGACCCGAAAATTTGACTTCATTTTGAGGTCTAGATTAGGAGTTATGCTCATTAGTGTAAATGAAAAGTTTTTTATTAATTAAACGGTGTAATTAGCATAAAGCATATCTAAACCCAATTTTTGATACCAAACTTTTTACCTACTGATATAAAATAATATTTGGGATTTTTGAAGATTTTTATTTATTTTTAGGCTGAGCATAACATAGGGTTCTAGCTTTAATTCGGTAATTGTCGGTTTTGCTCTTTTGGCCTATAAAATGAGTTTTACAAATCATTTTGATACCAAACCTTTTTCTACTGATTTTATATGATAAATAAAATATTTTGAGCCTTCTGGAATAATAAAAATGTCAGCTTTTCTTATAAAACTCGGAAATCGCTTAAAACCGTCTTTTTACGCGTTTTTAACGCATAGTATATATTAAAACTATTTTAAATATATAAGACTTGATACCTACTGATATTTTTAGTAAATTTTTATACTTTAATAGTAAGAAAAAGTTTTAAACTCAGATTTCCAGATTTGACCTTTAAACCTTACGTGAAATTACCAAAATGTCCCTTCGGTGCATAGTTTGGTTATAAATGGTAAATTTCACATATATGTAATACCCTACTGATATAACTTATTAATTTAAGTATTTTTACTAATTATATCAGACCTGAAACTCAGATTTATATTCAATCTCTTTTATAACCTTTTAAATGACCAAAATACCCCTACGGGGCATAATTTGAGTTAAAATTCGTTTTGGGCATAATAGAAGATATCTTACTGATATCACAACATATTTAAGGCATATTAACTTAGGAAACCTGTATATGACTCTTATGGTTACCCGTTATGCATTTTTCGCGTTCGGTTCGGTTTATGTAACTAGTTTGCATAAATTGACCGAAACGGGTCAAACCTAATCATTTTTGTCTCAAAATCAAGAATGTGTTTGGTTTACCCATATTACACAAGTCTCCAAACTTGTCGGGTCTAAATCACATTCTATTCCGGTCTTCGCTTAATCGTGCGTTTGAACCGTATCTTCCTTTAAAACTAACCGGTCTAAGTTTAGGCTTAATTAAAGACCCGTTAGAAATCTAATAGGTTATTAAAAACCTTCGTTCCAGATTAGGAGACCCGGTAAAAGCTACTTGCACTTGCGGTTTGTGAATTATACTTGCTCAGGTAAATACTTTTAACTTATTTTCCCTATACGGGCTTGGGGTACGGTATATAAAATACCGCTTGGTCGGGCATTGAATTTTTAATTGTATGAAGGTTAATTTATTGAAATGTCCCGTTTAAATTGTTTTGTTTGCTTAAAGTGTAGGATCGTTTTCAGACCCGAACGAGTCGATCAGAAGAGTTTTTCTCAATACGAAAGGCGGAAACAGACGTATCGAGTTCAATTCAGCAAAAATATCACTTTAAACTGTCTTCTTGATTGATTTGACAAAGTTTTACAGCGAGATGACACTTCGGCAGCACTTCGGCTCTGGAAACACACATACATGAATGACTCAAACGGAATCACACGACCCCTATTTATAGACAAGCTAATTCCGTTTGAACATGCTCAAACGGAATCATCTCATACGGAATACCTGTTTCAAACGGAATTAACAAGATGATTTCATGCGAAATTACTTGTTCAATTCAAACGAAATTACATATTCTGATTTCGTTTGAAACTGCCTGTTGATCTAATTTTGACAATATTCTTGTATAACATGCCCTGATCTATCTACAAACATACAAGACTCGATACAAGACGAAGTCGACAGACGCATGCACCAACAGACTCCCCCTCGAATGTTGACGAGTCTTCAGTGTCGAGTCTTCACATCTTCAGTCTTTATCAGTCTTCTCTACCTCTCTTGAAGTATCTAACAATGTAAAGTATCCTCAATCTTCTCTTTTCTTTCTCAACTTATCTCCCCCTCGGATGTTGATCTAATCTTCAATTTCAGAATCACAATCTGGCTCTAGCTTACTATCTTCTCAAGATCTGTAGCTGGCTCTTTCATTCTCTTGATCAGATCTCTTGATTCCTTAAGTTCATCAGCATCAGCAATTTCAGGATCGTAACCTGGCTCTCCAGAATCAGGAACCTGGCTATCCTACACAACTTCTTAACCCAGAAATAAATTTCACAAATTTAAAATTTGACCAATTTATTCTCTGCTTACCACTTTTAAACACAAATCAATAAATGATTTTACAAAGTTAATCTCTGATGAACCACTTGAAGAAATATCATCATTTTTTCTTTAAAATCTTTTCATATTTCAAACAGACTCTCCCTCACTGATTGTCATCATGTTTAGCACTTGGAATTTTGAAAATCAGCTCTCCAACAACAGTTGTCGAAAATCTTTTTGAATTTTTCAAAAAACTTATGCTAATACACACTGAAAATCTTTTTGAAACTTTTTAAATTTTAACGAAAAGCAGTAAAGAAATATTTACAAACAATATTTTTGTGAGTTTGTGTAAGAGGATCATATCAGTTTTTGAGACAAATCACCAACACCGTTAAGCTTTAAACATTTTCAGTTTTAAACGATTCACTTAGATTTTCAGTATACTAATCCACTTTAAATTTCCACACAAAGTTCAACTGCTTCAAGATACGAAATTAGTGTTTTAAGCACTTAAACTTATTCGCGTGTCCCACCTCAGAATATACTCCCGTATCCAGATCCCAATATTCAGTCTTACAGGTGAGTATATGTAACAACTCTCATCAAAAGTCCTAATTATTATATTATTTGACCTATAGGAAACCCTAATTGAGACACCCAAGTGATTCTGCACAAACCCTAAAATTTTCAGAACAATCGGAATCAGGATCAGGGCCCCTAAAACTCAGGGGGGGTAAAACCTAGTTAACGATTATCTACTTAAAACGTTGTCAAAATAAAAATTTACGAAACTACTGACTCAGCTAGGCTAGTCCCAGACGTGGCTACTCTATAAATATTAGGTGTCCCTTACGGACCGTAAGGGTTATTTGTTACGGTCCGTAAGCCTGGCCAATTTTTCACTATAAATAGCAGGCCTTGGCAATCGCATTCTGGTACTTGAACGACGAAGAAATTCGTTTCGTAGACTGAGATAAGCTCTATTTATCACAATTAACACACACGATTCACTAATCGATGCCGCAATCAGGGTAATAACTCGATCGCTATTACGATTCAACGTCCGATCGATTATAACTATCCACCGATTGTTTAAGTGCCGCTCAAATTGAGTTTATACTTTGTTATTCATCGTGATTTCGACTTGAATGTTTGAGTGCTGTTCGAACTCGGACTATACTCTGTCATTCGTTGTGAATCCGCTGAATTGTTAAGTATCGCACTTTGTCATTCGTTGTGAGGGTTTAATCTCGTGAATTGTCGTAACTGCTGTATTAAGTTACTAACCGAATTGTGTGCCTGTTATTAAATTTAGGTTGAAAGGCTAATCAGTAGGCTAGGCTCTGCTCAAATTAAATATGCAATGTGAGCCATTCTCTTTTTATCAAATTACTTTTGAAATCATGTTTATTTTCAAAAGTTATAATTACAGTGATTAAGTTTATGTAATCACCAAGTTACAGCCGGTATATGGGGTTTTGTATACATTACTTGATAACCGTCACTATTGGACAACGAGTTAGCCAATGAGTGATATGACCATAGTCACAGACACCATCGGGCAAAGAGGCTACCGATGGATGTTCGAGTGACAAGTACTATGGGTAGTTGGTTTGATATCTGGAACATTGTAATCTCTCTTAATACTGTAAATTATAACAAATGAGTCATTTTCATAAATAGAATGATTCACTCAGTATTTCCCGCTGACAAAACCTTTTTCAAACATGTTTCAGGTGATCTGTTATGATCCAGGAAAAGTGCCGTGAAGCACTATCAGCTTAAGGAAGTGGCTCAGTATAAAAATAAAGAAACATGTTTTGTAAAATAAAAGATTTCTTCGTGAAATCTCAAGATTGTAAATTACCGGGTTTTATCCCGAGTTGTGAAATAAAATAATCGGGAAATATTTCAGTTTTAAAAAGATCTTGAAGAAAACTTCCGCTGTTAATTAAATACCACGGGATTTCTGTCCCGCGACTCCTGAAACGGGTCAAACCGGGTCGGGGGTCGTGACAGAAAAAGGTGGTATCAGAGCCACTGATTTAAGCCAATTAAGTATTTAGAAAATACTTAATTTCTTATTAATTATTATTTTATGATTATGTGTTTTATTATCTGATTAATTGTGTACAGTATGGGCAGATCTATATATGCTAGCCACTGTAGCAATAAATATAAATATTTAAAATAATTTGACTCAAAGTTTTAGTACCCGGATTACCTACAGTCTAGAAACCTTACCCTGTATGAAATAATATTTAAAAGTTTTCTATAAAAATTTTGTTATGATTTTTAACTTAGTAATTTTGTGAATTTTGCTAAACAGCATGAGTAATTTGTCTGACGCCCTTCAGAATTTAAATCTCTATCAGGTAAGAATAGAGGTTTCCAGAGATTTCAATAGATATATACCAAACATAGAAGAACCTATAGAATTCAACGCTTTACCTCTCGAGAAAACCAAGCCTAAGAAATTGGAAATTGGGGAAAGCTCTAGGCAAATTGAGGGGTTACCATCTCAAGAAGAACTAGATTTTATAATGGCAAACAATGATACTACTGAGCCTTTTAATGAAAATGATTTTATTCATTCTCTTGAAACACAACTACCAATGAACTTAGAACCAGCTATTCCAAACCTTTCAATCCACTCGCAAATAGACGAATGGTTGAATAATGAAATACTGTTACAAAACCATTCCTATAAGCTTTTTCCTAAGTTCAATCTAGAACCTTTACCAAATCCACCAATGAGTAACGAGAAAAGGACTGAACTCTTCCATGTAGATATTGGGAATAGGATCCAAGAGATTTTGGGACAGATTTCCTGGACTTACGATAAGAAGGAACGTCGTTACTAAAACACCAACTGACAAAAGATAGGGGGTTTATGGAACTGTAGTGGTGTAATAGTAATAAGTAAAATCAGTTTGTAAAATAACTACAAATAAAACTTTGTAAGATAATAATATGTATTGATGCATACTATTAAATATTAAATATAAATTGAGAATCGATAGTTTTGGCTATATTGGTGTTATGAATTCTGTATAATTGTTTTGTGTAATTGTTATTTATTTGATACTAATAAAATTATATATATTAATTATCAGATGGAAAACGCTAATAATGAACCAGTTAATGAGATTAATCAATCTGAGCAACAACCGGGAGATCAATATATGACTAGGCAGGATATAGAAAATATAGTTGCTCAAGGGATAGCCAATGTTATTCCAGCATTCGTTGCTGCTGTTAAAAATCCAATAGAACCACAACAAATCGTTCCTAGCAAACGTATTTCTGAAGATAACTTCAGTAATAGTGTAAACGGAGGCAATGATCATGTTAATCATGATAATGAACCACGGCAAGCTCCGCTCACTAAGAAAATGAAAGCTGCAACACCTGGTTGCACTTTCAAAGAATTCCTTGCTTGTAAACCCACGGAGTTTGCAGGCAATGAAGGAGCAACTGCATCACTGCGCTGGTTAGAGAAAACTGAGGCAGTAATTGCCATAAGTAAATGTGCTTCGGATGATCAGGTCATGTACGCGTCAAATCTTTTTAAAGAAGGGGTGCTAGAATGGTGGAACACGGTGTTACAAGCTAAAGGAAGAAATAGGGCTTATGCCATGAACTGGGAAGAATTTAAGAGTCTTGTAGAAAGAAAATTCTGTCCCGAATATGAAAAAGATCAAATGGCAAATAAGTTTTTAAACCATAAAATGATGGGTGTAGATTGTCGCGGTTATACTTCGACATTCTTTGAATATGCTAGAGTGGTACCAACGCTGGCTTCGCCAGAACCGGTACTCATTTCTCGCTATATTTGGGGATTGATTAGTGAAATCCGTAACATCGTTAAAGCTACGAGACCTCGTACGATTGACGATGCGGTGGAATTAGCTAATACCTTAACCGACGAACTGGTACGCACGCAAGATGAAAACAGGAAGAAGGAACTGGCTCAAAAAATTACCCAAGGATTTCGTATGGGTAATAATAACAGCTTCAAGAAAAGAGGAACAGGGCAATCTTCCAATCCGCCGTTTTGCAGGAATTGCAGAAAGAAACATTTTGGAAGATGTAATGTAACCTGCAATTTTTGTAAAATGGTAGGACATCGTGAAGAGGAATGCAGAAAGAAAACAAGAGTCTGCTATAACTGTGGAGAAAAGGGACATTTTAGACCAGAATGTCCTAAATTGGTCAAACCAGCAGACAACAAAGCCAAGACAACCGATGGAGCTACTAAGAAGAATGTCAGAGCATTTCAGTTAACTACTCAGGAAGCCGAGATGATTCCTGATGTGATAGCCGGTACGTTCTTAGTTCACAACATTTACGCCAAAGTATTATTTGACTCTGGTGCAAACCAAAGTTTTATTAATACTTCATTCTGCCAAACTCTTAATATACCCTTAACCAACATTAGGCAGATTTTTACAGTCGAAACTGCTGATGGGAATTCAGTTAAAATAGATAAGGTTCTGCAAAATATAGAAATAGGACTTTCAGGTCATAAATTTGCTGCAAACCTATTTCCTATGAAATTAGCTGAATTTGATGTTGTGTTAAGAATGGATTGGTTAGTAGCCAACCATGCTCGAATTCTCTGTGATAAGAACTCTATAGAAATTCAGGCACCCACCGGAGAAGTAATTATGATTACAGGAGATAAACCACGTAAGCCTATGAAGTTCATATCAGTAATAAAAGTTGCTAATTATGAACGAAAACAAGGAATAGTATATATGATTTCAGTAATCATTAGTACTAAGGGAAAAGAACTTAAGGAAATTCCTGTAGTCTCAGAATACCCAGAGGTATTCCCAGAAGAATTACCAGGGTTACCACCAGATAGGGAAGTAGAATTTAGGATTCATTTAATTCCAGGAACTATACCGATAGCTAAGGCACCTTATCGGTTAGCACCCACAGAAATGTTATAACTGAAAAAGCAATTAGATGAATTACTAAGTAAAGGTTTCATACAACCTAGTTCATCCCCGTGGGGAGCACCTGTGTTGTTTGTTAAGAAAAAGGATGGTTCAATGAGAATGTGTATCGATTATAGAGAATTGAATAAGGTTACAATTAAGAATCGATACCCATTACCTAGGATTGATGATCTTTTCGATCAACTTCAAGGAGCTAGATATTTTTCTAAGATAGATTTACGCTCCGGATATCATCAATTGAAGGTACAAGAGGAAGACATACCTAAAACTGCTTTCAGAACTAGGTATGGTCATTACGAGTTTACAGTCATGCCCTTTGGGTTAACGAATGCACCTGCAGCATTCATGGATATGATGAATAGGATCTGTAAACCGTATTTGGATAAATTTGTAATTGTCTTCATAGATGATATACTTATTTATTCAAAAAGTCAGGACGAACATTGTCAGCACTTGCATGCACTCTTAACTTTGTTAAGAAAAGAAAAATTGTATGCCAAATTCTCAAAGTGTGAATTTTGGTTGCAAGAAGTGCAATTCTTAGGACACATGGTGAATCACGAAGGTATTCATGTAGATCCTGCTAAGATAGAGGCAATTACCAATTGGAAGGTTCCACAAACTGCAATGGAAATTAGAAGTTTTATAGGTTTAGCTGGCTATTATAGACGGTTTATTAAGGATTTTTCCAAGATAGCCGTACCATTAACTAAGCTAACCTGTAAAGCAGTTAAGTTTGATTGGGGACCTAAACAAGAAGAAGCCTTTAGAATCTTGAAGCAGAAATTAACCAATGCTCCAATCTTAGCCTTACCAGAAGGAACTGAAGATTTTGAAGTATATTGTGATGCTTCAAAACTAGGATTTGGATGTGTGCTTATGCAACGCAAGAAGGTAATTGCGTATGCTTCAAGACAGTTGAAAAAGCACGAAGAAAATTATACAACTCATGATTTAGAATTAGAAGCTGTAATTTTTGCCCTTAAAATATGGAGACATTATCTGTATGGAAGTAGGTTTACTGTCTATACGGATCATAAAAATTTAAGATATATATTTGGGCAAAAAGAGTTAAACATGAGGCAAAGGAGATGGATGGAAATCTTAAGTGATTACGACTGTGATATTCAGTATCACGAAGGAAAGGCAAATGTAGTTGCAGATGCCTTAAGTCGTAAATATCATGAGAACCAAAGAAGAGTTCGTGCTCTCAGATTAAATCTACAATTAGATTTAATGGAACAAATAAAGAATGTTCAGGAAACAGCAATCCAAGATAATGCTGAAGGAATGAAAGGACGAATAAAAGAATTAGAGCAAGGAGCTGATAGAATTTGGAAATTCCACAAAAGCAGAATTTGGGTACCTAAGCAAGGAGAATTAAGAAATAAGATTTTAGAAGAAGCCCATAAGTCAAGGTATACAATTCATCCAGGAAACAATAAGATGTACCAAGATTTAAGGAAGAATTTCTGGTGGATAGGTATGAAAAAGGATATAGCTAGATATGTTTCTAAGTGTCTTACTTGTTCACAAGTTAAGGCAGAACATCAGAAACCTTCAGGTCTACTACAACAATTAGAGATGCCTGTATGGAAATGGGAACTTATAATAATGGATTTTGTTACTAAGTTACCCAAAACCAGAAAAGGTAATGATGCGATTTGGGTAATTGTGGATCGATTAACCAAATCTGCTCACTTTCTGCCTATGAAAGAAACCTTTAGCATGGAAAGATTGGCAAAGTTGTATGTAGATGAAGTTGTATCTCTACATGGAGTTCCACTCTCCATTGTATCAGATAGAGATAGTCGTTTCACTTCTCATTTCTGGAAAAGTTTCCAGCAAGCAATGGGAACTCGACTAAACCTAAGCACGGCATATCATCCACAAACAGACGGACAAAGTGAAAGGACGATCCAAACTCTAGAAGACATGCTCCGAGCATGTGTGATAGATTTTGGTGGGAATTGGGACAAGCACTTACCATTAATTGAATTCTCCTATAACAATAGTTATCATTCAAGTATCGAAACTGCCCCATTTGAAGCACTGTATGGAAGAAAGTGCAGAACTCCAGTTTGTTGGGCAGAAATAGGAGAAAATCAATTGTCAGGTCCTGAAATAGTGCAAGAGACGACTGATAAGATTACTCAAATCAAGGAAAGGCTGAAGACTGCTCGAGATCGCCAGAAAAGTTATGCAGATAATAGATGCAAGCCGTTAGAATTCCAAGTTGGAGACAGAGTACTGTTGAAAGTTTCTCCTTGGAAAGGAGTTGTTAGATTCGGTAAGAAAGGAAAGCTAAGTCCAAGGTACGTAGGACCATTTCCAGTGATCCAACGTATAGGATCAGTTGCTTATCGTTTACATCTACCAGAAGAGTTAGCTGGAGTACATGATGTATTTCATGTATCCAATCTCAAGAAGTGTCTATCAGACGAATCTTTAGTAGTACGTCTCCAAGATATAGAGGTAAACGAAAAATTAAAATTTGTTGAGAAACCTCTTCAGATAGAAGACAGAAAAGTGTAGTTTCTCAAGCACAAACGACTAGTGCTAGTTAAAGTCAAGTGGGATTCGAAATGAGGACCCGAATACACTTGGGAGCTGGAATCAGAAATGAAGAGAAAGTATCCTCAATTGTTCCAGTAAATCTCAAGGACGAGATTTTTATAAAGGTGGGGAGAATGTAACAACTCTCATCAAAAGTCCTAATTATTATATTATTTGACCTATAGGAAACCCTAATTGAGACACCCAAGTGATTCTGCACAAACCCTAAAATTTTCAGAACAATCGGAATCAAGATCAGGGCCCCTAAAACTCAGGGGGGGTAAAACCTAGTTAACGATTATCTACTTAAAACGTTGTCAAAATAAAAATTTACGAAACTACTGACTCAGCTAGGCTAGTCCCAGACGTGGCTACTCTATAAAGATTAGGTGTCCCTTACGGACCGTAAGGGTTATTTGTTACGGTCCGTAAGCCTGGCCAATTTTTCACTATAAATAGCAGGCCTTGGCAATCGCATTCTGGTACTTGAACGACGAAGAAATTCGTTTTGTAGACTGAGATAAGCTCTGTTTATCACAATTAACACACACGATTCACTAATCGACGCCGCAATCAGGGTAATAACTCGATCGCTATTACGATTCAACGTCCGATCGATTATAACTATCCAACGATTGTTTCAGTGCCGCTCAAATTGAGTTTATACTTTGTTATTCATCGTGATTTCGACTTGAATGTTTGAGTGCTGTTCGAACTCGGACTATACTCTGTCATTCGTTGTGAATCCACTGAATTGTTAAGTATCGCACTTTGTCATTCGTTGTGAGGGTTTAATCTCGTGAATTGTCGTAACTGCTGTATTAAGTTACTAACCGAATTGTGTGCCTGTTATTAAATTTAGGTTGAAAGGCTAATCAGTAGGCTAGGCTCTGCTCAAATTAAATCTGCAATGTGAGTCATTCTCTTTTTATCAAATTACTTTTGAAATCATGTTTATTTTCAAAAGTTATAATTACAGTGATTAAGTTTATGTAATCACCAAGTTACAGCCGGTATATGGGGTTTTGTATACATTACTTGATAACCGTCACTATTGGACAACGAGTTAGCCAATGAGTGATATGACCATAGTCACAGACACCATCGGGCAAAGAGGCTACCGATGGATGTTCGAGTGACAAGTACTGTGGGTAGTTGGTTTGATATCTGGAACATTGTAATCTCTCTTAATACTGTAAATTATAACAAATGAGTCGTTTTCATAAATAGAATGATTCACTCAGTATTTCCCGCTGACAAAACTTTTTTCAAACATGTTTCAGGTGATCTGTTATGATCCAGGAAAAGTGCCGTGAAGCACTATCAGCTTAAGGAAGTGGCTCAGTATAAAAATAAAGAAACATGTTTTGTAAAATAAAAGATTTCTTCGTGAAATCTCAAGATTGTAAATTACCGGGTTTTATCCCGAGTTGTGAAATAAAATAATCAGGAAATATTTCAGTTTTAAAAAGATCCTGAAGAAAACTTCCGCTGTTAATTAAATACCACGGGATTTCTGTCCCGCGGCTCCTGAAACGGGTCAAACCGGGTCGGGGGTCGTGACAGTATACCACAGATGATATCTGTAAAGGGTTAAATTATGAGGGCCGTGAGAGCTCAGGTCAGAACTTCCGTTCAGCAGAGAGATGACGGCTTCGACTTTTGGTGTGTCCCCTTTAGAGGATCTTTTGTTTCAACAGCACATGATTAGCATTTTTCAATGTTTCATCATTTTTTATGCTGAGGGTGGTGCTATGTGTGCTATGTTTCAAGCAAGCAGAAAGTATTATACGGGGACTAGGCCATTGCTTCTGCAAAATCAGAAGTCCCAGGATAATACCCCAGATATCACTGAGTATAAAGACCTAGTATCTCAGAAAGAGGGACCTTTCAAACAAGATTTCGGGGGTTACCCATATATCCGAGAGATGTTCCCCACGATATAACTAAGTTTGAAATTTAGGTTTATATCTCGTCACAATCTACTAAATGTGTAAAAACCTACTGGCACATCATCAGTGAGACCGTTTATCACATATTAACTTTCCAATTCTTTAGCATGTTGTGATTGTCCACTGATGTACTATCATTTCCTCTTTTTTCACAACAAAACTCATTTTGAATTTTATCATGTTTTTTACTTTTTCAAATTTTCAAATGTTTTTGGATTTTCTGAAAATTCTTACTCCCCCTAAAATTCAAACACATTCAAAGGAAATTTGAAAACAAACTGTACAAATAAAATGACAACTGATATCGAATCACTTCAAATCGCCATCCACTTGGCATAAACAATCAGAACTCCCCCTGACAACAAACTATTTTCCCATTATGATTTCAAAACACTTACGTTTGTTTTAATCAAATGGTTTTTTCGGAAAATAAGTTTTGTTGATTTCATAAAACCACTTGTAGGTATGGGGATTCATTCATCACTTTGTTCTTCAACCACTTGAAAAATATAACAATTTTAAGTTCACTCAATAAACACCACTTGTAGAAAATCAAGTACAACTTAATGTCCCTGATTTACCACTTGTAAGTCGAAATATCACCTAAGTGAATTTCTCAAGAAAGATGCCGATACCTGCTCCACTCTTACCAACCTGGGAGCTCCGGTAAGTCAACCTTTTTAAAAAAAATTTATCAAGAAGGTTGCCGATTCATGCTCCGCGATTACCAACCTGGGAGCTCCGGCAAGTCATACTATTCACTCATTATAGTATGTTCCATCCCAGTCACAAACCTGAGATGAAACACCCTTACATGTTTTCTTCAATTTTTTCTCATAAAACTCCTTCACCCCTTTGACCTTCCTGTCAACCATTTTACCAAAAATATGTTGCACTTTGGAGTTAAAGGATTTTTCAACGTCAAATTCTTTCTTTTCTGAAAAAAATTGATTTGAAATCTCAACTTTACCAACTTTTTGTTTAAAATTCTCAGCCCTCAATGGTGGAAAATTGACATCATCCATTGGAGGTACTGATGTTTCCAATTTTATCTCAACTTGTGGCTCCTCTGACTTTGTGGAATCAGATTCATCACCTGAAGTTAGCTCCTCTGCTTTTGATGAATCATAATCATTGCTAGACCCATTATCAGATTTCTTAACAACCCATTTTTGGTTGTCAAGATTTGCACTTTTCTTGTAAAACCTCTTTGAACATTCACCAATTTCAAATTTTGAATTTTTAAAAAGTTTAGTTCTCTCAATTGGTGGTTCAAACTCAACTATTTTTTCTTTCAGTTTAGAAACTCCCTGTTTGGTTTGAATTGCTTGTGAACATTTCACAGCTATATGACCATTTTTTCCACATTTGAAACAGGTTCGAGTTTCCTTCTTCTGATCAATAGTCTCCATCTCTTCTTGCTTCTTCGCAAGGAAATCTCTGTTCGACTGTTTTCTGAATAATTTTTCTTTTTCTTCTTCAGAAGATGTACCTGAAACAAATATCATTTTTGATTTAAAATCTCGAACATATTTTTCATTTTTATGATTTTCTGGTGGAATAAAACCCAGACCCTTCTTTTTGTAATTACCATTATGGTTTGGTCTCTTTTGAAAACCAGAACCAAAATTGTAACCCTTTTTCTTGTTTAACCTTTGTTGAACTCTTGAGGTGTAAGGACTTGGTTTTTCAGAAAGATTTACATCTTTTATTTCAGAAATATTAATTTCTGTTAGTTTGAAAACCTTTTTAATCATTTATGGTTTAACACCTCTTATTGGAAATTCTTCATCAGAATATAATTTGTCAGAATCATTCAATGTATATGCAACTTTGAATGTTTCGTCATTCAAATTAGATTTTGATATAGGAAATTCTTTATTGTAAACCCGTTTCTCCCTTTTGACTGAAGAACTTGACATGTCGGACTTAGACTTTGACTCTGATTTAGACTCCGACTTTGACTCATCCATATCATCGTTATCTAACACATGATCCACCACTTTCTTCATCAATTGAGATTGTTGATCAGTGTCAGACGATGTAAACGTAACATCAATATTTTCTGGCAGGTTAACTGAAGACTCTGACTCCCACTGTAAATTTGTTGCCTTTTCGACTCTTTCTGAATTTGGATTTCTCGAAGAATATCCATTTTCAAGCGGGGGTGGACACTTGTTGTAACTGACACCTTGTTTCTTACCGGATGTCTTTACTTCAGTATCCTTCTTCTTTTCTTTATTCTTTTTAGAAGTCTTTTCTTCAGGTACTTTCTGTTCTTCAGTAATTTCATCATCATCAAATGCCTTCATGCCTTCAACAGTTGGATAAATCCTGTCAATGACAAAAGAAGTACATGAGTAACTTTTTAATAATCGATTGACTCTTTCAGTTTCAATTCTTTGAGTTTCCAGTTTTTGCTCAAGCACGGCACACTTCTCAATGTAATTGTTAACACTTTTCTGCTTTGTCATTAAAGCTCCTTGAAGTGTTTTCATGGCTGTTGCTTATTCATCACTTGATTGATTGTACTGATTCATGGCCTTGTTCAGAACATCGTAAGATTCCTTCAACCTGTTCATGTTGTTAATCAATTCGCTGTTTTTTCTTTTTCATGATCTCACAGGTTTCACAATTCACAGGAATATTTCTTGCATCAACTTTGAACTTTGGAACTTCCTTTACTTTTCTCTTTATCACTGGAACTTCCTCATCATCACTGCTGACATGTGTTTTGACTTTCTTCTTTTTCTTTTTAGCTTTATCGTCATCACTATCACTCTCTTCCATCATTTTCAAATGAGCTGCCATTCTTTTTGCATAATAATCATCATCATTATCACTATCTTCAGCAACTCGAGCAACAAAAGCTTTATGATTTGAAGTTTTATTAGGATCATAATCATCCCAATTGAAATTTGCCCAGCTAAACCCTTCAGGTAATTTTTCATCATCTTGGTTTATTAAACATGCTTTACTATCAGCTGAAACATATTTGTCCCAACTGAAACCTTTCGATGATTTCTGATCTTCTTGATTCACTAAACATGTTCTCTTTGAAGATTCTTCAATCTCCTTCATGCCATGAGCAGTTTGCAGTTGTTGATGTGGCTATTGAGCAACTTGATGATAAATCGATTTCCGATAGTAATCATTGTTGTTGAACGGATTTTGAGCTCCACTTGCTTCGCGATTAGTGCACTCCCTCTTGAAGTGTCCTTTTTCCCTGCAACGAAAACAAGTAACTTTAGATTTATCAAAACCTAAATTAGAAACACATGCATCACGGAAGTCATCTCTTCCTGTGATCTGTTTGAATTTCTCAGCTCATCTCAACACACTAGCCAAACACCACTTAATGTCCATCAATTCCATCTCTTCAGCATCAATCTGATCGTAATCCTCTTTGGTCAACATTGGATTCTCGATCCTTCCTGCTACTAAACTTCCATAAGACTCCAACACAGTCCCCAACAAAGACATGTGACTTTTCGCAACTTCTTCAGAATAATCCTGATCATTCTCAAGATTCAATACAATATTGCATTGAAGCTTCTTGCCATTCTTGGTTGCTGTCAAGTTTGGATCAAATGACGGATATAATGAAAAACTTGTTTTACTATTTGACCCTTTACAAGATCCTCTAGATGAACCTTTAGCATTGAATGCAGTTTCGATCTTTGGTGACATGTTGGTTTTATCACTGCTTCCTCCTTTGTAATACAAACTAATATCTTGTTCACCATCAAAATCCTTCATTCTTGAGATTTTTCTTTGTTCCATCTCCTGAGCTTCAATCTTTTCAATAAACTTGCTGAGAGTTAAACTGCTAAACCCTTTCTTGTTTCTTAACATCATAAGATATGTGCCCCAAGTTTCATGTGGCAATGCATCAGCCAATTTTTCAATCAACTCTTCGTTATCTTTTGTGATACTCAACCTCTTCATGTTTGCTAAAAGATTGCAATATCTTTCTATGATCTGCTTTGTGTTTTCATTTTTTAAACCTCGAAATAAATCTAATTCCTTTTTCAAAAGCGATTTTTTGTTCTTGACCATTTCTTGGCTTCCAACAAACTTCGATCTTAATGCTTTCCATATTGAATAAGAAGTTCCATTGTGTTGCAATAAAACCAAGATATCTTCCTTAACAGCTTGATGCAATAAACTCGTCATCATTTTCTCATCTTTGTATTTCTTTTTCTCTTCGGCACTTAGATCTTTAATTGCAATAATCTCCTAATCATCAGTCATTGGTCTGATATATTTCGTCTCAACACATTCCCAAGCATCTAAGTAGTTTGCTTGTACCCAATTCTTAAACCGTTCCTCCCAACCCTTATACTCCTCAATGTTCATAAGTTTTGGCGGTTTTTGCATGGTACCCATTTCATTTTCTAACATTGTGTTCTGTGTAAGAGTAATCGGGGTAACCGGAGTAGCAAATGCGTTGTAAAATTCCTCTTCCATGATTCGGTTTTCAATAAATGTTCAAACAGTCAGTTTCAAACGGAATTAACACTTCAAAAGGAATATCCTCTCAAGCGAAATTACTATCTCACACGGAATTACACTTTTCAAACGGAATACCTAATCTCGTATGAAATGTTCAAACGAAATTACAACTTGAAGTGGAATTGCTGTTTTCAAACGAGATTATTCAAACGGAATACCGGTTTCAAGCGGAATTAAGGACTAATTCCGTGTGAAATGCCGCTGACGTCATCATTCTCGAACTGTTTTTGAAAAGAAATTACTATTTTTATCAAATTTAGATCGAATTACGGTCCAATTCTTTCAAGGATTTGTTAAAACACAGTTTCGCACAAGATGTGAGAAAATTAGCCGATTTTAACCGTGAAAAGTTGTAAATTTTGAAAAAGAAGGTGTAGAAATCAGAAATTGCAGCTGAATTGGTAAGAACTCTTCCTCCTGAGCTCTGATACCACTTGTAGGATCGTTTTCAGACCCGAACGAGTCAATCAGAAGAGTTTTTCTCAATACGAAAAGCGGAAACAGACGTATCGAGTTCAATTCAGCAATAATATCACTTTAAACTGTCTTCTTGATTGATTTGACAAAGTTTTACAGCGAGATGACACTTCGGCAGCACTTCGGCTCTGGAAACACACATACATGAATGAATCAAACAGAATCACACGACCCCTATATATAGACAAGCTAATTCCGTTTGAACATGCTCAAACGGAATCATCTCATACGGAATACCTGTTTCAAACGGAATTACATATTCTGATTTCGTTTGAAACTGCCTGTTGATCTAATTTTGACAATATTCTTGTATAACATGCCCTGATCTATCTACAAACATACAAGACTCGATACAAGACAAAGTCGACAAACGCATGCACCAACATAAAGCCTTTGGGGGGTTAATGTCCATGTCCCGGATATCCTTGGCATCATTCATAAAAATGGCCACGACCTAAGCACGGGGTGTAGGCATACACCCGCCTGTGCATATATAAATAAAAAGGTATAACCGCCGGTTTCGAGAATAACTCGCCGCGGGACTATATCATGTGGTGTGTCTATTAATCTTTAACTCGGTGTCAACCCGGGCTACTGAACGTATAAGAAACATGTAATTCTTTTACAAGTTTATATATAAACAATTATCCCAAGTTATAAAATGTTTTGTGCCTTGTGCATTCAAATCAATTTTTCTAAACCTTTTCAAAATGAGTCAGTTAATTGTATTTACCAGTGTAAACTGATGTATTTTCCCAAAAAGGCTAAGTGCAGGTACTAATCGAAATAGGCTGGCCTCTCCTTAGCATCAATAAGAGTCTTGCAAGCTTGGATGCATTTTAAATCTGATGAACTATGTTTCCTTTTTATTTGATCCGCCTGTGGATCCTTTACAATCCGTTTGTAATACTTTGATATTACTTTATATTCGGTTTGTAATGTGATTCATCTTTTGCTTCCGCTGTGCATTTAAAATTGTGTGGTTTGACTATGATGATATCAACTACGTCACGGTACTCCCCACCGGGCCCACCGGTAATACGTGGAAAAATTTAGGGTGTGACACTTCGGTTAGTCATTTTACGCATATGACCCATTTTTAGACATTCGACCCACGAATGTCATTACCTATAACTTTTATACGTATCTAAGGACTTCATAATCAATATACAAGTTCTTAAACAACCCATGAGGGTCATTTTCCCGATTCGCCCATCGAGGGCGCTTTGGTAAACTTAGTCCCTCATTTTACGACGAAGGACTTTCGCTACTTATTTGACCAAAATTGTACATTTAACTATAATCATATTTATACGTACCTGTCTCGGTTCAACATCTTGACCCGTTTTAATACCTTGTCTCCATAATATGCTAATACATAGCATCGCCAATTCAAAACCATTTTATCCTGTCAGCATGAGACTTGACAAGCACTCATTAGTCATCGTTTGTCAGATAGTATCAACATTGCCATTTGACCCGTTTGGCCTAAGGGACCAAATATTTTGCGCTTAAATTGAATGATATTTATCCACCATTTTATTAAGTAACTCTCTTCGGATTTCTAACCATTTAGTTACGTCGTCATAACCCATTTCTTACGCGTTTAACCCAACATAGTTTATGCCTCTTGGCGTCATTTAAAGCTTCGACTTTTATCCATTATACGTGACTAAAATCACCGTTTTACCCTCTTTACTCGTTTAGGCTTACTTACAAAGTAGTCATTCAAAAACTCGTTTTACATTTGTCGTTTCATGACTAAATTACCATGTCGCCCTTTTTACCATTATACATGGTTTTTCATCATTTTGATATGTTCCGACCCATACCATTCCGCGTCGGAAACCATACCTTGAATATTATCTTTATCGTATATGTAACTTTAGAACAAGCACGTATTCTACAAAAAGGGTGTAAGTTTCACTTACCTTCCGGTTATGCTCTTTTCCGCGTACTCAATCCGTTTGACCCGCTTCTTTCTCAAGCCTCCACCTAGCTCGTTAAGCGTCAAACTATCGTCATCATTTACAAGGTGGTTAGATTAGTCATTAACAATCACGACTATTACACCTTACATATTTTCTATGTCGAAACTACTATTCGACTTCGTCATTGGTTAGTTTAACTTTCCAAAAGTTAACTACCTTTAATTATATGATAGGTGCAATTAAGCTAAATCGACATCATAATTAGAATTCGTATTACCCCATATCACACGTAATTAGTCAAGTTAGCCAATTACGCGTTTCTTTCATAATTTCATTATATCAACTTTCATTCAGGCATTTTAACAAACACCTTGCGGGCAAGATTTTTATACATCTTTTATCTAGTTCATTATTAATGTTCATGAATAATATCAAGAACTTAGATCATAACATCAATTTTCACGATTTTAACACTCAATTTCATGTGTTCTTCACATTGATGTAAAACCCATTTAGCCCATAGTTGATTAGTTGACTAATCACTAGTTTATGGTACAATTTCAACAAGTTTACATCTAGGGTGTTGTTCCTAGACTTATACTTACATCAGTCTCACTAAAACATTCTACATTCAAACAAGAATTTCGTTCATGCATGTTTGTCACAAAATCAAAATATCACCAAACATAAAAATTCAACATACCTTACGATCCCCTTAACTTGGTGATCGTTTATATGCATTCAAATCCGATTTTGGTCTTTGATTGATCTTTCAATTTGGATATTTTGTTGAGCTAGGGTTTATACCCTCTAGTCCTACTCCTGGTCGTTCCCCATGCACACAAACACACACTATGTGTGGGTTGTGTTTTATCTTTTATTTTTATAAAACAAGTTTCCCTTCTTGGCCATATCAGTCCCTCTTGTTTCATTTGTTATAAAAGAAGCTATAACTCATAGTTTATCATTTAATTACCCATTACTAACTAGGTTAATTATTCCTAGTTAACTTATTGGGTCTGGGGAATTATAACCCATTTTAATATTATTTTTTTTAAGTCCCGTTAACTTGGGCTTCTTATAAACTTTGTTTTCTCAAAGCGTTTATTCTTCTTTTTTATTAATATAGGATTATTTATTTAAATCCTAATATTCACCGGGTTAATTTTACCACTAACGGTATTTTACCCGTTCATTATTATCAACGTGGTTTGATTACCAATCCTGTTTTCGGGGTGTTACAACCAACACCAGCATCACCATCTGCCACCACCCACCCCCACACCACCACCTACCACCGCCTACCCCACACCACCATCACCATCACCACCGCCAACCCCACATCACCGCCACTTGGGCTTAATTGAGATTGACTTTAGATCCTCCCTTCTTTATTTATCTAGTCTCAAATGCCAGCACCGGAGATAGAGAGAGAAAGTGAGAGATGAGAGAGAGATCAGGGTGTCGGCGATAGAGAAAGAGAGAGAGAGATAAGGGTGCCGGCGATAGAGAGAGAATTTGAGAGGTGAGAGAGAGATCGGAGTAATTACAATGTAGTCATAGCAACAAAACCCTTCAAGTAAATACAAGAAAGATGGCCAATGGAGTCACAGCAAGAATCTTTAACCCCAAAGTCGGAGTCTTTAAGCCTTTTGACAATGTGGGTGATGATTTTGGGCAAGTGGGTGTGTGTAGATTGGGTGTGGGATGCACAGAGGAATGAGAGGAGTTTGATTGCTTGTTTCTTGATGGTGGGTTTGTTGATGGTGGTGTCTGATGTGGATTCAAATAGGGTGTTGAGGATGATGGGGATTGAGTCTGGTGAGATGGTTTTGATTAGTGTTTGGAGATCTTGAATGGGCTATGTAGTGGGTGTCTCTGTCTGTGAGTTTGAAGAGTGAGTTTAAGATTGTTTGTTCGAGTTCTACTATTGCTAGGTGGGTGGATTGGGGTTGTGGGGGGTGGGGGTTTTGTTGGTTTTTGGTGATGGGTTTTGGGTGGCATTATGATGGTGGTGGTGGTGCTGGTGGTGGAAGATAAAGTAGGTTGTGGGTGGAACCTACAAATAAATTAAAAGTCTTTTTTTAGTTTTTAAAAGATTAAATAGTTCTTGATTGTTTTTAATTCGTAGGGGTAATTTTGTCATTTACATGGATTTAATGGAGAAAACTAACCCCCATCCACTACAGGGACTATTCGAGTAACAAACTGTCAAACCACATGGAGCACCGGTGTAATTTTCAGAAGTTAAGGACTATAGGTGTTACTTTATAAAACCACAGGGACTATCCGGCATTTTACTCCAACAATATATATAATGCGTGGTTGGACGTAGATGTAATAAAGTTGCGATAGTTACGTTTCATCAAACATACGGAAGTCAATCTAATGCACTTTGAATGCCATCAAACTAAGTTGAAAACTCAAACAAAATGGAGTGATAATGAGCTTATAAGTAATATAAATATGTCAAAATTGTAATGTATGAATTTTTTAAAAGGTTTTAGTTTTTTTTAATGAGTGTAATGTATGAATTTTTAAAAAAGTTTTAGTTATGAATAAGTATAAACATCTAGAGAAAAACAACTAATCTGTTAGGGAAATCAAAGTTAAAATAACTTTCTTCATTTTTTTTTTTTTTTTTTGAGGAGTTGAAATTTATCAATTAGCGTTTGCTTAAACGGTAACTAATGCTTGTGTCAATTCTGAAAATTGTATACCTACCTAAAAGTTGTCATTTTGTTCATGAATTCTTGAACTAGGTTAATCAACTATCAATCATACTTGTTTTTATTCACGACATGTATATTATATTGGAATATTGGATTTTCATAATCTCAACTATTCGTTATTGACCGCTAACAGTCCAGACTTAAAAAATAACCACTGGCGGTCCCAACTATTAACATATTGGCCGCCAATGGACCCTAACTAATAGAATCTTAACGTCGTTAGTCTGCAGTCGCCTGAAACCGTTTTGGCTAGAAAAATGTTTCTAAAGGTCTGATCTAAGGTTACAAAGAGGTTTAGGACAAAAATGTTAAATTTTTCGGCCAAAAAGAAGTTTTCCTGCGAAAAGGAGTTTTCCGGTGACTTCAATAATTGGGGTTTTTACTAGAAAAAAGTTCCTAAAGGTCCGTAATAAGGTTACAAAGAGGTTTGGGACGAAAATGTTGAGTTTTCCGGCCCAAAACGAGTTTTCCAGCCAGAAACGTTTTTCCGACGACTGGAGACTAATGGTGTAAGGGTTTTTGTTAACAGGATCCATTGGAGGCCAGTATGTTAATAGTTTGGACTGTCAGTTGTTATTTTTGAAGTAGAGACTGTCGGCGGCCAACAGCGAATAGTTGTGATTATTAAAATCCATTAGTCCTATAGTATCTAGAGAGAGGTCTTAAAAATCCAATATTTTACGTACAAAAAAAACATTAAAATTTGAAATTTTTTTTATAATATTAGCACTACGAGCAAAATATCAGTGAGGGCTGAGGCACACTGGCCCCAATAAAGATCCGCCCATGCTTTTTTAGGCTATTTATTTTCTACAGAGCTAGTAACTTTTTATGTTAACTCGACATGTTTTTTTTTTTTTTTTTTTTTTTTTTGAAGAAATTGGATTCCTTTGAAAATTTACTACTTTGTTTGGCGGCTGATGCAAAATCGTCTACCTATATATATATATAGAAACCAAAAACTCCAAACGCAATATTGAAGTTTTTTTTTTTTTTTTTGAAGTTTGTAGTCGAGGGTAACGTCACCTCCAAAAGAGGGGCCTACCATAATTTGCATTAATAACTTAATTAATTATCTTTCAATAATCCACCATTTTAGGATTGTATCCTTGCTGACTCAAACTACTGGGGTGAGGGTAACGTCACCTTCAAAAGAGGGGCCTACTACAATAACTAAGATAATCTCTTAAAATAGTGCAAAAGTGCGGAAATAATTAAAGGTTACACTAGATACGAGTCGGAACCAAGTGATTCATCTTGTCTATCTGTTTTTATTTTTATTTTTATTTTTCAGCATTTTTAGTTAGTTTTTATTTTTCTTAGTTAAAACATTTTTCTAAACTTTTTGATTTGATTAGACGTTGAGGATAAACCGGTACTAAAAGCTCTTGTGTCCTTGGACGACCTCGGTATCTTACCAACATTATACTACGCTCACGATGGGTGCACTTGCCCATATGTGTGTTTAGTGTTAGTAAATATCGTGTTTTATAAATTTAAAACTTGACTAAAAATTAAAAGTGTTAAAGGGGCTTAAAATATACACCTAATATATATAACACTCGACACCCATCAAGTTTTTGGCGTCGCTGCCGGGGACACAAGGATTTTAAGAAAGCTTAAAATCGACGGCCTAATCAGTTTTTCAAAACTTTTTTTTAAAACGCGTGCAATTTTTTTCTGCATTTTAGTTTAGATTTGCATTTACAGTAACCTGTACACGGAGCCGTGTTCACTGAACACGGGGCCGTGCTGCACATTTTAATAAAAACACCCAGTAACAGAAGCTTGAACACGGGCCGTGCTCACTGAACACCCCCCGTGCTCAACGAAATCAGTAAATTTAATTAAAACGCCCAGATACAGATTCTGTACACGGGGCCGTGTCCACTGAACACGGGGTCGTGTCCAGCCTCTGTTTCCGTTTTTATTTTTGTTTTCTGATCTCGAGACTTGGTTGTGGTCTGCTGAGTGATTCTTATGGATCAATACTCAGGAGGTTACAACTACACCTATGAGGAGGATGATTATAGGGGTAACTGTTGCACTAATTGTCGTAACACACACTCGGTTCAAAATAGTCACTCATATCAACCATCCCATTCATACACCTACTATGAGGAACCTAGGTACGAGCCATCAACTTCATACACATCATATGAAGACCAAAGGTATGAACCTCCTCCCTCATACTCATATTTTGATGAACCAAGGTATGAGCCTTCATACTCATACTTTGAGGAACCAAGATATGAGCCACCACCTTCGTATGCTTATTATGAGGAACCATGGCGTGAACAACCCACCTCATATGAGTATTATGAAGAACAAAATTACGACCCTTATCCATCATATGGTTACAATGAAGAACAATGGTGTGAACCATCTACTTCATATGGGTATTATGAGGAACAAAGGATCGAACAACCGGATTCAAGCTTTGAAAATCCCGATTCTTTTTCTATAACCGAAGTGACCGATAGGATATTAGAACACATTAGAGTTATCGATCGCTGTATAAAAGAATCTCGCGCAAGGGAAGAGGAGTCCCGCGCAAGAGAAGAATTAAAAAAGGAAGAGATAACTGAAAGTGTAAAAATGGAAGAACAAATAAGTGAAAAACCGACACATGAGTTAAACAACGAAAAAGGTGAGTCCGACAACGTTAAAATTCAAGAAGAGTCTAATTTTGAAGAAATTAATCTCTTGTCACCTTCTTTTGAAAATCATTGTTTAGTACCCACTCATGCTAAGTTTTTAAAAGAGTTAAATACTAACACTAAAATTGACGAAATGGTAAGTGTTAAGTTAACTAATGATCAAACTTCGCTAATAAAAGAAGACCCATTTGAAATTAACATTACACCGGTTCCATGTTTCTTTCAAAATTCGTTTATTAGTAATGTCACAATCAATAAAGATCTTTGTGTTAACATAATGCCTAACTACATTTTCGAAAAATTAAGTATTAGTGATTTTTCTCCACTTCAAATACCCATTTTTCTATCCAATCGGAAAGTGATAAAATCAATCGGTGTAGTTGAGGATGTATTGGTTCAAACAAATCAAATGGTAATCCCAACCGAATTTGTCATCCTTGATGACGCTCCTCTAGTGTTGGGACGACCATTTGTAAAAACTCACGAAGCTTTAAAAAACCGGAAGTTCAACAATTTATCTCTTCAATTAGGGGCATTTAAAAGAAGTGTCGATCTCGAACGGTCAATGAAATATCCTTTCGGCAATAATGACCCCCTAATTGAAGATGAAGATGAACCACCCGATACAAGTGAAGAGATTGACCACTTTGTTGAGGAAGAGGTCGCCATAGAACAAACTTTTAAAGTTCTTGATCGAAATGAGCAACCAAATAAGGAGTCTCCTAAAGACCCACCACTTGAGCTCAAAGAACTTCCAAAAGGTTTGGAATATGCTATCTAGACAAAGATGGTAATTTACCTGTAATTATTTCGTCTAAATTAGATAGCTTAGAAAAAGAAAAATTAATTAGTCTTTTGAAAAAACACAAAAACGCAATAGCTTGGAAACTTGTAGACATAAAAGGAATTAGTCCTTCCATGTGCACACACAAAATTTTAATGAATGATGACTACAAATCGGTAATACAACCACAACGTCGAGTAAATCCAAATGTTCAAGAAGTGGTTAAAAATGAAGTCATCAAATTACTTGACGCCGAACTTGTCTATCCTATCTCCGATAGTCCTTGGGTGAGTCCCGTCCAAGTAGTTCCAAAGAAAGGAGGTATGACGGTAATAACTAATGAAAAGAATGAATTAATACCAACGAGAACCGTCACAGGATGGAGAGTATGTATAGATTATAGAAGATTAAATGAAGCAACAAGAAAATATCACTTTCCTTTACCCTTCATTGATCAAATGTTAGAAAGATTATCCAGTCGTAAATTTTATTGTTTCTTGGATGGTTTTTCAGGTTACTTTCAAATCCCGATAGCACCCGAAGACCAAGAAAAGACAACTTTCACATGTCCCTATGGAACTTTTGCTTATCGACGCATGCCGTTTGGTCTATGTAATGCCCCCGCAACATTCCAACGTTGCATGGTAGCCATCTTCCATGACATGATAGAAAAGACAATGGAAGTCTTCATGGACGACTTTTCTATCTTTGGGGATTCATACGACCAATGCCTCGATAACCTTGAACGAATGCAATCCCGATGTGAGGAAACTAACCTCGCCCTTAATTGGGAAAAATGCCATTTCATGGTAACGGAGGGAATAGTACTCGGTCACAAGATCTCAAGCGAAGGAATGGAGGTGGATCGAGCCAAAATAGATACCATTTCTAGATTACCACCTCCATCCTCCGTAAGAGCTATCAGAAGTTTCCTAGGGCATGCCGGATTTTATAGGCGGTTTATCAAAGACTTTTCTAAAATCTCAAGGCCTCAAACAAAATTACTTGAAAAAGATGCTCCTTTCATCTTTGACAAAGATTGCAATCAAGCATTTCTAACCTTAAAGGAAATGTTAGTCAATGCACCTATCATGATAGCGCCTGATTGGAAGTTTCCTTTCGAAATCATGTGTGATGCTAGTGACTTTGCAGTTGGAGCTGCCTTGGGACAAAGAAAAGAAAAGCATTTCCACCCAATTTATTATGCTAGTAAAACACTAAATGATGCACAAGAAAATTACACAACAACTGAAAAAGAATTACTAGCTGTGGTATTTGCTTTTGATAAATTTCGTTCTTATCTTGTTCTTTCTAAAACTATAGTCTATACAGATCATGCTGCCATTCGATATCTCTTCAAAAAGCAGGACGCAAAACCACGTTTGATTCGGTGGATTCTACTCCTCCAGGAATTTGACATTGAAATCAAAGACAAAAGAGGAGCAGAAAACACCGCTGCAGATCACCTTTCACGCTTAGAAGACCCAGCTTTGGAGGCAACCAGGGACGAGCAAATCAATGAAAAATTCCCAACTGAGTCCCTAGAAATGGTGGAATACAAGGAAGAACCATGGTACGCCGACTATGCTAACTACCTAGCCAGCAGTATAGTCGCAAAAGGTTGGCCACATCATCAAAGAAAAAAATTCTTTGCCAATGTGAAACACTATTTTTGGGAAGATCCATATCTTTTCAAAATGTGTGCCGACCAACTCGTCCGACGATGCGTACATGGTAGCGAAGCACGAAGAATTCTCCGCCATTGTCATGAAGGTCCATACGGAGGGCATCATGGTGCCGCCAGTACCGCACGAAAGGTATTCGATTCAGGATTTTATTGGCCAACCATTTACAAAGACGCCCAAAGTCTTGTCAAGACATGTGATGCTTGCCAAATAACAGGTAATATTTCTTCCAAAAACGAAATGCCACAAAATGGCATTCTTGTTTGTGAAATTTTTGATGTGTGGGGACTCGACTTTATGGGACCTTTCCCACCATCGAAAGGAAACAAATATATACTTGTGGCAGTAGACTACTTGTCTAAATGGGCCGAGGCCGAGGTACTTCCAACAAATGATGGAAGAGTCGTGGTAAGATTTCTGAAAAAATTATTCTCTCATTTTGACACACCTAAAGCATTAATAAGTGATAGAGGTACCCATTTTTGCAACCATCAACTTGAAAAAATTTTAACAAGATATGGGGTCTATCACCGGGTCTCAACAGCATATCACCCTCAAACAAACGGAGAAGCCGAAGTGACTAATAGAGGTTTAAAACGAATACTCGAAAAAACCGTAGGGTTAAATAAAAAGGAATGGGCAGATAAATTAGATGATGCTTTATGGGCTTTTCGAACTGCTTATAAAACAACAATAGGTACAACCCCATATAAGCTAGTCTACGGAAAAAGTTGTCACTTGCCAGTAGAAATTGCACACAAAGCCTACTGGGCAATCAAAAATGTAACTTAGATTTAGAATTTGCTGGTAAAAATCGATTTTGTCAATTAAATGAATTAGACGAACTTAGGAATTATGCATACTCAAACTCCGAAATTTATAAGGAAAGAATGAAAAATTTGCACGACAAACATATTAAACCTAATGAATTTCGGGTAGGAGATCTAGTTCTTTTGTTTAATTCACGGCTTCGATTGTTTCCTGGTAAATTAAAGTCTAGGTGGTCAGGACCTTTTTCCATCACCCATATTTTCCCACACGGTGCAGTAGAAATTAAATCTCGAAATGGGCCTCCATTTAAAGTCAATGGCCAACGGCTAAAACTCTATCAAGGATTCATTGAGGATGAAGAGGAGGAGATCTCGCTTCAGACGGTGGAAGAATGAAACCAACATCATACCTGGTAAGTTACGAACGATTGGGACGACATCTAAAGCGGTAAGTTTTTGACCAAAGCTTATGGGAAACAAGGGCACTCACACGAGCAGTATAAAAAAAAATTCAAAAACTTTGCTCGGCACGATGCCGTGTCCGCTGGACACGGGGCCGTGTCCACACTGTAGTCGGGATAAAACCCCTTTTTCAAAACAGTTACAACATTACACACGCCCCGTTTCCCCGAAAAAGCTCTGGTTCCAGGCGTTTTTCGCAGATTTCCGACGTCTCCTATCACTCTAACAACATCAAGGTATGATTCTATCACTTTTAGTAGTTAGATTAGTTACTTGCATGTAGTTAAAACACCAAAAATTTGGGGAAAATCTAGGGTTCTTGAAGTTCATCCGGATCGAACCTCAAATTTTTGTTTAGATCTGTTTGCATTTAGTTAGATTAGTTTTAATGGAAGTAAATACACTTGTATTGTTCACAGATTCGTCCGATTTCTCACAAAAAACCCCCAAACCCTTGTTTTTGAACCAAAAAAGATAAAATTGAATGGGTAAACGGGTTATTTTGGGAAAAACGGCACTTATGGTTTTATTTTCGGGGGAAACCGCACCTACTGGACCAAAAATTTTCAAGTTTTCAAAACCGGGACGAAAAATGAAATTTTTGAGTAACAGATGCCTGGACACGGGGCCGTGTCCGCTGAACACGGGGTCGTGTCCAGCCCACTGTTTGCAGTTTTGTCCGAAAATACTTCTGTTTCGTGCTAACTTTTGGTGTATTCTTTCAGATGGCTAGGAAGTTCACAAGATTTAACGCCAATGAGCTCGATGCGAGGGCTAGATACGAGATACTTCAAACAAGGCCGGAGGAATACCCGAGGCAAGCATGCACGGAACTGTTAACTATGGTGAATCAAATCGACCGTTTCAACAACATTGTCACGGGACCACTCAGAGTCGCTTTAACAACACGACTCTGTTCCGTCCACGAATGCACTTTGGAATTCTATAGCACCTTCACATTCAACTCGAGGTGCGACCCGTTCGACAATGATGGGGTAGCATTCCGATGTGGCGGAACGAGGTATTCGATCTCTATGGCTCAATTTGGATCGATTGTCGGGTTGTATGCGGAAGAGGATGCGGGAAACGAGGAAAATACTGGGGGAATGCGAGAGATAGGTGAGAACGAACGCCAAGCCATTTGGGCTCAGATTGGTGAAGGGTACTACAATCCGAGCAGCACTAAGAGTACGAAGCTGAGGGATCCGCTCTACAGGTACATTCATAGGCTCCTCGGCTACTCTCTTAGCCAAAGGCATGATAGTAGTGGCGTCGTTGGGTTAAGAGATCTTGTTGTCCTCCACTGTATCCACACCCGCAGGCCGCTTGATGTTCTGTTCCTCATGCTCCGAAACATGCATCATAACCGCCTTGCAAGCGCATCGACCCCTATCTTCTTTGGGGGATGGGTGTACCGTCTCTTCAGGCACTTCGCCCACATACCTAGGTCATTTGAGAGGAGCTCATGGTCGGGCATGGTGGATATACACATATGCCGCTCAATGAACCTAATTTATGAGGCAGAAGACGGGACGGTGAGCTTTCAAAGGATGCAAGGCCATGCATGGAACCCGCAAGAAGCACTTGTCCTCCACGCTCCGCAACATCATCAATAACAATACCAATACCAACCCCATGGTGATCCGGGCCAATCATCCTCCTCGAGAGGCGGTTTTCCTAACTTTCAAAGTTTGCATGATTTGTTGCAGGAAAACCTTATGTGCACCAGGAACACCTATAACATGGCGAGCAACACGTTCCACCGGGTTGGAGCTATCGAGAGAAACATATCCGATATCCAAGATGATATTGGATATATTCGGGACCACATTGCGGGCCATGGAGGGGATGATGACGATGATGATGACGATGCCATGGAGTAGGCGGGAGGAGCGGAGGAGGAAGCGGTTGGTTGATGACTTCCCAGGTTAACCGTTTTTAATCTTGAACAATTGATGGCCTGCGTGCCAAGTGTTGAACAATTTACTTTCCCTAACTTCTTTTATTTTCTGCACTTATTTTTCTTTTAACTTTGACATGGATGTTGAATTGGGTAAAAGTAGGATGTTTGCTATGGTATGGTATGGTGTTTATTGATTAAGCAGGTACATACAAGGCTTAGAGTACTAAGCATTAGTACTACTAAAGCCGGGACAGGAAAATCGAAGAAAGAAACCTGTTTTTTTTTAACTTTGCAGACTGTCCACACGGGGTCCAGCCGACACGCCCCCGTGCCCACTCCCCTGAACCTGCTGTTTGTATTTACTCTGTAGACCTTGACAGACACGGGGTAGTGTTCAACCAACACGCCCCCGTGTTCACCTTCTGTAAGTTTTCGTTACTAGCACCTGAGCACGGGGTCGTGTCCACTCAACACGGGGTCGTGCCCAGTAACCAGTAACATAAATTTTTTGCTTTTTACACCTTTTTACACATTCAATCAACCTAAAAACTTATTTTTGGGACACATTGAGGACAATGTGTAATTTAAGTGTGGGGGGATGCTAAAACCTTGAATCTTGCAAGTCCTAAATACAAGCCTTACACAAAACTCTATTGGAACCGCTAATCACCCCAATTTTTTTCAAAAATTTTTTCATTTTTTTTTACTTGTCTAGGTTTAACTCGGGAATTTCAAGTTCTAAAAAGGTTATATTTTTACGAATTTACAACCGATAGCGTCATGATAAAAAGAACCAACATAAGAAAATTATGAAAAGGCATGACAAGCTTAGTTAAAATTTAATTATATATACTTGATCACATAAAAACCCATTCCCACAAAAGTGAGTTTTGAGCCTTTATTGAGCATACAATTACATATCTTTAAACTAAATGCTCATTTTTCGTTTCTTGTGTGAATAGCCGCTTGATTCTTACGACTCTAGAACTTGCCACGACGATGCATTCCCGGTCCTTATCAACTTAAACCCGAGTAAGTAAATGATGGAGGCATTAGGACTAACCCTATTTATTTCTACACCATTATTTTTCTTTTTTTTACCACCTACCCAATATCCCCCTAGTTAGCCCCTTTGAGCCTAAACCTTTTCATTTCATAACCCAAACCAAACACCCTTTTACCCACCAAAACCTTTTTCATTTTTAACCCTTTATTTTAGTAACTAGCTCGGTTTTTCGTATGACTTTTCAAAAAAAAATTGATGATGAAGCAAAAGAAAATAAACAAACAAGTTCATCAAAAATAACTTTGTTTGAATAAAAGCTTCATCAAAATAAAAGTTACAAAAATAAAAAGTCTTACGAAAACCGACGCTTATTACGCTTTTCGCCCTTTTTCTACTAACCACTAACCCAACCACCTACCTTTAACCCAAGCCTAACCCTTCACCCAAAAGTCCTCTTGATATTTACAAAGGTATATAAGTTAAAAAGGAGGAGGATTGATTGTTTGACAAGCCTATGGTAGGAGTAAGTTCCATGCCGCTCTCGAGTGATCCACAAAAATACATTTTCGGCCGAGTGTTGAGTGATCCCCGTGAGGTATGTGAACTTGTATATAAATAGAATTTTAAAGAGGCATGTTATGCCCTAATAAGTAATTTATCTTATGAAAAGTTTTAAATAAATCATGATGAATAGGATTGTAAATAAATAAAAATAAAACTTAATAAAGAATCTTGGATATCCCGACACTCTACGACAAGCCCAAAAACCTTCTTCTCTACCCATTCCATTTGGGAGTGTAATAGCCACATTATAAAGAGTTTTGCTTGAGGACAAGCAAAGATTCAAGTGTGGGGGTATTTGATGTGTGCAAAATGCAACATATAAATTTCATCAATTGTGGCATAAAACTAACCCTTTTTTAGTACTAATGTTGGAAAAAGTGTGCTTTTGTCTTCCTTTTGTATTTTCAGGATTAAATGAGCTCAAATTAACAAAAGAAGCAAAAAGACATCAAAATCTAACATAAATACAAGAAAAGGAACAAGACGTGACATGCCTGACCCCACGACAGCATCTTCCCAAGCAAAACAAGATAACAGAAGACTGAAAACGCCCCGTGCTCAGTCAGCACGGGGGCGTGCCCAAGTGTCAGCATAAAAGACAAAGTGGTAGAAGCTTCTATTTCCCACCACGGGGTCGTGCTCAGCGGACACGGGGCCGTGGTCAACTATAAGATTCGCACAATCCAGCAAATCTTCATAGTACAAAGATTCTTCTGCACCACGGGGTCGTGCTCAGCGGACACGGGGGCGTGGTCAACTAATAAGACAAGCTGCAATAAATGAAGAAAGAGAAGGATGTGAACACGGGGCCGTGCCCACTGGACACGGGGCCGTGCCCGAGCTTCTGTTCAGCCTATAAATAGAAGTGCTTGGCTCAAGCTCAAACCATCCCTTGGCACACCACCTCTCTCACACTTCACCCACCACCCACCACCACCATAACACCATCATCCACCACCATTGTCACACCCCTTTCTGCGGCGGAAGCACGAGGTGTGATCATGAAAGGTTCTCATTGCATACGAAAGGTAAACATGCTATATGCTCGTAAAAACATCAAATACCATAATTTGAAAACATAAGTTTAGCGTTTACATCGCTAAGTCGCATAAAACATTGTCTTAAAAAGTTTACAACTTTATTTAAAGATAAACATAAGCGACATCCACAAGCATAAGCGAGACCGCGCGCACATCCATCCTAGTTACCTGAAATACATGTGAGTTTTGGGAAAACGTCAACATAATATTGGTGTGAATTCATGCAGTTTTGTATTTCACGTTTGTATACTTTGTATGAAAACATAGTTTAAGTCATGTATAAATCAAGTTTTCATATATAAATCAAGTATTCATGTGTACACCACGTACTCATGTATAATTCATGCTTTTCTTGAGTACCACACGTACTTCAAGTATTATTCCCGTTTTCTTGAGTACCCCACGTACTCAAGTATAATTCATGTTTTCTTGAGTACCCCACGTACTTCAAGTATTAATCATGTTTTAGTATGGTATGAATTTTATGTAAATAAAGTATTCATGTATGTATCAGGATTGTTATTGGGTTGCAAAGCCATTAACTTGTGACACGACATAGGAAGTCACCAAACCTTAGGCATTTAATTGGTATATTCTGAGACACAAAAGCACTACTCGATTCTCGCCCTCACCGAGTGTGTGGCTACCCGGCACCCGTTAGATCTAACCTTTTGTTCTGCGGTCTAGGTATATTGTTGATTAATGGTGCTTCTGTACCCTATTCGTGACACGATTTCTCGCATCATTTCTCATAACGCCTCATACTTGGTTCTCGTTCTCACCAAGTGCGCTTCTCATATTCTTATATTTCGTCACACTTGGTTCTCGTTCTCACCAAGTGTACTTCTTGTATTCTTATATTTCGTCACACTTGGTTCTCGTTCTCACCAAGTGTACTTCTTGTATTTATATCATACCATTTATAAATATCGTACATTTGCACATGTATTTCACCCCCGAATATAAAAACTGAAAACAGTTAAAGAAAAGGGGGAGCATGAACTCACAACTTTGCGTTCCTGTGCGTCGTAAACTTCACCGGATTTGCTTAATTAACGTCGTAACCTATACGCGTTTTCTTAACGTTAGTCACTAGACTTGCGTCGCACAAGTACAGTCACTCTCTTTTGTGTATATTTTCTTGTGTTAAAAATATTTTATATTTTTAACTAAATGTCTTACTTATATTATTTTCTCAAAAATAAATATAAGCTTTTGTATTTTGCACTTTGCACCCGAATTATGTATTTTGTCTAACTAGGTTGCATGTGTATTCTTTTGTATTTTTACTCGTTACGAGTATCTCCAAGTCATATTATTTTTACTCTAAAAATAATATATACCTAGTTCACAAAATAATCACATAATCACACAAGCGATAAATATATATTCTAAATATATATATAACAAGTTCCATTTATGAAAATCCACCTCCGGTATTTGGAAATTTTGTAATAAAAATCATGGCGAAGTTTGTTTGGAAAACAAGTCAAAAATATATTCTTAACACTTGTCACCAAAAATATTCTAAGTGTTATTTTCTGGGAAAATTTCGCCAGAGTTTCCTCTGTAACTGGAGGTGGCCACGCTTACTAGTGTATCATTTTCTTTTAAAAATTCAACCAATCAATTTTCCATCATCAACAAACAATATTCAAACCTGTCAAAAGTATACATAAATCGCAAACACACGAACTTGCAAGTTGTGTAAAAATACGTAGTAACTTTCCAATATTTTTAGTAGATCTCGTTATCTTTAAAAATAACTTTGTTTCCTCAAAAACTTTACTTTTAAGGAATTTGAAGTTTTACAACTTCTAGTCGAAATCTACGAAAATATTTCTTTGTTAAATCTTTTGTTACACAAGTGTTTTACACACTTGTTTAGTTACTAAAATATTTTTAGTTTATGAAAGACTCGTCTTTTAAAACATGATTTGCATTTTACACTTGGTTCTTCGAAAATACCACTCGTAGACCTATAGATCCACTAGTTTTGAACTCCATTTTACAAGAAAAATCACTTTTACACAAGTTCATGTTATTATGTAGTAGTGCTCATCATCTAGTCCTTTTCATATTTTAACATACACTAGTTCATATTCTATGAACATGACCTAGCCGGGTTAGATGACGATCCGAACTACTACTAGCATAAAACAACACTAAATAATCATAACAAAACAAGTTTAACAAGTTTTACACCATCACTTTCCTTTTATCCATCAAGTTCATCATTTTACAAGACTTTTAGTTGGTGATCTTTAGTGTTCATGATTTTCATCCATTAAATCATCTATTAACCATCATAAACAAGAACAAGATGAAGATTTGAAGCACTTACTACTAGCACAAGGCTAGGGAAGTTCAAGAGTGCAAATGAGGTGGATAAAAGCAAATGGTGGAGGTCCTTCAAGATCCGCTTGCACCGAGCTTCGTTAGTGACCTTCTTACACCTCAATATCACCTTGGAATGCTTGAATGATGATTGAAAATGAAAGTGTGGTGGTGTGTGGGTGAGGCCGTAGCCAAGGGAGAAGGAAGGAAGGTGAGTGTGGTTGAGTTGTTGTGTAGAAATGAAAAGGGGAGGCACCAATGGATAATATAAATAACCTCCATCATCCTTTGTCTAATGTATATTATGTTGTGGAAGGTGAAACATGATCCATTATTATATTAGAAAGAAATCCCAAGGGGAAATTTGGTCTCCCAACCGTCCCACATAAGGGGGGGGGGGGGGGTATTGGTTGCATTTCAATTCCAATTACTTAGTCTAGTTACAAGTTAAGTATTAGATGTAGGTGTTTATGTTTGTTAAGTAATATATAGTGTGTTAGGGTGTTCGGGGACCCTAACTAGCTTAGAAAAATAAAAACAATGCTTCTAGCATTATTTTGGTGTTCCGGGTATTGTCCGGTTGTTCGGTTAGACACCGGTTCGTTAAAGTGCTAAATTACACTTTTTAGTGTCTTTTAAGTACCTTTCTAGTACTCTTTCAATTCCCAACACTTAGGGAAATATTCTGGATAATAAAACGACATTTCTGCACAATATTCATATGTTTAAATGCTGATTATTGCTGAATTATATAAATTCTGCACTTAAAGTGCGTTTCGGGTGCTTTTTAGTGCTTATTTTTGCTTTCGTGTTGCATATATATTAAACCCTTGTATGTACTCTTGGGTTTTAATGCATTCTTGCTGTCGGACCTACACCTAGGCTCCAATTTTATTGCCTGACTGCTTTCTGCAGTTCCGTTGACACAGTGTGTCTTACCGGTGAGTTTACTATTATTTTTGACGCAACGCTCTCGTTTATGCATAAAGCAATATTTTGTAGTATACAACGTTCATGAATTCACTTGTTTAATCATGTGTTCAGACATTGCTGACAATTAAGCACATAATTGCAGTCATTAAATAATGGTTAAAGTGTACGGAAATTACCGGTTTGGTGCCAGTTGTCACATTCTCCCCCCGTTAAAAGAATTTCGTCCCGAAATTCAGGCTGAACTAACTCTCGCAGGAGTCTTCTTGAATAGGTGGGGATACTTTTCTTTGAACTGGTCTTCACGTTCCCATGTGTACTCGGGTCCATGCTTAGAGCTCCAACGTACTTTGACAAGTTTCACACTGCTCCTCCTGGTCTTGTTGACTTTCCAGTCGGTAACCTCAACGGGTTGTTCTGTAAATCGGAGGGCTTCATCAATATGCACTTCATCCATCGGGATGATCACGTTTTCTTGTGTTGGACTCTTCTTCAGGTTGGATACATGAAACGTATCATGTACTCCGTTAAGTTCTTCCAGTAACTCCAACTTGTATGCCACGGTACCAATTCTTTTCAATATTCTGAATGGTCCGATGTATCGTGGATTCAGCTTTCCACGCTTTCCAAATCTGACTACGCCCTTCCATGGTGAGACTTTTAACAACACTTTGTCTCCCACCTTGAATTCTACTGATTTTCTTTTCGGATCAGCGTAGCTCTTCTGTCGATCTCGAGCCGCCTTAATGCGCCCTCGGATCTGCGCAATCTTGTCGGTTGTCTCTTGTACAAGTTCAGGACCAACCATACGTTTATCTCCGGCATCTGCCCAACATAAGGGCGATCGGCATTTGCGGCCATACAGAGCTTCGAACGGCGCGGCTTTTATGCTCGTATGATAACTGTTATTGTAGGAAAACTCAACTAAAGGTAGATGAGTATCCCAGCTGCCGCCTAGATCCATGACACATGCGCGAAGCATATCTTCTAACGTTTGTATAGTCCCTTCGCTCTGGCCGTCTGTTTGCGGATGGAATGCCGTGCTTAGATCTAACTGAGATCCAAAGGCTTCCTGAAATGATTGCCAGATTCTTGAGCAAAGCGTCCATCTCTGTCTGAAATGATTGAGATTGGCACTCCATGACGTGCCACAATTTCTCCTAAGTATATTTCAGCAAGCTTTCCAGTGCTGTCTTTTTCTCGGATCGGTAGGAAGTGCGCAGACTTCGTTAATCGATCAACTATTACCCATATCATATCGTGCCCTCTCGGGGTCCTGGGTAATTTCGTTATGAAGTCCATCGAGATTTGTTCCCACTTCCACACGGGAATCTCTGGTTGTTGTAGTAGGCCGGACGGTTTCTGATATTCTGCCTTAACCTTGGCACAGGTTAGGCATTTTCCAACATAAACAGCAACGTCGCTTTTGAGTCTCGGCCACCAATAGTATTCTTTCAAGTCTTGATACATTTTGTCCGATCCTGGATGGATCGAATATCTCGATTTGTGGGCTTCATTAAGGATGACTTCTCATATGCCACCATAGAGTGGAACCCAAATACGCTTCTTGAAGTATAAGGCTCCCTCTTCGTTTGGCACCATGTATTTCAGCATACCCCGTAGGTATTCAGCTTTACGGTTCTCTCCTTTAAGAGCTTCTTGTTGTGCATCACGAATGCGTGCAGTGAGGTTCGTTCGAATCGTCATTTCCAATGCTCGAACCCTTAGGGTCTTAACCCTTTCTTTTCGGCTCAACGCGTCCGCTACAACGTTTGCCTTTCCAGGATGGTACTTAATCTCACAGTCATAATCGTTTAGCAGCTCGACCCAACGTCGCTGGCGCATATTCAATTCCTTCTGATCAAATATGTGTTGTAAGCTTTTGTGATCTGTGAAAATTGTACATCGAGTACCATATAAATAATGTCGCCAGATCTTCAGGGCGAATACCACTGCACCCAGCTCCAGGTCGTGAGTGGTATAGTTTCTTTCATGTACCTTCAGTTGTCTTGAAGCGTAAGCGATGACTTTTTGGCGTTGCATGAGCACGCAACCCAAGCCTTGTCGTGAGGCGTCGCAGTATACCACGAAGTCTTCAGTGCCTTCGGGTAATGATAGTATCGGTGCATCGCAGAGCTTGTTCTTAAGTAGCTGAAAGGCTTCTTCCTGTTTGTGACCCCAGTCGTATTTCTTGTCTTTCTGTGTAAGGGTTGTTAGCGGTTGAGCTATCTTTGAAAAATTCTCAATGAATCGCCGATAGTAGCCCGCTAAGCCCAAAAATTGTCGAACTTCAGTTGGGGTCTTGGGAGCTTCCCAGTTCTTTATTGCTTCTATCTTGGATGGGTCTACATGAATGCCCTTCTCATTCACAACGTGACCAAGAAATTGTACTTCGCGAATCCAGAATTCGCATTTCGAGAACTTTGCATAAAGCTTCTCTTTCTTCAGTAGTTCCAAGATGGTTCTGAGATGTTGCTCATGTTCTTCTTTCGTTCGCGAATAAATCAGGATATCATCGATAAATACAATCACGAATTTATCGAGATATGGTTTGCATACGCGGTTCATCAGATCCATAAAGACCGCTGGCGCGTTCGTCAATCCAAATGGCATCACAAGAAATTCGTAGTGCCCATATCCCGTTCTGAATGCAGTCTTTGGTACGCTTTCCTCTTGGATTCTCAGCTGATGGTATCCAGATCGAAGGTCAATCTTGGAATAGTAGCTTGATCCTTGCAGTTGATCAAATAAGTCATCAATCCTCGGTAGTGGATACCGATTCTTGATCCTGAGCTTGTTCAGTTCCCTGTAATCAATACACATCCGCAGTGTTCCGTCCTTCTTCTTCACAAATAATACTGGAGCTCCCCAAGGTGAGAAGCTTGGCCTTATGAATCCTTTATCCAACAACTCCTGGAGTTGTGTAGATAATTCCTGCATTTCTGATGGTGCAAGCCGATAGGGAGCCTTGGCTACAGGAGCGGCTCCTGGAACCAAGTCTATACGGAATTCGACTTGTCGTTGCGGAGGTAGTCCTGGCAGATCTTCGGGAAAAACATCGGGGAATTCCCTCACAACAGGAATGTCTTCGAGTTTTGGCTCCACAGCCTTCTTGTCTATAACGTGTGCTAGGAAAGCGACACATCCTTTCTTTAAGCACTTCCGTGCCTTCATGCAACTGATGATTCGAAGAGGTGCGTCTCGTTTTTCTCCACGCACGATGAGAGTTTCACCATTCGCTAAAGGGATGCGAATGATTTTCTCATGACAAATAACTTCAGCTTTGTTCTTGGACAACCAGTCCATCCCGACTACTACATCGAAGCTACCCAATTGAATAGGTAGGAGGTCTATGCTAAATCTTCGTTCACCAAGTTCTAGCGTGCAGCCTCTAACAACTTCGCCCGATTCAACGAGTTTTCCATTGGCTAGTTCTATGGAGTAAGGAATTTCTAATCTACTAGATTCTATTCCAAGTATGCGTTTAAATTCCACAGACATGAAGCTATAATCGAAGCCAGTGTCAAATAATATGGATGCAAAGTGATTGTTAATGAGAAACGTACCGGTGACCACGTTAGGGTCCTCGCGTGCGTTCTTTGCTCCAATCACAAATGCTCTAGCCTGGGCATTGTTTCCCTCTGGGCAGTCCTTCATGAAATGATCATTGCTTCCACACTTGAAGCATCCTTGGTTCCGCCCTTTCCCGTTACCATTCTTGTTACCAGCACCGTTCCCATTTCAGTTCTTTCCTTTTCCCCAACAGTCTTCTGTTTGATGACCCAATTTACCACATTTGTCGCACCTTGGAATGCGACAAGCTCCTTCATGATGATACTTACATTTTTGGCATCTTGGTATGGAGCCTTGGTATGCTTTGGTTGCAAGGGTCTTCGCCTCCTGAGACGGGTTAGCATCACGCTTCTTGTTGTTGAAACCTTTGTTGTTACAAGTTGCTTGGTTCAGATTCGAATGCTTTCTCTTTTTGTCACCGGACGACTCAGCATGTGTCTCGGTCTTCTCTGTTGGGTTCAGTGATAACTTCTTCATACGAACACAATCTTCGGTCAGGCTGACAGCCAGAGTTACAGCCTCAGTGATTGTTTGTGGTTTGGCCGACGTCACCATGCCACGAAACTCTGGGGCCAGTCCCAAAATGTAGCGTTCAACGCGCTTGAATTCGGGAGTCACCATGTAGGGAAGCACTCTTGACAGATCGTGGAACCTTCGAGTATAACCATTAATGTCAGCACCTACCATGGTCAAGTGCCAGAACTCCGTTTCCAGCCTTTGGAGTTCAGCGCGAGAGCAATACTTCTCTCTTATTCTTTCCTTCAGTTCCTCCCAAGTTAAGCCATAAGCGGCATCATCACCCAAAGTTTGGGCTTGGAGGTTCCACCAAGTCAGAGCTTCATCGACAAACAACCCAGTAGCAAAGGTGACTTGTTGATCTGCGGTACACTTGCTCATGCGGATAGTAGCTTCAGTCTTCTCCGTCCAGCGCACAAATGCTACTGCACCTCCTGTGCCGTCATAGTTCATCGGCTTGCAGTCGAGAAACTGCTTGAAAGTGCAGCCTGGAATTGATTCAACCAATTCACATGTGAGCAATCGAAGAAATAATGAAACAAAGACCGTTCATAAATTTCTCCATGCTTAGTACATTGTCTTGAGGTTACCTTGAGCTGTGTTGCCTCCAGATGAATCTTCGTTCCCATTACGTCTAGCGTTGCTTGGGCCACCACTGTCTTGAGTACGGTTCGCCTCGTATTGGGCGATAGCAGCGGAGATCCTTTCCTCTAGTAGAGCGTTCAGCTCTTCAGCAGTTCTTGGCAGTGGGGGAGGTGGAGGTTGATCATCATTGCGAGCATTCACAGCTTTCCTGGGTGCCATGTTCTGACAGAACATAACACAACAGGGTTAGACATTTGTTTGATATCGTCACACTAGACAGTAGTATCATATATATTCACAGGTATATATACCACATAAGTGACATCAAACAATTATTACTCTAGCAGAGTACTTAGTAGGCTTGCACTGTGGGAATCTATACGTGACAAGACTTGCTGTGATTTCTGTGCACTGAATTCCATAATTATGTATGCATCCATAATTACGTAACTCCTTGCACAGTCTGCACAGTTCGTTTCATCCTCGTATTTCTTCCTTCAGATGGGCCATCGCTTTCAGATAAAGTCACGTATACTTGTGACATTCTACTTCTAGTATATGCTAATTATCACACATAATTGCAAGTAGTTTCTTAGTTAAAGACAAGTGCTACTCTAGTGCACTCTAAGTCTCGTAGTGTCTTTTCTAGACTTATGTAAACAGTTTCAGGTAGTGGATGTCGCGGGACGTTTTATGCAATGAAAACTCTTTTAAAAATTGTTTTCGTGAAAGGATCCTAGAGATTGTAGACTAGACTCGAGAAGGAATCCTGGTTCACTACAATCGCAGCTCTGATACCAATCTGTCACACCCCTTTCTACGGCGGAAGCACGAGGTGTGATCATGAAAGGTTCTCATTGCATACGAAAGGTAAACATGCTATATGCTCGTAAAAACATCAAATACCATAATTTGAAAACATAAGTTTAGCGTTTACATCGCTAAGTCGCATAAAACATTGTCTTAAAAAGTTTACAACTTTATTTAAAGATAAACATAAGCGACATCCACAAGCATAAGCGAGACCGCGCGCACATCCATCCTAGTTACCTGAAATACATGTGAGTTTTGGGAAAACCTCAACATAATATTGGTGTGAATTCATGTAGTTTTGTATTTCACGTTTGTATACTTTGTATGAAAACATAGTTTAAGTCATGTATAAATCAAGTTTTCATATATAAATCAAGTATTCATGTGTACACCACGTACTCATGTATAATTCATGCTTTTCTTGAGTACCACACGTACTTCAAGTATTATTCCCGTTTTCTTGAGTACCCCACGTACTCAAGTATAATTCATGTTTTCTTGAGTACCCCACGTACTTCAAGTATTAATCATGTTTTAGTATGGTATGAATTTTATGTAAATAAAGTATTCATGTATGTATCAGGATTGTTATTGGGTTGCAAAGCCATTAACTTGTGACACGACATAGGAAGTCACCAAACCTTAGGCATTTAATTGGTATATTCTGAGACACAAAAGCACTACTCGATTCTCGCCCTCACCGAGTGTGTGGCTGCCCGGCACCCGTTAGATCTAACCTTTTGTTCTGCGGTCTAGGTATATTGTTGATTAATGGTGCTTCTGTACCCTATTCGTGACACGATTTCTCGCATCATTTCTCATAACGCCTCATACTTGGTTCTCGTTCTCACCAAGTGCGCTTCTCATATTCTTATATTTCGTCACACTTGGTTCTCGTTCTCACCAAGTGTACTTCTTGTATTCTTATATTTCGTCACACTTGGTTCTCGTTCTCACCAAGTGTACTTCTTGTATTTATATCATACCATTTATAAATATCGTACATTTGCACATGTATTTCACCCCCGAATATAAAAACTGAAAACAGTTAAAGAAAAGGGGGAGCATGAACTCACAACTTTGCGTTCCTGTGCGTCGTAAACTTCACCGGATTTGCTTAATTAACGTCGTAACCTATACGCGTTTTCTTAACGTTAGTCACTAGACTTGCGTCGCACAAGTACAGTCACTCTCTTTTGTGTATATTTTCTTGTGTTAAAAATATTTTATATTTTTAACTAAATGTCTTACTTATATTATTTTCTCAAAAATAAATATAAGCTTTTGTATTTTGCACTTTGCACCCGAATTATGTATTTTGTCTAACTAGGTTGCATGTGTATTCTTTTGTATTTTTACTCGTTACGAGTATCTCCAAGTCATATTATTTTTACTCTAAAAATAATATATACCTAGTTCACAAAATAATCACATAATCACACAAGCGATAAATATATATTCTAAATATATATATAACAAGTTCCATTTATGAAAATCCACCTCCGGTATTTGGAAATTTTGTAATAAAAATCATGGCGAAGTTTGTTTGGAAAACAAGTCAAAAATATATTCTTAACACTTGTCACCAAAAATATTCTAAGTGTTATTTTCTGGGAAAATTTCGCCAGAGTTTCCTCTGTAACTGGAGGTGGCCACGCTTACTAGCGTATCATTTTCTTTTAAAAATTCAACCAATCAATTTTCCATCATCAACAAACAATATTCAAACCTGTCAAAAGTATACATAAATCGCAAACACACGAACTTGCAAGTTGTGTAAAAATACGTAGTAACTTTCCAATATTTTTAGTAGATCTCGTTATCTTTAAAAATAACTTTGTTTCCTCAAAAACTTTACTTTTAAGGAATTTGAAGTTTTACAACTTCTAGTCGAAATCTACGAAAATATTTCTTTGTTAAATCTTTTGTTACACAAGTGTTTTACACACTTGTTTAGTTACTAAAATATTTTTAGTTTATGAAAGACTCGTCTTTTAAAACATGATTTGCATTTTACACTTGGTTCTTCGAAAATACCACTCGTAGACCTATAGATCCACTAGTTTTGAACTCCATTTTACAAGAAAAACCACTTTTACACAAGTTCATGTTATTATGTAGTAGTGCTCATCATCTAGTCCTTTTCATATTTTAACATACACTAGTTCATATTCTATGAACATGACCTAGCCGGGTTAGATGACGATCCGAACTACTACTAGCATAAAACAACACTAAATAATCATAACAAAACAAGTTTAACAAGTTTTACACCATCACTTTCCTTTTATCCATCAAGTTCATCATTTTACAAGACTTTTAGTTGGTGATCTTTAGTGTTCATGATTTTCATCCATTAAATCATTGATTAACCATCATAAACAAGAACAAGATGAAGATTTGAAGCACTTACTACTAGCACAAGGCTAGGGAAGTTCAAGAGTGCAAATGAGGTGGATAAAAGCAAATGGTGGAGGTCCTTCAAGATCCGCTTGCACCGAGCTTCGTTAGTGACCTTCTTACACCTCAATATCACCTTGGAATGCTTGAATGATGATTGAAAATGAAAGTGTGGTGGTGTGGCTGTTTTTTGGGTCCATACAGACCAGATCGGTAAATTTAAGTTAACAACCAAATCCATAACTTGCCCATAACCACAAGAATATCCATGTAATTTACTTGTTTTATATTTTTTAAAACAATAAAGAACTTAATAGAATACACCAAAAGTTGAATGGTAGAATGGTAGCAAAGGTCGAATTAGTAGAATGGTATATTACTAATTTGTAGGGCTAGCAATAGGTAATCTATATAAGAACATGATCAGGAGAGAACGTCTCAAAGTGTGAGAACGGTGAAAACGATTCTCAGCCACAAGATCTTAGTGGTTTATGGCTTAGATTGATGCGGTGACATTTTTGTAAATAATAGAGGCCTTGGAACTACCAGGATGGGTAAAACAGGAAGATCCAAGCAAATGCGCACATGCTAATCACATGCCATTTTCCCCCGTCATATTTAAACGACAATAACTTTTTTATACATGATTATTTTTCGAAAAAAAATACACCATAAAACTCAGCTTTTTTTTTATCTTTCCAACGAGTATACTATTGATATACTTTTCGAAAAAAATTAACTGGGTTTTATGGCGTTTTTCTGAACTGGGTGTTTTATGGCGTTTTAGACTAGGTATTTTCATGGCGTTTTTCGAACTTGCTTCATAATATAATAACGCATGCCACATATTAGAGCATCTATTAGAGCATCTGATTACAGCATCTAGTACTAGAGCATAATCTATTAGAGCATCTGATTAGAGCATCTGCTCTATTCTGCATTGCTTGCATACTGCATTTGTTTTCTAAGCCTATATTTCTAACAATGTTTTTCTGAACTAGGTGTTTTTATGGCGTTTTAACTAGGTATTTTCATGGCGTTTTTCTGAACTGAGTATTTTATGTCGTTTTAAACTGAGCTTTTTCATGGCGTTTTTCTGAACTAGGTGTTTTTATGGCGTTTTAACTAGGTATTTTCATGGCGTTTTTCTGAACTGAGTGTTTTATGGCGTTTTCAAATGAGTTTTTTCATGGCGTTTTTCTGAACTGGGTGTTTTATGGCGTTTTTAACTGGTTATTTTTCATGGCGTTTTTCTGAATTAGGTGTTTTTATGGCATTTTATTTGAATAGCCAGTTCATGTGAGTGGATTTTTTTTGACAATATTACCCCTTAGTGTAATTTAGCATCAATATCACATGTCACCAACAAAATATAAGATACGAAAATACTTGTTTACTAAAAAGTACCCAATCTATATAAGATACGAAAATACTTGTTTACTAAAAAGTACACCATGTGATTTTTTACTTTTTTAAAAATAATTAAAATTAGAATGTTAGGATCCATTATTTCTTTTTCTTGGTACATAAAACATATAACTGTGTTATAGACGTTGATATAAAGTAGTTAAACAAGTCGTATTCATGTTTAACATTTGTGTTGTTTGCGTCGTCAGAGACATGTTAAACATGTCAAGACATGATTCATCAACCCTATTAATTTGACATCTGTGTGTAAAAAACATAGTAGAAAAAAGAGGCGAAATTTCCAGCTTACATCACATTTTTGAATGTGCAGCTTGACTTATATGTTCTTTTTGAAGTTAGCATTTATTCCTTAGACCGCGGGGTGTGGGCTTGGGTTTGGGGCATGGGAAACCCACCCAAGCATTGTACACCATTCCCTATGGGCTTGGCTTTGGGCGTTGCCCCTCTGACGTGGCGATAAAGCCTGGCGTGGGGAGATGATGTGGCTGGCTGGGATTGGCTGGGCATATTTGACCCAAAAAACAGCCACGCCACCCCACACCCAAAAAAAGCCACGCCCAGCCATGTGAAACCCACCTCCGCCACATGTTAACCCATGCCCCCAACACCCTGTTGTCTTAGTTATGTTTCACCAAAGATATGGACTCAATTTAGTACACTTCGAATGATATCGAACTATGTTTAAAAGGCACCCGGAATAAATGATGATGATTCTATAAATGATAATTTAATATCATATACTTAAATATAAACAAAAAATAACATGTGAGTTTTTAAATTAAAACTAGGTTTATTACTATGGCCGCGTTGCGGCGAACTTCTTTTGTCATTTAGTCTGTGTTTACATGTGTTTTGAAATCACTACGAGCGCGTTACGCACAGAATCGCTGACAAGAATAAAAAGAAAATGTAGAAAAAAAAAACAGTATAAGATAACCGAAAGAAAATCAACAAAAAAAGTTTTATGGTAATGATGTTGTTCGTATGAAACCCGTGGTCAGAGATGAGCAAATGGTATTGGGTACCGGTACCGAATCTCCCGAAACAAAAGATTTTAAGTCAATTCGGTAGCAACCTTTTGCTTTCCTGGTCCCGGTTTGCCACCAGTTTTTACCTTCATATACCTGTACCGTAACCGGTATTTTCGATGGGTGGGTAGGGGTGTTTGTCCAGGGGACATTATTAATATGTGTGTGTATATACTAAGTAATAAGCATTTTAATATTTAAGTATTTATAAAAAAAAAAAAACAATTTTTAAGTGTTATTAAAGAAGGGGAAAGAGTTAAATGAAGAATATATGTGTTTCGGGTGGGTGGGTATTTCGGTTGGGGGTGAAGGGGAAAGTGTGAAATGAAGAATATATGTGTTTTCTTTTTTGCATAAATAATTCATCTTTAAATCCAATTTCCCACATGGGTATTGTAAAACTATATGTTTTTTTGGTGTCCTTGGGTGTTTCGGGTGGGTGGGTAGGGTTGAAGTCAACAATTTTGGCCGGAGGGTGTTTCGGGTAGGGGTGTTTGTCTAAGGTAGGGTGTTTCGGGTGGGTGGGTGGGTGGGTAGGGGTGTTTGTCCAATGGAGGGTGTTTTGGGTGGGTATTTCGGGGACAATAATATTCATATTCGTTGACTTTGTCACGTGTCTATATGTGAGTGGATGTACATGTGAGTGGATGTACGTGAACCAATAAGGAAAGTTTACTATTGATTATGATGTGACAACTACTATTCATAAGGTTGGTTTATTAATATATAGGATAATGTAACTATAAGTAAATTTAAACGTCTATAGAAACTAATAACACATTAAAGAGTTTTGGTTAAACGTAATGTTTATATATTATTAAATAATAAACCATAAGTTTATAATCCACGGTACTGTTACTGTTCGTTATTTCATAGAACCATAATTGCATGTAAAAGTCCTAAGTAATAAAATCTTAACTAACAAACAATTATTAAAAGTTGAAATATTACTCGGTCCCTATTTCCAACCAATTAGATATTTTCCGAATGAACCCTTTAAAACCACAAACAAAAACCTTAAAACACACACCCAAAGTCTGTTTGAAAAAAATGGATCAAATCAAGCATACTTACGTCCATGTCAATGGATTAAAGCTTCATGTTGCTCAGATTGGATCTGATTCATTGCCGGTAGTCATTTTTCTACATGGATTTCCAGAGATATGGTACACGTGGCGCCATCAAATGATAGCCGTTGCAAACGCAGGTTTCAGAGTTATCGCACCTGATTACAGAGGATACGGACTATCTGACATCCCTGCAGAACCCCAAAAGGCCTCATTCACCGATCTGGTCAAAGATACTGCTTCAATCCTAGATTCTCTCGCCATTTCTAAGGTACCATGATTATCTACAATTTTTTTCAATGGGATCATATGCTTCGATTTTTGTTAGATCATCAATTTTATTCTATTTTTTACCATATTGAATTAGGTTACCAAAATAGTTTAGGTTTTTATTTTTTACTGAATTAAAACATCTTTATGTTAGTTTCTTTTATAAAAATGAGCCAGTAGCATAAAAAAGGTTAAAGTAATTTAAGAGTCTTGAGGGAAAAAACAAACAAACAAGAATGGTTAAAATGGGATTTGTGGTTTACAGGTTTTTTTTTTTTACATAAATTGTCTTTTACAAAACTCTTTAAAATCAATTTACGTAATTTCTCTCATTTAAATTCAATAGGGGAATGTTTAAATAAGAACACTAAATATCGCGAAAACCATAAGAACGAATGAAAAAACCGCAAAAACTTAGTCAAAAACCTTTCAAATTCAAAATTTCTTTTTACATTTATCGTTATTACTCGAAAACAATATTAGAATTTAAATTTACACTTTTAAATTTACACGTATACGGAAATACTGAAAATTTACACATGTGTAAGTTTACGATTTACACATGTGTAAAATTTTTATTAACAATGATTTTGAGAGAAAAGATGAATTATTTAAAGAGTAAATTCTTGTATTTATGTTGTATTTTAACTATAATGAAGTTTGTATTAATTTTTTTTTTATTTTGATTGGTTTTTTATTCGTTCTCACGGTTCTCGTAATATTTAGCGTTATCAAGTATCTTTTTATTCTATAAACTAATTCTAGAATCATACTTAAATTCTTATTCCTCTAAAATTTTGAAATATTTTTGTATAGGTCCCTTTTTATTCTTTATTCCATATTTTTTAGATATCTACAATAATTGTTCATCACCCTTTTACCTTATTGTATATTCCTAATGCAAGATTCTAACAATCAGTTTAAATATATGCAAGGATTTTTAAGGTTTAACTTTCTGGTTATGCGATCTTCCTTACCCTCTTTTCTCTTACAATATTAACTTTATGGACACCAAATAAGACTATCCACTATCATAACTTAAGGGTCATGCTATTCACACACGGACAAAATTATTTTCACACCCCAAAGCGCCCCGCTATGGCCAAAGTGGGGCACTTTGGTGTAAAGTCAACAGACAAGGACTGAACCGGTCAGACCTTGTCTGTTGCTTTACATCAAAGCGCCCCGCTATGGCCAAAGTTCGGCGCTTTGGTTTTTTTTTTTTTTTTTTTTTACATTTTGGGGCAAAGCGCCCCTCTTAGGTCAAAGCGCAGCGCTTAGGGCCTTTTTTAAATTTTTTAAAATTGTTTTTAATTCACAAACGCGTCGATAATAGTCTAAATTTTACGTTTTTTCCATTATACATCATTTTTTAATATATATGGGACTATACTGCAAGTTCCGGATCAAATCGGTTACGTGTGATGTCGTATTCCATTATATCGTATCATTTTGGTTTGAAAGCACAAGTACTCCTATGAGTAGTTTTATGTGTATCAGCCGCCTACCGTACATGTACATGACGTATTTTTTCATTAATTGTAGTATTATGACGTATATTGTAATTTTGGGTCGTACAAGTGCGTATTGAATCTGATTAGGTCGTGTCGGTGACATTCGGTTTTTAACGTAATGTAACGCATATATTGAACAAACACAAACGTACTCATGTGGCATACATGAGTTAAATAATTGTTTAATGGGATTTCATATCCACTTGAAGACAACAAGGACACCTAAAGCAATAATTTATTCAATTTACAACATGGTCTTTCTTTCTTGCCTCGGAAATCAGCGTACACATCAGAAGAAAAACACACAAAAGTTTAATTATTAAACCCATTTGTATACACAACCTTGAATGCTTGTCTATATTTTAATAAATAAATCATATTCCACTTTTCATACAAGACATTAAATACTCTATAAAGGACAAGCTTCATCATTATTTCAAACCATCCCACTATAATCGGTTATACACAAACCGATTCCTTTTCTTTCTAGTTCAAGATCTTAAATTCTCTAGTTAAGGACATTAAATACTCTATAAAGGACAAGCTTCATCATTATTTCAAGCCTTGTAAATTCATATAAAATCAAGATTCAAGAAAAGATTTCAAATGGATGTGATAAAGAAGATTAATTAGAACAAAACATGTTAATTGTTAGTGCACGGTAGAACACGACACAGGATAAAATCATGAAAAAGAACAGTGAGATGCCTCAACAAATTAAATATTGAGATGGGACTTCACCTTTAGATATATGTGCACAAACAAATTAAATATTGTAAAATTTGGACCAAAAATGTAAAATTTGAACTTAAACGTAGACCAGTCACCAGTCAAAAATACGCCCAAAATGTAAAAAAAAAAAAAAAAAAACCAAAGCGCCGAGCTTAGGCCAAAGCGGGGCGCTTTGGAAAAAAAAAAAACCAAAGCGCCGAGCTTAGGCCAAAGCGGGGCGCTTTGATGTAAAGTCAACAGACAAGGACTGAACCTGTCAGACCTTGTCTGTTGACTTTACACCAAAGCGCCCCACTTTGGCCATAGCGGGGCGCTTTGAGGTGTTTAAATAGACTAAGGACGTGTGCGAATAGACCAGACCTAACTTAATCCAACTCAACCCAATTTTTTATTAAAATATTATTTCTCTCTTTTTCACCTACACAACACAACACAATCCAATTTTTCACCAACATTCACAACCCAACCCAACCTAAACTAATATTTTATTATATAAATTTGTTTTATAATTATTCTTTATTGTAAAAAAAATATTAGAAATAATAAAAGAATTATATATTATATGTATGTTGGTGGCCATCTCAACCTGGTCGTCCAATTTGATTAATTATTTGATTAAATATTAATTCTATTTTTGTCTTTTTGTCCATGTTGCTACCGTTTGAGCAAATTGGTCACCATAGTAACTACTCTAACCAAGTTCATGCTTGTGTGGACTTTCTTAGGTGTTCGTGATTGGTAAAGATTTTGGATCAATGGTTGGTTACACATTTGCACTTTTTTCCCCTGAAAGAGTTGCAGGAATAGCAACACTTGGGGTTCCATTTATGCCCCCTGGTTCTTTCGAAGATTCTCTAGCTCTCCCTGAAGGTTTCTACATGCGAAGATGGCGGGTATTCTTTCTTTTTATATCGTAATATATGTATACAAAATTACAAATCATGTGTTCAATGCAAATTCACTTTTAAAAGAAAGAACCGCATAATACAATTGTACATAGTGAGGCGAATATAATTATATAACCGTCTACTTAAAATTGGTTATGTATCAAATGAGTTTGTACATATTATGTTGGAATGTTATCAGGAGATTGGAAGAGCTTAAGCTGATTTTGCACGATTTGATGCTAAAACTATTGTGAGGAACGTTTACATTTTGTTCTCTAAAAGTGAAATACCAATAGCCAATGAAAACCAAGAGATAATGGATTTAGTTGACCCCTCAACTCCGCTACCCTCTTGGTTCACTGAAGATGATCTTGCAGTATATGGAGATTTGTATCAGAAATCTGGATTTCAGACTCCACTCCAAGTTCCTTATAGGTCATTAGCCGATACAAGCGCATACCCGAAACAAGGTTTGAAAGTTGAAGCCCCGGCACTGTTGATCATGGGCGAAGAAGATTACTTGTTCAAGTTCCGAGGGATGGAGGGATACTTGAAGAGTGGGGAGGTAAAAAAGTATGTACCTAATCTGGAAATCGTGTACCTACCTAAAGGTTGTCATTTTGTTCATGAACAGTTCCCGGATCAAGTTAATCAACTCATACTCGGTTATCTCAACCGCAACAAAAATTAGGATTTACATGTTTGTCCGTGTAATGAAAAATAAAACATGAGTGTGAAATAAATGCTATAGTGTACTTCATGCATAACGTTCAAAATTGTGTTATCCAAGTGAAAAAAAAAGTTTACTTTTTTGTCTATTTAGTTGATAACTTCTTTAAATTATATATGAATTAAATATTAACGTTTTAGCAATTTCTTTAAATTTGTCTTTCTTTCCGACCTCTTTCGAGATCTCTCTACTATCCATCATCTTCCTACAGAGGCAGATCTAAGCCCACTGAGGGGGTTCCCAGGAACCCCCTCGGTTTGTAATTTATAGTGTAAAACGATACAAAAAAAGATAAGGAACCCTTTAATATTTATAAAAGGAACCTTTAGTCAAAAGTTTGTAGTGATGCACCAGTAACGCGCATGTTTTGTGACATACAGGTCGCGAGTTCGAACCCTTTTACATCAGCTAGGGAATATCTTTTTTCTTGTTTTTAGCTTGTTATTACATGATTGTGTGGTTGGATTTACCAAGGGGTAGGCAGTGAGATTTTTACATTTATTTGGATGTAAAATGGGGTGGGTTACTATTGGGTTTACCTTTACAAGTGATCCATTTATTTATTTTGTGGGTTAAATTCATTGACTAACCCACCGAATTCTCGAACCATCATTAAATATGACAACTTAGCTTTAAGCAATTATGTTAATAATAAGGATTGTTGATGAATTTTATACACAGACTCGTAACCTTATATTTCTAAAATAGAAAAAATAATAAATAATGTTAAACAACCACTTTGGTTTACATCAAAACCAAATCGTAAACGAGACCCTATATATTTCAAACCAGCCAAACGAGCCGACTTTCTTCCGTTTGAACAATTCAACGTTTAATGAACACCCTTAGTGGTGTCAAAATAACTCAACAGAAATATACATCAATTCTTTCAAGAAAACGAATAATGGATCGTTTCGTTCGTTTAAAAATGCCATTTCCATATATTAGTCTCACTCATCATAGGATTGGTGATGATAGATACATGAACGATTCTTTGGTAATAGAATGATTATTGCATTTGCTACATTGAAAGGGAGTTATTACAACACGTTTTCATCGAGAATGTAATGCAAAGTTTTCAAAAGATAAACCTCGTAAAGAACAACCGTAGACATGTTCTTTTATTCGTAAAGATCAACTTATTTACATTACGTGTTTTTAAATTTATCATGACGATTCTTTTTCATTGGTGTACCGTATTTTTATTATGTGATGAATCTTACCCGACTTGAATTGTCGAACCGACCCGATTTTTTTATGTTCGGACATATGAAATTGGAACATATTAGAAAGTGAACCCCCTGCAAAACATTCCTAGATCCGCCACTGTCTTCCTAAGATAGGATTGCCAACATATGTAATAAGATGGCAAAAGGGAGGAAAGCATCCATGGTAGTTTGGGAGAAAGGAAATAGGTTGCCTACCAAAAGGAGGAAAGGGCCTTTGGTCCAGTGCTATCAATGAATGTATTGAATAAGACTTTGTGTTTATAAGTGGTGAGGGTTCAATCCTTGTAGTGGACAAAAAATATGTAGCTTAGTAGTAGAATTAGAGTGTGTGTATGAGTTGTATAAAAAAGGCATATGACCGAGATATGCTAATACAATACCTAATTATGTTAAAACCACCGTATACACTTTAGGAGGTGTACATTCAATATATATACAATATTAATAATATTAGCTTAATCTATTTTAAATAAAGAAATCTCCATAAATAGGACACTACAACAAACTCCAAACTTATACGGCATGTTTGGCTAAGTTTTTCTAAACCAACTTATTGACTTAATCAAAAAGCTAAAAAGGAGTTTTAGTGTTTTGCAAACCTAAAAGTCCTTTTCAAAATGACTTTTTGAGAAGGATAAGAAGTCATCAAAAAGTCATTTTTGAGAAGTTAGAATGTTGTGACTTTTTGAAGTTAGAATGTTGTGACTTTTTGAACCAACTTATTGACTGATAAGCTAAGTCAAACACTTTTTAAAAAACAACTTATTGACTTATTAGTTTTTTCCACCCTATAAGCTAATCCAAAAAAAAAATTTAAAAACTCCTTTTCAAAAAGTAATAAGTCAATAAATACTTTTCACAAAAGTCCTTTTTAGGTAAAATAAGCTTAGCCAAACATGCCCATAGTATTAAACCATCATCAATGCAAGATGTTAAATACATTTAAAAACATTTCCAGTCAGCTGTCACATCATATTTTTATAAATGCATCAAAAACACTAAATTCCACTCCAACCCTGTTACCAATATTTACATTTCCACGTCAACACCTATTACATTTTATTTTTAGTACTCCAAATTTTTTTATAGTTAATCTATTTTCTATCTTTCTATTATTTAAATATAAGTTATTAATTAAATATAATAAAAATAATGAAACATAGCTAAAATTTAAAAATTAAACTTAAAAAATTAAAACAAGAAACAAAACAGAGAGTAAACTAGGAAAAGTGTTTTTTTAATCTTATTACAGTTGAGAATGAATACAGAAAATTAACAACAAAAACTAATTTTATATCCTTTTACACCTTTAGATAAAGAAAACATTTTTATTTTAATATCATGATCACCTCTACTTTATCTCATATATCACCTCCACCTTTATCTCAAATGTGGCGCATGTACTAAAGAACGCTACTCCAAATATAAATCAATTCCAATGCTAATTTTTAGTTTGTATATGCCATGTAACCTAAACGCATTTCTAAATGTGGTGCATTGAGTTTGGTCTTAGATGCTTCTATCGTCGAATAGCATATGAGATTGGAATCTTAGCTTCCTTTAAAGGTTAACACCTTTGGTTCGAGAACTATTCAACCTCGCTTGCTAACTACGGATGCTCTAATCAAAAGAAAGATGCTAAATAGCCCGAACGTTTGCAGTCATTGTATGTGAGCTACGGAAATTGTGGATCCTGTTTTCACCAGGTGCTATGTCGCCACAGTTGCTTGGCAAGAAATAAGTAAGTGATGTGATTTAACCTGTATTCGTTTTTCCCATCGCTAATCTTTTACAGGTGCATAAATTTGTCTTGGGACATTCCCTCAAAAAGAGGTTAGTGCAATCCATTGTGTTGGTGGCTTGTTGGAGTTTATGGCGTAATCAAAACAATCTCATTTTCTCAAAGGTCCTTGTGTAGATTGATTACATTCTTGGAGAGATCAAAGGCTTGTCATTCCTTTGGATCAAGAACAGGTCTAAGAACTTGGGTTTAGATTAGGCTAAATGGAGTAAGGTTGATGTGTAATGTTGTTTTTGTTGTTGACACTTGGTTTTTGTTGTAGTGTTTGCCCTTTCGAGTGGCTTGCTAGCGGGATTGTCGGCCTCTTTCATTTAATGAAATTTGTTGTTCGAAAAAAAAGATGATTGTGTCTCTGATACTTGCAAATGTACAAAACGTTTCACAGAGAAAGAGAAATAAAAATAGACGTTTGATATATCTCATAGTTAATTGCATGAAATTCTAACCTATATTTTTATTTTAACATAGTTTTTCAAATAAGCAAGATTGAATCAATAATCGAACCAAAATATGAATTTGTAACTTGAATAAGGTTATATGCTTTGAAACCAAAACCAAATTCACCAATTCACAATTCGATTCATTTTTTCGCTTATGAATAAGATTTGATTTTATTTTTTTTTAGTTTTAGGCTTTCTTAAAAACCCCTAGTTAACAAATTAACAAAAGACTGATAATAAATAAAAAAGAGTAAAATGTTCGGATAGTCCCTGTGGTTTTGTAAAATAACACATATAGTCCCCAACTTTTGGAAATTACACCGGTGCTCCATGTGGTTTGACAGTTTGTTACTCGGATAGTCCCTGAAGTGGATAAGGGTTAGTTTTCTCCATTAAGTCCATGTGAAATTACAAAATTACCCCTTGCTTTTAATAAAATATAAGAAAAATACATACACACACTCACTCTCACACACTCTGACTCTCTGCTCTCTCTCTCTCTCTCTCGAAAACCACCACCACCTGCCGCCACCAACACCACCACCACCACCACCACCACCACATCACCACCTGCCGCCACCAGCACCACCACCTGTCCCACCCCCACACTGTGACACCCGACTATTTTAAGTCCGTACCGTACTAGTGTGACGCGTGTTATGAATAAATAAAGGCAATAGTTTATTAGATGTGGTGTTATTATGTGGTATTTGTTGTGTTGGGAAATCTAAACTTTGTTAAAAATTATGTTGGCAATAATAAGATAAACGCTTATCGCGTAACGAACAAAATGCGAAACAAACGTCGGTGACCGCCCAGTTAATGTTAAAATCCTAAAAATATTCCGTTATGATTAAAATCCTATTTTTAATCATATTCATAAAGAAAAAATAATTAAAACACTTAACAACGCTATTTTTTGAGTTTAAGCGCATACGGCGCAATACTGCGCGTATACTGCGAAATACAGACAACGCATCCAGTCTGGGCAAATAAAATATTATTCAGCAATATTATGGGGAGATTATTCTTATAGAACGTTAAAAATAATTTTAAACGCCTTAAAACGCAATTAAAACGCGATATAAAATACTCAGTAGTCAGTTAAATATGTCGCAACCCCCCCCCCCTATCTGTCCCGGGAACGGGCGGCCGCGAGAATCAGTTTTGATGGTATCGGTGTTTATCAATTTGGCAGCGGAAATCACATCAGGACCGTAGTTAGGAAATATTTTATCAGAGTAAAACAACACATTTTATATAAATAAATATATTGGGATAAAACTCAAGTTTTTATTACAAACTGATTTATAGAGGTAAACCCCATTTTATTGAAATAAAACATCTTCTTTTATTTAAGTAACTTTTATAGCCACTTTTCCAAGTCTTCAGTGTTTTCCCTCTAGTTGGCTTTCACATTTTGTTACCTGAAACGCGTTTAAAAACATTTAGTCAGAGGGAAATACGGGTGAGTGAATCCCAGTTTAATCAAGAAGAGTTTTATCAATTCACAGTATTGAGAGCGATTACAATGTTTACATCTACACAATTACTCATTCAGTATTGTCAATCCTGACTGGTGGGTCATATTACCCATTGGCTAACTCTTTGTCCAATGGTAACGTGTTCCACATTTTGTATACAAAACCCCAACATACCGGTAGTAATTGAAGAATTACAAAGACTCAATCACTGCTAATTATAATTTAAAACAAATACAGGTTTTGTAAAAACAGTTTACAAAAAGGAGATTACTCACATTACTGTGTTAGGTTTTCTTTAAGGATTTCCTTGTGATTATCTATAACTTACACAAATGCACACGCGTTAGTATAATAACCCAATATTTACATTAGTAATACCCTCCCCGAGACAGCATTCCAACGACTACGTTGGGCAAAACCACGACAGTCGTTACGGAACCCTGGATCAATCGGGCAGCGTATCTAATACGTAACCGGGGTTATGATACTTACAACGAGGCAGAACTTCGTTAATTAGGGGGATATTATACCCGAGAATTACTTTAATTGTTCAGAATTTCGAGAGAGGGAAAGTTTTGGTGCGAGTTCGAATGATCAGCCGATGGTTGCTATTTATAGGGCTGCTCAAGAGTTTTGTCGCGCCCCGCGTAAGAAAAGAAGGGGGCCTTCGCGGCCCGCGACACAGGCTGGGTAGGCCCTAGCCTGGCCCAGTCATCGGTGTAGGCTCGCTACGTGGTTGACGCGTGGCAGCACCGGGCTGCGCCTCATGTCCACTCGGTCGCGGCCCGCGTAAGACCAGGGGTAGATCTTGGCGGCCCGCCACAACAATTAAAAATTTGATTTTTAATTAATTTAATAAAAATAAAGGTATTCGGACCCTGTTTTCGTGTTCGGGGTATATTTTAGGACATATTGGGAACTTTTAATTATTTTTTTTAAGGTGTAGGAATTATTTAGGAGGGTTGTTATATCCTCCCACCTTGTTGTAGAACTCGTCCTCAAGGTCTACTGGAATAAGTGTGGATATTTCCTTTGCATTTCTGACTCAAGCTCCCATGTGTATTCTGGTCCTCTTTTGGAGTCCCATCTTACTTTGACCAGAACTAATCTTTTGTGTTTGAGATTATTGACCTTTCTGTCTTCAATCTGTAGAGGCTTCTTTACAAATTTAAGCTTTTCATTTACCTCTATGTCCTTAAGATGTATTACCAATGACTCATCAGTTAAGCATTTCTTGAGATTAGATACATGAAATACATCATGTATTCCTGCCATTTCCTCTGGCAGTTGTAGCTGATAGGCTACAGGTCCTATTCTTCTAATAATCTCAAAAGGTCCAACATACCTGGGGCTTAACTTCCCTCTTTTGATGAATCTTACCACTCCTTTCCAATGAGAGACTTTCAATAACACCTTGTCACCTACTTGAAATTCCAACGGCTTTCGCCTGTTATCAGCATAACTCTTTAGTCGGTCACGTGCTGCTTTCAGTCGTTCCTTGACTTGAATGATTTTGTCGGTTGTTTCTTGTACTATCTCAGGTCCGGATAGTTGTTTTTCTCCAATTTATGCCCAAAAAAACTGGAGTTCGGCACTTTCATCCATAAAGTGCTTCGAATGGTGCAGCATTGATACTTGTGTGATAACTGTTATTGTAAGAAAATTCTATTAATGATAAGTGATCATCCCAATTACCTCCGAAATCAATTACGCATGATCTAAGCATGTCCTCCATTGTCTGAATTGTCCTTTCGCTTTATCCGTCCGTTTAAGGATGATAAGCTATCCTTAGATTCAACTTGGTTCCCATGGCTTTTTGGAAACTTGTCCAAAAATGAGAGGTAAAACGACTATCCCTATCAGAAACAATTGATAAAGGAATTCCATGTAATGAAATTATTTCATTTACATACAACTTAGCTAACTGTTCCATATTGTAGGTTTCCTTCATTGGTAGAAAATGAGCTGACTTAGTTAGCCTGTCTACAATCACCCAGATTGTATCATTACCTTTCCTCGTTTTGGGTAATTTGGTAACAAAATCCATTGTTATCAATTCCCATTTCCAAACTGGCATTTCTAACTGCTGTAATAAACCCGAGGGTTTCTGATGTTCAGCTTTAACTTGTGAATAGGTTAAACATTTAGAAACATAAGCGACTATATCCTTTTTCATTCCTATCCACCAGAAATTCTTTCTTAAATCCTGATACATCTTATCATTTCCAGGATGTATCGTATATTTAGACTTATGGGCTTCTTCTAATATACGATGGCGTAGGTTTCCTAATTTAGGTATCCACATTCTTTTCTTATGGAATCTCCAAATTCCATCTGTTCCTTGATCTAGTTCTTTAATCATTCCTTTTAACTTCTCAGTATCATCCTTGATTACTGACTCTTGCGCCTCTCTAACCTGTTCATTTAAATCTACTAGTAGATTTAATTTAAGAGAACGTACTCTTTTTGGCTTTTCATGATAAAGCATCAGCTACTACATTTGCCTTTCCTGCATGATACTGGATATTACAATCGTAATCACTAAGTATCTCCATCCAGCGTCTTTGCCTCATATTCAACTCTTTTTGCCCGAAGACGTACCTTAAATTCTTATGATCAATGAAAATGGTAAACTTACTACCGTATAGGTAATGTCTCCAAATCTTAAGGGCAAAAATTATAGCTCCTAATTCTAGATCATGGGTTGAATAATTTTCTTCATGATTCTTAAGTTGTCTAGAGGCATAGGCTATAACCTTTTGACGTTGCATCAATACACATCCATAACCTAACTTAGAAGCATCACGATAGACTACAAAGTCTTCAGTTCCTTCTGGTAACGCTAGTATGGGTGCGTTGGTTAGTCTTTGCTTAAGAATTCTAAAGGCTTCTTCTTGTTTTGGTCCCCATTCAAACTTAACAGATTTACAGGTTAGCTTAGTTAAGGGAATGCCTATTCTAGAAAAATCTCGAATAAATCTTCTATAATAACCGGCCAATCCTAAGAAACTTCTAACCTCGGTTGGTGACTCAGGGGTTTTCCATTTGGTAACTGCCTCGATCTTGGTGGGATCTACATGAATTCCTTCATGGTTAACTAGATGTCCAAGAAACTGTACCTGTTCTAACCAAAACTCGCACTTTGAAAATTTTGCATAAAGCTTTTCTTTTCTCAATAAACTTAGAAGTGCGTGCTGATGTGTGCAAAATGCAACATATAAATTGTGACAACTGGCACAAAACCGGTAATTTTCGTACAATTTAATTATTATTTAATATCTACAATTATGTGCTTAAATGTCAACATTGTCTGATTACATGCTATACATGTGAATTCATGCACGTTTTATACTTCAAATATTGCTTTATGCATTACTGTTAGCGTTGCGTCAGAAAGACTAGTAAACTCACCGGTAAGGCACACTGTGTCAGCAACTCTGCAAAAAGCAGTCAGATAATGGAATTAGGGCCTAGGAGTAGGTCCAACGTCTAAAATACATTAAAACCCAAGTATGGATACAAGGGTTAACATATAAACTTTCCGGAAGCTAAACTATGCATTAAAAAGCACCCGAAATACACTTTAAATGCTGAATTTTACATATTTCAGCAATAATTCAGCTCTAATCAGCATTTTAACACTGAAATATCATGCAGAATTTATGTTTTATTGTCCAAATTAACTTACAAAGTATCGGGAATTGAAAGTGTCACAAAAGGGCACATAAAGGACACTATACGGCGCAATTTAGCACTTTAACGAACCGGTATCTAATCGAACAACCGGACACTACCCGAAACACCAAAATTGTACTAGAAGCATTGTTTTAATGTTTCTGAACTAGTTATGATCCCCGAACACTCTAACACACTATATAACACATCATATGCATAACACCTAAACATTACACTTAGAATTCTAACTAATCACCTAACTTACCATCACCACACAACTAGACGCCCCCCCCCCCCCCTCATGTTTACGGTCACAAGGGTGTGGACCCACCCTTGATTTCCCAAAGATCTTCCTTGATTCCACTTGATCTTATTTGATTTAGTAAAGATTTGGTCTTGTACTTAAGAAACACATTAACCTTTGGATAAACACCTAAATATGGTTATAAGTTTGAACTTGTAGATCATTACCTCATTATCTTTTACACATTTCACACACACTCATCTCTCCCTCTCTTGCTCCCCCTCTCGGCCGTAAACAACAACAACAACATCATCATCATCATCATCATCATCATCATCATCATTCATTAATCTCCATCCATTCTCAAGTCATTACAAGGTGCTAGGTGTCTAAGGAAGTGTGGAGCTTGTGGATCTTGAAGGACCTCTCCCAGTTGCTTTTAACCATCACATTTGTCACCTTCATCTTCTAGTGTTCTTCCCTAGCCCTTGTGCTAGTAGTAAGCTTCTTGTCACTTGATTTTACTTCATATTTAGTTGGTTAAAAGATGATGAACATTGTTAATCTTCAAGAACACTAAAGAACATGATCATGAAACTTTAACATAAGCTTAATAACATAAGAATACATGTTGAATAGTGTTGATTTGCTTCTTGATGATTGATGATTTGTGTTAGTGATGTTAGACATCATATGAAACCTACTAGATTGTGATTTAACACATGATCTAGTAAGTTAAGGTGGTGATCTTGTGAAAGACCAAGATCATCATGCTTTATGTTTTCATGAACTTGAAGAATGAAAATGATTTTGTGAATGATGAAGTATGTAATATGTTACTAGTCATAAACTTGGATGATTTCAAGACTAGTTTTCTCAAGAAACTAAGTTAAATCACAAGATTTACATAAACATTGTTTTTAAAGAAACTAACCATGTTTCTAGTGGTGAAACAAGTATAAGAATACGTTGTTTACAAGAAAAATTCAAAAGAATGATTTTTGGAAAAATCATCTAGTAAGTTGTAAAAGACTAAACTTTACAAGAACGAGATTTACGAACAAATAACCGCTTTTTAAAGGGTAACTAAACCTACTAAACACACTACCAAGATACTACAAGTTTTTTATGAAAGTTCAAGTTCATGATTGTTATGTAAATAGCATTGTTTTGGCACTTGGTAAGGGTAAGTTGCTTAGGGTAGATTGTTGATTGTTTGTGATGATTTTAAAAAGAAAATAAACACATGTTTTGAAAACATGGGAAACCTCCATTTTTAGGGGAAACTATGTCAAAATTTCTATAAAATTTTGACACTTACAAAAAATATAAGTTTTGGTGAAACTTATTCCCTAAAAATTTACCTAAAAATATTTACCAAGGTTTCCCTAATTTTTGTGTAAAGTTCAAGTTAAGAAATGACGATTTCTTCAAGATAAAAATTGATATCAAGTACGTATGTTTTTGAGGAAAATATATATATTTATTGATCACCAAATTTTGTGCTGAGTGTATGTAATATGTATTATATGTAATAGTGTATTAGGACTTGAAAAATACACTAAATACTCCTAAGGAGTAAAAATACAAAAATACACATACAACATGAATAGACGAATACGAGAAAATATATTTCTTAATAGATTGCGTAACTTGGACAAGTTATGAACTTAAAATGTATTTTTGGACGAAAATACATAACTCAGGTGAAAAATACAAGATACTTGTATTTATTTTTGGGAAATTAAAATATAAGCAAGATACATAGTTAAAAATATAAATTATTTTTAACAACAAAGAACACATACATAAAAGACGGTGACTTGTACTTGTGCGATACAAGTCTAGTGACTAACGTTAATAAAACACGTATAGGTCACGACGCTAGAAAACCAACCGGTGAAGTTTACGGCGCAGGATACGCAAAGTTGTGAGTTCATGTCCCCACTTTTAAACTTTTATTGTTTTCTAACTTGGGGAAAATACATGTGTTATGGTATGTTGAATACAAAAACTAAGGAATGATACTTTAGATCTTGTCACGAATAGGATGTCATAAGCACCATTAATCAGTTACATACCAAGACCGCAGAACAAAATGTTAGATCTAATGGGTTTCAGGAAGCCACACTCTTGGTCACTCTAGTACCAAGCTGTGCTTTTGTGTCTCTAGTCGTGAATCGACAGTCGTGGATTCGACAGCTAAAAATGTCTATGGTTTGGATGCTTCCTATGTCGTGTCACATGTTAATGGACTTGCAAACCATTAGCGATCTCGATTTCCTTATATTTACAGAAATACTTGTTTCATACAAATTACATACCATGTTTTCATTCAAGTATATAAACGTTCAATACAAAAACTGCATGAATTCACACCAACATTATGTTGACGATTTTCCAAAAACTCACATGTATTTCAGGTAACTAAAGTGGATGTGCGCGCGGTCTTACTCTTGTTCTTGGATGTTGTTTATGTTTTTAGCTATCTTGTGTCAAGACTCCGATGCCTGTTTTTGTGGGAATTGGTTATTATATTTCATCCTATGTGGGATATAAGAACCAAGTTCTCGATGATCGTCTTTTAAATAAAGTTGTAAACTTTTCAGACAATATGTTGTCTTGTGATGTAAACACTTAACCTATGTTATGTTTTAATTATGCAATGATAATGGCATTGGAGTTATTTTACGAGCATGTAGTATGTTTACCTTTCGTATGCAATGAGAACCTTTCAAGATCACACCTCGTGCTTCCGCCTTAGAAAGGGGTGTGACATAAATTACATTAAATAAGGCATAAAACTAACCCTTTTTTGGTACTAATGTTGGAAAAAGTGTGCTTTTGTCTTCCTTTTGTATTTTCAGGGTTAAAAGAGCTTAAATGAACAAAAGAAGCAAAAATGCAGCCAAATCCAGCAAAAATACAAGAAAAGGAATAAATGTGGCATGCCCGACCCCTCGACAGCATATTCCCAAGCAAAACAAGAGAACAGAAGGCTGAACACGCAATGAGCACGGGGGCGTGCCCAAGTGTCTGCAGAAAAGACAAAGTTGTAGAAGCTTCTATCACCCACCACGGGGGCGTGCCCAGCGGACACGGGGCCGTGGTCAACTCTAAGATTCGCAGAATCTGAGGAAATCTTGATAGTACAGATACGCTTCTGCACACGGGGTCGTGCCCAGAGGACACGGGGGCGTGGTCAACTAATGCAGACAAACTGCAATTAATGAAGAAAGAGAAGATGGGTGGACACGGGGTCGTGTCCGGGCTTCTGTGCAGGCTATAAATAGGGGTGTTTGGCTCATTTTCAAACCATCCCTTGGCAAACCACCTCTCTCACACTTCACGCACACTCCACCACCACCACCACCACACACCATCATCCACCACCATCATCCATCGTCCATCATAGAGTGTGTGTAGTAGTCTCGCGATCCAAGATTGATCGTAAGAGTTCTTGACAATCAAAGGCCATGTTTGCATAAGTCTCTTACATCACTTGGTGAAGACAAGTGTTTAGTGTAATACTTTTTATTTTTAATCTTTTCGCACTTTTTATTTGGTTCTGTATTAATGACTTTAATAACTAGTTTCTTATGTTGAAGGTGAGTCTTCCTTATCGTTTGTCCGTGGTGTCTTGGCATTATTTTACTGTCTATATAAAATAAAAGATTTTCACCATTCATATCTCCACGGTCTATATGGATGTATGTTGGCTACCTGGTCGGGGGTTAAGGGAAAGGTTTGGTAAGAGTCTTGCCTTGTTCAGTGTATAGATCCTGCTAGGACCTGGGTCAACTTTAGTAGGACCTCCTTCAATACCCACTGGTATTGGATGGCGGGGGTCCGAACTCCTTGATCCCCTCATATGTAAACTACTATTAATACTTTAACCCGGCTACTTAGGACTGTATCCCTGCTGACCCAGACTACTTAGCCGAGGGTAACGTCACCTTCAGAAGAGGGGCCTACCACAATATGCATTAATAACTTAATTAATTATCTTTCAATAATCCAACCCTTTAGGATTGTATCCTTGCTGACTCAAACTACTGGGTTGAGGGTAACGTCACCTCCAGAAGAGGGGCCTACTACAATAACTAAGATAGTCTCTTAAAAAGTGCAAAAGTGCGGAAATAATCAAAGGTTACACTAAACACGAGTCGAATCCAAGTGATTCATCTTGTCTATCTGTTTTTATTTTTATTTTTATTTTTCAGCATTTTAGTTAGTTTTATTTTTCTAGTTTAAAAACCTTTTTCTAAACTTTTGATTTGATTAGACGTTGAGGATAAACCGGTACTAAAAGCTCTTGTGTCCTTGGACGACCTCGGTATCTTACCAACACTATACTACGCTCACGATGGGTGCACTTGCCCATATGTGTGTTTAGTGTTAGTAAATATCGTGTTTTATAAATTTAAAACTTGGCTAAAAAAAGTTAAAGGGCTTAAAATATACATTAAAATCTATACGACACTTCGCACGCATCAGTGCAAATGCTTTGTATGCTCCTCTTTACTCTTAGAGTAAATGAGAATATCATCTATAAAGACAATTATGAATTTATCCAAATATGGCTTACATATTCGGTTCATCATGTCCATGAATGCAGCTGGGGCATTGGTTAAACCAAATGGCATGACAGTAAATTCATAATGGCCATACCTTGTTCTAAAAGCGGTCTTAGGAATGTCCTCTTCCTGTACTTTTAATTGATGATATCCTGATCGTAAATCGATTTTGGAGAAAAATCGGGCTCCTTGAAATTAATCGAACAGATCATCAATCCTTGGTAATGGATACCGATTCTTAATCGTGACATTGTTCAATTCACGGTAGTCAATGCACATACGCATTGATCTGTCCTTCTTTTTAACGAATAAGATCGGTGCTCCCCATGGCGATGAGCTTGGTTGTATGAATCCCTTTTCCAATAATTCGTCTAACTGTTTCTTCAATTCCTGCATTTCGGCGGGTGCCAAACGATAAGGTGCTTTGGCAATTGGTGTTGTCCATGGTAGCAGATGGATTCTAAATTCAACTTCTCTGTCTGGCGGCAGTCCTAGTAATTCTTCTGGAAATACATCTGAAACTGAGACACTACTGAAATATCTTTTAGTTCTTTTCCTTTAGTGTTATTGATTATGGAAATCAAATACACTAAAGATCCTTTTCTTATATAACTTGTTGTTTTTATCACCGAGATGAATTTTGTGGATCTAGATGGCTTATCTCCTTTAATTGTGATCTTTTCACCTCTTGGTGAATTTACTTGGATTGACTTTTGATCACATAAAATACTGGCTTTATTGGTTACTAACCAATCTGTTAGTACATTTATGTCTATCGCCTTCGTCAATCCGAGCCGTAGCAAGAAACAGAAGAAAACGAGTCGTTATATTAGTGATAGCTAGACAAAAAGGCAAGGTGGCATAATTGTAATAATGAGAAATCTCATTAAATGCCTTGGACTATAAATAGGAGATTATGTCATAGATTAGGGACTTTTGGCTCATTTGTGTTTTGGAGCTTTCTAGATCTAGAGAGAGAATCTAGAGAGAGAAAGTGATTCAAGGTTCTTGTACTTATCAAATCTTTCAATAGAATCACAAATATATTACGTCTCGTGTGTTCGGTCACGTTCGTGTACAGATTCCGCACGTTTCACGTTCGGTTTACAATCGTTTCGGAGTCTAAACCGGTCCTACAAGTGGTATCAGAGCAGGAGCTCGATTGCACGGATCAAACACACTAAATCGCACAGGATATCATCAAAATCATATTCGATTTCATCCTAAATTGATCTATTTTTTCATCTTCTTCATATTCTGTCACGTTTTTCAAAATCTAACGAGATTTTCTGGTTAAAAATGGTTTGAACTTGAAGAATATTGTGCGAAACTGTTTTTTGAATAATCTGTGAAAGTTTTAAATCATAAAACAGATTAAAACTCAATCAATTTGTTCAAAAACTGACAAGTTCGTACCAGAACTTTGAACTCAGATCTACGGCATTTTAGTGAACGATATTGATCAAATTATACTTCATTGCAATCGGAAGTCAGTATAGAACAAGCCTTGAAAGTTTCATATCAAAATTCGACTTGAAAATGGGTTGAAACTTAGGTTCGCTTTTACGGACACTTTAAGTCTGATTTCGCTTATTTGAACATCTTGATTTCGCTTTTACGGACATAAGTTTGGTTCGCTTATTCGGACATAGTGATTTCGCTCAAAGGGACATCACCTGATTTCGCTTATTCGGACAAGTCTAATTTCGCTCTTAGGGACATTGTTTGATTTCACTTATTGTGACATACTGATTCCACTTATCTGTCATATTGCTATTCCACTTATTCATACAATTGTGATTCCACTTATTCGTACAATTGTGATTCCACTTATTCGGACATTGACAGATTGTGCTTGATTTCGCTTATCTGTACATCAGATTTCGCTCATATGTCACAAAAGGGTGTCGCTTATTTGTCATCACGGTTAGCTGATTTCGCTTATCAGTCAAAAGTTGATTTCGCCCAAGTGTCAGTCTTATTAATAGCTATCAACAGTTGTCACGTGCATGATAATAAATTGAAATTCATTTGTCACGAGATTTATATCCGTTTTGTCAGCACCGTTTATAGATACATGAGAAATGCATGTGAACTATTAATTGAGAATTAAAGAATTGCATGTGTAATTTTGAAAAGTTGTCAGCCTAGTGGTACATCGGTCCAATCAAGTGAATCTCGAAACTAGAATTAAGTTTGTGTATTTGAGATTATCGACAATAAAATTGAGGCTGCATGTGTTGACTGATTAAAATTGAAAGGTCCAATTAACAAGTGTTGAGTGTATCATGTCATATTGCATGTGAACGACTTTTGTATTGACATCATTATATTGCATGTGATATGTGATTTACTAAACCTTGAAAATTGTTTCAATTAATTGATGTTGTCGGCAAGAGTTGCTCTAGACCATGTGATTATATCTTTGTTCAAGATTGTCGACCATTTGCAAAGTGTTTGATTTGAATCTACAGGTTGTGTGGTTTGTTATTGAAATTAGTTTGCATAAAATCAAATTCACTTAGTACGAAGTCCGAATTTTCTATCCGCACAGTTTGGAGTTCAAAGTTGTAACACCCCGTGTTTTCACGAGTGAAAGTCAAAGTCAAGGTCAAAGTCAACGACCGATTTCGCGCGACGTGACTCGTAGAAATGTTTTCATTTTATTTATATTATGTGGAGTAAATGTCGTACATCACAATAATCGAATCATGCTAACCGTATTTCAATCGACCAACGACTGTGAATGATAGAAAGTAACAATGCGATAAAGTTAATCAAGCTATGCTAACCAAAATCGACATCGAACCACAACTCGAACTGTGTATTTTACTTATTGTTTATACGTGTGTGTGTGCTTTACGTGTTACCTGTGCATGTTTATTTTGTGTTATGTTGTGAAAATCAAGCGAACTCAATCGAACTCGAAGTCTAACTCGAATATAAACGAACCCGAACCCGAATTCCGAGTCGAACCCTATAAGAAGTAGTTGGGACTGAAAGTAATTTGACTAGGAAACCCTATCGAATCGCTCGCAAATCGAAACCGAAACAACATCGCGCCGAACACACCCAAGCAGGCGGCATCCGCACGGATGGTCAATCCGCACAGATTGCCAATCCGCACGGATGACCAGTCCGCGCGGATAGCCCACCCGGGTACGTGCCATGCGCACGGCTAACCCCTTTCCCTTTTTGGCATCCTATAAATACACGGGTCATTCTCCACTTTTTCCACTTTTGGCAAGTGACGTCCGAACCGCACGCATTCTTCACTTTTTCTCAGATTTCTCCCAATCCAGGTAAGATCTTGCACTAATTCTTGTACATCTTTGATCACTACACAATTCTACACATTTCCATCTTTCAAATCTTCACTTTTAACCATGAAATCATCCGGATTTGAGGTATTCTCGGGTGACGTCATCATGAAGTTCTTATGAACTTCAAGCTTGACCTCATTCCACCAAGAATAACTCAGATCTAAACGATTTCTACAAGATTTCACACTAACTTCATCTAGATCTAAACTTTTCTAAGGATAAAAGAGTTGAAAGAAATAAACCTAAGTTCTCTCCTCCTTTTTCCCTTAAAACCGGTACGAATCAGATCGGTTCTAGTGTTCTACTCGTTAATAGTGATTCACTAGTTCTAGATCTAGAATCCTACCCACAGACAACTGATTTCGGGGATAACCGGAATGACCGTTCTGAGTCGCCGACAGGCCGAGTTAGGGTGGTTCCTGACCGGTCTAGTCACACGGGTGAGAATACAATTCCAAGTGGTTGCCACATAATCAGAACGTCTCGATAAACGACAACAGAAACCAAGTGTAGACGAACGGAACAACCAGACCAGTTGTCCGCACGGACTAGCTGTCCGCACGGACTAGCTGTCCGCACGGACAGGCTGTGCGCACGGATTACCATCCGCACGCACAGGTCATCCGGACGAGTTGTCACCCGGACGAGCTACCCTTGGGACCCACTTTCCGAACAAGGTTTGAGTATCGACGAATGAGCAATCCGGACGGACGACCTCTGAATGGATTACTCTTCGGATCATGAGATACTAAGGCCTTAAAATAAAATTCAAACAATGTTCATCCGCACGGCCAAGTCGTACGCACGGACAGGCTATCCGGACGGATTGTCTCTGCCCGCGCGCACAGGCTGTCCGCACGGACTACCATACGCACGGACTGTCGTCCGCGCGACCGGCTTGAAAGGTAGAAACACTTATGTGTTTTCTAAATGCTACAACGAAAACTCCAAAGCACAAGCCATCATACACAAACACATCTTAGGAAGAAACAATCCACTTGAATGTTTATCCACACAAACAACTTGTCCGTACGAATAAGTCATCCGCACGCACAACTAATCCGCACGGACAGTCGTACGCACGGATAGGTCATGCGCACGGATGACTCCTACTCACGGATAGCTGATCCGCACGATCAGCCTTCCTAACCCCTCTCACTTTGTACTGTTTTACGCGTCACTTATCGTTACGTTATCGAATCTATTCAGGCTAACCGTACTCGCTGTAAAGCGCTCCCTTCAATCCACAATCGCAGTGAGTATACTCGAATCCCTTTTTGCTTTATCACTTTTGGGTGTTACATACGTTACGACTATTCAAACTACAACTATCACACTACTCAAGCTATTTTAACGCTTAACCATTAATGCATGTTATACGTGGCTTATGAATGCTTGTTTGTTATGTTTACACATGGAATGCTGTCTACCTGCCTTAGCAACGATAGTACTATAGTTTGGACTCAGCACCCGTTCACACGGGGGTTGTTAAGGATCTTTTACTTGCATGGATTACGGTGGTAATCATGTATTGCGAACTGCCTCGGGCAGTCAACCCGCAGTCATTGGTATCGATGGATCTATATCGATAACTAACGTGCTTCATTTCACTATGTGTACGTGCTGGTTATGCGTAAACGAATTCGAACTCTATATGCTATTATCAAACTTGTATGCTCACCTTTACATTTTATGTATTGACTTTATTTTAACGTATGTGACAGGTGCTTAGGACGCATATGTGATAGGAAATGGAAGCTAGAATAAAGCTTTAGAGCCCAACAAATAGTTGTCTGTAGATAACTTATTAGGGGTCTCTAGAAGCAGATAAACAATTGCTACTTATTTAAATCTGAGTTGTCGGAACAAAATATTTGTTTTGATGTTGTCTGTAATAACTTGTTTGACTATTTATGTTACGATATGGGACGTAATGCTTTAATTAAATGGTGATGATAGTTGTTATGGAAACTTCTGGACAATCTGTTTCGCTCAGTGCCACGCCCTGATGATTCCGCCATCGGTTGGAATGGAAGTTCTGACCTAGTCCTCAGTGATATCTGGGGTATTATTCCGGGACTTCTGGGGTATTATTCCGGGACTTCTGCGGAATGGAAGTTCTGACCTAGTCCTCGAATAATACTTTCCGCAATGCTTGAAACATAGCATCACCCTCAGCATATATGATAAGACAATAAAATTGCTTAGCAATGCTGTTGTAAAAAAGATCCTCTAAAGGGGACACACCTACAAGTTGAGTCATGATCTCTCTGCTGAATGGTAGTTCTGACCTGAGCTCTCATGATTCTTCATAATTTATTAACCCCTTACAGATATCATTTGTGTTATAATTACCTGTAAAACTGAATATTGGAATCTGGATACGGGAGTATATTCAAGAGGTGGGACACATGAATGGGTTTAAGTTCTTAATACACCTAATTCGTATCCTGAATCAGTTGAAGTTTGTATGAAAATTTAAGTGGACAAGTATATCGATAATTTAAGTGAATTGTTTAATTCTTAATGTGTAACTAAGCTCAACGGTACTTGTGACTTGTCAAAAACTGATATGATCCTCTGACGCATACTCAAACAAAAATATTGTCTGTAAATTTGTTTGTACATATTTCGTTATTGCTTTATATTTTCAGAAAATACAAAAAGATTTTGATTTCTGCTCTATTTTCGACAACCGATGTCTGAGTGCTGAGTTTCAAAATCTAAGTAAGCTGATCGTGTTTCTGAAAATAAAACAAGTTCATTAATTTGAAACTTGAAGTTTTAAAAATCAAAAATCAAAAACAGTTTGTGATATCGATTTGAACTTGGATGATTAACTGTGGGGGATTTGGATGCTTATACTGTTATAGAGATAGTTTCCGATTCGATTTGATGAAACTGCCAAATCTGTAAAGATTGTTGATAGGAGGAGTGATTTAGAAAGTTGAATAGAGCCAGGTTACAATTTATGGATAGCTGAAATTTGAAATGTTATTACTTATAAATGTTTGAGTGATTGCAGATGAGATTCCAGACTACGATCCCGGAAGCTGAGTCTAAGGAGGAGTCTGAAGACGAGCTCAAAGCAAGGGGGAGCTTGTAATCGAAAAGCAAGGTGTCGATCCCAAAGCACGGAAGCTTGACGAAAGGGGGAGCCTGATGAAGAAAATAGTCTATAGAAACGAGAAGCTGAAGCTGAAGACAGATCCACCGGGATTCTGTTCGAGAAGATTCAAAGAGAGAGAAAAAGAAGACGCTACGAGTTTGACTCAATGATCGAGATTGACTGCGGCAATATCCAAGGGGGAGTCTGTTAGTACATTTATGTCTATCGCCTTCGTCAATCCGAGCCGTAGCAAGAAACAGAAGAACACGAGTCGTTATATTAGTGATAGCTAGACAAAAAGGCAAGGTGGCATAATTGTAATAATGAGAAATCTCATTAAATGCCTTGGACTATAAATAGGAGATTATGTCATAGATTAGGGACTTTTGGCTCATTTGTGTTTTGGAGCTTTCTAGATCTAGTGAGAGAAAGTGATTCAAGTTTCTTGTACTTATCAAATCTTTCAATAGAATCACAAATATATTACGGCTCGTGTGTTCGGTCACGTTCGTGTACGGATTCCGCACGTTTCACGTTCGGTTTGCAATCGTTTCGGAGTCTAAACCGGTCCTACACAATCCATTCCTAATACAACATCAAATCCTGCCAGATTCATTGGGTAAAGGTTTGCAACAAACTTTTGATTTAAAAATTCTATTCTTGCTCCATGCAAGATTTCAGAAATCTTAATGGTTTCTTGTAACACCCGACTTAATAAATCAAGATTTTATTAATAAAATACACATTTAAATGCTAAAATGTGACTTTACAAAAACTTTTCATACTAACATTTCCACATGTTAACAACATTTAGAAAATACAACTTAATGTAATTGGATTCTTCGTTTTAAAGATACGACGAAACGCCACGCGGAAGCTTGTATTTTATCGCGTTCGGTTCCTCATCGAGCTTGATCTTCATCCGGGCACACTTGGCGATCACCTATGATCAAAACCAACTTAAAAGTTAGTTTTGATAGTCAAATATTAAGTTCAAACAAGTACAGGGGTTAAAATGACAAAATTTAAAAATTTTCCGGAGTTAGGGGCGTCGCGTGATGCCAAGGGCCTAGGCGTCACGCCTAGCCCTTGTTTTCACAGACTGTTGCCTTCAGCTGTTGCTGTACATTCCCAGCTTGACCCGATTTCACGGAAACGAGCATAACTCTCTCGTTTTTAATCCGTTTTACCCGATTCTTTTTCCTACGCGTCCGTAATTTAATTCTCCATCATATGGAGTTAAAATCAAACATCCAACATAAATAAATTTTGAGACTTTCAAGCCTTCGACTCGTTACCTTTCTATCGAATTTTACCCGTTTATGCATTTTATCAAACAAACAAATTTGTTTGATTCCTATATCACCTACACTTCTTCAAATTAATGTTATATACCATATTAGGTTCTAATCACAGGTTTATTACACAATTTAAACCCATTTTCGCTCGTATGCTTATTTTGACCCGTTAAGGGTATTTAAGCACTTTCGAGCCTAAAATAGCTTTCGATTGCTTCTAGCATTCCATTACCACATTTCTTATCCTATAATCTCCCACCACAACTGTATGTAAGGTAGGTTTAATGTGGTGATCAATATAAACCAAATTTTACCTCTCGAATCATTATTTTACGGCAAAAACTCAAATAGTGCCATTTGGCTAATATAGTACCTCTTTCAGCTTCTATACTTATTCTAAGTATTTACCTAGTCATAAAACTCGTTTCCAAACAACCTTTAAGGGTCATTTGTTCCATTTAGCCTACAAGGGCGTTTTGGTCGATTTTAGTCCTTTTATGACGAAGGACTCTCTCTCAAATTATTCGACCAAAATAGTACTTTTAACTATAACATAATTATGCGTACCTGGCCCGGATCAACAAGTAGACCCGATTTATACCTCGTTTTCATTATCACACCATCAATGGTGACACAATTATCCGATTTGCTAATCGGTCCTGTTAACATAAGACTTGACAACCACATTAGTCGATATTGTCAAATGGTGTTATCACCACCATTCGACCCGTTTGGACTATATGCCCAACATTATCTATTTAATCAAAAACATCGTTTTTGATTTCCAATTCATACATCCATCCCATCCCGGATTTTATAACCATAGCCTTTTTCTTTTACACTCTTTTCTTACAAATTCAACCCATTTCGGCTTACGCCATGGGTATCCTTTTAACCTTGATTTACATTAGTCGACACTTGACAAATTTCCATATTTCCAATATTATCGTTATCACGTTTACAACGTATCGAATAAACGGGTATTCTACATAAGTGTGTAAATTACACTTACCTCGCATCCACGCCACGCTTTTCTTTCCGTACTTGCTTCGTTTGACCCGCTCACTCATCAAGCTTTCCCCTAGCTTGTTAAGCGCCAACTATCATTCATTATTCACAAGGTTGTTAGATTAGTCATTCCAAATCATGACTTTCACACCTTATGATTCTTTGACTATTTTTCTCTTTAAACTCATGAAATTCATCATTTCATCTCATTATTCAAAAACCCATTTCATGGTAATTATGATTTATGTACCCAAACGCCTAAATTGTTCAAGTACTTTGTCTTTGCTAACTAATATGATGATTCTAATCACAAGTTTGACACTAACATCATCATATCATAAAAACCCATCTCAATCTTGTATGAACAAATACCCAATCATGTAATTTGTTCAAGTACCTTGTTTCTATTATCAATTATAATGGTTTTTAAACACAAGGTTATCATCATCTTCATTATTAAATCAAAACCCACTTAGCACATACAAGGGTCATCATCAAATCCTTTGTTTCTAGTGCTAATTCATCAAGTTTTCATCTAGGGTTTGTTTCTAAACCAAGATATAATCACAATAACACTCATAGATTCAACATTCATTCCAGAATTTCGATTATGATTGTTCATCATAATCTCAAAGTATCACTAAATCATAAATTTCAACATACCTTGTGATCCCCACGACTAGGTGATCATTAATATGTGTTCATGCATCCGATTCGGGCTAGATTTGACCTTCAATTATGTTGATTTGTTGAAGTTAGGGTTTGAGCTCCCATGGAGCTTCTCCTGGTCGATCAGAACACGCACACAATGTGTGTGTGTATTTTTTTTTTTTTTTTTTGATAAAACAAGTTTCCCACTTGTCCATATTAGTCCCTCATGTTTAGAGATTCATAAATGAAACTATAACTCATAGTTTATTATTTAATTACCCATTACTAACTAGGTTAATTTTACCTAGTTAAATTAGTGGGTTCCAGGAGTTTAAAACCCGTTTTATTTTAAGTCTCGTTGACTCGGGCTCTTATAAACTTAATTCCTTAATTCTTTGATTCGCTTGTATTTAAATTATTAGGATTTCTTATTTAAATCCAAATATTTACCGGGTTATTTTTACTGCTAACGGTACTTTATCCGTCTTTTAGTATTAACGGAGTTTGATTACCAAATCCGTTTTCGGGGTGTTACATTTCTCCATTTGCTGTCTCTACTAGACATTCTTGTGTGAGTTTAGTTAATGGTTGATTGAGAAGTTTGCAAAATGAAGTATTAATAAAACTTTTGTTTGCACCAGGGTCAAATAATACTTTAGCAAAAATATCATTAACTAAAAACGTACCGGCGATCACATCCGGGATCATCTTGGCTTCTTCTGCAGTCAGAACAAATGCTCTAGCATTTTTAGTAGTCTTGTTGTTCGGGGCTGGAGCTAGTTTTGGACAGTTTGGCTTGATATGACCTTGTTCTCCAAAGTTGTAGCATATCCTGTTGTTAGGTTTCTTCCTGCAGTCTTCTTCCTTGTGTCCAGATATTTTGCAAAAGTTGCAATATATGGAGCATCTTCCAGAATGCTTCCTTTTGCAATACTTGCAGTAGGGTGTAGAAGTAGAACCTACATTTTTCCCACGGTTGGAATTTCCAGAACGAAATTCTTGGGTAAGTTTCTGAGCTAAGGTTCTCCTCTGATCTTCTTCTCGTGTACGCACTAATTCATCAGTTGTAACACCCATACTACTATAAAAGGGTTTTTGTACTAATAATGACAATTAAATGTGTACTTACGATTACACATACATATAAAATACGGTTTACTAAAAATTTTACAGTTTTAAAAAAATATACAACATAATGTAATTGAGTTCGTCGTTTAGAGTTACAACGAAACGTCGTGCGGAAGCTTTTATCTTGATCGTGTTCGGTTCTTCGTTGTGCTTGATCCTCATCCGGAGCCCGTAACAATCACCTATGATCAAAACTAACGTAAAAGTTAGTTTTGATAGATTAATATCAAGTTATAACAAGGTAAATAGGACCTACGGTCTGAACCGTAGGTCACGCTGTAGCCCAAAACAAACAAACAGCCCCTCCAGACCGTAGCCTATGGTCTGAACCGTGGGTCACGCTGCAGCCCAAAACAAACAAACAGCTCCTCCAGACCGTAGCCTACGGTCTGAACCGTGGGTCACACTGCAGCCCAAAACAAACAAACAGCCCCTCCAGACCGTAGCCTACGGTCTGAACCGTGGGTCACACTGCAGCCCAGCTATTCCTATTTTTCAGTTTTGGTCCTTTTTTACGAAAACGGGCGTAACTTTCGAACCGTTTATCCGTTTAACCTCATGTTTCTTCCTACGTGATCGTAATTTAGTCCTCTATCATTTGGAGTCAAAATCCACCATTTGGATTAACAAAATCTTTCTTTTATAGACCATTGGCTTAATATTTATTTACGAAATTATTCGACCCGTTTCAAGATTTGAGCACCAAGCTCAAATCTTGCTTATTCTTTCCACACCTCCCATTCCTACACTAGGTTTTTCATTTATCTTCCACCACAACTAAATTTGTGGTTGATTTCATATGATAAAATCTTATTTTCCGAATTATACCCTTCGGTTCAACAATTTACGCAAAAGACTCATTAAGGGCTTTAAACCGAAAAGACTTACGCCTCTCACATTTTATAATACCAGAGAGGTCTAACTCATTATTGAACTTATTAGTAATCTATCATTAATGATTGTTTACCCGTTTCATCATCCGGAGGAATTTTAGTCAATTCTAGTTCCTTTAACTACGAAGTACATTTAAAAACATGTTTTGAACAAAGCGAGCACCTTTAACCCGCATTTCATTTAACTTTTATTTTGTTCTTAAAAAAATAAAAGTCTCCCATTGTTTAGTATTTTAGACTCATTTAAATGCATTTTTCGCTATGAACATATCTTCGGCTCTAATGGTCGTTTAGATTTACCTCACTTGAGGTGATCTAGTATCCACCCTTAATTTGACTAACTTTAGTCATACCACAAACTCTCATCGAGAGCATGACCACTACACGTACCTGGCGCGGGTCTAAGCATTGACCCGTTAGCGATACTTTGCGATTCTATCTACTAACTTACGGCAATACTTGCCCACAAATCATACTTACCTGTAAGCATGAAATTTGACAATCGAAATATTAAATATCATTTTCAAATGGTGATAATATAACCATTTGACCCGTTTGGTCTAATGACTAAATAATTTTGCGTTTAAAACCTAATGGTATTTATTTACCATTTCATTGAGTATCTTACTTCGGATCTTTCCTTTTCACCAATTTGTTTAGGTTTCGCTAATCCGTTTCTTACGCATTTACCCAACATGGCTTACGCCATTTGGTGTCGTTTTAAAATTTGACTTTGATTTATTTATTCTTGACTAATCACCGTTCTACATTTTTTTTACAATTAGCCTTTTCATGGCTAATTTACCGATTTAGCTCTTTTTACCATTAAACATGGTTTTCATCATTTATAATAGTTTCGACCCGTATTAATCCGCGTCGGAAACCATATCTAGATTATTATCTTTATCATATTTGCAACTTATAGAATAACCACATATTCTACAAAAGGTGTAAGTTTCACTTACCGTGCATCCGGTTATGCTCTTTTCCGCGTACTCGATCCGTTTGACCAGCTTCTTTCCCAAGCCTCCATCTAGCTCGTTAAGCATCAAACTTACGATCCCCTTGACTTGGTGATGGTTTATATACATTCAAATCCGAATTTGGCCTTCAATTGATCCTTCAATTTGAAGATTTGGTGGAGCTATGGTTTTCACCCCTTTTTGTCTCCTGGAGGTCGATCTAGAACACACACCTTTGTGTGTGTTTTAATTTTTTTTTATAAATGTTTTTAATTAAAACATTGTCCTATTTACCCACCTTTAACCCCTCATGTTTTGGTTTGTTATTAAGTAGGCCACAACCTACTTATTTCTAGTAACATTCCCTCTTATTAACCAGGTTAATTATTCCTAGTTAACTTAATGGGTTCGGGAAGTCATAATCTATTTTATTTTAAGTCCTATTGACTCGGGTCTTTTATCCATTTTATTTCCTTAAAATCTTTTATTCACTTTTTATTTAATATTAGGATTATTTATTTAAATCCTAATATTTACTGGGTTACTTTTACCGCTAACGGTATTTTACCCGTCTTTTAGTATTAACGGGGTTTGATTACCAAACCCGTTTTCGGGGTGTTACAAGTCTACCCCCCTTAAAGAGGTTTCGTCCCTGAAACCTTTCTCACGTACTTTATTGGTTTAGATCATCTAATTCTTAGTTTCGGTGATCACTTAAGCATCGCCCGCATATAATAATCTTACCAAAAAGTAGGATAATGCGTTTTTGGTTTTAGAGCGTATGCGCCTTTCACGTGCATGGCCTCATAGGCCGATACTTTCATCTTGTATTTCTTATTCTGATCACGTATTTGACCGAGTTGTCATCTGATCACTCGGTTGTATTTATTTTCAACATGTTTACTTCAAGCTAATCTTATATCGACAAGCGCTTTGTATAAGTCGTAACACTATTCTGAATTCGAAAGGTTTTACCGGCTAGACTGATTAGTCGCCGTCACTTTATTCCCCGTCATTCGGGTATATCTTATTGCCAACCCGGCCTTTTGCATGTTTTCTGATTTCATATCTCGTAACTCACATTACGACATGGTTGTATTCTAGATCACTTTTTGTGACCGTGATCACATCACTTTTTGTTTAAATTTATGTCGACTTTTTATTATCGAAAATCTTTCTTTCGAATGTATCGCCTTGCACCTATCGGTGTTAAGATCTATATTCCTTGATATTAATCATTTTCCGAATTCGTTTCATAATATTCATATTTGTTAAAACATTGTTTCTTACTAATACTGAATTTTAGTTTAACGCTTTTCTCTTTAACTAAGTCAATTACTCATGTCAAGGAAATTGACAACCCACCATTTATTCTTTTTCCGTTCTCGTTTTAGACGGGGAATCATAATCAGTTCCCTCGCTTTATGCTATTGACCCGTAGGTTCCTTTCACTTAGCCTCATAGGCTGTTTCTTTAGATTTTTCACCTTTTTAAGGTGAGACCCAACAATTCGTTTCCTTCTATTTATGACTCGTGAGTCATTTTGGTCCGTCGACTTTAACACTACTTATAATCCCGTAGTTTATGATGATCCCGTAGATCATCTTTTATTCGTGTCTTTATGCAAACGTACCTAAGACATCCCTTGTTTTGTTTGAAATCGTTTATTTTTGCTTTTGAACTTTAGTTGACCTTGACCGTAGTCTAAGGCTTCATTCATAACCCATTTCGGACTAATCTTCCGACATTATGACTCCTCACGTCATATACACGTCGGTTTGTTCTACGCTTACCGTTTCCCGGTTCATACTTATAGTTCTTTACAGCCCATTACTCGGGTTCTTTTATCTTGATGTTTTTAACGCCAATGACCCTTTAGATAGGTTTATTAATATTTCACGCTCTTATTTATTCGGTTCGCGCTTAATTGCATTAGCAAGCGTCATCCTTTATTTAACTCGTTTGACTTATTCGTGTGAACTTCGTCACTTATGAATGTCAAGCCTCACTCTTTGTTCGACCCGTTCAACTTTAAAATAGTTGAACGTAATTTATCAAAATTTCTATTTACAACATCTTATCGTCTTTTAGTCATGACTCGAAACCCGAGTCTTTTGACTTTCCACCCGCGTTCCCGTTTCTCGGTCTACGCATGTGTTTAAATCCTTACCCATCAACCAGGTGTTTTGCCGAATTCGTTATCATTGCAACCCTTCCGGTATGCATTAAGACTTCGCTTCGATTTATTTGGTCGTCTTAGCAAATTCCATCGCTTTTATTCAACCATGTCTTTTATTCTTTGTGGGACCATCCTTGACGGCCTTATAAATTCTGAGTGACGACTATCATCGTCATCCTTTCTTTACTACGACCACAATTAACAACGTTGATTATCTTTTTCGTGTGGGAAATACCTTCATTTTTGTGACCTTGCGGATCATCTATACTTTGGTTTTACTTGCCCATTTTGTCCAACATGGCTCTTTCGTCCAAAATTACTTATTTTCGTGAATTTTCCTTAGGTCATTCATTTATATCATCATTTACATTAATATTTGCCCCTTCTCTAGGGCTCATTATCCTATTGTAATACGCTTCCGTCACCCGACTGTGCGTTTACATTATTATCAACTATTTTGCTCATTTGATTCCTTTGGGTACTTTTTAATTTGTTCCACTCACCCCGTCCTTACTACATCGGATGTAAGTATGTCCATCATAAAAGTTCATGGTACCACGCGTTCACTACTTACTTGGCTAGAGTAAGCGATCAACACCTGATATACATGACCTTTTATAATTTTCACATTACACCCCATGTAAGTAACGCCTCTAATGATTCCCATATTCATGGTTTCAGTTGGTAAAACTTTATTTAATTGTTATTTAACGATCATTAGTTTTACCCGTTTCATTTGTGAACATATAAAATGTTTTTTTTTCCTTTTTATCAAACTATTATATAATCACATTCGTTAAGGTGATCGCTACTTTTCTCAATAGTATTATATTGAGAATTATTCACTTGGATAATTACTCCTGTCCAAGGTTCCATATAAACTAATCTTGTTATTGCTTTGTTATTCATCATCGTGAATAACACTTATTTCTACCTAATTGCTCTTGGAAACTTTATCCTGAATAGATATCCTATTTAGGTTTTCCAAGTTTTTATCCTATATATGCAACCGTCATTTTCTACGTGTTTGTTGCATATTACTATTCGTTCGATTAATTTAAAACGTGCACCTGGTAATGCTTGCCCTAACGGGCTTCTCTTGCCCTTAACCTTGTTCGCGATCGTCACGCGTTTTAGGTCCTTGATGAGTATGCTCTGCTTGTCATACTTCAGACCGTTCCACCGTCGTATCCACAATTTGTTTAACTCTCGTCATCTTCAGATGCGAGTATCCTTCAACTAAACATTTACAGAAGTTAGTAATTTCGACATCAATAAACGCCCTTATTGTAATAAAAGGCTTTTACTGTACGTGTCAACACACGTGATTTCGTTAACTATATCAATCATTTTCATTGGGGTAATGTGTATTACACGATAACCCTATGTGTTGTTCACAACACTTTAATCATACTAAACCATTAACATACCTATACTTACCGGATTTGCGATCAAGCCTCGAACCGAACACACTTTATTCTTTAACCATGAGCTCTGATTACCAACTTGTAACACCCATACTACTATAAAAGGGTTTTTGTACTAATAATGACAATTAAATGTGTACTTACGAATACACATACATATAAAATTCGGTTTACTAAAAACTTTTACAGTTTAAAAAAAATATACAACATAATGTAATTGAGTTCGTCGTTTAAAGTTACGACGAAACGTCGTGCGGAAGCTTTTATCTTGATCGTGTTCGGTTCTTCGTTGTGCTTGATCCTCATCCGGAGCCCGTAACAATCACCTATGATCAAAACCAACGTAAAAGTTAGTTTTGATAGATTAATATCAAGTTATAACAAGGTAAATGGGACCTACGGTCTGAACCGTATGTCACGCTGCAGCCCAAACCAAACAAACAGCCCCTCCAGACCGTAGCCTACGGTCTGAACCGTGGGTCACGCTGCAGCCCAAAACAAACAAACAGCTCCTCCAGACCATAGCCTACAGTCTGAACCGTGGGTCACACTGCAGCCCAGCTATTTGTCACGGCCCCCAACACGGTTTGACCCGTTTCAGGAGCCGCGGGACAGAAATCCCGTGGTATTTAATTAATTGAGTTTAACAGCGAAAGTTTTCATCAGGATCTTTTTAAAGCTGAAATATTTCCCGATTATTTTATTTCACAACTCGGAATAAAACCCGGTAATTTACAATCTTGAGACTTCACGGAGAAATCTTTTATTTTACAAAACATGTTTCTTTATTTTATCATGAACCACTTCCTTAAGCTTATAGTGCTTCACGGCACTTTTCCTGGATCATAACAGATCACCTGAAACATGTTTGAAAAAGGTTTTGTCAGCGGGAAATACTGAGTGAATCATTCTATTTACATAAAATGATGCATAGTTATTAATTACAGCATAAGAGCGATTACAATGGCTTCTATCTTATTTTTATCTGGCGCTATGTCACAATGGTGACGATGGTCATACCACTATTAGGTCAATGAACCTAAATAGTGATGATTATCCCTAGTAGGTCAATGAACCTAACTGGGAGAAAATTAGTAATGTGCACAATACCCCACTAACCAGTGATTCAAGATATCCATGACTTAGTCCCTGTAATTATAACTCTTGAAAAATAATTTGAGGTATTGTAAAATAGTTGATAAAAAGAGAATGACTCACATTGCAGATTTATACGGGCAGAGTTTAGCCTACTGATTAGCCTTTTAACCTAAATTAATAACAGGCACACAATTAAGTCAGTAACTTAATACAGCTTTTACGATAACTCACGAGATCAAACTCTCACAATGAATGACAAAGTGCGATACTTAAACATCCATCGAATTAACGACGAATGACAAAGCATAACCCTAATGTGGGCAACACTTAAACATCCATTGGATATTTTGACCAATCGGACTTTGAATCGTATCAGCGATCGAGTTATTACCCTGATTGCGGCGTCGATTAGTGATCCGTGTGTGTTTTAAAAGTAATTCTACGATATCTCAGTGTAGAATTGGAATTTGATCGTCGAACGAACAACAGAATGCAAGTTCCAGGCCCTTCTATTTATACCCAAAATTTGCACCTCCCGCTAGTCGCGGAAGAATCCGCGGTACGTGCCGCGTATCGCCTGGGGTGTCAAAGTAGGGTAGGCCTGCTTCGTCACCTATCTAGCCCTGATGAGTCGACGTTGCATGAAAATTCTATTTCGACAGCATTTTATAAGGATAATCGTTAATAGGGTTTTACCCCCCCCCCCCTTGAGTTTTAGGGGCCCTGATTCTAATTCCAATTATTCTGAAAATTTTAGGGTTTATACATAATCACTTGGGTTTTCTTAATTAGGGTTTCCTATTGAATAAAATAATATAATAAATATGACTTTTGATGAGAGTTGTTACATTCTCCCCACCTTAATAAAAATCTCGTCCTTGAGACTACTGGAATAATTGAGGATACTTTTGCTTCTTTTCTGATTCCAGTTCCCTATCTTTGAATCTCACGTTACTTGAACTAGCACTAGTCGTTTGTGCTTGAGAAATTTCACTTTTCTGTCTTTTATCTGAAGAGGTTTCTCTACAAATTTTAAATTTTTTTTTCGTTTACCTTTATATCTTGGAGAGATACTACCAAAGATTCGTCTGATAGATATTTCTCGAGATTGGATACATGAAATACATCATGTATTCCAGCTAACTCTCCTGGTAGTTGTAAATGATAAGCAACTGGTCCTATATGTCGGATCACTGGAAATGGTCCTACGTATCTTGGACTTAGCTCTCCTTTCTTACCGAATCTAACAACTCCTTTCCAAGGAAATAGCATTTTGTCTCCAACTTGAAACTCCAACGGCTCTCGTCTATTATCTGTATAACTCTTCTGACGATCTCTAGCCGTCTTCAGCCTTTCCTTCGTGATACTGAATATCACAGTCGTAGTCAGTTAGGATTTTCATCCATCTCCTTTGCCTCATGTTTAACTCTTTTTGCCCAAATATATATTTTTAAACTTTTATGATCTGTATAAACAGTAAACTTACTTCCGTACAAATAATGTCTCCAGATTTTTAGGGCAAAAATTACGGCTCTTAATTCTAAGTCATGAGTCGTAAAATTTTCTTCGTGCCTTTTCAATTGCCTTGATGCATACGCAATTACCTTTTTGCGTTGCATTAACACACATTCAATTCCTAGTTTTGAAGCATCACCGTATACTTTAAAATATCTTGTTCCTTCTGGTAAGGCTATGATTGGAGCATTTGTTAATTTCTGCTTCAATATTCTTAAGGCTTCTTCTTGTTTAGGTCCTCATTCAAACTTAACTGTTTTACAGGTTAGCTTAGTTAATGGTACAACTATTTTGGAAAAATTCTTAATAAACCGCCTATAGTAGCCGGCTAAACATACAAAACTTCCTAATTTCCATTGCGGATTGCGGAACCTTCCATTTGGTAATTGCTGCTATCTTATCAGGATTTACGTGAATACCTTCATAATTCACCATATGACCTAGAAATTGCACTTTTGGTAGCCAAAATTCACTCTTCGAGAATTTGGTGTAAAGTTTCTCTTTTCTTAAAGAGTGCATGCAAGTGCTGACAATGTTCTTCCTGACTTTTAGAATAAATAAGTATATCATCGATGAAGACAATTACAAATTTATCCAAATATAGTTTACAGATCCTATTCATCATGTCCATGAATGCTGCAGGTGTATTCGTTAATCCGAAGGGCATGATTGTAAACTCGTAATGACCATACATAATCCTGAAAGCAGTCTTAGGTATGTCTTCTTCTTGTACCTTCAATTGATGATATCCGGAACGTAAATCGATCTTAGAAAAATATCTATCTCTCTGGAATTGATCGAATAGATCATCAATTCTAGGTAATGGGTATCGATTCTTAATTGTAACCTTATTTAATTCTCTATAATCAATACACATTCTCATTGAACCATCCTTCTTAACAAACAACACTGGTACCTCCCACGAGGATAACTAGATTGTATGAAACCTTTACTTAATAATTCATCTAATTGCTTTTTCAGTTCTAACATTTCTGTAGGAGCTAACCGATAAGGTGCCTTGGCTATCGGTGTAGTTCCTGAGATTAGATGAATCCTAAATTCTACCTCCCTATCTGGTGGTAACCCTGGTAACTCTTCTGGGTATTCTGAAACTACAGAAATTTCCTTAAGTTCTTTATCTTTAGTATTAATGATTACTGAAATCATATATACTATTCCTTGCTTTCGTTCATAATTAGCAATTTTCATTACTGATATGAACTTCATGGGCTTAGGTGGTTTATCTCCTGTAATCGTAATTATTACTTCTCCAGTGGATGCACAAATTTTTCTATAGAATTCTTATCACAGATAATTCGAGCATGATTGTTTACTAACCAATTCATTCTTAACACAACATCGAATTCAACTAATTTCATAGATAATAGGGTTGCATAAAATTTATGACTTAAAAGTTCTATTTCTACATTTTGCAGAACCTAGGGGTGAGCAAATTAACCACCATAACCGACAACCGAATCATAACCGACATAATCGAACCACTAATAACCGATAACCAATATAACCAATGGTTATGGTTATGAAACTTTGTATAACCGCTCAATCGGTTATGGTTATGGTTATGAAGCTTTGGTTAACTGATTATAACCGAAACCGAACCGAACTTGTGATGTTAACTTTATATAATAGATTTGTGTTTTACAAAACCATATAGAGGGTTTTTACCATGGTTGTAAAAGTCCCGCCTAGGCTCCGAGTACTCCCCGAGTACTCGCTACAAGGTAGGCTGCCGAGGCACGAGTACTGGTCACCCAGGCCAATTACTCCCCGAGTAATCTCCGCCTAAGCTGAGTACTTCCCGAGTACTCTCGAATCCGACAAGGGAGCGCCTAGCGACTTTTGCAACCATGGTTTTTACTAAGATAAAAGTATGTTAGTAAAAAATGATCTTGATATAGATGTCATTTATTTTGATAAAGAACTAAGGTGTTATGGCCATAATTGTTTTTGTTTGAGAATTACCTTATTAAAAAGAACTCTAAATCGGTAGTTTAACCAAAAAGTTTAGTCTTCGTTATCTTATAAAATAGGCTCAAGCTAAGTTCAAATCGTGCACAACCCTATTTATTTCAAACCTTGCTTGGTTACTTAACCGAAATTAACCAAAACCGAACCATAACCGACTTCATAACGGATTAACCATAACCGAAGTTTGGTTATGGTTATGGTTACCAAAACTCCATAACCAAACTAGCGGTTATGGTTATGGTTATGGATAATAGTAAAAACCGACCCAAACCGACCCATGCACACCCCTAGCAGAACCTTATTTATTTTAACTGAATTCCCATCTGCCGTTTCTACTGTAGAAATTTGCCTAATGCTGGTTAAAGGTAAGTTAAGAGTTTGGCAGAATGAAGTATTTATAAAAATTTGGTTTGTACCAGAGTCAAATAATACTTTTGTGTAAACGTTGTGAACTAAGAACGTACCGGCTATCACATCTGGAATGAGCTCTGCTTCCTGAGTAGTCAGTTGAAAGGCTCTTACATTCCTTTTTGCTCCTTCTGCAGGTTTGGCTTTATTGTCAGATGGTTTGTTCAGTTTTGGACAATCTGGCCTAAGATGTCCAGCTTCTCCACAGTTGTAGCAGACTGAAAATTTCTTCCTCCTGTAGTCTTCTTCTTGATGCCCCGGAATTTTGCAAAAATTGCAATATCCTTTGCATCTTCCAAAATGCTTCCTTTTGCAAGAATTGCAAAATGGGCTAGTGGAAGATTGCCCATTCCCTCCTCTCTTGAAATTGTTATGGTTACCCGGACGGAATCCTTGGGTAATCTTTTGGGCTACTTCCTTCCTTCTATTTTCTTCTCTTGTCCGTACTAGTTCGTCAGTCAGAGTATTGGCTAAATCCACCGCATCATCAATCGTGCGAGGTTTCGCAGCCTTGACGATATTACGGATTTCGGCAATCAATCCCCAAATATAACGAGAAATAAGTACCGCTCTGGCGAAGCCAGGGTTGGTACCACTCGAGCATACTCGAAGAATGTCGAAGTATACCCTCGACAATCTACATCCACCATCCGGTGGGTTAGAAACTTATTTGTCATTTGTTCCTTTTCATACTCGGGACAGAATTTTCTTTCTACAAAGCTCTTAAATTCTTCCCAGTTCATAGCATACGCCATCCTTCTTCCTTTTGCTTGTAACACCGTATTCCACCATTCTAGCGCCCCTTCTTTGAAAAGGTTTGATGCGTACATGACCTGATCATCCTGAGCACATTTACTTATGGCAATTACTGTCTCGGTTTTCTCTAACCAACGCAGTGTTGCAGTCGCTCCTTCATTGCCTGCAAACTCAGTGGGTTTACAAGCAAGAAATTCTTTGTAAGTGCAACCAGGCGTTGCAGTTTTCATTTTCTTAGGGGGCGGAACTTGCCGTGGTTCGTTATTGTGATTAATATAATCATTGCCTCCATTTATGCTATTACTGAAGTTATCTTCAGAAATACGTTTGCTAGGATTGATTTGTTGCGGTTCGGTTGGATTTTTAACAGCAGCAACGATGGCTGGAATAGCGTTGGCTATCCCTTGAGCAACTATTTCTGGAATAGCGTTGGCTATCCCTTGAGCAACGATATTTTCTATATCCTGCCTAGTCATATATTGATCCCCCGGTTGTTGCTCAGATTGATTAACCTCATTAACTGGTTCATTATTAGCGTTTTCCATCTGATATCTAATTTATAGATAAATAATTAGTATAAAAGAAATAATCCAATGTCACAATTAATTGCACATAATCACGTGAACGAATATACAAACAAAATTGTAAATTTTCTAAAATTTTATTTGTTTTATAGATTATATCATGCTTCTATATACAACCGTTTTATTATTTATTTTACACATACTGATTTTACTATTACTATTACACAACCACAGTTCCATAAATCCCCTATCCTTTGTCAGATGATATTCTAGTAACGGCGTTCCCTCTCATCGTATTTCCAGGAGATTTGTTCTTCTACTTCCCTGATCCTATTTCCGGCATCCACTAGTTCTTCGCCAAAGTGGCGGAGTTCAGCCATATTCTCGTTACTCATTGGTGGATTTGGTAAAGGTTCTGGATTGAACTGAGGAAAAAGCTTATAGGGATTGTTTTGGAACTGTATTTCATTAGTCAACCATTCGTCTATTTGCGAGTGGATTGAAGGGTTTGGAATAGTTGGTTCTAAGTTCATTGGTAGTTGTGTTTCAGGAGAATGAATAAAAACATTTTCATTAACAGGCTCAATAGTATTATAGCTTGCCATTATAAAATCTAGCTCTTCCTGAGATGGTAACCCCTCAATTTGTCTAGAGCTTTCCCCAATTTCCATTTTCTTAGGCTTGGGTTTCTCGAGAGGTAAAGCGTTGAATTCTATAGGTTCTTCTATGTCTGGTATATACCAATTGAAATCTCTGGAAACCTCTATTCTTACTGGATAGAGATTTAAGTTCTGAAGGGCGTCAGACAAGTCACTCATGCTGTTATGCAAAATACACACCATTACTAATTATAACAAAAAAATTTATAGAAAACCTTTAAATATTATTCCAGACTGTGTAACTACAAAACAACTGAAAATTAAAACACACTAGGTTTTATTTATAAATTTATTTATTTACTGAATAAGGTTTCTAGACTGTAATTAATAAAGGTGCTAAAACTTTGAGTCAAATTATTTAAGGATTTACATTAATTGCTATATTGGCTAGCATATAAAGATCTGCCCATACTGTACACAATTAGTCAGATAATAAAACACATAATCACAAAATAGCAATTAATAAAAATTAAGTATTTTCTAAATACTTAATTGGCTTAAATCAGTGGCTCGATCAGTGGCTCTGATACCACCTTTTTATGTCACGGCCCCCGACCCGGTTTGACCCGTTTCAGGAGCCGCGGGACAGAAATCCCCTGGTATTTAATTAATTGAGTTTAACAGCGGAAGTTTTCATCAAGATCTTTTTAAAGCTGAAATATTTCCCGATTATTTTATTTCACAACTCGGAATAAAACCCGGTAATTTACAATCTTGAGACTTCATGGAGAAATCTTTTATTTTACAAAACATGTTTCTTTATTTTATCATGAACCACTTCCTTAAGCTTATAGTGCTTCACGGAACTTTTCCTGGATCATAACAGATCACCTGAAACATGTTTGAAAAAGGTTTTGTCAGCGGGAAATACTGAGTGAATCATTCTATTTACATAAAATGATGCATAGTTATTAATTACAGCATAAGAGCGATTACAATGGCTTCTATCTTATTTTTATCTGGCGCTATGTCACAATAGTGACATGTCACAATGGTGATGATGGTCATACCACTATTAGGTCAATGAACCTAAATAGTGATGATTATCCCTAGTAGGTCAATGAACCTAACTGGGAGAAAATTAGTAATGTGCACAATAATACCCCACTAGCCAGTGATTCAAGATATCCATGACTTAGTCCCTGTAATTATAACTCTTGAAAAATAATTTGAGGTATTGTAAAATAGTTGATAAAAAGAGAATGACTCACATTGCAGATTTATACGGGCAGAGTTTAGCCTACTGATTAGCCTTTTAACCTAAATTAATAACAGGCACACAATTCAGTCAGTAACTTAATACAGCTTTTACGATAACTCACGAGATCAAACTCTCACAATGAATGACAAAGTGCGATACTTAAACATCCATCGAATTAACGACGAATGACAAAGCATAACCCTAATGTGGGCAACACTTAAACATCCATTGGATATTTTGATCAATCGGACTTTGAATCGTATCAGCGATCGAGTTATTACCCTGATTGCGGCGTCGATTAGTGATCCGTGTGTGTTTTAAAAGTAATTCTACGATATCTCAGTGTAGAATTGGAATTTGATCGTCGAACGAACAACAGAATGCAAGTGCCAGGCCCTTCTATTTATACCCAAAATTTGCACCTCCCGCTAGTCGTGGAAGAATCCGCGGTACGTGCCGCGTATCGCCTGGGGTGTCAAAGTAGGGTAGGCCTGCTTCGTCACCTATCTAGCCCTGATGAGTCGACGTTGCATGAAAAATCTATTTCGACAGCATTTTATAAGGATAATCGTTAATAGGGTTTTACCCCCCTTGAGTTTTAGGGGCCCTGATTCTAATTCCAATTATTCTGAAAATTTTAGGGTTTATACATAATCACTTGGGTTTTCTTAATTAGGGTTTCCTATTGAATAAAATAATATAATAAATATGACTTTTGATGAGAGTTGTTACACTATTCCTATTTTTTCAGTTTTGGTCCTTTTTACTAAAACGGGCGTAACTTTCGAACTGTTTATCCGTTTAACCTCACGTTTCTTCCTAAGTGATTGTAATTTAGTCCTCTATCATTTGGAGTTAAAATCCACCATTTGGATTAACAAATTTTTTTCTTTTATAGACCATTGGCTTAATATTTATTTACGAAATTATTCGACCCGTTTCAAGTTTTGAGCACTAAGCTCAAATCTTGCTTATTCTTTCCACACCTCCCATTCCTACACTAGGTTTTTTATTTATCTTCCACCACAACTAAATTTGTGGTTGATTTCATATGATAAAATCTTATTTTCCGAATTATACCCTTCGGTTCAACAATTTACGCAAAAGACTCATTAAGGGCTTTAAACCCAAAAGTCTTACGCCAAACTTACGATCCCCTTGACTTGGTGATCGTTTATATACATTCAAATCCGAATTTGGCCTTCGATTGATCCTTCAATTTGAAGATTTGGTGGAGCTAGGGTTTTCACCCCTTTTTGTCTCCTGGAGGTCGATCTAGAACACACACCTTTGTGTGTGTTTTAATTTTTTTTATAAATGTTTTTAATTAAAACATTTTCCTATTTACCCACCTTTAGCCCCTCATGTTTTGGTTTGTTATTAAGTAGGCCATAACCTACTTATTTCTAGTAACATTCCCTCTTATTAACCAGGTTAATTATTCCTAGTTAACTTAATGGGTTCGGGAAGTCATAATCTGTTTTATTTTAAGTCCCATTGACTCGGGCCTTTTATCCATTTTATTTCCTTAAAATCTTTTATTCACTTTTTATTTAATATTAGTATTATTTATTTAAATCCTAATATTTACCGGGTTACTTTTACCGCTAACGGTATTTTACCCATCTTTTAGTATTAACGGGGGTTGATTACCAAACTCATTTTCGGGGTGTTACATCAGTCAAGGTGTTTGCTAGCTCTACAGCTTCTTCTATGGTTTAAGGCCTAGTTGCCTTGACTACATGCCTTATCTCACTGATTAATTCCCAAATATAGCGGGAGATTAATACTGCTTCGGGTGATGCAAGGGTTGGCACTATTCTAGCATATTCAAAGAATAATGTAGTGTACCCTTTACTATCCACTCCAGTCATCCTAAGGTTTAGGAACTTATTTTCTATATGCTCTTTTTCATTGGGAGGGCAGAATTTCCTTTCTACCATGTTTTTAAATTCCTCACATTCCATATTATAAACCCTATCACTTCCCCTAGACTGGAGGATAGTGTTCCACCATTCTAAGGCTGAGTTCTTAAACAGATTTGGAAGCAAACATTATCTTATCCTCTTCCGCACACTTGGTTATTTTTAAGACAGCCTCAGTCTTTTCTATCCAGCGTAGAGCTGCAACGACCCCTTCATTGCCCGAGAATTCCATTGGTTTACAAGACCAGAATTCTTTATAAGAACAACCATAAGACATGGTTCTTCTTCTTTTGGGAATGGGCGCTTGAAGTATGGGTCCATTGTTTACGCTGTGTTCAGGTTCAGTGGGTCGTTTACTATCACGGTTACTTTTATTATCTGCTTCCTTAACCATTTTGATAATATATGGCATCGCATCTATTATCCCTTGTGCCACTATGTGTTGGATGGCACTGTTATCCACTTGGTTGCCATTATTATTGTTGTTCGGGTTATCGTTATCGGGGTTATTGTTACTCTGGTTTTCCTGGTTCACTTCGTTGTCCATCTGAATTTTAAAGATTTGCCACTTATTAATATCACAAGATAGTATTTAAGGCAAACAATCACACAACACACATATTATATATATATATATATATATATTATATTATTATTACCATCACCATCACTGATATGGGTTCATCCAGAACTCCATATTACGCTAATCGTACTTCCAGACGAGTCGTTCTCCAACCTGCCTCATCCTCTCGCTACTTTCTAAAATCTCCTCACCGAAAGTTCAGAGCTCTTGCACATTTTCTACACTCATTGGGGGTGCAGGTGCTGGTACGGGATCTGGGTACTGTGGCATGGGTTCTTCCTTAGGATATGGATTCTCTAGGATTTCCCTAATGTATTCATCGTTATCATAATAGGGATCTAGAGGGTCCAGACCTGGGTAAGCAGCTAGGTTTGGCATGGGTTCTTCTGATATTGGGTAGCGTTGCTGGTAATCCCTATGATCATCGAACCACGGGTCGTAGTCTGGGTCTAAGGGATTGGGTGCTGGTATTCTAGGTATCTCAGTTGGGTCAAAGGCTGGTGCTGGGATTTGGTTTTCCGTGTTATTTTCAATTTCCATTGGCTGAGTGGGAAACAATGGTAATGGTTGGGGTGCTATGAGTTGCTCCAGGTTTGGGTCGGTGGCTGTGGTTGCTAGGATATGGAAATTTGCTAGACTCCTATTAAGCATATCTTGGGTGTGAGCATCTGTTTCTCTCTTAGCGGCTGTGATGTGTTCAAAATGTAACATATAAATTTCATCAAATGAGGCATAAAACTAACCCTTTTTTAGTACTAATGTTGGAAAAAGTGTGCTTTTGTCTTCCTTTTGTATTTTCAGGATTAAATGAGCTCAGATTAACAAAAGAAGCAAAAAGACATCAAAATCTAACATAAATACAAGAAAAGGAACAAAACGTGACATGCCCGACCCCACGATAGCATCTTCCCAAGCAAAACAAGAGATCAGAAACCTGAACACGCCCCTTGCTCAGCCAGCACGGGGGCGTGCTCAAGTGTCAGCAGAAAAGAAAAAGTGGTAGAAGCTTCTATTGCCCACCACGGGGCCGTGCTCAGCGGACACGGGGCCGTGGTCAACTATAAGATTCGCACAATCCAGGCAAATCTTCATAGTACAAAGATTCTTCTGCACACGGGGTCGTGCTCAGCGGACACGGGGGCGTGGTCAACTAATAAGACAAAGCTGCATTAAATGAAGAAAGAGAAGGATGTGGACATGGGGCCGTTCCCACTGGACACGGGGCCGTGCCCGAGCTTCTGTTCAGCCTATAAATAGAAGTGCTTGGCTCAAGCTCAAACCATCCCTTGGCACACCACCTCTCTCACACTTCACCCACCACCCACCACCACCATAACACCATCATCCACCACCATCATCCATTGTCCATCGTAGAGTGTGTGAGTCGTCTCGGGATCCAAGATTGATCGTAAGAGTTCTTGACAATCAAGGCCATGTTTGCCTAAGTCTCTTACATCACTTGGTGAAGACAAAGTGTCTAGTGTAATACTTTTTATTTCTAATCTTTTGCACTTTTTATTTGGTTTTGTATTAATGACTTTAATAACTAGTTGCTTATGTTGAAGGTGATCTTTCTTTATCGTTTGTCCGTGGTGTCTTGAAATTATTTTACTGTCTATATAAAATAAAAGATTTTCACCATTCATATCTCCACGGTCTATATGGAAGTATGTTGGCTACCTGGTCGGGGGTTAAGGGAACGGTTTGGTAAAGGTCTTGCCATTGTTCAGCGTTTAGAGGTCCTGCAATGGACCTGGGTCAAATTTAGTAGGATCTCCTTCAATACTTAACGGTATTGGATGACGGGGGTCCAAACTCTTTGATCCCCTCATAAGTTAACAACTATTAATACTATAACCCGGCTATTTAGGATTGTATCCCTGCTGACTCAGACTACTTAGTCGAAGGTACGTCACCTCCAAAAGAGGGCCCTACCATAATATTGCATTAATAACTTAATTAATTATCTTCCAATAATCCACCCTTTTAGGATTGTATCCTTGCTGACTCAAACTACTGGGGTGAGGGTAACGTCACCTTCAAAAGAGGGGCCTACTACAATAACTAAGATAATCTCTTAATTATGTGCAAAAGTGCGGAAATAATCAAAGGTTACACTAGATACGAGTCGGAACCAAGTGATTCATCTTGTCTATCTGGTTTTTTTTTTCAGCATTTTAGTTAGTTTTTATTTTTCTTAGTTTAAATCATTTTTCTAAACTTTTTATTTTGATTAGACGTTGAGGATAAACCGGTACTAAAAGCTCTTGTGTCCTTGGACGACCTCGGTATCTTACCAACACTATACTACGCTCACGATGGGTGCACTTGCCCATATGTGTGTTTAGTGTTAGTAGAATATCGTGTTTTATAAATTTAAAACTTGGCTAAAAATAAGTGCTAAAGGGGCTTAAAATATACACCTAATATATATAACACTTCACACGCATCAAGTTTTTGGCGCCGTTGCCGGGGACACAAGGATTTTAAGAAAGCTTAAAATCGACGGCCTAATCAGTTTTTCAAAAACCTTTTTAAAACGCGCGCACATTTTTCTGCATTTTAGTTTAGTTTTGCATTTACAGTAACCTGTACACGGGGCCGTGTTCGCTAAACACGGGGCTGTGCTGCAGATTTTTCATAAACACCCAGTAACAGTAGCCTGAACACGGGCCGTGCTCACTGAACACGCCCCATGCTCAACAAAATCAGTAAATTTAATTAAAACGCCCAGATACAGATCCTGAACACGGGGCCGTGTCCACTGAACACGGGGCCGTGTCCAGCCTCTGTTTCCGTTTTTATTTTTGTTTTCTGATCTCGAGACTTGGTTGTGGTCTGCTGAGTGATTCTTATGGATCAATACTCAGGAGGTTACAACTACACCTACGAGGAGGATGATTATAGGGGTAATTATTGCACTAATTGTCGTAACGCACGATCGGTTCAAAATAATCGCTCATATCAACCATCCAATTCATACACCTACTATGAGGAGCCCAGGTACGAGCCATCAACTTCATACACATCCTATGAAGACCAAAGGTATGAACCTCCTCCCTCATACTCATATTTTGATGAACCAAGGTATGAGCCTTCATACTCATACTTTGAGGAACCAAGATATGAGCCACCACCTTCATATGCTTATTATGAGGAACCTTGGCATGAACAACCTACCTCATATGAGTATTATGAAGAACAAAATTACGAACCTTATCCATCATATACTTACAATGAAGAACAATGGTGCGAACCATCTACTTCATATGGGTATTATGAGGAACAAAGGGTCGAACAACCGGATTCAAGCTTAGAAAATACCGATTCTTTTTCTATAACCGAAGTAACCGATAGGATATTAGAACACATAAGAGTTATCGATCGCTGTATAAGAGAATCTCGCGCAAGGGAAGAGGAGTCCCGCGCAAGAGAAGAATTAAAAAATGAAGAGATAACTGAAATTGTAAAAATGGAAGAACAAATAAGTGAAAAACCGACACATGAGTTAAACAACGAAATAGGTGAGTCCGACAACGTTAAAATACAAGAAGAGTCTAATTTTGAAGAAATTAACCTCTTGTCACCTTCTTTCGAAAATCATTGTTTAGTACCCACTCATGCTAAGTTTTTAAAAGAGTTAAACACTAACACTAAAATTGACGAAACGGTAAGTGTTAAGTTAACTAATGATCAAACTTCGCTAATAAAAGAAGACCCATTTGAAATTAACATTACACCGGTTCCATGTTTCTTTCAAAATTCATTTATTAGTAACATCACAATCGATAAAGATCTTTGTGTTAACATAATGCCTAACTACATTTTCGAAAAATTAAGTATTAGTGATTTTTCTCCACTTCAAATACCCATTTTTCTATCCAATCGGAAAGTAATAAAATCAATCGGTATAGTTGAGGATGTTTTGGTTCAAACAAATCAAATGATAATACCGACCGACTTTGTCATCCTCGATGACGCTCCTCTAATGTTGGGACGACCATTTGTAAAAACACACGAAGCTTTGAAAAACCGGAAGTTCAACAATCTACCTCTTCAATTAGGGGCATTTAAAAGAAGTGTCGATCTCGAACGGTCAATGAAATATCCATTCGGCAATAATGACCCCCTAATTGAAGATGAAGATGAACCACCCGATACAAGTGAAGAGATTGACCACTTTGTTGAAGAAGAGGTCGCCATAGAACAAACTTTTAAAGTTCTTGATCGAAATGAGCAACCAAATAAGGAGTCTCCTAAAGACCCACCACTTGAGCTCAAAGAACTTCCAAAAGGTTTGGAATATGCTTTTCTAGACAAAGAGGGTAATTTACCTGTAATTATTTCATCTAAATTAGATAGCTTAGAAACAGAAAAATTAATTAGTCTTTTGAAAAAACATAAAAATGCAATAGCTTGGAAACTTGTAGACATAAAAGGAATTAGTCCTTCTATGTGCACACACAAAATTTTGATGAATGATGACTACAAATCGGTCATACAACCACAACGTCGAGTGAATCCAAACGTTCAAGAAGTGGTTAAAAACGAGGTCATCAAACTACTTGACGCCGGACTTATCTACCCTATCTCCGATAGTCCTTGGGTAAGTCTCGTCCAAGTAGTTCCAAAGAAAGGAGGTATGACGGTAATAACTAACGAAAAAAATGAATTAATACCAACGAGAACCGTCACAGGATGGAGAGTATGTATAGATTATAGACGATTAAATGAAGCAACAAGAAAAGACCACTTTCCTTTGCCCTTCATTGATCAAATGTTAGAAAGATTATCTGGTCATAAATTTTATTGTTTCTTGGATGGTTTTTCAGGTTACTTTCAAATCCCGATAGCACCCGAAGACCAAGAAAAGACAACTTTCACATGTCCCTATGGAACTTTTGCTTATCGACGCATGCCGTTTGGTCTATGTAATGCCCCCGCAACATTCCAACGTTGCATGGTAGCCATCTTCCATGACATGATAGAAAAGACAATGGAAGTCTTCATGGACGACTTTTCTATCTTTGGGGATTCATACGACCAATGCCTCGATAACCTTGAACGAATGCTATCCCGATGTGAGGAAACTAACCTCGCCCTTAATTGGGAAAAATGTCATTTCATGGTAACGGAGGGAATAGTGCTCGGTCACAAGATCTCAAGCGAAGGAATGGAGGTGGATCGGGCCAAAATAGATACCATTTCTAGATTACCACCTCCATCCTCCGTAAGAGCTATCAGAAGTTTCCTAGGGCATGCCGGATTTTATAGACGGTTTATCAAAGAATTTTCAAAAATCTCAAGGCCTCTAACGAAATTACTTGAAAAAGATGCCCCTTTCATCTTTGACAAGGATTGCAACCAAGCATTTCTAACCTTAAAAGAGATGTTAGTCAATGCACCTATCATGATAGCGCCTGATTGGAAATTTCCTTTCGAAATCATGTGTGATGCTAGTGACTTTGCAGTTGGAGCTGTCTTGGGACAAAGAAAAGAAAAGCATTTCCACCCAATTTATTACGCTAGTAAAACACTTAATGATGCACAAGAAAATTACACAACAACTGAAAAAGAATTACTAGCTGTGGTATTTGCTTTAGATAAATTTCGTTCTTATCTTGTTCTTTCTAAAACTATAGTCTATACAGATCATGCAGCCATTCGATATCTCTTCAAGAAACAGGACGCAAAACCACGTTTGATTCGGTGGATTCTACTCCTCCAAGAATTTGACATTGAAATCAGAGACAAAAGAGGAGCAGAAAATACCGCAGCAGATCATCTTTCGCGCTTAGAAGACCCAGCTTTGGAGGCAACCAGGGACGAGCAAATCAACGAAAAATTTCCAACCGAGTCCCTGGAAATGGTGGAATATAAGGAAGAGCCATGGTACGCCGACTATGCTAACTACCTAGCTAGCGGTATAGTCACAAAAGGATGGTCACATTATCAAAGAAAAAAATTCTTTGCCAATGTGAAACACTATTTTTGGGAAGATCCATATCTTTTCAAAATGTGTGCCAACCAACTCGTCCGACGATGCGTACATGGTAGCGAAGCACGAAGAATTCTCCGCCATTGTCATGAAGGTCCATACGGAGGGCATCATGGTGCCGCTAGTACCGCACGAAAGGTATTTGATTCAGGATTTTATTGGCCAACCATTTACAAAGACGCCCAAAGTCTTGTCAAGACATGTGATGCTTGCCAAAGAACATGTAATATTTCTTCCAAAAACGAAATGCCACAAAATGGCATTCTTGTTTGTGAAATTTTTTATGTGTGGGGACTCGACTTTATGGGACCTTTCCCACCGTCGAAAGGAAACAAATATATACTTGTGGCAGTAGACTATTTGTCTAAATGGGCCGAGGCCGAGGCACTTCCAACAAATGATGGAAGAGTTGTGGTAAGATTTCTGAAAAAAATATTCTCTCGTTTTGGCACACCTAAAGCATTAATAAGTGATTGAGGTACCCATTTTTGCAACCATCAACTCGAAAAAAATTTAACAAGATATGGGGTCTATCACCGGGTCTCAACAGCCTATCACCCTCAAACAAACGGACAAACCGAAGTGACTAATAGAGGTTTAAAACGAATACTCGAAAAAACCGTAGGGTTAAATAAAAAGGAATGGGCAGATAAATTAGATGATGCTTTATGGGCTTTTCGAACTGCTTATAAAACAACAATAGGTACAACCCCGTATAAGCTAGTCTATGGAAAAAGTTGTCACTTGCCAGTAGAAATTGCACATAAAGCCTATTGGGCAATTAAAACTGTAAACTTAGATTTAGAATTTGCTGGTAAAAATCGATTTTGTCAATTAAATGAATTAGACGAGCTTAGGAATTATGCATACTCAAACTCTGAAATTTATAAGGAAAGAATGAAAAATTTGCATGACAAACACATTAAACCTAATGAATTTCGGGTAGGGGATCTAGTTCTTTTGTTTAATTCACGACTTCGATTGTTTCCTGGTAAGTTAAAGTCTAGGTGGTCAGGACCTTTTTCCATCACCCATATTTTCCCACACGGTGCTGTAGAAATTAAATCTCTAAATGGGCCTCCATTTAAAGTCAATGGCCAACGGCTGAAACTCTATCAAGGATTCATTGAGGATGAAGAAGAAGAGATATCGCTTCAAACGGTGGAAGAATAAAACATCATGCCTGGTAAGTTACGAACGATTGAGACAACAAACAAGGCGGTAAGTTTTCTAACTAAAGCTTATGGGAAACAAGGGCACTCACACGAGCACTAAAAAAAAAATTTAAACTTTGCTCGGCACGAGGCTGTGTCCGCTGGACACGGGGCCGTGTCCGCGCTGCAGTCGGGATAAATCCCCTTTTTCAAAACAGTTACTTCATTCCACACGCCCCGTTTCCCCGAAAAAGCTCTGGTTCCAGGCGACTTTTCGCAGAAATTCAACGTCTCCAATCGCTCTAACAACATCAAGATAGCTAGGAAGTTCACAAGATTCAACGCCACTGAGCTCGATGCTAGAGCTCGATACGAGATACTTCAAACAAGGCCAGAGGGATACCCGAGGCAAGCGTGCACGGACTTGCTAACCTTGGTGAATCAAATTGACCGTTTCAACAACATTGTCACGGGACCACTCAGAGTCGCCCTAACAACTCAACTCCGTTCCGTCCACGAATGCACGTTGGAATTCTATAGCACTTTCACATTCAACTCGAGGTGCGACCCGTTCGACAATGACGGGGTATCATTCCGATGTGGCGGAACGAGGTATTCGATCTCTATGGCACAATTTGGGTCGATTATCGGGTTGTACGCGGAAGAGGATGCGGGAAACGAAGAAAATATTGGAGGAATGAGAGAGATAGGTGAGAACGAACGCCAAGCCATTTGGGCTCAGATTGGAGAAGGGTACTACAATCCGAGCAGCACTAAGAGTACAAAGTTGAGGGATCCGCTCTACAGATACATCCATAGGCTCCTCGGCTACTCTCTTAGCCAAAGGCATGACAGTAGTGGCGTAGTTGGGTTAAGAGATTTGGTTGTCCTCCACTGCATCCACAACCGCAGGCCGCTCGATGTTCCGTTCCTCATGCTCCGAAACATGCATCACAACCGCCTTGCTAGTGCACCGACTCCTATCTTCTTTGGGGGATGGGTGTACCATCTCTTCAGGCACTTCGCCCACATACCAAGGTCATTTGAGAGGAGCCCATGGTCGGGTATGGTGGACATACACATATGCCGCTCAATGAACCTAATTTATGAGGCGGAAGACGGGACGGTGAGCTTTCAAAGGATGCAAGGTCATGCATGGAACCCGCAAGAAGCACTTGTCCTCCAAGCTCCGCAACATCATCAGTACCAATACCAACCCCAAGGTGATCCGGGCCAATCCTCCTCCGGAGGCGGTTTTCCTAATTTCCAAAGTTTGCATGATTTGTTGCAGGAAAACCTTATGTGCACCAGGAACACTTACAACATGGCGAGCAACACCTACCACCGGGTCGGAGCTATCGAAAGAAACATATCCGATATTCAAGATGATGTTGGATATATACGAGACCACATTGCACACCATGGAGGGGATGGTGATGATGACGATGACGATGCCATGGAGTAGGCGGGAGGAGCGGAGGAAGAGAAGGTTGTTTGATGGTTTCCCAGGTTAACCCTTTTCCACCCTTGAACAATTGATGGCCTGCGTGCCAAGTGTTGAACAATTTACTTTCCCTAACTTCTTTTATTTTTCTGCATTTTTTACTTTGACATGGATGTTGAATATTGGTAAAAGTAGGATGTTTGCTATGGTATGGTAGGATGTTTATTGATTAAACAGGTACAAACGAGGCTTAAAGTACTAAGCATTAGTACTACTAAAGCCGAAGCAGGAAAACCGACGAAAGAAACCTGTTTTTCAACTTTGCAGACTGTCCACACGGGGCCGTGTCCAGCCAACACGCCCCCGTGCCCACTCTCCTGAACCTGCTGATTATTTTATTTCTGCAGACCTTGACAGACACGGGGTCGTGTTCAGCCAACACACCCCCGTGTTCACCTTCTGTAAGTTTTCGTTACTGGCACCTGAACACGGGGTCTTGTTCACTCAACACGGGGTCGTGCCCAGGAAACCAGTAACACAAAATTTTTGCTTTTTCACACCTTTTACACATTCAATCAACCGAAAAACTTATTTTTGGGACACATTGAGGACAATGTGTAATTTAAGTGTGGGGGGGATGCTAAAACCTTGAATCTTGCAAGTCCTAAATACAAGCCTTACACAAAACTCTATTGGAACCGCTAATCACCCCAAATTTTTTCAAAAATTTTCATTTTTTTTCTTGTCTAGGTTTAACTCGGGAAATTCAAGTTCTTAAAAAGGTTATACTTTTACGAATTTACAACCGATAGCGTCGTGATAAAAAGAACCAACATAAGAAAATTATGAAACGGCATGACAAGCTTAGTTAAAATTTAATTATATATACTTGATCACATAAAAACCCATTCCCACAAAAGTGAGTTTTGAGCCTTTATTGAGCAAACACTTACATATCATTTAACTAAATGCTCATTTTCGTTTCTTGTGTGAATAGCCGCTTGGTTCTTACGACTCTAGAACTTGCCATGACGATACATTCCCGGTCCTTACCAACTTAAACCCGAGTAAGTAAATGATGGAGGCATTAGGACTAACCCTTTTTTATTTTCTACACCATTATTTTTTCTTTTTTTTACCACCTACCCAAAATCCCCCTAGTTAGCCCCTTTGAGCCTAAACCTTTTCATTTCTTAACCCAAACCAAACACCCTTTTACCCAACAAAACTTTTTTTTTTCATTTTTACCCCTTTGTTTTAGTAACGAGTTCGATTTTTCGTATGACTTCAAGATATATATATATATATATATATATATATATATATTTGTGTTGATGATGAAGCAAAAGAAAATAAACAAACAAGTTCATCAATAATAGCTTTGTTTGAATAAATAGCTTCATCAAAATAAAAGTTACAAAAAATAGAAAGTCTTACGAAAACCGACACTTGTTACGCTTTTCGCTTTTTTTTACTAACCACTAACCACCAACCCAACCACCTACCTTTAACCCAAGCCTAACCCTTCACCCACAAAGTCCTCTTGATATTTACAAAGGTATATAAGTTAAAAAGGAGGAGGATTGATTGCTTGGCAAGCCTATGGTAGAAGTAAGTTCCATGCAGCTCTCGAGTGATCCACAAAAATACATTTTCGGCCGAGTGTTGAGTGATCCCCGTGAGGTATGTGAACTTGTATATAAATAGAATTTTACAAAGGCGTGTTATGCCCTAATAAGTAATTTATCTTATGAAAAGTTTTAAATAAATCATGACGAATAGGATTGTAAATAAATAAAAATAAAATTAAATAAAGAATCTTGGAAATCCCGACACTCTACGACAAGCCCAAAACCTTCTTTTCTACCCATTCCATTTGGGAGTGTAAATAGCCACGTATTAAAGAGTTTTGCTTGAGGACAAGCAAAGATTCAAGTGTGGGGGTATTTGATGTGTTCAAAATGTAACATATAAATTTCATCAAATGAGGCATAAAAGTAACCCTTTTTTAGTACTAATGTTGGAAAAAGTGTGCTTTTGTCTTCCTTTTGTATTTTCAGGATTAAATGAGCTCAAATTAACAAAAGAAGCAAAAAGACATCAAAATCTAACATAAATACAAGAAAAGGAACAAAACGTGACATGCCCGACCCCACGACAGCATCTTCCCAAGCAAAACAAGAGATCAGAAACCTGAACACGCCCCGTGCTCAGCCAGCACGGGGGCGTGCTCAAGTGTCAGCAGAAAAGACAAAGTGGTAGAAGCTTCTATTGCCCACCACGGGGCTGTGCTCAGCGGACACGGGGCCGTGGTCAACTATAAGATTCGCACAATCCAGGCAAATCTTCATAGTACAAAGATTCTTCTGCACACGGGGTCGTGCTCAGCGGACACGGGGGCGTGGTCAACTAATAAGACAAAGCTGCATTAAATGAAGAAAGAGAAGGATGTGGACACGGGGCCGTGCCCACTGGACACGGGGCCGTGCCCGAGCTTCTGTTCAGCCTATAAATAGAAGTGCTTGGCTCAAGCTCAAACCATCCCTTGGCACACCACCTCTCTCACACTTCACCCACCACCCACCACCACCATAACACCATCATCCACCACCATCATCCATTGTCCATCGTAGAGTGTGTGAGTCATCTCGGGATCCAAGATTGATCGTAAGAGTTCTTGACAATCAAGGCCATGTTTGCCTAAGTCTCTTACATCACTTGGTGAAGACAAAGTGTCTAGTGTAATACTTTTTATTTCTAATCTTTTGCACTTTTTATTTGGTTTTGTATTAATGACTTTAATAACTAGTTGCTTATGTTGAAGGTGATCTTTCTTTATCATTTGTCCGTGGTGTCTTGAAATTATTTTACTGTCTATATAAAATAAAAGATTTTCACCATTCATATCTCCACGGTCTATATGGAGGTATGTTGGCTACCTGGTCGGGGGTTAAGGAAACGGTTTGGTAAAGGTCTTGCCATTGTTCAGCGTTTAGAGGTCCTGCAATGGACCTGGGTCAAATTTAGTAGGATCTCCTTCAATACTTAACGGTGTTGGATGGCGGGGGTCCAAACTCTTTGATCCCCTCATAAGTTAACTACTATTAATACTATAACCCGGCTATTTAGGACTGTATCCCTGCTGACTCAGACTACTTAGTCGAGGGTAACGTCACCTCCAAAAGAGGGGCCTACCATAATATTGCATTAATAACTTAATTAATTGTCTTCCAATAATCCACCCTTTTAGGATTGTATCCTTGCTGACTCAAACTACTGGGGTGAGGGTAACGTCACCTTCAAAAGAGGGGCCTACTACAATAACTAAGATAATCTCTTAATTATGTGCAAAAGTGCGGAAATAATCAAAGGTTACACTAGATACGAGTCGGAACCAAGTGATTCATCTTGTCTATCTGTTTTTTTTTTTCAGCATTTTAGTTAGTTTTTATTTTTCTTAGTTTAAATCATTTTTCTAAACTTTTTATTTTGATTAGACGTTGAGGATAAACCGGTACTAAAAGCTCTTGTGTCCTTGGACGACCTCGGTATCTTACCAACACTATACTACGCTCACGATGGGTGCACTTGCCCATATGTGTGTTTAGTGTTAGTAGAATATCGTGTTTTATAAATTTAAAACTTGGCTAGAAATAAGTGTTAAAGGGGCTTAAAATATACACCTAATATATATAACACTTCACACGCATCAGGCTGCTAGAACCCGCTGTTGGTGTAACTTTTTCATCCTCTTCCTACGTTCATGTGCTCCCCTACTGAACCATCCTCTCTTTTTAGGAGGGAATGGCTCTTCAGACTGAGCCTTGAACACGAATATCCCATCTTCATTGTCAGTTGAATACCCTGAGAGGGTAGGCTATGAAGAGGTACCTTCGTTTTAAGGTGAGCTAGACAACCGACGATAGGCGTCAAAGGGTCCTTGGTCGCTCATACTGTAAACTAACAAATAGTCAAATAACACACAACAATAAAATACAGATATGCACGTATTTCCGTAATTAATTTCCTAACATATAATATTTTGGTGTCAGCAGAACACTTATGTGGCTGAATCAGTGGCTTAGCTCTTATACCACCTTCTGTCGCAATCCCCGCCCCCTATCTGTCCCAGGAACGGGCGGCCGCGAGAATCAGTTTTGGTGGTATCGGTGTTTATCAATTTGGCAGCGGAAATCACACCAGGACCGTAGTTAGGAAATATTTTATCAGAGTAAAACACCACATTTTATATAAATAAATATATTGGGATAAAACCCAAGTTTTTATTACAAACCGATTTATAGAGGTAAACCCCATTTTATTGAAATAAAACATCTTCTTTTATTTAGGTAACTTTTATAGCCACTTTTCCAAGCCTTCAGTGCTGTCCAGCTGGCTTCTAGTTGGCTTTCACATTTTGTTACCTGAAACGCGTTTAAAAACATTTTGTCAATGGGAAATACTGGTGAGTGAATCCCAGTTTAATCAAGAAGAGTTTTATCAATTCACAGTATTGAGAGCGATTACAATGTTTACATCTACACAATTACTCATTCAGTATTGTCAATCCTGACTGGTGGGTCATATTACCCATTGGCTAACTCTTTGTCCAATGGTAACGTGTTCCACATTTTGTATACAAAACCCCAACATACCGGCAGTAATTGAAGAATTACAAAGACTCAATCACTGCTAATTATAATTTAAAATAAATAAAAGTTTTGTAAAAACAGTTTACAAAAAGGAGATTACTCACATTGTTGTCTTAGGTTTTCTTTAAGGATTTCCTGGTGATTATCTATAAATTACACAAATGCACACGCGTTAGTATAATAACCCAATATTTACATTAGTAATACCCTCCCCGAGACGGCATTCCAACGACTACGTCGGGCAGAACTACGACAGCCGTTACGGAAACCTGGATCAATCGGGCAGCGTATCTAATACGTAACCGGGGTTATGATACTTACAACGGGGCAGAACTTCGTTAATTAGGGGGTATTATACCCGAGTATTACTTTAATTGTTCAGAATTTCGAGAGAGGGAAAGTTTTGGTGCGAGTTCGAATGATCAGCCGATGGTTGCTATCTATAGGGTTGCTCAGGAGTTTTGTCGCGCCCCGCGTAAGAAAAGAAGGGGGCCCGCGACATAGGTTGGGTATGCCCTAGCCTGGCCCAGTCATCGGTGTAGGCTCGCTGCGTGGTTGACACGTGGCAGCACCGGGTTGCGCCTCATGTCCACTCGGTCGCGGCCCGCGTAAGACCAGGGGTAGGTCATCGCGGCCCGCCACAGCAATTAAAAATTTGATTTTTAATTAATTTAATAAAAATAAAGGTATTCTGACCCTATTTTCGTGTTCGGGGTATATTTTAGGACATATTGGGAACTTTTAATTATTATTTTTTTAAGGTGTCGGAATTATTTAGGAGGGTTGTTATATCAAATACATGTATTTAACTAGATAATATACATACATACATATGAATGCATGTAAGTATGTGAGTGTTGCATATGTGTCGACCAAATGAATTCATATTTTCCACCTTTTCCCAATCTTGTGCCAAGAGTCCAAGATTATCTCACATACCATACATATTACATGCAAAGTTCAAGAATTCACAAATCCTTCCATTCTCTTTCATCAAAACTGTATACACACACATACATCCGTTCTTCCATTTTTCAAGTTTTGATGATTTCTTGAAGAATCATGGTCATTCCAAAGAGTTTTCAAAGGTGTTTAAAAATCCAGAGGAGTTTCCAAGTAATTCCAAGGAAGTGCAAGGTCCATACCATAAAAAATCTCATCAAAACCACTAAATTTCTTAAAGGTATAAACTTACTTTAAAAAAATTTATTCTTGCATTTTTTAGATGATGATGATGATGATGATGATAATGATGGAAAGTTTCTAGAAAGCTTGGAATTCTTCACAAACTTGAAATCTAAAATAAGAAAATGGTTTTAATAAAAATGAAAATGGAAACATATATGCATAGATGTATGGCCGAAAGTATGCATATGTGTATGTCAGAGATTCTGTTTTAATTTAAAGATGATACTTGATTGTGATGATTCTTGAATGATGTGAGTTTTGAAAAGTGAATGCATGCATGATCAAAAAGGATTTTTATAAAAGTCTTATGATTAAAGATAAATGTATGAAAAGTTGGTTTTAAAAATATGTATATGTATATGTGTGGCCGTGTATATATGTATGTATATGTACTAGTATTTGAGTTTTGTAGTTTATGAAAACATGAGAATATTACATGCATTTGATGATATGATGATGTGATGAACATGATTTCTTGGATTTATTTGAAAGTTATAAAAAGTATGGTAGATGCATTTAAAAATCTTGGATGATAATGATATGATAATCATGCATTAGTTACTTGTACATGGTTATATATGATGATTTAATGATCATAAGTTGGTGAACTTGAAATGATATGATGAAATCAAATTAAATCAGAATATAAACTTACAAAAATAATGTTATATGATGTGTTTTGATGTTATAAAACTATGTCATAAACTTGGTAGCTTTACATGTTGTACATGTAGCTTAGAAAGTAGTAAAATGGGTGAAATTGTGTGATTTATGTGTCTTATGTGAGACCTGCACTATCATGAGTATAACCACCATTTTAATCAGTAAATAACATGTTTTGTGTTAAAATATCAAGTCGTGATGATTTGGGATGGTTACGGTAAAGTTCGGTACGAAACTATGCGTTAAAAACGGTAAAAATCGGCTTTTAAAGTGACTTTTGCAAAACTGTTTTAAATCAGATTATAAACTGATATTTTATAATAAATATAATTATTTTAACTTATATTAAGTATCTTTGGTGTTTGGTTGGTCATACGTGACTTCTGATGCCCGAAAACGCTACTAAAACGGTAAAATACGCATATTTCAACGTGCACGAAAACGGTGAAAACGGTAAGTTGATAAATGAATATGAATATGTGTAATTTGGTTTGTTAAGTGATTACATGATAGTATGGATTGATGCTATGTTTAGGCGTTTGTGCGGTAAAAATGGTAAACTAGATTAAAAATCACGTTATGTGTGTAAATTGTGATGAACATGAAAAATTATGCTTAAATTAACTTGATGAGTAATTTGGCATATTAAGTGTTTAAGTGTAATATATGTGTAAAATGACGTAATATGCGGATTACGATATATGTTGAATATGTCCATACTTATGCATATATATTACGAAGCGCAAATTGTAGATATATTGCGTATAAGTAGCCATAATAACAAATAAAGGGTCATCTATAAAATCGTTCAAAACGCAAAAATCTTAATATGTGTGTGTTTGTATATATATGCCATTAGATCTAAATTAATTGAAAAGGGTAAACAAGTAATTTTATCATTAATTCAATTAATTAAAAACTTCCCATAACCGCCACCTTAATTATAGGAAGTATATAACACAATTCAGCAAGTATATAACACCATTCAGTAAGTATATAACACCATTCAGCAAGTATATAACACCATTCAGCAAGTATATAACACCATTCAACATTCAACAAGTATATAACATCATTCAGTAAGTATATAACACCATTCAGCAAGTATATAACACCATTCAGCAAGTATATAACACCATTCAGCATTCAGCAAGTATATAACACCATTCAGTAAGTATATAACACCATTCAGCAAGTATATAACACCATTCAGTAAGTATATAAACCATTCAGCAAGTATATAACACCATTCAGCAAGTATATAACACCATTCATTGACTAAACATCTGATCGAAACATATTTTTTTCTCTATATAAGTATAGCAATATGGTACTCATATTAAAGATAAAAAAACGCTCGTTATTATGGTGTAATTTTTTTTTAAAAAGTTACGTATAAAAAGTTATTGACGTTTAAAAAAGACGGGGGGAAGTTACATGTGCATTACCTAATTTCTAGTGGGTATAAAAGACTATATTGCCCCTAGATATTTCAAATCAGTCCAAATTAATGAAAATATTTTACAATTTGGTCCCTATTTATCTCAACCATTAGATCAAAAGATCTAATGGCTGAGATTCTTTCTTACCCTTCTCACACTTTAGGCCTTTTTTACAGGATCCTCTACCTATATATATATATATATATATATATAAATGCCAATATAATCAAAATAAAGATTTTTCGAGAAAATCTCAAAGTTATGTGAAATTTCTAAGTATTTGAGAAACTTAGTTGTTTATAGAATAATTGGTCATTAAATCGTTCTGACTTAATTTAGGCTGTATAAACCAATTTGAGGGATTGCGATAATATAAAACGCACCCAAAGGTGAGTGTCACGAATACCCCTCTTTTTATTGTTTTATATATTGTTTTGGGGGGGAAGAACACGCCTTTAAAAGGGGTAATTAAATGTTTTAGTATGAAACATGCTTTTGAATAAATGTGTTTTAGTGAGTGTCACAAATACCCCACTTTTTACTGTTTTATATACTGTTTTGTGGGAAGAACACGTCGTTATGAAAGAAAAGTATATGTTTTCGTATAAAAAATATGCTTTTGAATCATATAAAATGTATTTTCATGGAAAATATGATTTTTGAAATATTATAATGTGTTTTGTGGAAAAACATGGATTTGGAAAAGTGTATGACTTAAACTGTTTTCGAGAAAAACGAGTTTTATTGATATAAATATGTTTTGGGAATAAACGGGATTTGATTTATATAAATATGTTTTGGGGAGAAACGATAATTGTTTTGAATATGTTTCGGGGAGAAACGGGAAAAGATTACGGTGTTTTGGGTAAAACGATCGTAATATAAATTAAATTTGGTTAGTACAAGTTCAACCCAGCTTCCAGGAGGCAACCAAAACTTGTACAACCTACGATATTAAATTGTTATTCAGTAGGTTATATATGTTAATGAATTGGGGATGGCACAAAGGAGGTATCCTGCCATAAGGAATAATTCGTTAAGTTGGGTACGCATGGAATTGGTGATAGATATATTGGGTTGACTACCCCGTCGTAACCGGTCGCTCCAGTCAACATAGCGGCGATTAAATTCTTTATTTGTCTAGTGTGGATTAGCGCCTCAATCGTAACGTATAGCTCGTAACGTCTAGCTAACTTACGAAACTGAAGAAATAACAAGAATTTAATATTAAAATCATGGGCATAAGTTTTCATCAGAAATACGCTTACGGGACCATTTCGGATGATTTCTCCTATGACATTTTATAAAGGAAATATAAAATGGTTTTTCTTAAACATATGTGAATGTTTTAAATCATTAAAATGTTTTTAATAAGAAAGATTTTCCTTACACAAATTGTTACGAATTTGATATGTGAACTCACCCTCCATTGTGTTGACACTTGATTTTTACGTGTCCTTCAGGTACATGAGTTCGGCTTTGGGATTTTGGCATATCTTGTGGTAGTGATGCTTGTCGTGTTTAAAAATGTTTTGGACATCTTTTAAAAACTAATTTGGGACCGTGTGTATTTGGATCCGTAAGGATCAAGACAACTATGTTGTAACTATGGACTGTATCCGAACTTTAAAACTATAAAGTCATGCTTTTAATAAGTGTATGTCCAAAATAAACAATGCCTCGTCTGCTAAGATATTTATGGGTACCAACCTCCATCACCGCCACGTTTGTATTTCCGCTGCGACGTTTTTGGGGTGTGACACACACCACCACCTACCCCACACCACCGCCACTTGGGCTTGATTGAGATTGACTTCAGATCCTCCCTTTTTTATTTATCTGGTCTCAAACGCCACCACTGGAGATAGAGAGAGAAAGTGAGAGATGAGAAAGAGGTCAGGGTGTCGGCGATAGAGAGAAAGTGAGAGATGAAATAGAGAGATAAGGGTGTCGGCGATAAAGAGAGAATTTGAGAGGTGAGAGAGAGAGAGAGATCGGAGTAATTACAATGGAGTCACAGCACCTTCAAGTAAATACAAGAAAGATGGCCAATGGGGTCACAACAATAATCTTTAACCCCAAAGTCGGAGGCTTTAAGCCTTTTGACAATGTGGGTGATGATTTTGGGCAATTGGGTGTGGGATGCACTGAGGAATGAGAGGAGTTTGATTGCTTGTTTCTTGATGGTAGGTTTGTTGATGGCGGTGTCAGACGTGGATTCAAAGAGGGTGTTGAGGATGATGGGGATTGAGTCTGGTGAGGTGGTTTTGATTAGGGTTTGGAGATCTTGAATGGGCTATGTGGTGGGTGTCTCTGTCTGTGAGTTTGGAAAGTGAGTTTAAGATTGTTTGTTTGAGTTCTACTGTTGCTAGGTGGGTGGATTGGGGTTGTGGGGGTGGTGGTTTTGTTGGTTTTTTGTGGTGGTGGTGCTACTGGTGGTGGAAGATAAAGTAGGTTATGGGTGGGTCACACAAATAAACTAAAAGTCTTTTTTTAGTTTTTAAAAGATTAAATAGTTCTTGATTGTTTTTAATTCGTAGGGTTAATTTTATCATTTTACATGGACTTAACGGAAAAAACTAACCCCCATCCACTCCAGGGACTATCCGAGTAACAAACTCTCAAACCACAGGGAGCACCAGTGTAATTTCCAAAAGTTGGGGACTATAGGTGTTACTTTACAAAACTACATGGACTATCCGGGCATTTTACTCTATTTAAGAGATTACTAATGAAATTACTCAAGTTTTTTATTATTATTTCATTATTTTTCAAGATTATTATTTAATAAAATACGTTTTAAATATACAAATAAACATGTATTTTCATTAACCGTTTGTTTTTATGAACGTCGTTTTAAAAATTATTTTTTAACCTTTTTTAAATCGTCTATCGTTTTTAAAATTGTTCTTTCTAAACCATTTGTTTTTTAAATCGTTCTTTTTAAAGTCGTTAGTCTTTTAAAGTTTTTTTTAAACACTTCATTTTATACCATTCTTTTTAAAGTTGTTTGTTTTTAAAACATTTTTAAACAATTCACTATTTAAGTCGTTCATTATTTTTTACAAAACGATGTGTATAAAAAACAAAAGGAATGGAAGATTTGAAAAAATTAAGATGAACCATTCTAATAAAAAGCTTGCAAAAATCGTTTATTTTTCAAACTTTTTTAAGAATGGTTTATCTTTTTCAAATATGCTATTTCTTTGAACTGTTTGTTTGTTCAAAATTCGTTATTTTTTTAATCTTTGGTTTATTAAATTTGTGTATTTTTAAAAACTTTACACTTGATTACTTATTTTTTAAGGTTTCGTTTTTTATAAACGTCATTTTTTAAAAAATTTCGTTTTTTAAACCACTCATTCGTTCATGGATCGTTTTTAAATTCCTTCGATTTCTGAAATTGTTCATTTTTGAAGTTCTTTTCCCTAACGGCTATAAGTAAATTGAATACAAAGTTTAAAAAATGAACGATTTCAAAAATGGTTTAAAAAGAAACGTTTTTAAAAATCAACGACTTAAAAAACTATTTGTTTAAAAAAGTTGAAAAATGATTTTAAAAAAGAACGGTATAAAATGAACTTTTTAAATTAAAAGACAAACGACTTTAAAAAGAACGATTTTAATAAACAAATACTTTAAAAATGAACAATTTTAAAAAACAAAAGATTGTTTAAATAAAGGTTAAAAACAAATTATTATAAAAATGACGTTTATAAAAAAAACAAACGGTTAATGAAAATACATTTTTATTTGTATATTTAAAACGCATTTTGTTAAATAATAATTGTGAAAATAACGAAATAAAAAAAACTTGATTAATTGCATTAGTAATCTCTTAAATATTAAAAGAACTTTGTAATTATCAAAAATAGCCCCTAAGGTATATATAATGAACTAATTACCCTTACACTTAACTGTAAAAAAAAAAAAGTTAGTGTCAGAGACCAAAATCGTTATAAAATGCAACCTCAATGTCTGATATGTGAGAAGATTCCTTTTAGATTTAAATGGTTAAACTGGCTAAACTACATAGGCGTTTTGTAATTTACTCTTCTAAGGTTAAAAGAACTATACATGAATGATTATAAACTTATAAAATCTTAACGTATTGAGTATTGACTGAGAATCATTTAAAAGTATATTATATTATTTTATAAATCAGCTAAATGATTTGGAAATCCAACTACACATCCAGCCCTATACATAATCACCAATGGTATCAATCACAACTGCCACACCTAAGTTGGTTCACCTGACCCTTATCTAATTCATCTAATTATAATTTCATTACTCTACAAATCACCATCTTTGATTATTTGGGTTGTTTTTTTAAATCTAATATATTAAGATTTTGTTTTTGAACCTCAAATGTATACATAATACCTCAATTGAATACAAAATTAATTTAAGTGTAATCGCAAGAAACACATAAACACTTATAATTATATGTGCTTCCAATTTGATACCAGGATACGGTTTTTTTTTGGTCAATCTAGACAACACTAGCTACGTGCATGAGTTTTTTATGTTTCGCTTCTATTTTTCTCTCTACCCTCTTTTCGACTCTCTCTCTCTCTTGTGTGAATATTCACATGCATATCCGGTATATGCACATGTGCATATCGATAAATAACTTTAGCATATTGATATACAAATATGCATACGTGTGATATACAATTTAACCGGACATAAAATATGGTATAAACACAAATATGTACATATATGTATCTAAAAAGAATTATATATACAATTCTTTTTTTTAAAATACATATATAAACCAAACACATTCATATGTAGATGTGGCATGGAACATAGACCTACACAACAGATCTAAAAAAAGATGCGTATGTATGTAATATGCATATTTGCAAGTAAAATGTTGAGCACAACCACTACATATATGGAAATGTGCATCCTACACGTATCATGTGAATCTTTGTCGTATTATATACACATGTGTGTACAATAATTGTCATCTCTATAATCATCTTCAAATTCTAGTCGGCTTGCTCAAGGGAAATGAAAAGAAGAGGTGAATTGTGAGGGCGTATGAACACAACAATCTTAGTGACAACAATGGTATAGGTAGGGGCGACAATTCTTGACACGACCCGCCAACCCGACCTGACCCGTCACGAAAAAACAGGTTCGGGTCGACTAACATGACCTGTTTAAGAAAATGGGTCGGGTTCGGCTTGACCCATTAACCCGTTTAACTATCTCGAAAAAAACTTTTATATTTATTTTTTATTTTTTCCGTTTCTATTTTACATGGCTAATTATAATCATGTTAGTTTTGACACATTATATTATTTACTTTTCACGGTTATACTCAGCATTATGTTATAGATAACCCGCTTAAAACCTAACAAGTTACTTATAAATCGTCAATTTGTATCACTCATTTAAAAATATAGGTTAAATTGGTCGAGTTCGGGTTGACCCGCATTTATATGTGTGGGGTTCAGGGCTGAAATCTTTGACCGAATAATAATATGGGTCAGGTTCGGGTTGAACATTTCAACCCACCAACCCATCAACCTGACACGATTAACACCCCTAGATATAGAAAGCAAGAGCATTAACGGTGGTTCTGTAAGTACGTTATATCAAATAAAATTTAGCATAATTAAGCCAAATAACAAAAGTAACATCATTTGCATAACTAATTCTACATGTCACTTCTAGAAATTCAAAAGAAACAATGAAAATAAGATAATTTCTATTAAAATTGTAATTGTTCAAAGAATCTCAAAAAAAAAAATTATTAGCTGAAAGAATAAAAATAAAATAACCATATATCAACAATGGAAAAAAAAATGAAATCGAACTATTCGCCAAATTCTATAAAAATTTAGTTAGCGACTCCCAAAAATGCTCTTTGGGCATGCACATTCAGTTAAACATCATTCTTACATGTTTTAAAACCGTCAATATCAAATACTGGAATTGATTTTTCAAATAATTAATTTTTTATTACTTTCAATAAAAAGTTGGCTACCCAAACGGCCAAACTATATATTATATTCAAATCAAATCCCAAACTCTCTCTATAAATACATTACATTAATCACACAGGCCATCAAGCACACTTAATTAACAACAAACACACACATTCAATCTCTTAATTGGTGTTAATTAATTAAAAACCAATCTTAGCTAGCCAATGGCTCTAAAAGGGCAACAAGTTATGGGTGCAGTCCTGGTCCTAATGGTCATGGTTTTGGGTGGAGCCCAGGCTCAATCAAGCACCTGCATCAATGCACTCATGGGTTTGTCTCCGTGCCTCAACTTTGTAAGTGGGAACACGTCTACTCCTTCACCGGCATGTTGCTCGCAGCTCTCGACTGTGGTCCAGTCACAGCCGCGTTGCCTTTGCTCGTTGCTCAATGGCAATCTCCCCAATATCGGTGTTACGATTAATCAAACTCTTGCAGTCACATTACCTGGTGCTTGTAGAGTGCAAACTCCTCCCATTAGTTTGTGCAATGGTATGTTTTTTTAATTAATAAATCACCAAAATGACCATCTTAACTAATGATATATAATCAACCAGCATTTGACAAGTGTCCCTTGGCGCAACAGATTTCAATCTTGGCGCCACAGATTTCAATCTTGGCGCAACAAATCCATTCTTTTGCGCCATGTCAAAATCTATTGCGTCTGCGCAACAGGATGTGCCATGTGGAAGCTTCTGTTTCACTGAAACAATTTCATAACTAAAATAAGAAAAGTCAAATGGTATTTTTGTAAACGAAAAAAAGTCTTAAGACTATGTTGTCAAACTCATCGGTCAAAAGCCAAAACAAAACGGTCCTTTTGATGATTTTCCTTTTTTTCATTTTTTATATTTATTAAGATAAATGATTAAAATAAGGCTAATGTTTAACATCTTAGTAACTTCATGTATATTATTATTTGGTAGGTGTTGCTAATGGACCTGCTGGTGCACCTGCTAGTGCACCTACAATTGCCCCAACCGGCTCTACTGAGACGCCTACAGACCCTTCAGAAAGAACGCCTGAAGTTCAAGCTCCCACTGCACCATTAACACCAACTACACCTTCAGGTAACTAATATGCTACGCCATCGGTTTGATCGAATTGAAAACAATGAAAGAACATGAACCAGACTGGTCTAAATTGTTTTTATTAGTCTGCTTGCATTTCAAGTGGTTCGATCCCAAACTTGATTTGAGACGTCAATTTGTACTAAAATCTAGAAAAGTTTAAAAATTTTGAGCTCGTTAAAACATTGAACTTGTAGGATCAGGATCAGGATCAAAGGCAACGCCATCGACAAACAACAATGCATCAGATGGAAGCAAATTTGGAGCACCAACTTACCTTCTGCTTCTCATCGTCTTCTTTGGAACGAAACTATGAGAATCATGTTGTGATTGTTAAAGAGCTTGTTGATGGTTCCTTTTGAGATTCAGTGCATAAATTGTTTCATTTGTTTGCGTGTGTGTTTAGTGTTTCGGTTTGTTTTTTTTTTCCTGTAATACGTTATATCTTGTTTGACATATAAATACATCATATATGTGATTGGTTTTGTTTTACTTTTATATGAGTTAAAAGATTAAAAAGAGATTAAGCGGTTCACCTCTTAAGGCCTAAGGGTTAATTTTCATTAGTGAGATTGTATTTGTGAGTCAGTTCTCTTGATTGTTTTTAACAACAACGTGCTAGATGGAATATAACATCCCAAAATTTAAAGTTGTATTGTATCATCAAATAAATAAATAACATTTTGGTAAACTTAATATTTAGAATTTAGTAATTTTATATTAGGGTAAGCGGGGCACCTTCGGTGACCCCATGCGGGGACTCCTTTCACCGTGCGGGTACACCGCCACCAACAAAGGTTTACCGCGCGGTGATGGCTTGGCTCGGTAAGTAGTCACCGCTTGAGAGAGAGGAGAGAGAGAGAGGGGTGATTGGTTGTTAATGTGGGTCCACCCTTTTCCACCAATCATGTTTTTTTCTTCTTTTTTTATAAAAAATAATTGTGTGAGTGGAGTGCCGCCATCAAATTGAAGGTGTGGGGGGGTTAAGGGGGGAGTTGACGTGGCGCGTCTGATTGGGTGTGTGTAAGAGAGGTCACTCCCCTCTTAGAGGAGTGCCCCTCTCACCCTTAGGATTAACTCGGGGAAGTAGTAACATAAGTTAAGTATTGCTTGACCCAAGCTTTCAAGTTCCATCCATATGGCTTCTCAACCAAATTGTGTTTGATGCATAGTCATAAAATTCCACAAAATTTCTTGCATCAACCTAATTTTACCATGTTTAACAATTCACGGAGATCAAAATTTGACCAAATTTCCAAGTTACTTGTTAGAGCTTGCACAACTCTTATGTTGCTTGACGAAGATCCAACACCAACAGAAGGTTGGGACTTGGGAGTGACCGCTTTCGGGTGCCATTTGACTATTTTAGACGGTTTTGAGACTTAAGAAGTATTGTAATCAAACCAATACACTTGATATTCACTTATGCCAGCATATATTTCAAAATAGTCCAAATTTAAATAAAAAAAACACTATATAGTCGTTTGAAAACGACTAGTATTTTTTTTACCCCAATAGTAATAGCAGGTTAATTGGTTATTTTGGGTTAAAAAATCGGCTCTTGTTCTAAGATCTCCAAACTAGATTGTAACCAGCCAATGACCCTTTGGTGGAGTGGTGGAAAGGACTTGGGCCATGTGAGTGGTCTCAGGTTCGATCCCCACCTCCATCAAAGGTGAGGCATTGGGATTATTCCCAACCCAAGGATGGCAAAGGACTCCGGTTCAAGCCTGAGGGAACCCGAGTTTTCTATTACGGCGCATTTACTTCAGCGGGTCGCTCTGTCACAAAAGGCGGTCTATTCGTGTGGAGGGTGCAACTCCTGTCAAGTGGCAGGGGGCCGGAAATTTTCTCGGGGAAAGCTATGTCCCATTTCTACCGAAGCGTGGACCCCGTTAAGACAACATAGTCCTTGTGACAGAAATGGGGCGGGCCTGCGTCTTGCGGGTGTGTATTAACCGTCTATTGTGAATTACATCTTTCGGAAAAAAAACTAGATTGTAACCTACAAATAAACTGGTTAAAGTTTCGGTTAATAACCGATTATAGTTATAGTAACCGGTTTTTATTACATATATCCCCCTATTTCAAACTCTAATTACATATTTACTCAACCTAAAAACTAAATTACATATTTCCCCTTCTTGTAGCAAAATGACACTAATACCCTTTCTATCATAAAAAAAACTACTACCTTTCATTCCCTTCTATCCCACGATGCATCACCGTCAACTCCTCCATGGTGACGACAATGACAATGACAATCGTAACCATTGGGTTTTCATTCTTTCATCTCAATTTGTCAACTTTATCAATTTTAAGCAATACCCGGATCAAAATTTCTTTTCCCCCTTTTTCAATTTTCAAGATTTACAATAAAAATTAAGTGGGTGTTTAACTTATATTTGAATTAAGGTAGAACGAATCAACCAGAACATTTCAGATCATTTGTGGATTAGGGATTATAGTTGAATTTATTGTGGGTTTGAGTACTTCGAATTAATGAATGGTTTCATATTAGGTTGAATCTTGTTGACTAATTATTAATTTTATTAGCTATGAGTTGTGTTTAATTGGTAAGAATTTAGTTGCGACTCTGAACAATTTATGATTGGGTTTCACAAGATACATAAAATGATACCAGAAATATAAAATCTTGAGTTCTTTGTTTGATTATACCCACTAAAGATGTGTAAGTTTGTTAACTGTTATAAAATGGTCATTTTCTAATTTATTTTGTATGATTGGGGCAAAATGGTCACAAGATACATAAAATGATACCAGAAATATAAAATCTTGAGTTCTTTGTATGATTGGGGCAAAATGGTCATTTTCTAATTTATTTTTAATGAAACGGGTATATTTGATATTTTTAGTTTTTGAGAAGGGGAAATATGTAATTTAATTTTTGGCTTGGGTAAATATTTAATTTATGAAGTTTATAGGGGGATTTATGTAATTGCCCTTTTTTTTTTTTTTTTTTCATTCAAGAATACAACAAAAACAAACCCAAAATTTAGCCAAACTATCCGTTAATTTCTTAGTTGGGCTTTAACCAGTGAAAATGAACTTTGCAAGCCCATTAAGGGCTAACCTTTTGATAATTGGGCTTAACTAACCGGTGAAACATCAAACGAATGAATCCAAAAAGTACCGAAAAACCGCCATAAACCCTAGAAGTCGGAGAATACTCACTGGCGAACTGAAAAATGGAAGATGACGAACCTATGAATACAACAGAAGATAACAATAAAGAAGCTTTAGAAGCAGAAGTTGCTCCGGCTCTCATCTCCGTTCATCCTGCTCACCACTCCCTTGCTGTCGCCGTTGGATCTGACCTCCGTGTATTCGATCTCCGGTAAACTAATTAATTGATATCATTTTCTTTTATTTGTTCAGCATCTTAATGGTCACAGTTTGAGAGCATATGATATGGTGAAATCTAGGGTATATATACATGGTTAGGTTCATAACAAAACCATAAAAAAACTTGAAAACTACTGATAACCAATAAAATCTTCTTTGTTTTTACTTTTCATTTTTGTTATTTATATGGTTATTATTATTGTAATAAAAAATAATAATGAAAAGATATATGGAGATCGACAAAGGTACACATATGAGGTATATATATATGTAGTTCGCTTGCCGATTTACACATATTTTTATTTAATTTCCACTAAGATTAGTAACATATAAAAAGAATTATTAAAAAAATCTTGGTTAAAAGAGGTTTTTCTCAAAGTTTTTTCTTTCTAGTTAGGCTTGAGTTTTCTTATGACCCATTCCTAGGATTGCAAGTGTGGCATTAATAGTCCAGTGAAAATGTGTATGTTTTTTTTGGGAACAGAGGGAATGAATTGAAGTTAATGTTGTTTAAACATAACTAAATATATACTTTGTGGATTTGAAAGTAAGTTTATTTTGCTGCTTTACTTACAGAGAAGGTGGTCCGGTAAAATTAGGGGCTGAGTCGAATGAGGTTTTTCATCATAAGGAGTCTATCAGAGCAATTCGTTATGGCGCAAAGGGTAAAGTCTTTGTGTCGGCTGGAGACGATAAAGTAGTTAAGATCTGGGCTACGGATTCGTGGCGGTGCGTGTGTTCTGTGTAAGTGCTTGCAGTCTTTTGAGAACTTGACAAAGTAGTTGATATATAGTTGTTTTTATCTGATTTGATATTATCTGGTTACCTTATGCCTACATTGACCGTTGTATGCTCGATCATTACAATGCTTTAGGTTTGTAAAATCATGGATTTTATAATGTAGCTATCTCATAAAGATGTAGTGGTCTATACACGTTTTTTTTATGTTCTCATTGTCTGATAGATCAATGGAAAAGATTGAAGAAATTCGAAATGAAAAAATGAAAATGATGCAAGTATATTGTTAAGTTACGGACCTTTTGGTATTTAGATGTGATTAGCGCGTCACTTTTTCATTTGTGATGTGTATTTGTAGATGAATCTGGCAGATAGTTAAAAGTAACTGAGACATAGTTAACAACACTGAAGTTTGATACTTGCTTTGAGCTTATCTTTAATATTATCTTTTAGTCAGTTCTCATTGGTATTAATCGACTTTAATTTACAATAGGCCAACAGAGAAGAAAGTGAGTGCAGTTGCCATAAGTGACAACGGTCAATTTGTTTGCTATGCTGATAAATTTGGAACTGTTTGGGTTGTTGAACTGGATGAGTCCATTGAAAATCAAGCATTAGTCCAGAAGAAGGGATCACCACTTTTATCCCACTATTGTAGCATCATTACCAGTCTCGTAAGCAGTTAATCTAGATTATCTATAGCTCAGAACCATACAGAAAGCTAACAGAAATATTATCCTGCAGGAGTTTTCGCCAGATGGCCAGTTCATTATTACTGCTGACCGTGATTTCAAAATTCGTGTAACACACTTCGCATACCCTATATAGCATCTTATAAACCATAATCACACATTATCCTAAACACACTTCTTTTTAATATCACAGGTCACTGTATTCCCTAAGAAACCTTTAAATGGAGCTCATGAGATACAAAGTTATTGCCTTGGGCATACAGAGTGAGTGAGTTTTGTGAAATGTCATTATTTTATCTTTTAATAATTAGAAAGGAAGTCGCTTTTCAGATTCAGTCTAACTAGTCTACCATATATAGAGCTCTAAACATTAAACATAGCTTAAAAACTAATTTCAGTGTAACGAGTGTACATTACATCAACATGCTTTAAAAGTGCATATCTTTTGCTCTAATGACTAAATTGAGTTTATTGTTATAACATTATCAAAACTTTACACCAGCTGTATTGAATCTATGGCAGATTTGTGTCCTGCTTAGCTTTCGTTTACAGTCAGGATTGTCCGCAAGGGTATTTAGTCTCTGGAAGCGGCGACGCAACAGTAAGAACAAATACAACTTTCATTTACGGGTAGCTTAAATCAGAATTTCATCTCTTCCTATTTCCTAATAAATTTGACATTCTTGTGTTTTAGGTTCGTTTGTGGGATTTTGCATCTGGGTTGCTTCTTCATACATGTGACGTTGGATCACAGGTTTCTTTTTCTTTTCAAGATAACAATTTTAAGTGATGTAACGGTTTGTCATTATCTGGTGTCATTTATATTTCAGACATGTGGTTTTCTACACGATTTGTAAAATTATATTGATTGGTTATATAGGTAGGAAATAAAGAAGCCAATGGAACAGAAAACAATCATTTTGTAGTTACAGATCTTTGTACTACATCTGATGGTTCATCAGTTTTTGTAGCTGTTCAAAGGTGAAGTCTCTTGACCTTTAATTATTTTCTTAATTATATGATTAGATAGAACACTCTAAACGATTTGATTCTAAAATGCAGCTTGCCAGGAATATTTCTGTTGAGTTCTGATTTTTCTGCTAAAACTCTTTCTGTTATAAGGGTAAGTATCTCTAACTGGTGGGTCAAAGTAAAAACTTGAGATTGAAACGGATTGAAACTTGAAAGTTGTCCAAAGATGTTTATTTAAGAGTTTTGATCTTTTAATTTTATTCACAGTTCAGATACTAATTTAGTGGCTTGTTTATACATAGTACACAATTGATCAATTCGGGTAACGGGTTATGTTTTATCTCAAACAGGTCAAACCAAAAAAGTTAGCTAATAGGGGAACAAATAAAATAAATTAAGCAGGTTGAAAGCTGTTCAAAGTCTGTTTTCAGTGCATACAACTTTCTAATCTTCTTGCTTAAAGATAAATAAATATTTTAGAAAATAATGCCTTATTCGTCCCTGGGGTTTGGCCACTTTTGCAACATTCGTCCAAAGGTTTGTTTTTTCACATCTAGATCAAAATGGTTCAAAATCTTGCAATTTTCACCCGACTCGTTAACTCCGTCTGTTTATCTCCGTTAAATGAGGCGGCGTTTTTTAGACCTTTTTTATTAAAGTAAGAAACAATATAAGAAATAAAAATCCAACTCTGTTGACTTTCTCCCCACCCAAACCCTTTAATTATCACAAAAAAATATGTAAAAAGACGAAAATGCTCATGACGTTAATAAAAAAAATGGATGAAGTTAATGAGTCGGATGAAAATGGCAAGATTTTAAACCTTTTAGAACCAGATGCGGTAAAACAAACCTTTGGACAAAGTCGCAAAAGTGGCCAAACCTCATGGATGAAAAAGGCATTTTACTCTGTTTTATTTATCTTGTATTTGCAATCATAGCAACATTTTTATCATTCATAAAAAAAAGTTTAGATAATTGAGAACCAAGCGTTTGCGTATCACTTTAACCTGACCCGTTACAACCCATACAAAAAATGTGCCATTGCAATTTGCAACCAGTCACAAAACCTGTCCGACAGCCCATCTTGCTACATTCATATCTATGTCAAAATATCACTTGTGATCTGCCAGCACAAATGACTCACCGAGCAAGATTAAAATGAGTTTATTTTTTGAACTTTGATTTGCAGGTGGTGTCTATAATTGAAGAAGACTTCATACCCACATCTTTAGGGACTTCATTGACATCTGATTTCTTATGGATGGTGATGGGTGTTTCCAACTTACCTGGTTTTAATGCTTCATCACTGGCTCGAGTGCGTGTAATCACAGGTTTAACAAAACACACCTCAGAATCTGGTAACAATCATTACTACGTATTGGAAGATAAACAAGTCCCGTGTGGAGAACAACTGTTGGAACATCTGCAGGGAAGCTTGTCTATTGACAAGGATGTTTTTTCTGCGGCTGCTGAAGCTGTGAAAACATCGATGCGTAATTTACTGATCAAGAAACAGTATTCTACAGAGAGACGTGAGTTCAGAAAACGAGGCCGGAACGATAAGAAGGGCAAAAGATAGCAAATATCTTTTTCTAGACTTTGATCTTCTAAGAAATTTGGAGTTCATATGCAAGATATTCTATTGTTTTCCTTGTATGATTGATTGATTTTTTAAGCTTATATTTTCTAATTTATCAAACATGTACGACTGACTGTATGTTTCTGTTGTTTGAACTTGTAATAATGCTTAGATGGTTAGATGTTTGACAGTTATTATTAAGCATCTGATTTAACAATTGTTTATTGCATAATTAAATTTCTTGCAGCTAGAAACTGAACCAGTTACCATGCAAATAAGAGTGCATCTCCCTTGACTCCTTTGGTGGGATCAAGAAATAAAATTGTTTAAAGCTTAAACGAAAGTTTCGTGTAGATCTTAAAACAATAGAAATTCACAACAATTTTTGATGAATTGTTGCTAGTTTTTTATTTGTATTTGTTAAATGGTATTGATATTTTAATGAATTGTTATTAGGTTTAAAAGTTCCTAATAATCGGTTCCATACAATAATCGCACGATGTTAAGTTTTCCATTAAGCTTGAGCATTGGCTCCTTTCATGAAAAACCAAAAACAGAAGTGTAATTCTGTAATGCACAAGTAAGAGCATTGTTCTATCTAGCTTTGATATCACTGCAGTACAACGAACCCGCTGTAGAGCAAAACGTTATGAACCCTCCCCATTAGCGAAATCATTGGCATGTCTTCAACCCAGTAGCCGACTTCCTGAAGAAACACCATGCATGTAACATTGTAAAAGATTCAATATAATCTACAACTTACTAAAATCAAGCATTTAATAAAAGTCATAAGTTGAAATAGAACAAATAAGGTTTTTCTTTGTCTTCCCATGCTTACACATCATGCAAAATGCATCCACAGAAATAAAACTAAAACCCTAAAACTAGAATCACGACATTACAAACCCCAAGCCCTAAGCAGCAGGCTGACCCAATAACTTCTGGATCTTAACTAAACACCGCGGTGAAAATTACCAGTAGCCCACACTTTGTACTTATATAGTTGATGATTATTTGAAGCCCACACTTTGTAATTATATAGTTTATGGAAACCATCACTGTGGAGGGAAGGAGGAATAGAGGCAGACCAAAAATGACTTGGGATGAGAGGATTAGGCGGGATTTACTAGACTTGCACCTTTCTGAGGACATGGTCGAGGATAGGAGTTCTTGTAGACGTAAGATAAAGGTTAGGGACATTTAGGAGGATAGTTCGTTTTTTTGTATTAGATACTCGACTTAGGGGCTTAGTTTTTCATTTTACAGTGATAGCCTATGTGTGTTATCATTTCTTTTGTGTTTTGTGCTTTTGTAGGTTTATTTGACTCGTATGTTTGGATATGGTTTAGGAGTTGGGGGTCTCACTGGAAGCAGTCTCTCTATCCTCTGGGATAGAGGTAAGGCTTGCCTACATCTCACCCTCCCCAGACCCTACCAATAGCTTGACTATAGGTGGGATTATAGTGGGTACGGTTGTTGTTTGTTGTATGATTATTTGAAGGATTAAGAAACCACTTCATCTTCCTTGACAATATCTTCAGATGTTTCTTTTATGCAATCCAGAATCACCATTTTACCCGTCACAAAATATTGATTTTTATTAACAAGAGCTCTCAATTTTTATACGTACTTTAGATATTCAACTAACAATTACGTTTTCAGGAAACTATGTGCATCATCAAGAGTAGCATTTTGTACTGTGATGTGAGATGCAGATACTCAAGACTCCAAAATAATTATGATTACATGTAGCCTAAAGATTTCAGTGATATGACTAGTATTGCTATACTATGTAGTTAATAGCGGCGCTATAGCGGTTAGCGGATGTCTGGGTTTGTAGCGGTCCAAATAGCGGTGGCTCATAGCGGTTCCGCTATTAGCGGCGCTATAGCTCGCTATTTGCCGCTATTTGGAAACCTGTATAGCGGTCAAAGTCAAATTAGGTCAAAGTTTGAAAAAATCGGTCAAAAGTCGCCTATAATCGGGACCAAATCAATCAATCAAAACTGGATCAGATATTAGTCAAAATTTGACCAAATCGGTTAAGTGAAACGAATTGTTACCTTAATTCGAACAAAAATCAGTTGTTGCTCCATGATTTTGAACCATTGTAGAGATAACTGGGTACTATGCCTGATGAAGAAGAGAAGCGGAGCGGGAAAAAGGCGTATGATGAAAGTGGAGATGATTAGGGTTATTTAAGTTTGGGTATTTTAACATATAACCCCCCTCCATCTTCATTAGTTTATATTTAGTCCTCATACTTGTGAATTTATATATAAAAAATATAAAATTAATGGTATATGTATATAATATATATAAAAATACATAAATTATGCATGGTATAAAAATTACCGCTATATCACCGCTATACCACCACTATAACCTATATATCATATAGCGGACCTTGACCGCTATTCGATTTTGGACCGCTTTAACTGCTTAGCTGCTATAGCAAGCTTTTTGCATTGATTTGTTGTGGTTTTTACTTAAGAAAGGTCAAATTATCTGTGATTTTATCAGGCAGGCTTATACCAAATTATTGTCTACACCACAAAAACATACAGATGACAGATCCTAAAAGATGCAAGAGAACGAATAAAGAATTGTGCAGATTAGTGTATCCTAAAGGATGCTTTTATAATTGTCGAGCTTTCTGCACATTGAAATAAATAGACTTGTACATTTTAAAAACAACCAAATAATTGCTTATGCAAAACAAAATCTTCAGGCTGGTTGTTTGTCATATTGAGGACCTATTTATGATAAAAGAAACCTATAAATTTCTAGGAAAATACTTCAAAAAAAAATCAACTAAAAAAACTAAGAAATGTCTGTTAATTAGTACTACCCTCATATCAAACGTTTTACGGCCTGAAATGATACATATGCAGCCGAATTTTATTATACACATGCAGCCCATCAGCCTCTCTCACATGGTTATCATCATCTATAATATAATTAAGTAAATTGGCTTCAGTGTAAAGTATATTTGCATCATTGCGTAATATACATGTAAACATGTACATATGTATTGTATACATGTATGTATGCATAACACATGTGAGTGTGTATACATATGTACAGCACATGTCTGTGCACGCAGATATATATATATATATGTTTCTCTCAGTATGCATATATATGCCTATATATGTGAGTGTAAGTTCTCACAGTATGCATATATATGTGAGTGTAAGTAAGTATTTGTGGATGGGTGTGGCTGTGAGTATGTACACACACAGCACATTAAAAAATACCAGTTTAATCAGGCTGGAGATAGTTTTGCTGAATTGGTCCTAACCAGGCTCGAGTCAAAATTTTATGACCGAATCCAAACAGATGACTTAATCGGTCTCAAACAACCCCACAAATGGGTCCTAGTCCCAAGTTGGTCCCAAATTTGTGCCATGACATGTGTTAAAGTCTGTTTAAACCTTACATGATATATTTCGTTGCAATTTGTATGAAACTGATTATTATACAATTAGATAATCAGAAGCAGATATATTTATTCAAACTTTAAACACTAAAAAACTGATTGTTACAACTTGACACAGCAATAAAATAAAATGAGATGGGCGACATATACCTAGACATGTATGCACAAACAGAAAGGCCCTAAACTCCTAAAGCTATTACCATGAGATGTACATTTAACCATTGTATTGGTATTAACCAAATATGTGATGCTAAAAATACAACTTCAACCTAAAAGGAACTAGGTTACCAAGATCGAAAGTTTTCTTCAAAGGTCATAGACAACAGATTAATGATGACCATCATCTCATGAGAGAGCAGAATCCAAACCTGTGAAGGAGATCATGCATGCTTAAACATTTTCATGCTAAGCCAATAAAAGTACACAGCCACCACAAGCACTGGGAGCGTCAAAGGCACCAAGAAGCAATAATACCTGTTGCAAATCATAGTAGCATCAGATACATATTGAAGATATTAGCAATATAAAGTCCGTTACCACATTTAGAAAGATAAACAATTAAAAAGACAAAACCATTAGATCAGGCTCGTATCAATAAAATCTAGATGTAATTACGTGAACAAATTTAAAGATAGAGATATTCATTTCAAGCTTCACTTTTAATAGTTCTAAGCTATACACCTATTTGAAGAAAATAGAATTTCAACACTCATACCTGTCATTTTGTATTGCGAAGATGATAGCGTTATCAGAAGGAGGAAGTAGCTTTGATATAACTGCAGTATAGAGGAAGGCACTAAAGAAAGTAGAGCCAAATATAATGAAGAATCCTCCCCAATAAACTCTCTCATTGGCGGTTATGAATTGTGAAATCGTTGGCATGTCTTTATATATATGACACTACATCTGCCAACACCAAACAACATTTGAAAATGATTCAATATAGGTTGCAATACACAATAATCAAGCATCTAAAAAAAATAAAAATGAACGAAGTTAAAATCATAGTGGATGTTAGGGGAGCCTAAAACTAGAGAGTTATAAAGGGCACGCAACTTGAACCTAAAACCATGGCTGTTACAAGGGCTATAATCGATAACTCATGTTCACGCTTCTCGATTTTATCTCTGTGTAAGGATTACTACGAAGCCTGCTAAATTACGTTTAAGGAATAAGTTCATATCAACAGAGTAATACTTGATATTTCTCCTTATGATCACAAACTAACAGGCTCCCAAGGCAAAAAAAAAAAAAAAAAAAAAAAAAAAAAAAGATTCCGTTGCTTCTTTTATGTAATTGCTCCATCAGTTTCAAGATAAAAAAGTAGAGGTGGCAAAATGGATGGGTTGGGCAGGTTTGGGTAATGGGTTAGGATGGGTATGGGTTAGAATGGGTTTATAAAGAAATGGGTTAGGATGGGTTTAGGTCAAGATGGGTTTTTGTCGAGATGGATTTGGGCATGATAGGCTAAAAATATAAATAAATCAAAAAAATCAAAAAATATTTAAAAAATCAAAAAAATTAAAAAAAAAATAAAAAAAAAATCTTAAAAATCAAAAAAATTAAAAAAAATAAAAAAATAAAAAAATTTAAAAAATTAAAAAAATCAGAAAAAACTTAAAAAAATAAAAAATAAATAAATAAATAAAAATAAATAAAAAAAAAAAAAGGTTCAGTGCTTTTTGAGGATTGTACGTCACGATGAACTTCATTTGGTACCGGGTACCGGTACCGAACCGAACCGTATCTACAATTAGGCATTCACAAGAATTTAAAAGGAAATAGTAACCCTCTGATCATGTTTCTTTCTTGAATTGCAGCCTCATAAACACTAATTAATATACATTAAACACTAAGGTGATGTTTGTTTTTGCAGACATAAACTGTCTGCAAGCTGATTTCATCTGTTTTCATGTCTGCAACTGAAGATGTGGTCTGAAGCTCTTCAAGCTGAAAATATAAGACTGTTTGTTTTTATAAATTTTTACTATCTGCATAAACAATCATCATACACTTTGTATCTTCACAATTAACATATCCATGATCCAAGTATCCAACTCACATTTTAATTAATGTTAGCAATCGTATTTCGTAAAAAATAAATAAAAAACCAATATTTTTGAAAACTAAAAAAAACAGATTTATGGGTAGAATCATGGGAACTCCAAATGGTCATCAAAGGTGATCGACCTTTTTCTTTTATCCCATCAATGAATTAAATGTTTATTGTTCTTTCTCATTTTAAATGATTAAAAAACTAATGGTTATAAAAGAACTGATCTGTGCATCCTTTGCTTTTCTTCAGGACCTTGCAACCATCGTCCCAAACTAATAGCATACCTCCTGGACCTAACCCTTAACCCAACTGGTGAGGTCGGAGATGGTGATGGTTTGGAGTTCGTCGGAGGAGTCGGTGGTGGTTTGGAGTTCGTCGGAGGAATGGGTGGTGGTGGTTGAGGTGGCGAAAGGAGAGGGAGCGGTGGTGGGTGAAGGGGCGGTGGTGGTGGTGGCAGACGGAGGCGACGGCCGGCGTCGTAGCTTGCTCTGAAAGAGGCCTTCATGGTTTTGTGTGGAATTGAGAAGAAGAAGAGGATGATGGATATGTTATAGTAACAGGATGTTTTAAGGAGTTGTGTGAAGATGTTTGAAGCAAGGATTCATAGCTTTTGTTTTAAGATGAAATAAGCCATTTTCAGATCTGTTTAAAAAAAAAAACAAACAGTCTTCAAGGGAAACGTCTGCGCGCCTGCAGACAACAATTCCCTTGAAGATGTTTGAAGAAAAAACAAACACCCCCTAACAAACCCTAAGTAAAATGGGAACAAAATCAAACAGCCATGAACAGAAAGTTGCTTTTTTTGCAGTATATGGTCAATATTAGCAGACAAACAGACATACTGACCAAATTATGATGACACCCTTCACAGTCAACATATACCCTTTTTTAAGTCTCTATGGGAATGATAACTTTCCTATTGATTTCGCCTTCTTTGACGGTGCACCGCAGCCCGTTGTCGATAACAGGATCCAATACACGAACGTTTTCAACGCTAATTACGATACTTTAGTATCCGCATTAAAGGCTGCGGGCTACGGTGACATGCCGATTATTGTCGGGGAGGTCGGGTGGCCGACCGACGGGGATAAAACGCGAACGTTAACATGGCGTATCGGTTCTACAACGGGCTTTTACCCCGCCTTGCTTCAAACAAAGGGTCACCACTTCGGCCCGGCCCGATAGAAGTGTACCTTTTCGGGCTTATTGATGAGGATGCCAAGAGCATTGCCCCGGGCAACTTCGAACAGCATTGGGGGATTTTTCGATACGACAAGCAGCCAAAGTTTGCTATGGATATTTCAGAACGAGGTCAGAACTCGTTTTTGGTACCGGCCCAAAACGTGCGGTACCAAGAGAAGAAGTGGTGCCAGTTTAACCCGAACGCGAAAGATTTGAGTAAACTCGGGGAGAATATTAACTACGCTTGTACTCTCAGGTTTGACATGATCTGGACCCTTATGATGACACCTAATAAAAACAAGTTCGGGTTCCTATCCTGACCCATCTTAAAATTTAGATGGGTATTTTAAAACCCATCCTAATCCATCTTGACTAAATCCCTAGCCTATTCTGACTTGTTTCCTTTTTTAAAGAGGCCCAAAATAACTCAAGATATCATAGTTGGGTTTTTGTTGCCACCCCTATAAAAAAGCAATGTTTAGCTTTTAGCCAAGTTAAAATCTAAATCTACCAACATATCTCTTAACCCGTTATAAATTAGTAAACTTAATAGACAAAAGTCCCGTATTTTCTCATTAAGATGTACTTTAGGTATGTATCCAACAAACAATCACATTTTTAGCACTGGATATACTCTTTTACCTACAACCATATTTCAATATTCAAGCAACTAGAATATGTCCATTAATGATATAAAAAACTTTATGCATTACATTGTTGTGGTTTTACTTCAAGTATTTTAGAGAAGAATAAAATATCGTTGATACTGTCATACACGATCAATGCACTCACCACATAAATATACAGATTACAGCATATAATTTAGTTAAAAAAATGAACATATGCCTAAACCTACATTTAACATTCAATCAAGCCAAAATCTACTTTGAGAATGATTGCGATCACTGTGCATTATGAAACCATGATAAACAAATCTACATACAACACTAGAGTAGTAGTTATTTCAAATTAAGTTAGAAGTTTAGGCATTCATATGAACTATAGATACTACACAAAAAAAAAAAAAAAAAAGCCCTAACTAATTGCAATGTGAATTTCCACTACAACAAATATCCCACACCAAACAATCATTCTGTGTTAACCTTCAATTACTTCTTCTTCTTAAGGTTTCTTTTTCGACTTACACATGAACCAAACCATTTCTTTAGGCAAAACGAGGAAAAAGACTCATAAACATCCATGGGAACCTAAACCCCAGGATACACAGGTGACCAATTACCTCCGTTCTCTTGTTAACTATGTTTGCAACAGTGGGTTTAACTCGATTTTTGAAACCCTAATTTGATTGTTTTGAACAGATTATTATGTCAGATAAGCAGCGACAGAAGTCTTCAGGGTTAGTTACATCATATTTATAAGAAAAGTGCAGACGGTGCCTCACCTTCTTGGCGATAGATAGCTCCGATTCCAAACGTTTGATGTAATTCGAAGCTTCAGGAGCCAAATCACCCAAACAACTTTGAAGATTTAGTCTCACGGATTCTTCTGTACAGCAATCTGTAACAAGATTTAGTCTCTCGGATTCTTCTGTTGATGGTGTGGCGACGGTGGTGTTGATGGTGGAGGTGTGGTGGTGGGATGGAGGTGGTTTAGGTAGAGAGAGAATGAAATATGAGAGAGAAACATCTAGTTTTTTTTTTTTTGAACGGTGACTTTCTTATGAGTGACCCATTGTCACTGAACCCCGTCAAAGACGGTATTCCCCAGCCAAGATCTGCCGACGATGTTCTATCGGGCCCCGTACGGTATCAGACTTGGATGGCGTTCTCCCGGAAACCGTACTGCCTCCACACGAGTTGCCTCGCTGGAGTAACAGCCGGGTGAAAACCGGGGTGACGCTCAGGATCAAACCCCCCTCGGTTGAGAAACATAAATGAGAGAGAAAGAGAATACTAAAAATAAATTAGTTTATTTATTTATATATTTTTTAATTATAAGGGTAATTTGGTCATTTAACAAAATATAACAAAAAAATTCTAATAGTGGACTTAAATGGTTAAGAAAAGTGGCTATAGGGACGGCGTTAAACATTTTCATTTTGGACTCAACTGGTTAAAACCCTTAAAACAAAGGGACTCAAAAAATAATTTACCCCAGTTTTTATTAGACCATGTGTAGTCATAAAGCATTTAGGGGGCTTTATGCGACAAGTGGCGAAAAGTGCAAAAGTGAGGCTTTTTGAGCTTTATATCACAAGAGGGTGTAGTCATAAAGCCTCATACTCATCATTACTTAATTATTAATTTTCTATTTTTATCATTTAATCTCTAATTATTTAAAAAAAACTTATATATAAACATGTTACACAGTTAGAAATAAAGACTAAATTAATAACTTTTTTAATAATTTGGTCTTCGTTCGATTGCTACTTAACACGGTGTTTGGTGGTCACATTTGGTCCCTCAAGTTCTTTTTTTACCCCCATCGACTTTCTAAATTTCTAATACGTGTCGGCATAAATTCGACTTCGTCTACGTTTTACGTCACGTGTGTCATTTTTTTTGAACGGCACGTGGGTCACTTAGTATTAGAAATTCATGTTTTTTATTTTTTCGTTTTTCCCAATTTTAGTCGTCACCTGATTACTATTTATCATAGTTTTACGCTCCCTCCCCCGCAATACTGATAGCACGGTTTTACGCTCCCTTACCACAACGCAATTATTCAAATGCCTATACTAGTTAATATTAAATCCAAAATATAACAATGTTAAAAATGCCATCGGCATACAACTTTAAAATTAAAAATATTCAGAAACATAAAATAGAAACTTAGACGGTTGGGTATGGTGGGACTTGGGTTGGGCTTGGGTTGGGGCATTAGTTGACACGCGGATCTTGAATATTTACAAACCCAAAGCCAAGTTTTAAGGGGTATGGTGGGGCTTGGGTTGGGCGTGGCTGGGCTGGCGTGGCCTAGCCACATCAACATTTTTTTTAATATATATATATATATATATATATATATATATATTTATAACTACATAAATAATAAACATACATATTTTTTTAAAAGTACATAAACATACATAATAGAGTAAAATGCACGGATAGTCCCTGTGGTTTTGTAAAATAACACCTATAGTCCCAAACTTTTGGAAATTACACCGGTGCTCCCTGTGGTTTGACAGTTTGTTACACGGATAGTCCCTGGAGTGGATATCCGTTAGTTTTCTCCGTTAAATCTATGTAAAATGACAAAATTACCCCTTACATTTATTGAAATATAAAAAAACTAATTAAACATTTAAAATATCAATTGGGCCCCACAATTAATTATTAATTATTAAATACAAGATATAACATCTTCAAGAACATGAACATCTTGAAGATCTGGGCCTAGTTTCATCATCCTGAAATGAACAAGAACATTCATCATCAACTTCATCTTCAAAAAAATTATTATCATCATCAACTTCAAAAAACCCATCATCATCTTCAAGAACAAACAACATAAAATCTGGACACATCTTTAATCACTCATTTTCATCTTCCAAGATATGAACAAAGTGAAACCTAAACCCACAAATTCAAGAACACCCAAAACCCCTTTACCTCCGATCAATCTAAAACCCAAAACCTAAACCCACATATTCAAGAACAAGAACAAGATCCAACAGTAGGAGCAATACCTGACTCAAAAACCCAAACCGAACCACCACCATCAAAGAACCTCCACCACCACCGTCTGCCATTGTCAGGTGTGGCGGTAAAGGCGGCGAAGAAGCCGGATTCATTCTTTCTTTTGTCGATGAACAAACAAACATCAAATCTGATGAGGATGATGTTTAGGAACTTGTTTATTTTCATCATTGGATCTGATTGTGTCTGGTTAATACGAGAAAATTAAGGTATGAAGATAAAACCTAGTGTTGTTGGTGTATTCTATAACTTTAACTTTAACTTTAACTTTGGAATGGAATTAATTCCACCTATTGGGATTAATTTAGCAGCCAAAATCCTGTGTCCGTGATTATCACCCAAAATAGTTGTTGCTTTTGGTAGGTTGTTAAATTAAACTAAGACTAATAAGTGGATTGTAGGTTTGGGATCAATTAAACAGAGTTCATAGAAGATGATAGGTGAATGTTGAAGAAGATGATTTCTGGTTAGTGAGTTTATACTCAACCCCAAGCGTAAGTTTTAATACAGTAAGGGCATTAAGGTCATTTCACATCCACTTAACTGAAAAAACTAACCCCATCCACTCCAGGGACTATCCGAGTAACAAACTGTCAAACCACAGGGAGCACCGGTGTAATTTCCAAAAGTTGGGGACTATAGGCGTTATTTTACAAAACCACAGGGACTATCCGTGCATTTTACTCTACATAATAATTATCAAAATAAAAAACAATCATTCTTCGTCGTCTTCGTCGGTTTCGAACCCAGGAATCGTTGAAACATGTTCCACCAAATCAGATCGAAGGTTGTGATATATATCCCTTGACTTGATCAAAAATTAATTTGCCGCTTTATCTTGGTTTGTTACGTTACCTGGTTGGGGGTCATCGTCATCATAGTAGGTAACGACCGCTCTACCTTCATCCTCCAAAATCATGTTGTGAAGAATGATACATGTGTACATCACGTTTCCAATCTGATCCTTGTCCCATAGTCGACAAGGCATTGCCAATATTCGCCACCTTTTCTTCAAAACACCGAATGCTCGCTCGACGTCTTTACGTGCAGCCATCTGGACCCTGTTAAACTTTAATCTCTTTGGATCTGTGGTTATCGTGTTTTGTGAACGATTTTACTAAAACCCCCCACTCTGGGTAAATCCCATCAACTAGGTAGTACCCATACACGTACTCAACCCCGTTTACAAAGAAAGTTCATTTGGGTCCTATACCATTTACCCGATCATTGAAAAGGGGCGAGTGGTTTATGATGGTAATATCATTATGTGAACTTGGCATACCGAAGAACGCATGTCATATCCAAAGATCTTGGGACGCAACCGCTTCAAGCATGATGGCTGGACTCCCGTGAAATCCACTCGTGTGAGTGCCTTGCCATTGGGTAGGACAAAGTTCCCAAGCCCATTTCATACAATCTAAACTACCTAGCATCCCGGGTAGCCCATGATAATCTGCGTGATGTTCCAATAATTGTTGCATGTCACTGAACGAGGGTTTTCTCAAATATTTTTTACTATAAAGTTCTAGAATACACGAACAAAAGTTGTGAATACTTTCTCTAGCTACACGTGCAGACATTTTTAAATAGTCATCCATAATGTCTGAACTATTGCCGTACGCTAACTGCCTAAGTGCGGCCGTGACCTTTTGCCACGTACTAAATCCTAATTGCCCGACTACATCGGGTTTTTGTTGGAAATAAACATACTTCTCCTCAAGATCTCTAGATATCCTTAAAAATATGTTTCTACTCATACGAAAACAACGCCTAAACATTTTTTCATCATACTTAGGTTTCGCTGAGAAGTAATCGCTTACCAACAAATCGTTAGCGGTGAGCCGTTCACGAGCGATGTACCTTCTCCTGCGTTTAGGTTGTTGAGTCTCTTCCTCCTCCTCTTCGTTTTCCACGATAGCTTTCACCACCGTCGCGATCGTTTGTATAAATATTTCCGCACCATCGTCAGATGATGATGACGATTCAGAATAACTTGAAGAACTCATGGCAATATTGTGTTTTATGTGTTTGATATTGTGTGAGAAAAATGATAAATATGGTAAGGTATTTATAAAGGAAATTTTTTTTAAATAGCTCCCAACGGCAATGCCAACGGCTACCCCAACGGCTAGGTTGGTTTGGCCATTCACAGCCCGCCATGTCAGTTTGCTAGACCCGCCCCACGCCCGGCTTGAAACCTAAGCCCCAATGGCCACGCCCCAACCCAAGCCCACCCAGGATGGTGGCTTAGGCGTTTTCCCCCAACCCACGCCCAAACCCCGCCCCATACCCAGGGGCGTACCCACCCTAAGCCAAGGGTGGGCGGGTGCACCCCATGAAAAATATTTTTTAGTGTTATTTTTCGCCGGAAATCACGACCGCACCCCTTGGAATTTTTCAGCCGCACCCCTTGAAAATTTTCAACCGCCCCACTTAGAAAAAAATAATTATTAACCACTTATTCACTTAATTATTTAATCCAGTCAAACCCTAATCTGCAATCAATTTTTATTAACACAAGTCTAAACCCAACCTAAAGAAATTTGAACTAAATAAAATAACCCAAACTCATCCACCCATTCCATTTCCAAATCCCGCTCCCAAAAAAACTCCCAACGCCTTGACGCCACTGCTCATGACCTGGTGGCTTTTTTTACCGGAAAAACCAAAATTCCGGTTGGACCGGCCCATATTACGTCAGAATTCCAATATAGAACTAGTATGGTTTATTTATTTATTTTGTTTTATGTGATGATTATGAGAAAATATAGATGTGTAAGGGTTTAATTGTTTTATTTTTATTTTTTGTTCTAGACTTGTAGTTAAATGATTTTGTTGTTTTATTTATGGCTTTGTTTGTTTAAATGATTAGTTACAAGTAATCAACATTTAATATTAGGGCTTGAATGTTTAAAATATAATTGAAAGTTATGGGTTATGGTTGAACATGATTGTTTATTTTGTTTAAGTGTTTAGTGTTGTTTTATGAACTTATGGAGCAAATTATATGTGTTAGGGACAATGAGTAAGAATGTAATGAACTTATGAAGTTTTTAGTATCTTTAGATGAGATTTTGGGTATATTTCTAAAAAAAAAAAAAAAAAAAAAAAAACTGTAGGGCACAATTTTAAATACGTTTGTAATTTGTAATGACGTTCGACGTGTTTTTGATGATTTATAAATTTTAGTTTGATGTTCTTTTGTCTTACATGATCCGACCGACCCACTATGAACCGATATTTTTATACAACTAGGGGCCTAAAATCTTTGAAAATATTCCGCACCCCCGAGAAAAAATTCCTGGGTCCGCCACTGCCCATACCCCACGGTCTTACGTCACATCAGCGGTGTGTACAAAAGTCACGCCATGCAACTTTAAAAAGAGTGGGTCCCACGTGCTTTAATTCGATTCGAGCATTTCTGTACACATGAATCATTAAATCTTGCGGGTCCGACGAAGCACTGATTTTACATGTCGTCATGACTTGGGTTCCACATGTACTAGTGGATGTGTAATCCGAATTGTTAAAATTTCTAAGACTTGATTTTTACAATTTGTATATTAGTCTTAACTCTAAAAAAATACAATTTCAACGATTTATAAATCACTATTCACCTTGCAAAAAAAAAAAATCAAGTCGAAACCCAGTTAAAAATATAAAACGTCACAACAACAAATCCACAAGTTTATAAAACATCATATGTTAAAGGTTATAAGAGAAAAACACAAAAACACAAAAAAAAAACAAAAACAAAACAAAACAAAACATTTGTAAGGATCGGTTCCGACAACTTATACATTAGTGTACTCCCCGCAAGAAAAATTAAAATTGAAATAGCCGGTATCGATGTCGGGATTGATTCGCTTTGTCACGCTAAAACTTAAGATAACAAAAATGAAAAGTAAACTGCAATTTGCATCCTTGATGAAAGATCTCGGTGTCACGTTGTGTCTCCATTTTGAAAATTTTGCTTCCTGCTTCCCCAGTCATGTAAAAGCGCTACATCTTGCGTCCCATCGTTAACCCATTTATGGTTTCCAGTTAAATATAAAACGGACAGGGGTTAAAACAAACTTTTTCAATAAAAAAAAAAGGTTAATTTGCACGGTAACCCCGACCGCGGAGGGGATCTCCCCTCCCAGTTCACTACCCGACAAAGATCCCTGGCAGAAAATATCCTCTGGTCGTACTCGAGTGGGATCGAACCCGAGACCTCTCCAAATGAGGTTCCCCGAGAGACTTTAGCAAGGATGTCGGTGGCCACTTGAGCTAGCCCAAGTGGTTACAAATGAAGGGCTAAAATGGACAAGTTTCCTAAACAACTGTAATTCCATACTTACCCCCTCACAATTAACCATCTTCCTCATTTTCATCCCCGGTAAATACACCTAGTAATTTTTCACCATCTTCTTCCTTGTAAAGCTTTGAAAAAGTTGTTATATACCCCATTTCCACAAGGTTTCCTCCCAACAACCAAACCATTTAGCTTTGTGCTCCATCTTGACTTTGTGGAGGTAACCGGCGACTGGTAATCCAAACCCAACCCAAAAATTCCGATCCGACACTGTTCCTTGTGTTTCTGGCGGCTAAACGAGCAAAATCAAACCAAAAAGGTGAATGTGACCTTGTTCTTGTTGTTTTACACCTGCAACCGGGATCTTGTTCTTGGCGTGACTTATTTATCAAATATAATAAGAGTTCTGACTAGATCTCCTAGTTTTGCATGCAATATTAACAACTTAATCTTCAAATACGTGTTAGGAACAAAACCAGTCATGACCAAATACAATATGAGTTGTGACTAGATCTCCTGATTTTTTAATATGTAATCTTGCAAAAGAAGAGAATAAGTCTCTGGTTCCACATGGTGTTTAGTAAATTAGTATGGCATAATAATTGAATTGCTTCTGCTAGTCTTCCTGAAAAACATAAGTTCTTCAATGTTCCAGTTGTGCCAACGACAACGTTAGGTATTCTAGCCCGAAATCTAGGAACACCCTACAAGTCATAATTGGTTTCAGTTATCGAAAGAGAAAGCATGAAGTAAATTTTCAAATAACCACTTGATTTAAATGAGGATAATGAAGAAAGTATTTGTAAAAATGATAAATATATTTTGTATAAACAAAATATACACTTCAAATCAAGATAAAACAACGTTTAAACAAGAAAATGAGTTACAATTCTGGTTCTGGTTTTCAAAAGAAACCAAACCATAATGGTAGCTACAAAAGGAAAGGATTAGGTTTTATTCCACCTAAAAACTATAAAAATGAAAAAGTTTCTAAAACATATACAAAATTTGTTTCAGGTCCGTCTGCTGAAGAGGAGAAGAATAGCTCATTCTGGAGACAATCAAATCAAGATTTTCTTGTTGAGAAGAAAAAAAATGGAGCTTATTAGAAGAAAGAAACCAGAATCTGTTTTAGATGCAATGAAGTTGGTCACATTGCATGGAACTGTCCAAAATCAACTAAGATAAAACAGGGAGTTTCTGGAAAACTGAAAGAAGTTGTTGTTGATAAAGCTGAACCACCAACTGAGAAATTTAAAGTTTTCAAAAGTTCAACATATGAAGTTGGTGAATGTTCTAAAAGTTTTTACAAGCGAAGTGTGAAGCTTGACAACCAGAAGTGGGTTGTTAAGAAGTCAAGTGTAAAATCTGGTGATGAATCTGATTCCACAAAATCAGAGGAGCCACAATTTGATGAGAGTGTTGAAAAATCAGTTCCTTCAATGGATGATGAGAACTTTCCACCATTGAGGACTGAGAATTTTAAACAAAAGATTGAGAAGGTTGAAATCTCAAATCAATTTTATTCTGAAAAGAATGAATTTGATGTTGAGAAAGCTTTTAATGGGAATGTAAAGAAAATTTTCGGAAAGATGGTCAATGGGAAGGTTAAAGGGGTTAAAGACTTTTACGCTACAAAGAAAGCAACTTATATCCCAACTGAATCTGAATTGAAAACACCCAAGACTGGTCAGGCTTGGGTGGACATTTTCTTTCATTGAAAAACCTGACTTGCCGGAGATCCCAAGTTTGTTATCGTGGATCAGGAATCGGCATCATTCTTGTTATTTTAGATTTTATGAAAGATTTTTAAATGTGTTTAGTTTTTACAGGTGATGGACTATGCCGGAGCTTCCAGGTTGGTAAGTGCGAAGCAGGAATTGGCATTTTGATTGGTAAAATGGTTTGTGTAGATGATTTATTCCTACATGTGATTAACTGTTTTGGATATACTTACAAGTGGTAAGAGGTTGATTCTGACAAAGTGATTACTCAAGGTCATTAGTTTGAACTTGATGTAATCCTGATACAAGAGATTGAATGGACAATATGATGAACCAAACCCCTAACCTACAAGTGGTAAAATTAACAAAACTTATTTTCCGGACAAATCATTTTGGTTAAAACAAACTTAAGTGTTTTGAAATCATAATGAGAAAATAGTTTTGTGAAAGGGGGAGTTCTGATTGTTTATGCCAAGTGGATGGCGAAGTGAAGTGATTCGATATCAGTTGTCATTTACTTGTATAGTTTGTTTTCAAATTTCCTTTAATGTGTTTGCATTTTAGGGGGAGTAGAAAATTTCAGAAAATCCAAAAACATTAGAAAATTTGAAAAAGACAAAAACATGATAAAATACAAAAATGAGTTTTAGTGTCAAAGAAGAGGAAATGATAGCACATCAGTAGACTGTCACAGCATGCTAAAGAAATGTAAAGTCAAAATGTGATAAATGATCTCACTAAAGATGTGACGATAGGCTCAGCTAGACTAGTAGATTTGCGATAAAGATAAAAACCTAAAATGAAAAGCCTAGTTCTAGTGGGAAACGCGGTTGAAAGCATAGTACTTAGTTTTGTCCTTCTTGATTGTGTGCCTACTCGGTAATCGCTGATTGTCGAAAGACATAAAACTGGTTAAGTTTGTGAACTTTCACAACTTTGCTAAAAAGTTGATGTGATTGTGCATTTTATTTTGCAAAGATTTAAACTTGTTTTATTTTTTTATTTTGTTTAAACATTGGACTTTCTCTGCGTATACGGAAGTATCGACCTGATTGTTAATGTTTAAACATTCTGCTTTGTTTTCGCACAAATCACAGTCGATAAAAGTTTAAAGGCATTACTTGGGTCAGTGTATTGCATGATGAGGGGATATGCTGAGATCGTGGGGTCCATAAGAATTTAGTGCAAAGTAATATACCTTAACGTATCGGTAAGCATTTCGAAAGTTTTTAGCTTGAGTTTAAGTGGACAACAATATCGTCAATCAACGTGAATCGTTTAGAACTTAAAATGTTTAAAGCTTAATGGTGTTGGTGATTTGTCTCAAAACTGATATGATCCTCTTACACAAACTCACAAAAATAGTGTCTGTAAATATTTCTTTACTACATTTCTTTATATTCAAAAATTCCAAAAAGATTTTTAGTGTGTTTTAGCATAAATTTTGAAAAATCCAAAAAGATTTTCGACAACTGGTATTGGAGAGCTGATTTTCAAAATTCCAAGTGCTAAACATGATGACAAATTGGTTTGGGAGAGTGTGTTTAAATGAGAAAAGTTTTTTGAATATGTGTATGCAAGTGGTCATCTGAGATTTCTATTAATGATAAATCATTCTGGATAAATTTGAGAGGGAATCTGAATTTATAAATTTGTCAAATGTTAAAATTTGTGAAATTTATTTCTGGGTTAAGAATGTGCAGGTTATTTGAATGATAGAGAGCCAGGTTCTGATACCTGAGGACTTTGTGATTTCAACATGCCAGACTGCGATCCCAGTATATCGAAAGGGGGAGTCTGAAGACATCTGAGTAGAGTTTGTTCGTGGGGAGTCTGTTGATGCTGTTAGAGTGAGACAAGAATCAGGACAAGATTTTGAAAGCACAAAGACTGATAAAGACTGAAGATTGTGAAGACTCGACACTTAAGACTCGTCAACATCTGAGGGGGAGTCTGTTGGTGCATACATCTGTCGTCTTCGTCTTATATCGAGACTTGGTTGCGTTGCGGATCTAATCAAGCATGATGTCATCATATTTAATGATAACATCATAGAGGTGACATCATCATGCTACATCACGTGAAATATTACATGCATACACAAATCAGATTCTATGTTCGCTTGAAGACAATCATGTGAGTTCGCTTGAAGACAAAGTCTTGTATGTTCTCTTGAAAGTCAATTTAGGGTGTTTGCTTGAAATTGATTAGTTGGTTTCGCTTGAACCAAAGTGTGTAGGTTCAAGCGAACTAGACTAGGCTATAAATATGGTTCATGTCTTGTCATTTGTAGCGGACAGGAGAGGAGACTAGAAGTGTACCGAAGTGCTGCCGGTATATTTTGTGAATGCAATCGTTGTTAAATCAATACACAAGAAGATTAAAGTGATATTCAAGCTGTTTCAAAGTCAGTTTCTTATTTTCTGCATCTGAAACTGATAAAATCTCTTCTGAACAACTCGTTTGGGTCACAATCCGATCCTACACAAAATATATTTATCTAATCGAATCGGTGTTCTCTATCAATCTTGATCTTCACACATTAATCTTTCACCGATCTTCTCATCTTTAACTTACTAGTTGATATCGACTTGAATGACTTCGACTCAGTGTCACTTGACAATCATGGGTGTCGGGGACACTATGTCAGTATCACCGGGTGACAATCGATTAGTGTTCCCCTAACACTTGTGTCTTTGTCGAGTATCGCCGATCATTGTTCTTTGTCAGATATGGTGTTCGATCTAGATGCACCGGTGACTCTGAGATGTCACCGGGTTGGGCACTGGTGACACTCAGATGTCGACAAAAGACGACGAACAAGATCCTACAAATTCACGACAATCTCCTCAAGGCTAGAAGTCAACAAAAGAGTTACACTGACAAGAGACGCAAACCCTTGGAATTCAACGTTATTGATCATGTACTCCTCAAGGTATCCCATTGGAAAGGAGTCGTTTGTTTTGGTAAGAAAGGCAAACTCACACCTCCCTTCTTAGGTCCTTTCAAGATTCTCTAAAGGATTGGCAAGGTGTCGTACCGATTGGATTTACCTTAAGAGCTCAATAATGTCCATCCCACGTTTCCTGTTTCCAATCTCAAGAAATGCTTAGCTGATGAAGGACTTCAAGTCTTGCTCGATGATTTACAAATCAACGAGTCCTTACATTTCGTCGAGAAACCGATAGAAATCATGGACCGAGGAACCAAGCAACTTAAGCGCTGTCGGATTCCCATAGTCAAGATTCGATGGGAAGGAAAACGTGGCGCTGAATTAAGCTGGGAACTCAAGAGTGATATGAAGGCCAAGTATCCACACTTATTCATCGAGTCTTCCTCTTGAATAAATTTCGAGACGAAATTTCCTAAAGTAGGGGAGACTATAACACTTTGCCTTTCTGTACTTTCCATATTTAGAAGTTGTATTCTTATTTCTACTTTTGGAAACTTGTATTCGTATTTCTTGAAATACTTGGAATTATCAATTGTATGTGCATCATACTCATACAATACTTTGTTACACCTTGATACCTAAAAACAAGCTAAAATATAAGAAAACGACATAAATTAACCTAAAACCCAAGTTCAGGGGCTAGAAATGGACAAAATGAAAAGGTTAGATAAACATGGCCTGTCATGCCACGCGACGGGAACATGTTGCATTGTCGTGCGGCGCGAAGATGCACATTTTTCAGCTAGATGTGTCTTGTTCGCGGATTGGACCTCTTTTCCACCTCCTTTCTTCCCCAATCACCTTCAAACCTTCTTTAAACCCTAACCCTAATCCCCCACTATAAATATATCACTTCCACAACTCCTCCACCCTTTACACACCTAAAAAAAAAACTCTCAAATTCTCATAATTCTCTCAAAATCTCCAAGTTGGGCAGATTATACCAAGTCTCAAAACAGTGAGTTTTGAGCACCTTCTTCTCCTTTGTCTTCATGTTTTCTTTCATCAAACTCCTTGGACAACCTTTAAAGATGTTACCCAAGGTTCACTAAGGTGTAACCAGGAGGTACATCACCTATATGAGGCTCTAAAGTCATATTTAAATTCCGATTTATAAAAACTTTTACAAACTTCTCTCATTTCATTGTGCATCTTATGGAATCTTGCACCAACCTTGTCCTCAATCAAATTCATGGTTATGGGGCTTGTGTATGGTTGATTTCCAGAGGATTTGAGGCTCAAAAAACTCAAGAACCTACTGCCCTAAAGGTTTCCAAACAACCTACAAAGTGATGGAACCACCCAAGCTTTCAACCTTCAATGTTGAAAGATTTGAGTGTTGGTTAGGTGTGAACAATGTGTAAAAACAGTATGAATCTCAACACAAATGATACAAACAACAGAAATAACGACAAAACCAGGTGACAAAACTTCTATTACTTATCCAACCCAGAAAAGCCCCAAACCAAACCCTAGATCTCAATAATTTGAGATCTGAAAGATACAAAGATCAGATTAAACAGATTAAGACAACCTGTTGAATGATGAACAAAAGGATACAACAATACCAAAACAGAGATCACAAGATCTCAAATACATATTGGATCTCAACACTGAGATGAACAAGGCAATGAACGAATACAAAGGAAATGTGAAGAAAACCCTAGAAGAATGAACTCTCTGCCTTCAACAGTATACCATTTCTCTTTATATACCCGGATGCACCATATTTATATATTAGTCCCTCGAAAGTTCCACTTCAGTCCTCATGATCTTCCACACTTTCCAAGTAAAACCTCAAAGATATACACCTGCACACTTAGCACCCTTATAACAACCAACCTTTTATAACAATATTTAAAACGTTACAACAACTTGTAACGTGTAACAACCAACAACTTGTAACATGTAACAGCCACCAAGATATACAACATATTGATGTATGAATTATATTATCATGTATTTCACCATCCCCCTATAATTCATACAACAAACGTGTTAATGAATCCTAGGTTTTCACACAACATCTCAAGTTGAAAACTATTCAAGCCTTTAGTGAACATATCAGCTAAGTGATCCTCAGACGCAATTTTCTCAGGATAAACAACACCATCTGCAATTTTTTCCCTTAGGAAATGAAGATCAATTTCAAAGTGTTTGGTCTTTTCATGAAAAACAGGGTTAAAAGCTATAGAAATAGCTTATTGATTGTCACAAAATAATTTAACTGGTAACTTGAATTCCACTTTTAATTCTTTCAGTATATTTAAGATCCAAATAACCTCACAAGAGGCATAGCACATTGCTCTATACTCTGCTTCAGCAGTGGATCTAGACACAACACTTTGTTTCTTAGACTTATAAGAAACAAGAGAACTTCCTAGAAATATACCAAAACCAGTGACTGATTCCCTGGTTGCTAAACACTTAGCCCAATCAGAGTTAACAAACCCTTTCAACTCAAAGTCATTTTCCCTTTTAAACAGAACCCCTTTACCTGGAGATTGCTTTAAGTGTCTAAGTAATCTCAAAGCAATCTGCAAGTGACACTCCTGTGGAGCATGCATAAACTGACTCAAAAACTGTACAACATAACATATATCTGGTCTAGTAATAGATAGATATATGAGTTTGTCAATAAGTTTATGAAAACCAGTAACATCTTTTACAACACTTTGATTTTGACTCAACTTATTAGCAATAACATGACTTTGTTCAATAGGAGTACTAACAGGTTTAACACCTAAGTAACCAAATTCATCGAGTAATTCAAGACAATATTTCCTTTGGTTTAAACAAACACCACTTTCAGAATACAAGACCTCAATACTAAGAAAGTATTTTAATATTCCTAAATCCTTGATTTGGAAATTATCACTTAATTTTTTTTTAATTTTAACAATATCAATCTCAAAATTACCATTGATGACTATGTCATCCACATACACTAAGAGAACAACAAAAACAAACTGATCAGAAAGAATATACATAGAATGATCACATAAGCTTTGAAAAAAAACCCATTTTAATCAAAACTTGAGCCAATTTTTCATTCCACTTTCTAGGAGCTTTTTTTAACCCATACAAAGATTTAACCAACTTACAAACTCTTGTTTCACTTTCAGGAAAATACCCAGGTGGTAACTTCATATACACATCTTCAAAAATGGAACCATAAAGAAATGCATTGTTAATATCCAACTGATACATTTGCCAATTATGTTTAACAGCCATACTAATCACACATTTAACAGTGACCATTTTAACAACCGGAGAGAAGGTTTCTCCAAAATCAAGACATTCTCGCCGACTATACCCCTTAGCTACTATCCTAGCTTTAAATCGTTCAATTTCACCATTAGACTTGTATTTAACTTTGTATATCCATTTACAACCTATGGCTTTTCTATCTTTATGCAAATCTACTAAAATCCAAGTACCATTCATATACAATGCTTCCATTTCTTTATTCATAGCATCTACCCACCTAGAATCTTTCACAGTGTCACGGCCCCCGACCCAGTTGCCTGGTCCGGAAGCCGCGGGACAGAAACCCGTGGTATTGGTGGTTGATTTAGTAGCGGAAATTTTAACAGGATCGTTTAAATTGAAAACACCCAATTATTTTATTTCGAGTTCGGGACAAACCCGGTGATTTACCATAAAGGAATTTCACTGGGAAATCCCCTGATTATAAAAACATGTTTATTTATTTACTGAGCCACTTCATTCAAGCTGGAGTGCTATGCGCCACTTTTTCTTGTTCACAGTAAATCACCTGAAACATGTTTACAAAGATTTTATCAGCAGGGAAATACTGGCGAGTCATTCAATTTGTACAAAACGACACACTGTTATAAATTACAGTATTAAGAGTTTTTACATTTGCCCCTATCTTATAATTATCTGGTCCAGTTGTCACTCGACGGGATCTATGACTATGGTCATACCACTATTGGGTCCTGTTACCCAATAGTGAAGAGTATCACTAATTAGGCTCGTCCACCTAAGAGTGATAAATCAGTAGTAATGTGCACAATACCCCCACTTACTGCCAGTAATTAAAGATTTGTAAAGACTCAATCCCTGTACTTATAATTGGAAAACATTTTGGGTTTTACAAAGCAACTTTGATAAAAACAGAATGACTCACATTGCAAGTTTAAACGGACAGAGTCTGCCTACTGATTAAGCCAGTAACCTAGTTTAAATAAAATGCAAACGAAACTAGGTTAGTAACTTAATTCAACATTTACGATAATTTCACGAGATCGAAACCCTCACGACGAATGACAAAGTATAGCCCGAATTCAGGCAGCACTTAAACATCCATCGGATTGGTTTTAATCGACCAGACATTGTATCGTAGTAGCGATCGAGTTATTACCCTGTTGTCATAGCAGAGGTTCGGGATTTTGATTGTTTTTGAAAGAAACAACGACTAAACGTACGTAGCTCAATTTTTCATCGTAACACACATTCCATGCAAGTGCCAGACCCCTGAGTTATATACTGATTTTGGGCTTCCCCCGCGTGTCGCGCCAGGTCCCCTAGACCCTAGCGCGTGTCGCGATACCGACCCACCTAGGCTAGGGGTGCCTGGTGTCCTGCTTAGCCTTAGTGAGTCAACAACTTTCGAAATTACGTGTTTTGAACTCGTTTTGAGTGGATAAACATAATTAGGGGATACCCCCCTTGAGTTTTAGGGGGCCCTGTTTCCAGTTTTGCTTGTTTTAAAATTTTAGGGTCGCGCCATACCACTTGGGGATCCCAATTAGGGTTTCCTAATGTGCTTTTTAAGAATAATAAATAAAAATTTTAGCAAGGATTGTTACATCCTCCCCACCTTGTTTAAAATCTCATCCTCGAGATTTACTGGAACAAGTAGGGGAACTTTCGCTTCACTTCTGATTCCAGTTCCCATGTATACTCCGGTCCTCTTTTTGAATCCTACTTTACCTTGACTAACACCAATCTCTTGTGTTTGAGGTGCTTGACCTTTCTGTCTTCTATTTCAAGGGGTTTCTCTACGAATTTTAACCTTTCATTTACCTCTATATCTTGAAGAGATACTACCGGTGATTCATCAGATAAACAATTTTTAAGATAAGATATATGAAATACATCATGTACCCTGGCTAGTTCTTCTGGTAGTTATAATTGGTAGGCAACTGGTCCTATTCGTTGGGTAACTGGAAATGGTCCTATGTACCTTGGACTTAGTTTTCCTTTCTTACCGAATCGAACTACCCCTTTCCAAGGAGAAACTTTCAATAGTACCTTGTCCCCAACTTGAAATTCTAACGGTTTACGTCGATTGTCTGCATAACTCTTCTGGCGGTCTCAAGCCGTTTTCAGTTTTTCCTTGATTTGAGTTATCTTGTCGGTGGTTTCATGCACAATCTCGGGACCTGATAATTGACTTTCTCCTATTTCTGCCCAGCATACTGGAGTTCGACACTTTCATCCACACAGTGCTTCGAATGGGGCAGCATTGATGCTTGTATGATAACTATTGTCATAGGAGAATTCTATTAGTGGTAAGTGGTCATCCCAGTTTCCACCGAAGTCGATTACACATGCTCTGAGCATGTCTTCTAGGGTTTGGATCGTCCTTTCACTTTGTCCATCTGTTTGGGGATGGTACGCAGTACTTAAATTTAATCGTGTCCCCATTGCTTCTTGGAAACTTGTCCAGAAATGCGAAGTGAAACGACTATCCTTATCTGACACAATGGAGAGTGGAACTCCATGTAATGACACTACCTCGTCTACGTATAATTTAGCTAATCTTTCCATGCTAAAGGTTTCCTTCATGGGTAGGAAATGAGCTGATTTGGTTAATCGATCTATTATCACCCAGATTGCATCGTTACCTTTCCTGGTTTCGGGTAGCTTAGTAACAAAATCCATTGTTATTAATTCCCATTTCCATACAGGCATTTCTAACTGTTGAAGTAGACCTGAGGGTTTCTGGTGTTCTGCCTTAACTTGCGAACAAGTTAGACATTTAGATACGTATCTAGTTATGTCCTTTTTCATTCCTATCCACCAGAAGTTATTTCTTAGATCTTGATACATCTTGTTATTACCATGATGTATCCTATACCTAGATTTATGAGCTTCCTCTAATATCTAATCTCTTAAGTTTCTTTGTCTATGTACCCAAATCCTTTTCTTATGGAATTTCCAAATTCCATCAGTCCCTTGTTCTAATTCCTTTATCCGTCCTTTCATTCCTTCAGCATTATCCTGAATTGCTGTCTCATGAACATTTTTCAATTGTTTCATTAAATCTAATTGTAGATTTAGTCAAAGAGTACGAACTCGCCTTTGTTTCTCATGGTACTTACGACTTAGGGCATCGGCTACCACATTTGCCTTTCCTTCGTGATGTAGGATATTACAGTCGTAATCACTTAAAGTTTACATCCATCTTCTTTGCCTCATGTTTAAATCTTTTTGCCCAAATATATACCTTAAACTCTTATGATAATGTCTCCAGATTTTAAGGGCTAAAATTATTGCTCCTAATTCTAGGTCATGAGTTATATAATTTTCCTCGTGCTTTTTCAATTGTCTTGATGCATATGCAATTACCTTTTTGCGTTGCATTAGCACACAACCTAATCCTAGCTTAGAAGCATCACAGTAGACCTCAAAATCTTCGGTTCCTTCGGGTAAGGCAAGAATTGGGGCATTTGTTAGCTTTTGCTTTAAAATCCTAAAGGCCTCTTCTTGCTTAGGTCCCCATTCAAACTTAACAGTTCTACAAGTTAGCTTAGTTAACGGAACAACTATCTTAGAAAAGTCTTTAATGAAGCACCTATAATATCCGGCTAATCCTAGAAAACTTCGGATTTCAGTAGCGGATTGTGGGACCTTCCAACTTGTGATCGCTTCTATCTTGGAGAGATCTACGTGAATACCTTCGTGATTCACCATGTGTTCTAAAAATTGCTTTCTTGTAGCCAAAATTCGCACTTCAAAAATTTGGCGTACAGTTTCTCCTTTCTTAACAAGGTTAAGAGTGCATGCAGGTGTTTACAATGTTCGTCCTGGCTTTTGGAATAAATAAGTATATCGTCGATGAAGACAATTACAAATTTATCAAGATACAACTTACAGATCCTATTCATCATATCCATGAATGCTGCAGGAGCATTTGTTAATCCAAAGGGCATTACTGTAAACTCGTAGTGACCATACCTAGTTCTAAAAGCAGTTTTTGGTATGTCTTCTTCCTGTACCTTCAACTGATGGTATCCGGAGCACAAATCTATCTTAGAGATATACCTAGCTCCTTGAAGTTGATAAAAAAGATCATCAATCCTAGTCAATGGATATCGATTCTTAATGGTAACCTTATTCAATTCCCTATAATCGATACACATTCGCATCGACCCATCCTTCTTTTTCACGAACAGCACCGGTGCTCCCTAAGGGGATGAACTGGGTTATATGAATCCTTTGCTTAACAATTCATCTAACTGCCTTTTCAATTCTAACATTTCTGTGGGTGCTAACCAATAAGGTGCCTTAGCTATTGGAGCAGTTCCAGGGATTAAATGAATTCTAAACTCTACTTCTCTATCGGGTGGTAACCCAGGTAGCTCTTCTAGGAATACATCAGAGCATTCTGATACTACTGGAATTTCTTTAAGTTCTTTGCTTTTAGCGTTAATGATTACTGAAATCATATACACTATTCCTTGTTTTCGTTCACAACTAGCAACTTTTATTATTGAAATGAACTTCATCGGTTTACGTGGCTTATCTCCTGTAACCACAATCATTTCTCCTGCTGGTGTATGTATTTCTATGGAATTTTGATCACAGAGGATTCGAGCATGGTTGGCTACTAACCAATCCATTCCTAGCACGACATCGAATATTGCAAAATTCATAGGTAGAAGGTTTGCAGAAAATTTGTGGCCTGAGAGTTCTATTTTTCCTTCTTGAAGTATCTTATTTATATTAACAGAGTTTCCTTCTATCGTTTCTACCGTATAAACCTGCCGAAGTTTGGTTAAAGGTTGCTTAAGAGCTTGGTAGAATGAAGTATTTATAAAACTTTGGTTTGCACCAGAGTCAAATAATACTTTTGCGTAAACGTCATGTACAAGAAACGTACCAGCTATCACATCTAGAATCAGATCTGCTTCTTGTGTAGTCAGCTGGAAGGCTCTTGCATTCTTTTTATTAGTCCCTTCAGTCGCTTTTGCCTTGTTATCAGCTGGCTTGAACAACTTAGGGCATTCTGGCTTAAAATACCCAGCTTCTCCACAATTGTAGCAGACCCTAGACTTCTTCCTGCATTCCTCCTCTCGGTGCTCCGATCTATTGCAGAAACTGCAGTATTCCTTGCATTTCCCAAAATGCTTCTTTTGTAGTTACTGCAAAACGGAGCGGTGGAGGATTGCTCGGTTCCCTTTTTCTTGAAGTTACTACTATTATTACCCCCATGGAAACCTTGGGTAATCTTTTGGGCCAATTCCTTTTTCCTGTTTTCTTCTCTTGTGCGCACCAGTCCGTCAGTCAGTCAGAGTGTTGGTCAATTTGACCGCATCGTCTATCGTTCGAGGTCTCGCAGCCTTGACTATGTCGCGAATCTCTCTAATTAGTCCCCAAATGTAGTGAGAAATAAGCACCGGTTCTAGCGAGGCCAGAGTTGGCACAATTCTAGCATACTCAAAAAATTTCGAAGTATACCCACGACAGTCAACGTCCACCATCCGATGATTCAGGAACTTGTTTGCCATCTGTTCCTTTTCTTATGAGGGACAAAACTTTCTTTCTACCAACTCCTTAAATTCTTCCTAACTCATGGCATAAGCCACGTCACTTCCCTTTGTCACACCCCGACCACGTAAAACAACAAAACATGGCGGAAACGTCGGGGAGTGTTGTAACAGAATCATTGTTTCACAACCATGGATTAAACAATTTCATTTTATTTAATTAAATGTATTACATTACATTGGAATTAGAAACAAAACATGAACAAATAGACTTTTATTGTTATTAAGTCGCTAAGGCCTCGTCCGTTCCTATGTGAGCATGCATCAATATCATCATCAAATATCATCAACTATGGTACCTGTAACACATGTGAAAATACGTCAGCATAAAAATGCCGGCGAGTAAATAGGTTTTATGTGAGTGTTAGATTCATGGCTCGTTTTACATGTTGCAATACTTATTTAAAAATCTTATTTTGAAAAGTATAGTATTGCGACATAATTAACCAACTCCAATTAAGTTGGATATGATTTATAAAATCTCGTAGCCATGATTCTTAACTCCAAAACATTTTGTTTTATTAAATCAAATCATAAAACATCTCGTAGAAACTCGTTAATAAGACTCGTATGGTTTATATTATTCAGAAAACATAATTGTGTGACATTGTTTCAAAATCCTTTACCCAAGTGATCTAGATAACGCAACGATATATAATGTGTTAAAAGCACTTACATATAGGAAGTACCAGCGGCGTATCCACCATGCTTTTAACACATTACACCCGCCCCGTTACCTAATCACTTCCCTAACCCAATGGTTCAAATAGTTACAAATGGTTCACATAAATCAAATGGTTACGAACGGTTCACATAAATCCAACGATTATAAATGGTTCACATACATCCAATGATTACAAATGGTTCACATACATCCAACGATTACAAATGGTTCAAAACGTAAAACAATTGTGCTAGCATGTTAAGTGAACATACATAATGAAATCATGTACTAATAGTGTACTAATGAACATAGCAAGTATATGATATGAAAACATGGAAAACACGAAAGTAACAAGTAGGCACATGTGTTTCACCCCAAAATGTTTGAAAAACAGAAAAAGAAGGGACTATGTACTCACTTGAGATTGCTTAGAAGTCTTGAATAACAACCAAGCAAAGCTAGAGGGATCACGGAATCAAACGGCACATAATATAGGTAATTATGTAAATAAACAGACCTAAATCGGAAGATAGGATAGAATAAGGTTTCGTAAACCAAATGAGTATAGGAACTCATGTAATATGGTTTAACAAAGCCTACATACTAAAATGAAACCTAACCTAAGTGCTTACGACCCATTATGACCCGTTTAGGTAGCTTACGCCACTTTAACGCGTCGTTCGCGTAAAACGCGTTCAGAACGCCTAACTAGTCCTATGACAAGTATTATATGCCTTAATATGTCTAATATTGTTGTCTAATCAGTTTAGATATCAAAAATCATGTTACATATGCTTAAAATAAATTTATGCGCCAAAAAGGGCATTTTGGTCATTTACCTAAGGCATATAAACTAACTATCATACAACTACTTAAACGGAGTGACCATAAGGTATAACCTCGGAAGGTTATTACCTATGCAATTATGGTCACCTAATGTGTTTGGTCGGATCCTAATGATCGACCAAATGGGTCTGGTTCGAAAGTATAAACGGTTGTTTAGACCGCTTACCTTACGACCCTACATAAGCACTAAACCTAAAGTGACGAGCTAAACATGTTAAAACATGTTTAACGAGGTTTGAAAACAGGTTTGGTATAAAAAAAAACGGTTTTGATACCTAAAAGTAGTTTGGTTACAAAATACGCAAGAATACGTATTTTGGCCGAAACTACGACTCGTCACTATGCCTAGATAACGTGGTAATCAGTAGGTATAGTCATAAGAGACTAAAACCATCGTGATTACGTTCACGTTGTGAAGTTTAAATGAACTTCGTGTTGACCATAAACTGGTCAATGCAGAAAGTCAAACAAAGAACGAAAGAGGACTTACAAAAGGTCCAAGAATGGAAATCAAGATCTAACTTGCTCAGGTATGAGGTGCTAAGCCCCAACTTAGAGCAAATAGATCAGATTGTGTGAGTTGAAACAATGAGGAGCATGGGTATTTATAGGATTTCTAGGACCGTTAGGATCGTTCCTCGAAAACCGAGCTTAAATCTGGACCGTACATATGCACCCATGGTTTTTCAAAACCATGGGCACCTTAAAAATAGCCCATAGTAAGTTATAAACCATGTGAAAATGAGGGGAACAGCTGGAACAAGCTGAAAATAAGATTTTCCATTTTGGTCCCTTCCTAAGATAACTATGGCAGATTGTCAATTTTGGTCCCTGAATGTGCAAAACATGGTTTTTGATGCATTTTTGACATGTTTAAGACCCGTTAATCCCATTTCAAGGATATAAAATGAAGTTAAAGTATAGGGAACATGAAACATGCTCAAAAATATCTCGGATGTCGGTTCGTTTGACCGTACGGTTGCGTTATTCGGTTAATTACGACGAAACACCAACGAACGCGAAAAACAGTCCAAATTACGCGACGAATGGATTTTTATTAAGCCAATCACTAAAATAAAATATTTTAATGATTACATAAATTTTTGGATGTCCGGATGTATTCAGAACGTAAGATATGCGCGAAAATGCAAACTTATGCACTTTTTGACGCTTTTAGTCCCTATTGATCAAGAAAGTTTATTTTTGTGCACCATACACCTCAAAGCCTATTTCTAAGCTATGTAAAGGATATTTAGGGCATATTTAACTTATGATCAAGTTCCGGAATGTTTGTTACAGTACAAATCGGCATACTTTCGCAGTTTGTCGAAATTAGTCCCTGTAAGTGAATAAACTTGATTTCGCCACACCAAACCCTCCAAAACTTATTTATAAGTTATGTAAAGGTTATTTAAGGTATGTTAAGCCTATTTCACTATTACGGAGTGTTCGTTGCGTTAAACTGGTTATGTTTATGCATCAGTGCGCGTATAACCTTCCAGAAAGCGATTTAAAGCTTGAAATCGAACATGAATTGATATGTGCAAACAATACACGTATTTTTACAAATACCAAGTATGAAACACAATATTTCATAAATTTGGTATTTGTTTGATGGTCGCAGAGGCACAGGTGTCACAGTCTCCCCTACTTTAGGAAATTTCGTCCCGAAATTTATTCGTAGGAGTCTGTCTGTGACGCTGTGTTAAATAATTGCCTTGCACGGAATCTAGGGTGTTTATCTATTTGAGTAGAATAACCCATAAAAGATTATGCAAGGCATAATCCTCTCATTTCTCTCAACGGACAATCTTTAAAAATGAAAATGAAGGAAAAATCAAGGATATTCATTTCCCTCGATGGATATTTCTTTAGAAACGAAAATGAACGGAATGAGTCATTTTCCTCAATGGGTATTCTTCAGAAACGAAAATGAAATAATCAAGAATATTCATTTCCCTCGATGGATATTCTTCAGAAATGAAAATGAACAGGATGAGTCATTTTCCTCAATGGGTATTCTTCAGAAACGAAAATGAACGAGTAATCAAGAATATTCATTTCCCTCGATGGATATTCTTCAGAAACAAAAATGACCGGAATGAGTCATTTTCCTCAATGGGTATTCTTCAGAAACGGAAATGAAGGAAAAATCAAGAATATTCATTTCCCTCGATGGATATTCTTCAGAAACGGAAATGAACTGAGTCAACTCTAGACACATGACAAAACTTGTTGTGGTTTCTGTGCACTGAATTCCATAATTATGTATGCATCCATAATTACGTAATTCCTTGCACAGTCCACACAGTTTGTTTTGTAATGTGAAGGGGAAGAAAATCAAACCTGTGATGAGTGTGACTAGACTATCATTGGGTCCTTTTAATTAGATCGACAAATGATCTCTTTAATTAGACCACCAAGGAGTCTTTTCAGCTATATCATCACACGATATTCCTAACCAGATTTTTGGATCAATCTGTTTAACTAGACCACTCAAGGGGTCTAATTATGGAATAGTACATTATAATCCAAGGGTCTTTACTATTACGTAGAAGCCCATTAAGGATTTAAGGTAGTACCTTTGGATATCCTACTATGAATCCCTTATACGAAGATATGGAAGATTCTACGAGGATTTGGATATCAAAAACTTGGATCACACAAAAACATAAAAGGGAACACATAAGCACATAATCACATAATTGTTTAATTCGACCTTTAATTTGTTATCTTTGGACACAGATATTTAAAGCACACCAGGAATCCAATCCGTGGATTTCATTTGGCACTTTAATCATTTTCAAGAATCTATCTATGAAGATAGGATGATCTTCCAAAAATTCGATTTTGTTTTCAAAGAAACGTAATATTCGAATTAAGGTACACAACAATTTTAGGATTTACGGAAATACCCTTAGGTACCCTATTAAGGATTTATAGTGGTACTTTGGGTATTCGTCCAGAGTTGTAACTTGCGCCTTGTACTTCGTTTCTTTGGAAGAAACGGGTACTTAGGATTTTCGTGGAAAATGCAAGAGATCATAAAATGGAAGAATTTTCGGGGTAGTCTGTTCTTCAAGGAATACGATTCCCTGATTGTCGGTATTGTAGGGGATATGTTGTTTATACATGCAACCACATAAATACATTGCAATGTAAATAAAAGATTTATTTATAAACAACGATAACAATTGTTTCATGGACCTTGACAAAAAAAGAAAATAACACATAAGACGTGATTATTTCTAAACGGTGTTGTCTTCTAGTCGGTCATATGCTCATCCCTGTGCTGGATTTGCATTAGCAAGCTTTGGGCAATTTCTTCGGAAATGACCCATCTCGCCACAGTTGTAGCAAGAACCTGGTGGAAAACGAGCTTGAGCAGGATTGTTGTCAGCTTGATTTGGTGCAACTTCAGCTCGGCAAACTCTTGCTGTGTGACCTATAAGTCCACAAATTTGGCATTTGCGGCACTTCACACTAGCATGATGATGAAGGTTACATTCATTGCACAAGGGTGCAGTTCCGTTGTATGGCTTCCTAGCAGGGGGTTGAGCTGGTTGGTTGGGGGCAACTTGATCATTGTGAGCAACCACGGCGAAGTTCTGGGAAGCTTTTCGCTTCCTTGACTTCTTGGAGGATTCAGTCTGCTCATCTTTAGGTTTCGATTCCTCGATTGGTTTCTTATCACCTTTTCGGAAAAGTTTACCTTTCTTGATTTGATATTCAGTCAAGGTAGCAGATAGCTCAATGGCCTGCCTAACCATAGTAGGGTTACTACCAGTCACAATGTCTTGTAACGGGTCAGGGAGGCCATCAATGTACTTTTCGATTGCCTTATCCAAAGGCGTAACCATATTCGGGCATAACAGACTTAACTCCTCATAACGATCCGTGTAGGCTCGATGCTCACCGCTATCTTACTTAAGATCGTCGAATTCCCTTTCCAAGGCCCTGATCTCGTGACGAAGACAGAATTCCTTCATCATCAGAGCTCAAAGCTCTTCCCACGTTTGAGCCAGTGCCACATCGGCACCCCTATCTCTCATCACACCATTCCACCATGTCAAAGCTCGTTTCTCAAAGACACTAGATGCGAATTCTACCTTTCGCTCATTTGGGCATTGAACATGCCTGAAGGTGCTCTCTAGACTCTCGAACCATTGCAGAAGTGCAGTCGCTCCTTGAGACCCAGAAAACTTTGATGGCTTAGCCGAGTTGAATGTCTTGAAGTTGTAAGGGGCATTATTGTTGTTGAGAGCTTGGTTACATTGAGCAATGATGTTCGGGATTGCAGCAGTCATTTGCTGCGTAATGACAGCTGCCAGCTCTTCAATAGGTACCTGATTTTCGCGTCGTGGAGGCATTCTAAAAAGGGGAAACAAGAGAGAAAACAAATGAAATGGCATTGGGTAAGATTAGGATGTTACAATTACCGACCAAAAATCATGGGTGACGGTCATTTGTTTGAACCACGAAGCAAACAAGCAACACACAAAGGCTGAATCAAAGTAAATAGGTCCTCATAATGTATCGCGAAGACATGCTCGCCTATAAGTGGACACTCACCCCAAGAGTTCCAAGGTAAGAGTGACTGGTCTGATACTGCGGATTTGTACGAACACTCTAGCCTTAGACAGAAAGCTCAGGGTACAGGCATCCACCCTTCCAGTTTGCATGTGTTCACATTATTTAGCCCCAAACTTTGACGAGAGTTTGAAAACTTTTGAAGGTTCAAAACCTTATAATAAATCATCATAGAACAGATGATTAGTTTTCAAAGCAGATTCGAAATTTGTGTTCTTATTGTGGTTGTTGCCTAAAGATAGGCTACGGTATTGTTTTATGACTAAACGCAAGTAAACTCGTGTTAGGGTCCTAGGAAGGTTATAAACTAGGTCAAAGCATTACTAATAACCTAATTCCCTATAACCATGAGCTCTGATACCAACTTTTCTGTCACACCCCGACCACGTAAAACAACAAAACGTGGCGGAAACGTCGGGGAGTGTTGTAACAGAATCATTGTTTCACAACCATGGATTAAACAATTTCATTTTATTTAATTAAATGTATTACATTACATTGGAATTAGAAACAAAACATGAACAAATAGACTTTTATTGTTATTAAGTCGCTAAGGCCTCGTCCGTTCCTATGTGACCATGCATCAATATCATCATCAAATATCATCAACTATGGTACCTGAAACACATGTGAAAATACATCAGCATAAAAATGCCGGCGAGTACATAGGTTTTACGTGAGTGTTAGATTCATGGCTCGTTTTACATGTTACAATACTTATTTAAAAACCTTATTTTGAAAAGTATAGTATTGCGACATAATTAACCAACTCGAATCAAGTTGGATATGATTTATAAAATATCGTAGCCATGATTCTTAACTCCAAAACATTTTGTTTTATTAAATCAAATCGTAAAACATCTCGTAGAAACTCGTTAATAAGACTCGTATGGTTTATATTATTCAGAAAACATAATTGTGTGACATTGTTTCAAAATCGTTTACCCAAGTGATCTAGATAACGCAACGATATATAATGTGTTAAAAGAACTTATATATAGGTAGTACCAGCGTCGTATCCACCATGCTTTTAACACATTACACCCGCCCCGTTACCTAATCACTTCCCTAACCCAATGGTTCAAACAGTTACAAATGGTTCACATAAATCAAATGGTTACGAATGGTTCACATAAATCCAACGATTACAAATGGTTCACATACATCCAATGATTACAAATGGTTCACATACATCCAACGATTACAAATGGTTCAAAACGTAAAACAATTGTGCTAGAATGTTAAATGAACATACATAGCAAAACATAATGAAATCATGTACTAATAGTGTACTAATGAACATAGCAAGTATATGATATGAAAACATGGAAAACACGAAAGTAACAAGTAGGCACATGTGTTTCACCCCAAAATGTTTGAAAAACAGTAAAAGAGGGGACTATGTACTCACTTGAGATTGCTTAGAAGTCTTGAATAACAACCAAGCAAAGCTAGAGGGATCACGGAATCAAACGACACCTAATATATGTAATTATGTAAATAAACAGACCTAAATCGGAAGATCGGATAGAATGAGGTTTCGTAAACCAAATGAGTATAGGAACTCATGTAATATGGTTTAACAAAGCCTACATACTAAAATGAAACCTAACCTAAGTGCTTACGAGCCATTATGACCTGTTTAGGTAGCTTACGCCACTTTAACGCGTCGTTCGCGTAAAACGCGTTCGGAACGCCTAACTAGTCCTATGACAAGTATTATATGCCTTAATATGTCTAATATTGTTGTCTAATCAGTTTAGATATAAAAAAGTATGTTACATATGCTTAAAATGAATTTATGCGCCAAAAAAGGGCATTTTGGTCATTTGCCTAAGGCATATAAACTACGTATCATACAACTACTTAAATGAAGTAACCATAAGGTATAACCTCGTAAGGTTATTCCCTATACAACTATGGTCACCTAATGTGTTTGGTCGGATCCTAATGATCGACCAAACGGGCCGGGTTCGAAAGTATAAGCGGTTGTTTAGACCGCTTACCTTACGACCCTACATAAGCACTAAACCTAAAGTGACGAGCAAAACATGTTAAAACATGTTTAACGATGTTTGAAAACAGGTTTGGTATCAAAACAAACGGTTTTGATACCTAAAAGTAGTTTGGTTACAAAATACGCAAGAATACGTATTTTGGCCGAAACTACGACTCGCCACTATGCCTAGATAACGTGGTAATCAGTAGGTATAGTCATAAAAGACTAAAACCATCGTGATTACGCTCATGTTATGAAGTTCAAATGAACTTCGTGTTGACCATAAATTGGTCAATGCAGAAAGTCAAACAAAGTTTGACTTTCATGCTAAAAACGCGTAAAAGAACGAAAGAGGACTTACAAAAGGTCCAAGAATGGAAATCTAGATCCAACTTGCTCAGGTATGAGGTGCTAAGCCCCAACTTAGAGCAAATAGATCAGATTGTGCGAGTTGCAACAATGAGGAGCATGGGTATTTATAGGATTTCTAGGACCGTTAGGATCGTTCCTCGAAAACCAAGCTTAAATCTGGACCGTACACATACACCTATGGTTTTGCAAAACCATGTGCACCTTAAAAATAGCCCATAGTAAGTTAGAAACTATGTGAAAATGAGGGGAACAGCTGGAACAAGCTGAAAATCAGATTTTCCATTTTGGTCCCTTCCTAAGATAACTATGGCAGATTGTCAATTTTGGTCCCTGAATGAGCAAAACATGGTTTTTGATGCATTTTTTTACACGTTTAAGCCCCATTAATCCCATTTCAAGGCTCTAAAATGAAGTTAAAGTATAGGGAACATGAAAAATGCTCAAAAATATCTTGGATACGGTTGCGTTATTCGGTTAATTACGACGAAACACGAACGAACACGAAAAACGGTCCAAATTACGCGACGAATGGATTTTTATCAAGCCAATCACTAAAATAAACTATTTTAATGATTACATAAATTTTTGGATGTCCGGATGTATTTAGAACGTAAGATATGCGTGAAAATGCAAACTTATGCACTTTTTAACGCTTTTAGTCCCTCTTGATCAAGAAAGTTTATTTTTGCGCACCAAACACCTCAAAGCCTATTTCTAAGCTATGTAAAGGATATTTAGGGCATATTTAACTTATGATCAAGTTCCAGAATGTTTGTTACAGTATAAATCGGCATACTTTCGCAGTTTGTCGAAATTAGTCTTGTAAGCGAATAAACTTGATTTCGCCACACCAAACCCTCCAAAACTTATTTCTAAGTTATGTAAAGGTTATTTAAGGTATGTTAAGCCTATTTCACTATTCTGGAGTGTTCGTTGCATTAAACTGGTTATATTTACGCATCAGTGCGCGTATAACCTTCCAGAAAGCGATTTAAAGCTTGAAATCGAACATGAATTGATATGTGCAAACAATAAAACGTATTTTTACAAATCCCAAGTATGAAACACAATATTTCATAAATTTGGTATTTGTTTGATGGTCACAGAGGCACAGGTGTCACACCCTTAGCTTGCAGCACCGTGTTCCACCATTCCAAGGCCTCTTCTTTGAAAAGGTGGGATGCATACATCACCCTGTCTTCTTGTGCGCACTTACTTATTTTAATCACAGCTTCGGTCTTTTCTAACCAGCGTAGTGCAGCAGTTGCTCCTTCATTGCCTGCAAATTCGACAGGCTTACAGGCGAGAAATTCTTTGTATGTGCAACCAGTCATTGCCACTTTCATTTTCTTAAGTAATGGGGCTTGAATCACATTATTATTGTCGCTGCCCCCATTCACACTGTTGCTGAAGTTATCGTCGTGGGTGCGCTTGCTATGCTTAGCTTGGGAAGGTTCAACGGGATTTCTAGCAGTAGCGACGATTACTGGGATAGCGTTGGCTATTCCCTGAGCAACGATATTTTCTATATCTAGTCTATTGAGAAAATGGTCTTCATTATTGGGTTCAGATTGGTTAACTTCATTTGCCGGTTGGTTTACTGCGTTTTCCATCTGAATAATTAACAATATATATAAATTATTGTCACAAAATGGATAGCAACCAAACACAATAGGGCCATCACAAACACGATTAGGTACACACATATAGCCAAAATCGTCGACATTGTGACATTTATATTTATATAAAATATTATGCGTCCGTACAAGCCAGATATTTTACAGATGTTTTATTTTAGTATTATTATACAATGTTGTATATTATATATATATATATTTCTCTCATATTATTATTATACAAAGCATTTAACTATTGTTAACTATTTTTCAAACACGACGCTCCCTCTCGTCGTACTTCCATATGATGTTTTCCCCCACTTCTCGAATCCGATTTCTCGCATCCACCAGTTCCTCGCCGTAGCGGCGTAATTCGGCAATGTTCTTCGGGTTCATGGGTGGAAAAGGAACAGGTTCAGGTTCAAACTAAGGAATGCACACAACGTTCTTCGGGTTCATGCGCTGAGTGAGCGATCTTATCGAGAGTTCTTGGTTTTCACGCCTGATCTCGATTGGACCACTCGGTTGTGTTATGTGAATATTTTCGAAAATGTGTGTATTGTGTTGGCCTTAGGAAAGGCTAAGTAACATTCTATCCTTAGGAAAGGCTCTTCGTGTGAAATTGGAGTATGCGACATTCACGCGAAGTAGCAGTTTTTAGCGAATTCGAACGAGAGCATCAAGTAGGCCCGTGCAATTCCTACTGGGTTCGCACGAGTCGGCCCTTTGGTACTTTGACTATAGACCAGGTCGTTTCTAAGACATCGACCCGGACTAGGTTAAGTCTGGCCTAATTCCCTATAGTTATGGCTCTGATACCAATCTGTCACACCCCAACCGATGGCGGAATCATCGGGGCACGGCACTAGGCGAATCAGATTACTCAAGAGAATCCATAACAACTATATAGCGACAGTATTTATTACATTTGTTATCCCATACTAACAAGCAGTACAATCACATAAGTTATCACATATTTCTTGTCCTCTCGAATAATACAAATCTGACAACCTAGATTTTAGGTGAGTTTCTAGACTTCCTAGCTTGATTTGATGTAGCCTGTGATCTAACCTGCAACATACATTAAAATAATGTCAATACAAAAGTATTGGCGAGCATACAGGTTTGATATGTAATAGTGTAATATATAAAGGCTGCGAATTTCCACATACATAAATGTAATACACGACATATATACTCACAAAACTGATACTACCAGCTAAGTCCTCGAGCTTCGATCGCGATTGCTAAACTAGACCCCGTCGGGTGCAATAGTACTATACTAGTCATGGTGGGAGGTCGCGAGTATAAGTCCTAGCACATATGTAACTAGCATCACATATAACTATGCACATTGGTCATTCGCAAGTGATAAATAGTTTAAGCATTTGATGTGATTTGATTTGATAGCAACGTATGTTACACCCAAAAGTGCAAAAGCAAAAAGGTTTCAAGTATACTCACAGTCGGTTTTCGGCAAGCAATCACAACTTGGTTGGATTGAAGAGAGTGCGTCTGAGATTAGCCTGAGTTTAGTTGATAGCGTAAGCGTTGGATAGTGCGTGAAACGGAGCAAGGTGTCAATGGATCGGACAATACTCTGATCGGATGGCAATCCGATCGGTTAGCCGGTCGATCGGGTGACAATTTGTTCGGATGGTCATCCGATCGGGTGTCCACTCGATTGGTTTGCTACCTTGTTGGGAAGGATGTGTTTGCATATACTGGTTTGCCTTTTGAAGTCTTCGTTGTAGTATTTTGAAAACAAAGAAGTATCTCTACCCTTCAGGTTAGTCGATCGAACGACCGGTCGATCGGGTGGCAACTCGGTCGGGTGGCTGTTCGATCGGACGGTGATCCGATTGGCAAGACACTTTGGTTAATGATAAGCTCGCAGGAGACTGGTCACTTGGTCGGACGGCAGTCCGATCGGGTGACAATCCGTTGGAACTAATGAAGATTTGTAAAAATGTTTAAGTGTTGAGGATCCAAAGTCGGTCGTTCGATCGGATGGCAATCCGATCGGACGGCAATCCGTTCGTCGTTCAGATCTTTGAGTGTTTGAAAATTGTTTAAGTCTTGATACCAAGTGCTATCCGATCGGATTGCGGGTCGATCGGGTGGCAGTCCGATCGTACGGTAATCCGATCGGACGACAATCCGTCCCGCAGCCTGATCATTTCACAACTTGTTTATTTTGTTAAGTTTCTACGATTTGATCGAGACGGTATGACTACGAGTTAAACAATGGAAACCCCACCAAGTCCAAGTCGTTGATCGGATGGGAAGTCACCCCGTCCGAACAGTTGACTGTTCTTGACGGTTTTTCGTGTTCAACACGATAAGCCGGTCATCTCGTTGATAGGAACCAGTTCTCAAACCGACACTTCATTAGAGACAGAGTAGAAGGTCTGTACGAGCTCTGTTGCTACCGGTTTTGAGTGAAAAGTTAAGAAAGTTGAAGAAAAGTTTAGAAAGCTTAGATTCGGCTTAGATTTAGGTGAGATTAGTGTTTATACACCGTGGAATCTATCAGATCTAGACTGTTCTTGATGAGATGAGGTCACACTTCATTGTTCCTAAGGACTCCATGATGACATCACCTTAGAACGGCTCAAATCCAAAGATTTCACGGTTAAAAGTTAAGATTCGGAAGAGAAAATGATGGAGAAGTGTGTGTAGATCAGAGAAGTACAATATTTAGGTTGAAAACTTACAAGAATCGTGAGGAATCGAGAGGAAAAGCCCCAAAAGTGTGCTGGTCGAGTGACAGTTGTCACATCACTGTTCAAGTGATGTGACAACTGCTATTTATAGGTGAAGTGGGATGAAGGGGAGAAGTGCAACGGATCGGATGGCTGTCCGATCGGGTGGCAGTCCGATCGGGTGGTAATCCGATCGGGTGGCCACTCGATCGATCAGTCACTCGATCGGTGATCTCCGGCGTGTTGCGTTTTGATGTTTCGTTTTGACCGTTAATCGTTACGATAGTTTGGTTACACATTTCATCCACATTTTGATATATTTATTATAATTAGTCACCTTGGGTCGTATATATATATCGATATTCCAATCCTGCGATAATCGAGTTATGCGTGCTTGCGGGTGCGTTTTTGAGTACTGTGTTGCATTGCGACCCATCACGGCTTTCAAGGAGGGTAGATTTGGTCCTCACTCGACATCATCGTGGCTGTCAGTAAGTGCGATGTGATGCGATAGCGATAACGTATGCGATAATATGCGAAAATACTGCGATATGGCGATGTATGCGATATAGATACATTACGATCTAAATCTCTGGTGCTAGGCGTAATGAGTATAACGAGTAGTAACAACGCACGAATGTGCGGGTTGTTACAGTCTCCCCTGCTTTAGGAAATTTCGTCCCGAAATTAATCCATAAGAAGGGTTGCGAGGGTTGATGCGAATGAGAGTATCGATTAGAAGCGTCAAAATAAACGAGCGATCAATTGAAATTCGACAAGCGAGGGCGTTGCGATGACTGACGAAGGCAGCGAGTAAGACAATTCGTATAACAAAAGTTGACAACACACAAAAGCGATCCAAAAGCGTTTTGTATACTTGAAAAGTTGATTAATTCAGAGGGGTTTGGAGAAAACTTGTTTATGAAAAATCTTCCCATAGTGCGGCACGTTAAACTGTTTCGATGTTCACACCAGCGCTATGAGTGGGGTTTTATTAGGTTACTAAAATATTTTATGGCGTTTAAAACTCGTTTTGTGAGATTTTCTCGTCACGCGGCAGTAACTTAAGTCGATTGTCACACCATCGTCACAAGATAATCTCGTTTTGTACAAAGGTTTTGATCAATTTTTAGAAAAAAGTATTGTGGGAAAAAGGGTCGGTTTAAACTTTGGGTAAATAAAGCTTCTTAATAATAATAATACCAAAAATTTAATATTTATGGTCGACCCCGCATGGCACTTTTCCGCGAAAGTTCAACAATATGACTAAAACACTTATATATAGGAAGTACCAGTGGCGTATCCACCATGCTTTAGCCATATGGCTTCCGTCTCATGAGGCGGTGTCATGTGTGTCGACATAGTACTGATAGGGTTCGATTCCCTCAGTCCAAGAGAAAGATGGTCGGACCAAGTGTAAGAGAAGGATCGAGCAAACTGAGCGATGAAGTCGTTTTCGAACCCAGTCTAGTGATACGAGCGAGTGTGACAAACGATAAGCGGTACGCGAAAACTTGCTAGCACAACATCAACTTAATGAGTGAAGACAGCGGCGATAAGCGATAAACGACAAGCGATAGCGACAACCGTCAAGCGATAGGCGACGATCGATGCGTTGCAAGTGGTGGGAATATACGCGATTAATGCAATTCGTTTGGATTGATCAATACCACAAAATTTAACTAACATTAGACCCCACATGGCCTTTTTCCACGAAAGTCTGCTGATATGGCTAAAGCACTTATATATAGGAAGTACCAGCGGCGTATCCACCATGCTTTAACCATATGAGTTTCGTCTCGTGAAGCGAGGACACGTGTGCTAACTTAACACAGATAACACAGATACGGTAAGCGATAGCGTTAGCGATAGTCAACGAGCAATATGCGATTAAGCGAATAGTGCAATTTCGATTAGATTCCACATTAAAACCCACATGGCATGTTTCCATGAGAGTTGGCTAACATGGCAAAACACTTATATATAGGAGGCACCAACAGCGTATCCACCATGTTTTGACCATATTAGTTTTGTCCCGTGAAGCGATGTCATACATAATAAAATAACACGGATTGCGATGAGTATTAGGCGATGAGCGGTAAGCGGTAAGCGGTAAGCAGTACGCGATAAGAGATAAGCGATAAGCGATACACGGTACGATTAATCTCCACAGTTCCACAATTTAACCAACATTAAGCCCCACATGGCATCTTTCCACAAAAGTTTGCTAATATGGCTAAAACACTTATATATAGGAAGCACCAGCGGCGTATCCACCATGTTTTGACCATATTAGTTTTGTCCCATGAATCGATGTCATGTGTGCCAGCATAAACACAAGTAGCGATAAGCGTTAGAAGCGATAAGCGATGCGAGTATCGAAGCGATGAGATTAATAGATGCGTTAAGCGTTAAAGCGTTGCGAGGGTGATGTGCGTTAGATTCAAACAAAATTGCGATTGAGTTGCGATTAAAGACTTACGACCAGTCTTACGTCGATGCAATTGCCCTACGGGGGTAGACTCTCTAGAGTCCATCGATGAGGCACTTGCATTGCGTTTGCAGACTTACGACAAGTCTCGTGATGATGCGATGTAATTGTTACGCCTTGCGAATGAGTGTAGTGTGTCGAAAATAACCATAATAGTATGGGTCTAAATAACGTTCAACTCCACGTGGCACTTTCTTCACGAGACTTCGGTAGTATGGCAAAGCATACCTTGCTTTACGCCTACTACTTGCATCCCGTGAACAAATGTCGCACTTTGTTGACATGGTCAAGACGCTTATATATAGGAAGTACCAGCGGCGTATCCACCACGCTTGACCATGCTTTTAACATTATGGTACCATTAGAACTCACTACGATCTCCGTGCACTGACCAAAATAATCCCGTGTGCACCCGTGATTAGTCGTTCATTGCACGTTTATCGTACCTTATTCTAAGAGTGTAGTGAGGGTAAAACACATTATATTGTGATGATGATATAATATATAGCATGTGTGTGATTCCAGATTAAGTGCGAAGATGAGAGAGAAAGAGAGAGATAAATAGAGTCCACATTGCGTCGAGAAATAGAACAAATTCAACACGTAAAAGAAACTAACGGCGAAAATCATAGCATTACAACAACATTGGAATCATGACAAATGTTGCTGTGGAGGACTTTTGCGGAGACTGCGATCGTTGCTGAGATTCCTCAAGTCTGCGGCCCTGTGCAGCAGTTCCAGGTAAAATGACCATACAAGTTGCAATTGTCGCAATAACGACAGTTAGCTTATGGTGGGTGATGATACGTACACATGAGACATAGGGGATGAGTTCCGGTGTAGGCGCGCTTCACAAGAACGGGAGCAAATCGTAGTGGTGTGGGGTTTGGAATTTCATCCACGCTTGGTTCCTTTCGCTTGTGGCTGAGCTCGTTGCGACCCTGAGATGTGGTGTCGTTGTCGTTGGAGGATTCGTCTGATGATTCGCTGGAGATATCGTTGGAGGAATCTTCAAAAGAATCGTCGGATGAGCCGATGACGATTGCTTGATGAGCTTGTTTGACAGGATTCTTGGAGAAGAATCCGTCCAATATTCGTTTGTCGTTGATCTCTACGGCCAAGCGATAGGTTTCTTTGATAGTAGCGGGTCTTGCGGCTTCGACAAAATTGCCCACACATTCAGGCAAGCCGCGAATGTACTTCGTGATGGATTTTTCTGAGGTGTTGACTTGACTTGGGCAGATTATGCTAAGTTGTTTAAACTTTGCGGTGTAGCCAGTATTGTCATCTTCGACTTGCTTGATTTTCCAAAATTCGTCTTCTAGCTTCTAGACTTCGTGGGGAGGGCAGTACTCTTTCTTCATGAATTCCTTCAACTCATCCCAAGAGAGAGCATAAGCTGCAGAGATCCCACGTTTGTTACGTTCGGCAGTCCACCAGTCGAGTGCTCGCGATTGAAATACTCCGGTAGCGCAAGTTGTGCGAAGACCATTGGGACACCCACTCTGACGAAGGGTAACTTCGATAGAATCGAACCACTGGAGTAGTTGAGACATACCTCCTTCACCCGTGAACTCCATCGGGTCACAGGCTTTGAAGTGTTTGTAGAGGAAAGCAGATTGCGGCGCTTCCGTCTTAGAGTATTCTGGGGTTCGAGAGTTGCAGAGAGAGCACTTGAGCGACAATTTGAGGAATGACCTTGGCCACTTCCTTGGTCACAAGCGAGGCAATCCTCTTCTCGGTGCTTCGTTTGGCTCTTCTCCTGGCTGTTTGTCTCGAGGTAGAGTCGTTGGAAGACATCTAGACAGTGAGAGATTTGGAGTGAGATTCGATCATAATGATTTTTGATTTTTACGATGCGATTGAGCGTGATCAAAACTTGTTGCAAGTAATGTAATAGATTTCACATAGGAGCCACATAGGAGACACGAGATTCCTAAGTTCTCACACAATTGATTCGTTTTGTACATATAGTTAGTTATAGCTTATACTTGTACACATACAAGTCAGTATAGAATGCGCGAAGACGTGATGCAGAGAGAGGGAGCGAGAGCGAGAAATCAGGCATTAGTTTTGTTGCGAACATTCGATTTTCATTTTAGGTTGCGATGGCTGTGCGAGTTGTGCGTTTACAAAACTAGGTAGCGAAAATTGATAAATCGAGAAATCGATGAAGCGTAAATTTTTAAATTGTAAACACATAAGCGTAAATAGGTTCTGATAAGCGTAAAATTGAAGAGTCGTAAGCTAGAAAAGTAGATATAGTGCCTCGGGTGTTTAGGCGTCGACTACCCAAGGTAACCCAACTATACCCAATAAGTTCATGCACGCGCGTTGCCCTAGAAGGCTTATGCTTCCACTGGGATGCAGTTCATGGCATTCGTCTTCCTAGGCATCGCGTGGCTTGAGTTATCATTATAGTCGAGTCCTTGGTGAGAGATTTTTTAAAACCATTTTATATAGAGTGGAGCGGTCCATTAAGGTATGGGTTTCACCCCTGACTTAATAACTTCGCTCCTAGCTGTGATTGTGCTCTTCGAATAAATTCAGGAGTTCCACTAGATTTTGAAATGGAGACTTTTGTTGAGATATGGATGTTACTCCTAGCTCCCCAGAAAGTTCTCGTGCTTAGAAAATGCGCTGAGTGAGCGATCTTATCGACAGTTCTTGGTTTTCACACCTGATCTCAACTGGACCACTCGGTTGTGTTATGCGAATATTTTCGAAAACGTGTGTATTGTGTTGGCCTTAGGATAGGCTAAGTAATATTCTAGCATAAGGAAAGGCTCTTCGTATGAAATTGGAGTATGCGGCGTTCACGCGAAGTAGCAGGTTTTAGCGAATTCGAACGACAGCATCAAGTAGGCCCGTGCAATTCCTACTGGGTTCGCACGAGTCGGCCCTTTGGTACTTAGACTATAGACCAGGTCATTTCTAAGACATCGACCTGGACTAGGTCAAGTCTGGCCTAATTCCCTATAGTTATGGCTCTGATACCAATCTGTCACACCCCAACCGATGGCGGAATCATCGGGGCACGGCACTAGGTGAATCAGATTGCTCAAGAGAATCCATAATAACTATATAGCGACAGTATTTATTACATTTGTTATCCCATACTAACAATCAGTACAATCACATAGGTTATCACAGATTTCTTGTCCTCTCGAACAATACAAATCTGACAACCTAGATTTTAGGTGAGTTTCTAGACTTCCTAGCTAGATTTGATGTAGCCTGTGATCTAACCTGCAACATACGTTAAAATAATGTCAATACAAAAGTATTGGCGAGCATACAGATTTGATATGTAATAGTGTAATAGATAAAGGCTGCGAATTTCCACATACATAAACGTAATACACGACATATATACTCACAAAACTGATACTACCAGCTAAGTCCTCGAGCTTCGATCGCGATTGCTAAACTAGACCCCGTCGGGTGCAATAGTACTATACTAGTCATGGCGGGACGTCGCGAGTATAAGTCCTAGCACATATGTAACTAGCATCACGTATAACTATGCACATTGGTCATTCGCAAGTGATAAATAGTTTAGGCATTTGATGTGATTTGATTTGATAGCAACGTATGTTACACCCAAAAGTGCAAAAGTAAAAAGGGTTCAAGTATACCCACAGTCGGTTTTCGGCAAGCACTCACAACTTGGTTGGATTGAAGAGAGTGCGTCTGAGATTAGCCTGAGTTTAGATTGATAGCGTAAGCGTTGGATAGTGCGTGAAACGGAGCAAGGTGTCAATGGATCGGACAGTACTCCGATCGGATGGCAATCCGATCGGTTAGCCGGTCGATCGGGTGATAATCTGTTCGGATGGTCATCCGATCGGGTGACCACTCGATTGGTTTGCTACCTTGTTGGGAAGGATGTGTTTGTGTATGCTGGTTTGCCTTTTGAAGTCTTCGTTGTAGTATTTTGAAAACAGAGAAGTATCTCTACCCTTCAGGTCGGTCGATCGAACGGCCGGTCTATCGGGTGGCAACTCGGTCGGGTGGCTGTTTGATCGGACGGTGATCCGATTGGCAAGACACTTTGGTTGATGATAAGCTCGCAGCAGACTGGTCGCTTGGTCGGACGGCAGTCCGATAGGTTACTATCCGTTGGAACTAATGAAGATTTGTAAAAACGTTTAAGTGTTGAGGATCCAAAGTCGGTCGTTCGGATGGTCGTTAGATCGGACGGTAATCCGTTCGTCGTTTAGATCTTTGAGTGTTTGAAAATTGTTTAAGTCTTGATACCAAGTGCTATCCGATCGGATTGCGGGTCGATCAGGTGGCAGTCCGATCGGACGGTAATCCGATCGGACGGCAATCCGTCCCCCAGCCTGATAATTTAACAACTTGTTTATTTTGTTAAGTTTCCGCGATTTGATCGAGACGGTATGACTACGAGTTAAACAATGGAAACCCCACCAAGTCCAAGTCATTGATCGGATGGGAAGTCACCCCGTCCGATCAGTTGACTGTTCTCGATGGTTGTTCGTGTTCAACACGATAAGGCAGTCATCTCGTTGATAGGAACCAGTTCTCAAACCGACACTTCATTAGAGACAGAGTAGAAGGTCTGTACGAGCTCTGTTGCTACCGGTTTTGAGTGAAAAGTTAAGAAAGTTGAAGAAAAGCTTAGAAAGCATAGATTCGGCTTAGATTTAGTTGAGATTAGTGTTTATACACTGTGGAATCTATCACATCTGGACTGTTCTTGATGAGATGAGGTCACACTTAATTGTTCCTAAGGACTCCATGATGACATCACCTTAGAACGGCTCAAATCCAAAGATTTCACGGTTAAAAGTTAAGATTCGGAAGAGGTGTCACATCACTGTTCAAGTGATGTGACAAGTGCTATTTATAGGTGAAGTAGGATGAAGGGGAGAAGTGCAATGGATCGGATGGCTATCCAATCGGGTGGCTGTCCGATCGGGTGGCACTCCGATCGGGTGGTAATCCGATCGGGTGGCCACTCGATCGATCAGTCACTCGATCGGTGGTCTCCGGTGTGTTGCGTTTCGATGTTTCGTTTTGATCGTTAATCGTTACGATAGTTTGGTTACACATTTCGTCCACATTTTCATATATTTATTATAATTAGTCACCTTGGGTCGTATATACATATCCATATTCCAATCCTGCGATAATCGAGTTACGCGTGCTTGCGAGTGCGTTTTTGAGTACTGTGTTGCATTGCGACACATCACGGCTATCAAGGAGGGTAGAATTGGTCCTCACTCGACATCATCGTGGCTGTCAGCAAGTGCGATGTGATGCGATAGCGATAACGTATGCGATAATATGCGAAAATACTGCGATATGGCGATGTATGCGATATAGATACATTATGATCCGAATCTCTGGTGCTAGGCGTAACGAGTATAATGAGTAGTAACAACGCACGAATGTGCGGGTTGTTACACAGAAGCCTTCTCCTCTTTTTAGGTTTGGGTTTCTCCTGTGACTGGGCCTGAAACACTAGTGGCTCCTCGGTGTCAGCCTGATAACCGGACTGGGTTCCTGTTGTATCCATATCAGTAGTATGGATTGTGAACTTTCGGAGGGCTTCCGATAGTTCATTCATGATGTTTAGGCACACATGAAGAAACACAAAAATCCAAATTAAATTTTATTTATTGTAAATTTAATTTTCACATAATCACCAAATGGCAACTTGAATAATTAAGTATTTTTAAAATACTTAATTTGCTTAAATCAGTGGCTCTGATACCACCTTTTTCTGTCACGGCCCCCAACCCAGTTGCCTGGTCCGGAAGCCGCGAGACAGAAACCCGTGGTATTGGTGGTTGATTTGGTAGCGGAAATTTTAACAGGATCGTTTAAATTGAAAACACCCAATTATTTTATTTCGAGTTCGGGACAAACCCGGTGATTTACCATAAAGGAATTTCCTTGGGAAATCCCCTGATTACAAAAACATGTTTATTTATTTACTGAGCCACTTCATTCAAGCTGGAGTGCTATGCGACACTTTTCCTTGTTCACAGTAAATCACCTGAAACATGTTTAAAAAGATTTTATCAGCGGGGAAATACTGGCGAGTCATTCAATTTGTACAAAACGACACACTGTTATAAATTACAGTATTAAGAGTTTTTACATTTGCCCCTATCTTATAATTATCTGGTCCAGTTGTCACTCGACCGGATCTATGACTGTTGGCATACCACTATTGGGTCCTGTTACCCAATAGTGACGAGTATCACTAATTAGGCTCGCCCTCCTAAGAGTGATAAATCAGTAGTAATGTGCACAATACCCCCACTTACTGCCAGTAATTAAAGATTTGCAAATACTCAATCCCTGTACTTATAATTGGAAAACATTTAGGGTTTTACAAAGCAACTTTGATAAAAACAGAATGACTCACATTGCAAGTTTAAACGGACAGAGTCTGCCTACTGATTAAGCCAGTAACCTAGTTTAAATAAAATGCAAACGAAACTAGGTTAGTAACTTAATTCAACATTTACGATAATTTCACGAGATCGAAACCCTCATGACGAATGACAAAGTATAGCCCGAATTCAGGCAGCAGTTAAACATCCATCGGATCGGTTTTAATCGACCGGACATTGTATCATAGCAGCGATCGAGTTATTACCCTGTTGTGGTAGCAGAGGTTCGGGATTTTGATTGTTTTTGAAAGAAACAGCGTATAACTAAACGTATGTAGCCCAATTTTTCTTCGTAACACACATTCCATGCAAGTGCCAGGCCCCTGAGTTATATACTGATTTTGGCTTCCCCCGCGTGTCGCGCCCGGTCCCCTAGACCCTGGCGTGTGTCGAGACAGCGACCCACCTAGGCAAGGGGTGCCTGGTGTCCTGCTTAGCCATGTTGAATCAACAGCTTTTGGAATTACGTGTTTTGAACTCGTTTTGAGTGAATAAACATAATTAGGGGACACCCCCTTGAGTTTTAGGGGGCCCTGTTTCCAGTTTTGCCTGTTTTAAAATTTTAGGGTCACGCCATACCACTTGGGGGTCTCAATTAGGGTTTCCTAATGTGCTTTTTAAGAATAAGAAATAAAAATTTTAGCAAGGATTGTTACACACAGCCTCATTAAAACAAGTTGGTTCAACAGTTTTATTCAAGTTAGATACAAAACACATGTTATCAACAGACAAATGAGAATAGTTAACAGATTTTTCTATACCATACTTAACTTTACCCTCAACAATGAACTCATCAAACCTTTTAGGCATAGAAACAGTCCTAGAAGATCTCCTAACATATTGAGTACCCTCAGATCGGTTTGTGTCGTCATTTGGTCCTAAAGTGTCCTCTAACCTGCCAATATTATCCTGACCACTACTACTCACCTACTCTATTTGTTGATTATGATCAACACCGGAATCAGGGGTTGATGTAGAAGGAGACGATGTCTACTGATCATCACTAATAGGACCATAAGCATCATTTGTACCCTCTTCATCATTGGGCATGTTAGGAACTTCATATGAAAAATTTTCAAAAAAAAAAAAAATAATATGATTCGGATTTGTTTCACACACAGCTTCTTGATTATCAAATGACTTAATCTTAAAAGGGTACACATTTTCATAAATTTTTACATCTCTAGAAAAAAATAATTTTTTACTATCCAAACTCCATAGTTTATAGCCTTTTTTGGCATTTGAATAACCAAGAAAAAACACACTTGTCTGCATGATATGCAAACTTAACGAAATCAGTTAAAATTGTACTAAAACACAAACATCCAAAGTTCCTTAAATGTGACAAGGAGGGTCTAAATCCAAACATCATTTCAAAAGGACTCCTACCATTCAACACATAAGAAGGTAACCTGTTAATTAGATACACAACAGTTAGAATACAGTCAGACCAAAACCTCAATGGCAAACCACCCCGAAACATCAGGGCCCTAGCTGTGTTTAACAAATACCTATGTTTCCTCTCCACCACACCATTCTGTTGTGGTGTATAAGAGCAAGAAGTTTGATGTAATATACCTTTAGACTTATAAAACATATTCATTTGATTATTTAAAAATTCAGTTCCATTATCACTCCTAAAAATTTTAATTTTACTTTTAAACTGAGTTAACACAAGCTCGTAAAAATCTTTTAGATTTTCAAAAACTCCAGTTTTGTTTGACAAAAAATAACACCACACAGCTCTAGAATAATCATCCACAACTGTTAAAAAACATTTAAAACCTTCATAGCTTGTTACTTTATAAGGACCCCATAAGTCAAAATGAACTAACTCACCAACAAATTTAGTTTTATGTTTACTCAAAGGAAATGGAACGCTTACTTGTTTTGCCCTATGACATACCTCACATTGACCATGATCACTAGAAACTAACTTGTATACAGACAACAAATTAACACAATAGTCAGGAACATAAAAGACATCTTTCAGAAATATATCATCAGTCAATTTTAGATTTCCAATTTTGAAAACTTTAACACTTGTTCCATTAGGATGACCAACAGTACTACCAAACTCAGAAACATCAACAACATTTATAAGATTTTTATCAGATTTAACCATGTGACTTGCCCCTGAGTCAACAATCCAGTCATAACTATTATAAAACCTAACAGAACTTGAACAACTGACAAACTTAGACACATTAAAACACTCACCTCCCATACTAGGATTCTGAGAATCAGACCCACTCTTTTCACCAACTAAGTTCAACAACTTGGTAATCTGTTCAGAAGTAAATGGAAATCCAGACACACCAGCAGGAACAGATGACCCAACAGTAGTATTAGACTTATTATTATTATTATTACTAGTAAAGTTGGTATTATTAGATGGACTACTAACTCTCTTCTTAAACCCAAGAGGATAACCAACAATTTCAAAACACCTATCAATGGTATGACCTAACATATGTAAGATTATGAAAGACTGAATGATCATTAATGAATGAGTAGGTTACAATATATAGGGATTACAAGTAACCCTAGAAACCTAACTGAGCTCGTGGGCCCATAGTCTAATACTCCCCCGCAGTCGTACGAATGGAACTAGAAGTTTAGACTGAAAAACAAAAACAATAATAAACCCTAAAAACTGTCCTCGATTTCGGTCAAAATTCCATAATCTTGCAATCTTCAATCCATAATCTTCGATCCATAATTTTGAATGATCTCGTAATCCTATAAGAGGCAACCAACACGGCAGTGCAGTGGCGGCTGGTAGCGGCGTGTCGGCGGATCGTAATCCTGCAGGCGGCGCGGCGGAAGACCGTAGTCTAATGAGCGGCAGCAGCACGTCGGCAAGGGGTGGCTTGACGGAGATGCGAAATCAACAGGATGAGCCGTAGCATCATCTGTGTGGTAAGAAACTGTAAGAAGACCGGTGAATCTAGAACCGAAGACGAAGCTTTATTTGAACACAAAACTGAAAAAAATCGGAAACGAAAAACGAACACAGACTAGATAGGGCGGCAGTGGTAGCACGCCGCCCTGTCTAGGGTTTTTCTCAAGTGGTGACGGCTAGGGTTTGTATATTTGTGTGTGGCGTGGCGGAAACGGTTTAGAGCCTAGGCTGGCTCTGATACCATGTAAGATTATGGAAGACTTGATTGATTATTATTGAATGCGTAGGTTACAATATATAGGGATTACGAGTAACCCTAGAAACCTAACTAAGCCCCTGGGCCCATAGTCTAAAACTCCCCTGCAGTCGTAGCAGATTGAACTAGAAGCTTAGACTGAAAAACAAAAATGTCACACCCCCAAAATCCACAAGCGGAGTATCACCGCATGGAGGCGTAACATGACCAGGATCAAGCCACCAATCATATTGAACATCGTAATTAAGTAAATAAAACCAACCACAATATAATTGGTGTCCAAAAGAAAATAACCAACTTTAAGTTAACAGCGGAAGCATAAAATGTAAACCCAAACATAAGTAATAAGTTCATAAATGTTGGGATTGAACCCTACCAGAGGAACAGATAATGTAAAGCCAAAACTAGGTCACAACAGAGGATTCACAATAAGCAGCAGTTTACACTTTGCTCTCCCCTTGAAAGTGATTTATAACAACTGATGGTCTCTATCCGCTGTTCATATTCAACTGCTGCTGTCCTTTCAACTGCTGATTAAAACCCTGAAGTATCCAACACTGCTGGTCCTATCTACTGATGATAAAGCACTGCCCAGTCAAGGACTGATCAACCTTGAGTAAAGCACTGACATAAAGGGAGAGCAGCTGTTTAGTAAATTGTTTGTTTTATGTATAGTCAGTGGTTAGGTTAGCAGTGTTTGTGTAAGGACAGTAGATACAGGTTGTTAGGCTATTAGACGTCGCTTTCATGGTGACGTCAGCTGAGATACCTCAGTGGTTTGGTTTGCTTATAAATGTATCAGTACCCTGTACTGTTACATTTGATTGACTGAGCGAGTTCTTCTCCTCATGTCTAATCCTTTCATCTTGTGTGCAACCAACCTTGGGGCATCAGGCTGAGGGGGAGTTTAGTTTGTAAGCATATCTGTAATCTTTTGCTTTGATTTGTAAATCTTTTGACTCTATGAGAAGCAATTGTTTATCAAACTATTTTCTCCATTTGATTGTGTTTACAAAGTTTGTTTTCATTTCCGCTGCACTTTACATGTTTTCATGTTTACAAATCATTCTAAACATACAAACAAACACAATCATGAGAGCCTCCGATCCTAACAATAAAGTTTAACAATTTGACATGGGACTCAACAGTCCATGTCCCACAACGATCACGTCTCCTTGTGCAAGCTCCATAAATACCTAACGACCTGCAAGGCATGTAACAACAAATCAACAACGAAGTTGAGCGAGTTCACCGTTGGTTGTTTGGTTTTAGAAGTTTGTTTTGAAAACCATAAGTTGTTTCATAAACCACGAGTTAACCAGTATCTTTTTTTTCCCCAAACCATATCCATAATCAGTGGGGGATTCCCCATGTGAACCACTAGACCGTTACCCTATCGACTACTGACAAAAGTAAGTTGTGCCCTAAGTCAATGTCTATCATCATTGACTGTTTGCCATTATCCATTAGTACACGCCCGTCCTACCGGCACGGTGTGAGGTTTGTCAAATCTAATATCGCTATTAACTAATGACCCGCTTGCCATTGGCCTTGGCGATTAAGTCGATATAAAATGAGGGACTTAATGATAGAGTTTTGTCTAGTAAGTTTTAAGGTTGTTGTCCTACCCAAGGAGGACGAACGTACGTATTCTACCCAAGGAGAATACGCATGATTAATATTGGCATCCTACCCATGGAGGATGGCGGTACATATCCTACCCAAGGAGGATATGCAGGCTTCGTTTTAGTTCCTTAACCCATTCCCAACCACCGGGAATCCCATGCCTTAGAAAGAGTGTGAACTCACCTTTGGTTGCTCGGTTGAACTCTTAAAATAGCTAACGGTCAGGGTTGGTTGATCATGTCCTAATATGATTACCATTTAGTTTGTTAATAGTTTTAAATAAAACACAAAGTTCCTACACGCATCTATCACATATCACGCACTCACGTTAACATTTCACGTCCATATAAACATCCCATCTATACCCATTCAAAAGCAAACATACGATATTGCACATAACACTTTCGTTGACATATAACACGTTAGATCATTCTCAGATAACCTACCCGACATTTAGACACGCAAATTGCTACTTATGTCGTTTCAGCTTTAACATTCAAAACTGGTCTGTTTTCGGGAATTTTAATAAAATAGTTAACTTACTCCAAAAATTCTCAAATTTTTACAGAATGTTTTAAACGATCCAGATATTATTGTATAAAAATATCGGGATCCAATTTATTACCAATATTTTATAAAAAAAATCATTTACCGGACTGCAATCAGATTCGACACTTTCTGACTGCAGTCCACGGAATAATTCATTTAAAATTTATCGTAAGTCCGATTGATGAAATTCCAGTTGGAACATTACAAAAACATCAGTTGTCATCTACAGTACAAATTTTATGAGCTAATTCTACACAGATTTCAAGTTATGACGAAAAACATAATACACATTTTCTGCAGTAAAAATGCAGCTTTTGCTGCTGTACAAAACGGACATTTAAAAATAGTAAACTACCTCGAAAAAATATGATTCCAGTGCCATTCGATTCGTTTTTCAAAAACACATAATTTAGACTTTAGAAAATCAATTTTTCGATTTATAACGGTCCGTTTACAGCCAACTGAATTTGGCTGTAAATGTTACTCAGCATGCTGTTAATCGCTTAAATGTTACTAAAATACGCGCATATGATCACAACACCGTCTAACAATGACTAACATCAGATCATAAGTCATTTACAGCAGGTTATCATTTATTTAACTCAGATTTATCATGTCAAGTACCATCATTCATATCAGATTTCCAGAGTACAAGTTTTCATCAAGTAACCATCATCAACATATACAAAACAACATCATACTAGCATTATTTCATCATATTACATCTTTATGTTCAAGATTTATGTTCATTTCTTTTAGGGTTCTAGTGATAATCAACCTACTACATCTTTTAACCATTAAAGTAGAAGCAAACAAGCGTAAATCAAGAACTTACAACTAGCTCAAAGCTAGGGGAGATTACTACAGAAAATGATGATGAATTTTGGTGTGTAAAAGCAAGTAAGAGAGCTCCTTGATGATCCACAAGCTTCAAGCTCCAAGGATCACCTTCTAACACTTGAATGAACTTGGGATTTGATTAATATGGTGGTGGTGGCGGCACAAGTGTGAGCCGAGAGGGAGAGGAAAGAGTGAGAGGGATGAGTGAGGTTGTGTTGTGTGAGGATCTCATGAATCTTCCTACCATACTTATAATCTTACTTCCAAGATTATGTCCACCAAATCAAGCAAAGATCTAAATAAAATAAGAAATAAAATCTAGTGGGTATGGTGTGGAGGTATGGTGGTGATCTTGAGAAGATATGAAATGATTTGAAATGATATTGAAATCCTATGCTCCATACTTGTAGAGATTTCATTCTAATATTTTGTACAAAGAATCAAGCAAGTATCAAATAAAATATATGGGAAATCTAGTGGGATATGGTGATCTTGGTGGGGTCCTCATGTGGACCGTAAATCATCAAAGGGGGGGGGTAATTGTAAATTTTATGGGTAATGTAGGATCGTTGTGCGACCTGAATGAGTCGTTCAGAAGAGCTTATATCCGAATCTAAGGCGGAATTCAGAGAAACGGACTTGTATACAGCTTGATTCAATTTAAATGTCTCTATTATTGTTATAACAACAATATACAACCTGGAGACAATTCGGCAGCACTTCGTTACCGAATCAGAAAAAGTTACAAATGAAAAACCATGCTCCCCTATATATAGGTGTGCTGATTTCGCTTGAAATGGTCAAGAGTAATTTCGTGCGAAATTAACATTGTTAATTTCGTGTGAAATGGCCCTTGGCTATTTCATGCGAAATAGCTACAACTCACACAAATCTTAGTTTCTAGCATCCCGAGCACTGGTTTATCCTATCTTGTTACATGACTCGATACAAGACGAAGTCGACAGACATAGTGCCTGTTAGTGCACTATGTCTATTGACTTCGTCTTGTATCGAGTTTAGGATTTGAATTGTTAGATTAGATCTTGTTATACGAGAGTATAGGAGGTTTTAGAGTATGTTTAAGGTAATTTAGCTTGAAAGTGGTGATTTACCTTGAAAGTGTCACATGACAGTTTCAAGCTAAATCAACATGTTGATTTCCCTTGAAAGTGGCATGTGTTATTTCAAGCTAAATCAACATCACTATAAATAGCATTCAAGCTAAATCATTTGGAAGTTTTAGAAAGTTTGGAGCTTGGTGCTTAGAGAGAGAAAGTAGAGAGAGAAAGTGCTCTAGGTGATTCACGGTTCTTGTACGATTTCAGATTTATCAAAGAATCACGTTTATATTACGTTGTGTGTACTAGGTCACGTTCGTGTACGGTTTCCGCACGTTTCACGTTCGTTTCGCAATCGTTTCGGAGTCAAAACCGGTCCTACAATTGGTATCAGAGCAGGAGCTCGATTGCACTGATCTATCACACGATTTCGCACAGGATTACATCGATTACAGATCTACATATCATCGATTTCTTCATATTCTACTCATTTTTCACGTTTTCTACGGTTTTTCGACCAATTGAACGGGATTTTACGGTCTGATTCGGCTGATTTTTTAGTATATTGTGTGAAAACAGTTGATCTACAATCCTATCAAATTTCAGATTCAAATTCATAGTTGTTTAGGAGAAATTCGATTTTTTGTGTCCGATTTCGTTGGATCAGCAAGATTTCGCTTGAACCAGTTGAATTTCGCTTGAAAAATTCAAGCGAAATCCTTATAAGTGAGATTTCGCTTGAGATATATGACTTTAAAATCGATTTCGCTTGAAAAATAACAGTCGGGATTTCGCTTGAATTAATTGTCTCGGGACTTCACATCACGTGAATATAGTGTTAGAACCAGTTATCACCTTGGACATATACATGTGATACATTAAATTGATTCAATTGGTAGCCCATGTGAACGAATTAATTTTGGCAGTCCACTAAAGTTTGAGGTCCTGTTATAATTTGATAATAAAACTGAGTTGTCGGCTCCTTAACTGATGTTGTTTGATGTGCATGTGATAAATTGATAATGTCGGCTCAGTGGGATTTGCGGTCCATTCAGATTCTAGTGTTATTAATGATTGACAGCATATATTGTTTGAACATCAAGTTCAGGTCACGTGTAATCTGAATTGCAATTGATTGTCGTTGATCAATTAAAATCCAAGGTAGTGTGTAACATAAACCGAGGTTGGCAGGTCTTGATGATTGATACAAGAAATCATGTGAAGTTTGAATGAGAATACTTTTAGAGGTCCAATGATATTGATTTGAAAATTATTCCTGTCGGTAAGTTGCAAAAGGGTTGCATGAATTTTTCGTGAAATATTATAATTCAAAGGGTCATCAGGTCATTTGAATTTGATCCGGGTCATAGCACTTCGTACGGTTTGACGACTTAATTCTCAGTTCGCATCAAGTTCAGTCTGCACAGTCTGTCAACTTTCAGTCCGCACAGAAAATTCACCAGTTCGAGTATTTTTTTTTCGGGTATTTGATAGTGTTTAAACTGATAAGAGTTTGTTTGTTTGCTTTCAGGTGATTAAAGATTTACAAGGGGCAAATATCAAGAAGAAGATTTAAAATGTCAGGAGAAAGTGCTCATGATAGATGGTGGAGAAGAGACAGTGCGAGATGGGAGATTGGAAAATTGTATGAACCATTTAAGGAAGCACAAAGAGCCAAGAGATGGAATGAAGAACTAGAGTGTTACATGGATCCACAGGGTAATCCAGTAGTTGATCCATCAAAAGTGAATTTTGATGCTGTAACCAATGTGTTTCCAAGTGAGGGCACTTTCAACACAAGAAGGCTTTCTGATAAAAGCTATTTGCCAAATTTGATGAACAAGTTAAAAGAAGTTTTTGAAGCAAGTTTACCGAAGGTGGTAGAACTGAAGAAAAGAAAAGAAGAAGAATTGAAGAAGATGATTGAAGAAGTGAAGATTGTTGCAAAGCTTGCTGGAGAGGAACAGAGAGCTGAAGAAACGCATAAGAATGAAGAAGCTCAGAAAGAAGAAAAGGAGGAAGATCAGAAAGTTGAGATAGAAGAACCGGTGTTGAATGAGACTGAGGTTAGAAAATCTTCTGATCTATCGAATGTTGAATTGGTTGATGAAAAAGAAAACAAGTGCAGGAATTGCATAGAAATGTGCAAAGCCTGTACTGAAAAAGATGACATCATAAAAACAAAAGACAATGATATAGTTAAACTTGAAAATGTTTTCACAATAAAATGTAAAGAAATGATTGAAAAAGAAGAAATTTTGAAACTAAAAGTTGAAAAATTGACACAGAAATGTCAAGGTCTTGAAAAGGATAATGATGTTTATAGACAACTGTGTTCTACAAAATGTGTCGGTTGTATTGAAAAAGAATCTAAATTTCAAGATTTACAAAAACAGTATGATTCTTTAAAATGGTCGAGTCAGAGAGTACAAGAAGCTTATGATACTTTGAAAAGCCAAGTCAAAAGTTTTGATCAAAGATTGTCAGAAACTTTAGTCACTAAAGAAATGTATGAAAGAAAGTTTAAAGAAAAGCAAATTGAATTGAACAAATGTGTTGATGAAATTGCTAATCTTAAACAAGTCTTGGCTGAAAAAGAAAAGGTTGTAACCAAACTTCAAAGTTATCATAATTTTTCGTACATTCTCGAACGCATTTTCAACATCACACCAGATGACAAAGATACTAAAAATTGCAAAAAGGGTATTGGTTCAGAATTTCATCAGGTACCACCACCATTGAGAAACAATTATACTTTTTATGATGAGGAAAAGGTGGCAAAGGGTTTGAACATAGCTGACCAGTTACCTGAAAGTATTGATGTGACTTACTCCAAATCTGATGATGCTAATGATTCAGAGGTGGTAAGTAAGGTTGTTGAAAGTGTTTTGAAAGATGAGTCTACAAAAGGTAAGTCTGAATCACAGGATGAAGATGAAGGAAATCTTTATGATGGTTATCTGAAAAACTCAAAATCCGAGAAAAATTTGAATGATGATTCAAAAGGATTGGTTTATACCATGATTGGATCGGACAAATTATTCTTAGATGTTGTATTCCCGATTCAGAATGTGATTTCAGAAAAGGTCGATAAAGTTTTCAAAATGGTTGAGATTGAGAAGTCTGAGATTCCAAAGTTTGCTGGTAAAGGTCATAAATCTTTTTATAACAAACCTGGTTTTAAGAAGAAAAACATGAAAGCTGGTTTGGGTTATAAAAAGAAACGGAATTGGAATCAAAGTAAAAAACCAAATTTGCAACAAAAGATGAATTTTGTTCAAGGGAAAAGCTTGAAAGAAGAGGAAAAACTCAAAATTGGACAACAGTCTAATGAGGAGTTTGATGCTATGAAAAAGAAACAACAACAGGCCAAGGATGTTTCAAAGAAAGTGTGTTTTAAATGTGATCAGATTGGACATGTTGCACGAAAGTGTCCAAATCCAAAGCCTGTTGATGTTGAAAAACAGAAATCTGCGGATGTGAAATCGAGGTCAACCAGATTTGATTCGAAACAAACTTGGAGGTACAATACAAACAAGTTTGCTTCAAATCAAAATTGGAAATCCAACCCGAATAGGTTCGATTCAAGACAGACCTGGAATTTTCACACACCCAGATTCAGAACAACATAGAGTTGGAGAACATCTGTTGATATGACAAAACCTCAAGAGTTTTGGAAACCTAAAAATGTTGTTCAAAATCAAAAGGTTCAAAAAGAGACAATTTTTTACAAAAGAGGTACTCCGGAAGGTCAAATGTGGAGTATTAAGAAACAAGTGACGTCGGTAAAAGATGAGAAAGTTGAAGTCAAAATTGAAAACGTTTTAAGTGACAAAGAGTTTCCAAAATTGAATGAACATTATTGTGTTGAAATGCCTAAGGTCCAACAGACCTGGGCTAAATTGTTCAAATGATTGATAAAGTTTGAATGTGCAGGTGCTCAACGAAGCTGAAGATTGTGAGAATGGTAGTTGGAGCAACCTGGCACAGGAAGAGGTTGCAGGACCCTGGTTTGGTTGAACAGGGAGTTTAGTTTGAGTGATGTTTGTACATAAATAAACAATATTTTCAAAATCCTAAAAATTTGAAAATTTTAAAACCAAAAATATGTTTTTAGTTTGTTATAATTTGAAAAACCAAAAATATGTTGTTTTTAATATTGTTTGAATGTATGTTGATTGAATACGCCGAAACCCTCACGGCTGAACAAACATGATTACTTTCATCAGATTGAAAAACGGTTTTCAAACTGTTAAGATCAATGGGTTGTAAATCATGGGGGTAATTAGTACGTTATGTTATATTTTCTGTAAATCAGTGCATGAGAAGCAGAAAATGGATGGCGAGACAAAGCTATCAGTGTTGGTTGTCAAATTTTCTTTAAATGGTTTTGCATTTTAGGGGGAGATATATTGTTGTTAGAAAATACAAAAACATTTGAAAATTTGAAAAAGTCAAAAACATGATAAAATTCAAAAATTTGAGTTTTGCGTAAAAAGAGGAAATGATAGTACATCAGTAGACAGTTACAGTATGCTAAAGAAATGGAAAGTTTAAATGTGTTAAACGATCTCACTGTGGATGTGTCGGTAGATTTTTATACATTTAGTAAACTTTTTCGGGATATAAACCTAAATTTCACACTTGCTTATTTCGTGGGGAACACTACTTGGATATATAGGTAACCCCTGAAATCTCGTTTGAAAGGTCTCGTATTCTGATATACTAGGTTTTTATACTCAATGATATCTGGGGTATTATTCCAGGACTTCTGCTGAATGGAAGTTCTGACCTAGTCCTCGAATAATACTTTCCGCAAATGCTTGAAACACAGCATCACCCTCAGCATATATGATAAGACAATAAAATTGCTTAGCAATGCTGTTGTAAAAAAAGATCCTCTAAAGGGGACACACCCAAGTTGAGTCATGATCTCTCTGCTGAACGGTAGTTCTGACCTGAGCTCTCATGATTCTTCATAATTTATTAACCCCTTACAGATATCATTTGTGTTATAATTACCTGTAAGACTGAATATTGGGATCTGGATACAGGAGTATATTCAAGAGGTGGGACACATGAATGGGTTTAAGTTCTTAAAATACTTAATTCGTATCCTGAATCAGTTGAAATTTGTATGAAAATTTAAGTGGATCAGTATATCGACAATCTAAGTGAATTGTTTAATTCTTAAAGTGAAATTAAGCTCAACGGTACTTGTGACTTGTCAAAAACTGATATGATCCTCTGATGCATACTCAAACAAAAATATTGTCTGTAAATATGTTTGTACATATTTCTTTACTGCTTTATATTTTCAGAAAATACAAAAAGATTTTTGATTCTGCTTTATTTTCGACAACCGATGTCTGAGTGCTGAGTTTCAAAATCTATGTAAGCTGATCGTGTTTCTGAAAATAAATCAAGTTCATTAATTTGAAACTTGAAGTTTTAAAATAAAAAATCAAAAACAGTTTGTGATATCTCCAAGGTCATTAAGTTGGACTTGGATGATTAACTGTGGGGGAGTTGGATGCTTATATTGTTATAAGTGTTAGTTTCCGATACGATTCGATGAAACTATCAAATTCATGAAAAGTGGTTTAGAAGGTTTGAATTGTCAGATTACGATATCTGGAAGTTTTAAATGTTGTTACTTATAGTTGTATGAGTGATTGCAGGAAAAGTCCAGACTACGATCCCGGAAGCTGAGTCTAAGGGGGAGTCTGAAGACGAGCTCAAAGCAAGGGGGAACTTGTAGATGGAAAGCTAGGTGTTGATCCCAAAGCACGGAAGCTTGATGAAAGGGGGAGCCTGAAGCTGATGGAAAGAAGATAAAGATTGAAGGATGCTTACAGTGTTACAATTCGGATAGAGTTTGAAGACTGATCAAGACTGAAGAGGTGTCATGATAAAGATTGGACACTGAAGACTTCGTCAATATCCAAGGGGGAGTCTGTTAGTGCACTATGTCTATTGACTTCGTCTTGTATCGAGTTTAGGATTTGAATTGTTAGATTAGATCTTGTTATACGAGAGTATAGGAGGTATTAGAGTATGTTTAAGGTAATTTAGCTTGAAAGTGGTGATTTACCTTGAAAGTGTCACATGACAGTTTCAAGCTAAATCAACATGTTGATTTCCCTTGAAAGTGGCATGTGTTATTTCAAGCTAAATCAACATCACTATAAATAGCATTCAAGCTAAATCATTTGGAAGTTTTAGAAAGTTTGGAGCTTGGTGCTTAGAGAGAGAAAGTAGAGAGAGAAAGTGCTCTAGGTGATTCACGGTTCTTGTACGATTTCAGATTTATCAAAGAATCACGTTTATATTACGTTGTGTGTACTAGGTCACGTTCGTGTACGGTTTCCGCACGTTTCACGTTCGTTTCGCAATCGTTTCGGAGTCAAAACCGGTCCTACAGTGCCCAAACAGACTCCCCCTTGGATGTTGACGAAGTCTTCAGTGTCGAGTCTTTATCATGACACTTCTTCAGTCTTGATCAGTCTCCACACTCTTTCCAAATTGTCTAACACTGTAAGCATCCATCAATCCTTCTTCATTGATCAGCTTCTATCTTTTCTCAGGCTCCCCCTTTCATCAAGCTTCCGAGCTTTAGGGATCGACACCTTACTTTCTGCTTATAAGCTCCCCCTTGCTTTGAGCTTGTCTTCAGACTCCCCCTTAGACTCGGCTATCGGGATCGTAGTCTGGTACAATATCTGCAATTTCTCAAACATTTATAAGAAACAGCATTTTGAACATCCAGGATTAAATGATCTGACTCTTTTATAAAAAAAAATTTACAATGAAAGCAATTTCAATTTTCCAGGAATCGTAACCTGGCTTTATTCAACAGATTTTAACAATATAAGAATCCAAATCCCTCACAGTTAATCATCCAAGTCCAACTTAATGACCTTGGAGATATCACAAACTGTTTTTGATTTTTGATTTTAAAAACTCAAGTTTCAAATTAACGAACTTGTTTTATTTTCAGAAACACAATCAGCATACTTAGATTTTGAAACTTAGCATTCCAGACATCGGTTGTCGAAAATAAAGTGAAATCAAAATCTTTTTGTATTTTTCTGAAACATAAAGCAGTAAAGAAATATTTACAAACATATTTACAAACAATATTTTTGTTTGAGTTCGCGTCAGAGGATCATATCAGTTTTTGACAAATCACATGTAGCGTTGAGCTTAGTTACACATTAAGAATTAAACAATTCACTTAGATTGTCGATATATTGATCCACTTAAATTTTCAAACAAATTTCAACTTATTCAGGATACGAATTAGGTGTATTAAGAACTTAAACTCATTCATGTGTCCCACCTCTTGAATATACTCCCGTATCCTGATCCCAATATTCAGTCTTACAGGTGAGTATACCTAGATGATATCTGTAAGGGTTAAATGCGAGGGCCGTGAGAGCTCAGACTATTGCTTCCGCAAATCAGACAGATGACGGCTTCGACTTTAGGTGTGTTCCCTTTAGAGAATCTTTTCTTCAACAGCACATGGTTAGCATTTTGCAATGTTTCATCATTTTTTTATGCTGAGGGTAGTGATATATTTCAAGCAAGCAGAAAGTATTATACGGGGACTAGGCCATTGCTTCCGCAAAATCTGAAGTCCCGGGATAATACCCCAGATATCACTAAGCATAAAGACCTAGTATTTCAGAAAGAGGGGTCCTTCAAACGAAATTTCAGGGGTTACCTATATATCCAAGTAGTGTTCCCCACGAAACAAGCAAGTTTGAAATTTATGTTTATATCCTGAAAAAGTTTACTAAATGTATAAAAACCTATCGGCATATCATCAGTGAGACCGTTTAACACTATATAATCATTACATTTCTTTAGCATACTGTAACTGTCTACTGATGTACTATCATTTCCTCTTTTTACACAAAAACTCATTTTTGAATTTTATCATGTTTTTTACTTTTTCAAATTTTCTAATGTTTTTGGATTTTCTGACAATAATACTCCCCCTAAAATGCAAAATCATTTAAAAGAAAATTTGACAACACGATACTGATAGCTTCGTCTCGCCATCCATTTTCTGCATCTCATGCTCTCTTTTGCAGAAAATAACGTACCCCCATGATTTACAACACATTGATATTTTACAGTTTGAAAACCATTTTTCAATCTTGTGAAATTAATCATGTTTGTTCCGCCGTGAGGGTTTCGGCATATTCAACCAACATATTTTTGAATTTTTGAATTTTTGACAAATTTAAAAACAAACATATTTTTTATTTTTCAAAATTTTGACAAAATAAAAACATATTTTTGGATTTTAAAATTTTCAATTTTTAGGATTTTAGAAATATTGTTTATTTATGTACAGAAATCAAACAAACTCCCTGTTTCAACCAAACCAGGGTTCAGCATCTTCTTCCTCTCGTTGTGCCAGGCTGCTCCGAATTCCATTTTCACAATCTTCATTTTTCTTGAGCACCTGCACATTAAACTATTCAGTCACTTGAACAATGCAACCCAGGTCTGTTTGACCTTAGGCATTTCAACACAATATGCATCACTTAATTTCGGAAAATCTTTGTCATTTTGAACAAAAACTTTTTCAACTTTGACTTCAACTTTTTCATTATTTACCGAAGTTACTTGTTTCTTAACATTCCATGTTTGACCTTTTGGAGTACCTCTTTTGTAAAAATTTGAATCTTTTTGAACATTTTGATTCTAAACAACTTTTGGTTTCCAAAACTCATTTAGTTTTGTTGTATCAACAGTTGTTTTCCAACTTTGTGTTGTTCTAAATCTGGGTGTGTGAGAATTCCAGGTCTGTCTAGACTCAAACCTATTTGGATTTGATTTCCAAGTTTGATTTGAAGCAAACTTGTTTGTGTTGTATCTCCAAATTTGTTTTGAATCAAATCTGGTTGACCTTTGTTTCACATTCTCAGATTTCTGTTTTTGAACATTATCAGACTTCTTTTTCTCAACATCAACAGGTTTCAGACTCGGACACTTGCGTGCTAGATGTCCAATTTGATCACACTTAAAACATGTTCTTTTTGAGACATCTTTGACCTGTGGTTGTTGCTTTTTCTTTTGAGCATAGAACTCTTCATTAGACTGTCGTCTAAATTTGATTTCTTTCTCTTCCTCTGAACTTGTTCCATGAACAAAATTCATCTTTGCCTGAAAATTCTGCGTTTCATTTTTATTTCGACTTTGTTTCTTCTTATAACCCAACGCAGCCTCATGTTTTTCTTCTTGACACCAGATTTGTTATAAAAAGTTTTGTGACCTTTTTCAACAAACTTTGGAATTTCAGATTTTTCAATCTCAACCATTTTGAAAACTTTATCAATCTTGTCTGAAATCACATTCTGAATCGGAAATACAATATCTAAGAATAATTTGTCCGATCCAATCGTGGTATAAACCAATCCTTTTGAATCATCATCCAAATTTTTCTCAGATTTTGAGTTTTTCAGATATCCATCATGAAAATCACCTTCATTTTCATCATGTGATTCAGATTTACCTGTTTCAACCGACTCTTCTTTCAACACACTTTCAACGACCTTACCTACCACCTCTGAATCACTAGAATCATCAGATTTGGAATAGGTTACGTCAATGTTATCTGGCAATTGATCTACCATGTTGAAAGCTTTTTCAACCTTTTCATCATCATAAAATGCAAACTTTTCTGGTGGTGGAACTTGATGAAACTCTGAGCCAATGCCTTTCTTGTTTTGCTCAGACTCACCATCACCCGGTTTTATGTTGAAAATTCTTTCAAGCACATATGATGATGCATGATAACTTTTTAACTTGTTGTTATCCTGTTCTAAGTTAGCAATCTGACACTTTAGCTTAGCAACATCCTCAATGTAAGAATTTACAACTTGTTGCTTTATTTCATAATTTCGTTTAAACGTATTAGTAGTTTCAGAACAGTAATCCAATCTTGATTGAACAAATTTCATTTCACTTTTCAGTTTTCATATGACTCCTTAGTAATGTGATAAGCCAATTTTATTGAATCATATTCTTTTTTCATTTCTTGATAATCATTTTCTTTTTGAGAACATTCTTCTTTCATTTTCAAAACATTTTCTTTCAAAACTTCATTTTCTTTTTCTAATTTTTAACATTTTTCTGAAAGTTTTTCATCATTATCTTTTAAAACTTTTTCGTTTTCAAACGTTTCTTTGTATTTATTTTTAAAAACATTTTCAATTTTTGTGAACTCAAGATCTCTTGTTCTGAACCTTTCGTCTTTTTCAGTACAAGCACTGCATGGTCTCATGCATTTCCTGCACTGTTCAACAGTTTTATTTATGTCTTCAGAATCAGAATTTACCTCAGTGATTTGCACTTCGGTGTTTGCTTCAACTTTCGATTGATCAGCATCTTTCTTTTTCTCATCACCAGCATCAATACCAACATCAGCAGCAACCTCCAAAATCTCATCCTTCACTTCAATCGAACTTTCGATTTTCTTCTCAACTTCTTCAACCTGCTGTTCTTCAGTAACAACTTCTATCACAACTTTTTCTTCTACCTTCACATTCTCTTCTTTCACATCTTTAGCATCCTTCCTCAACTCATCAACCAGCTTCTCAACATTATTCTTCATTCTCTCTTCATCCCTTTTCCTCAAACACGATGTCATGACATATCTTATGTCTTTTTCATGCCTTTTTGCATATGTGTTATCTTTTGTTACATTTGTATAGTATTCGACAGATCGAGGAATTATGAGAAGAACATCATCAAAAATTATGTCCTTCTTGGGAACAACAGGTTCACCTTGTCTGTTGATATAACACTCTATCTTTTTATCTCATCTTTTATTAATCACTGCACTTTCATATTCTTCTTGCATTTCATTAATTCTGTTCAAGGCAATGTTTCTTTCTCTGTATGTTTTCTCGCTCAGAATCTCTTCTCTGGTTTTCTCTTTGATTTCAGTAACAACATTTTCTTCTTTGTTTTCCTCTTTAATTTCAGCAACAAAAACATAATGGTTGCTCTTTGATGAACTTCTTCCACGAGCTGTAACTCGATTATCCACACGATCTTCTTCAGGAAGAATCTGACTCCAATCATATCCTTCATCATCATGGATTACAGCACAAGCTCTTGATTTTTCTCTGGGATTATTTTCAATCATTTTCGGCTCTTCTTTGCTTCAGTGGTAAATTGCCTTTCGGTAATAATCATCGTTGAAAGGATGTTCATTTCCACCAACTGCAGAATTGTTGCATTCTCTCTTGAAATGACCTTTTTGCTTGCATTTGAAGCAGGTCACTTTGGATTTATCAAATCCAAGTTTTGTTGATGGACCACCGAGTGACTGTTTCCCAGTAATCTCCATGTATCTCTGAGCTCTACGGATGCAACTTGCCAAACACCATTGAATGTCTATGAGTTCCATTTCTTCCGGATCGATCTGGTCGTAGTCTTCTTTGGTCAATTCGGAATTTCCAATTTTGCCTGCAACTAGACCTTCATACGATTCCAGAACAGATGCAAGAAAGCTCATTTGCTGTTTAGCTGCATTGATGCTCATTGTAGGAGAATTCTTAAGCTTAAGAGCAATGTTGCACAGTATCTCCTCTGATTCTTCAGAATTAACTTTTGACGAAAATGAATGATAACCCGGATCGTAACTTGATGAGCTTTTCTGAGGTTCTTTTGTCCTCTCACCACTGAATGTTGTCTTTGGTGATTCACCAACTTTCACCGATGGTAAGTTACCTTTGTAATAAAGACCAACATTCTTTTGATGTGAAGAACTACTCATCTTGTTTTGTTTCTGCAATTCAAGCTCACGAGTTTCAATCTTTTCAATTAACACATCAAGAGAAATTGTTTCATACAAAGCATCATTTTTCAATATAAACACAAACGTTTGCCACTGATCAGCTCGTGGTAACGCTTCTATGATTTTGTCAATTATTTCTTCTCTCGTTTTCTCAATCTTAAATCTTTCTAATTCAATTTTTAGATGACAAAAACGTTCAATCATTTGTCGAACTGATTCACCGTTAAGACTATCAAACAAATCGAATTCTTTCTTTAACAAAGCAATTTTATTCTTTTTGATTTGTTTACCCCCCTCAGCTTTAACCCTTAAAGCTTCCCAAACAGATTTTGAAGATCCATCATGTTGTAATAAGGCAAACATGTCATTTCTGATTGATGACTGGATCAAGGCAATCATTCTCTGTTCGGCTGCAAATTTAGATTTATCTTCTTTGGATAAGTTCTTGAGTGGAAGATTTTCTCCTTTATCATTTTTGGTCTTTCATATCCAAACACAAGACAGAACCAGCTTTCATGTGCGTAAGATTTTGCCCAGCTAATGAAACGTTCTTTCCACCACGTATAGTCTTCAATACTTTCAAGAGTTGGTGGTTTTGAATGTGTGCCGTAAAAATTATCATGTTTAATGTTTTCATTTATTGCTTTTGTTATGGGTTTTGGTGTAACAGTTGTAGTTTCGGAAGATTCCGATGTTAATGCGTTGTAGAACATGTTTTAGAATTCTTCAGCCATGATGTAAACTTCTTGAATTTCCTGGAGACAAGTAAACAAACACAATCAAGTTAAAAAATATCAAACAAATTGAAACAAACTGACACTCGGTTGACGTGAAATGATCTTGACACGAAATGACTTTGATGTGAAATGTCCCTTTCAAACGAAATAGTGAGCTTCAAACAAAATAAGATCTCAAGCGAAATCACTTTGGTGCGAAATACCCTTTCAAGCGAGATAACCACTTTCAAACAAAAACAGGACTTTCACACGAAATCACTGGTTTCGTGTGAAATCTTCAAGCGAAATACCAAACTGATGCGAAATACCCTCTTCACACGGAATACCCTTTTCAAACGGAATAGCTAATTTCGTATGAAATAGCTCAAACAAATCTTATTTCACGTGAAATTAACACTGATTTCGAACGAAATTAACAAGCTATTTCAAACAAAATTATAATGATGTCATCAAGTTCGATCTGATTTTCAAGCGAAATTACAAATTTTACCAATTTTAGATCAAATTTAAGTCCAATTCTTTCAAGGATTAATTAAAACATTGTTTCGCATGTCATGTGTGAAATTCAATTCATTTTGTCCGTAAAATTTTGTTAATTTTGAAAAAGAAAGTGTAGAAGTCAGAAATCTGATGAAATCAAGCTGAACTCTTCCTCCTGAGCTCTGATACTACTTGTAGGATCGTTGTGCGACCTGAATGAGTCGTTCAGAAGAGCTTATATCCGAATCTAAGGCGGAATTCAGAGAAACGGACTTGTATACAGCTTGATTCAATTTAAATGTCTCTATTATTGATATAACAGCAATATACAACCTGGAGACAATTCGGCAGCACTTCGTTACCGAATCAGAAAAAGTTACAAATGACAAACCATGCTCCCCTATATATAGGTGTGCTGATTTCGCTTGAAATGGTCAAGAGTAATTTCGTGCGAAATTAACATTGTTAATTTCGTGTGAAATGGCCCTTGGCTATTTCATGCGAAATAGCTACAACTCACACAAATCTTAGTTTCTAGCATCCCGAGCACTGGTTTATCCTATCTTGTTACATGACTCGATACAAGACGAAGTCGACAGACATAGTGCACTAACAGGTAAGTAGGTAAATGGTTAGGGTGTTGAGTGTAACATCTAGTGTATTATTTGTATGACACTTTATATAATGTGTTGGGGTATTCGGGGACCATAACTAGTCCAAAAATAATAAAACAATGTTTCTGGCAAAATGTTGGTGTTCCGGGTAATGTCCGGTTGTTCGGTTAGATACCGTTTCGTTAAAGTGCTAAGTTATTCCGTATAGTGTCTTTTATGTAACTATTTGTAACACTTTTAATTCCCAACACTTAGGAAAACATTCATGACCATTTAGACAATTTTCTGCACAATCAATAAGCACAATTTAATATTAATTAATCATACGGATACATGTAATTATGAGGGTTGTCACATTCTCCCCCCGTTAAGAAAATTTCGTCCCGAAATTTAGCACGTGGTTACTGAGGAAGCTAGTTAAGTTGCATGGTTTCCTGGTTTTCCTGGGGTGTCACATCATCCCCCTGTTGGTTTGGAATTTCGTCCCAAAATTCCGCAGTAGCTTCAGCCTCAGTAGTGGTTGTACTTTTCTCAAACAACTGGGGATACTTGTGTTTCATTTGGTCTTTTCGTTCCCAGGTATACTCTGGGCCACGACGGGAGTTCCAACGAACTCGAACAAGAGGTATTCTGGTACGCTTGAGAACCTTAACATCTCGATCGGTAATCTCTACTGGTTCCTCGACGAATCGCAGCTGATCGTCGATAGTGAGCTCCTTGAGAGGAACTATGAGGGTCTCATCTGACAGACACTTCTTCAGATTCGACACATGGAATACGTTGTGAACTCCGCTGAGTTCTGCCGGTAGATTTAACTTGTAGGCCACCTTACCAATTTTCTCAATGATTTCGAACGGTCCAACATAATACGGATTGAGTTTGCATCGTTTGCCAAAACGAACTACACCTTTCCAAGGTGAGACTTTGAGTAGCACTCGATCCCCAACCTGGAACTCGAGTGGTTTCCTGCGCTTATCAGCGTAGCTTTTCTGACGGTCACGAGCTACCGCCATTCGTTGTCGTATCTGAGCAACCCTCTCAGTCGTGTCTACCACAAGTTCTGGGCCTGTGATTTGGCTGTCACCAACTTCTGCCCAACAAAGAGGTGATCGGCATTTACGTCCGTACAATACCTCAAACGAAGCGGCCTGGATACTGGTGTGGTAGCTGTTATTATACGAAAATTCTACTAGAGGTAGATGTCGCTCCCAGTCGTTACCAAAATCAATCACACATGCCCTAAGCATGTCTTCAAGGGTTTGGATGGTGTGTTCAGATTGCCCATCCGTCTGTGGATGATATGCCGTGCTCATGTCTAATCGAGAACCAAAGGACTTGTGCATAGCTTGCCACAATTCAGATGTAAAACGTGAGTCACGATCAGAAATGATGGAGGTTGGCAATCCGTGCCTTGATACTACTTCCTTTAGGTAGATGTCTGCTAGAGTATAAAACTTGTCGGTTTCCTTGATAGCCAAGAAGTGTGCAGACTTAGTCAATCGATCCACTATCACCCAAATAGTGTCATTTCCGCATTGAGATCTAGGCAGGCCAGTAACGAAATCCATGGAAATTTGCTCCCATTTCCATTTAGGTATCTCTGGTTGTTGAAGTAGGCCTGATGATTTCTGGTATTCGACCTTGACCCTAGCACAAGTCAAGCATTTACTGACGTAGGTTGCTATGTTGGCTTTCATACTAGGCCACCAGTATGTAGTCTTTAAGTTGTGGTACATCTTATCCAAACCAGGATGTACTGAGTAACGAGACTTGTGCGCTTCATCCATCACAAGCTCGTGAAAGTTTCCGTATAGTGGGACCCAGATGCGCCCTGTTACGTAGTAAGCGCCGTCTTCCTTTTGTTCTAACCATTTCCTTGATCCTCGTAAAGACTCAGCCCTGATGTTCTCTGCTTTCAATGCTTCAACCTGAGCATCTCTTATCTGAGTAGGAAGACTAGATTGGATGGTAAGTTGTAACGCACGCACACGCTTAGGTGTAGTATCCTTTCGACTGAGGGCGTCGGCCACAACATTGGCTTTGCCTGGGTGGTATTTGATAGCGCATTCATAATCATTCAAGAGCTCGACCCATCGGTGTTGTCACATGTTTAACTCCTTTTGCTTGAAGATATGCTCGAGACTCCTGTGATCGGTGTAAATGGTGCACTTGGTACCGTACTAGTAATGTCTCCATATCTTAAGTGCGAAAACAACTGCTCCCAATTCCAAGTCATGCGTAGTGTAGTTCTTTTCATGAACTTTAAGTTGGCGCGATGCGTAGGCAATGACCTTGTCACGTTGCATCAACACACAGCCCAATCCTTGGATGGAAGCGTCGCAATAAACCACAAAATCATATGTGCCCTCAGGCAATGAGAGGATAGGCGCGCTACAAAGTCTATCTTTTAAATGCTGGAAAGCAGATTCATGTGCATCACCCCAACTATAGGTGACACCCTTCTGAGTTAGCGAGGTGAGAGGTTGCGCAATCTTAGAGAAATCCTTGATGAATCTTCTGTAATATCCTGCCAACCTAAGAATTGGCGGATTTCTGTTGGTGTACGGGGTGCAGGCCAGTTCTTGATTGAGACTACTTTGGATGGATCCACATGAATCCCATCCTCATTTACCACGTGGCCTAGAAAGTGGACTTCGCGAAGTCAGAAGTCACATTTCAAAAATTTGGCATACAACTGCTCTGTTCGAAGAAGTTCCAAAATAAGCCTCAGGTGTTGCTCGGATCCCTACTAGCTCTTCAAGTAGATTAGGATGTCATCAGAGAAAACAAGTGACATATTCGTCAGGTTAGACTAAATTCAATGTCGTGCCAGAGGAGTTATATCGGTCGTATCCAGATCAAAGGACAGTACTTGTGGTATCATCATATTTATGGCCCCATGCTCAGTGAGTAACGTTCGTGGAGTGTAACATGTCCAAGCGAGTGTCTGCGGTCGTAGGGTTCAGAAGTATATTGTGTATGGATGTGGAAACATGAGAAAGGGTAGTCGCAATCAATGAGTAAGCGTTTAAGAACCCATAACAGAGTTTACCTGATGTCGATGGTACAGCTGGTGATGCGCATGTTGTATATGGTTAAGATAAAGTATGTCGTTGATCAAAAGAGATGTCACGAAGTTAAATCAATCGGAACAAGGAGTTGCCATAGCAGCATGATTGTCGTACAAGCTTGTAGTGTTAAGATTCACTGAGACTTCCATCAAAAGTCGTTGGACTCGCCCACATGCGAAGGATGAATAGTTCACCTGGATCCATGAACTTAGGTGTGTTTGTGATTCATCAAATCGGTAAGCAACCAAATTCGGGGTAGTTCCTTAGGTTGTGCGAATGAATCTGAAATATGCCTGTGTAGTCAAGAGGTTTCAAAGGGAAGACGCGAAAACATGTTCAAGAGGGTATAATCGTATCAACAACACATCACCATCCTCAGGGTTTCAAGAAGTGACCACCAATGATCGAAAGTCGAGCCTTCCAAATTCTCCAACCTAGAGTGAGTTCGTATTAGTGTCTCTGCATGGAGAAGCGAGGACGTAATGTCACCGTGGTAAAGGAATGATTGTTTGGTCTAAGTCAATAGAAGAGATTAGGCATTGCATTAATTACCAAGTATAGGTTGGTACAAAGGCAAGCGAAAAGGTTTCACATAATTAAGATAGACTTTCAAAGGATCAAAATGCGACTCTGATAGTATAAGGGGGAAAAGGGTAAGGTAAATGTCTAACTCATCATGTCCGTCTGTAGGTTGAGTAATCTGTATCTCCGTCCTCGATTGACCCGAGGACTCTCCCATCTTTAGGAGGCATCCACTTGCTAAGTTGGGTATACGAAGGTGTAAATCAAGTAGAATAAGAATTAACCACCCAACGGGGTAATGGGGTAATCTTGAGATCGGTGGAAATCGTGGTATGCTTGTTAGCGTTTCGTTATATCGGTTGCGGATTGAAGAAACAGAAGGTTGGTGATGTTCATACGAAGAATTGAGTGAAAACAAAATCCAACAAATAAACGAAGAATCTCGTAAACTATTCTGTTCTCCAGGGGCAGTTTCAGTATTGGTAGATGGAAGCAACGACACGAAAGAAAAGTTCGTTGTATCATGGTCATGTGAGTATATCATTGGTCCGAAACAGAGTTTGGCTGATAGGGTTTCGAGTGGTACAACGCCAAATGCGTGTAACTGCGACTACTTCGCTTCTAGTGACGATGACTAGTGGAGATGATGGGGTTCGCCAATATGGACGCGTGGGTATATTGTTCTCCTAAATTCGAGTTCGTTTGGGCCGGTTCTGGTATACGTGAATGCTGACGCGCAAAACCAAATCTACGAAGAGTCAGATCTAAATTCTGGCTGAAACGGCGATGTCATGTCGAGACAATCGCATGAATAGGTAGAACACATAAAACAGTTGTCGTAGTAGGGTGAGGAGAAAACAGGAAGGAATTTGATCATCACACGTCAAGTTTCAAGTAAACAGTTGGGTGTCATAAAGAGCACATTCGGGCTAGTAGATAACATGCTACTACTCTAACTAGGCATACCATGTGCAACACACAATGTAAATGTAAACTAGCAAGCAGGCAATACATACATAAATCATATTACCTATAGTGTGTTGAGTCTTGCACGTGGAGCGAAGTGTCGTTGTATATCGTTGAGCACTGTTAAGGTTATAGTCTGGTTTTGTCAAAAAGCTTTTCCCTTTTTAAAACCAAGTTCACTATAACCAATGGCTCTGATACCAATCTGTCACACCCCCAAAATCCACAAGTGGAGTATCACTGCATGGAGGCGTGACATGACCAGGATCAAGCCACCAATCATATTGAACATCGTAATTAAGTAAATAAAACCAACCACAATATAATTGGTGTCCAAAAGAAAATAACCAACTTTAAGTTAACAGCGGAAGCATAAAATGTAAACCCAAACATAAGTAATAAGTTCATAAAGTTTAACAGTTTGACATGGGACTCAACAGTCCATGTCCCACAACGATCACGTCTCCTTGTGCAAGCTCCATAAATACCTAACGACCTGCAAGGCATGTAACAACAAATCAACAACGAAGTTGAGCGAGTTCACAGTTGGTTGTTTGGTTTTAGAAGTTTGTTTTGAAAACCATAAGTTGTTTCGTAAACCACGAGTTAACCAGTATCTTTGTTTTTTTCCCCAAACCATATCCATAATCAGTGGGGGCTTCCCCATGTGAACCACTAGACCGTTACCATATCGACTACTGACGAAAGTAAGTTGTGCCCTAAGTCAATGTCTATCATCATTGACTGTTTGCCATTATCCATTAGTACACGCCCGTCCTACCGGCATGGTGTGAGGTTTGTCAAACCTAATAGCGCTATTAACTAATGACCCGCTCGCCATTGGCCTCGACGATTAAGTCAATATAAAATGAGGGACTTAATGATAGAGTTTTGTCTAGTAAGTTTTAAGGTTGTTGTCCTACCCAAGGAGGACCAACGTACGTATTCTACCCAAGGAGAATACACAGGATTAATATTGGCATCCTACCCATGGAGGATGGCGGTACATATCCTACCCAAGGAGGATATGCAGGTTTCGTTTTAGTTCCTTAACCCATTCCCAACCACCGGGAATCCCATGCCTTAGAAAGAGTGTGAACTCACCTTTGGTTGCTCGGTTGAACTCTTAAAATAGCTAACGGTCAGAGTTGGTCAATCATGTTCTAATATGATTACCATTTAGTTTGTTAATAGTTTTAAATAAAACACAAAGTTCCTACACGCATCTATCACATAGCACGAACTCACGTTAACATTTCACGCCCATATAAACATCCCATCTATACCCATTCAAAAGCAAACATACGATATTGCACACAACACTTTCGTTGACATATAACACGTTAGATCATTCTCAGATAACCTACCCGACATTTAGACACGCAAATTGCTACTTATGTCGTTTCAGCTTTAACATTCAAAATTGGGTTGTTTTCGGGAATTTTAATAAAATAGTTAACTTACTCCAAAAATTCCCAACACTTAGGAAAAAATTCAGGACCATTTAGTCAATTTTCTGCACAATCAATAAGCACAATTTAATATTATTTAATCGTACGGATACATGTAATTATGAGGGTTGTCACCAAAAACAATAATAAACCCTAAAAAACTGTCTTCGATTTCGGTCAAAATTCCATAATCTTGCAATCTTCAATCCATAATATTCGATCTACAGTTTTGAATGATTTCGTAATCCTATAAGAGGCAACCAATACGGCAGTGCAGTGGCGGCTGGTGGTGGTGCGGCGGCGGATCGTAATCCTGCAGGCGGCGCGACGGAAGACTGCAATATATAGGGATTACGAGTAACCCTAGAAACTTAACTGAGCCCGTGGGCCCATAGTCTAATAACATATTACAGTGTGAACACTTCAAATTAGGATTAGGACATTTATTTACCCTCCTTTTAGAATAAAACCCTTTATTAGACTTGGACACAAAGGACACACTCTGTTTTTTTGACCCACTACTAGACAATCTATGTGACTCTTCTCTAGAAACAATAGAGAATGCCACTTTAACTGAGGGAAATGGTTCTCTTTTCAAAAGATTGTTCTCACAGGCTGATAAACATCATCAAGACCCATGAGAAACTGCATTAACTTTATTAAGGTTGAAAAATCATTATAGTCCTTAGCAGCTTAACAAGAACAGGAAGGCAGATGAAGCATAACATCAAACTGCTTCCACATTGTTGTCAACCTGTTATAATATTCAGCAACAAGACTTCCATTTTGAGAAATATTATTAATCTTTTTATATAAATCATAGACAACAGAGCCATCTACCTTATCGTATGTCTCTTTCAGGTAAGTCCAAACTTCAGAAGCCAGTTTGGAAAAGACTTGTCCTAAAAAAAACTCTTCAGATACAGAATTTAACAACCAGGTTAACACCACAGAGTTACATTGTAACGCCCCAAAAATCTGAATGTTAATATTTGTCGTATGTTCTTATGTGACACGTCATGAAATAAATAACTAGGCTATTTAACCTAGTTAAGGGTACGGTCAAAAGTATTAAATGATGAAGGTAGTGTCAGTTATGTTTTAAAGGCAAAACCCGAGGGGCTAAAGTGGAACTAATGAAAGTTGGGTTATTAAAAGAAAAAGATCACACACACACACATTTTCGTGTGTGTTATGGATAGATCGATCAGGGGCTCTCAAGAGCCCCAAACCCTAGATCATCAAAAGCTTCAAATTGAAGAATGAATCAAGGCCCAAATTCACAACCGAGCATGAATTAGTGATCACCTTCACGAGGGGATCATAAGGTATGTCTTAAAATTAAGATTGGTGATCATGGGTGAATTGGGTTATGTTCTAATCCGTGAGTTAATATGAAATTGATCATTTACAAGGGTTAGAATCCTCGTATAGAACATGGGTTATGTAGGGTTTGCGTTAATTTGATTATTAGAGGTGAAACCCGTTAGTTAGGGTGAAGATGATGACTAGAATCACCTCCCATGTTCGAGTCTTGTTGAAAGGTTGATGTATTATGTGGTTATGATGAATACTTGTTAGAAAAATTAGGAGAAACGTGATGAGGATATGTTTGATGTTTGTTTGGGAATGATACATGATGATTAGTAGTAGGTTTTGATGGGTTATGTATGAGTTTAGAAGATTTGAGCATGAAATAGTTGTACGTTATGCTTAAAATGTAGTACTCGCATCAAGTGTATGATGAAATGTATATAGTGTCATCCGTATAATCGAATATGATGTTACGAGTATATGATGATAAGTAGATGGTTAAATATGGTATATAGTTGACTTTCAAAAGTCAACTAAGCATAAGAAACATGAATTGACACGTGGTCATAAAGGCAGGATTATAGGAATTCGTATGGTACATGTTATGTCAATATGCGTTGTTTGTGATTATATGATGAATTACATGAGTTTAAACGGATATGAATATAATCATATGAGTTATGTATGTTAGAAATGACTAATGAAAGTTAAGGGTGAAATATGCGATTGATATGATTGTTAACATGTACGAATGCATATGCTAATAGGAGCGTGATCTTGATGAAAAGAGAGTATAGGAATCATGTCAAGACGGACGCAAGCATGAAAGGATAGCGGGTCAAGAAAAGGCGAGGAATCGGATACGAGCACGGACGCATAAGGTAAGTGATTTCCATAATCACTTCTTAGTTCAAGTGAGTAATAAAGGGTTGTAATTAATTAAACATGATGTTTGAGGTCAAATATGTGTTAAAGTCTTTCGTCGTGGATGATGGGATTAAAGATGACCAAAATGCCCTCGATGGGTATTTTGGGGTAAACGATCTTAAAAGTAGTTTAGAAACAAGTTATTCGATTAGTGTAATGTTTTGGACAAGTATGGAAGTGGGAATAAGGGTTTGGTTAGTCATAGACCAATTAATGCGCGAATACCCTTAACGGGTCAAAATAAGCATATAAACGATAATGTGTAAGAGGATGCAAGACATCCAAAAATTTAGTAATTTATGATAGACGTCACTGATATTGTTAGATTTATAAGAGGTTATGGTAAAATAACCAAGTTATGTTGATGAATGCATGAACGGGTCAAAGTTTGGTAAAAGGGTAATAAGCCGAAGAGTTAGAAGTCTGAAATTTTATTATGTTGGATGTTGGTTTTTAACTCTATTGGGTGGAGGATTAAATTACGGACGCGTAGGAAAAAGAATCGGGTAAAACGGATAAAAAACGAGAGAGTTATGCTCGTTTTTGTAAAACAGGATCGTGCTGGGAATGTGCAGCATTGTGCTGCACCTGTTCTGCCAAAACAGGGGCCTAGCGTGACGCCAAGGCCCTTGGCATCACGCGAGCCCCCCTGGTTGGCGAAAGTTGCTCGTTTGCTCAGTTTTGTCTTGGGAACTCGTTTAAACGCGTTTTAAGTTGCGTATGACTAATTTAACTCATGTTTTGTGACCATTAGGGTAAGCGCACGTGTGGATAGGTATGTATGGATGTTGTATATCTCTATACACGTATGTTGAAATGTATGTAAGCGTGTATGCGCGAATGTATGTAAGATTATAGTGTGTAAGCAAGTACATAAGGATATCTGAAGACGTATATGAGTAGGCAAGTATGAGTCGGGTATATTGAAATGGGTGATTGAAAATAATAATGTAGGTATGTATGTAGGTATATACGTATGTATGTTTCATAAGTATAAGTGTAGGTATGTAGGGGTGTATGTTGATAGTATGTATATGTACGCAAGTGAGTATGTACGAAGGTATGCACGTATGTAAGATGTGAGAAGGCATGTAATAAGTATGTATGTATGTATGTGTGTATGTATGGATGTATTTAGGTATGCACGTACGTAGGTACGCACGTATGTATGTAGGTACGTAGGTATGTAAGTTGCTATGTGTGATCGTAAGTGTATGTATAAGTTTGTATGAAAGTATGTACGCATGCATTCAATGAAATTGAGTACTAACGATAATAACAGCGTGCCTGGTGATGAAGTGTAACGCAGGAATACCAAGGAAGTCTCACTACGGATCGTATGATCAGAGGGAAAGCCGGTTTGTAAAGAGTTAATGAAATGAAAAGTAAACGTGAACAAATCTTATATGCTTATGATATGTACTAACGTTATGAATTTTATGTGGTGAGCGCAGGTAGTACAAGCCATGAGGATTACTAAGGAATAGAGATCGAAGATCGAGTCAATTGAGAGATTGTACGGGAACGTTGATGTGTATATTGTATTAGACATAAGCTATGTTTTTAATTAGTAAATAAGAGGATGACGGATTTATGAGAAAAAAAATATGTTAGAGTTAAAGTTTAAATAAGTTGAGGTATTTATAATGAAAGAAATTTTATGGTTCGTGTTTTCCGCTGCGACTTTTGTCATGTACGAATTAGGGTCTTACATACATATATCCCATTGGGCAGACAACACATCATCATCATCAACAGGTTTTTCATATTTACCATCAATGAACCCATATTTGTTTTTAACTTCTAGTGCAAGCTTCATTGCACTAGATCAGACAGCATAATTTTCAGTTCCTTTAAGTTTTATACTAACTATAGTCAAGGCACTTGAATCACTAGGATGTAAGTATAAAGGGTTTCCTATATCTAACTTACTAATGAGAGTAACAGAAGGACCACCAGGATCACCCATGATAACAACACAACAGACAACAGAACAACAAGTAAAGATCACAAAACAAAGCAGATCACCAAAAAATAGACAACAAATAAACCCTAAGGCGAAGCTATGTCAGGGACCAGATTCTAGGACCGTCACTCAATGGTGCCTAGACAGGCCTTTACACTGGAGCCAACAACTAGACAATCACACAAAATAGACAAGATCAAGACTCAACAAATGACCAACAACAGAACATACACAAGAAGTAGAACCAACAGATAAACCGGTCCTCACTACCCCGGCGTCAACTAGACCAACAACAAGTAAAACAGAAGAAGTGAGTGTGTATCCTTCTAGGGTTACGAAACACAGATCAGAAAAACAAATCACAGCCTGGTCAATTTACCCTGAGACTTTCTAAGAGTTCCAAAGACCAACACAAGAAGTGAAAATAAGCAGAAGATGAGAAATATTCCAAAGGAACACCAAACCCTAACTTAGGGTTTCAGCTACACCAGATCTGCAATGGCGCACTTCCCAAGATTCAGATCCAAGCTTCTCTTCAAGAGAAGAAGAACACAATCTACAACAAAACCTAAACACTCACAGCAGAACAACCAAGATCAGTAAACAAGAGCCAAACCTAGCTCTGATACCATGTAAAAATGGTATGAATCTCAACACAAATGATACAAACAACAGAAATAGCGAGAAAACCAGGTGAAAAAACTTTTATTACTTATCCAACCCAGAAAAGCCCCAAACCAAACCCTAGATCTCAATAATTTGAGATCTGAAAGATACAAAGATCAGATTCAACATATTAAGACAATATGTTGAATGATCAAAAAAAGGATACAACAATACCAACACAGAGATCACAAGATCTCAAATACAGAATGTATCTCAACACTGAGATGAACAAGACAATGAACGAATACAGAGGAAATGTGAAGAAAACCCTAGAAGAATGAACTCTCTGCCTTCTACAATATACCACTTCTCTTTATATATCTGGATGCACCATATTTACATATTGGTCCCCCGAAAGTTCCACTTCAGTCCTCATGATCTTCCACACTTTCCAAGTAACACCTCAAAGATATACACCTGCACACTTAGCACCCTTATAACAACCAACCTTTTATAACAATAATATAAAACATTACAACAACTTGTAGCGTGTAACAGCCAACAACTTGTAACGTGTAACAGCCACCAAGATATACAACATATTGATTTATGAATTATATTATCAATGTATTTCAACATAATGGAAGCTTTGGCTTTCCAAATATGATTCCACCACCTCACATAGTTAGTTAACCTCTTTTTTTTACCTAAGTCATCAAGTAAACTTCCTAGCAACAAAGTGTCCAAACTACACCAAGTCTCCAAACATTTGCCATGATTGGAATGCACTAGTCTAGTTTGAGTTTCACTTGGTTACTTTTGATGATTTAGATGAATTGATGCGCGTGTAGCGTTATATATATATATATATAAGTATATTTTTAGCCATTTTTAACACTTTAGTCAAGTTTTAAATTTATAAAACACGATAATTTACTAACACTAAACACACATATGGGAAAGTGCACCCATCGTGAGCGTAGTATAGCGTTGGTAAGATACCGAGGTCATCCAAGGACACAATAGCTTTTAGTACCGGTTTATCCTCAACGTCTAATCAAATAAAAAATTTAGAAAAAGGTTTTAAACATGAAAATTAAAACTAAAATGCTAAAAAATAAAAATAAAAACAGATAGAAAAGATGAATCACTTGGATCCGACTCGCCTTTAGTGTAACCTTTGATGTTTTCCGCATTTTTGCACTTTTTAAGAGATTATCTTAGTTATAGTAGTAGGCCCCTCTTTTGAAGGTGACGTTACTCTCAACCCAGTAGTTTGAGTCAGCAAGGATACAATCCTAAAGGGTTGGATTATTGGAAGATAATTAATTAAGTTATTAATGCGTAATGTGGTAGGCCCCTCTTTTAAAGGTGACGTTACCCTCGGCTAAGTAGTTTGAGTCAGCAGGGATACAATCCTAAGTAGCCGGGTTAATGTAATAATAGTAGTTTACATATGAGGGGATCAAGCCATTCGCACCCCTGCCATCCAATACCAGTAGGTATTGAAGGAGGTCCTAGTAAGCTTGACCCAGGTCCTTGCAGGATCTATACACTGAACAAGGCAAGAACCTTTCCAAACCATTCCCTTAACCCCCGACCAGGTAGCCAACATATCTCCATATAGACCGTGGAGATATGAATGGTGTAAATCTATTATTTTATATAGACAGTAAAATAACGCCAAGACACCACGGACAAATGATAAGAAAGTTTCACCTTCAACATAAGAAACTAGTTATTAACGTCATTAATACAAAACCAAATAAAAAGTGCGAAAAGATTAAAAACTAAAAGTATTACACTAAATGCTTGTCTTCACCAAGTGATGTAAGAGACTTAGGCAAACATGGCCTTTGATTGTCAAGAACTCTTACTATCAATTTTGGATCCTGAGACTACTACACACACTCTATGATGGATGATGGATGATGGTGGTGGATGTGGGTTGTGATGGTAGTGGTAGGTGGGTGAAGTGTGAGAGAGGTGGTTTGTCAAGGGATCCCTTTGAAGTGAACCAAGCACCCCTATTTATAGCCTGTACAGAAGCCCGGACACGGCCCCGTGCCCGCTGGGCACGGCCCCGTGTCCACCCATCTTCTCTTTCTTCATTAATTGCAGTTTGTCTGTATTAGTTGACCACGCCCCCATGTCCACTGGGCACGGCCCCGTGTGCAGAAGCGTATCTGTACTATCAAGATTTGCTTTGATTCTGTGAATCTTAGCGTTGACCACGGCCCCGTGTCCGCTGGGCACGCCCCCGTGTTGGGAAATAGAAGCTTCTACAACTTTATCTTTTCTGCAGACACTTGGGCACGCCCCCGTGTCCGCTGGGCACGGGGCGTGTTCAGCCTTCTGATTTCTTGTTTTTGTTTGGGAAGATGCTGTCGAGGGGTCGGGCATGCCACGTTTATTCCTTTTCTTGTATTTGTGTTAGATTTAGCTGCATTTTTGCTTCTTTTGTTCATTTAAGCTTTTTTAACCCTGAAAATACAAAAGGAAGACAGAAGCACACTTTTTCCAACATTAGTACTAAAAAAGGGTTAGTTTTATGCCTTATTTGATGTAATTTATATGTTGCATTTTACACACATCAAATACCCCCACACTTGAATCTTTGCTTGTCCTCAAGCAAAACTCTTTATTATGTGGCTTACACACCCAAATGGAATGGGTAGAAGAGAAGGTTTTGGGCTTGTCTTTGAGTGTCGGGATTCCAAGATCTTTATTAGGCTTTATTTTTATGTTATTTACAATTCTATTTGTTATGATTTATTTAGAACTTTTCATAAGAGAAATTATTTATTTGGGCATAACACGCCTCTTTAAAATTCCATTTATATACAAGTTCACATACCTCACGGGGATCACTCAACACTCGGCTGAAGATGTATTTTTGTGAAACGCTCGAGACCGGTATGGAACTTACTTCTACCATATGCTTACCAAGTAATCAATCCTCCTCCTTTTTAACTATGAACCTTTGTAAATATCAAGTGGACTTTGGGGAAGGTTTAGGCTTGGGTTAAAGGTAGGTGGTTTTGGGTTAGTGGTTAGTAGAAAATGGCGAAAGGCGTAAAAAGCGTTGGTTTTCGTAAAACATTTTGTTTTTTGTGACTTTTTATTCTAATGATGCATTTTTCAAACGAAGTTTCTTTTTATGAACTTGTTTGTTTATTGCTAGACTTCATCATCATATTATATATATATATATATATAAGGAATGTCACATGGAAACCGAGCTTTTTACTAAAATAAAGGGTTTAAAATGAAAAAGGGTTTTGGTGGGTAAAGGGTGTTTGTATTGGGTTTAGAAATGAAAAGGTTTAGGCTCAAAGGGGTTAACTAGGGGGATTCTGGGTAGGTGGTAAAAAAAGAAAAATAATGGTGTTGAAATAAAAAGGGTTAGTCCTAATGCCTCCATCATTTACTTACTTGGGTTTAAGTTGGTAAGGACCGGGAATGTATCGTAATGGCAACTTCTAGAGTCGTAAGGAACCAAGCGGCTATTCACACAAGAAACGAAAGATGAGCATTTAGTCTAAAGATGTGTATTTGTGTGCTTAATTAAAGGCTCAAAACTCACTTTTTGTGGGAATGAGGTTTTAATGTGATCAAGTATATATAATTAAATTTTAACTAGATTTGTCATGCCGTTTCATAATTTTCTTTTGTTGGTTCTTTTTATCACGACGCTATCGGTTGTAAACTTGTAAAAATATAACCTTTTAGAAGTTATTCCCAATTTAAACAAAGAGAAGTAAAACAAATAGTTTTTGAAAAAAATTGGGGTGTTTAGCGGTTCCAATAGAGTTTTGTGTAAGGCTTGTAATTAGGATTTGCAAAATTCAAGGTTTTAGCACCCCCCCCCCCCCCACACACACACACACTTAAATTATACATTGTCCTCAATGTGTCCAAAAAATAAGTTTTTATGTTGATTGAATGTGTAAAAAGGTGTGTTAAAAAAAATTCATGTTACTGGGCATCTAGACACAGCCCGGTGTCGGATGAGCACGGCCCCGTGGTCAGATTGCCAGTAACGATAACTTAAAGAAGGTGGATACGGGGGCGTGTCTGGTGAACATGACCCCGTGTTGAGCAAAAATCTGCATAAATTAGACAAACAGCAGGTCTGGGTTGTGGGCACGGGGGCGTGTCGGCTGGGCACGACCCCGTGTGGACAATCTGCAAACATGTAAAATAGGTTTCTGCTTTCGGTTCTGCTTTCCCGGCTTTGGTAGCACTAATGTTTAGTGCTCTAAGCCTCGTATGTACCTGTTTTACTAATAAATACCACACCAAACAATAACCAACATCGTAAATTACCAACGTTTCATCATCCACATCACAAGTTAAAAAGAAAAGAAATGCAGAAAATTAAAAAGTATTAAGGGAAGTAAATTGTTCAACAAATGGCACGTAGGCAATGCAATTGTTTTTTAGATAAGGGGTTAACCTGTTAGACTACCACCCGTGTGCTGCTACCTCGACTCCTCCCGCTCAATCCATGTCCTCGTCTTCATCATCATCATCCCCTCCGTGCCCCGCCATATACTCCCGGATGTTTCCAATATCATGCTGCATGTCGGAGATATTTCTTTCTATCACTCTGACCCGGGCGTATGTGTTGCTGGCCATGTTGTAGGTGTTTCTGGTGCACATAAGATTTTCCTACAATAAATCATGTAAGCTCTGAAAGTTAGGAAAACCACCTCCTTGAGAGGAGGATTGACCCGGATCACCATGGGGCTGGTAGTGGTACTGAGGAGGAGGAGGACGGATGTGTGGAGCGTGTAAGACGAGAGCCTCTTGAGGGTTCCATGCATGCCCTTAAACCGTTTGAAAACTGACCGTCCCGTCATCCGCTTCATAGATCAAGTTCATGGAGCGGCAAATGACCATGTCTACTTTTCCCGACCACGGGCCCTTTTGAAAGGACCTCGGCATCCTCACAAAGTGTTTGAAAAGGCGGTAAATCCACCCTCCAAAGAAGATAGGAGTCGGGGGTGTAGCAAGTTGGTTCAAGTCCATGTTGCGGAGTAGCAGGTATGGGACATCAAGGTTGACACGGTTGCGGATGCAATGGAGAACTAGCAGATCCCGTAGCCCTACAACACCACTGCTGTCGTGTCTCTGGCTAAGAGAGTAGGTGAGGACCCTGTGGATGTAGCGGTAGAGAGGGTCCCTCAACAGTGTGCTCTTAGTTCGGCTCGGGTTATAGTTGCCTTCCATGTCACGGCCCCCGACCCGGTGTGACCCGTTTCATGAGCCACGGGACAGAAAATCCCGTGGTATTTTATTTAATTGAGTTTAACAGCGGAAGTTTATCATCAGGATCTTTTTAAAGCTAAAATTTTCCCGATTATTTTATTTCACAACTCGGGATAAAACCCCGGTAATTTACAATCATTTGATTTCATGGAGAAATCTTTATTTTTACAAAACATGTTTCTTTATTTTATTAGGAGCCACTTCCTTAAGCTTGTAGTGCTTCACGGCACTTTTCCTTGGATCACAATAGATCACCTGAAACATGTTTGAAAAAGGTTTTGTCACCGGGAAATACTTGTGAATCATTCTATTTTACTAAAATGACCTGTTTGTTATAATTTACAGTATTAAGAGCGATTACAATGTTTCCTGATATCAAACCAACTACCCACGGTATTTTGTCACTCGACCCATTGGCCCTCTTATTGTCCAATGGTGTCTGTGACTATGGTCATATCACCCCTTGGCTGCCCCAATGGTGAAGATTATCAAGTAATGTATACAAAACCCCACATACCGGCTGTAACTTGATGATTACAAAGACTTAATCCCCGTAATTATAACTTTGACAATAAACATGATTTTGAAAGTAATTTGATAAAAAGAGAATGACTCACATTGCAGATTTAATACGGACAGAGTCTAGTCTACTGATTAGCCTTGTTAACCTAATTTAAATAACAATGCACACAAAACTGGGTTAGTAATCAATACAGCATTTACGATAACTCACGAGATCAACCCTCACAACGAATGACAAAGTGCGATACTTAAACATCCATTGGATAGTTTAATCGATCGGACATTGAATCGTAGCAGCGATCGAGTTATTACCCTGTTTTGTGGCAGTGATTTGTGATCGTGTGTGTTTTTATAGTAATTCTACGATATCTCAGTGTGTATTTTGAGTTTTAACGTCGTTCAAGTGCCAAAATCCAGTCCTAAAGTCCCCTATTTATACACAAACTTTTGACCCCCTCGCGTCACGCGAGGGATACCCCTCTGGGCGTCGCGTGGCGCGAGGGGTCACCTATTTCCATAGGGTAGCCACATCCTCAACTAGGCTTGCTGACTTGACGAAATCTTAAAATTCGATACTGACAACAAGTTATTTAGATAATCGTAACTAGGGTTTTACCCCCCCCCCCCCGAGTTTTAGGGCCCTGATCCTGATTCTGATTGTTCTGAAAATTTCAGGGTTTGTGTAGAATCACTTGGGTGTTTCAATTAGGGTTTCCTATTGAACTAAATATAATAATAAATAATAGTTTTGGTGAGAGTTGTTACATTCCACGATCTGAGCCCAAGCGGCTTGGCGTTGATTTTCCGGAATCTCGCGGAGACCGCCGGTGTTCTCTTCATCCCCAGCATCCTCTTCTGAGTACAACCTGATAATTTCCCCAAATTGTGCAACTGAGATCGAGTATGTGGTCCCTCCACAATGAAACGCTACCCTATCATTGTCGAACGGCTCTGCTCTCGACTTAAGGACAAACGTGCTGTAGAATTCCATGTTGTATCATTCATGGAGTGAAGTCGAGTGCAAAGAGCCACTCGTAGTGGGCCAGTGACGATGTTGTTGAAGCGGTCTATTTGGTTCACTATTTCAAGAGTGTTCATGCACACTTGTCTGGGATTCTCTTCGGGCCTAGTTCTCAGCACATCATACCGTGCATGAGCAGCCAACTCACTTGCGTTGAATCTGGTAAATTTCTTGGCCATATGAAAGAAAACACAAAACAATTAGCATGAAACAGTGAAATTTTTGGAGAAAATGGAAAACAGTCGGCTGAACACGCCCCCGTGTTCAGCGGATGTTGGCGCATGTTTGTGACAACAGCTTAGATTTGGTCTTTGGATATCTTGTAATTAGTTAAACGATAAACAGTTTGTGGGTTTAGCTTTGTAATAGTTTGATTATAGAGTTTTAGCTAAACAAAACCCAGTTGGGACAAGGGTGGACGAAATGGGCTTTGCCCATGTAGGAAACCTTAGCCCAGGTAGCAACCTTGTGTTATATAAACAAGGTTAGGCTTTAGGGTTTAGGTTGAATCAGCCAAAAACAGTTTGTGTGAGGAATTTCATGAGAGTCTATAGACTTGGACGAATTTGAGAGAGTGTTAGGGTTTTGATTGATTGTAATACTTTGGTTTGATAATCAACAGAAAACCCGGTTTGAAAGTGAATTGCTGATTTCTGTTTCTACTCATTCTGTGATATTCTGATCAAGAGGATTCCGCACTCTTGATCGGGTTGACAATTCTGTGAAAGATCCATACGTCAAGGGGACTTACAATTGGTATCAGAGCGTTAGGCTCTTGAAGGCTCGGTTCAGAATTGTATTCTACAGAAACAGGGAGTTTTTCGATTTTTTTTTTGTTAAACTTGACAATTAGGGTTTCGAATTTTCTGGCTGATTTGATAAAATTTTCGAAATTGTTGGCTGTTTTTGATCTTCTGTTTTGTTTAATTGCTTTTTTGCAGGTTTTAGGGTTTTCAGAACAGTTTTTGGTTGATTGTTTTGAAGAATTTTGGCTAAGAAACTTGAAGATTCGAAGACTGTTCTTCGTGTTCTTCATTAAGTTCATCAAAACTTTGTTAAAAGTTGGCTGATTTGGTGATTCGATTTTGCAGATTTGTGATAGGAGAATCCGGAAAATCATCAAATTTTCGAAAAGATTAAGTTTCCAAAGTTACTGGTTGGCGAAATTAACTGAACTGGCGAAATAGACTGATCTGGCGAAATTGACTAATCTGCGAAATTAACCAGCATACTTACCGGCGAAGTAAATCCAAAGGCGACTTTGGTAACCGTATAATTTTCCACAGCGAAATTATCACGGTTTCAGCGAAATTAAGCAGCGAATTTGACCAGCGAAAATAACCTGCGAAATTAACGGCATAACCAGCGAATTTAACCCAGCGAATTTAACAGCATAACCAGCGAAATTAACAGCATATTTAAGGGGTGGAATTTTCGTTGGCAAGCGTCGATAAAAGTTGACTGTTTTGCAAATAGAAAGTGATCCGTAGCTAGTTTGACAGAACCGTCTGCACCGTTGAATTCCTCATATATTTAGGACAAAAAAATGTCAAACATGACGAATTTGAATGCACCTAAGATGATGAAGGTGGAGAATTATCTTACATGGAAGGACAACTTCCAATCATTCATTGAATCTCAGGATGCACGCATGTGGATCTGTATTGTAGATGGGTACACAAACCCAACACATGATTATAAGGGCAGACCACGTAGAACAGACTATGTGAACATGCAAGAGGATGATAAAAAGATGTATGAGGCTGAAAAGAGAGCCTTGGCTGCGATAAAGATGTCCTTACCTGATAGCATCAAGCATACATTCAAAAAGTACACTAATTCAAAGGATATGTGGGATGCATTACAAAAGCGATATCAGGGGAATGAGAGTGCCACTCAGGCATTCATGGCAGAGATAGTGCCAGTTGATGAGGCTGAAACTACTGTGAGTGATGCTGAATCTGAAGTGAAAAATGCTGAAGCAAAAGTGGATGCTGAAGTAGAGAAAGAGAGTGAAGCTGAACAGGTTGTTGCTGATGAAAACTCAGAAGTTCATGAGAAAGCGGTACAATCTAATTCTGTATGTTTGAGATGTCGTGAACTATAGGGTGAGGTTGATAGGTTGTCAACACAAAACCAAAGTTTGGTAAGTGAGATGTCTAACATTAAAGAATCAAACTTTTTTGCTAAAAGAAATGAATCGTCATACTTGAAGAAGATAAAAGGTTATGAAGCTGAAATTGAAGCTTTAACTTGCAAACTAAATGAAAAACTTCAAGTCATAGACTTAGCTCATGACATGATGGCTGAGAAAACAAAAGAGATTTCTGACAAATGCAAAGAGTTGTCAAATGCACAACTCAAAATTGTTGAACTTGAAAAGAAATTGAGTCAATTCGGAGATTCGTCTTTTGTAATGAAACACATGATGGGTGGGTTAAAGAAGAGTAATGACAAGACCAGTGTGGGCTTCCAGGGCTTTAATTAAGTTCCACCTCCTCTTAGTCATGACTATTCATTCCTGCCTAGTGAAGATGAGCTAGCAGACTTTATGGCATCTGCACCAAGTAGTTTCGCATCCACATCAAGTCAAGGTGATGGATCTGAGAGTGATGATGCTAAGAAGAACAATAACAGGGAACCTTTGAAAAGGAAAAATTCACCGCCTAAGAATAAAAATCAAGCTTTTGTTAAAAAGATTAATTGTGTTCAAGGTAGTGATATGAAAAACGAAACCGCTGTTATTGAAAATGAATCGAATGTAGAGTTTGCAAAAAATAAGAGCATAGAAAAATCTGAAATCAAGCAAACTAAACAAGGTTCATCCAAGGGATCATCACCATCTGATAAGGGATCTACCTCAGAGACTCCAGCTAAGAAGTCTTTGAAAAGGAGATCGTGCTTCAAGTGTCACATCAATGGACATGTAGCTAGCTGTTGTCCTAACAAAAAGAGTGAAGCACAAGTGAGTGAGAAAAAGAGAGAGAAATCACCTGAGAAGAAAGGTGATAATGAGGATAAAGTTACAAATTCTCCAAAGAAATCTGCTCCTAAGCAACCAGAGAATGTTGCTGTTGGTGAAGATAAGGCTACAAAAGGAACTCCACAAGTTCCTCATTTTCAAAGAAATCAACCAAGATTTCAGCCTAGATCTCCACCAGGCAGATATGAGAGACCTAGAAGCAGTTCACCAAGAATGAACAATATTAATTCTAATAATTTCAGAAGTCAAGGTCAATATCAAAATCGATACCAAAATAATGGTGGTCGAACTTTTTATAACAATGGCTTTAGAAATTACAACAATAATGATTCTTGGAATCAAAATCTAAATTTTCAAAGGTCAAATAGTCCAAACACATATAGGAACCCTCAGGACCATAGACCTAGTGGAAATCAAAATCAAATTCCATCAACAGGTCTGAGATCCAAGACTCCAGTTAGGAGTAATGGATATTGGATGGATGTTACAGTGGTTGGTGAATTTGGACGACCCAAGACCATTAAGGATTGGGTCCCCCAATCTAACTAATTTCTTAGTTAGTGTGTGCAGGAGCTGCTAAGGAGGATTATCAACTTATGTTGATAGTGGCTGCTTCAGGCACATGACGGGGGGTGTGAGATTGTTGACAGAGTATGAAAATTATGATAATGGACATGTGAATATTAATTGATTTAAATTGAAGTTCAAAGTGCTGAGTTGACACACTAGATAACCTGGCAGATCTTTATACTAAAGCTTTTGACAGGGCTCGCTTTGAACATTTAGTCGAACTCAACAGGATGAGGAATCCAGAATAACTGGTTTTTCATAAGAATTTTGTAAATAGTTTACTGCTTTTCTTAAAAATCAAAAATACAAAAACATTGAAAAATCAAAAACATAAAAATAGAAAATCAAAAATGAGTTATCACTGTGTGAAAAAGAAGAAATGATAGTACATCAGCAAGTTAGACTGTCACACTCAAACTGAATTAAATTGCTTAAATGTGATAGCAGCTTCATCATACGATGTACCAGTAGGCAAAAAGCTTGAAATAATCAACTTACCAATGTGATATAAACCTAAATAAACTGAGTATGAGTGGGGAACACATCAGTGGTGTATGGTTTAATGACCTTAAATCTTGCGTTGATAGATTGCCAAAATCTGAAGTTTTGGGTCTTTATACTGTTATTTCATCTGGGGATATCAGGGGTGTCCTTCTGCTGCATCCAGATATATGCTGACCTAGACACACCCAGGATATCTTAAAAGAGAAAAAAAATGCCAAAACCCTTAAATGAAGAAGCTCTCAAAGAGAGTTATTCAAATGTGTAAAATGCGTAAATCGTACCAAAAATGGTATTTGTCTTAGCCCTCGTTAGATATTTTGGTCTCTTTGCTGTACAGAAGTACTGACCTGTTCACCAATTATCTAAACGTTGAAAAACAAAACGGATGAATTCAGTATACTCACCTACTACGAGGAATCTTTGTGCATACCTTGATCGCGGGGGTATATCCTGAAGTGGGACACACTAGTATTTCAGTAATAATATTACCTTAACGTATCATACAGTAATGGAACTTGAAATGTTCATGCATTTTGTTTAAGTGGACGAACATACTGGTAATCTTCTTGGACTGCTTTTCACGAAAAATTAAATAAAGAATTATCTAATTGTGTGAAAACAGTTTGATTGTGCTGATATGATCTTCTTACCGGTGATTCTCACAAAAATAGAGTGTTTATTGCTTTTGTTATTTACTTGCTTTCAGAAAATACAAAAATACAAAATAGTGTCTTTTTCTGTTTAAAATTCTTAACGTACGGAAAACTGTTATTCTTGGAGGAAGTGTTACTGATAGGGGGAGACGGTGTTAGAAAGTGAGTTCAAAATTTTAAATCATGCGGGTTATAGGGTGTGATTAAAAAGTTTTGCGTGTTGATGATAAGTTGAAAATGCTTAATCTGTGATACAGTTTAACTATCTCTTGAATAATAATAATTTATTTAACTGTGTTGAAAAATTCTTATGGTTTCTCGAGATGTTTGTTTTATAGTATACAGATTGAAGCAGTATGTTCCTGAGAAGTTAAAGTGATGAGTTGCTGTGAAGATGAGAGTTTGATTGGATGCATGGTAGAACCTCCTTTCTATATTGCAAACAAGTTGAAGAGTTTGAAGATTACTATACATATGCTGAAGTGGAGTTTACTCAAACGCTAAAGTTTTTGAAGATTTGGTGATTGGATGCATCAGCTTAGGGGGAGTCTGTTGCTGACAGAGCTATTGAAGCTGAAGCTATCCAAAGACCAAAGACAGTGCAATAATACATGAAGATTGCAAGAAGACTGAAGACAAAGTTATTTTATGAAGCTATTGTCAAGGGGGAGTTTGTTGATGCATGTTTGTGACAACAGATTAGATTTGGTCTTTGGATATCTTGTAATTAGTTAAACGATAAACATTTAGTGGGTTTAGCTTTGTAATAGTTTGATTATAGAGTTTGGGCTAAACAAAACCCAGTTGGGACAAGGGTGGACGAAATGGGCTTTGCCCATGTAGGAAACCTTAGCCCAGGTAGCAACCTTGTGTTATATAAACAAGGTTAGGCTTTAGGGTTTAGGTTGAATCAGCCAAAAACAGTTTGTGTGAGGAATTTCGTGAGAGTCTCTAGACTTGGACGAATTTGAGAGAGTGTTAGGGTTTTGATTGATTGTAATACTTTGGTTTGATAATCAATAGAAAACCCGGTTTGAAAGTGAATTGTTGATTTATGTTTCTACTCATTCTGTGATATTCTGATCAAGAGGATTCCGCACTCTTGATCGGATTGACAATTCTGTGAAAGATCCATACGTCAAGGGGACCTACAGCAGACACGCCCCATGTTGGGCTGAATTTGGCTGGACACCGCCCCGTGCTCGCTGAGCACGACCCCGTGTCCAGGCTTCTATTTCCCAAATTTTCCACCCAGTCCCGAAAACTTGAAAATTTTTGGTCCAGTAGGGGCGGTTTTCCCCGAAAATGAAACCCCAAGTGCCGTTTTTCCCAAAACAAACCGTTTACCCCTTCAATTTCATCTTTTTCGGTTAAAAAACAAGGGTTTGGGGTTTTTGTGAGAAATCGGGCAGATATACAAACAATACAAGTTGACTTACTTACTATAGCATGTATCTAAACTAATGTTAACATATTTATGCAAAAATTTGAGGTTCGATCCGGTTCAAGTTGAAGAACCCTAGATTTTTCCCCAAATCTTGATGTTAAACTACATGCAAGTACTTAATCTAACTAATTATAAGGATAGAATCATACCTTGACGTTGTTAGAAGAAGGGGAAACAATGAAATCTGCAGAAAATTTCTGTCAGAACCAGAGAGTTTTTGGGGAAACGGGGCGTGTCGAATGAAGAAACTGATTGAAGAAAGGGGTTTTATCCCGACAGTTGCGCGGACACGGCCCCATGTTCGCTGAACACGGCCCCATGGGCGGGCAAGTTAATTTTTTTTCAAGTGCTCGTATGAGTTCCCTGATTCCCAAAACTTGGTTTTAGAAATCTTACCGATTTAGATGTTTTCCCAGTGTTCATAACTTACAAGGTACGATGTTGATGCTTTCATTCTTCGACCGTTTGGAGCGAGATTTCTTCCTCTTCATCCTCAATGAATCCTTGATAGAGCTTAAGCCGTTAGCCATTGACTTTGAATGGAATTCCATTCCGAGATTTAATTTCGACTGCACCGTGTGGGAAAATATGGGTGATGGAAAAAGGTCCTGACCACCTAGACTTTAATTTACCAGGAAATAATCGAAGTCGTGAATTAAACAATAGAACTTGATCTCCTACCCGAAATTCATTAGGTTTAATGTGTTTATCATGTAAAATTTTTATTCTTTACTTATAAATTTCGGAGTTAGAGTATGCATAATTCCTTAATTTGTCTAATTCATTTAATTGGCAAAATCGATTTTTACCGGCAATTTCTAAGTCTAAGTTTACATTTTTAATTGCCCAGTTGTGTGATATTTCTACTAGCAAATGACAGCTTTTTCCATAAAAAAGCTTATATGGGGTTGTACCTATTGTTGTTTTGTACGCTGTTCGAAAAGCCCATAAAGCATCGTCTAATTTATCGGCCCATTCTTTTTTTATTTAACCCTACGGTTTTTTCAAGTATTCTTTTTAAACCTCTATTAGTCACTTCGTCTTGTCCGTTTGTTTGAGGGTGATATGCCATTGAGACCCGGTGATAGACCCCATACCTTGTTAAAAAAATTTCAAGGTGATGGTTACAAAAATGGGTACCTCTATCACTTATTAAAGCTTTTAGTGTTCCAAAACGAGAGAATAATCTTTTCAGAAATCTTACAACGACTCTTCCATCGTTTGTTGGAAGTGCCTCGGCCTCCGCCCATTTAGACAAGTAATCTACCGCCACAAGTATATATTTGTTTCCATTTGACGGTAGGAAAGGTCCCATAAAGTCGAGTCCCCACACATCAAAAATTTCATAAACAAGAATGCCATTTTTCGTTTTTGGAAGAAATATTACCTGTTCTTTGGCAAGCGTCACATGTCTTGACAAGACTTTGGGCGTCTTTGTAAATGGTTGGCCGATAAAATCCTGAATCAAATACCTTTCATGCGGTACTAGCGGAACCTTGATGTCCTCCGTATGGACCTTCATGACAATGGCGGAGAATTCTTCTTGCTTCACTACCATGTATGCACCGACGGATGAGTTGATCAGCACACATTTTGGAAAGATAAGGATCTTCCCAAAAATAATGCTTTACATCGGCAAAGAATTTCTTTCTTTGATGATGTGACCATCCTTTTGTGACTATACCGCTAGCTAGGTAGTTAGCATAGTCGGCGTACCATTGCTCTTCTCGGTATTCCACCATTTCCAAGGACTCCGTTGGGAATTTTTCATTGATTTGCTCGTCCCTGGTTGCCTCCAAAGCTGGATCTTCTAAGCGGGAAAGATGATCTGCTGTGGTGTTTTTTGCTCCTCTTTTGTCTTTTATTTCAATGTCGAATTCTTGGAGGAGTAGAATCCACCAAATCAAACGGGGTTTAGCATCCTGTTTCTTGAAGAGATATCGAATGGCTGCATTATCTGTATAGACTATCGTTTTAGAAATAACAAGATAAGAACGAAATTTATCAAAAGCAAATACCACGGCTAGTAATTTCTTTTCTGTTGTTGTATAATTTTCTTGTGCATCATTAAGTGTTTTACTAGCGTAATAAATTGGGTGGAAATGCTTTTCTTTTCTTTGTCCCAAGACGGCTCCAACCGCAAAGTCACTTGCATCACACATGATTTCGAAGGGTAATTTCCAATCAGGCGCTATCATGATAGGTGCATTGACTAGCATTTCCTTTAGGGTTAGAAATGCTTGATTGCAATCCTTGTCAAAGATGAAAGGGGCATATTTTTCAAGTAATTTTGTTAGAGGCCTTGAGATTTTGCAAAAATCTTTGATAAATCGCCTATAAAATCCGGCATGCCCTAGGAAACTTCTGATAGCTCTAACGGAGGATGGGGGTGGTAATCAAGAAATAATGTCTATTTTTGCTCGATCTACCTCCATTCCTTCGCTTGAGATTTTGTGACCGAGTACTATTCCCTCCGTTACCATGAAATGGCATTTTTCCCAGTTAAGGGCGAGGTTAGTTTCCTCACATCGGGATAGCATTCGTTCAAGGTTATAGAGGCATTGGTCGTATGAATCTCCAATGATAGAAAAGTTATCCGTGAAGACTTCCATTGTCTTTTCTATCATGTCATGGAATATGGCCACCATGCAACGTTGAAAGGTTGCGGGGGCATTACATAGACCAAAAGGCATGCGTCGATAAGCAAAAGTTCCGTAGGGACATGTGAATGTTGTCTTTTCTTGGTCTTCAGGTGCTATCGGAATTTGAAAGTAACCTGAAAAACAATCTAAGAAACAATAAAATTTGTGACCGGATAATCTTTCTAGCATTTGATCAATAAAAGGTAAAGGAAAGTGATCTTTCCTTGTTGCCTCATTTAATCGACGATAATCTATACATACTCTCCATCCTGTGACGGTTCTTGTTGGTATTAATTCATTTTTCTCATTAGTTATTACCATCATACCTCCTTTCTTTGGAACTAATTGGACGGGACTTACCCAAAGACTATCAGAAATTGGGTAAATGAGTTCGGCGTCAAGTAATTTGATGACTTCGTTTTTAACCACTTCTTGGACATTTGGATTTACTCTACGTTGTAGTTTTATTACCGAATTGTAGTCATCATTCATTAAAATTTTGTGTGTGCACATGGAAGGACTTATGCCTTTAATATCTACAAGCTTCCAAGCGATCACATTTTTGTATTTTTTCAAAAGTGCAATTAATTTTTCTTTTTCTAAGCTAGTTAATTTTGATGAAATAATTACAGGTGATTTACCATCTTTGTCTAGAAAAGCATATTCCAAACCTTTTGGAAGTTCTTTGAGCTCAAGAGGTGGGTCTTTAGGAGACTCCTTATTTAGTTGCTCATTTCGATCAAGAACCACAAAAGTTTGTTCTATGGCGACATCTTCTTTAACAAAGTGGTCAATTTCTTTTCTTGTATCGGGTGGTTCATCTTCATCTTCAATTAGGGGTCATTATTGCCGAATGGATATTTCATTGAACGCTCAAGAGCGACACTCTTTTTAAATGCCCCTAATTGGATAGACAAGTTGTTATACTTCTGGTTTTTCAAGGCTTCGTGGGTCTTTACAAAAGGTCGTCTCAACACTAGAGGAGCGTCATCAAGGATGACAAAGTCGGTTGGGATTACCATTTGATTTGTTTGGACCAAGACATCCTCAACTACCCATATTGATTTTATTATTTTCCGATTAGATAGAAAAATGGGTATTTGAAGTGGAGAAAAATCATCAACACTTAATCTTTCGAAAATGTAGTTTGGCATTATATTAACACAAAGATCTTTATCAATTGTAATATTACTAATAAAGGAATTTTGAAAAAAACATGGAACCGGTGTCATGTTAATTTCAAATGGATCTTCTTTTATTAGCGCAGTTTGATCATTTGTTAACTTAATGCTTACCGTTTCGTCAATTATAGTGTTAGTGTTTAACTCTTTTAAAAACTTAGCATGAGTGGGTACTAAACAATGATTTTCGAAAGAAGGTGACAAGAGATTAATTTCTTCAAAATTATACTCTTCTTGAATTTTAACGTTGTCGGACTCACCTTTTTCGTTGTTTAACTCATGTGTCGGCTTTTCACTTATTTGTTCTTCCATTTTTACATTTTCAACTATCTCTTCTTTATTACAAGTTAATTCTTCCCTTACGCGGGACTCCTCTTCCCTTGCGTGGGCTTCTTTTATGCAGCGCTTGATAGTTTTAATGTGTTCTATTATCTTATCGGCTATGTGGGTGATAGAGTAAGGATCTGGATCCTCAAAGCTTGAATCCTGATGTTCGATCCTTGGTTCCTCATAATACTCATATGAAGTAGATGGTTCACACCATTGTTCCTCATTGTAAGTATATGATGGATAAGGGTCGTAACTTTATTCTTCATAATACTCATATGAGGTGGGTTGTTCACGCCACGGTTCCTCATAATAAGCATATGAAAGTGGAGGCTCATATCTTGGTTCCTCAAAGTATGAGTATGGAGGCTCATACCTTGGTTCCTCAAAATATGAGTATGAGGGAGAAGGTTCATACCTTGGGTCTTCATAGGATGTGTATGAAGTGGACGGCTCGTACCTGGGCTCCTCATAGTAGGTGTATGAAGTGGATGGTTGAAATAAGTCACAATATTGTACCGAGTGAGGGTTACCACAAATGGTGCAATAGTCTTCCCTATAATCATCCTCCTCATAGGTGTAGTTGTAATCTCCTGAGTATTGATCCATAGGAATCACTCAGCAGACCACAACAGAGTCTCGAGACCAGAAAACAAAAATAAAAACAGAAACAGAAACAGAGGCTGGACACGGCCCCGTGTTCAGTGAGCACGGCCCGTGTTCAGGTTCTGTATCTGGGAGTTTTAATAAAAGTTAATAGTTTTGTGTAGCACGGGGGCGTGTTCAGCGAACACGACCCCGTGTTCAGACTCTGTATCTGGGAGTTTTGAAAAAAATTGTGCAGCACGGCCCCGTGTTCAGTCTACTGTAAATGCAAAAAAAAAACTAACTAAAATGCAGAAAAATGCGTGCGTTTTAAAAAGGTTTTGAAAAAAGGATTAGGCCGTCGATTTTGAAAAAAAAAAGTTACTAGTTTTGTGCAGCACGGGGGCGTGTTCAGCGAACACGACCCCGTGTTCAGACTCTGTATCTTGGAGTTTTGAAAAAAAATTTGTGCAACACGTCCCCGTGTTCAGTGAACACGGCCCGTGTTCAGTCTACTGTAAATGCAAAAAAAACTAACTAAAATGCAGAAAAATGCGCGCGTTTTAAAAAGGTTTTGAAAAACAGATTAGGCCGTCGATTTTAAGCTTTCTTAAAATCCTTGTGTCCCTGGCAACGGCGCCATAAAATTGATGCGCTTGTAGCGTTATATATATTTAAGTATATTTTTAGCCCTTTTTAACACTTTAGTCAAGTTTTAAATTTATAAAACACGATATTTTACTAACACTAAACACACATATGGGCAAGTGCACCCATCGTGAGCGTAGTATAGCGTTGGTAAGATACCGAGGTAGTCCAAGGACATAAGAGCTTTTAGTACCGGTTTTTCCTCAACGTCTATTCAAATAAAAAATTTAGAAAAAGGTTTTAAACATGAAAATAAAAACTAAAAATGCTGAAAAATAAAAATAAAAACAGATAGACAAGATGAATCACTTGGATCTGACTTGCCTTTAGTGTAACCTTTGATGTTTTCCACACTTTTGCACTTTTTAAGAGATTATCTTAGTTATAGTAGTAGGCCCCTCTTTTGAAGGTGAGGTTACCCTCAACCCAGTAGTTTGAGTCAGCAAGGATACAATCCTAAAGGGTTGGATTATTGGAAGATAATTAATTAAGTTATTAATGCGTAATGTGGTAGGCCCTCTTTTGAAGGTGACGTTACCCTCGGCTAAGTAGTTTGAGTCAGCAGGGATACAATCCTAAGTAGCCGGGTTAATGTAATAATAGTAGTTTACATATGAGGGGATCAAGCCATTCTCACCCCCGCCATCCAATACCAGTGGGTATTGAAGGAGGTCCTAGTAAGCTTGACCCAGGTCCTTACAGGATCTATACACTGAACAAGGCAAGAACCTTACCAAACCATTCCCTTAACCCCCGACCAGGTAGCCAACATATCTCCATATAGACCGTGGAGATATGAATGGTGTAAATCTTTTATTTTATATAGACAATAAAATAACGCCAAGACACCACGGACAAATGATAAGGAAGTTTCACCTTCAACATAAGAAACTAGTTATTAATGTCATTAATACAAAACCAAATAAAAAGTGCGAAAAGATTAAAAAACAAAAGCATTACACTAAATGCTTGTCTTCACCAAGTGATGTAAGAGACTTAGGCAAACATGGCCTTTGATTGTCAAGAACTCTTACTATCAATCTTGGATCCCGAGACTACTACACACACTCTATGATGGATGATGGATGATGGTGGTGGATGTGGGTTGTGATGGTGGTGGAGGGTGGGTGAAGTGTGAGAGAGGTGGTTTGTCAAGGGATGCCTTTGAAGTGAACCAAGCACCCCTATTTATAGCCTGCACAGAAGCCCGGACACGGCCCCGTGCCCGTTGGGCACAGCCCCGTGTCCACCCATCTTCTATTTCTTCATTAATTGCAGTTTGTCTGTATTAGTTGACCACGCCCCCGTGTCCGCTGGGCACGGCCCCGTGTGAAGAAGCGTATCTGTACTATCAAGATTTGCTCGGATTCTACAATTCTTAGCGTTGACCATGGCCCCGTGTCCGTTGGGCACGCCCCCGTGTTGGGAAATAGAAGCTTCTACAACTTTGTCTTTTCTACAGACACTTGGGCACGCCCTCGTGACGCTGGGCACGGGGCGTGTTCAGCCTTCTGATTTCTTGTTTTTGTTTGGGAATATGCTGTCGAGGGGTCGGGCATGCCACGTTTATTCCTTTTCTTGTATTTGTGTTAGATTTAGCTGCATTTTTTGCTTCTTTTGTTCATTTAAACTTTTTTAACCCTGAAAATACAAAAGGAAGACAAAAGCACACTTTCTCCAACATTAGTACTAAAAAATGGTTAGTTTTATGCCTTATTTGATGTAATTTATATGTTGCATTTTACACACATCATGAATCTTTATTTGTACATTCTTTAGTTCATTCTTGACCAACCGAAGTCATCAAGTAAGTGATGATTTTGTGCTTTGGTAATCATATAATGAGGCTAAATGGATGTTCATCATCCTACCTCCTTCCATGACCATTCTTATGGATCCTTAATAACACTAGATTAACTATAATACATGAACTCTAAACCGAATCGCCTTTTTATCCAAACTCCTGGTTAAAAGTGATGTAGTATGGTATCGTTATCTTTAGATAAAGGTTCCTCATACTTGGACTTCCAATGGGCGAATTAGTGCCCATGAAACACACACGATTATGGTGTCCAAAATAGGTGCCTTAACAAAGATAATTTTTCGTGTAAATTCGTATTAATCATCATTCCATGTTTCATAAACCTAGATTAAAATCCATAATCCACCGAAACTCACACGCCTTCGTTCCCCTTGTAGGGTGACCTCGGCATTCCTAACTTCTCAAGACTACTTAATCGCATTATTGGAAGCTTTTGCAAACCGTGAGTATACATGACCCTTTTTTCCGTTTTTACACTTTTGGGTGCAACATATATTACCATATTAAAACTCACACAAACACACATATGCAAATACTTTATTCATACAAATGAATCTGATATACATGCTTTATACGTTTATACTTTAGGAATACATGCATGCTAGAAGTCATTTTTGCACTATACTTTGTCATTAACTTCGTACAAGCCTACCTTAACATGTATAGTGCTATAGGAGTAGCACACCGCCCATTGATGGGTCTGTGTTAAGAAATACAATCATACAAACTGTCTTGTCATTGCGATGACAAGAGTATGCTAGTGGAATCTTTGGGTTAACACGTATGTGATGCATGCTAGTTCATGTTATGTTTATGTCTTAGTATACGTTTTGCCATGTGGGTCTCGTTAAATTCTTTTATACTTATGCTAGTACACCAAACTTGTATGCTCACCAATGCATTTTTGTGTTGACATGTTACTTTAATATATATATTGCAGGAGAATGATTGTAACACCCCGTGTTTTCACAAGTCCAAGTCAAAGTCAAGGTCAAAGTCAACGACCGATTTCGCGCAACTTGACTGGTAGTAGATTTCTTTTATTGTAACTATTATGTGGAGTAAGTGTCTATAAATGCAATAAATCGACGTATGTTAATCATCATTCAATCGACCTACGACTATGAACTATAGGAAGTAACAATGCGATAAAGTTAATTAATCAATAATCAAGCTATGCTAATCAAATCGACAACGAATCGCAACTCGAGCTACGTATTTTACTTGTTGTTTATACGTGTGTGTGTGCCTTACGTGTTATCTGTGCATGTTTATTTATGCTGTATTATGGTAATCAAGCGAACTCAATCGAAACTCGAATGCAATCGAACTCAACTCGAAATCGAACTAGAACTCGAATCACAATCGAACTATGATAGTTAGTGGAGAAGAGATTATGCGAGATATGAGTGTTTGGGACTGAAAGTAATTTGACTAAGAAACTTTATCGTATCAAACCGCTCGCCATCGAAATAGAAACGCCAAAAATCGTAGTGTCAGACCATCGAACCAAGTGCCATCCAGTCGGATAGCCATCCGACCGGATAGCCACAACATCACAGATCAGGAGTCATCCGACCAGGATGTCATCCGACCGGATCGTCATCCGGGCGGTATATCATCCGATCGGATCACCCTTTCCTCTTTTGGAACTCTATAAATACTCCTGTCTTTGTCATTCTTTCCACTTTTGGAAACCTTCTGTCCGAACAACTCGTGCTCCTCACCTTTTCTTCGATATCTCTCAATCCAGGTAAGATCTCGCCCTAAATCTTGTACTTTCTTGATCTACACGCACTCCTACACCTTTCTATCTTTTAAATCTTAAGCTTTAACCGTGAAATCACTAGATTTCGGGTGTTCTAGGATGACGTCATCATGTGTTCTTCAAGAACTTCATGCTTTGACTTCAATCCACCAAGAACAACCGAGATCTAACCGATTTCCACCCGACTACACAAAGATCTTGTAAAGATCTCGACACAAGAGTAGTGAAAAAGGATTGAAGGATAGTTTCTAACTTTCTTTCAACTCTTTTGCACTCAGAACCCTAAAAACCGGTAGAATCGGGTTCCGATCTAGTCTTCTACTCATCCTTAGTGTTGTACTGGTTCAGATCTAGATTCCGCCCACGAGACCATCGACTTCGGGTTAAACAAGAACAACCGTCTAGAGCCGGTAACTGACCGAACTAGGGTGATTCCTAGTCGGTTTAGTCACCCGGGTCAAAACGGGGGTTCTATTGGTTAATACGTTGTTAAGGCGTCTCGACATAACGACAAACCATCAAAACGACCAAGTGCAGAACGAACGGAATAGTTGGAATGGATTGCTGTCCGACTGGATTGCTGCCCGATCGGATAGATCATCCGAACGGATTGTCACCCGAACGGATCACACTTGGGTCCCACTTTAAACAACCTTAACTAAAGTTTGAGTATTGAACGAATTGCAATCCGATCGGACAACCATCTGGTTGGATTACTCTTCGGATCATGAGATACTAAGGCTTCAAGGACTTAAACAATTCTCAACATGTTCAACAGCAAGGTTGCCACCCGATCGGATGGACATCTGACCGAGTGACTCTTCTGATGTGAACTTGTCCTCTTCATCAAGTCGCCGACCGACCGGACCACCGTCCGACCGGACCACCGTCCGACCGGATGACCATCCGAACGAATTGTCATCCGCACGACCGGCCATCCGAACGACCGACTTGAAAGATAGAGATACTTCAATGTTTTCAAAATACTACAACGAAAACTTCAAAAGTCAAGCCATCATACACAAACACATCTTTCCTTATAGGAAGAAACAATCCACTCGAATAGTCATCCGTTCGGATAAGCTATCTGACCGGATGACCATTCGAACGGATTATCATCCACACGGATTGCTGTCCGCTCGGATTACCATCCGAACGAACTACCATCCGATCCATCTTCACTTTGAATCGTTTTACGTGTTCCTTATCGTTATGCTATTGAATCTATTCAGGCTAACCTTACTCGCTAAACGCTCCCTTCAATCCATTAATTGCTGTGAGTATACTCGATCCCTTTTTGCTTTAAGCACTTTTGGGTGTTACATACGTTACAACTATTCAAATCACAACGAACACACTACTCAATACTATTTGAACGCTAACCGTTAATGCATGTTATACGTGGCTCATGAATGCTTGTTTGTTATGTTTACACATGGAATGCTGTCTACCTGCCTTAGCAACGATAGTACTATAGTTTGGACTCAGCACCCGTTCACACGGGGGTTGTTAAGGACATTTACTTGCATGGATTACGGTGGTAATCATGTATTGCGAATTGCCTCGGGCAGTCAACCCTCAGTCATTGGTATCGATGGATCTATGTCGATAACTAACGTGTTTCATCTCAATATGTGTACGTGCTGGTTATGCGTAAACGAATTCAAACTCTATATGCTATTATCAAACCTGTATGCTCACCTTTACATTATATGTATTGACTTTATTTTAACGTATGTGACAGGTGCTTAGGATGCACATGTGGTGGGAATTTGAAGCTAGAATAAAGCTTTAGAGCCCAACAAATAGTTGTCTGTAGATAACGAATCAAGGGTCTCTAGAAGTAGATAAACAATTGTTGTCTATTTAAATCTGAGTTGTCGGAACAGAATATTTGCCTGGATTTATGTCTGTAATAATTATTTGACTATTTGAGATACGGTATGGGACGTATCATTTAAATTGAATAGTGTTGATAATTGTTATGGAAACTTCTGGACAATCTGTTTCACTCAGTGCCATGCCCCGATGATTCCGCCATCGGTTGGGGTATGACAGATTGGTATCAAAGCCATAACTATAGGGAATTAGGCAAGACTCGACCTAGTCCGGGTCGAAGTCTTAGATACCTAGACTATAGTTAAGAACCAACAGACCGACTCGAGTACATCCAGTAGGGGTTACGTACGAGCTTATTCCTCACTAATCTCACTTATACTACACTACCACTACGCTCGAATTTTCAACTATAAAAAGGGCGATAAAGTCGAGATTAGGTGTGAAAACGCCAAACTCCCGAATAAATTGCTCAATCGATACTACTCAGCGGGGGGAAATTATACCAAACTAGGGGTGGAACCCATATTTTGATGAATAATCTCCTCTATTTTTATGAAAACAGGGACGAAGTTGTCAAGCCAGGGGTGAAACCCTAACCTTGACGACTTGTTCCGCACTTTTTACAAAAACTCTCACCAAAGTCTCGACGGACTCCAACGACCTGAAACCACGATGTGACTAACGGGATGTGTGCCAAATGCCCAAGAAGCGAGGCAAAGACACAGTCCTGAAGGTTAAATGTGCGCAACGGATCCTTGTAAATAGTCGAACCACTTTGGGTAGTCGAAGTCTACTAGCCGCAGACGATCTATCTCTCGATCTTTATGAGTTTCGAAGTTGAGTCGCTATTGCTGACTCTGATAATTTGTCGATTTTATGTGTTAGGTGTGCTATTACCTATTTATGTGCTTATTCCTCGCTTCGAAATGATTGCAAACCGAACACGTGACGTGTGGAATCCGTACACGAACGCGACCGAACACACGAGAACGTAGATGTAATCAGTGATTCTATTGACAAATCTGAAATCGTACAAAGCACCTGAATCACGATGTCACCTTCTCTCTCTAGTTTCTCTCTCTAGACCTAGAGCTCTTCAATTCTCCAATAATGCCACCTTGCCTTTTACTAACTAGATACAATATAAAGCCTAGAATTAAAAAGCCTCAGCTACGATTTGAGACAACAGAGGCGATAGACATAAATGCACTAACAGCTTATACTACGCTATTCTCGAACAATCGCAGATCTTGAATAATAGCTTTATGTTTTCTGACTGCCTCTAGTGATTAAAGGCGTATGTGATTTTCTTGCTTCTTTACTTTACGTGCTTAGGCATTGTGTGATTATGTGTTTTATGTGCTTATGTGATTCTGTGATCTATGTGTTATGTGTTTATGTAAATCTGCGTGTTCCTGAGCTTTAATAAGTAGTAGACGTGTGAGGTGAGATTCGAATACAATGTGTTGAGTCCTGTGACGATGTCTGTTGCAGACAATGTCGTCTAGATCCCGTCATGCACTTTCTCGACAAGAAAAGAGGGACAAACGCCTTGCTGCCATCATCGCAAAAAGTGTGGCAAAGGCCGTGAGTGATGTTTACGAGAATGCCAGCAAGTCATCTGAGGAATCGAGGACCGAAGCTCCTAAAGCTACCACCAAGTCCTTCAATTTCAAGCAGTTCAAATCGTGTGGGCCAAAGGAATTCACTGGCGAAGGAGGTCCTACTGCACTATTCCAATGGTTCGATTCCATTGAGGTCACTCTGCGACAAAGTGGTTGCCCTGATGACCTTCGAAATCTGAATGCTACCGGCGTTTTCCAGTCCCGTGCTCTAGACTGGTGGACGGCCGAGAGGAACAAGCGAGGGAATGATGCAGCCTACGGTCTGTCGTGGGACGAGCTCAAGGAAGTCATGCTAGAAGAATTCTGCCCTCCTCACGAACGTCAAAAGCTAGAAGATGAATTTTGGCACATACATCAACATGAGGGTGACAATGCTGCTCTCACTGCTCGTTTCAAGCAGCTCAGCATTATCTACCCTGATCAAGTTAAGACTCCGGAGATCACCATCAAGAAGTACATTCGAGCTTTGCTCGACTGCGTCGCAGATTTCGTGCAAGCGGCTAAGACTAAGACGATCGAAGAGACTTATCTACTGGCCGCCGAAATCAACGACAAGAGGGTCAAAGCTGGTGTCTGGGATAAAACTCCGAAGCACCTGCATCAAGCTACTACCACCGCACCAACTGCTGAACCCACTTCATCGAGCAACAAGAGGAAGAACAAGAGAAAGAACAGCTCCAGCAACAAGAACTGTGCGATCACTGCTGCACCGATTCAAGCTATACCAGTCCAACAGCGTCAAGTAGCGGCGCCTGTTGCTAATGCACCGCCTGCAAAGCGTGCATACACTGGCCCACATCCGCTCTGCCCTACTTGTACCTACCACCACCCAACTGCCATTGCTTGCCGTTTTTGTGCTCATTGCAATGTATACGGCCATTTTACTGCCAACTGCCGTATTCGACAAGCTCCTGCTCACCAAGCTCTACTCACAGCCCCTCAGGGTCAACAAGCTCCTCCGGCACCCGCGATCAAAGCCAGAGCCTGCTTCGCATGTGGCGACCCGAACCATTTCGCCAACATGTGCCCAAACAGGGTCGTGAAACAAGAGCCCCAACAACAGCAGCCACAGCAGCAACAACAACAGCAGCAGCAACAACAGGCTGCACGCGCCAGAACTTTCAACCTCAACGTGCGTCAAGCCCAGGCCAACAACAACGTGGTTAATGGTACGTTCCTTGTGAATGGTATTTATGCTTCATGTTTGTTTGATACTGGAGCCGATAATTGCTTTGTGTCGTTCGAATTTAAGAAACTCCTTAGTCGTAAACGCTCCCAACTCTCCTCGACATTCGATGTTGAAGTCGCTACCGGAAGAACCGTCACTGTCAATTCTGTTCTTCGTGATTGTACCCTTGAGCTCAACAATCACATTTTCCCAATCGACCTTATTCCAATGCAGCTCGGAAGTTTTGACATCATAGTAGGCATGGACTTTCTTCGAGAAAACCATGCTGAAGTTGTGTGCTTCGACAAGATGATTCGATTTTCGCTCGCGACTGGTGATTCATTACGTGTATACGGTGATACTACTTCGAAGGGTCTCAAGCTTATGTCATGTGTCCAAGCTAGCAAGTATCTCCGCAAGGAATACAGGGCTTTCTTGGCTAACATCGTAGTAACGGAAAAGGAAAAGAAAGAAAAGAAGGAAGTGAAAGACGTCCCTTTGGTTCGAGAATTTCCTAATGTTTTTCCAGAGGATCTTCCCGGACTACCGCCAAGTCGTGATATCGACTTTCGTATCGACCTCATTCCTGGAGCCAACCCTATTGCCAAGGCTCCCTACCGGCTCGCACCGTCAGAAATGTGCGAACTCTCAACCCAACTCCAGGAGTTACTTGAGAAAGGCTTCATTCGCCCGAGCACCTCTCCTTGGGGTGCGCCAGTCCTTTTCGTCAAAAAGAAGGATGGGTCGTTCAGGATGTGCATCGACTATCGGGAATTGAATAAGTTAACTATCAAGAACCGCGATCCCCTACCTCGTATCGACGATTTGTTTGATCAACTACAAGGCGCTACGTGTTTCTCAAAGATCGATCTACGTTCAGGATATCACCAGCTACGTATTCAAGAGGAGGATATACCCAAAACCGTGTTTCGCACTCGTTACGGCGATTACGAATTCGTCGTCATGCCTTTTGGTCTAACCAACGCACCCGCGGTCTTCATGGACCTTATGAATCGCGTGTGTAAACCATACCTTGACCGTTTCGTCATCGTATTCATCGACGATGTCTTGATCTATTCCAAATCGAAGACCAAACACGCGCAACATCTACGTTTGGTTCTCGAGTTACTCCAGGGGAACCAACTCTATGCCAAGTTCTCCAAGTGTGAATTCTGGTTGGAGGAAGTTCAGTTTCTGGGTCACATTGTAATGTTCAAGCCCAACACGATCTCGAAACCCTCATCTGCGATGCTCAACATGCATGTTTTAACGAACGCACACTAAAGAAAGAAAGAATCTACCACGATGGAGCCCAGCTTGTGAACAAGCCGAATGGGATATTCCACTTTCTGGATCGAATTTGGATTCCCAAATGAACCAATTTATGACAGATCTTGATGGACGAAGCCCACAAATCCCGGTATTCTATTCATCCCGGTGCCGATAGATGTACCAGGACCTTCGTTATAAGTACTGGTGGTCGGGCATGAAAAGGGATATCGCTCTCTACGTTGGAAAATGCCTCACTTGTGCAAGAGTCAAGGCTGAACATCAAAGACCCTCTGGCTTACTCGAACAACCACCAATTCCCATGTGGAAGTGGGAAAGTATAGCTATGTACTTTATAACCAAGCTACCGCACACATCATCAGGTCACGACAGCATTTGGGTTGTGGTCGACCGTTTGACTAAATCAGCTCACTTTTTACCAATACGGGAAGACTACAAGGTAGAACGATTAGCCCGAATCTACACCGACGAGATCATTTGTAATCATGGAACGCCTCGTGACATCATCTCTGATCGTGATGCTCGGTTTACTTCGCGACTGTGGGAAACATTCCAAACGGCACTCGGTACATCGCTTAATCTAAGTACCGCATTTCACCCTCAAACCGACGGTCAGACTGAAAGAACGATTCGTACCCTCGAGGACATGCTCCGTTCGTGTGTCATAGACTTCGGTGGTAATTGGGACAAATACCTGCCGTTAGTCGAGTTCTCGTATAACAACAGCTACCATTCTAGCATCCAAATGGCACCTTTCGAGGCCTTATACGGAAGAAGACGTCGATCGCCCATTGTGTGGCACGAGATCGGTCATTCACAATTAACCGGTCCTGAGCTATTACAAGAGACGACAGACAAAATTTTCCAAATTCGAGACAATCTGGCGAAAGCTCGGGATCGACAGAAAAGTTACGCCGATAAGAAACGCAGGCCCCTTAAATTTGACGTTGGTGACTACGTACTCCTAAAGGTATCACCTTGGAAGGGTGTGGTCCGATTCGGCAAGAAAGGAAAGCTCGCGCCTCGATATGTTGGACCTTTTAAGATTCTGGAAAGGATCGGAAAAGTCGCCTACAGACTCGAACTACCGGAGGAACTTAGTAACGTCCACCTGACTTTCCACGTGTCAAACCTCCGAAAGTGCCTAGCCAACCACAACTTACATGTTTCTCTCGATGATCTGCAAGTGAACGAAACATTACACTTCGTGGAAAAGCCTGTCGAAATCATGGATCGCCAAACCAAGCAACTCAGACGCTCTCGCATTCCTATAGTGAAAGTCCGATGGGAAGGCAAACGAGGCGCAGAGTTCACTTGGGAACTCGAAAGCGACATGAAGGCTAAGTACCCGCAGTTGTTTAAAGAGAGTTCTCAAACGTGATTCACGGCGATGTACAGCTTCCAGCCTAATTTTGGGACGAAATTCCCTAAACAAGGGGAGGCTGTAACACCCCGTGTTTTCACAAGTCCAAGTCAAAGTCAAGGTCAAAGTCAACGACCGATTTCGCGCAACTTGACTGGTAGTAGATTTCTTTTATTGTAACTATTATGTGGAGTAAGTGTCTATAAATGCAATAAATCGACGTATGTTAATCGTTATTCAATCGACCTACGACTGTGAACTACAGGAAGTAATGTAAGACCCAACTTAAAATAACAGGATTTATGACATTTATCAAGCATTTAGTACAAACTTTTTCGAGTTTACAAAAACTTCATATTTTTAAGATCATACTTGATCATAACATTCAAGCCTACATCATGCTAGATAAACTTTCAAAACATAATTTCAAGTGTTTACATGTCACTAAAACAAAATAGACAAAATGCGGAAGCTTTGTTCGGTGTGTTCGGTTCTTGACATGGCTTGATCATCCTCCGGGGTCTAAAGAGCATCTTTACCTATCATACAATTTCATTTAAAAGATTAGAAATCAAGGCATTTGAACAAAATAATTAAATACAAGAAATTATATATTTTGTTTTCAGCCCCTTCACCCGGCCGTGTCAAAAGATCACCCGGCCGTGTCAGCTTAACATATATTTTTCACAGCCCCTTCACCCGGTCGTGTCAAAAGTTCACCCGCCCGTGTCAACTCTGCACGTTTATTTTTCATCAAATTTGCATCCAAACCTATCCAAACTCATTTTAATTGCTTGGGGTTAGTTTCTTAACATGTCTAAGCTATCATCCATTACCCGGATCCATTATTCATATAGTTTACGCTCCCGTTACCCGGTTTACGTTTTTCTTTATTACACTTAAGCCAACATTTTACCACCTACTTTATTTTGACCCGTTTAGAAGTTTTCATGCATTTAAGCATCAAACTCGCATTTCTCTTTGTACACTTCGTATTTCCATTTTTAAATAGCCTCTTATATTCCACAACAACTATTTTGTAGTGGATTTAACATAACGGGCCGTTATCCTTAATTTTACCCTTTGGATAGTCATTCTACGTAATTGACCCGTTCTTAGGCATTTGACTCTCAAGGTTTATGCTTACAACTCTTACATATATCTAAGAGTTGCATAATCATAATTCTAGTATCTAAATGACCTCTAAGGGTCATTTGCCCGATTTACAAATCATGGACGTTTTGGTCATTTTTAGTCCCTCCTTTACGACGAAGGACTCTCGCTAATTATTTGACCCATATTTGCATGTTTAACTAGCAACTTAACTATGCGTATCTGGCTCGAGTCATGGGATTGACCCATTTACATACCTTTTGCTATTAATTTCTAATCAATAGCAATGCGAACCATGGGTTAAATTCCTGCGATTACAAAACTCAATACTCGATCATAAGATATTATTGGCAAATGGTGTTAACAACACCATTTGACCCGTTTAGTCGAAACGACCAATTATAATTATGAGATGGTATTTAATTACCATTTCATCCCTTTAACCTATTCCGATTTACTCTTTGAATTCATCTTGCTTAAAAGTCGTTTCTTGCTTTGTTTGACCCATTTTGACTTATGCCAAATGGTGTCCTTTCAAATCCTTTTTATTTATTCGTTAACCCATGTTCGGATTACCAGTCTACCGTTTTTTTTTCTGCCCTTTTTACCATAACTTATGGTTTCTTGCCATTCCCACTTATTCCAACGTGCATTATAAGTATTTGGTAGTAAGAATAAAAGGCGTAAGCTTAACTTACCTCTCATCCGATTTCGCTCTTTCTCCGCGTTTTCAAGCCGTTTGACCCGCTTCTTTTCCCAAGCCGCCACCTAGCTCGTTTAGCGTCAAACTATCGTCATCATTTACAAGGTGGTTAGTTTAGTCTTTAACAATCACGACTATTCCACCTTACGTATTTCTATGTCAAAACTACTATTCGACTTCATCATTTGTTAATTCAATTTATCAAAAGTTAACTACTTTTGATCACGTGATTTACACAATTAAGTCTAGATTAACTTTATGCTTTGAACCCTTATCGGTTCATACTTCGCATAATTTGTCATACCATTCAAATATGCGTTTCACCTAAATTTTTAACATTTAGCTTTCATTTCGGCATTTTATCAAACACCTAATGGGCATACTTTTACACCTTTACAAACTAGTTCATAACCAGTTATTCTTACCAAAGTTAACATCAAAGTTAAAACCCCCATGTCTAGTGTTCATGAATTACACCTAGTACTTGTATCATAACATCAAGTTTCACAATTTTACCACTCTAACTCAAGTGTTCATCATATTTTTATAAAACCCATTTAGCACATACATGGTTAATCATCAAATTCCTATTTTTCAATCTTAATTCATAAATTTTTCGACTAGGGTTTGTTCCTAGACATGGATTCATCCTAGTTTCATCTAAACATCGATCATGCAAGCTCGAATTTCGATTTCATAAGTTCATCAAGAATTCAAGATGGAACCAAATAATGAAATTTAACATACCTTGTGATCACTTCACTGAGGTGATCACCAATTTGTGCTTGGATTTTCGATTTGGGTTTGATTGCCTCTTTGATTTGATCAGTTCTTGCAATTTAGGGTTTTGAGCAAGAGAGCCTTTCCTGGCTCTGGTTAAAATCGCAGACACATATACGTATGTGTGTGTGTTTTATTTATTTATTTTGTTTTAATAAAACTTTATCTCATTTGCCCAGGTTTAGTCCCTCAAATTTACCCAAGTTATTTAAAGGGTTATCTATTTCTTGTTTCTTTTATTGTTTTAACAACACTTAACCAACTAGGTTGATATCCCTAGTTACTTAATGGGTCTGGGGAAGTCATAACCCGTAGTATTTTTTTAAGTCCCGTTAACTCGGGCTTTATATACGCTTTGTATTCTCAAAGCGTTTATTTATTCTTTTTTTTAACATAAAATTATTTATTTAAATCCTAATTTTCACCGGGTTAATTTTACCGCTAACGGTATTTTACCCGTTCTTAGTATTAACAGGGTTTAATTACCAAACCCGTTTTTGGGGTGTTACAAGTAACAATGCGATAAAGTTAATTAATCAATAATCAAGCTATGCTAATCAAATCGACAACGAATCGCAACTCGAGCTACGTATTTTACTTGTTGTTTATACGTGTGTGTGTGCCTTACGTGTTATCTGTGCATGTTTATTTATGTTGTGTTATGGTAATCAAGCGAACTCAATCGAAACTCGAATGCAATCGAACTCAACTCGAAATCGAAATCGAACTCGAATCACAATCGAACTATGATAGTTAGTGGAGAAGAGATTATGCGAGATATGAATGTTTGGGGCTGAAAGTAATTTGACTAGGAAACTCTATCGTATCAAACCGCTCGCCATCGAAATCGAAACGCCAAAAATCGTCGTGTCAGACCATCGAACCAAGTGCCATCCGGCCGGATAGCCATCCGACCGGATAGCCACAACATCACAGATCAGGAGTCATCCGATCAGGATGTCATCCGACCGGATCGTCATTCGGGCGGTACGTCATCCGATCGGATCACCCTTTCCTCTTTTGGAACTCTATAAATACTCATGTCTTTGTCATTCTTTCCACTTTTGGAAACCTTCTGTCCAAACAACTTGTGCTCCTCACATTTTCTTCGATATCTCTCAATCCATGTAAGATCTCGCCCTAAATCTTGTACTTTCTTGATCTGCACGCACTCCTACACCTTTCTATCTTTTAAATCTTAAGCTTTAACCACGAAATCACTAGATTTCGGGTGTTCTAGGATGACGTCATCATGTGTTCTTCAAGAACTTCATGCTTTGACTTCAATCCACCAAGAACAACCGAGATCTAACCGATTTCCACCCGATTACACAAAGATCTTGTAAAGATCTCGACACAAGAGTGGTGAAAAAGGATTGAAGGATAGTTTCTAACTTTCTTTCAACTCTTTTGCACTCAGAACCCTTAAAACCGGTAGAATCGGGTTCCGATCTAGTCTTCTACTCATCCTTAGTGTTGTACTGGTTCAGATCTAGATTCCGCCCACGAGACCATCGACTTCGGGTTAAACAAGAACAACCGTCTAGAGCCGGTAACTGACCGAACTAGGGTGATTCCTGGTCGGTTTAGTCACCTGGGTCAAAACAGGGGTTCTATTGGTTAACACGTTGTTAAGGCGTCTCGACATAACGACAAACCATCAAAACGACCAAGTGCAGAACGAACGGAACAGTTGGAACGGATTGTTGTCCGACCGGATTGCTGTCCGATCGGATAGATCATCCGAACGGATTGTCACCCGAACGGATCACACTTGGGTCCCACTTTAAACAACCTTAACTAAAGTTTGAGTATTGAACGAATTGCAATCCGATCAGACGACCATCTGGTTGGATTACTCTTCGGATCATGAGATACTAAGGCTTCAACGACTTAAACAATTCTCAACATGTTCAACAGCAAGGTTGCCACCCGATCGGATGGACATCCGACCGAGTGACTCTTCTGATGTGAACTTGTCATCTTCATCAAGTCGCCGTCCGACCGGATCACCGTCCGACCGGATGACCATCCAAACGAATTGTCATCCGCACGACCGGCCATCCGAACGACCGACTTGAAAGATAGAGATACTTCAATGTTTTCAAAATACTACAACGAAAACTTCAAAAGTCAAGCCATCATACACAAACACATCTTTCCTTATAGGAAGAAACAATCCACTCGAATAGTCATCCATTCGGATAAGCTATCTGACCGGATGACCATTCGAACGGATTATCATCCACACGGATTGCTGTCCGCTCGGATTACCATCCGAACGAACTACCATCCGATCCATCTTCACTTTGAATCGTTTTACGTGTTCCTTATCGTTATGCTATTGAATCTATTCAGGCTAACCTTACTCGCTAAATGCTCCCTTCAATCCATTAATCGCTGTGAGTATACTCGATCCCTTTTTGCTTTAAGCACTTTTGGGTGTTACATACGTTACAACTATTCAAATCACAACGAACACACTACTCAATACTATTTGAACGCTAACCGTTAATGCATGTTATACGTGGCTCATGAATGCTTGTTTGTTATGTTTACACATGGAATGCTGTCTACCTGCCTTAGCAACGATAGTACTATAGTTTGGACTCAGCACCCGTTCACACGGGGGTTGTTAAGGACATTTACTTGCATGGATTACGGTGGTAATCATGTATTGCGAACTGCCTCGGGCAGTCAACCTGCAGTCATTGGTATCGATGGATCTATGTCGATAACTAACGTGCTTCATCTCACTATGTGTACGTGCTGGTTATGCGTAAACGAATTCGAACTCTATATGTTATTATCAAACCTGTATGCTCACCTTTACATTATATGTATTGACTTTATTTTAACGTATGTGACAGGTGCTTAGGATGCACATGTGGTAGGAATTTGAAGCTAGAATAAAGCTTTAGAGCCCAACAAATAGTTGTCTGTAGATAACGAATCAAGGGTCTCTAGAAGCAGATAAACAATTGCTGTCTATTTAAATCTGAGTTGTCGGAACAGAATATTTGCCTGGATTTATGTCTGTAATAATTATTTGACTGTTTAAGATACGGTATGGGACGTATCATTTAAATTGAATAGTGTTGATAATTGTTATGGAAACTTCTGGACAATCTGTTTCGCTCAGTGCCATGCCTCGATGATTCCGCCATCGGTTGGGGTGTGACAATGATGATGATGCGTTGAAAAGAAAATCTAGTAGGATAGACTAGAAACGCACTTTAATTTAAATTATGTTTTGTTGTTTTAATTGTTATGTTGTTGTTATTTGCTTCCAAACAATGTATTCGAATTTGTTGAAATGAAATGAAAATCGTTATTTAAATTATTGTCACAAGCTAGTGGTTATGAAGTCTCGAGCAATCTCGTTTTCATCTTACTCTGATGTTTCTGTCATCGATTGGGGTGTGACAACGAAGGAGATCAGGTGCATTCAATGTATGGATCCTCCATGCCATGTATGATGTGACGTCTTTCGGTCTTTTACCCGAACAATACAAAGAACCAGAGAATGATTCCTTTTGCCCACACATAAAGGGCTTTTCATTATCCAAGGAAATAATAAAAAAGGAGAAAAGCAGAAGTATAAGGTTAAGTTAATTCTCATCTGAATTTTCTCCACGCATTGCATACACACAATCGCTATATTCTTACTTGGTCGGAATTGAAGACGATCATTTATCATCAAGAAACCTTTCTTACTCTCACGCCGGAGGTTGGTCATGGACACACCCTCTGGTCTCCGTGACGAGGCTAACGATGTTGGTTTTGGAGGTTTTTCGGCAAGTAGAGACGCACCGGAGTGGTTCTAATTCACGAGTTCCGGCAACGTGTTGATTTTGGAAGCAAGAATAGTTATATATTGTTGTGGCAAACAAAAAATAAATGTAGTTGTTAGGCTACAGGGTGTGGTCATGACCCTCATGACCACTATGACCCTCCACAAATGCGTCATGTCATCCACCTCTAATTCACCATCCGAAACCGCTACCTTAATGGTGTGGTCATGACTCAAACCTCTATCCCCTTTATTTTTTTAATCTATTTTTGTCTTAAAATCATCAAATGGGAGGGTCGTGGTTGTCGTGGTTTAATCCACGCAAACTACCATGAATAAATGAGAGGGGTGGTGTAGCACATGAATAATGGTCCTATGTGACAAATCATGACCCAACCATGGCCCCATAATCCTTAGCCGTACTATTAACATGGTTTATTACTTGTTTTAATAGCAATGTATCTTTGTCACGGCATCATGTCTTGTTTACATTATTATTAATAAAATTTGGCTTTTTAAAACTTTAATAACTGTTCGTATTAATTTAACATCTATTAAACACGTGATAAGTTCCTTACCAAAATAATTAATATAACAACTATTAACTAAAACAATGCATGCATAATAGAATAAAGTATCATTATTTAAAACCGCAAAATGTCAAAGACTCAAAATTATACAATACTACAACTTGTATGTATGATGATAAAAATTTGTTAAAAATAATTTAAAAAATTGTAACCTTTGATTATACGAGTTAAACAAAATAATAATAATAAATAAAGTGTCCTGAGACACAAATAAACAAAAAAGTGTAAAAGTACATTAACCATCAATAAAAAAAAAAATACTACATTTTTTTATATAATAAAAAAGCTATAATAGACATGACCTCTTTCAAAAACTGTAACTTTTATCAGTTTTCTTGATGTTTTTGCAGGTCAATTCCATTTTATCATCAAAGTTGACAGGTCCAAACTCCCAAACATCTTCTTTTATGCTTAAATCAGGCATGTGTTTTCTTTCTACTTTTTTATTCTTGAAAAAAGAGTGACTCTTTTAATCAATCATTGTAGAAACACATCAACAGTTTTCTTCACTTTTTCATGAATTAATCTCTTCTTGTTCACAAATATATACATGATCAATCTCTTCCTGTAACCAAACCCAATTGGGTATTGTTAAAAACACAATCTTTATTATATTAGTGAGCTTCAAATCTTCAATGGCTACTACCCAAAATCCCACAAAGCCAATTTCATCTTTTCTTGGTTCTCCAAGATTTTTTAGTGGCTTTTTCATGGCAAGAAGTCTTTCTGATGCAGAATCATCACCCACCTCAGTTCTCAACAACCCATTTGGGTTCAGACAAAACCCAGTAAAACCCAGAAAGATCTTTGAAGAAATCAACAACCCTTTTGAGAAATTTGAATCTGAATCCAGAAATGGAATTGCTCTTGCTTTGGTTCAAGAAAGGTCTACTGATAGCATATGTAAATCTAATGCTGTTAGTAGAAAGGTTCTGTTTGGATCAAATTTGAATATGCAAATCCCATCACACCCATCATCTGATTCTGGTGATTTATGTTGTGATTTTGGGATCAAGACCCCAAAATTGCATTTTCATGGTCAGTTGACTTCATCAGGGTCCGGGTCAATTCGAGCTTCGATGGATGCTCTATCTTTGAGTGAGATGGAGCTCTCAGAGGAGTACACAAGGGTAATCACATACGGGTCTAACCCGAAAACAACCCATATTTTTGATAATTGTGTTGTGGATTGTTGCTGTGATTTTGTTATTCAGGCGGATCCTGACCCGAAATCGGCATGGGAGAGCTTTCTTAGTTTTTGTCATACTTGCAAGAAGAATCTTGAAGATGATTGTGACATTTTCATATACAGGTTCGTCGAAAATTCGTTTTTTTTAAGTTTGCATAAGAAGTACTTGTTATGAAATTTGGTTCAGATTTTGCTTGATGATCATTGTATAAATTGTTGATTTTTGTATGATTAAAGGGGCGAGAAAGCTTTTTGCAGTGAAGAATGCAGATGCCAAGAAATGGCTTTGGATGGGTTGATGATGAACTCAGAGTTGGATTCATAAATTTAGTTTTATTTAGTATCCTTTTAAGGAATAAGTTAGTTTCCATGGAGTCATTAAAATGAAAAACATACTTGAAAGTTAGTTGTCACATATTCTTACCAGTGAATTATGCAAATTGACGTTGTGCATAGAGTATAATTTGTTTTGTTATGAATTTGATGTCTGAGGCTATATGTTATGCAATTACGCCGGTGACCACACACGCTTGACATTTTCGTGCCCCATGAGGGCCGTGTTTTACACCCTTTTGGGCTGACGTGGCGTTAGGCGTTAAACCGTAACACATGATCTAAGCATGTATGATGTATCCAAGCATACTTAAAATGACCATTCAAATTGTAAAACATGTCACGTATTATTGGTACAATGGAGGCACTTGGAATGAATTTTCTGGGCTGTTATGCTTGAGAGTGGATACCATGATTTTGACCGGAGTGAAGACTCGGCCCGGTTTTCTGGTTTAATTTTCTAATAATAACAGATAAATAGACAAATTTAAGTTTAATAATTTAAAGGATTATTGGATTTTATCACCTCAGATTATTGGCTATTGGTCACTGCCACCCTCAACTATTACTTTGACGTCCGTTACCCCCAACTTAACACTTAGTGTGTTTTATCACCACATCGTTAACTTGTCACTAACTTCAGATCCCGTTACTATACTTTTTGGGGTGTCACAAGGATCTTAGGAGTGAAGTTTTGAGTTATCAACTTATCATTGTTCACATTACAATGTGTTACTATCGTAGAAAAGTTTGAATTATATAAACCCAATTTGCTACATAAATATAAGAATTGTGTATTCGAAGTTGTAAAATAATACGTATAGTTAGGATTTAGATCCTATGCTTAGGCAATATGATTTTAAGACCGAAACCAGATTCTTAACAAACCACATACGCAAAGTTAAGAACAAAATGTGTACATTAACAAAAGAGCACTCAAAACCAAAGTCACTTAACGAGACATAGCAAAAAAACAAACATAACCTACGAATTGAAAGTAACCACAAGGAACAAAACAAAACACGCAAACAAACAGACCACAACAGCCACCAGTATGTTTTGGAAGAACACACTCATGAAGATGCTTCTCCTTCCTATCCATTTTGGCTGTGCTACCTCAACTGCAACGGACACATTTGATACATCCCTAAATAAATTACGTAATAATATGATATGAAATAACTGAAGAACCAAAACAACAACCAACCTTCACATACAAGTCCAGCTCACAGGTAAACCACTCCGGTTCTACAACCGTATCACAACCGACATACTTTAGAAGTACAGCATTCTGTTTAAGGGAAACATGATAAAAATTAAGCTATTGTAAATATACAATCTGAGGCATTTAAGATCCTCACCTTCAAGTGGCTTCGCAAGATACTTAAAACGACAACTACAGACATATTTCAGAAGAACAGCCTCCTAAAGATGATTTTTCTGTTTAAAGGAAAACATAGTAAAGGTTAGGGTTCAAATATTCAACGATATACAGTTGGAGTACAGTGAAGATGTGTAAGTTACTCACCTTTAAGTGGCTTCACAAGATGACCAATCTTAGAAGACAAGGTTTACACCTTTCTTAACGACCACGGGAACAGTGGCAATGACCTTTCCGAAAAGCAATGTAAGTTGTTGCTGACTCAGATCAAATAACAGAAGATACAACTATCTTACTTTCCCTTCACACTTTTCTTTCTTAAAAACCAGAAAAGATGTTGAACAGGAGCTCTACAACTTGACTATCAGAAAACTTCTATCTTACGGAAGAAACAATAAATAGACAAAATGAAACTGAAACTGAAAAGGACAACGACCCACTATGACACGAAACTATAAGAAACGGAAGAGGTCATCAGCCACCGCCTGGGGTAACGATGAGAATGTGGGATATGATCGCTTTGGTGCTTGAAAGAGAAGGCTAGAAGTTGCGGGATCTGCAGGACTAGAATCACCATGAAGGATTCGTCACTATATACAACAGTGTTAACCTAGAAACCAGGAGAACTAATACCGCAGCAGTTCGGTTCGGTAGCCACAAAAGATTGCAAAACACCATCATTGAATCATTTTACAACCAACATCTACCTCCGCTGCATTATCCATTCAAATCTGATCTCCCAACAAACATTAACAAATTGTGAATCTGTACCGGGCTTTCAGAAAACTGATCCCCCATCCCCCACCAGCTCCACGGTACATGATCCAATATAAGAATGTCCCAATCCCATCTTTGATACCCAAAGAATACTTCAAAAGGTTAGAAATCTACCGTCAACCATATACATAGCCAACCCTTTTTGCACCTAAGGCTTGTTGCCCCTGTCAATCCCAATAAAAGCTTTGATTCCAAGAAACTTTGACAACTTACAAATTTGTATCGACTTTATAACACGGCTCTACCACCAACCACCAAAGCAGCCATCTTTGTTACAATACACCACATGCTCAACGCCTGCTGCCACTTCAATCCCAATCCCAGCTTTAAATCCCAAACAAACAACAGGTTACACATCTGTAATTCTGTATTGACTTTCAAAGTATTATTCTACCAACCACCTAAACAGCCATCCTTGTACCATCGCACCACTAACCCAATGTGGCTGCCAAATCAATCCCCAACCCAAACCCCAGCTTTGATTCTCAAGAAACTCTTAAAGGTTTTGAATTTGTATCGACTCTGAAAATATTTATCTACCACCAACCACCTAATCAACCCTCCTTGACTACCATCACACCACACCCCATACTACATGGAAACTAGTACGCAATCAGAAGTAACAACAGACTTATTCATCCTATATACAACCTACACTATAAAAAAGAAAACAAAGTAGATATTTTTATTTACAGGAGTGATCACCACTCCTAACTAGTCACTCGTCGGCCAAGTCAAGGTTAAGAATGCGACGAAGCGTCTTCGTCGCAAACTCATCATCACTGTTAACAAACTCCCTACGAGAACCCTTATGATGATCCCTGGTAGGGGAAGGGGGAGCAGACTTAGCAACATGAGCAAACAGATCAATATCAGAAACCGAAACCGAAGGCAGCTCAAGAGAAACAGTCCTTTTCGGCCTGACCGAAAATTTCGGTATAGGCAAAGAACTAGGAGGTGGTGAATTCGAATAAGCAGGCCCAGCCCAAAGCTCAGAATAAAACAAATTATCATTCAAAGAATCTCTCAAACTACTATCCTTTCTAGAATAATAATCCACATGCTTGATATTGATATCAAGCGGGATCGGAACCGAGCTACTTTTCATAATTCTCTTTGTATGCTTAGGGTTTTGGTCAGAGTAAACATGTTTCTTCAGATTAGCTGGTGTTTTAGGTGAATTAGGGGAATTAGATAAGGACTGTTTGGTTACAGGTGGTGAACAAGCCTTATTTGGGCTTGGGAGTATCCCTGACCCGGATTGAAACGTACGGCAATTAATATCTCTAAAATCACGCGTATGATACGAGCCAAACGCTCCGTGATTTCGACCACGGTTTCTGCTATGAAACTGATCCTGTTGCGCAACTACCACAAGCGTCTCCATTTACGACTCAAATAACAACCACTAACTCTCAAATATAACGAAAATGAACGAAATTATAACAGGATCTACACAAAAACAGTTAGTTCTCTTTAGATCTTCTCCACAACCAACCGAATCTGAACAAAACGACGTCGTTAATTCCAGTAACGCCAAACCACAATCCGAGCATATACTTACGTGAATCGTTGCTCAAACTACCAGATCTATACAAAATCGAAACAATACATCGATTAATTTCACATTTCATAGCTAAAATCACGAAAAATGATCGAAAAACCATCGAAAAGCTTGTTTTTGATGATCGAATTACCTGAAAACAGACGAGAGGATGCAGATCTGTGTGTGTGGATGACTGATCTGTGAGTTTTAGTAGGTTTTGTTTGCAGCAGATTGGGTGAAATTGAGTTAAAAGGCCATTGAAATGGAGCTTTGGGGAAGATGAGAGAGAAATGTATGTATGAGATAAAAGCGGATCTGAAATGACTCACAGTTGTATTTAAGGGGGCTCAATGCATCCGGCTTAAATTATTACTTGCTATGCCGGTGACACCCACTCGCCCTGTCCCTGTATAACGTGTCTTTTTCTCAAATGACAGATATGACCCCGGTTTTGCTTGATATTTTCGGTAGTGCCATTCAAGGGGGTTTGCTTTGCTCACCAAATATTTGCTTTATAGTTTTTTTTTTTTAATATAAAATAAAGTTTTATTCTGTGTATCTTATCTTATAGTATTTTATTGTTTTAAACAACCCAAAAATGGGCATGACTAAGTAATGTTGTGAAACAACATTGTATGAGGTAAGAAAATTGAAAAAGAACAGTATTTTTGTTTCGCAACGACATAAAATATGTAGTAGTCATTATCTATATTAAAACAATGGCTTTTATGTTTTTGTACTTACTTTAAACTATCGGTGATAAGTTTTGAAGTAACTTGAAATGTGATATGAAAATGATAGGTCATGTTCTGGTTGGTGTCGAATACCCAAATCTCTGATGACGTTCAATGGGGTCTTCGTTGACGTCCAGATATCCCGGTCCTTGCTGCTACAAAAGAATAAATCGTTAGCCTCGCCACGGAGGGCCCCGGGAGGGGGATCCGTGACCAAGCTCCGGCGTGAGAGTAAGTAAACTTGCCGGAGAGTTGAAGGAGTCTATTCTGATGAGCGTGATCACCGGAATGTTTCCTCTAAGGTGTGAATCCAATAAATGTATGTGTGTGTTTAATATATGAGAATATTGGTCGGAATCAATGAGGGAGGAATAAATGAGAGAGCTTTTAATACGATACCTTTTTTTCTACCTTGTGATCGTCTTCTTTGACTCTTATATAACCTAGAGTCCTTATCTCCCATGTGAGATATTTTGTTAAGGTAATCCGACGGATTCTAAGAGTCTTCGGGGGGCTCAGACACGTGTCTGACCCCCAACGGTAAGATGACAGCTTCATTAAATGCTTCCGGCTGGGAAGTACGATTTTCAGCCAAAGATCCTTTTCCAATCGAGCATTAAATGTGGTATGTATTCTCTGATCCTAGTTTCCCGCTCGTTTTGTAAAGGGAGAGCCTTAATGGGCAAGGCAAACTGTTATTTGGGCTTATGTCACACCCCAACCGATGGCGGAATCATCGGGGCATGGCACTGAGCGAAACAGATTGTCCAGAAGTTTCCATAACAACTATCATTACCATTCAATTTAAAATAACATGTCCCATACCATGTCTCAAAGAATAAACAAATTATTACAGATAAAATCTAGGCAAATAATTCTGTTCCGACAACTCAGATTTATACATAGATAGTTTATTTATTTCTTTCTAGGACCTCTTTCCTAGCTTCGATTTCATCACTGCGCAGAGAGCATCCTAGACCTTTCCTAGCCTCGATTTCACAGTGAGCTAGGCATACAACCAATTTAAGCACCTGTCACATACATTAAAATAAAGTCAATACATAAAATGTAAAGGTGAGCATACAAGTTTGATAATAGCATATAGAGTTCGAATTCGTTTACGCATAACCAGCACGTACACATAGTGAAATGAAGCACGTTAGTTATCGACATAGATCCATCGATACCAATGACTGCGGGTTGACTGCCCGAGGCAGTTCACAATACATGATTACCACCGTAATCCATGCAAGTAAATTGTCCTTAACAACCCCCGTGTGAACGGGTGCTAAGTCCAAACTATAGTACTATCGTTGCTAAGGCAGGTGGACAACATTCCATGTGTAAACATAACAAACAAGCATTCATAAGCCACGTATAACATGCATTAACGGTTAGCGTTCAAATAGTATTGAGTAGTGTGTTTGATGTGATTTGAATAGTTGTAACATATGTAACACCCAAAAGTGCATAAAGCAAAAAGGGATCGAGTATACTCACAGCGGTTGATGGATTGAAGGGAGCGCTTAGCGAGTAGGGTTAGCCTGAATAGATTGATAGAAAAATGATAAGTGACGCGTAAAACGGAAAACAAGTGTTGGAGAATCAGATAGCTGGTCGATCGGACGGTAGTTCGATCGGACGGCTGACCGTTCGGTTGACAGTCCGCTCTGACCGCTGTCCGGTCGCTCGGTAGGCCGATCGGATGGCTGTTTGAGTGGATTGTTTCTTCCTTTGAGAAGGATGTGTTTGTGTATGATGGTTTGACTTTTAAAGTTTTCGTTGTAGTATTTGAAAACATTGAAGTACCTTTACCCTTGAGGTCGGTCGATCGGACAGCGGTTCGATAGGACGGCAACCCGATCGGTTAGGTATTTTGATAAATTGTAGTGATTTGCTTTGGATCGGACAGGTCTTCGATCGGACAGGTCAACAAGTCAAAAACTTAATGATTTACTGACCGATCGGTTAGCAAGTCAACAATAGTCAACAACTTTAAATGAAATGTAAGGTGTGGTGCAGTGGATCGGATAACTGATCGATCGAATACTAATGCTGTTCGATCTGTGACAACTGGCACAAACCGGTAATTTCCGTACACTATAATTATTGCTTAATGACTGCAATTATGAGTTTAAGTGTCAGGAATGTCTGAACACATGATTAAACAAGTGAATTCATGCATGTTGTATACTACAAAATATTGCTTTATGCATAAACAAGAGCGTTGCGTCAAAAATAATAGTAAACTCACCGGTAAGACACACTGTGTCGACTGAACTGCAGAAAGCAGTCAGACAATAAAATTGGAGCCTAGGTGTAGGTCCGACAACAAGAATGCATTAAAACCCAAGAGTACATACAAGGGTTAATATATATGCAATACGAAAGCAAAAATAAGCACTAAAAAGCACCCGAAACGCACTTTAAGTGCAGAATTTATACAATTCAGCAATAAATCAGCATTTAGACATATAAATATTATGCAGAAATGTCGTTTTATTATCCAGAATATTTCCCTAAGTGTTGGGAATTGAAAGAGTACATGAAAGGTACTTAAAAGACACTAAAAAGTGTGATTTAGCACTTTAACGAATCGGTATGTAACCGAACAACCGGACTATACCCGGAACATGAAAATATTATTATTTTCACTATCTATATTTTTCTGAGCCAGTTAGGGTCCCTGATTACCCTAACACCCGCCATAACGTGTAACATACAAGTAACGGGGTTAGACACTTAACTTAACTAATTACTCCCTAACTACCTAGTTGAAATCGAACCAAGGGACCCCCCCCCCCCATCCTAACCGGCCCCAACCATGGGGAGACATACTTGGTCCTTGGTTTATTATTTTAATCACTAATGTATAGTATCTAGATGACATGTTGACCAATGGATAATTACCTCCTAAATTGTCTATAAGTTCATGAAGTTACACAACATAATCATTCACAAACTTAACACTACAACACACTCTCCTCTCTCCCTCTAGAACTTTCGGCCGAGACCCCCACCCCCATCCATCACACTTTCGGTTTTGGTTCTTGCCATTCCAACATCATACATACATCAAGGGTCACGTATTAGGAGTCTTGGAGCAAACGGAAGGCGAAGGACCTCTCTACTTTGCTTTTATCCACCTCTTTTGCGCATAGATTCTTCCCTAGCCTCGAGCTAGAGGTATAATGTTTAAAACTCGTATTTGAACTATTTTAGAGTGGTTAAAAGGATTTGTATCGGTTAAATCTCGTTAAAATACAAAATGATGAACAAAAGTCTACTAAAAACACTTAAAGTGGTGGTTAATAGCACATATGTTGTGTAAATGTTGTAGTATTTGAAATTTATGGTCATCTAGACCCGATCTATGATGTGGTAGCCCGGATCATCGTTTAACCCGACTTTGTAAGATCATGGATCTTAACATAAGCTCGTTTTTAGTTAACACAAGGGTTAAAGGGTGAAACTCTACCACACATGAGACATGGACTTGTGTAAAAGCATTTTTGTTGTGTAAAAGCAATTTAACTTGTGAAATAGTGTTTAAAACTAGTAGATCTACGTATCTACAAGCGGTATTTTCAAAGGACCAAGTGTCCAAGAAATCACATGTTCTAAACCGGGTCTTACACAAACAAAAGTGGTTTTTGTGAACAAACAAGTGTGTGGATACTTGTGTAACAAAGGTTTTAACAAAGAAATAATTTTCGTAAAAACCGACTAGAAGTTGTAAAACTTCATATTCTTTAAAAATAAAGTTTTTAAGAAATTAAACTTATTTTTAAAGATAACAAGACTTACTAAATGTGCTAGTAAGTTACTACACATTTTTGTAAATATTCAAGTTCATGAAATTAGTGATTATTGTTGATAAGTATGGTTGATAATTGTTGTTGATGATTATTGATGATTGATGATGATTTAAAAGAAAATAAACACACGTTTTGAAAACGTGGGAAACCTCCATTTTTAGGGGAAACTCTGTCAAAATTTTTATAAATGTTGACACTTAGAAAAATATAAGTTTTTGAGAAACTTATTCCCTAAAAATGTATTTAAAAGTATTACCGAGGTTTCCCTAATTTTTGGTGATAAGAAATGGTGATTTCTTGAAGGATAAAAATGGATATTATGTATATATATTTTTGGAGAGAAAAATATATATTATTTTATCACCAATTTTTGTGCTAAGTGTATATAGTATGTGTCATACGTGCTAGTGTATTAAGACTTAAAAATACACTAATTACTCATGAGGAGTAGAAATATAAAAATACACATACAACATATAAGATACATAATTCGGGTGCAAAGTGCAAAACACAAAAGACTTATATTTATTTTTGGAGAAAATAATATAAGTAAGATACGTAGTTAAAAATATAAGAATATTTTTAACACAAGAAAATATACAAGAGAGTGACTGAACTTGTGCGACGCAAGTCTAGTGACTAACGTTAAGAAAACGCGTATAGGTTACGACGTTAATTAAGCAAATCCGGTGGAGTTTACGACGCTAGGAACGCAAAGTTGTGAGTTCATGCTCCCCCTTTTCTCTTTAACTGTTTTCAGTTTTTATAACTTCGGGGGTGAAATACATGTACAAATGTACAAAATTTATAAATGGTATGATATAAATACAAGAAGTACACTTGGTGAGAACGAGAACCAAGTGTGACGAAATATATGAATATGAGAAGCGCATTTGGTGAGACGAGAACCAAGTATAAGGCGCTATGAGAAATGATAACAAGAAACGCGCTTGGTGAGAACGAGAACCAAGTAGGAGGCGTTATGAGAAATAGTGTCACGAATAGGGTACAGAAGCACCATTAATCAACAATATACCTAGACCGCAGAACAAAAGGTTAGATCTAACGGGTGCCTGGCAGCCACACTCCTGGTCGGGGCGAGAATCGAGGAGTGCTTTTGTGTCTCAGAATATACCAATTAAATGCCTTAGGTTTGGTGGCTTCCTATGACGTGTCACATGTTAATGGCTTTGCAACCCATTAACAATCCTGATATTTACAGGAATATTTTAATTACACGAAATTCATACCATACTAAAATTGATGAACACTTGAGTACGTGGGGTACTCAAGAAGAGATTGAATTATACTTGAAGTACGTGAGGTACTCAAGAAGAAATTGAATTATACATATGTACGTGGTGTACACATAAAACTGGATTTACATATGAAAACTTGATTTACTCACAAACTATGTTTTCATACAAAGTATACAAACATGAAATACAAAACAGCATGAATTCACACCAACATTATGTTGACGTTTTTCCAAAAACTCACATGTATTTCAGGTAACTAGGATGGATGTGCGCGTGGTCTAGCTTATGCTCGTGGATGTCGCTTGTGTTTAATTTTGAATAAAGTTGTAAACTTTTAAGACAATGTTTTATGCGACTTAGCGATGTAAACGCTAACGTATGTTTTCAAATTATGGTATTTGAATGTTATTTTACGAGCATGTAGCCTGTTTACTCTTCGTATGCAATGAGAACCTTTCATGATCACACCTCGTGCTTCCGCCGCAGAAAGGGGTGTGACAGATTGGTATCAGAGCTGCGATTGTAGTGAACCAGGATTCATTCTCGAGTCTAGTCTACAATCTCTAGGATCCATTCACGAAAACAATTTTCAAAGAGTTTTCATTGCATAAAACGTCTCGCGACATCCACTACCTGAAACTGTCTACATGAGTCTAGAAAAGACACTACAAGACTTAGAGTGCACTAGAGTAGCACTTGTCATTGACTAGAAATTACTTGCAATTATGTGTGATAATTAGCATGTACTAGAAGTAGAATGTCACGAGTATACGTGACTTTACCTGAAAGCGATGGCCCATCTGAAGGAAGAAATACGAGGATGAAACGAACTGTGCGGACTGTGCAAGGAGTTACGTAATTATGGATGCATACATAATTATGGAATTCAGTGCACAAAAATCACAGCAAGTCTTGTCACGTATAGATTCCCTCAGTACAAGCCTACTAAGTACTCTGCTAGAGTAATAATTGTTTGATGTCACTTGTGTGGTATATATACCTGTGAATATATATGATACTACAGTCTAGTGTGACGATATCAAACAAATGCCTAACCCTGCTGTGTTATGTTCTGTCAGAACATGGCACCCAGGAAAGCTGTGAATGCTCGCAATGACGATCAACCTCCTCCTCCCCCACTGCCAAGAACTGCTGAAGAGCTGAACGCTTTGCTAGAGGAAAGGATCTCCGCTGCTATCGCCCAGTACGAGGCGAACCGAACCCAAGACAGTGGAGGACCAAGCAACGCTAGGCGTAATGGGAATGGAGATTCGTCTGGAGGCAATGCAGCTCAAGGCTGCACTTTCAAGCAGTTCCTCGACTGCAAGCCGATGAACTATGACGGCACAGGAGGTGCAGTAGCATTTGTGCGCTGGACGGAGAAGACTGAAGCTACATTCCGCATGAGCAAGTGTACCGCGGATCAGCAAGTCACTTTTGCTACTGGGTTATTCGTCGATGAAGCTCTGACTTGGTGGAACCTGCAAGCCCAAACTTTGGGTGATGACGCCGCTTATGGCTTCACTTGGGAGGAACTGAAGGAAAGGATGAGAGAGAAGTACTGCTCTCGTGCAGAACTCCAAAGGCTGGAAACAGAGTTCTGGCACCTGACTATGGAAGGTGCTGACATCAATGGTTACACTCGAAGGTTCCACGACCTGTCGAGAGTGCTTCCTTACATGGTGACTCCTGAATTTAAGCGTGTGGAACGCTACATTTGGGGACTGGCCTCAGAGTTTCGTGGCATGGTGACGTCGGCCAAACCACAAACAATCACCGAGGCTGTAACTCTTGCTGTCAGCCTTACTGAAGATTGTGTTCGTATGAAGAAGCTATCACTGAACCCGATAGAGAAGACCGAGACACATGCTGAGTCGTCCGGTGACAAAAAGAGAAAACATGCAAACCTGAACCAAGCAACTCGCAACAACAAGGGTTTCAGCAAGAAGCGTGACACTAATCCGCCTCAGGAGGCGAATACCCATGCAACCAAAGCATACCAAGGCTCCATGCCTAGATGCCAAAAGTGTAAGTATCATCATGATGGAGCTTGTCGCATTCCAAGGTGCGACAAATGTGGTAAATTGGGTCATCGAACAGAAGATTGTTGGGGAAAAGGAAAGAACCGAAACGGGAATGGTGCTGGTAACAAGAATGGTAACGGGAAAGGGCAAGGATGCTTCAAGTGTGGAAGCAATGATCACTTCATGAAGAACTGCCCAGAGAGAAACAACGCTCCGGCTCGAGCATTTGTGATTGGAGCAAGAGACGCACGCGAGGACCCTAACCTGGTCACCGGTACGTTTCTCATTAACAATCACTTTGCATCCATATTATTCGACACTGGCGCCGATTATAGCTTCATGTCTGTGGAATTTAAACGCATACTCGGAATAGAATCCAGTAGATTAGAAATTCCTTATTCCATAGAACTAGCCAATGGTAGACTCGTTGAATCAGGAGAAGTTGTTAGAGGCTGCACACTGGAACTTGGCGAACGAAATTTTAGCATCGACCTCTTACCTATTCAATTGGGTAGCTTCGATGTAGTAGTCGGGATGGACTGGTTGTCCAAGAACAAAGCTGAAGTTATTTGCCATGAGAAAATCATTCGCATCCCTTTAGCGAATGGTGAAACTCTCATCGTGCATGGAGAAAAACGAGACGCGCCTCTTCGAATCATCAGTTGCATAAAGGCACAGAAGTGCTTGAGGAAAGGATGTGTCGCTTTCCTAGCACACGTTATAGACAAGAAGGCTGTGGAGCCGAAACTCGAAGACATTCCCGTGGTGAAGGAATTTCCTGATGTATTCCCTGAAGATCTGCCAGGACTACCTCCGCAACGACAAGTCGAATTCCGTATAGACTTGGTTCCAGGAGTTGCTCCTGTAGCCAAGGCACCCTATCGACTTGCGCCATCCGAAATGCAAGAATTATCTACACAACTCCAGGAGTTGTTGGATAAAGGATTCATAAGGCCAAGCTTCTCACCCTGGGGAGCTCCAGTATTATTCGTGAAGAAGAAGGATGGAACACTGCGGATGTGTATCGATTACAGAGAACTGAACAAGCTCACAATCAAGAATCGGTATCCGCTACCAAGGATTGATGACTTATTTGATCAATTGCAAGGATCAAGCTACTATTCCAAGATCGACCTTCAATCTGGATACCATCAGCTGAGAATCCAAGATGAAAGCGTGCCAAAGACTGCATTCAGAACGCGATATGGGCACTACGAATTTCTTGTGATGCCGTTTGGATTGACGAACGCGCCAGCGGTCTTTATGGACCTAATGAACCGCGTGTGCAAACCATATCTCGATAAATTCGTGATTGTATTTATCGATGATATCCTAATTTACTCGCGAACGAAAGAAGAGCACGAGCAACATCTCAGAACCATCTTGGAACTACTGAAGAAAGAGAAGCTTTATGCAAAGTTCTCGAAATGCGAATTCTGGATTCGCGAAGTACAATTTCTTGGTCACGTGGTGAATGAGAAAGGCATTCATGTAGACCCGTCCAAGATTGAAGCAATAAAGAATTGGGAAGCTCCCAAGACCCCAACTGAAGTTCGTCAATTTTTGGGCTTAGCGGGCTACTATCGGCGATTCATTGAGAATTTCTCGAAGATAGCTCAACCGCTAACGACCCTGACTCAGAAAGACAAGAAGTACGACTGGGGTCACAAACAAGAAGAAGCCTTCCAGTTACTTAAGAGCAAGCTATGCGACGCACCGATACTATCATTACCCGAAGGCACTGAAGACTTCGTGGTATACTGCGACGCCTCACGACAAGGCTTGGGTTGCGTGCTCATGCAACGCCAAAAAGTCATTGCTTATGCTTCAAGACAACTGAAGGTTCATGAGAGAAATTATACCACTCACGACCTGGAGCTGGGTGCAGTGGTATTCGCCTTGAAGATTTGGCGACATTATTTATATGGTACTCAATGTACAATCTTCACAGATCACAAAAGGTTACAACACATATTTGATCAGAAGGAATTAAATATGCGCCAGCGACGTTGGGTCGAGCTGCTGAATGATTATGACTGTGAGATTAAGTACCATCCTGGAAAGGCAAATGTTGTAGCAGACGCGTTGAGCCGAAAGGAAAGGGTTAAGACCCTAAGGGTTCGAGCATTGGAAATGACGATTCGAACGAACCTCACTGCACGCATTCGGGATGCACAACAAGAAGCTCTTAAAGAAGAGAACCGTAAAGCTGAATACCTCCGGGGTGCATTGAAATACATGGTGCCAAATGAAGAGGGAGCCTTATACTTCAAGAAGCGTATCTGGGTTCCACTCTGCGGTGGCATACGTGAGGTCATCCTTAATGAAGCCCACAAATCGAGATATTCGATCCATCCAGGATCGGACAAGATGTACCAAGACTTGAAAGAGTACTATTGGTGGCCGAGACTCAAAAGCGACATTGCGGTTTATGTCGGAAAATGCCTAACCTATGCGAAGGTTAAGGCCGAATATCAGAAACCGTCCGGCCTATTACAACAACCAGAAATTCCCGTGTGGAAGTGGGAACAAATCTCGATGGACTTCATAACGAAATTACCTAGGACCCCGAGAGGGCACGATATGATATGGGTAATAGTTGATCGATTGACGAAGTCTGCGCACTTCCTACCGATCCGAGAAAAAGACAGCACTGGAAAGCTTGCTGAGATATACTTAAGAGAAATTGTGGCACGTCATGGAGTGCCAATCTCAATCATTTCAGACAGAGATGGACGCTTTGTCTCAAGAATCTGGCAATCATTTCAGGAAGCCTTTGGATCTCAGTTAGATCTAAGCACGGCATTCCATCCACAAACAGACGGCCAGAGCGAACGGACTATACAAACGTTAGAAGATATGCTTCGCGCATGTGTCATGGATCTAGGCGACAGCTGGGATACTCACCTACCTTTAGTTGAGTTTTCCTACAATAACAGTTATCATACGAGCATAAAAGCCGCGCCGTTCGAAGCTCTGTATGGCCGCAAATGCCGATCGCCCCTGTGTTGGGCAGATGCCGGAGATAAACGTATGGTTGGTCCGGAACTTGTACAAGAGACAACCGACAAGATTGCGCAGATCCGAGAGCGCATTAAGGCGGCTCGAGAGCGACAAAAGAGCTACGCGGATCCAAATAGAAAATCGGTAGATTTCAAGGTGGGAGACAAAGTGTTGTTAAAAGTCTCACCATGGAAGGGCGTAGTCAGATTTGGAAAACGTGGAAAGCTGAATCCACGATACATCGGACCATTCAGAATTTTGAGAAGAATTGGTACCGTGGCATACAAGTTGGAGTTACCGGAAGAACTTAATGGAGTACATGATACGTTTCATGTATCCAACCTGAAGAAGAGTCCAACGCAAGAAAACGTGACCATCCCGATGGATGAAGTACATATTGATGAAGCCCTCCGATTTACAGAACAACCCGTTGAGGTTACTGACTGGAAAGTCAACAAGACCAGGAGGAGCAGTGTGAAACTTGTCAAAGTACGTTGGAGCTCAAAACACGGACCCGAGTACACATGGGAACGTGAAGACCAGTTCAAGAAAAAGTATCCCCACCTATTCAAGAAGACTCCAGCGAGAGTTAGTTCAGTCTGAATTTCGGGACGAAATTCTTTTAACGGGGGGAGACTGTGACAACTGGCACAAACCGGTAATTTCCGTACACTATAATTATTGCTTAATGACTGCAATTATGAGTTTAAGTGTCAGGAATGTCTGAACACATGATTAAACAAGTGAATTCATGCATGTTGTATACTACAAAATATTGCTTTATGCATAAACAAGAGCGTTGCGTCAAAAATAATAGTAAACTCACCGGTAAGACACACTGTGTCGACTGAACTGCAGAAAGCAGTCAGACAATAAAATTGGAGCCTAGGTGTAGGTCCGACAACAAGAATGCATTAAAACCCAAGAGTACATACAAGGGTTAATATATATGCAATACGAAAGCAAAAATAAGCACTAAAAAGCACCCGAAACGCACTTTAAGTGCAGAATTTATACAATTCAGCAATAAATCAGCATTTAGACATATAAATATTATGCAGAAATGTCGTTTTATTATCCAGAATATTTCCCTAAGTGTTGGGAATTGAAAGAGTACATGAAAGGTACTTAAAAGACACTAAAAAGTGTGATTTAGCACTTTAACGAATCGGTATGTAACCGAACAACCGGACTATACCCGGAACATGAAAATATTATTATTTTCACTATCTATATTTTTCTGAGCCAGTTAGGGTCCCTGATTACCCTAACACCCGCCATAACGTGTAACATACAAGTAACGGGGTTAGACACTTAACTTAACTAATTACTCCCTAACTACCTAGTTGAAATCGAACCAAGGGACCCCCCCCCCATCCTAACCGGCCCCAACCATGGGGAGACATACTTGGTCCTTGGTTTATTATTTTAATCACTAATGTATAGTATCTAGATGACATGTTGACCAATGGATAATTACCTCCTAAATTGTCTATAAGTTCATGAAGTTACACAACATAATCATTCACAAACTTAACACTACAACACACTCTCCTCTCTCCCTCTAGAACTTTCGGCCGAGACCCCCACCCCCATCCATCACACTTTCGGTTTTGGTTCTTGCCATTCCAACATCATACATACATCAAGGGTCACGTATTAGGAGTCTTGGAGCAAACGGAAGGCGAAGGACCTCTCTACTTTGCTTTTATCCACCTCTTTTGCGCATAGATTCTTCCCTAGCCTCGAGCTAGAGGTATAATGTTTAAAACTCGTATTTGAACTATTTTAGAGTGGTTAAAAGGATTTGTATCGGTTAAATCTCGTTAAATACAAAATGATGAACAAAAGTCTACTAAAAACACTTAAAGTGGTGGTTAATAGCACATATGTTGTGTAAATGTTGTAGTATTTGAAATTTATGGTCATCTAGACCCGATCTATGATGTGGTAGCCCGGATCATCGTTTAACCCGACTTTGTAAGATCATGGATCTTAACATAAGCTCGTTTTTAGTTAACACAAGGGTTAAAGGGTGAAACTCTACCACACATGAGACATGGACTTGTGTAAAAGCATTTTTGTTGTGTAAAAGCAATTTAACTTGTGAAATAGTGTTTAAAACTAGTAGATCTACGTATCTACAAGCGGTATTTTCAAAGGACCAAGTGTCCAAGAAATCACATGTTCTAAACCGGGTCTTACACAAACAAAAGTGGTTTTTGTGAACAAACAAGTGTGTGGATACTTGTGTAACAAAGGTTTTAACAAAGAAATAATTTTCGTAAAAACCGACTAGAAGTTGTAAAACTTCATATTCTTTAAAAATAAAGTTTTTAAGAAATTAAACTTATTTTTAAAGATAACAAGACTTACTAAATGTGCTAGTAAGTTACTACACATTTTTGTAAATATTCAAGTTCATGAAATTAGTGATTATTGTTGATAAGTATGGTTGATAATTGTTGTTGATGATTATTGATGATTGATGATGATTTAAAAGAAAATAAACACACGTTTTGAAAACGTGGGAAACCTCCATTTTTAGGGGAAACTCTGTCAAAATTTTTATAAATGTTGACACTTAGAAAAATATAAGTTTTTGAGAAACTTATTCCCTAAAAATGTATTTAAAAGTATTACCGAGGTTTCCCTAATTTTTGGTGATAAGAAATGGTGATTTCTTGAAGGATAAAAATGGATATTATGTATATATATTTTTGGAGAGAAAAATATATATTATTTTATCACCAATTTTTGTGCTAAGTGTATATAGTATGTGTCATACGTGCTAGTGTATTAAGACTTAAAAATACACTAATTACTCATGAGGAGTAGAAATATAAAAATACACATACAACATACAAGATACATAATTCGGGTGCAAAGTGCAAAACACAAAAGACTTATATTTATTTTTGGAGAAAATAATATAAGTAAGATACGTAGTTAAAAATATAAGAATATTTTTAACACAAGAAAATATACAAGAGAGTGACTGAACTTGTGCGACGCAAGTCTAGTGACTAACGTTAAGAAAACGCGTATAGGTTACGACGTTAATTAAGCAAATCCGGTGGAGTTTACGACGCTAGGAACGCAAAGTTGTGAGTTCATGCTCCCCCTTTTCTCTTTAACTGTTTTCAGTTTTTATAACTTCGGGGGTGAAATACATGTACAAATGTACAAAATTTATAAATGGTATGATATAAATACAAGAAGTACACTTGGTGAGAACGAGAACCAAGTGTGACGAAATATATGAATATGAGAAGCGCATTTGGTGAGACGAGAACCAAGTATAAGGCGCTATGAGAAATGATAACAAGAAACGCGCTTGGTGAGAACGAGAACCAAGTAGGAGGCGTTATGAGAAATAGTGTCACGAATAGGGTACAGAAGCACCATTAATCAACAATATACCTAGACCGCAGAACAAAAGGTTAGATCTAACGGGTGCCTGGCAGCCACACTCCTGGTCGGGGCGAGAATCGAGGAGTGCTTTTGTGTCTCAGAATATACCAATTAAATGCCTTAGGTTTGGTGGCTTCCTATGACGTGTCACATGTTAATGGCTTTGCAACCCATTAACAATCCTGATATTTACAGGAATATTTTAATTACACGAAATTCATACCATACTAAAATTGATGAACACTTGAGTACGTGGGGTACTCAAGAAGAGATTGAATTATACTTGAAGTACGTGAGGTACTCAAGAAGAAATTGAATTATACATATGTACGTGGTGTACACATAAAACTGGATTTACATATGAAAACTTGATTTACTCACAAACTATGTTTTCATACAAAGTATACAAACATGAAATACAAAACAGCATGAATTCACACCAACATTATGTTGACGTTTTTCCAAAAACTCACATGTATTTCAGGTAACTAGGATGGATGTGCGCGTGGTCTAGCTTATGCTCGTGGATGTCGCTTGTGTTTAATTTTGAATAAAGTTGTAAACTTTTAAGACAATGTTTTATGCGACTTAGCGATGTAAACGCTAACGTATGTTTTCAAATTATGGTATTTGAATGTTATTTTACGAGCATGTAGCCTGTTTACTCTTCGTATGCAATGAGAACCTTTCATGATCACACCTCGTGCTTCCGCTGCAGAAAGGGGTGTGACACGATCGGACATCATGCATGAACAACCATGACAAATTTTTAGCAAGGAATCACCTGATCGGACGGCTGCTCGATCGGGTGGCACTCCTAGTGCATCGAACATGTTGAAAAATCGATTAAGTATTGAAGTATAGTATCTCATGTTCCGAAGAGTAATCCGATCGGACAGTAGTTCGATCGGACAGTACAGTTCGTTCAATACTAGTCATCAAAATAAATTGATTAAGTGTGGGACCATGTGTTAACCGATCGGCTGGCCAGTCGATAGGCTGACTGTCCGATCGGCTGGCTGTCCGTTCGGACAGCAGTCCGATCAGTCAGCACCCTGACCTGATCAGCTTATTCGTCTAACACTTGGTTGTTCTGTTTGTTTGTCGTTTTATTGAGGTATTTTGGCAACGAGTCGAACCATAGCTCCCTCGTCCTTACTTGGTTTCCCTGGTCGGACAGGAATCACCCAAATCCGGTTGGTGAACTGTTCGGAACAGAGTTTATCGTTTGACCTAAAATCGGTTAACCTCGTGGATAGAATCCGGATCTTGAGCCATGCAACCACCGGAGTGATTTGTAAGCTGGCACAGGCTCCGTTTCTATCGGTTTGAAGGTATTGAGTGAAAAAGAGTTGAAAGAAAGTTGGAAAATCCATCTTTCAATCCTTTTCACCGGGTATAAGTTTAGATCTATGAAAGATCTTTGTTTGTTTATGCGGAAATCGGCTAGATCCAAGCTGTTCTTGGTGGGTTGAGGCCAAAACATGAAGTTCTTCAAGAACCCATGATGACATCATCCTAGAACACTTGAATCTTGATGATTTCACGGTTAAAAGTTGAGATTTGAAAGGTAGGAAGGTGTAGGAGTGCGTGTAGATCAAGAAAGTACAAGATTTAGGACGAAATCTTACCTGGATTGAGAGAAATCGGAGAAAAGGTGAGGAACACGAGCTGGTCGGACAGAGGTTTCCAAAAGTAGAAAGGATGACAATGACATGGGTATTTATAGGATGCCAAAAGGAGAAAGTGATGGTCGATCGGCCAGACAGCTCGATCGGACAGCAGTTCGATCGGTTGGCTGTTCGATCGGCTGGTAGCCTGATCGATCTGCTGCACGTTTCGAGTGTTCGGTGCGATGATTTTTTATATTTCGATTTCGGTTGCGAGCGGTTCGATACGATAGGGTTTCCTAGTCAAATTACTTTTAATCCCAACCACTCATATCTTGCGCTATCCTTTCTCCACTAATTATCATAGTTCGATTGTGATTCGAGTTCGATGTCGATTGAGTTCGATTGCATTTCGATTGATTACCACAACATAACATAAATAAACATGCACAGGTAACACGTAAGGCACACACACGTATCACAATAATTAAAATACGTAGTTCGAGTTGCGTTTCGATTCGAAGTCGATTTGATTAGCATATTTTGATTATCGTTTCGTTAACTTTATCGCATTGTTACTTCCTACAGTTCACAGTCGTAAGTCGATTAGATGGCGATTGTAATACGTCGATTGTTGTAATTATTGACACTTACTCCACATAATACAACTAAATTAAACACATAAAAGAAATTCTCTACAAGTCAAGTTGCACGAAATCGGTCGTTGACTTTGACCTTGACTTTGACTTTGACTTTGACTTCTCGAAAACACGGGGTGTTACAGCCTCCCCTTGTTTAGGAATTTCGTCCCGAAATTAAGCTGAAAGTTGTACAACACCGTGAATCACGTTTGAGAACTTTCTCTTTCTAGACTTTCTCCTTAAACAACTGCGGGTACTTCGCCTTCATGTCGCTTTCGAGTTCCCAAGTGAACTCTGCGCCTCGTTTGCCTTCCCATCGGACTTTCACAATAGGAATGCGAGAGCGTCTGAGTTGCTTGGTTTGGCGGTCCATGATTTCGACGGGCTTCTCCACTAAGTGTAATGTTTCGTTCACTTGCAAGTCATCGAGAGGTACATGTAAGTCGTGGTCGGGTAGGCACTTTCGGAGGTTTGAACGTGGAAAGTCGGGTGGATGTTACTAAGTTCCTCCGGTAGTTCGAGCCTGTAGGCGACTTTTCCGATCCTTTCCAGAATCTTAAAAGGTCCAACATATCGAGGCGCGAGCTTTCCTTTCTTGTCGAATCGGACCACACCCTTCCAAGGCGATACCTTTAGGAGTACGTAGTCACCAACGTCAAATTCAAGGGGCTTGCATCGTCTATTGGCATAACTTTTCTGTCGATTCCGAGCTTTTACCAGGTTGTCTCGAATTTGGAAAATTCTGTCTGTCGTTTCTTGTAATAGCTCAGGACCGGTTAATTGCGAATGCCCGATCTCATGCCACACAATAGGCGATCGACATCTTCTTTCGTATAAAGCCTCGAATGGTGCCATTTGAATGCTAGAATGATAGATGTTGTTATACGAGAATTCGACTAACGGCAGGTATTTATCCCAATTACCACTGAAGTCTATGACACACGAACGGAGCATGTCTTCAAGAGTGCGAATCGTTCTTTCAGTCTGACCGTCGGTTTGAGGGTGGAAAGCGGTACTTAGATTAAGCGATGTATCGAGTGCCGTTTGAAACGTTTCCCACAGTCGCGAGGTAAACCGAGCGTCACGATCCGAGATGATATCACGAGGCGTCCCATGATTACAAATGATCTCGTTGGTGTAGATTCGGGCTAATCGTTCTACCTTGTAGTCTTCCCGTATTGGTAAAAAGTGAGCTGATTTAGTCAATCGGTCAACCACAACCCAAATGTTGCCGTGACCTGATGACGTGTGCGGTAGCTTTGTTGTCCATAGCTATACTCTCCCACTTCCACATGGGGATCGGTGGTTGTTCGAGCAAGCCAGAGGGTCTTTGATGTTCAGCCTTGACTCTTGCACATGTCAGGCATTTTCCAACGTAGAGGGCAATATCCCTTTTCATGCCGGGCCACCAGTATTTGTAACGAAGGTCCTGGTACATTTTGTCGGCACCGGGATGAATAGAATACCGGGATTTGTGAGCTTCGTCCATCAAGATTTGTCGCAAATTGGTTCGTCTAGGAATCCAAATTCGGTCAAGAAAGTGGAATATCCCATTCAATTTGCTCACAAGCTGGGCTCCATCGTGGTAGATTCTTTCCTTCTTCAGAGTGCGTTCATTAAAACATGCATGCTGAGCTTCGCGTATGAGAGTTTTGAGATCGTATTGGGCTCGAACATTACGAGTGCTAAGCAGATAGTTTCGTCTGCATAGTGCGTTGGCAACAACATTTGCTTTGCCTGGGTGATAACGAATCTCACAGTCGTAATCGTTGAGAAGTTCTACCCATCGGCGTTGACGCATATTAAGTTCCTTCTGATTAAAGATATGTTGTAGGCTCCTATGATCGGTGAAGATCGTACACTTGGTACCATATAGGTAGTGTCGCCAAATCTTTAACGCAAAAACAACTGCGCCTAGCTCGAGATCATGGGTTGTATAGTTCTTCTCGTGGATTTTGAGCTGACGAGATGCGTAAGCTACAACCTTATCTCGTTGCATGAGAACACAACCAAGACCAAGGTTGGAAGCATCACAATAGACAATGAAATCGTCGTTTCCGTCGGGCAATGTGAGAACAGGAGCATTGCAGAGCTTATGCTTGAGGGTTCGAAAGGCAGACTCTTGTTCAGTTCCCCAAACAAAAGACTTGTCTTTATGTGTGAGAGCGGTAAGTGGCACAACGATCTTTGAGAATCCTTCGATAAATCGTCGATAATAGCCAGCCAGTCCGAGAAAAGAACGGACTTCAGATGGGTTCTTAGGTGTAATCCAACTCTTAACAGCTTCAATCTTCGCAGGATTGACGTGAATACCTTGACTATTAACAATGTGACCCAGAAACTGAACTTCCTCCAGCCAGAATTCACACTTGGAGAACTTGGCATAGAGTTGGTTCCCCTGGAGTAGCTCAAGAACCAAACGTAGATGTTACGCGTGTTCGACTTTCGATTTGGAATAGATCAAGACATCGTCGATGAATACGATGACGAAACGGTCGAGATATGGTTTACACACGTGATTCATCAGATCCTTGAAAACCGCAGGTGCGTTAGTTAAACCAAAAGGCATAACAACGAATTCGTAGTGGCCGTATCGAGTGCGAAACGCGGTTTTGGGTATATCCTCCTCTTGAATGCGTAGCTGGTGATATCCTGAGCGTAGATCGATCTTCAAGAAGCACGTAGCACCTTGTAACTGATCAAACAAATCATCAATGCGAGGTAGGGGATAGCGATTCTTGATAGTTAACTTATTCAATTCCCGGTAGTCGATGCACATCCGGAACGACCCATCCTTCTTTTTGACGAAAAGGACCGGCGCGCCCCAAGGAGAGGTGCTCGGGCGAATGAAGCCTTTCTCAAGTAATTCCTGGAGTTGGTTTGAAAGTTCACGCATTTCAGACGGCGTGAGTCGATAAGGAGCTTTGGCAATAGGGTTGGCTCCAGGAATGAGGTCGATACGAAAGTCGATATCACGACTTGGTGGTAGTCCGGGAAGATCCTCTGGAAAAACATTAGGAAATTCTCGAAGCACTGGAACGTCTTTTACTTCCTTCTTCTCTTTCTTTTCCTTCTCCGCTACTACAATGTTAGCCAAGAAAGCCCTGTATTCCTTGCAAAGATACTTGCTAGCCTGAACACATGACATGAGCTTGAGACCTTTCAAAGTAGTATCACCGTACACACACAATAGATCACCATTCGCCAGCGAGAATCGAATCATCTTGTCGAAGCACACAGCTTCAGCATGGTTTTCACGAAGAAAGTCCATGCCTACTATGATGTCAAAACTTCCGAGTTGCATCGGAATGAGGTCGATTGGAAAGATGTGATTGTTGAGCTCAAGAGTGCAATCACGAAGAACAGAATTGACGGCGACCGTTCTTTCGGTAGAGACTTCGACATCGAGTGTCGAGGAGAGTTGGGAGCGTTTACGACTAAGGAGTTTCTCGAATTCGAACGACACAAAGAAATTATCGGCTCCAATATCAAACAAACATGAAGCATAAATACCATTCACAAGGAACGTACCATTGACCACGTTGTTGTCGGCTTGAGCTTGACGCACGTTGATGTTGAAAGTTCTGGCGCGTGCGGCCTGTTGTTGCTGTTGCTGCTGTTGTTGCTGTTGCTGGGGCTCTTGTTTCACAACCCTGTTCGGGCACATGTTGGCGAAATGGTTAGGATCACCACATGCGAAGCAGGCTCTGGCTTTGACCGCGGGTGCCGGAGGAGCTTGTTGACCCTGAGGGGCGGTGAGTAGAGCTTGATGAGCAGGAGTTTGTCGAACACGGCAGTTGGTAGTAAAATGGCCGTACATATTGCAATAAGCACAAAAACGGCAAGCAATGGCAGTCGGGTGGTGGTAGGTACAAGTAGGGCAGAGCGGGTGTGGCCCAGTGTATGCACGCTTTGCAGGCGGTGCATTAGCCACAGGTGCCGCTACTTGACGCTGTTGGGCTGGTACAGCTTGAATTGGTGTAGCAGTGATTGCACAGTTCTTGTTGCTGGAGCTGTTCTTTCTCTTGTTGCTCGATGAGGTGGTGGTTTCAGCAGTTGGTGCGCGGTGGTAGCCTGATGCAGGTGCTTTGAAGTTTTATCCCAGACACCGGCCTTGACCCGTTTGTCATTGATTTCAGCAGCCAGTAGATAAGTTTTTTCGATCGTCGTAGTCTTAGCCGCTTGAACGAAATCAGCAACACAGTCAGGCGGGGCTCGGATATACTTCTTGATTGCCATGTCTGGAGTCTTGACCTAATCGGGACAAATGATGCTGAGCTGTTTGAAGCGAGCAGTGAGTGCAGCATTTTCACCATCCTTTTGCTGTATGTGCCAAAATTCATCCTCTAGTTTCTGACGTTCGTGAGGACGGCAGAATTCTTCCAGCATGACTTCCTTGAGCTCGTCCCACGACAGACCATAGACTGCATCGTTCCCTCACTTGTTCCTCTCGGCCGTCCACCAGTCTAGTGCACGGGACTGGAAAACGCCGGTAGCATTCAGAGTTCGGAGGTCATCGGGGCAACCACTCTGTCGTAGAGTGACCTCAATGAAATCAAACCATTGGAATAGTGCAGTAGGACCTCCCTCGCCAGTGAATTCTTTTGGCCCACACGACTTGAATTGCTTGAAATTGAAAGCCTTGGTGGTCGCTTTAGGAGCTTCGGTTCTCGATTCCTCAGATGATTTGTTGGCATTCTCGTAAACATCACTCACGGCCTTTGCTACACTTTTAGCGATGATGGCAGCAAGGCGTTTGTCTCTCTTTTCTTGAAGTGAAAGTAGGGGATAACGGGATCCAGATGACATTGTCTGCAACAGACATCGTCACAGGACTCAACACATTGTATTCGAATCTCACCTCACACGTCTACCACTTACTAAAGCTCAGGAACACAATGTAATATGTATCACATACACACATAGGCACATAATCACATATTCACATAAGCAAAGAAGCACATAAGCATGCAAGGCACAATAGCACATAGTTCATGTAGGCATATATTTGCACGTATTCACTCACATGCATGACTGTGTTCCCTTATTATTTAAGAGGTAGTCAGAATACAGAAACCTATCATTCACAGTTTGCGAGCGTTCGAATATAGCAATCGCATTTTAGTATTTCGAGTAGTGTAGTATAAGCGTATATCGTAGCATAAGGTCGTCCATAATTTTAGCGATTTGTTAGCGTATTGAGATAGAAATGTAAGGCGAGTTGTGTGTGTCGATCGAAGTGAAAGCAAAAATCGAGTAAATTTCCAAAATTTAAACACATAAACAGGTAAACACACATATAAGCACATAAAATCGACGAAACATCAGAGTCGGCAATTGTGGGCTTAGAATCGAAACACATAAAATTCGAGAAATAGATTGTCTGCGGCTAGTAGACTTCGACTACCCAAAGTGGTTCGACTATTCACAAGGATCCGTTGTGCACATTTGACTTTCAAGACTATGCTTCTGCCTCGATTCTTGGGCGTTTGGCACACATCCCGTTAGTCATATTGTGACTTCAGGTTGTTGGAGTCCGTCGAGACTTTGGTGAGAGTTTTGTAAAATGAACGGAACAAGTCGGTAAGGTTAGGGTTTCACCCCTAGCTTAACAACTTCGTTCCCGTTTTTAATAAAATAGAGGAGATTATTCATCAAAATACGGATTTCACTCCTGATTTGGCATAATTCTCCTCGTTTGTAGATAAAATACGAGTTGATTAAGCAACTTTAGTCGAGAGTTTGCGGTTTTCACACCTATTCTCGGCTTAGTTACTCTTTCATAGTTGAAAATTCGAGTGCAGTGATAGTGTAGCATAAGCGAGAGTAGCGAAAAATAAGCTCGTACATAACCCCTACTGGATGTACTCAAGTCGGTATGTTGGTTCCTAACTATAGACTAGGTATCTAAGACATCAACCCGGACTAGGTAATGTCTTGCCTAATTCCCTATCGTTATGGCTCTGATACCAATCTGTCACACCCCAACCGATGGCGGAATCATCGGGGCATGGCACTGAGCGAAACAGATTGTCCAGAAGTTTCCATAACAACTATCATTACCATTCAATTTAAAATAACATGTCCCATACCATGTCTCAAACAGTAAACAAATTATTACAGATAAAATCTAGGCAAATAATTCTGTTCCGACAACTCAGATTTATACATAGATAGTTTATTTATTGGTTTCTAGGACCTCTTTTCCTAGCTTCGATTTCATCACTGCGCAGAGAGCATCCTAGACCTTTCCTAGCCTCGATTTCACATAGAGCTAGGCATACAAACAATTTAAGCACCTGTCACATACGTTAAAATAAAGTCAATACATAAAATGTAAACGTGAGCATACAAGTTTGATAATAGCATATAGAGTTCGAATTCGTTTACGCATAACCAACACGTACACATAGTGAAATGAAGCACGTTAGTTATCGACATAGATCCATCGATACCAATGATTGCGGGTTGACTGCCCGAGGCAGTTCGCAATACATGATTACCACCGTAATCCATGCAAGTAATTGTCCTTAACAACCCCCGTGTGAACGGGTGCTGAGTCCAAACTATAGTACTATCGTTGCTAAGGCAGGTGGACAACATTCCATGTGTAAACATAACAAACAAGCATTCATAAGCCACGTATAACATGCATTAACGGTTAGCGTTCAAATAGTATTGAGTAGTGTGTTTGATGTGATTTGAATAGTTGTAACGTATGTAACACCCAAAAGTGCATAAAGCAAAAAGGGATCGAGTATACTCACAGCGGTTGATGGATTGAAGGGAGCGCTTAGCGAGTAGGGTTAGCCTGAATAGATTGATAGCATAATGATAAGTGACGCGTAAAACGGAAAACAAGTTTTGGAGAATCAGACCGCTGGTCGATCGGACGGCTGACCGTTCGGTTGACAGTCCGCTCGGACCGCTGTCCGGTCGGTCGGTAGGCCGATCGGATGGCTGTTCGAGTGGATTGTTTCTTCCTTTGAGAAGGATGTGTTTGTGTATGATGGTTTGACTTTTGAAGTTTTCGTTGTAGTATTTGAAAACATTGAAGTACCTTTACCCTTCAGGTCGGTCGATCGGACAGCGGTTTTGTGACACCCCAGGAAACCAGGAAAACCATGCAACTTAACTAGCTTCCTCAGTGAGTACGTACCAAATTTCGGGACGAAATTTCTTTCAACTTGGGGATAATGTGACAACTCGTATTTCAGAACTTATCTTTGTGCTTAATGTAACGTATGTGAACCTTGTGTGATAATCTGATATGTTGATTTAATGAATGTTTATGAGACTTTATGTTTGTATTATGTGAATCTTTGTATGTATATATATATATATATGACTCGGATCGCACAACACAACCCACTCGCACAAGCCCATGTTGGGTTAAACATCTCATCCTTGTCATACTTCTACTCGGTCCACTATGACTGAATCCGAAACCGAGGGCAGCCCAAGGAAGGGTTCGGCCCACCCGTCTTATACGCATACATTGATCCCTTAGGGAGTTTTGTTCCTCATAACTTGCAAACACAACACACACAAAACCCTAGTTCTCTACTCCTCTCTCTCTCTCTTGTTTGACGACAATCTTCATAGCCGAAGCCCCATCTCGTGAAGATTCCTTGTTCGGATCAATCTTTAATCTACTTTCTAACCGGTTAGTGTTGCACTGTTATTGTTTTGTTAAGATGATATTATGGATGCCATGATTTTATGTGATAACTAGAATAGTTTGTGTGAATGATGATGTTCTAGTGAATCGGATGTGTATGATGATGTTAATCGGCTATCATGTCTTGTTTTCGGATTGTTTGCATGATGATTTAGGATCGAATGCATGTAATCGGTTGTATGTTCATGTAATCGGACCAGATAATATGATTTGATAAGGTATTGTTTATGCTTTGAATGTAATTAGGGTTTATATGAATTAGATGAAAATTGCTTGGCTTGATCGAGATTATGCATGATTGAAACTGTTAGTATTGTTAATTGATAAAGTTCATAAATGGAAACAATAAAAACTGATTGCATAAGTTTAGGGAAGTTGGTAACAAATCGCACAAGAACAAATATTATCACACAAGCTTTCTGATCGTACAAGTTGTTGATCGCACAAGATCAGGTTGCACAAGACCTGATCTGATCGCACAAGTGCCAGACGCACAAGTTCAGTCGCACAAGATACCAGTAGTCGCACAAGACTATTGGATCGCACAAGTTGTGTTTTCTTGATAACTGTTGGGCCTCAAAGCCCAAAGACCAATCGCACAAATGACACCAGTCGCACAAGATTTTATGAATAGCATGAATTGCACAGGTTGATTGTTTGGTTGTATGTTTGGGCCGTTTACATATTGGACTACTTATGTTTATTTGGGCCGGGTATCTTTGAACTATTTGCTTCCGCTGATAACTTAGACTTATTAAATTGTTTTTGGACACCAATTATATTGGGTGGTTGAACTTTTGGTTACTTTACTTTATTGTTCAATATGATTGGTGGCTTGATCCTGGTCAGTCACGCCTTCAAGCGGTGATACTCCGCGTGTGGATTTTGGGGGTGTGACAGATTGGTATCAGAGCCATTGGTTATAGCGAACTTGGTTTTATTAAGGGAAAAAGTTTTGTTAAAACCAGACTATAACCTGTACAGCGCTCAACGGTCCACAACAACGCTTCGCTCCACGTGCAAGACTCGACATTCTAGGTGATATGGTTTATGTTTTATTGCCTACTTGCTAGATTACATAGAACTTTGCTTATGGTATGCTTAGATAAACGTAGCAACGATAGTTTGAAAACACATGTGTGTTTACTCTCTTCTGTCATCGCACTTACACGAACCTCTCTTACTCATGTTTTCCTTTGATATGAAGATCATGAGTGGACGCGTTAACATGACTCAAGCCCAGTTGACGGCTCTGATTAATCAACAAGTTGTTGCGGCACTTGTAGCCGCACAAGCAGGAGGTCAACATGCTCAACCACCTGTGTGCACCTTCAAAACTTTTATGGACTGCCGACCTACTACTTTCAGCGGCACTGAAGGAGCCGTAGGCCTCCTCCACTGGTTCGAGAAACTCGAATCTATCTTCGAGATGTGTGAATGCCCTGAGGCTCGCAGGGTGAAATATGCTACTGGTACTCTTGAAGGGATAACGCTCACGTGGTGGAACGCTCAGGTCCAAATGCTGGGGTTAGTTGCTGCTAACGCCACCCCCTGGAACGATTTCAAGGAATTGATCAAGGAAGAATACTGTAGCCGTGATGACATTCATAAGCTGGAGGTAGAGTTTTTCAACTTAAAGCTGACGGGATCAGAAATCGAAGTATATACGAGAAGATCAAACGAGTTGGCTATTCTGTGTCCTACTATGGTAGGCCCTCCCATCAAACGTATCGAACTGTATCTCAAGGGTTTAGTGCCAGAGATTCAAAGTCACGTAACCTCAGCAAACCTTGGCACCATTCAACAGATCATCAAGTTGGCTCATCGTCTCACGGATCAGGCGGTGGAGCAGAACAGGTTACCAAAGCGCATTAGTGCTACTACTTCTGATACTCCCAGCGACAACAAGCGTAAGTGGGATGGAACTTCTAGCAAAGGTTCAACTTTTGTTCAGTCTCAGCAGAGAAGGACTGACGACTACAAGAGCCCTAGTCAGCAATCAACTGGTAACCAAAGTCAAGGTGGGTACAGGGGAATTCACCCCAAATGCAATCGCTGTAACCTACACCACAGCGGGCCATGCACCAGGAGTAACTGTCATCGGAGCAACAAGCCAGGCCACGCCGCAAAGGATTGCAGAAGTTTGTACCCCGCAAACCAGAATCGTCAGCAACAACAAGCCCCACAAAATCAACGCCAGCAGCAGCAGCAAGGCATCAACAAAGGGTGCTTTCAGTGTGGAGCTGAAGGCCACTTCAAGAGAGATTGTCCCCAACTGAACTGGAACCAGAACAACAACAACAATAATAACAACCAGGGGAATGGAAACAATGGGGGTAACAACGGCAATGGTGCAAGGGGTCGTGTGTTCGTTATTGGTCAGGGTGAAGCGAGGAACGATCCCAACGTTGTGACGGGTAAGTTCCTACTGGACGACTTTTACGTTACTGTACTATTTGATTCGGGTGCCGATACTAGCTACGTGTCCTTAAAAGTTAGTCAAATGCTTAAGCGTACCCCAACACTATTGAACACCAAGCACACTGTAGAGTTAGCTAATGGTAAGAGTTTAGAGGCCACACACATAGTCAAGGGTTGTAATCTTGTTCTTGCTGGTCACACTTTCTCTATCGACCTCCTTCCTATCATTTTGGGTAGTTTCGACGTTGTCATTGGGATGGACTGGTTATCCCAACACCAAGCAGAGATTCTTTGCAACGAGAAGATTGTCCGTATTCCTCGCTCAGGTGGTGAACCTCTCATGATTCGTGGCGACAGGAGTGGTGCTGTAGTGAGCATCATCTCTTTCCTTAAGGCCCAAAAGTCTTTACGAAAGGGCCACACTGCTATTTTGGCTCTCGTTACGGACACCTTGAAGAAAGAGAAGAAGATAGAAGATTTTCCGATCGTACGTGACTTTCCTGAGGTATTCCCTGAGGAATTACCTGGCCTTCCGCCTCATCGTCAAGTCGAATTTCAAATCGAGCTAGCTCCTGGAGCAGCACCTATAGCTCGTGCACCTTATCGCTTAGCTCCATCAGAGTTGGAAGAACTCTCTACGCAACTACAAGAACTCTTGGACAAGGGATTTATTCGTCCTAGCTCTTCGCCCTGGGGAGCTCCAGTGCTATTCGTGAAGAAGAAAGACGGTACTTTCAGAATGTGTATCGACTATCGCGAGCTCAACAAGGTGACAGTGAAGAATCGCTATCCTCTTCCACGCATTGATGACCTATTCGACCAGCTGCAAGGGTCGAGCTTTTACTCGAAGATTGATTTGAGATCGGAATATCACCAGCTGAGAGTCCGAGAAGAGGACGTCTCCAAAACAGCCTTTAGAACTCGATATGGACACTACGAGTTTTTGGTCATGCCTTTTGGGCTGACAAACGCACCTGCGGTTTTCATGGACCTTATGAATCGAGTGTGCAAGCCTCACCTAGACAAGTTCGTTATAGTGTTCATCGACGACATCCTGGTCTATTCTAAGAGTCAGGAGGAACACGAGCAGAATCTATGACTTATTTTGGAACTCCTTCGAACAGAACAGCTTTACACAAAGTTCTCGAAATACGACTTCTGGCTTCGTGAAGTCCATTTCCTAGGCCACGTGGTAAACAAGGATGGGATTCACGTTGATCCATCCAAGGTTGATTCAATCAGGAACTGGCCTGCACCTCGTACACCAACAAAAATTCGCCAATTCTTGGGTTTGGCAGGTTACTACAGGAGGTTCATTAAGGATTTTTCCAAGATTGCACAACCTCTCACCTCACTAACGCAGAAGGGCGTTACTTATCGATGGGGTAATGCATAAGAATCGGCATTTCAGCACCTAAAGGATAGACTTTGCAGCGTACCTATTCTTTCATTGCTAGAGGGCACAGACGACTTTGTGGTTTACTGCGACGCATCAATTCAGGGTCTTGGTTGTGTGTTGATGCAACGGGATAAAGTTATTGCGTACGCCTCACGCCAACTTAAAGTTCATAAAAGGAACTACACTACACACGATTTAGAGTTGGGAGCTGTTGTTTTTGCACTTAAGATATGGAGACATTACCTGTACGGTACCAAGTGCGCCATTTACACCGATCACAGGAGTCTCGAACATATCTTCAAACAGAAGGAGCTGAACATGCGACAACGTCGATGGGTCGAGCTACTGAATGATTACGAATGCTCGATCAGATACCATCCGGGCAAAGCCAATGTGGTGGCCGATGCCCTCAGTCAAAAGGATACTACACCTAAACACGTACGAGCTTTACAACTCACTATCCAATCTAGTCTTCCTGCACAGATACGAGATGCTCAGGTAGAAGCATTGAAACCAGAAAACGTCAGGGCTGAAGCCCTACACGGCTCAAGACAGTGGTTAGAACAAAAGGCAGACGGTGCCTACTACGTAACAAGACGCATTTGGGTCCCACTCTATGGCAACCTACGAGAGCTTGTGATGGATGAAGCACATAAGTCTCGCTACTCAGTACATCCTGGTTCAGATAAGATGTACCACGACTTAAGAACTACGTACTGGTGGCCTAGCATGAAAGCTCACATAGCAACCTACGTTAGTAAATGTTTGACTTGTGCGAGAGTCAAAGTCGAATATCAGAAACCCTCAGGCCTACTCCAACAACCTGAGATACCACAATGGAAATGGGAGCAGATTTCCATGGATTTCGTTACTGGCCTACCTAGATCTCTGCGCGGAAATGACACTATTTGGGTGATCGTGGATCGACTCACAAAGTCTGCACACTTTTTGGCTATCAAAGAAACAGACAAGTTCTCTACTCTAGCAGACGTTTATCTTAAGGAAGTGGTTTCGAGGCACGGGGTGCCAACCTCTATTATCTCAGATCGTGATGCACGTTTTATTTCAGAACTGTGGTAAGCAATGCACAAGTCCTTTGGCTCATGTTTAGATATGAGCACAGCTTATCACCCACAAACGGATGGGCAGTCTGAACGCACCATCCAGACCCTTGAAGACATGCGTAGGGCATGTGTGATTGACTTTGGCAATGGCTGGGAAAAGCATATGCCATTAGTGGAATTCTCGTATAATAACAGTTACCACACCAGTATCCAGGCCGCTCCATTTGAGGCATTGTATGGGCGTAAGTGCCGATCACCTCTTTGTTGGGCTGAGGTTGGCGACAACCAGATCACTGGCCCAGAACTGGTGGTAGACACAACAGAAAGGATTGCACATATACGACAACGAATGGCGGCAGCTCGTGACCGTCAGAAAAGCTACGCTGATAAGGGCAGGAAAATACTCGAGTTCCAGGTTGGGGATCGAGTGCTACTCAAAGTTTCACCCTGGAAGGGTGTGGTTCGTTTTGGCAAACGAGGCAAACTCAATCCGCGTTATGTTGGACCATTCGACATCGTAGAGAAAATAGGCAAGGTGGCCTACAAATTGAACTTACCAGCAGAACTCAGTGGAGTTCACAACGTTTTCCACGTGTCGAATCTGAAGAAGTGTCTGTCAGATGAGACCCTCATAGTTCCTTTGAAGGAGCTCACTATCGATGATCAGTTACGATTCGTCGAGGAACCAGTAGAGATTACTGACCGAGATGTGAAGATTCTCAAGTGCACTAGAATTCCTCTTGTTCGAGTTCGTTGGAACTCACGTCGTGGCCCAGAGTTCACCTGGGAACGCGAAGACCAAATGAAACAAAAGTATCCCCAATTGTTCGCAAACAGTACAACCACTACTGAGGCTGAAGCTACTGCGGAATTTTGGGACGAAATTCCAAACCAACGGGGGAAGGATGTGACACCCCAGGAAAACCATGCAACTTAACTAGCTTCCTCAGTGAGTACGTACCAAATTTCGGGACGAAATTTCTTTCAACTTGGGGGATAATGTGACAACTCGTATTTCAGAACTTATCTTTGTGCTTAATGTAACGTATGTGAACCTTGTGTGATAATCTGATATGTTGATTTAATGAATGTTTATGAGACTTTATGTTTGTATTATGTGAATCTTTGTATGTATGTATATATATATATATGACTCGGATCGCACAACACAACCCACTCGCACAAGCCCATGTTGGGTTAAACATCTCATCCTTGTCACACTTCTACTTGGTCCACTATGACTGAATCCGAAACCGAGGGCAGCCCAAGGAAGGGTTCGGCCCACCCCTCTTATACGCATACATTGATCCCTTAGGGAGTTTTGTTCCTCATAACTTGCAAACACAACACACACACAAAACCCTAGTTCTCTACTCCTCTCTCTCTCTCGTTTGACGGCAATCTTCATAGCCGAAGCCCCATCTCGTGATGATTCCTTGTTCGGATCAATCTTTGATCTACTTTCTAACCGGTTAGTGTTGCACTGTTATTGTTTTGTTAAGATGATATTATGGATGCCATGATTTTATGTGATAACTAGAATAGTTTGTGTGAATGATGATGTTCTAGTGAATCGGATGTGTATGATGATGTTAATCGGCTATCATATCTTGTTTTCGGATTGTTTGCATGATGATTTAGGATCGAATGCATGTAATCGGTTGTATGTTCATGTAATCAGACCAGATAATATGATTTGATAAGTTATTGTTTATGCTTTGAATGTAATTAGGGTTTATATGAATTAGATGAAAATTGCTTGGTTTGATCGAGATTATGCATGATTGAAACTGTTAGTATTGTTAATTGATAATGTTCATAAATGGAAATAATAAAAACTGATTGCATAAGTTTAGGGAAGTTGGTAACAAATCGCACAAGATCAAATATTATCACACAAGCTTTCTGATCGTACAAGTTGTTGATCGCACAAGATCAGGTCGCACAAGACCTGATCTGATCGCACAAGTGCCAGACGCACAAGTTCAGTCGCACAAGATACCAGTAGTCGCACAAGACTATTGGATCGCACAAGTTATGTTTTCTTGATAACTGTTGGGCCTCAAAGCCCAAAGACCAATCGCACAAATGACACCAGTGGCACAAGATTATATGAATAGCATGAATTGCACAGGTTGATTGTTTGGTTGTATGTTTGGGCCGTTTACATATTGGACTACTTATGTTTATTTGGGCCGGGTATCTTTGGGCTTCAATGGGTGAATCCCACAAGACTGTTAGACTTGTGCGAGCCCAATCTTTAGAAACGCACAAGTATGAATATATTATGTACTTAACTGTTAATGTGTTGCCATGATCAATACGTGCTCGTTGTCACACCCCCGAAATCCACCTGCGGAGTACCACCGCTTGGAGGCGTGACTGACCAGGATCCAGCCACCAATTATACTGAGCAATGATTAATAGTAAAAAAAATATTCACCAACCACAATAGTTACTAAACATCATAGTTTGAAGATTTAAAAGTTAAGTTCGAATAATAGTCTAAGTAAGCAGCGGAAGCATAAACCAATCAGTTTCAAAACAAAGTTCATAGTTCAAGATTTATTTAGAACCCAACACACGGGTTTAGACGACCACTACACTTCCCCAAGCCGCAAGCTCCTGAGTTACTGGGTACCTACAAAGCATGCAGTAGGGTGTCAACAAAAGTGTTGGCGAGTTCACGAGGTGTCCAGCTTTAACTTTTAGAAAACGTAGGTTGTTTAGATATGGCATTTATAATCACGGCATGGGGAGCTACCCCATATGAAAGCTACTAAACTGAAGTTACCGAAACTGTTAACGAGAAGATTTTTGTGCCCCAGGTCAATGTCTATCGTCATTGACCAAGATGCAAGGTCTACTAGTTCACGCCCGATCTCCCCCGGTCACGGTGTGAGGTTGTCAAACCTAATAGCGCTATCAACTAATAACCCGTTCACCCCCGGCGATTAATCGGTACTGTAAGCAGGGACTTTATATGATAGAGATTCGTTTAGTTTTGGTAGTTGTGATTTATAAATAATACCCAAACGCATTTTTCCCCCGGAAATAGTAGTTTAAAAGTTATTCTTGATTTTGTTCGTGTCCCTCCCTGGGACGCATGCTTTTAGTGTGTGAACTCACCTTGGATTGCTCGGCAGTTTAGTTTACTTGGTTAAATATGCTGGTCACCACGTCCTAATATGGTTACCAGTATGGGTCAGGCTCGGATATAAGTAAGTCACGTAAGTTTTACACATAACTAACACATAGCATACATATCACGTCATTGGGTCTATCCTACCAGTTAAACAGTTATAGATAACACATGGTTCGGTCAAACAGGCAGCCCAAACAATTCACATTGTGGCCCAATAACTGAAGTAAGCAGTCCAGTCGAGACAAGGTGGTCTCGACTCGAGAACATGCGGTCTCGAGTCGTAACCAGGAGGTCTCGAGTCGTAACCAGGAGGTCTCGAGTCATGGACTTCTGGTCTCGAGTTGTGCAGGTATGAGTCGCAATCTCAGAGGTCTCGAGTCCAATCTCGAGTCGAGATCATGGGGTCTCGAGTCGAGACCTTGATGGTCTTGAGTCCCTGAAGTCTGTCTCGAGTTGTCACTATGTGGTCTCGAGTTGTCACTATGTGGTCTCGAGTCGCAATCACCGTGATCTCGAGTTGTAGTTCGATGGTCTCAAGTCGAGACCAGGGGTCTCGACTCCCATCACCTGCTGGTTCTAGAACATTTGCCTACATTGTACTATCCAATAGAATTTCATGTTTATGTAACCGTGTACTATCCAATCGAAATGCATCAACATGTTTTCTTGTCTAACGCCTTAATCAATTGGATCAAACATAGCAAATTTCAAATATTTATATCACATTCAACAAGTTCTTCATCTAGGGTTTTCATCATTTTGCAAACATGATCATTTAACTCTTGAATCTAGCATGCGTTTAACTCAAAACAGGAATATGTATTCATACAATCTATGTATCATGACTACCTTGCATATTATTATCAAAACAACATTTGTCCTATAACTTCTAACATAAATCGGATGATCATAAGCATCTCATACATTCATTATTCAAATATCTTAGCAACTCATTATCATACAAGAGTTCTCATATTTTAATCATTCAAAGCAAGTAGTACCATTGTTCACATAAGCACCTAGTGAGCATCTAATAACACTAACCGGTTGATATAAACTCATGACTATCATTCATTTTACCCAACAACTACAAGATACTAACCGGTTAGATGAAAGGGTATGAAGGATTGATGAACTAAATTCCGAGTGATGGTCTCGAGCTAATCCGAGAGTCCCTTGGTTGTCGCCGATTTGATCCGAGAGAGAAGGAGAGGAGAGGTTGTGTTTAAGGTTTTAAGGATTTTCTAGGGAGAGTGAGGATGAAATGAGAGAGAGTGTAAAGGAGAGTGTGTGAGGGTTTTGGGTTTATATAGAAGCTGATGCACCCTTAGTGGGTTTTCGAGTGGGCTAAGGGAGTGCACGGCCCAACTGATTTGGCTCACTCGAGACCGGGTGGTCTCGAGTCGGGTCCATGGTGGTCTCGGTTCACTTATGTTCATATATAACATACGTACATACAACACATAGCACAATTAAGATATTCCACACCTTTCATTTAATAATTAAGTACACGCAATATTGAAACAAGGAGGTTGTTCGGGAAAAATCCAGAGTGTCACATTATCCCCAAGTTTTAGGAACTTTCGTCCCGAAAGTTAAGGCAGTCACTGTCAAGCTAGTATAAGTGAGAACGTTTCGACGGAGTGTCACATCATCCCCCCGTTAGTTTGGAATTTCGTCCCGAAATTCAGTTGTAGCTTCAGTGCTAGGAGTTTCATTAGGGAACAGCTGGGGATACTTGCGCTTCATCTGGTCTTCCCACTCCCAGGTAAACTCTGGGCCACGGCGTGAGTTCCAACGAACTCGTACGAGAGGTATCTGGCTACGTTTGAGGATTTTGATTTCTCGATCCGTGATCTCAATCGGTTCCTTAGTAAAGTGTAGCTGTTCGTCGATAGTAAGTTCCTTGAAAGGAATGATGAGTGTTTCATCTGACAGACACTTCTTCAGATTAGACACGTGAAAGACATTATGCACAGCACTCAGTTCTTCAGGCAGATTCAATCTGTAAGCAACCTTACCGATCTTTTTGATAATTTCGAATGGTCTGACATATCGCGGATTAAGCTTGCCCCACTTTCCAAAACGAACCACACCCTTCCAGGGTGAGACTTTGAGTAGAGCCTGGCACTCCGTGCTTCGAAAATAATAGAGGTTGGCACTCCGTGCTTCGAAACCACTTCCTTTAAGTATACCTCTGCTAAGGTAGAGAACTTGTCTGTTTCTTTAATAGCCAAAAAGTGTGCAGACTTAGTTAATCGATCCACTATCACCCAAATGGTGTCATTTCCGCGTTGAGACCTAGGCAAGTCGGTAACAAAATCCATGGAAATTTGCTCCCATTTCCATTGCGGGATCTCTGGTTGTTGGAGTAGGCCCGATGGTTTCTAATACTCAGCCTTGAATCTTGCACAAGTCAAACATTTTCTGACATAGGTTGCTATGTGGGCTTTCATGCCAGGCCACCAGTATGTAGTCCTTAAGTCGTGGTATATCTTATCCGAACCAGGATGTACTGAGTAACGGGACTTGTGGGCTTCATCCATTACAAGCTCGCGCAAATTCCCATACAGTGGGACCCATATACGCCCGTTTACATAGTAAGCACCGTCTTCTTTTTGTTCTAGCCGTTTTCTTGATCCTCGCAGGGACTCAACCCTGACGTTCTCGGCTTTCAACGCTTCGACCTGAGCGTTTCGGATTTGCTTAGGGAGGTTCGAGTGGATGGTGAGCTGTAAGGCACGAACACGCTTAGGTTTGGTTTCCTTCCTGCTGAGGGCATCTGCCACCACATTAGCCTTGCCTGGATGGTATTTAATCGCACACTCGTAGTCATTTAGGAGTTCGACCCATCGGCGTTGCCGCATATTCAACTCCTTTTGTTCCATTATGTGTTGGAGACTCTTGTGATCAGTGTAAATCGTGCACTTGGTACCGTACAAGTAATGTCTCCAAATCTTGAGCGCGAAGACCACAGCTCCGAATTCTAAGTCATGTGTCGTGTAGTTCCGTTCGTGGATCTTGAGCTGTCGCGAAGCGTAAGCAATAACCTTCTCACGTTGCATCAACACGCAGCCAAGCCCTTGAATAGAAGCGTCGCAGTAAACAACAAAGTCGTCGGTACCTTCAGGTAAGGAAAGAATAGGGGCACTACAGAGGTTCTTCTTTAGTTCCTGAAAGGCAGATTCCTGAGCATCACTCCATCTGTAAGCAACACCCTTCTGAGTGAGTGTCGTAAGTGGTTGAGCGATCTTAGAAAATCCTTTGATAAATCTTCGATAGTATCCTGCCAATCCCAAGAATTGGCGAACTTCGGTCGGAGTCTTAGGTATAGGCCAATTCTTAATGGATTCGATCTTAGCGGGGTCAACATGAATCCCATCCTGATTGACTATGTGCCCAAGGAAATGGACTTCTCTAAGCCAGAAATCACATTTCGAGAATTTGGCATACAGTTGCTCATTGCGATGGAGTTCGAGAATAAGACGCAGGTGTTGTTCATGCTCCTCTTGACTCTTCGAGTAGATAAGGATGTCATCAATAAACACAATTACAAACTTATCGAGGTAGGGTTTGCACACTCGGTTCATGAGATCCATGAAGATCGCAGGTGTATTGGTCATTCCGAAAGGCATAACAAGGAATTCGTAGTGACCATAGCGGGTTCTGAAAGCAGTCTTAGAGATGTCCTCATCGCGGACTCTCAGTTGGTGATAGCCCGATCGCAGATCGATCTTGGAATAATAGCTCGACCCTTGCAGCTGGTCGAACAGATCGTCGATACGGGGAAGTGGATAACGGTTCTTGATGGTAACCTTGTTCAGTTCGCGGTAATCAATGCACATTCGGAATGTGCCATCTTTCTTTTTGATGAAGAGCACTGGGGCTCCCCAGGGTGATGAGCTAGGACGGATAAAACCTTTATCCAAAAGTTCTTGTAGTTGAGTAGAGAGTTCCTTGAGTTCTGCGGGAGCTAGACGATAAGGTGCACGAGCTATAGGTGCTGCTCCGGGAGCTAGCTCGATTTGAAATTCGACCTGACGGTGAGGAGGGAGTCCAGGCAGTTCTTCAGGAAATACCTCAGGATAGTCGCGTACAACTGGAAAATCTTCAATCCGGTTTTCCTTTTTCTGCGTGTAGGCAACAAGTGCTAAGATAGCGGTGTGCCCCTTTCGTAAACACTTCTGGGCTTTTAAGAATGAAATGATGCCTGTGACTTCTCCGCTTTTGTCGCCTTGGACGATAAGGGGTTTGCCAGGAGGACGGGGAATTCGAACAGCTTTCTCTTGGCAGAGAATTTCAGCTCGATGCTTGGATAACCAATCCATACCAATGACGACGTCGAAGCTTCCCAGAATGATGGGGAAGAGATCGATACGGAAGGTTTGACCAGACAATTCTAGTTTGCAGTTACGAATAACGTGTGAGGCCTCGAGGTTTCTACCATTAGCTAATTCAACGATGTGCTTAGAGCTTAACGGCGTAAGAGTGGACTTAAGCTTCTTACTAATACGTAGGGATACATAACTAGCATCTGCTCCAGAATCAAACAATACGGAAACATAACGATCATTAAGTAGGAACTTACCCGCTACAACGTTGGGGTCATTCCTCGCTTCTCCAGCTCCAATCACAAAAGCCCTTCCTCTTGCACCATTTCCAGCATTGTTGGTGTTGTTGTTGTTATTTCCAGCACCCAGGTTGTGGTTGTTCTGGTTTAACTAGGGACAATTCTTCTTAATGTGCCCCTCGGCTCTGCACTGGAAACAACCCTTGATGTTCCCATGGTGCTGTTGCTGCTGAGGCTGGTTCTGTCTTGCGGGGTGAGGGCTCCTACAATCCTTGGCCTCATGCCCCATCTTGTTGCATCGCTGACACTTGTTCCTCGCACAGGGCCCATTGTGATGTCGATTACACTTGTTACACTTGGGGAGATGGCCCTGGTAGCCGCCCTGCTGCTGAGGGCCCTTGTTGTTTTCGGTTTTCCTTTGCTGGGCTGGGGCCTGAGTAGGGTTAGCATCCTTACCCTGATTTCCATCCCACTTTCGTTTGTTGTCACTAGAAGTTTCGGCAGTAGCACTGATCCTCTTGGGCAGCTTACCCTCCTCCAGTGCCTGATCGGTGAGTTTGTGAGCAAGACGGACCACTGGCTGAATGGTATTGAGGTTGGCTGAGGTCACATGGCTCCGGATTTCTGGGGCCAAACCTTTGATGTACAATTCGATCCTTCGATACATAGGTCGAGACATGTTTGGGCATAATGCAGCATAGTCATTGGACTGTTTGGTGTAGGTCTCAATCTCTGATCCAACTATCTTGAGCTCATAGTACTCGTTTTCGAGTTTGTGGATGTCATCCCTATGACAGTACTCTTCCTTGATCATGTCCTTGAAATCTTCCCATGCAGTAGCATTCTCAGTCTCCAAACCAAGCATCTGAATCTGCGCCTTCCACCATGAAAGTGCGTTTCCTTCAAGCGTACCAGTCGCAAACTTTACCCAATTAGCAGGGGGACACTCGCAGACAGCAAAAACAGCTTCGGCCTTTTCAATCCAGTGCAGAAGGCCTATGGCACCTTCAGTGCCGTTGAAAGGGAGAGGCTTGCAATCCATGAAGGTTTTGAAAGTACAAACACGTGGTTGCGCAGGCGCTTGCTGACCTGTTGTGAGAAGCGAAGCGAATAGGCTTAGAGGTGAAAAGACGATGCGGGGGTAGGATCTAAACATCCTAAAGTAACGAGTTTACCTCCAGGGTGAGCTGCGAAAGCTGCAGCCACCATGTTGAGCAAGTTAGTGAACTGAGCCTGGGTCATGTTAACGTTTCCTCTTCCGCGTCCACTCATTGTCTTCATAACCAGAAAACACAGTATGAGTGCGATGTCGTAATGTAGCGAGAATGAGGTAGAAGAGGGATATGTATCTATCTAATTAAGCACACTAGTAGGTATAGTAGAACAATAGCATAAAGTAAACAAGCAAGTAGACACAAGTCCGAGTTATGAGGTCTAATAAGCTGAGTCTTGCCCTTGGAGTGTAGTGTCATCATGAGTCACGGGTTATAGTCTGGTTTTTCTCAAAAAGAATTTCTTTTTAAAACCAAGTTCACTATAACCAATGGCTCTGATACCAATCTGTCACACCCCCAAAATCCACCTGCGGAGTACCACCGCAAGGAGGCGTGACTGACCAAGATCCAGCCACCAATTATACTGAACAATGATTAATAGTAAAAAAAATATTCACCAACCACAATAGTTAGTAAACATCATAGTTTGAAGATTTAAAAGTTAAGTTCGAATAATAGTCTAAGTAAGCAGCGGAAGCATAAACCAATCAGTTTCAAAACAAAGTTCATAGTTCAAGATTTATTTAGAACCCAACACACGGGTTTAGACGACCACTACACTTCCCCAAGCCGCAAGCTCCTGAGTTACTGGGTACCTGCAAAGCATGCAGTAGGGTGTCAACAAAAGTGTTGGCGAGTTCACGAGGTGTCCAGTTTTAACTTTTAGAAAACGTAGGTTGTTTAGATATGGCATTTATAATCACGACATGGGGAGCTACCCCATATGAAAGCTACTAAACTGAAGTTACCGAAACTGTTGACGAGAAGATTTTTGTGCCCCAGGTCAATGTCTATCGTCATTGACCAAGATGCAGGGTCTACTAGTTCACGCACGATCTCCCCCGGTCACGGTGTGAGGTTGTCAAACCTAATAGCGCTATCAACTAATAACCCGTTCGCCCCCGGTGATTAATCGGTACTGTAAGCAGGGACTTTATATGATAGAGATTCGTTTAGTTTTGCTAGTTGTGATTTATAAATAATACCCAAACGCATTTTCCCCCCGGAAATAGTAGTTTAAAAGTTATTCTTGATTTTGTTCGTGTCCCTCCCTGGGACGCATGCTTTTAGTGTGTGAACTCACCTTGGGTTGCTCGGCAGTTTAGTTTACTTGGTTAAATATGCTGGTCACCACGTCCTAATATGGTTACCAGTATGGGTCAGGCTCGGATATAAGTAAGTCACGTAAGTTTTACACATAACTAACACATAGCATACATATCACGTCATTGGGCCTATCCTACCAGTTAAACAGTTATAGATAACACATGGTTCGGTCAAACAAGCAGCCCAAACAATTCACATTGTGGCCCAATAACTGAAGTAAGCAGTCCAGTCGAGACAAGGTGGTCTCGACTCGAGAACACGCGGTCTCGAGTCGTAACCAGGAGGTCTCGAGTCGTAACCAGGAGGTCTCGAGTCGTAACCAGGAGGTCTCGAGTCATGGACTTCTGGTCTCGAGTTGTGCAGGTATGAGTCGCAATCTCAGAGGTCTCGAGTCCAATCTCGAGTCGAGATCATGGGGTCTCGAGTCGAGACCTTGATGGTCTTGAGTCCCTGAAGTCTGTCTCGAGTTGTCACTATGTGGTCTCGAGTTGTCACTATGTGGTCTCGAGTCGCAATCACCGCGATCTCGAGTTGTAGTTCGATGGTCTCGAGTCGAGACCAGGGGTCTCGACTCCCATCACCTGCTGGTTCTAGAACATTTGCCTACATTGTACTATCCAATAGAATTTCATGTTCATGTAACCGTGTACTATCCAATCGAAATGCATCAACATGTTTTCTTGTCTAACACCTTAATCAATTGGATCAAACATAGCAAATTTCAAATATTTATATCACATTCAACAAGTTCTTCATCTAGGGTTTTCATCATTTTGCAAACATGATCATTTAACTCTTGAATCTAGCATGCGTTTAACTCAAAACAGGAATATGTATTCATACAATCTATATATCATGACTACCTTGCATATTATTATCAAAACAACATTTGTCCTATAACTTCTAACATAAATCGGATGATCATAAGCATCTCATACATTCATTATTCAAATATCTTAGCAACTCATTATCATACAAGAGTTCTCATATTTTAATCATTCAAAGCAAGTAGTACCATTGTTCACATAAGCACCTAGTGAGCATCTAATAACACTAACCAGTTGATATAAACTCATGACTATCATTCATTTTACCCAACAACTACAAGATACTAACCGGTTAGATGAAAGGGTATGAAGGATTGATGAACTAAATTCCGAGTGATGGTCTCGAGCTAATCCGAGAGTCCCTTGGTTGTCGCCGATTTGATCCAAGAGAGAAGGAGAGGAGAGGTTGTGTTTAAGGTTTTAAGGGTTTTCTAGGGAGAGTGAGGATGAAATGAGAGAGAGTGTAAAGGAGAGCGTGTGAAGGTTTTGGGTTTATATAGAAGGTGATGCATCCTTAGTGGGTTTCCGAGTGGGCTAAGGGAGTGCACGGCCCAACTGATTTTGTTCACTCGAGACCGGGTGGTCTCGAGTCGGGTCCATGGTGGTCTCGGTTCACTTATGTTCATATATAACATACGTACATACAACACATAGCACAATTAAGATATTCCACACCTTTCATTTAATAATTAAGTACACACAATATTGAAACAAGGAGGTTGTTCGGGAAAAATCCAGAGTGTCACACTCGTAATCTGTTAACTTATGTGCAAACATATGTGCACTACTTGAACCTGGACCTGACTTGTATGGTAACCCTGTTAGGACGTGGTTGACCTCTAGCAGCTCGATTTACTTTTCGTTATCTGCCGAGCTAACCTAAGGTGAGTTCACACTTTCTACAAAGCATGGGATTCCCAGGGGTTGGGAATGGGTTAAGGAATATGGATTCCTCGTCCTTCTTGGGTAGGACAGTATGGGTTAAGGAATGTAATTCCTCGTCCTCATGGACAGTTAAATTTCACTAGACCAAAACTCTATCACGAAGTCCCTCCTTTTTATATCGACTTAATCGCCGGGCCAATGGCGAGCGGGTCATTAGTTAGATAGCGCTATTTAGGTCTGACAAGCCTCACACCGTGCCGCAGAGGACGGGCATGAACTAATGGATCTGGGCACGTCAATGATGATAGACATTGACGCTAAGGGCACATAAACATGACTAAAGTCAGTGGTCGATATGGTAACGAGTCTAGTAGTATATACATGGGGTAGCCCCCACGGCCGGAGAGCCAGATAATTAATCATGGGGTAGCCCCCAGGGCTGGATTGCCAGAGTAAACGGGATTAAACAAAACACGTTTTCAACTATGGGGTAACCCCCACGGCAGGGATGCCAGTTAAAGGAAACTGTTTTTGAAACAACTTAAAACAAACACCCAACTGTGAACTCGCTCAACATTATTATTGAATCGTTACTACATGCTTTGCAGGTCACTAGGTTTAGCAGGAGCTTGCATGGGGAAGAGTTGTTGTGGAGCATGGACATTGAGTGTTTATGAGAAATTTAAATACTCTGAATTTACTATTTGGGATTTGAACTATTTGCTTCCGCTGATAACTTAGACTTATTAAATTGTTTTTGGACACCAATTATATTGTGTGGTTGAACTTTTGATTACTTTACTTTATTGTTCAATATGATTGGTGGCTTGATACTGGTCAGTCACGCCTTCAAGCGGTGATACTCCGCGTGTGGATTTTGGGGGTGTGACAGGTTCGATCGGACGACAACCCGATCGGTTAGGTATTTTGATGAATTGTAGTGATTTGCTTTGGATCGGACAGGTGTTCTATCGGACAGGTCAACAAGTCAAAAACTTAATGATTTGCTGACCGATCGGTTAGCAAGTCAACAATAGTCAACAACTTTAAATGAAATGAAGGTGTGGTGCAGTGGATCAGATAATTGATCGATCGAATACTAATTGCGTCGTTGACTTTGACCTTGACCTTGACTTTGACTTCTTGAAAACACGGGGTGTTACAGCTTATGTCTTGTTGGGCCCGCATGAAGGCAACCCAAAGCGGGTAAAATGGGATTTCCCATTGGCCCGTCGTCAAGTCATCTTTAGTCCCTGGTTCTGAGACCCGAGGCTCATGATCCGGGGCTGAATCGTAATTGTTCAAGAAGGAGGTTAATTTTCTTGGGCTACGAATGTGGGCCCATTTCTGACCAGTTATTAATCATTCTTTCTTTTCATAAAACCCATCATTTCGCCGAACACTAGCGGCGGGAGTAAATCCCTTAGATGCACGTGCATCTTTTTAAATTTTGAAGGTTCCCTGTGTGTCAGTTATCTTCTTTTAAATACCCCCATTATCTTTTAAACTTCCTCTTATTTCCTTCTAGTTCTTTCTTTCCTTCCGTCATATTTCTCCGATCACCATCCCTTTAAACATGAGTCGTTCCGGTCGCTCTGCAATTCGATCGGTCTTGACAGCGAAAGACTTGAAGTTTTTTGTCGAGATGTACAACATTCCTGAGCGGTTTTCTCCCACCTTGCCGGGCCCTAACAAATCGGCTGAATGTACGCCGGACCGAATTCCCCTTTATACATTGGCGTTTTCTTCTTGTGGAGTCCGGTATCCTCTTTCACCTTTCAAGGTTGCTTTACTTCGCCACTTCAGGGTTCACTTCTCTCAGTTGCATCCCCTTGGGTTTATGAGAGTGGTGCACTTTGAGTTGTCTTGTGCGGCCATTTCTGGCGAGCCATCTGTCCCCTTGTTCTGCATGTTCTATAAACTGATATCTGATGGAGATTGGTTTACTTTTGCCAAGCGACAGAACAGTGTGTCGAAACCCTGTTATACCTTTATGCCAACCTCCACTTACCCGAAGGATTGGAAGAGTAGGTTCATCTTTGTTTCCGCTGCCATGATACCAGAGTCCCCACTGCCAAGAGATGTTGAGGCCGTTATTGAAGATACTGTTCCCACCTTGTCTGCTAACGAGACCGTTCAGTGGAAACGGATGTATGAAAACCCAACGAGGGCTTTTACTTTTTCTGAGGGAATCTTGGCCATAGGGGGGTTGAGCCCTTCCTACTCAGTTCGTCCCAAGGCTTTTTTCGGTAAAAAAGGTATCTTTTTGCCCTGGATTTGCTATCATTTGCTTTTGTTTCTTGTTATTTGTGCAGTCATCTTTAGTGTTTTTCTTATGCAGAGTTGACTTTGTGGAGACTGCTTCAAGGGGATTCTAAGGATGTCAAGTTTGTAGTTGGTGATGAGGTTGATCCGGGTTTGAACCGGAGTGTAGGGATGCAGGTTACCGGGGGGTCTGCCCAGGCTGGGGGCTCCGTTGCTGTGGAAGGGGGTGAGGAAACCTCTCTGATGGGGAGGAGAGTTCCCCTGATCCCGCCCCTGTTAAGCATTCTGATCAAAGTGATGATGAAGCTCTGGAGGTCCGTTTAGTTCGTAAGAGGAAAGCTACAAGTCCTAGGCCAACCCCTGCTCCTCGTGATATCCGGCAAAGGCTCCGGAGTGCCAGTGGACAGAAGCCCCCTCCTTCATCGAAGGCTGCTTCCGAACTTCCCCCTGTTGGGGTTAAGGGTTCTTTGTCCAAACACCTGAGGTCTTCAAGCCTTGTGAGTGCACCTTTGTTGGTGAGCTCCTTTTTCCTCTTACCTATTTGCCTTATATTTATTTTGTTCTATGGAGATTTTTGATGTTCTTTTTTTTTTTTTGTCTGTGTAGGGGAGTTCTCATGATCCAATAGAGATCCCTACTGGTCCCTCCTCTTCCCGTGTTCGGAACAAGACTCCGGAAGTAAGCATGGCTCATTTTGCCTCAGCCTTTGAACTCTCTCCTCACCATGCTACTGGGACCAGTAAACCCACTCAACCTGAGGGTTTTGCTCATCGGTCCCCTTTGGCTCCCCTGTTTGCTGATGCTATCCCTTTCACCTATGTCCCTAAATGGAAAATAACTCATTCTTCGGTGATAGGGACCCTGAGGCTGCCAGGGATTTTTTGAGTCATGTTGTTCCTCCCTCCCATAGATTCATGAATTCTGCTTTGAGGGATGATCTTTTTGAGGATCAGTATAGCATGTCTCTCTGTGAGAGTTTTTTCAGGGGTGCTGGCATGCTGCAGCGGATTGATGATTTGAGGAGGGCGAATGAAGAACTCAAGGGTGAACTCAAGACCTCCCAGTCTGTTACTGCCGAACTTAGATGTCAAGTGGTCAAGGCTGAGAGAAAGTTGCAAGAGGGGAAGGTACATAGCTTTTCTCTCCCCTCCCCCTTTTTTTCTATTTTCCAACTGTTTTTTGGATTCTTTATGATGTTTTTTACCCAGGGGGCTGGAACCATGTTGTAGCGAAAGGAACGAGCCTGGGAAAGGGAGATGGGGGTGTTGGTGGAGGAGAAGGAAGAGTTGCCCGCTGAGTTAAAGCATCTGAAGGAGGTTGGCTCCGTTTCCCAGGAGCAGCTGAATACTATGTATGCAGATTATGGGATAACTTCTGATGATAATTAGCGGTTGGCTAAGGAGAAACATTGGTTAATCACTGAAGGTTTCGGAGCCTTCCTTACTGCCGTTTCTCAGCAGAGGAGTTTAAAAGTGGCTTGGAGGAGGTGTATAGGGCATACCGGGATGTTGGCTACCAGGCTGGATTGAAGGATGGCTATATTTATTCTGCTCAGGGTCTGGGCAGGAAAGAGACTCCGCTTTACAACTCCAAAGCTAAGAAGAGACTATCTAAGCTGGATGAGGAGTTTGGGAGTAAGACCCCGGCCAGTCTCAAGAAGATCCTAGAGCATCCCATGATATCAATAGATGACTTGAAAGCCCTGTTTTCCTCCGCTGGTCCTTCGTCTCCACCGTCTTTGTCTGGGGATGGTCCCCGGTGATTTCTAAACATTAACCTCTTTCGATATGGTTGTAATCTGGATAATTGCTTACCCTAGGATACTTTAAACTTTTGGTATTTGGAAGGAGAACCTTTGTGTTAGGGTTCTCCTAGGTACTTAATCATATAACCTATGACTGTATGTTTCCATTTTGTTTTTTGCTTGTTTTTTGTTGTGCCTTTTTGTGTTGCAGGGGTCAGGTCGGCGCTTCCCTGAAGACTTTTGGGCTGTTTGTAAGGAGCCGCGCTTTAGTCTATTTGTTATACCTGCTGGCTTGTATGTTAGTTGTTTAAGCCAATAGGGCTTCCTATTGTACATTCGTTTTGTAATAAAACTTTTCTTTTTGTAATTTGTTTACGAAAGTGTGTTGTGTTTATGGTTTGTTTGATAACCCGGGATTGTCTGTTCGAGGCCAATCACTGGACAAGTTTATAATGTGAGATTATGTTTTTGGTTTGTTTGTCCATTTCCTCTGGGTTAGCTAGACCCTATTCTGCCCCACAGCCGGCGTTTGGCATGCTTGATATGCCTTATACACGTGTGTTTATTTGTCATTAGGTTTATGACCGTTCAGGGCACGTCTGCCTTGGTATAACACCTGTTGTTTAGCCAAAAGGGGACAAGTTAGCTGTCCGTTTGTCATTCATTTCTTGGGGACTAAGTTTCCCAGTACAAGTTGTTACAAAAGATTTGTCCTAGGGGCAAGCCCCAGACTAATAGTTAAATATTACAAAAGTGGCTCCCTGGCCGCTTTTCCTGGGGGTTAACCCCTCATAGGTGATACTTCCTGAGTTGCATGAGGTTCCACGTCCTGGGGACCTCCTTGCCTTGGAGCGTTTCTAGCTTACAACTTTCTTTGCCATTTGCCCATGTAACCCGGTAAGGCCCTTCCCAATTGGGCCCTAGCTTTCCGGTGCTCTCCTGTAGGCTGGCCTCGTTTGCTCTTAGGACCAAATCCCCTGGGATGAGGCTGAGCTTTTTCATCTTGGCATTGTAATAGCTTTCAAGCTGTTTCTTGTACTTCGCCTCCCTGACTGCTGCCACTTCTTTCCTTTCCTCAAACAAGTTCAGGTTCATCCGGAGGTCTTGTTCGTTTTCTGCCTCCCTGAGCTTCATCCTGGCAGTCGGGGACCCTATTTCAGCCGGGATGACTGCCTACGTCCCGTAAGTTAAGCTGAAAGGAGTTTCCCCGTTGCAGTCCTTAGGGGTGGTCCTGTATGCCCATAGCACAAATGGTAGCTCCTCCAACCATCCTTTCTGTTTTCTTCCAAGTCTCCCCTTCATTCCTTTGATGACACTTTGATTTGCTCTTTCCCCCAGTCCATTGCTTTGGGCGTAGGTAACGGAGGTGAACACTTGGTGTATGTGCATTTGTTCGCACCATGGTTTGAAGGGTCTTCCAGCGAATTGGACACCGTTATCACTTACCAGTTCCTTTGGGACCCCGTACCTGCAGATGATGTTGTCTAGTACAAATCGCCTCATCTGTTCCCCGGTTATTTTTGCCAAGGGCATTGCTTCTATCCACTTGGTAAAATAATCGATGGCGACCACCACATACTTGACCCCTCCGGGACCCTCCGGGAATGGCCCGATTATGTCGATGGCCCATTTTTGGAAGGGCCAGGACGTTGAGACGGGTATCATCGGGTGTTTGTGTCGATGAGTCATAGGTGCATGTACCTGGCAATTGTCACATCTCTTAATCTCTTCGGATGTTGTTTCGTACATTCGAGGCCAATAGAATCCCGCATTCATTGCCTTTGCTACTACCGTTCTTGGCCCCGAATGCATCCCACAAATCCCTTCATGTATTTATCTGATCACATACTTAGCTTCTTCCATGTCAACACACTTCAAGGATGTGCCCAGGTATGATCTTCGGTAAAGTTCTCCGTCAACCAGCTCATATTGTAAGGATTTTACTCTTACCTTTCTGGCTGCCCAGTCTCCCTCGGGTAGCGTTCTGTCCCTCAGGAATTTTGCAATTGGTGTCATCCATGTTTCTTGTGCATTTTCAACTGCAGCTACCTCCTCTGTACCGAGGGAGGGGGAGGTCAGGACTTCCACTTTGACTTCTCTTTCTAGGTGGTCAAATGCTACTGAGGCCAGCTTACTAAGGGCATCAGATTTCCTGTTTCTCCCGCGGGGGATGTATTCTAGCTTGAAGGTTCTGAACGCTTCGGCTGTCTCTTTTACTTTTGCCACGTACTGAGCCATGGTGTTGTCTTTAGCCTCATACTCTCCTTGGTACTGCTTGACCACCAGCTGTGAGTCAGTGCTAGCTTCTACGTGCTTTGCTTTCATCTTTTTGGCCAGCCTCATCCCTTCTAAAAGGGCTTCGTATTCTGCAGTGTTGTTGGTGTTTTCAAAGTCCAGTCTGATGGCATAAGTTAACTCGACCCCCTCAGGGCTGATTAGTGTAATGCCTTCTCCGCTACCTTCTTTGCTGGAGGCCCCGTCCATGAACAACTTCCATACTGCTTCATCTTCCTTTTCCTTCTCCTCCTTTTCTAAAGTTTACCATTTTAAGAGCTCTTTTTCTTCATCCTCAGGAACTTCTGCCAAGAAGTCGGCCAGTATTTGTCCCTTCATTGCAGTTCTAGCCTTGAATTCCAAGGAGTGTTCTCCCAACTCGACTGCCCACTTAGCCAGTCGTCCCGACATCTCCGGCCTTCTTAACACCTTTTGGAGGGGCTGATTCGTCATCAGGGTGACCTTGTGCCCTTGGAAGTACCTCCTCAGCCTCCGGGATGCAAAAACAAGGGCTAAAGCTAACTTTTCCAGGGGCATGTAACGTTCTTCGGGGCCTTTAAGGGTCCTGATGATGAAGTATATTGGTATCTGCTTCCCTTCCCGTTCCACCATCATGACCGCACTTATGGTAGTCTTCGAAGCAGATAGATACAGAAGCATATCTTCCCCTGGCATTGGGGTGGCTAAGGCCGGGAGCTTACAGATGTAAGTCTTCATTTCTTGGAAGGCAGATTCTGCCTCAGAGGTCCATTTAAACCTGTCCGTTTGAAGGCAGTCCTTCAGCACCTTCATGAAGGGAAGGGTCCTGTCAGCTACTTTTGATAAAAAGCGGTTTAATACGATTAGCCTTCCATTCAGCTGTTGGATGTCTTTCAGGGACCTGGGGGATCGCATTTCAGCCACAGCTTGAGTTTTCTCCGGGTTAGCTTTGATTCCGCCCTTAGTAACCACTACCCCCAGGAACTTCCCTTCTTCTACCCCAAAACAGCACTTCCCAGGGTTCAACTTCATATTCACATCTTGCATGGTCCGGATGGTCTCGGCTATGTCATCTATCATGGCCATTTCAATCAGGCTTTTGATAACAATGTCATCAACATATACCTCTAGGTTTCGTCCCCGTTGTTCCCTGAACAGGGCATTCATGAACCTTTGATATGTAGCACCAGCGTTCTTGAGCCCGAAGGGCATTTTGGTATAGCAAAACGTCCCTTCGTCTGTGATGAAGGCGGTCTTTTCCTCGTCTTCCATTGACATCTGTATCTGATGGTATCCTTTATAGGCATCCAAGAAGCACTTCAGGGGATACTGGGATAAGGAGTCCACTTGGACGTCTATCTCTGGGAGGGGGTAGCAGTCCTTGGGACATGCTTTGTTCAAATCTTGAAAATCAATGCACATCCTCCATCCTCCGTCTTTCTTCTGGACCATAACTGGGTTAGCAACCCAAGATGGGTACCTCACTTCCCTTACTATTCCGGCTCTGAGTAGCTTCCTGGTTTCTTCACAGGCGGCCCTCCTCTTACTGGGGCCCATGCTCCGTTTTTTCTGTTTTACTGGATTTGCCCAGGTGTATGTGTTGAGTCGGTGCTCAGTCAAGCTTCTTGGGATTCCTGTCATATCCCCATGTTGAAATGCAAATACATCTATGTTGAGAAGGAGCAGTTCCTTGAGAGCACTCTTGCACTTGTCACTCAGGTGGCTTCCTACTTTGACCGTCTGCTCCGGGAACCTATCACAAAGCACCCATTCTTCCACCCCATCTTTTTGGGGTTTCTCAGATGCTTCTCCCTCGGACACGGAGGAAATCACCTCATATGCAGATTTTACCCACGCCAAGCCCTTTGGCGTTTGGAACACTAGGGCTCCGTGCGGGGTTGATGCCTGTGCTTGTAGATCTCCGATCCCAGGTCTTCCCAGAATTGCATTGTATTTTGAGGGTGCTCGGACCACCGTGAAGGTTAGGTTTATTGTTCGGACTCGATCCCCTACCCCGACGGTGAATGGGAGTCTGATCTTTCCCAGGGGATGTGACACACTGTTATTGAACCCTACCAGAGGGATAGAGTCCTCCTCGAGCCTATCTCTTACATCCCTGTCAAATCTGAGGAAACAATGCTCGTATATAACTTCTACCCCTGATCCCCCATCCACGTGTATTCGGGCCACCTTGTGGCCGGCTATTATGGCTGAGATGTTAAGCGGGAACCGCTGCACTTCATTTTCCTCTAGGTGTGGCCTTAGGATGGGAGCTTTCATGCAGTCTGGGGAGCCCAGGATTCTGGCCTTTACACTCCTGGTGGTATCAAGTTCATCCCTTCTTCTAATCATGTCAACATCTGCCCTCCCAGGCTCCCTTACATCTTTCCCTTTACGGTCCCCTCCCCCTTCCTTAATTTCCTTGACCAAATGGGCCAGTTTTCCCGTTTTCACCGCGACCTCTATTTCTCTCTTTAGGTACATACAATCATCAGTTTTATGGCCGAACCCTTTGTGAAAGTCACAATACTCATTGGGTTGTGCCTTTGGCCCAGGTTTTATGGGTGGTGGCCTTGGGAAGGAGCCCTTCACTCTCTCAGCGGCTAGTATTTCACTTGGGGTTTTGGTGAGAGGGGTGAAGCTGTCAGAGTAGGGGGATGGTCCTCTTCCCCGGGGCCTATACGGGGAGTACGAAGGCCTCGTTCTGTCATGCAACATTCTATCAAAAGCAGGTTTTCTTGAGTAGGGTGTACCTTTTTCGGGAGGTTTTGCGGCCGTGGTGAGCCTTCGGGGTGGGGTGTCCATCTCCTTGGCTTTGCTGACTGTGTCTTTGCCCCTGACAAAGGCTCTGACTCTGTCCATGAGATTGTCAAACGAGTGTGGGAATTCCTCCCCCAGCTTCTCACATAATTGTGCATGTTTCAGCCCGTTGATGAAACTACTGATCTTCATGACCTCCGGGACATCCTTGATGTTCATGCTTTCCTTGACAAATCTCTCCATGTATTGATCTATTCGCTCGTTATCCCTCTGCCTTATGTGCAAAATTTCGTTTGGGTTCTTGACCACCTTTCTTTGCTGACCAAAGTTTCTCAGGAACTTTTTACTTAGCTCTTCATAGCTGTCAATCCCTCCAGGAGGGAGGCTGTCAAACCAGAGCCTGGCTCCCTCCGTCAAAGTCTGTATGAACATATGGCAACAAACTGGCATGGGCCACCGCCCCAACTGCCCTGCTCCCCGGAAGGCATGGAGATGATCCTCAGGGTCTCTAGTTCCGTCGTACCTGTTGAAGTTTGGAGGTAGCTTCGTTTTGGGGGGCATGGGTGCTTCAGCGATCCTTCTAGTGAATTTCAGCTAAGTTCCTAGGGAGGTAGGGTTGATCCAGACCATTGCCGCCTTGATTTTCCTTCTCTTTTTCCTTTCCTTTTTGTCTCTTCCCTGTAATGAGATCTTCCTTCTCCTTCGAGGACATCTGTCTAAGGGCTGTCATGAAAGTCTCTAGTGGGTCACTTCCACTGCTCTTATTTTGTGGGTCCACCCCTTCTTGGTTGGAAGGTGTGTCGAAGGAGAGTCTAGCCCTGAGGCTGTCAAGCTTTTCTTGTCTTTCTAAGTCCTCGAGACACTTTTTTAGTTTCTCCTTGTGCATGGCAACGAAATCCGGAGTGATGGCCTCTTCCCTTTCCAGAATTTCCACTTGATTCTTGTTTTCTTCTTCATGGGTTATATCTTCCACTGTGACCTTATCATGGTCGTTCTATACCGTCTGGATGGTACGTGAGCTGGGTGGAGTAGCCATGTTGTTTCTTGTCAAACGGGTTATCTCAACGTCGGAGTTTCAGAGTGGGAACACCAGTCGGACTGAGGTCCCACGGATGACGCCAATGTCGAATACCCAAATCCCCGATGACGTTCAATGGGGTCTTCGCTGACGTCCAGATATCCCGGTCCTTGCTGCTACAAAAGAATAAACTGTCAGCCTCGCCACGGAGGGCCCCGGGAGGGGGATCCGTGACCAAGCTCCGGCGTGAGAGTAAGTAAACTTGCCGGAGAGTTGAAGGAGTCTATTCCGATGAGTGTGATCACCGGAATGTTTCCTCTAAGGTGTGAATCCAATAAATGTATGTGTGTGTTTAATATATGAGAATATTGGTCGGAATCAATGAGGGAGGAATAAATGAGAGAGCTTTTAATACGATACCTTTTTTCTACCTTGTGATCGTCTTCTTTGACTCTTATATAACCTCGAGTCCTTATCTCCCATGTGAGATATTTTGTTAAGGTAATCCGACGGATTCTAAGAGTCTTCGGGGGGCTCAGACACGTGTCTGACCCCCAACGGAAAGATGACAGCTTCATTAAATGCTTCCGGCTGGGAAGTACGATTTCCAGCCAAAGATCCTTTTCCAATCGAGCATTAAATGTGGTCTGTATTCCCTGATCCTAGTTTCCCGCTCGTTTTGTAAAGGGAGAGCCTTAGTGGGCAAGGCAAACTGTTATTTGGGCTTATGTCTTGTTGGGCCCGCATGAAGGCAGCCTAAAGCGGGTAAAATGGGATTTCCCATTGGCCCGTCGTCAGTTGGTATTTTTACTTGTTTATCAAGTAGGTTGTTTTCAGGTTAATATGTTTAATTCATTTACTAAAGATGTTGATCCGTTGAGTAGTTTGCAACTTGTTTATCCATTTTTTTACAAACCGCCAACTCTTTTAAACATGTTAATACCTTGATTACAACCATGATGTGTCACATTATTATTGTCAAACCATTTACAACTCATTTGTCTTGTTTAGATGAACTCGTTAAACGAGTCATGTGTTGGGATTCATGATTTTTATGGTTTAGGCCAGAGTTTATGTAATTGACAATAAATTTATATGATTATTTTCAGGTTCAACAATTCAACCAATTAATCCAAAACAAGATGATAAAAGCTAAAGGAAATAGGGAGTTAAAAGAACTCTATGTGATAAAACTATGATTAAAATGAAAAATAAATAAACACACGATATCTTCCTTATGATCACATCGCTTTATTTTTTTAAGCTGTAATCCAATAAGCAAACGCGATTCAGCAATGATTCAAACTTATATTCATATTCATATTCGAATTGTTCATTAAAACTTTGGTTTTTACACCTTACGCCCGCTTGTTTTACATTGAATTATTTCCTTTTTAGTATACATAATAAAATATTATTTAGAAAAAAAAAAACAATAACAAATACCAATACAAATGCAGGATTTTGTACATATTCACAAGAATTATGTTAATATATTTTTAATGGAATGAAATTTAAAAAGCATTCTATTGACTTTAGAGTTTAGACCTCTTTTCTAAGCTTTTACTATTCTTGGATATTTTCTTTCATTATGCCGACCAACCATGAACGTGTGGTTGACGATTTTTGGCCGTCCATCATGTGCCTTACCGATTTTTACGTCCAAGTGTGATTTCTTAAAGACTTGCCAACAAAAATAACATTATTTAATATATATTATCCTAGACCATGTTTCTTTTATCTTAGGCCTTACGAAGTGAAGTCGATAACTTCTTGTTTATCGATCGGTGACCAATGCCAAGGAGTTTACCGATCAATGTTTACCGAATTTGGGGGTGAAATCGGTGAAGGTTCACCGACTCGGTGAAGGGAGGGAAAGGGGGAGAGAGAGGGCGTGTGATGGGGTCCATTTCTTCTCTACCAATCACACATTTTTCCTTTAAAAAATAGTTTATCTAAACCCCATTAGGTAAACAATTGACATAGCGCTATATGATTGGGTGATTTGAGAGTTTACCTATTCCAAGTGTTTAACCACTCACTACACCCTTAGACTGCGGGGTATGGGGGGCTTGGGTTGGGGCATTTGTTGACACGTGGAATGGGAGGCCCCCCACCAAACAAACCCACGCCCATGGGGTATGGTGGGGCTTGGGTTGGGGGCATGAGTTTGGTTTGGCCATTGAGAGCCTGCCATGTCACCTTACTAGCCCTACTAGCCCGCCCCACGCCTGGCTTCAAACCCACGCTAGAAGGGCCATGCCCAAACCCATGCCCACCCGGGGTGGTGGCTTGGGCGTTTTCAGCCCACCCACGCCCAAACCCCCGCCCCATACCCCGCAGTCTTAGGTAAGCGACATAACCATAATTCATATTTCATGGAATGGTTGGTTAGAGAGCTCGTGGATCCTTCGACCTTTAGCAATGTTATGGACAATAATATAGACGTTGCATTGTAGATGATTTTGTAACTGTAAATATAAACTGTTCAGAAATACATAAATTAAAATATCTTTCTATTTGTTTGCATAGTAAAGCTTTAAACCTTTTTTTTTTTTCGTCAAACTCGAATACCGTTAATTTCAACTCTTCAGGGACATCTTTTAAAGTTAAATTTTCCAATAAGTTGGGTTTTATAAAGTATTTTAAATTAAACGAGCAACCAATTTAGACCTTTGAGTTCAATACAAAATAACTAACGTGTTTGACTTAGACTCCTATCATTTATCATGTGGAATTGTTGTGTAAATATTGTTATAATATTAATTAAGGGTAAATTACACTTTTTGTTCTTTATGTTTGTAGCTGGTTGCAATGGATAGTTTTTAACTTCAATAATTACAGTCATAATCCTTTATTTGGAAAACGTATTACACTTTTCGTCCTTTAACACTAACCAGGTTAAAAATTTCAGTTATGTCTATCCACTTAAGGTGTCACACCCCGACCGCGTATAACAACGGACCGCGGCGGAAACGCCGGGGAGTGAATCGCGACAGAATTAATTGTTTCATAACCATGGCATACAAAGTTTTATTTATCTATTAAACAAGGGTGTTACATTGTTTCAAACAGGAAATTTAAAGAGTTCAGAACATAATTAAACATAGTCTATCTTCTTTTAAAGTCTCTAAGGCACAGGTCCGCCCTAGTATCATGATCAACATCCTATGGAAAAGCACCTGAAAACACATGTGAAAATAGGTACGTCAGCATAAAAATGCCTGTGAGATACATAGGTTTGTGAAAATAAGATTCATGACTTGTATTTGAGAAAATGTTTAGTCATGAACCTTGTAATTTGCTTTGTCTTGTAAATCATTTGAAAAACGATAAGATCAGTTGATATGTATAAGTAAATGTAAGGTTAAATGAATAACCATGTAAAATGAGTTTGTATAAGATAAGTTGATTGTAAAACAATGTCTTATGAAAAGTATGTTATTTGTATAAAATGTTATATGTATCAAACTGAAATGATTCAAATAACGTTACGCTATGTAATATTATACAAACACTTATATATAGGAAGTACCAGCGGCGTATCCACCATGTTTGTATCATATTACACACGTATCGTTACTTAATCATTTAATCATTTAATCAAACTAAACCATCAAGATGTAAAATGTTCATGTACAAACCAATTGTCAAGTGTTATTGTGTAAACCATGTCAAAATGTCTATGTCCAATGTAAACCACCAAATGTGTATATCAATGTCAAAATGTTTATGTTCAATGTAGATCATGTAATGTGAAATCAAAATGTCATGTATGGTAAGTGAAATGTATCAACTAAACCATATGTAAAATGCACAACAACAAGGTATTGAAGTAAAACACAGTTTAAATCAAAGTCATATTGTGTGTAACAAATGCATGCTATACTGATACAAACATTTATGCGGTATTGTTAATATGCATACATCCAAGCCTTGAGACTGAGGCGATAAACCCTTAAACAAATTAAAGATTTATCTAAATTATGTATATCGAATTCGGTCATTCCTTTCTGTCCCCTTTCCCTGGGATGTCCGGAATGGGAGTTGTCAATTCCTATGGTACCACTACCTACTAACGAATGGCATGATCAATGTTAATGAATGTATTGTCCCATGTTAAACAAACCAAATGTTATACCAAAAATGGAAGCATGTGATGCACTAAGTATGTAATCAAATGAACATACATAGCGTGAAAATGTAATGTAAAACAATGTACTAAGTAATGCACACAATGGGCACACCTAGCATGAAATGTAATGTAAAACAATGTACCAAGTAATGCACACAATGGGCACACCTAGCATGAAATGTAATGTAAAACAATGTACTAAGTAATGCACACAATGGGCACACCTAGCATGAAATGTAATGTAAAACAATGTACTAGGTAATGCACACAATGGGCACACCTAGCATGAAATGTCATGTAAAACGATGTACTAAGTAATGCACACAATGGGCACACCTAGCATAAAATGTATTGAAATCATGTACTATAATGTACTAACGAACATAGCATGTATATGATGTGAAAACGGAAAGCATTAAAGTAACAAGTAGGCACATGTGTTCCACCCAAAAACAGTTTGGAAAACAGTAAAAGAGGGGTCTATGTACTCACATAAACACCTTGAAAACATTTAAAAGAGGGGGTTCTATGTACTCACTTGAGATTGCTCAGTTGTCTAAAGATGACCACCGAGTAATGCTATAGATCACGGAATCAAACGGCACCTAATATAGGTAACTATGTTAATAAACCGGACCTAAATCGGAAGACTGGGTAGCATTAGGGTTTGTAAACCAAATGAGTGTAGGAACTCATGTGATATGGTTTAACAAAGCCTACATACTAAATGAAACTTGACCTAAGTCTTATCGACCCATTACGATCCGTTTAGGTAACTTATGCTACTTTAACGCGTCGTGCGCGTAAAACGCGTTCGGAACGCCTAACCAGCCCTATGACAAGTGTTATATGCCTAAACATGTTACATAATCAGTTATGTGACAAAGGTTTAGGTTACATATGCTTAATTACCAATTATACATGAAAAGGGTATTCTGGTAATTTACCTAAGGCATATAAACTACCTATCATACAACTACTTAAACGATGTGACCATAGGGTATAACCTCGGAAGGTTATTCCCTACCTACTATGGTCACCTAATGTGTTTGGTCGGATCCTATTGATCGACCAAACTGGGTCGGGTTCGAAGGTATAGGCGATTTATTAGATCGCCTACCCTACGACCCTAGACAACGTGGTAATCAGTGGGCATAGTCCCAAGGGATTATGACCAACGTGATTACACTCACGTTGCGAAGTTCAAACGAACTTCGCATTGACCATTACTGGTCAACGCTGAAAGTCAAACAAAGTTTGACTTTCTGACTCGAAAAGCAGTAAAATAAGGAAAAGAACGAAAGAATACTTACGAAGGGTCCCCGAATGCTAAACTCGATTCGAAAATCTCAGGTATGAAACAAATGTTTCAACTTAGAGTTTCTCAATTCAAGTTTCTAGTGATTTTGAACAAAGGGGTGTTGGGGTATTTATAGTTTTCGGGTAACCGCTAGGATCGTTTCATGGAAAACGTGCCATGATCCAACCCGTACACTTGTCACAATGTTGTGGAAGCTAAATATGATCCTTATCTAGTGACTAAGCAAGTTTAGAACATGTGGTGGAGGATCAAATGGCTGCAACTTGTGATTAAAAACATTTAATCTGGTCTGATAGTGGGAAGCGGCCCGCTTCAGGATCAGGCAAACACAATGCGGGCCGCCTGACCCTTCTGATCCGCAAATATGTTTGAAAAATGACAGTTTCAGTCCCTGCACGTGTTTAAGGCCTTTTCCGACACTTCTAAGGCCCGTAAAGCCAACTTTAAGGCCCTAAAATGTTTCCTAAACATTGTGGACATGAAACATGCTAAAAATTATGCCGGGTGATGGTTCGTTTGGTCGTACGAACGCGATGTTCGCTTAATTACGACGAAATGCGCATAAGCGCGAAAAACGATCCAAATGACACGACGAATGGATTTTTCTTAAGGCGAACACTAAAATATAATATAGTCATGCTCACATAAATTTTTGGATGTCCGGATGTATTCAGAACGTAAGTTATGCGCGAAAATGCAAACTTGTGCACTTTTTGACACTTTTAGTCCCTAAATGACCCAAAAGTTTATTTTAGCACACCGAACCCCTCAAAACTTATTTCTAAGTTATGTAAAGGTTATTCAAGGTATGTTGAGTATATGTTGATGTTCCAGAGTATTTCTCGCATTAAACTGAGTACGTTTACGCACTAGTTTGCGTATAACTCTCCAGAAAGTGATGTAGAGTTTGAAATTACATAAAAGTCAAAACATGAAAAATGTAAAACATAACAAAACAAACATTGTGATCAAATAACATTGTTTTATTGATAATAGAACTGTTCATAGTGATTACAAGCACAGTTGTTACAGTCTCCCCTACTTGTGGAAATTTCGTCCCGAAATTTATTTAGAGGAAACTCGAGGAAAAAGATGTGGATATTTCGCCTTCATTTGATCTTCGCGTTCCCAAGTAAACTCAGGTCCACGTTTAGCTTCCCAGCGAACTTTGACCAAAGGAATGCGCTTGCGTTTAAGCCACTTGACTTCACGTTCCATGATTTCCACTGGTTTCTCAACAAATTTCAGTGTTTTGCCAACACGAATTTCGTCAAGCGGTATGGAGAAGTTTTCATCAGCTGAACACTTCTTGAGATTGGACACGTGAAAAGTTGGATGAACATTTCCAAGTTCAGGAGGTAACTCGAGTCTGTAGGCTACCTTTCCGATTCTTTCGACGATCTTGAATGGTCCAACGTATCTAGGTGCAAGTTTTCCTTTCTTTCCAAATCTGATCACACCTTTCCAAGGTGAGACCTTAAGTAATACACGATCACCGACTTGAAATTCCAAGGGTTTGCGTTTTGGGTCCGCGTAAATCTTCTGACGGCTTCTAGCTGCCTGAAGGTTATGACGAACTTTCTTGACCTTGTCAGTTGTCTCTAAAATGAGGGCAGGTCCAGTAATTTGAGCCTCGCCAATCTCATTCCAGCAGACTGGTGAACGACATTTTCGACCATAGAGAGCCTCGAAAGGAGCCATTTTGATGCTAGTGTGATAACTGTTGTTGTAGGAGAATTCAATCAATTTAAGATGTGAATCCCAGCTACCACCAAAATCGATCACACAAGCTCTTAGCATATCCTTTAGAGTCTGGATTGTTCTCTCAGATTGACCATCCGTTTGCGGATGATAAGCTGTGCTCAGATTAAGTTGGGTCCCCATAGCAGATTGCATGGTTCTCCAAAAATGAGAAGTGAAACGAGCATCTCTGTCAGAAATGATGTTCAAAGGAACACCATGTCTAGCCACAATTTCATCCACATAGATTTGAGCAAGTCTGTCAGCAGGAAAATCCTCACGGATTGGCAAGAAATGTGCTGACTTTGTAAGACGATCAACGACTACCCAGATGGCATCATGACCTTTCTTTGTGCGCGGGAGTTTGGTAACAAGATCCATAGTAATGTTTTCCCATTTCCAAACTGGGATCTCTGGTTGTTCCAATAAACCAGATGGACGCTGATGTTCAGCCTTAACCTTAAGACAAGTAAGGCATTTGGATACATATAAGGCAATGTCTTTCTTCATACCAAGCCACCAATAGTGAATACGGAGATCCTTATACATTTTATCTGAGCCCGGATGAATAGAATAGCGAGACTTATGGGCTTCATCCATAAGCAAGGTACGAAGATCATCCTGGCTTGGGACCCACAAACGGTCCATGAAGTAATATGATCCATTGTCCTTCGGTTCCAGAGCAGGTGTTATGTGATAGGGAAATTCCTTATCCATTAAACCTTGTGAAACACAAAATTGTTGAGCTTGAGAAATGCGTGCTTGAATATCGGATCGAGCTTGAATAACAGATTGAACACGTACACAATGAAGCTTAGTACGTTCCTTACGACTCAATGCATCAGCTACGACATTCGCCTTACCAGGATGGTAGCGAATTTCGCAGTCATAGTCGTTTAATAGCTCAACCCAACGTCGCTGTCTCATGTTGAGTTCCTTCTGGTTGAAGATATGCTGAAGACTTTTGTGATCAGTGAAAACCACACATTTTGTACCGTACAAATAATGTCTCCAGATCTTGAGAGCAAAGACAACTGCACCCAACTCAAGATCATGAGTGGTGTAGTTCTTCTCATGAATCTTCAACTGCCTCGATGCATAAGCTATGACTTTGTTCCTTTGCATTAGAACACAGCCAAGACCCAATTTCGATGCATCACAAAACACGACAAAATCATCATCACCCTCAGGCAATGATAGAACAGGCGCATCGCAAAGCTTCTGCTTCAAATGTTGAAAAGCTTCCTCTTGTTTGATTCCCCAATAAAAGGGCATTTTCTTCTGAGTTAGAGCAGTTAGAGGAACTGCAATCTTCGAGAAGTTTTCTATGAAGCGGCGGTAATAACCCGCTAGACCAAGAAAAGAACGAACTTCAGTAGGAGTAGAAGGTGTATCCCAATCCTTAATCGCACTGATCTTGGAGGGATCTACATGAATACCCTGTTCGTTGATAACATGCCCCAAAAATTGAACTTCTTTAAGCCAAAATTCGCACTTGGAGAATTTGGCGAAAAGTTGCTCTTTCTTTAGGAGTTCAAGGGTAAGACGAAGATGTTGCTCGTACTCAGCTTGCGTCTTAGAGTATATCAAGATGTCATCAATAAAGACAATGACGAACTGATCCAAATAAGGTTTGCAGACCCTATTCATTAAGTCCATGAAAACAGCAGGAGCATTAGTCAAACCGAATGGCATGACTGTGAATTCATAATGCCCATAACGAGTACGGAACGCTGTTTTCGAAATGTCTTCTTCTTGCACCCGAAGTTGATGATACCCTGAATGTAGATCAATCTTCGAAAAATAAGAAGCGCCTTGTAACTGATCAAAGAGATCATCGATGCGAGGTAGGGGATATCGATTCTTGATGGTAAGCTTGTTAAGCTCACGATAATCGATACACATCCTAAAGGATCCATCCTTCTTCTTGACAAAAAGAACGGGAGCACCCCAAGGTGAAAAACTGGGACGGATAAAGCCTTTGTCAGAGAGCTCCTGAAGCTGTTTAGACAACTCTTGCATCTCAGATGGTGCAAGACGATATGGAGCTCTGGCAATGGGATTTGCACCAGGTACGAGATCAATGCGGAACTCGACTTGGCGTGCTGGAGGTAGACCAGGTAAATCTTCAGGGAACACTTCAGAATAATCCCGAACGACAGGAATATCTGAAATAGACTTACCCTTGCCTTTATCTTCTGTAACATGTGCTAAGAAAGCCACATAGTTCTTCTGCAGATACTTCCGAGCTTTAAAACAAGACATGAGTTTGAGACCAACGGTAGGCTTCTCACCTTGAACCTGCAGGATCTCGCCTGTCGAAAGCGGCACACGAACAATCTTCTTAGAACAAACTATCTCTGCGTGATGCTTGGATAACCAATCCATTCCCACAATAACGTCGAAGCTTCCAAGTTGCATAGGCGCGAGGTCAATAGGAAAAAGATGGTCGTTAAGGTTCAACTGGCAGTTGCGAAGAACAGAATCAAGAATAATGGGTTCACCACTAGCAACCTCTACTGTCAATGATTTACTTAGTTTTGTTCTAGACACGCGAAGCATCGGCTCAAAAGACAAAGACACAAAACTCTTATCGGCACCAGAATCGAAAAGAACAGATGCAGGCTGATTATTAATAAAGAACGTACCGTTCACCACATTTTCATCCGCCTGCGCCTCTTGGGCATTCATGTTAAAGACTCGGCCTCGAGCCGGAGCCTGATTCTGGTTCTGGTTCTGGTTTGCCAGTCTTGGGCACCGATTCCTATAGTGGGTCAGATCCCCACAATTGTAACAAGCACCTGGTGGGTATTGTGGTCGTGCAGCTTGACCCTGTTGCGGAGCAGGAGGCTGTGCAACTTGTTGAGCCGGGTTTTGAACTGCGCGATTCTGAGCAAACCGACAAACCTCGGCAAGATGACCTGACTTCCCACAGCTAGTACAGAAACGGCACTGATGTTGCGGCTGATGGTGACTGTTGCATCTATTGCACAAAGGTGCATTCCCTGTATAGGGTTTCTTTGCTGGAAGCTGTGCTGGTTGGTTGGGAGCTGCCTGGTTAGCTTGGGCAGTGATAGCAAAATTTTGGGAAGCCTTACGCTTCCTTGACCTCTTCGAAGAACCAGAGTTCTTCCCATTCAAGTTTTGACCTTTCTTGCTATCCCCCTTGTCAGCCGACTGTTTCTTGCCCTTATCACCCTTCCTGTGTAACTTGTTCTTCCTGATCTGCGACTCAGTCAGCGTCGCTGATAACTCGATTGCCTGATGGAGTGTGGCAGGGTTACTACCAGTAAGAATGTCTTGTACCGAGTCAGGTAGGCCGTCGATGTATCTCTCGATAGCCTTGTCGAGTGGGGTAACCATAGTCGGGCAAAGCAGACTCAACTCTTCAAACCGATCAGTATAAGCCCTGTGCTCACCACTATCTTGCTTCAAATCGTCAAATTCCTTCTCCAAAGCTCTCTGCTCATGACGAGGACAGAATTCCCTCATCATAAGGGCTCTAAGTTCAGCCCATGTCTGTGCAAGAGCAACTTCTGCACCCCTGTCTCTCATAATCCCGTTCCACCATGTCAAAGCCCTCTTCTGAAATACGCTCGAAGCAAACTCGACCTTGCGATTATCCGGACATTGCACGTGGCGGAAAGTATTCTCACTGCTCTCGAACCACTGAAGAAGCCCAGTCGCTCCTTCAGAACCACTAAACTTGAGTGGTTTAGCCTGATTAAAATCCTTGTATTTGCATGGAACATTGTTGTTGTTGTTGGCTTGGTTCCATTGAGCAAAGAGATTTGGAAATTGAGCAGCCATCTGCTGCGCAATAATTTCCGCCAGCTCGACATTTGCTATCAGATTGTCGCGTCGAGGAGGCATTCTAAAAGAGGAAAACATGAAAGGAAACGAGTGAGATGATTGGATGAAAAGAATGAGATGAAACAAAATCAACAAAAGCAAAGATGGTGGTCATTCGTCCGTATCACAAAGCAAACCAACGACACACAGTGACTAATCAAAGTAAATGGATTAAAAATAATGTATAATGAAGACATGCTCGCCTATAAGTGAACACTCATCCCAGGAATTCCCAGGTAAGCACAACTGGTCTCGCGTCTGATGAGATGTATACAAAGTGCTTGCCTAGACAGAAATCCCAGAATACAGGCATTCACCCTTCCAGTTTGCACATGTTCACATTATTTAAAACCCAAAACGTTTGACGGGATTTTGAAAATTTCAAGGCACAAGGTCAAAAACCAAACTGAAAAGGGTTCAAAACCATATAACAGAGGGTTCAAAACCTTACAATTGAGGGTTCAAAACCTTGTAATAAATTATTCAAAAACAGATGATTGTTTTTCAAAAATCGTTTCGGAAAATTTTTTTGGCTTTTGTTCTGATAATCACCTAAGGATAGGTGATGTGTATGTTTTAAGATCTAAACACAAATAATTTGTGTTAGGGTCCTAGAAAAGTTATAGTCTAGGTCAAAGCATTACTAATAACCTAATTCCCTATAACCATTGGCTCTGATACCAACTCTTCTGTCACACCCCGACCGCGTATAACAACGGACCGCGGCGGAAACGCCGGGGAGTGAATCGCGACAGAATTGATTGTTTCATAACCATGGCATACAAAGTTTTATTTATCAATTAAACAAGGGTGTTACATTGTTTCAAACAGGAAATTTAAAGAGTTCAGAACATAATTAAACATAGTCTATCTTCTTTTAAAGTCTCTAAGGCACAGGTCCGCCCTAGTATCATGATCAACATCCTATGGAAAAGCACCTGAAAACACATGTGAAAATAGGTACGTCAGCATAAAAATGCCTGTGAGATACATAGGTTTGTGAAAATAAGATTCATGACTTGTATTTGAGAAAATGTTTAGTCATGAACCTTGTAATTTGCTTTGTCTTGTAAATCATTTGAAAAACGATAAGATCAGTTGATATGTATAAGTAAATGTAAGGTTAAATGAATAACCATGTAAAATGAGTTTGTATAAGATAAGTTGATTGTAAAACAATGTCTTATGAAAAGTATGTTATTTGTATAAAATGTTATATGTATCAAACTGAAATGATTCAAATAACGTTACGCTATGTAATATTATACAAACACTTATATATAGGAAGTACCAGCGGCGTATCCACCATGTTTGTATCATATTACACACGTATCGTTACTTAATCATTTAATCATTTAATCAAACTAAACCATCAAGATGTAAAATGTTCATGTACAAACCAATTGTCAAGTGTTATTGTGTAAACCATGTCAAAATGTCTATGTCCAATGTAAACCACCAAATGTGTATATCAATGTCAAAATGTTTATGTTCAATGTAGATCATGTAATGTGAAATCAAAATGTCATGTATGGTAAGTGAAATGTATCAACTAAACCATATGTAAAATGCACAACAACAAGGTATTGAAGTAAAACACAGTTTAAATCAAAGTCATATTGTGTGTAACAAATGCATGCTATACTGATACAAACATTTATGCGGTATTGTTAATATGCATACATCCAAGCCTTGAGACTGAGGCGATAAACCCTTAAACAAATTAAAGATTTATCTAAATTATGTATATCGAATTCGGTCATTCCTTTCTGTCCCCTTTCCCTGGGATGTCCGGAATGGGAGTTGTCAATTCCTATGGTACCACTACCTACTAACGAATGGCATGATCAATGTTAATGAATGTATTGTCCCATGTTAAACAAACCAAATGTTATACCAAAAATGGAAGCATGTGATGCACTAAGTATGTAATCAAATGAACATACATAGCGTGAAAATGTAATGTAAAACAATGTACTAAGTAATGCACACAATGGGCACACCTAGCATGAAATGTAATGTAAAACAATGTACCAAGTAATGCACACAATGGGCACACCTAGCATGAAATGTAATGTAAAACAATGTACTAAGTAATGCACACAATGGGCACACCTAGCATGAAATGTAATGTAAAACAATGTACTAGGTAATGCACACAATGGGCACACCTAGCATGAAATGTCATGTAAAACGATGTACTAAGTAATGCACACAATGGGCACACCTAGCATAAAATGTATTGAAATCATGTACTATAATGTACTAACGAACATAGCATGTATATGATGTGAAAACGGAAAGCATTAAAGTAACAAGTAGGCACATGTGTTCCACCCCAAAACAGTTTGGAAAACAGTAAAAGAAGGGTCTATGTACTCACATAAACACCTTGAAAACATTTAAAAGAGGGGGTTCTATGTACTCACTTGAGATTGCTCAGTTGTCTAAAGATGACCACCGAGTAATGCTATAGATCACGGAATCAAACGGCACCTAATATAGGTAACTATGTTAATAAACCGGACCTAAATCGGAAGACTGGGTAGCATTAGGGTTTGTAAACCAAATGAGTGTAGGAACTCATGTGATATGGTTTAACAAAGCCTACATACTAAATGAAACTTGACCTAAGTCTTATCGACCCATTACGATCCGTTTAGGTAGCTTATGCTACTTTAACGCGTCGTGCGCGTAAAACGCGTTCGGAACGCCTAACCAGCCCTATGACAAGTGTTATATGCCTAAACATGTTACATAATCAGTTATGTGACAAAGGTTTAGGTTACATATGCTTAATTACCAATTATACATGAAAAGGGTATTCTGGTAATTTACCTAAGGCATATAAACTACCTATCATACAACTACTTAAACGATGTGACCATAGGGTATAACCTCGGAAGGTTATTCCCTACCTACTATGGTCACCTAATGTGTTTGGTCGGATCCTATTGATCGACCAAACTGGGTCGGGTTCGAAGGTATAGGCGATTTATTAGATCGCCTACCCTACGACCCTAGACAACGTGGTAATCAGTGGGCATAGTCCCAAGGGACTATGACCAACGTGATTACACTCACGTTGCGAAGTTCAAACGAACTTCGCATTGACCATTACTGGTCAACGCTGAAAGTCAAACAAAGTTTGACTTTCTGACTCGAAAAGCAGTAAAATAAGGAAAAGAACGAAAGAATACTTATGAAGGGTCCCCGAATGCTAAACTCGATTCGAAAATCTCAGGTATGAAACAAATGTTTCAACTTAGAGTTTCTCAATTCAAGTTTCTAGTGATTTTGAACAAAGGGGTGTTGGGGTATTTATAGTTTTCGGGTAACCGCTAGGATCGTTTCATGGAAAACGTGCCATGATCCAACCCGTACACTTGTCACAATGTTGTGGAAGCTAAATATGATCCTTATCTAGTGACTAAGCAAGTTAGAACATGTGGTGGAGGATCAAATGGCTGCAACTTGTGATTAAAAACATTTAATCTGGTCTGATAGTGGGAAGCGGCCCGCTTCAGGATCAGGCAAACACAATGCGGGCCGCCTGACCCTTCTGATCCGCAAATATGTTTGAAAAATGACAGTTTCAGTCCCTGCACGTGTTTAAGGCCTTTTCCGACACTTCTAAGGCCCGTAAAGCCAACTTTAAGGCCCTAAAATGTTTCCTAAACATTGTGGACATGAAACATGCTAAAAATTATGCCGGGTGATGGTTCGTTTGGTCGTACGAACGCGATGTTCGCTTAATTACGACGAAATGCGCATAAGCGCGAAAAACGATCCAAATGACACGACGAATGGATTTTTCTTAAGGCGAACACTAAAATATAATATAGTCATGCTCACATAAATTTTTGGATGTCCGGATGTATTCAGAACGTAAGTTATGCGCGAAAATGCAAACTTGTGCACTTTTTGACACTTTTAGTCCCTGAATGACCCAAAAGTTTATTTTAGCACACCGAACCCCTCAAAACTTATTTCTAAGTTATGTAAAGGTTATTCAAGGTATGTTGAGTATATGTTGATGTTCCAGAGTATTTCTCGCATTAAACTGAGTACGTTTACGCACTAGTTTGCGTATAACTCTCCAGAAAGTGATGTAGAGTTTGAAATTACATAAAAGTCAAAACATGAAAAATGTAAAACATAACAAAACAAACATTGTGATCAAATAACATTGTTTTATTGATAATAGAACTGTTCATAGTGATTACAAGCACAGTTGTTACATAAGGGTATTCTAGTCATTTCATTCTTTTATTTAAAATTTTCATTATTAAATAAACACCATATTCCCCAACCCTAACCCTATAATCTCTTCTATTCATCCGATAATTGCTCATCCTCCTATTCCAATCCAATCTTGTAAATTATATTCATCTCTCTTTCCCACTCCTATTTTCTCTAACCGAATCAATCAACAGTAATCATCGAATCAATCCAATTGGAATTTGCATATAAAAACCCAGACAAGACAATCACTCGTTTCTTTTACACTTCCACTATCTCAATTCCGCCCAGTTCTTGGTTAACCGACAATCAATTTCAGCGACCTAAATAATGTGACAAATGACAAATAACCGGAAATTCCGTACAGTATAATCACTATTTTTAGTATATAATCTCATGCATTTAGCGTAATTTAATTACGTAACTGTGACGTATATTAGATAACAGTGTTAGGATAAGAAAACAATGCTATAACATATGTTGGTTTATGTAATGTTGTTTATAAAAAGTGCTTGTAAAAAGTCTTGGTATTTTAGTAAATTTGAAGAATACAAGACTTAGAGATTTCAAAAAGTGTAAACAAGTATGATCAAGTTTACATAAATGATTAACTTGAAAAATGGTTAACTTTAAAGTCTTGAAAGTTAACCAAAGTATGCTCAAGAGGAACTTTGAAGGAATAAGTGTGATTAGTGTCATAAATGATCTTTGGTGATATTTGGTAAATTGTGGTGATATAGAAAATTGATTTGATGATTTAAACGCGTTTTGAAACAAGTGGAAAACGCCATAGTTTAGGGGAAACTATGGCGAAATTTTCTAAAATCATAATCGTGATTAAACGGGGGTTAAAGTGTGATTAAAATGGCTAATCGCACTTAAGGATCTTAATCATGGTTAAACAAACTTTTTGGTGAAAAGTTTAAGTATTAAACACCTAAATAAGTTTCTAAATGCTTATAGGGATTTTTATAAGTTCGTTTGATAGAAAAGGAGAATGACTCACATACTGTGAGAAAAAGTGAATGACTCACATTGTAAACTTATGTTTTTGTACGGCTTCCTGGTGATATCTCTTGATTATTTTTTTGAGTTTCTATTAAAAACATATAATGCACGCGTGTTAGTAAAATAACCCAAATCACTTTTAGCCATACAACACGTGATAGAACCCCAACGTACTTAGTCAGGCAGAGCCTTGACATGCGTTGCTGGGTCCTAGATCAATCGGGTAGGATAATGAATTAGTGATCGGGGGTTAAAATACTTACAACGGGGCAAAGTTTCGCGAATTAGGGGTGCACTACTTTGAAAGAAACGGAGATACAGAAGAACGGAAATTTCGAAATTCGATCGAAATGGTGCAGAAGATCCAGTCCCAAGCCAAGCTTTATATAGCCAAAATTGTTCAGCCCGTGTGTCGCGACAGGATCCTAGGATCCTTCCGCGTGTCGCGGGAGCGGCCTATTCGGCCTAGACTAGCCTTATTGTGTTTCTAGCCCCGTGGTGTCGAGATTTTCTGGTTTGACACGTCCTAAGTGCCTTTCGCGTGTCGCGGAAGGTTTAGGGGTACCCCCCTAAGTTTTCCCATTCCATACTGTAAACCCTGTCACTTCATCTGGACTGAAGAATGATATTCCACCACTCTAATGCTGCATTCTTAAAGAGATTAGAAGCATACATGATTTTATCCTCATATGCACACTTACTTATTTTTAAGACTGCTTCTGTCTTTTCTATCCAGCGCAAAGCTGAAATGGCTCCTTTATTGCCTGAGAATTCTATCGGTTTGCATGATAAGAATTCTTTATAAGAACAATCATATGAAATGGTCCTTCTTCTTTTTGGAATCGGAGCTTGGATAAGTAGTCCGTGATTTCCATTCACGTTGTGACTTGGTTCGGTGGGTGCACGTTTACTTTCAATTATAGAATTATTATTTTCTGTCTTTTTATTAATATTGTCGATAATATAGGGCATAACATCTATGATTCCTTGAGCTACTATATGTTCAATAGCACTTTTATCCACTTGGTTCCCGTTATTATTGTTATTCTGGATTTCCTGATTTACTTCGTTTGACATCTGAATTGTAAACATTATCAGGTATTAATATCACAGAATAAAATTAAACAAACAAACACTTAAGCACATTCAACCAAAATCGTCGATCATTGCGACTTTTACTCTTTTCATATATATATATATATGCATCTATTACAAACTATAACTAGAATTTAAATGTTAGTAATTATGCATCGATATATATATATATATATATTAATTTATATCTATCTTAGTTGTTTTTTTCTAAGTAACATAAATTACACATATATACATATATATATATATATATATATATATATATATAGTAGGCGTTGACTTTCTAATATTGCATTTCCCCCTCGTCGTATTTCCAGACGAGTTTTTCCCTGATTTGGCGTATCCGGTTCCTTCCTCCACCAATTCTTCACCATACTGGCGAAGTTCTTCCACATTCTCATGAATCATGGGTGGCATTGGAGCTGGTACAGGTTCAGGGTATATGAGTTCGGGTTCTCCGTAGGGATATGGGTTATTTAGTAATTCCTGAAATGCCTAGACGTTGGCCCACCGCTGTTCAAAAGGGTTTGGTGCTGGAATCCTAGGTATCTCATTTGGATCAAAGGCTGGGATTGGAAGTGGGTTTTCCTGGTTTTGTTCTAGATTCATGGGTAGGTCAGGATATGGAGGTAGTAATTGTGGTTCTGGTACTACTACTTGGTTGAGATCAAGTTCTACATCTGCATTTCCAAACATATGAAAGCTGGCTAGTTGCCTATCCAGTTCTTCTTCCCATACAGGTCTAGCTACTGGATTTTGGGTATTTCTCTCAGCTCTATTCACTATTGCTTGTTGTTAGATTTTTCTCATTCTTTTTCTCCTTTCTATTTTTGCTCTACTAAACCACCCTCTTTTCTTAGGAGGGAAAGGTTCTTCGGATTGGGCTTTAAAAACAAAGATTCCCTCGGAATCGGCTGTGTATCCGGAGGTTGGTTGGGATGTTCCTTCATCTATTGGAGAATGAGGTAGGTGACAATAAGTGTCAGAAGTACCCTGATCACTCATACTTAAACTAAGAAAATTGTCAAAATGACATAAAATAATAATATACATATTTACACAGAATAACACACAAGTTATTTCCTAACATAATCGGTAAAAATTTAGGTATTTAAAAGAACACCTAAATGGCTTAAACCAGTGGCTCTGATACCGCCTTCTGTCGCAACCCCCGACCCCACCCCGGGAACGGGAGCCGCGAGCACGAGCCGGTGGTATCGGTGTTTATTAATTTGGCAGCAGAATTGAGACTTCGGGATCGTAGTTTGGAAATAAATTTCAGAGTTTCAAAACACCAAACTTTTATATTAAACAAATGGGATAAAACTCATATTTCATTCATAATATCTTTATAGGGATAAACCCTATTTGCTGAAGACATAAACTTTTTATTTAGGTAACTTTATAGCCACTTTCATTAAGCCTTCAGTGCTCCATAGCTGGCTTCTAATAGCTTTCACATCAAGTAACCTGAAACGCGTTTTAAAAATATTTTCAGCAAGAAATACTGGCGAGTACACTCCAGTTTACAGAAATAAGTTTTTATAACTTACAGTATTAAGAGCGATTACAATGTTTACATCTACCCAATTACTCATTCAGTATTTGTCACATTGGCAGTTACAATGACCGTGGTCATATTACTATTGGCTAACTCTTTGTCCTATAGTAACGCTTGATTAGTAGTGCATACAATACCCCACATACCGGCAGTAATTGTAGAATACAAAGACTTAATCACTGTAATTATAACTGAAAACATATGAGGTTTTGTAAAACAATTTGATAGAAAAGGAGAATGACTCACATAGTGTGAGAAAAAGAGAATGACTCACATTGTAAACTTATGTTTTTCTACGGCTTCCTGTTGATATATCCTGATTATTTTCTTGAGTTTCTATTAAAAATATACAATGCACGCGTGTTAGTAAAATAACCCAAATCACTTTTAGCCATACAACACGAGACAGAACCCCAACGTACTTAGTCAAGCAGAGCCTTGACATGCGTTGCTGGGTCCTAGATCAATTAGGTAGTATAATGAATTAGTGATCAGGGGTTAAAATACTTACAACGGGGCAGAGTTTCGTGAATTAGGGGTGCACTACTTTGAAAGAAATGGAGACACAGAAGAATGGAAATTTTGAAATTCGATCGAAATGGTGCAGAAGATCCAACCCCAAGCCAGGCTTTATATAGCCAAAATTGTTCAGCCCCGCGTGTCGCGGGAGCGTCCTATTCGGCCTAGACTAGCCTTGTTGTATTTCTAGCCCTGTGGTGTCGATATTTTCTGGTTTGACACGTCCTAAGTGCCTTTCGCGTGTCGCGGAAGGTTTAGGGGTACCCCCCTAAGCCCTAAATCCTGATTTTCGTTCCGGGTCGCGTCGTACATGTTTGGGGGTCTCAACTAGGGTTCCTTGTAATGTGTTTTTGAGCGTTGTTACAAGGCCCAAGGACATGGGCTAGGCCCAATGACATGGCGAGGCCCAATGACACGCGTGCAAGGCACACAGACATGTGAAGGGCGAGGCCTGTTCACACATGATTCAATACATACAAAATATATATACCATTGTGAAAGAAATATATATATATAACAATCAAACGAACAAACTACCAACACTCTAAAATACAAAGTTATTCCAAATATGACAAGTGAAAATATAATAAGAATTAAAGATGAAAAACTTGTACAAGGTCTAATAAGACCTAAGTGTCTAATAAAGTTAGTACACATGTAGGTTACACACGCGTACGTACGGATGGTCGAGTACAATAGTACGATACACGGAACGCAAGCCTGTGAGTTCATGTCCCTCCTTTCAATGATTTCAATGTTTTGTTTTTAAAACAATTGAGGGAAAATACATGTCATAACAAACGGTACGTTACCTATGGGTTTAGATGATAACACGATCAATGTGTGTAAGTAGGATGATGACATTAGTAACCATTAATCACTTAGTGACCAAGGTGCAAAAGGTATAGATCTATCGAGCTTGAGGCGCGCTCCACTCCTAGTTGGTACCTTAGGAGTGCTTTTGTGATCCCAATGATGTCAAAGTTGTCTCGGGTTGGTTACTTACTTATGGCACATATGTTAGGGTGCAAGCTACACATTGATAGATCCTTAAACTCCATGAATGCTAATAACATACCATGATTACAATACAGGATTACAATTATGATTTCATTACTGGATTACAAACATGATGTCATTACTGGATTACAAATATGATTTCATTACAAGATTACAAACATGAGATTACATACGATAACAATAACTACATGAACTCGCTCAACTTTTGTTGACTTTTTAAAATTACATGTATTTCAGAAAACAAGACATGAGCCGGTGATAGACCATAGGAAATGGGAATGACATGACAACGAATGCCTTTATTTTTTACAACAACAATCTTTTGTTCGAAGTGTAATGAAACTCAATAACTATATTTTGGATAACATTGTAAACTTTTGTTACAAATCAATACATACGTCATCATTGTTGACTTACATTTGTTTACACGATTGGATGCAATGATTACCTTTCTTAAGTCAAATGTAACACGCTTCCACAACTAGCAGGGTGTGACAAATAACTCTCTGGTGATCCCACCCCAATAAGCATTTAAATATCGATCCACGAACGACTTGTGAGCTCTTCGTTGCACACCGAAAATTCTAGAATGCGGATCTTTGATTTGAAATGTCGAATGTAAGAAATTCTTCAAATTGGAGTAAGATGCCATCTACATAAATTGGCACATAGAGACTCCTTGACGATGTCAACATTAACTAATTTGTTGAGATTCCTTAAACAAATTAGCAAAGGAAGGTGAAGACTCCTTGATGATGTCAAGATTAAGTAATTTGTGATGGTATGACAGCAAGGACAAAAAGATGGATTAGATAAAGAGAAAGAAATAGATTCTAAATAAAAGGGGGGGGGGGACATAAGTTCATTCAGATCATCTTTTGACCGGAATTTGAGGATTGGATGAAAAAGAAAGGTGAAGAACCAAAAGGATTTTGAGAACTGGAATCATAATTAGAAGAAAAGGTTTGTGAAGAAGAGAAGGAGCAGTTATGAGATGAAGAGGGGGAGATTCTAGGGTTAGGGTTGGGGAAGATGATGTTTATTTAATAATGAACATTTTAAATAAAAGAATGAAATGACCAGAATACCCTTAAGTGGATAGACATATCTTAAATTTTTAACTTGGTTAGTGTTAAAGGACGAAATATGTAATGTGTTTTCCAAATAAAGGATTGTGACTGTAATTATTAAAGTGAAAGGGTATCCATTGCAACCCGCTACAAACATAAATGACGAAAAATGTAATTTACCCTAATATTAATTTAAACGATGAATGATAGTTTCTATTAAACTCATTTAATAAATCCATGTAAAATGTAGTTTTCCTTTCAAAATGAATTGTTAGATGTTTTAAAGAATATTTGCTATCAAAATGAATTATTAGATGTTCTAAAGAATATTTGCTATTCATACCGACTCGTATAGAGGTATTCTATCTTTGAATTACAATTGAAAATTTTGAAATTTGGATAGTAGCGAATTTGAGTTTGGTTTAGTGTCAGATTTTTCGATGCGGTTTAAGAGACAACTAGTAATAAGATCCGCGCGTGGTGCGGCGCGAGTACTTCGCAAATATCAAACGGATTAGTCCAAGCGTTATGTGATGCGTTAATCATATGAAAATGCACGTTCTAACGTATCCGATTGAACTCAATGTATCCTATAGTTGCATTGCGCTTGGATCAAAACGTAACGTAAATTGAATTTATATCGTACAATCATAACGTATTATACGTGACCCGACTAACTTGAATTTATATCGTCAAGCCAAAAAACTCTCGAGGGGGTCAAAGTGACATTTACAAAGTTCATAAAAAGTTAAGTGGTTAAAAATTGTATTTCCTAAACTTAATGGCTAAGAAAGGGTAAAGATAAAATTTGATAAAGTTTTGGGGTAAGAAGAAAACTATAATAAAGTTGGGGCTGAAAAGGAAACTGCCACAAAGTTGGGGTGTCAAAAACAAAGTATTTGTAAGATGGAGTAGTAGTTTAGGGACTAAATTTGTCATTTTATGAAACTTTAAAGGTACCAAAGTCAAGGGGTTAAAATTGCAAGATCGTGAAAGTATGGGGAGGGGAGGTAAAGCCGGTGGGGTTTCCACCTACTTTGTTTTTTAAGAGTATTAGTAATACCGAATTCAATTTTCCGTCTATCAATCAAGTTATAAATGTAACACCCCGTGTTTCGAAAGTCAAGGTCAAAGTCAAGATTGAAGTCAAAGGGAGACAAGATTGCTAATTGCGATCTGTCACTCCTTACTCAATTCCTGTTTTGACTTCTTTGACTTGTAGTTAGTTTATTTTATGCCTTACGTTAGTTGTATTATGTGGAGTACTTATTAATAATCGAGGTTTATTCGATATTTATCGCATGTTATATCGCTTTATCTCTATCGCAATCGCACTCGCAACTCGAATTACACAATCTGGTTACTGTTCTTATGTGTGTGTGCCTTATGTGTTATTAGCATGTTTATTTATGTTTATGTTGTGGTGATCAATCGAAACTCAATCGCAATCGAATCGCAAATGCTAAACGAATATGAAATAAGGATGTTTGTATGTTGATATAGTAGTTGGGATTAAAAGTAATTTGACTAGGAAACTCTATCGCATCGCAACGCTCACAATCGCAATCGAAACGACAAAACTCATCGCACCGAACACTCGAACCAAGTGGTTAATCGACCAAGTGACCAGCCGATCGACCAGTCGTTCGACCGGGCTGCCACCCGATCGATCAGCCCCTCTCCTCCCCTTTCCTTTCCTTTTTGGGAAACCCTATAAATACCCTCCTTTCAACATTAAACTTACCATTTTTGGCAACTCTCATCCGACCAGCATTCTTGCCCACTTTTCTTCAGATTTCTCGCAATTTTTGTAAGTTTTCCACCTAAATCTTGTACTTCCTTAATCTACACGCACTCCTACACCTTTCTATCTTTCGAATCTTAACTTTTAACCGTGAAATCACTAGATTTGAGGTGTTCTAGGATGATGTCATCATGGTGTTCCTAGGAACTTCATGTTTTGGCTTCAATCCACCAAGAACAACTTAGATCCAAACGATTTCCATACAAATAAACAAAGATCTTTCATAGTTCTAAACATATTCAAGGTGAAAAAGGATTGAAAAATGGTTTCTAACTTTCTTTCAACTCTTTTACACTCAATGCCTCAAAACCGATGGAATCGAAGCTTGTTCTAACCTTCTACTCTTTCTCGTTGATGTGTTGGTTCAAGATCTGGATTCTATCCACGAGATTACCGATTTTGGGTTAAACATGGAATACCGTCCCGAACAGTTAACCGGCCGGATTTGGGTGATTCTTGTCCGATCAGGCTACTGAGTCGTGACGAGGTTTATGTTGTCTAATACGTTATCAAACCATCTCGATAAAACGACAAACTACCAGAATGACCAAGGAAGAAGACGATCAGGTCGACCAGGATGGAGTGTCGTCCGATCGGACTACTGTCCGAACGGACAGCCACCCGAATGACTAGCACCTTGGCCCCACATTTAGTTTTCAAATCAAACTTCATGAGTTTTGGAACACCGAACGGATAACCGTCTGAACGGATTGTCACCCGAACGACCAGCCATCCGATCGGATTGCCATCCGACCGGATTGCTGTTCGACCCTTTGACACTTCTCACCGATTTACGTATCGCTTGTCGTTATGCTATCAATCTGTTCAGGCTAACCCTACTCTCTAGCGCTCCCTTCAATCCACGAATCGTTGTGAGTATACTCGATCCCTTTTTGCTTTATGCACATTTAGGTGTTACATACGTTACATATTCTAAATCACATCAAACACACTACGCAATACTTCAATCGCTAACCAATTACCGCATGTTATACGTGACTTAATGAATGCTTGTTTGTTATGTTTTTACATGGAATGCTGTCTACCTGCCTTAGCAACGATAGTACTATTTGTTTGGACTCAGCACCTGTTCATTCAGGGGTTGTTAAGGACAATTAATTACATGGGTCACGGTGGTGATCATGCAATACGAACTGCCTTGGGCAGTCAACTCGCAGTCATTGGTATTGATAGGTTCATGTCGATAACTAACATGCCTCATTTTACACTGTGTACGTGCTGGTTATTCGTAACTATTTCGAACTCTACTATATCTATTAAACTTGTATGCTCACCTTTACACTATGTGTATTGACCTTTACTTTAATGTATGTGACAGGTGCTTAGGATGCTTATTTGCTTAGCATGCTGTGAAATCGAGGCTAGGAAAGACCTAGGTCAACAATAAACAATTGTCTGTAATAAAAATCTGAGTGGTCGGAACAGAACAATTTGACTAGATCTTTTCTGTAATAATTGTATTATCTTTTATGACATGGTATGGGACATGTTGCATTAAATAATTAGTAAATATAGTTGTTATGGAAACTTCTGGACAATCTGTTTCGCTCAGTGACGCTCCCCGGTGTTTCCGCCATCGGTTGGGGTGTGACAATAAATTTGTGTTTTTTAACCAAATTCAATTATATATGTATTTATTTACCATACATATAATTATTTTTGAAACAGATTGAAAATCAAACGAAACCCTCATTGATATCATTTAATAAGTCAGACTGAATATGTATTAAAATCTGTGGTTTTTAAAAGTGTTATCATCATGAGGGGAGGGGAACAAAGAGTGTGAAGTCGAGATGGATGACGATTTGAAGTAATCCTCATCAGTTTTTCAAAGTTTTTATTTTCAAGTTCTTTCTTTAAAATAAAAAAAAACTCCAAAAATATGTCTTTGATTTTAGGGGAGAAATATGTTGTGAAAAATACAAAAACATATAAAATTTGTAAAGTACAAAAATATAGTAAAAGACAAAAAAATCGAGTTTTCGTGTATAAAAGAGGAAAAAATAGTATATTAGTGGACTATCACAACATGCTAAAGAAATGCAGTGTCAAAAAGTTTTTAAACGGTTTCACTAATAATGTGCCGGTTGACTTCGCACATTCAGCAAATTGTTTTCGAGATATAAACATAACAAAACTTCTTAATTAGTGGTTTAACATCTCTCAAATATATGCTTAGTACACCGAAATTTTGTTTGAGAGATTGCCGGATTCTGAAATAATAAGTCTATAACTAGTTGATATTTGGGGTATTATACAAGTTCTTCTGATTTTGTGACAGCAATGGCCTAGAACTTGTAGAATACTTTTGCTTTAAAACCCTAAACTGCATCAAAATTGAAAGTAACGAAAGATCTGACAATGCAGTCAAAAGATTCCAAAATATGGAACTCCACTTTTAAGTCGAGCCTTCATATCTTTGTCTGTACAGTGGTACTAACCTGAGCTCTTAAGGCCTCGCATAACCAGATACAGATATCAATTAGGTATATTCACCTATAAGATGAAATCTAGGGAATCTTGATATGGGAGTATATTCTAAGGTGGGGAACACTATTAAGTCAAGTTTTAAGACATCTAATTACTGTATCTTGAAACAATTGAACTTTGTGTAGAGGTTTAAAAGGATAAACATGCTAACAATCTAAGTGAACTTGTTTAAGACTTAATTTTAATCAGATCAACGGTGCTTGTGACAAGTCTCAAAAACTGATATGATCCTCTTACACAAACTCAGACTAATGTCTGTAAATATGTTTGAACATAGCTATTTCATTTCAAAAACCAAAAAGATTTTCATTGTGTTTAAGCATAAACTTTGGAAAATTTAAAAAAAATATATTTCATCTTATTTTCGACTGTCGATGATGGAATGCTGATCTTCAAAATCCAAAGTTGTTGAATAGAAACTGGAGAACAACGGGTTGGGAGCTAATCTGAAATAAGAAATGTTTTGAAAAGAATACAAGTTCATTAATTTGAAACTTAACGTTGACAGAAAACATCAGTTTGTTCACAAAGTGTTCAACCAAGGTCTTTTTACTTAGATTTGGTAGACAAATCAGGTGACCAAGGTCACTAACTTGGACTTGGTTAACTTAGAGGGTTGTTAAAACTGGTAAAATGTGAAAATTTAAAAAAAATGGTAGTGTAATAACCAAGAATTTCGAATTCTGATGCTCAAAATGTTGATATGAATAATAACAAGAATGAAGAGGAAGATGAAAGAAAGGGGGATCAAGATGATACGTTGAACGATGAAGAAACTTCAGAAATTTTCAAGGCATCAATCATAAGATTTCAATATATTAACAAGCAATTCTTACTGATCAAACACTGATGTGTGCAAAATGCAACATATAAATTACATCAAATGTGGCATAAAACTAACCCTTTTTAGTACTAATGTTGGAAAAAAGTGTGTTTTTGTCTTCCTTTTGTATTTTCAGGGTTAAAAGAGCTTAAATGGACAAAAGAAGCAAAATTGCAGCTAAATCTAACAATAATACAAGAAAAGGAATAAACGTGGCATGCCCGACCCCTCGACAGCATCCTCCCAAGCAAAAACAAGAGAACAGAAGGCTGAACACGCCCCGTGCTCACTGAGCACGGGGGTGTGCCCAAGTGTCTGCAGAAAAGACAAAGTTGTAGAAGCTTCTATCACCCACCATGGGGGCGTGCCCAACGGACACGGGGCCGTGGTCAACGCAAAGATTCGCAGAATCTAGGCAAATCTTGATAATACAGATACGCTTCTACACACGGGGTCATGCCCAGCGGACACGGGGGCGTGGTCAACTAATGCAGACAAACTGCATTTAATGAAGAAAGAGAAGATGGGTGGACACGGGGCCGTGCCCAATGGACACGGGGCCGTGTCCGGGCTTCTGTGCAGGCTATAAATAGGGGTGCTTGGCTCACTTGCAAACCATCCCTTGGCAAACCACCTCTCTCACACTTCACCCACGCACCACCACCATCACAACCCAGATCCACCACCATCATCCATTATCCATCATAGAGTGTGTGAGTAGTCTCGGGATCCAAGATTGATCGTAAGAGTTCTTGACAATCAAAGGCCATGTTTGCCTAAGTCTCTTACATCACTTGGTGAAGACAAGTGTTTAGTGTAATACTTTTTATTTTTAATCTTTTCGCACTTTTTTTTTGGTTATGTATTAATGACTTTAATAACTAGTTTCTTATGTTGAAGGTGAATCTTCCTTATCATTTGTCTGTGGTGTCTTGGTGTTATTTTACTGTCTATATAAAATAAAAGATTTTCACCATTCATATCTCCACGGTCTATATGGAGATATGTTGGCTACCTGGTCGGGGGTTAAGGGAATGGTTTGGTAAGAGTCTTGCCTTGTTCAGTGTATAGATCCTGCAATGACCTGGGTCAAGTTTAGTAGGACCTCCTTCAATACCCACTGGTATTGGATGGCGGGGGTTCGAACTCCTTGACCCCCTCATATGTAAACTACTATTAAAACTTTAACCCGGCTATTTAGGATTGTATCCCTGCTGACTCAAACTACTTAGCCGAGGGTAACGTCACCTTCAAAACAGGGGCCTACCACATTACGCATTAATAACTTAATTAGTTATCTTTCAATAATCCAACCCTTTAGGATTCTATCCTTGCTGACTCAAACTATTGGGTTGAGGGTAACGTCACCTTCAAAAGAGGGGCCTACTACTATAACTAAGATAATCTCTTAAAAAGTGCAAAAGTGCGAAAATAATCAAAGGTTACACTAAAGGCAAGTCGGATCCAAGTGATTCATCTTGTCTATCTGTTTTTTATTTTTATTTTTATTTTTCAGCATTTTTAGTTTTTTATTTTCTAGTTTAAAACCTTTTTTTCTAAAATTTTGATTTAATTAGACGTTGAGGATAAACCGGTACTAAAAGCTCTTGTGTCCTTGGACGACCTCAGTATCTTACCAACACTATACTACGCTCACGATGGGTGCACTTGCCCATATGTGTGTTTGGTGTTAGTAAAATATCGTTTTTATAAATTTAAAACTTGACTAAAGTGTAAAAAGGGCGAAAAATATACATAAAATATATATATATAACACCGCACGCACATCAAGTTTTTGGCGCCGTTGCCGGGGACACAAGGATTTTAAGAAAGCTTAAAATCGACGGCCTAATCAGTTTTTCAAAAACTTTTTAAAAATCACGCACATTTTTCTGCATTTTAGTTAGTTTTTGCATTTACAGTAGCCTGAACACGGGGTCGTGCTGCATTTTTTTCATAAAACACCCAGATACAGAGTCTGAACACAGGGTCGTGCTCACTGAACACGCCCCCGTGCTGCACAAAACCAATCACTTTAATTCAAACGCCCAGATACAGACCCTGAACACGGGCCGTGCTCACTGAACACGGGGCCGGGTCCAGCCTCTGTTTCCGTTTTTATTTTTGTTTTCTGGTCTCGAGACTCTGTTGTGGTCTGCTGAGTGATTCTTATGGATCAATACTCAGGAGGCTACAACTATACCTATGAGGAGGATGATTATAGGGAAGACTATTGCACCATTTGTGGTGACCCGCACTCGGTACAATATTGTGACTTATTTCGACCATCCACTTCATACACCTACTATGAGGAGCCCAGGTACGAGCCAACCACTTCATACACATCCTATGAAGACCAAAGGTATGAACCTTCTCCCTCATACTCATATTATGATGAACCAAAGTATGAGCCTTCATACTCATACTTTGAGGAACCAAGATATGAGCCTCCATCTTCATATGCTTATTATGAGGAACCATGGCGTGAACAACCCACCTCATATGAGTATTATGAAGAACAAAATTACGACCCTTATCCATCATATACTTACAATGAAGGACAATGGTGTGAACCATCTACTTCCTATGAGTATTATGAGGAACAAAGGATCGAACATCCGGATTCAAGCTTTGAGGATCTTGATCCTTACTCCATCACCGACATAGCCGATAGGATAATAGAAAAAATTAAAACTATGGAACGTTGCATAAAAGAATCTCGCGCAAGGGAAGAGAAGTCCCGCGCAAGAGAAGAATTAACTCGTAATAAAGAAGAGATAGTTGAAAATGTAAAAATGGAAGAACAAGTAAGTGAAAAACCGACACATGAGTTAAACAACGAAAAGGGTGAGTCCGATAACGTTAAAATTCAAGAAGAGTCTAATTTTGAACAAATTAATCTCTTGTCACCTTCTTTCGAAAATCATTGTTTAGTACCCACTCATGCTAAGTTTTTAAAAGAGCTAAACACTAACACTAAAATTGACGAAACGGTAAGCATTAAGTTAACAAATGATTAAACTACGCTAATAAAAGAAGACCCATTTGAAATTAACATTACACCGGTTCCATGTTTTTTTCAAAATTCCTTTATTAGTAATATCACAATTGATAAAGATCTTTGTGTTAATATAATGCCAAACTACATTTTCGAAAAATTAAGTATTAGTGATTTTTCTCCACTTCAAATACCCATTTTTCTATCCAATCGGAAAGTAATAACATCAATCGGTATAGTTGAGGATGTCTTGGTCCAAACAAATCAAATGGTAATCCCAACCGACTTTTTCATCCTTGATGACGCTCCTCTAGTGTTGGGACGACCTTTTGTAAAAACCCACGAAGCTTTGAAAAACCGGAAGTACAACAATCTATCTATTCAATTAGGGGCATTTAAAAGAAGTATCGATCTTGAGCGTTCAATGAAATATCCATTCGGCAATAATGACCCCCTAATTGAAGATGAGGATGAACCACCCGATACAAGAGAAGAAATTGACCACTTTGTTGAAGAAGAGGTCACCATAGAACAAACTTTTAAAGTTCTTAATCAAAATGAGCAACCAAATAAGGAGTCTCCTAAAGACCCACCTCTTGAGCTCAAAGAACTCCCAAAAGGTTTGGAATATGCTTTTCTAGACAAAGATGGTAAATCACCTGTAATTATTTCATCAAAATTAAGAAGTTTAGAAAAAGAAAAATTAATTAAGCTTTTGAAAAAACACAAAAACGCGATCGCTTGGAAGCTTGTAGATATTAAAGGAATAAGTCCTTCCATGTGCACGCATGTCACACCCTGGCTTTGCGGAAGCGTGGGTTTATTTGGTGTGACTTCTTAATACCATAGCAACAATCATAACAATGCTATATGATAAAAACATGAGATATTCATCCATTAATAAAGTTTAGAAAAATCCCATTTTTCAACAATCACAAAATAAGTTACAAACCTTAACTTGATTTAATTGAGTTTATAAAGACTCAGCAAAAGACTTTAAACAATACTAGGTTTAGATATATGTTCCCCGTCCAGGAAGAGGTTACACCTTCTAAACCCTGGATGACTTCTTTATTCAAACGCAGCTTGTAAATATGTGCATACCGTGCCAGATCCATTAGTTTCCTGAAATACATGTAGTTTGAAAAGTCAACATAAAGTTGAGCGAGTTCATGTGTAAGTGAGTATGTGCAAACATTTGAAAATGTTGTAAGTATGTATAAAAGTCCCTGGTATGTAGCAATTAAGGAAAAAGATATCACCATTGGGTTGCAAAGCCAATGATATGTGTGAAGTGCCGTAGGAAGACTCAAACCTAGCGGATTTTGCGTTGGGCTCAAAGTCACCACCCGGTCCATTAGGCGGGCTCAGGGGTTGGGCTCGCTACACCCAGATAGATCTACCGCTTTCGACCCTCGGTCCTACATTGAGGATTAATGGCCTCAAGTTGCGCCTACTCACTCACATGATCTGTACGTCCTAACCCTCCTTAAGCTAACCATACCATGTAAAAAGTATTCGTAATCATAGTAACATGTATTTCACCCCCGCAGTATAAAAACTGAAAACAGTTAAGAGAAAAGGGGGACATGAACTCACCGAAGTGCGTCTCTAACAAGAAATCTCTCGGTCAACCTGCTGTGCGACGACCTACACGTACTAACTTCTATTAGACGGACGACCGTGCCTTAGCTTAAGGTTTAATGTCTTTGGGAAATAGTTAGGAAACTATTTCGTAATTACACTTCGTAATTATTTTGTAAATATATTCCTTCCCAAGGATGGGGGTTTTAATACATGTGCGTTCGTATAACTTCGAAATATATTATTAAGTCTCACTTAATGTAATATATTTTACTTCATTTGTCCAAAATACTTTACTTCCAAAATATAAATATTTTTCCCAAAAATATTATATTTTATTACATACCATTTTCCAAAATAATACTTTGTCAAAATACACACTTATGAGTATTTTCTGAAAATATGTAAGTTACGTTGTAAGGTTCGGGTGGTATAAATAATACCGGTGTAACTTAAATATTTATTGTGAAGGCGTTCGTATTATTTTGGAGCCGTAAATATTCAGTGTATTCTAGTAATATTATTTTTACTCTAAAAATAATATTTATGTAGTTCACAAAATAATCATAAAAATTACACAAGTGTTACTATGAAAAATATATATTCTAAATATATATTTAACAAGTTTTATTTATGAAAGTCCCACCTCCGACTCTTGGAAATTTTGTAATAAAAATCTTGGCGAACTTTGTTTGGACAAACAAGTCGAAAATATATTCATAACACTTGTCGTAAAAATATTTTCCAAGTGTTATATTTCTGGAAAAATTTCGCCAGAGTTTCCTCTGTAACTGGAGGTGGCCACGCTTTCAAGCGTATCATTTTCTTTTATAAATTTCAATCAACAATGTTCCCAACATCAACAACCAATATTTCAACACTAAACTAGTAAAAAAATATACGTAAGTCGCAAACACATGAACTTGTGAGTTATGTAAAAGTGTGTAGTAACCTTCCGGTGTTTTTAGTAGATCTTTCTATTTTTATAAATGAAATCGGTTTCTTAAAAATCTTATTTTTAAAGAAAGTGAAAGTTTACAACTTCTTGTCAAAAATCTCAAAAATAATTCATTGTTAAAACCTTTCGTTACACAAGTGTCTACACACTTGTTTGTTCACAAAAACACCTTTAGTTTAGGAAAGATCCGGTTTTAAAACATGGTTTAGTCTTACAGTTGGTTCTTCGAAATTACCACTTGTAGATCTTTAGATCTACTAGTTTAGAACTCCATTTCATAAGAAAAATTGTTTTTACACAAGTTCATGTGTATGTTTGAAAGGGTTCGTCATCTAATAATTTTACGACTTAACATAAGGCTAGTTCATGTTCCATGAACATGATCTAGCGTGGTTTGATGACGATCCATTCCAACACTAGCAATCAACAACAATAAATAATCATAACAAAACTAGTTTCAAAAGTTTTACACCAACATTCATTCATTAACCACCATGTTTATTATTTTTAGTAGACTTTTAGTTTTGATCTTATATTTTCATGATTTTTATCCGATAAATTTCTTATTAACCACTTTTGACAAGATCAATAGGGTGTTTAGAGTCACTTACTACTAGCTCGTGGCTAGGGAAGAAACTAGACGAAAAAAAACGGGTGGTCAATAGCGTTGTGGTGAGGTCATTGGCAATCCGTAAGCACCGAGCCTCTTTATACGTGACCCTTCACCCTCGTATATATGTAATATTGCAAGAACCAAGTTTGAAAAGGATGGTGGGTGGGTGGCAACTCTCGGCCGAACACAAGAGGGGAAAGAAAGATGCAAAATTTTGTTTAGTGTTTTGAATAAAATGAAAGTCTAATCCTCCACACTTATATTTCATAATTCTCATTGTCCACCATATAAAGTGTTCCATAGATATTAGACAAACTAAATAAAATAATCTACTTTGGTGGAGGTTGTCCCCACATAGGGAAACCGATCGGATGGGGAGGGTAGTAATATGGTTAGATCTTAACCATTTAGTTAGCACTAGTTATGTGAATTAGGTGATTAAATTAAGTTACTAGTGTGTAGTGTTTTGTAACGGGTGTTAGGGTATTCGGGGACCCTAACTAGCTCAGAAAAAGAAAAATAGTGTCATTGACAACATTTTTAGGTTCCGGGTAAAGTCCGGTTGTACGGTTGGATATTAATCCGTTAAAGTGCTAAATAAGCACTTAAAGTGTTGTTAATATTATTTTTAGTGACCCATTAATTCCCGACACTTTGGAAAGTGTCTAGTATTATTTTTCCCAAGTTTATGCACTTTACTAGTTAGTTTTAAATGCTGAGTTTTTATTTAAAGTGCAGAATTTTGTACTTAAAGTACGTTTTAGGCACATCCGGTCACTATAAATATCACCTAGTGACGCAGTTCTACAATCCTCATCTCCCTACACTCCCTACTAGTGTAGTAAACTATTCCCGGCTCATGATGGCCTCAGAGACAATAACTGTCTGATGCTGGCTATGTCAGAATGTTTACTGGGTTATCCGTATAGTGTGTTCACTGTGCTTTTTGTGCATCTAGGTTGTCACTGATGTTTGTGTAAAAATAATAGAGTGACAGTATAAAATGTGATGCATGTGTATGTATGTATCAGAAATCAGTAAACAGTTTAATCACAGTTGCAAGCAAGCACAGTAATTAAGCAGTAATTAAATATTAATTTGTTCGTACGGATACCTGGTTTGGTGAGGGTTGTCACATTCTCCCCCCGTTAAATAAATTTCGTCCTCGAAATTTGTACTACCTTACTCCTTATGATTAAGTCACACACGTATGTATATGAATAATATCGAAGTAGATAATCATCAAATCGAAACAAACATTACTCACATTAGGTGAGTCCAAGAATATATAGCAACCCGAATCCTAGGGTTGAAAGGTGTGTGTGCTGCTAGCATTGGGTGTCAAAGGTACAAGACGCATTTGACGTATGATCTAGTGTAATCCAGCTAGCAGGGGTTCCACAAAAGTGGAGTTTTGACTAATAAAATTCTTAAACGATCGGTTGCAATATGCAACCGAGTTTTCACAAACCATAGCACCCGCTATATGAACTCAAAAGCATCATCTCAGCGTAATAGTAAAATGATCTGTCAACTCCTGAATAAATGTCTGGTAAGGTTTAGTGTGTTGACATTTTTGAATGGTGAAGATACACCGAATGGAATACAAGCGAATCCGGTGTATCATTGTCTTGATTCGTAGTTGCATCAGAAATGTTTAAATGATAAATCAAACAAAAGTATGTGTGGTCTCGTGTAAAATGGTTACCATGATTAGCACAAGCTACAAGTTTATGATGACACCACAAGGTGTCGTAACGACATTACCCAATAATAGTGGTGACTGAACAAGTTCACCGCGTTTGAAATCAAATGAGAGTGTGCTGAGGCAATCTGAAGGTTTGATTTATACCATGTTATAGAGTTTCCCATTCAATACTGAACATCAAAGAACCACTGTTTCCGATCGAAGATGAAAAGTAATAAGTATCGTAAGGCATTTGATTGACAACGAAAGAATCGTTAGGAGGTACATTGTGCTTATGAAACGAATATATGTACGATTGCCTTAACACACAATTGTGTTGAGACCGCGTTGATCGTGAAGATCCAAAATGGATTGTTAACAACTAAATAGGGAATTAAATCCGTGTATGAAGTGAGTAACCAATTTAGTGCAAGCTTCAATTTTGTGAAAAATTATCACCGCTAGGTATCGAAACAGATCAAACGTTTTAGTGGAGTCGTAGACCAACCAAATCTACTACGACTCGAAATGAAAGAATCTTTGCAAAAATAGTTGAATATGATGCTCCCAATACATCATATAGCGTTTCAAGTTAAACCTGTGAACTGGATAAGTTCAAGCAATTGAACTTGGTTTTAACGTAACCCGACAATGTATGTATCAACAAGGAATTCTCGGTATGGTAGCAAAATAAACCATGAGTGAAAGAAAGCGGGTTCAAGAAAGTGTGTTGACTTGGTAGCAGAAGAGTCAATAATAACAATAATGTAGGTCATTCGAATCACGAATCAGTGATTAGGTTTGGCAAGGTAATATTTAAATTTCAATGAAGTGTTTGTTCGAAACAAAACCACATGCGTAGCAAAAGATGCATGTGTGTCATGAAAGTTTCTGAGTACTGAAACAATGAGTGCTTTCTAAAATGAAGAAATGACCAAGTATCGAAACAAATGTGTGTTCGCTCTCAGTGAAGAAAACTTGTGTGATGCAACTACCGTTAAGGGGAGTAGAGAGGCAACCATCTACTCGTCAGAAGTAAAAGAAATCCAAGTACTCTCTGTTGGGTCAACGGAACTGGCATATGCGCCATGTTAATGATGGTTGATTGAGTTGACAGATATGGTTCCTAAATAAAAACCCTTTACGAGTTTGGACCTGGGTTCCCAACATCCTAAATATATGTTTTCTAAATCCTCCAGATTTTGTGTCCCGTGTGGATCCGTTTTGTACATTGTGTAGGAAGCACCGTTTTTGTGTACGTCTAAGAACTAATCATTGTCCCACAATTTTCACCGGTAAGCTTTCTTCTTGAATTCACTGCTAACGACGCTCGATTGTCGACCAGTCGTGTAATAGTAGTTGGGTCCTCACAGTCAGTTATGTAAGGAGATCGTTAACCCTTAGTATGAGTCACCGACCCTCGTGTGTTAGCTCGTTCGGCTCCTGGTAGTTGATGTTTATTTGAAAATCATCATCCTTCTTTTTGACAAGCAGAAATGGGGTTACCCAAAAATGGGAATTTTGGTCTGTTATCTTCCTTCTCTATCCACTGCTAAAACTTCACTGTCAATCCTTGCATCTCTGGAAGTGTAAGTCGTTACGATGCATCGGCTACAGGCGCGGTGCCTGGGATTAAATCGATGCGAGATTCGACTATTCGTTGAGGAGATGATTCCGGCAAGTCTTCGAGGAAGACTTCAGGGTATACTCCGATCACAGGGGTATCGTTAAGTTTTAGTTCTTCGGCTCCCTTGTCCCCGACATGAGCCGGGAAATAACACATCCTTCCCACAACAACTTTCGTGCCTTAAGCAATTCGTGATCGGTGGTGGTGTATCCTGCTTCGTGAGTCACAATCGTTCCTTCATTTTTCATCGAGGTGTGGATATCAACCTCCGCTCGACCGCTCACCAACTAATACATCCAATTACCACGTTGAAGCTTCCCAACTTAATTGGCAAAAGATCTAGCGTAAACTTACGCTCTCCGGGTTCTATCGTGCCGATTCCAGTTACTGCGTTGGCTTCCACTAGCTTCCCCTAAGCTATTTCTAATGGGTACTGGAATATCTACTTACTCGCTACTTAAACCAGTTATGCTCTCGAACTCTAGAAGTGCGAATCGTAAAATTTGCAACAGTATTTGGCAATACAGATGCATAATATTGCGTAATATGGGACGTACCGATATCCATGCTTGGATCCCTGGCGTGTCTCCCTAGCTCCGGTGGGGAGCTTTCATCCTTGCGCCTGATTGTTTTTAGGGCAATATCTTCTGAAATGCTTTTTGCTTCCACAGTTTAAACATCCTCGAGCACGTTTCCGTTTATTACTCATTCTGCCTCGACAATTATCATTGTCGTTGTCTCCTTCGTGATTCTCACTACCGTCCTGGCCGCCATTGCTATGTTCAGTATTTTGCCAACAAGTTTCCGTGACATGTCCCACCTTGCCATAGTTACCACAATTTCCATATTTGCATCGCCCGACATGATAACGTAAACAATTGTCGCACTTAGGTGGGAGACCCTTGTAGTCTTTTCCCTTCTTGGACTTCTTCTTGTTACTTACCCGAGTAACCATCTTGAAATTTGCGAGCTTTCTCTTGTTATCCCCAGATGCCTCTATAGCAGTCTCCTTTTTCTCCTCCGTAGTGGAAAATTCTCCTCGTCTAACTGCTTCTGCCGTGAGTGCTATGCTTATGTTGATAGCCTCGGTGATCGTTGAAGGTTTTGATGTTGTTACCAGGCTTAGAATCTGGGGTGCCAATCCCCTTATGAACTGTTCAATTCTCTTAAACTCTGTTGCCCCCAGGAGTAAGGCAACTTGTGATAATTCGTTAAACCTCTGCACATACTCAGCTATCTTTGGTCCTTCCATTTTCAAGTTCCACAGTTCTGTTTCCAACTTCTGGACTTATGCCCTCGAGCAATATCTCTTACGCATCAGATCTTTCAGTTCATCCCACGTCATAGCATACGCAGCGGTCTCACCCATTGTCCGAACTTGATGGTTCCACCATGACAGAGCCTCATCCACCAATAGTCCAGTTATATACTTGACTTGATGTTCGGGGTCACATTGGCTCAATCGTAAAACAGAATCTGTCTTTTCAACCCAGCGTACGAAGGCTAAGGCACCCCCAGTGCCGTCGAACTCTCGAGGTTTGTGGTCCAAGAACTGCTTGTAGGTGCAGCCTGCGATGTAAGCAACATTATCCGCGTAAGGCCTTAGCAAGGCACTCGTGGAAATGTACAAACGTTTTGTAAGGTGTCTTAAAGGGCTATACATTACCGTTGGGGGGGTTATTTCCCGAGGTACCTCCGCTGCAATCGGAGCGACGGGCCTCGTACCGTGCGATGGCCTGTAAGAGGCGCTCTTGCATTTCTGCCTCTGTTGTCGGTAGAGGGTTGTTGTTATCGGTGTTCCCTTGGGTCGACATCTTCCTAGAAGAAGGTCGGTTAGGTCAGGTCTAATTTGCTTCGTGCGTGCATTTGGTTGTTTAGTGGTCATAAGTACATACACATAACAGGTTACCATACCAACCAACCAAATAATAGTATAATCATAGTATGACCAAGTAATTCGGTAATTATGTTTAATGAGAGCATAGCAAGTAAGCACGTAGTATTATAATTATAGCACACACACATAGATCAATGACGTGCTTAGCGAAGACCTAGCGAAGACCTAGCGACTGAGCTTTCATCGGTTATTGGCCACAAAGTGTTGACGCATGTTTAAAGATGATTGGGCTTTCATTATCCTTCTGCCACAATCATTGTGTCTAACAAAATGTATCACTTCGAAAGGGACACAGGGTCACCCTACCCTTGTCCAACAAGTATATTAGTGCATCAAAATTTCGTAATCAGAAGTGGTCCTCAAAAGTCTCCGCAATCCCGGCTTATCATTAGTGTCTTTACCCAAGTGTAATGCAATCCGCATAATCCGGAAACCAACTATACTGGTGACTGAGGTGGAGGAGGATAGAAAAGTGACCGCTAGCATGCGTAAACTCCTCCTCGAGCTTGTATATATGTATCGAAGTAGTTAGCTAATCTGCCGCCCGATAGTAAAGAAATAAGTATCAGAATCCTGGGAACGGTGTAATAGCAACGGTCGAGAGCGCAACAGGATCCTTGATTTATGTGGCGGATCAAAGCATGCTGGTGATAGACAGGGTGGAGGACGTGGTGTTTTACATAAACTTTTCAGACAATATGCTGTCTTGTGATGTAGACACTTAACTCATGTTTTCGGTTATGTAATGTTTTGTATTTGAAGTTGCCAATTGTGGCGTCAGCTCAAGCTCCAACATTCTGCGACTTGTATCCTCAACTGTGGTTGATGTTATAGGAACACTTATCCTGTGTACAGCCTCCATAATGAGAGGGATGACAAGGGTCTAAAATCAGTATAGCGTGTTATAAGATCCTTCAAAGTGGTTCGTTCGGCTTTGTAGAGGTGCATGTAGCGAATGATGCGACCTGTGCAGTTGGGAAAATGCTGTTGTAGCAGATGAATCGTTATGCAGGTGTTGACCTGAAGTACTTTCCCGGGGTGTGGTTATATTCTGAAAGAAAGCTATAGGCACTTTTGCGCAAAAGGAAGTCGGTCTTCATAGGGAAAAGGAGCAATGTCAGCGGTTGCGGGTGTAAAAACAAACATTTCAACAAGGAGATTGTCAGGTGCTGGTACTGGGTTAGATAGTAGGGGTGCAATGTCTAGTAAACCAAAAGTATCAGGGTCACAATCAAGCAAGGGTGTAGGACCAGCAGTTGCAACATCAGGTTGACTCAAAAGGTGCAGAAACTAGCTCAGCAGCAGGCCCTGGGTCGTGTAACGGTGTGGTGTCTCGAGCAGGTGATAGAGTAGCAGCCATGTCATCGTCGTCTTGTGTCAGTAGTAGAATGCTGTAATCCAGCTGTCTGTAAGGTTGCAGGTATCACTGACTCAAAGGAGTCTGAATGCATGCGAGAATCAGAGGATGGCTTGTTAACAGGGGTCTTAAGAAGTGAAGTTAGTAACAGTGTCCTCGTCTAATTTTCTATCGTCATGGGCGTCGGCAGGAGGACCATCAATAAGCATGCCAACGTAGTCATATATCGTTTGTCGAGTAACCAACCTTTAGTAGAAGTGTCCGCAGGAGACGCATCATCGAGGATTGGATCCATGGTGTGCTCACCATCGAGATGACCAGTGATGAAGTGGTCATGGATCGAAACAAGAGTGACAGAAAGATTCTTGTCAGAGAAACCATCAGCTAAGATGAAGTATCACCAAGATCTGGTAGCACAGACTGTTAGGAGTCGTCCTCGTCCCTAGCATATCAGGATCACTCTCAGTATCTGACGTAATTATCTCTGGCGCAGATGTAGTCTCACTATCTGTGGCGGTGGTCGTAGGGTTATCAATGCCTGATAACTTGTTCTCCAATTAGAGTGACATGTGTGCCGGTACATAATAGTCATAGTACATATACCCATAGTAGTTATTAACAAGTAGTGTATGCAAATATTCACCACGTGTGCACGTATATCAATAATCATCAATTAAGCAGTAACAATGTAAGCATGTAATCATCCTAGTCTTCCCCAGACTATTCTCTCAGTCTCCCTGACTAAACTCCCTCAGTCTCCCCGACTGAACTCTCTTAGTCTTCCCGACTAAACTCTCTCAGTCCCACTAGATTAACCTCCCAGCCTCTCAGACTGAATCTCCTAGTCCCACTAGATTAACCTCCCAGCCTCTCAGACTGAATCTCCTAGTCCCACTAGATTAACCTCCCAGCCTCTCAGACTGAATCTCCTAGTCCCACTAGATTAACCTCCCAGCCTCTCAGACTGAATCTCCTAGTCCCACTAGATTAATCTCCCAGCCTCTCAGACTGAATCTCCTAGTCCCACTAGATTAACCTCCCAGCCTCTCAGACTGAATTATAAATTTAAATTTGGGAATGTGTATTTGTACCTTTTTGTTTGTAAAAAGGTATGTTCCCTGGATCTGGACGTATAGTGTATGCAATGTAAAAGTGTTTGAAAACGTTTTCGTGAGAGCCCTGATGATCATAGTCTAGACTCGAGAAAGAATCCTAGTTCGCTATGATCGAGGCTCTGATACCAAGCTGTCACACCCTGGCTTTGCGGAAGCGTGGGTTTATTTGGTGTGACTTCTTAATACCATAGCAACAATCATAACAATGCTATATGATAAAAACATGAGATATTCATCCATTAATAAAGTTTAGAAAAATCCCATTTTTCAACAATCACTAAATAAGTTACAAACCTTAACTTGATTTAATTGAGTTTATAAAGACTCAGCAAAAGACTTTAAACAATACTAGGTTTAGATATATGTAACCCGTCCAGGAAGAGGTTACACCTTCTAAACCCTGGATGACTTCTTTATTCAAACGCAGCTTGTAAATATGTGCATACCGTGCCAGATCCGTTAGTTTTCTGAAATACATGTAGTTTGAAAAGTCAACATAAAGTTGAGCGAGTTCATGTGTAAGTGAGTATGTACAAACATTTGAAAATGTTGTAAGTATGTATAAAAGTCCCTGGTATGTAGCAATTAAGGAAAAAGAGATCACCATTGGGTTGCAAAGCCAATGATATGTGTGAAGTGCCGTAGGAAGACTCAAACCTAGCGGATTTTGCGTTGGGCTCAAAGTCACCACCTGGTCCATTAGGCGGGCTCAGGGGTTGGGCTCGCTACACCCAGATAGATCTACCGCTTTCGACCCTCGGTCCTACATTGAGGATTAATGGCCTCAAGTTGCGCCTACTCACTCACATGATCTGTACGTCCTAACCCTCCTTAAGCTAACCATACCATGTAAAAAGTATTCGTAATCATAGTAACATGTATTTCACCCCCGCAGTATAAAAACTGAAAACAGTTAAGAGAAAAGGGGGACATGAACTCACCGAAGTGCCTCTCTAACAAGAAATCTCTCGGTCAACCTGCTGTGCGACGACCTACACGTACTAACTTCTATTAGACGGACGGCCGTGCCTTAGCTTAAGGTTTAATGTCTTTGGGAAATAGTTAGGAAACTATTTCGTAATTACACTTCGTAATTATTTTGTAAATATATTCCTTCCCAAGGATGGGGGTTTTAATACATGTGCGTTCGTATAACTTCGAAATATATTATTAAGTCTCACTTAATGTAATATATTTTACTTCATTTGTCCAAAATACTTTACTTCCAAAATATAAATATTTTTCCCAAAAATATTATATTTTATTACATACCATTTTCCAAAATAATACTTTGTCAAAATACACACTTATGAGTATTTTCTGAAAATATGTAAGTTACGTTGTACGGTTCGGGTGGTATAAATAATACCGGTGTAACTTAAATATTTATTGTGAAGGCGTTCGTATTATTTTGGAGCCGTGAATATTCAGTGTATTCTAGTAATATTATTTTTACTCTAAAAATAATATTTATGTAGTTCACAAAATAATCATAAAAATTACACAAGTGTTACTATGAAAAATATATATTCTAAATATATATTTAACAAGTTTTATTTATGAAAGTCCCACCTCCGACTCTTGGAAATTTTGTAATAAAAATCATGGCGAACTTTGTTTGGATAAACAAGTCGAAAATATATTCATAACACTTGTCGTAAAAATATTTTCCAAGTGTTATATTTCTGGAAAAATTTCGCCAGAGTTTCCTCTGTAACTGGAGGTGGCCACGCTTTCAAGCGTATCATTTTCTTTTATAAATTTCAATCAACAATGTTCCCAACATCAACAACCAATATTTCAACACTAAACTAGTAAAAAATATACGTAAGTCGCAAACACATGAACTTGTGGGTTATGTAAAAGTGTGTAGTAACCTTCCGGTGTTTTTAGTAGATCTTTCTATTTTTATAAACGAAATCGGTTTCTTAAAAATCTTATTTTTAAAGAAAGTGTAAGTTTACAACTTCTTGTCAAAAATCTCAAAAATAATTCTTTGTTAAAACCTTTCGTTACACAAGTGTCTACACACTTGTTTGTTCACAAAAACACCTTTAGTTTAGGAAAGATCTGGTTTTAAAACATGGTTTCGTATTACAGTTGGTTCTTCGAAATTACCACTTGTAGATCTTTAGATCTACTAGTTTAGAACTCCATTTCATAAGAAAAATTGTTTTTACACAAGTTCATGTTTATGTTTGAAAGGGTTCGTCATCTAATAATTTTACGACTTAACATAAGGCTAGTTCATGTTCCATGAACATGATCTAGCGTGGTTTGATGACGATCCATTCCAACACTAGCAATCAACAACAATAAATAATCATAACAAAACTAGTTTCAAAAGTTTTACAGCAACATTTATTCATTAACCACCATGTTTATTATTTTTAGTAGACTTTTAGTTTTGATCTTATATGTTCATGATTTTTATCCGACAAATTTCTTATTAACCACTTTTGACAAGATCAATAGGGTGTTTAGAGTCACTTACTACTAGCTCGTGGCTAGGGAAGAAACTAGACGAAAAAAAACGTGTGGTCAATAGCGTTGTGGTGAGGTCCTTGGCAATCCGTAAGCACCGAGCCTCCTTATACGTGACCCTTCACCCTCGTATATATGTAATATTGCAAGAACCAAGTTTGAAAAGGATGGTGGGTGGGTGGCAACTCTCGGCCGAACACAAGAGGGGAAAGAAAGATGCAAAATTTTGTTTAGTGTTTTGAATAAAATGAAAGTCTAATCCTCCATACTTATATTTCATAATTCTCATTGTCCACCATATAAAGTGTTCCATAGATATTAGACAAACTAAATAAAATAATCAACTTTGGTGGAGGTTGTCCCCACATAGGGAAACCGATCGGATGGGGAGGGTAGTAATATGGTTAGATCTTAACCATTTAGTTAGCACTAGTTATGTGAATTAGGTGATTAAATTAAGTTACTAGTGTGTAGTGTTTTGTAACGGGTGTTAGGGTATTCGGGGACCCTAACTAGCTCAGAAAAAGAAAAATAGTGTCATTGACAACATTTTTAGGTTCCGGGTAAAGTCCGGTTGTACGGTTGGATATTAATCCGTTAAAGTGCTAAATAAGCACTTAAAGTGTTGTTAATATTATTTTTAGTGACCCATTAATTCCCGACACTTTGGAAAGTGTCTAGTATTATTTTTCCCAAGTTTTTGCACTTTACTAGTTAGTTTTAAATGCTGAGTTTTTATTTAAAGTGCAGAATTTTGTACTTAAAGTACGTTTTAGGCACACCCGGTCACTATAAATATCACCTAGTGACGCAGTTCTACAATCCTCATCTCCCTACATTCCCTACTAGTGTAGTAAACTATTCCCGGCTCATGATGGCCTCAGAGACAGTAACTGTCTGATGCTGGCTATGTCAGAATGTTTACTGGGTTATCCGTATAGTGTGTTCACTGTGCTTTTTGTGCATCTAGGTTGTCACTGATGTTTGTGTAAAAATAATAGAGTGACAGTATAAAATGTGATGCATGTGTATGTATGTATCAGAAATCAGTAAACAGTTTAATCACAGTTGCAAGCAAGCACAGTAATTAAGCAGTAATTAAATATTAATTTGTTCGTACGGATACCTGGTTTGGTGAGGGTTGTCACATTCTCCCCCCGTTAAATAAATTTCGTCCTCGAAATTTGTACTACCTTACTCCTTATGATTAAGTCACACACGTATGTATATGAATAATATCGAAGTAGATAATCATCAAATCGAAACAAACATTACTCACATTAGGTGAGTCCAAGAATATATAGCAACCCGAATCCTAGGGTTGAAAGGTGTGTGTGCTGCTAGCATTGGGTGTCAAAGGTACAAGACGCATTTGACGTATGATCTAGTGTAATCCAGCTAGCAGGGGTTCCACAAAAGTGGAGTTTTGACTAATAAAATTCTTAAGCGATCGGTTGCAATATGCAACCGAGTTTTCACAAACCATAGCACCCGCTATATGAACTCAAAAGCATCATCTCAGCGTAATAGTAAAATGATCTGTCAACTCATGAATAAATGTCTGGTAAGGTTTAGTGTGTTGACATTTTTGAATGGTGAAGATACACCGAATGGAATACAAGCGAATCTGGTGTATCATTGTCTTGATTCGTAGTTACATCAGAAATGTTTAAATGATAAATCAAACAAAAGTATGTGTGGTCTCGTGTAAAACGGTTACCATGATTAGCACAAGCTACAAGTTTATGATGATACCACAAGGTTTGAAATTAAAATCAAAGACAAAAGAGGAGCAGAAAACACTGCAGCAGATCATCTTTCGCGCTTAGAAGACCCAGCTTTGGAGGCAACCAGGGATGAGCAAATCAATGAAAAGTTCCAAACGGAGTCCCTGGAAATGGTGGAATACCGAAAAGAACCATGGTACGCCGACTATGCTAACTACCTAGCTAGCGGTATAGTCGCAAAAGGATGGCCACATCATCAAAGAAAGAAATTCTTTGCCGATGTGAAGCATTATTTTTGGGGAGATCCTTATCTTTTCAAAATGTGTGCCGATCAACTCATCCGCCGATGCGTACATGGTAGTGAAGCAAGGAGAATCCTCCGCCATTGTCATAAAGGTCCATACGGAGGACATCATGGTGCCGCTAGTACCGCACGAAAGGTATTTGATTCAGGATTTTATTGGCCAACCATTTACAAAGACGCCCAAAGTCATGTCAAGACATGTGACGCTTGCCAAAGATCAGGTAATATTTCTTACAAAAACGAAATGCCACAAAACGGCATTCTTGTTTGTGAAATTTTTGATGTGTGGGGACTCGACTTTATGGGACCATTCCCACCGTCAAAAGGAAACAAATATATACTTGTGGCGGTAGATTACTTGTCTAAATGGGCCGAGGCCGAGGCACATCCAACAAATGATGGAAGAGTCGTGGTAAGATTTCTGAAAAAATTATTCTCTCGTTTTGAAACACCAAAAGCATTAATAAGTGATAGAGGTACCCATTTTTGTAACCACCAACTCGAAAAAAATTTAACACGGTATGGGGTCTATCACCGGGTCTCAACGACATATCACCCTCAAACAAACGGACAAGCCGAAGTGATTATAGAGGTTTAAAAAGAATACTTTAAAAAACCGTAGGGTTAAATAAAAAAGAATGGGCCGATAAATTAGATGACGCTTTATGGGCTTTTCGAACTGCTTATAAAACAACAATAGGTACAACCCCATATAAGCTCGTATATGGAAAAAGCTGTCATTTGCCAGTAGAAATTGCACACAAAGCCTACTGGGCAATTAAAAATGTAAACTTGAATCTAGAATTTGCAGGTAAAAATCAATTTTGTCAATTAAATGAATTAGACAAATTAAGGAATTATGCATACTCTAACTCCGAAATTTATAAGGAAAGAATGAAAAACTTGCATGATAAACACATTAAACTTAAGAATTTTGAGTAGGAGATCAAGTTCTATTGTTTAATTCACGACTTCAATTATTTCCTGGTAAATTAAAGTGTAGGTGGTCAGGACCTTTTTCAATCACCCATATTTTCCCACACGGTACAGTAGAAATTAAATCTCGGAATGGAATTCCATTCAAAGTCAATGGCCAACGGCTGAAGCTGTATCAAGGATTCATTGAGGATGAGGAAGAAGAAATCTTGCTTCAAACGGTCGAAGAATGACTGCATCAACATCATACCTGGTAAGTTACGAACAACCGGGAGAACATCTAAATCGGTAAGATTTCTAAAACCAAAGTTTTGGGAAACAGGGCACTCACACGAGCACTTAAAATAAAATTTTCAAAATTTGCCCGCCCACGGGGCCGTGCTCAGCGAGCACGGGGCGGTGTCCGCTCAACTGTCGGGAATAATGAAAACAGTAATCTTTTAAATGTTAACAAATTAATGAAAACAGTGAAAAATTAAGTAATCTTGTATTGTCGCCTAACTAAATTGGATTCCGCACAATTTGGTCTAGGTTAATAGATATTACCTGAGCTATTTATATGGAAAACTGTCCTCACACAATTTTACAATATGGCTTGGCTAAAAGGGGCGTAACATCACACGAAGCCACACCCCCTTTAGCTTGGTGTGACGCCAAGACCCTGAATCCGCGGAAGGTTGTTTCCTTCATGCAGATTGGCCATTTCTTCCCTAATCACCTTTAAACCTCATTAAACACTAAACCCTAATCCCCGTTATAAAACCAAGCCTCCATCACCTCATTTGCACTTTTGCAACTCTCATACACTCTCAAAACACTCGCAAATCAGTTGATATTGCAAGTTGTGGCAGAATTCTCTAAGTACCAAAGTGAGCGCCTATCTCACATTTCTTCATGTTTTCTTCATCTTTTCTTCTTCTTGAAAGCTTGGAAGACCTCTACGAGTATTTCCACAAGTTTACCATGGTAAACTAAGGTGGAACATCACCATTTTGAGGTCCAAACTTTCTATATTGGAAGAACTTTTATGTAAATCTTTATGAACTTGTTTATACTTATTGAAACTTACACCCATCTTACTTCTAACCAAACCTATGGTTATGGAGCCTGATTAGGGTTGATTCTTCTAAGTTTGGAGGTGCAAACACCCTCTAAACTTTTGTTTTGACAAGGTTTATACAACCTACAAGTGTTGAAACCATCCAAGCTCACCATCTTCAATATGATGAGACTTGTGTTTTGGTGAAAGTGTGAACCGTGAGAGCCTTGGCTTTCCAAACTGGTTCCACTGCCTCACTTGCTTGTTTTTGTTATATTCATCCAAGTAGCTTCCAAGACTCAAAGTAACACAACCCCGCCGCACCTCCAACATTTGCCATGATGGGTATGGAACACCCGGGTTGATCTTACTTGGCTACTTGGGAAACTAGTTATTTTATAATTCTTATTATTTTCATGACCAACCGGGTTATCAACTGTGTTGATAACCTTGTGCTTTGGTGAATCCAATCAATGAGGTATAAATGGATGTTAATATTCCTATCCCCATGCTTGACTTACATGAATTATATGATATTATATGATGGACTTATACTATATAATATAAAATATATATTTAGCCAAATTCATGATACTAACCGGATTATGGTTAGATGTTATGAACTTCGGTTATATTATCTTTGTGATTCTAATGGGCAAGTTAGGACTCATGAGAACACATAAAATCTTAGTGTCCAAACAAGTATTTAGGCGAGATATATTTTCATGTACTTATACTTTCATATACTTAAATATGAATCCAAACTCTCTACTAAATCCAAATACTCACTCACCTATTAGTCGCCAAGAAACAACACCATCAGCTATTAATCTAGTCATTTATGGTATCTATCTGAAGCACAGGTGACAGAGACAAGTTTATGGTGGTGGAAGGGGTTAAGAAGATGGTGGCGACATGTGTGGTTGGTTAGGGTTTTGATGGTTTGTTCATTATACATGTATATAAGTAATTGTTTTGTCCTTTAAAGGGGTAAAATAGACATTTTACACACACTCGTAGATTTAACGGTCGTTAGGGGCTGAGATCAGCATATTTACAAAATTAATACCTATCGGACCATCCGTGTTAACTAGAGGTATTTATATAATCTGTGCATATCATAACTTTAACTCTAAATAATATGGATAAAGATAAAAATTTGAAGGTTAACGCTTGGAGTAATATAATATAATATTATTTTAGAAACGGGATCAGGAGAAAACACCTAAAAGTGTGAGAACGGATCCTGGTCGAACACGCGGCGCGCGATATAATCAGGGCGGAGGGGCTTTTTTTTGTCTTTTTTATCTTCTTTTTTTCTAATGCGTGTGTCACAATACTGCTTCAGTTTTTTGCGTCTAAGATTTTTTTGGCGTGTAGTTAGATTCAATAACTACCTGTCGTTTTACTGGTCTTTTATAGACCTGCCTCGTTGAATTAATCGTTTTTGTGTCACATAGTAAATATTTTGGCGTTTATGGCGTTCCCAAATTCATTAAAATTAATTAATAATTCTACAAACTTGGCATCCATGGTGTTACCAAATTCATTATATACCTTTAATAATTCAAACTTTACATTTTTTTGGCGTTTTTGTAGATTTCACCAGTTGAATTAATCCCATATATGTTGTAAAGGTACTTTTTTGGCGTTCATGGCGTTCTTAATAATTCAAAAGATTACAATAAGACGAAATCAAAACAAACTAATAGTCTTCTGTGTATGGGATTACATCAGAGATGTACCCATCGCTTTGTTCATCACTTTCTTCAGATTCATCATCATCATATTGTGCATTGGCGTATAACGCCATTATCTCGTCTCATCTTTGCTGCAACCTATACTTAAATATCATGACAACCCTGGATCTTGCATCGTTCGAAGGTGCTAAATCACAGAGTTGTTCAAGAAGATGTAGTCTCTCTGTCTTCAGCATTTCGTCCATCGACAATGAATATTCCACCCCGTGTCGATAAGTCACTTTAACCGTTTCTTGATTGTTCATCCAAACCCCAACTGGTAACTGTTGGTAGACCAATATCGTCAATATCATCATCATCATCTGCTGGAAATTTTCTCTTCAATCTTCTTATTACCTTTCGAGTCCTTTCACAATCGTCGACCCTTGGAATCCCAAGGGCCAGAATATCCCCCTGAACGGCTTCATCCATACTAAGTATGGCCTTGATTGTCTTGACCTTCACCCTTCTCCTATCAGAGAACTTTAAGACGAAACATCTCTCCGACCTCTCAAACCTCCATGCAATAACCTGAGCCATTATTTTAAGTTATATGGCATTTTAGACAATGTGTGGCATGTTTAGAGAATGTGTGGAGTGTTAAGTTTTGTTTACCTGTTCTACTTATATAATGACTTTTTTTTGCCGCCACGTAGGATGCAATCCTATAATGTGACAGGTAATTAAGGCGTTTTGTAAAGATAAATAAATTCAAGTACCCATGGAGTGACTTTTAATATAATAAATGTTAGTAATAAAGTTTCTGTCGTTTCAGTTACTGTTTGTTCAGCTTCATCTGTTAAGGCTGTTGTTAGGATCTGAGTTTGGATTGATTGTGTTTTATGTTTGATTTAACATGAAAAATGAACAAGTAATGCAGCGGAATTAAAATGGAAATAAACTTTGCACACAATCAAACAGGAGAAATGCTTTTAACACACATGATTGGACATTGAACCGAATGCTTAAATTTATTCCAAACACCGATTACAATTTTGCATGCATGTAACAAACTTCCCCTCAGCCTGAGCTCACAGTATTTGTTCGTACAGGAAGAAGAGTGGTGAAGAGCTGATAGAACAGTACAGGGTACTGTTCTATTTATAGGCACGGACAAACCACTGTGGCATCTTTGCTGACGTCACCATGAAAGTGACATCTAACCTCCTAACAAACTCTAACAACTGATCTAATACAGATACTGCTATGCTAACTATTGATTACAATACATTACATAAGAAAGACTAAACTACTGCTTTACCCTTCCACTGTTGTGACTCCAGCAGTACTTGATATCTTCAGCAGTGCTTAACCCATAGCAGTAGATTGATCAACAGGGCTTTAGTCTTCATCAGTATTTGACTTGATCAGTAGTTATAAGTCAGCAATTGTTGTAAAGGATCAGTGGATGGAGGTCATCAGATGTTGAAACCACTTTCAAGGGGAGAAAATGTAAACATAACATCTGCTTATTTTGGATCCACTGCTCTGATCCGGTTTTGGCTTTAATCAACTGTTCCTCTGGTAGGGTTCAATCCCAACAGCTGTAACACGTCCCATCTTTTAGATTTTGGTGTTTTGTATTTTTAATGGCGTTTAGACAAAGATGGCACATTGTTCTATTCTCTTGCACATTGTTTTATACATTTTTTGGAGTTTTTAATAATACTTGTCTAAAGTAATTTTATTATAGTTTTGGAGTTTGGCATTTGTGGCATCTTGGCGTTTTACAAGCATCTTTTTTAGAGAAATAATGTATTTTTTTAGTGGAAAATTAGATAACAAACCACAGAAAAAAAAAATGGAAGCAAAAATAAATAAATTAAAAGTCCGAATCCAATTTCTCTTCCAAATCTTCACTGTCATCAGTCTCTTTCTTCTTTGAAACTACAAGAACTGTCACAAATATATGGCGTTTTGGTTTTGGTGTGATTTTATTGTTGTTCGTTGTTGAAGTGGCTCTGTGGATGTTGGAGACATAGATCGATGTTGTGTGGGTGGATGCTATTTGTTCGTAATCTTCATTATCATCATGTAGTCCAAAATAGCTGTAAGTCCCGTAAACTGGATCTTTCAATGATATCAAACAATCACCAAGTTTGTGCGGAATCCAAACTTGGTGAGATTCAAGAATAAACACGAAAATCAGAAAAACGACGAACAAAGAACAATATCGAATCACCTTTAACACTTGCACACGATTCTATTACTATGAATTAGCAAAACCGTCTAGTACAAGTGCTCACAACCAAATCGCCTCCCACTCTGTGTTTCTCTAGAATTTCTGTAATTTGGAGGTTATAAGAAGTTCAAACCTAAAAACAAGTTAGAAACTTGTTTTTATACTTACTCAAGCCCAATTCCCTACATGGGCTCCCCTTGGGCCTGCTTGGCCCACATGGCCTAAAGCTTGGCCCAAGTGACCTATAAAGGTCCAAAACCTAATATAAACTAACCCGGTAAAGCCCAGTTCGTAACCATAACCCGTTGTCTTAATTTGATGCGTCAGTCTCACACTTTAGGGCCTAACAATCTCCCCCTAGAGTGATGCCATCAAATTGTCTTCATAGCATGAATTCAGCAATATCTTCAACAAAGTCTATGGTTGTCACTATGCTGCAGATGTTGTAGAAGTTCTTGACTTCTGAAATCTCAGCACTGGGTCTCTTTCTTCAGCTCTTGTGGTTAGCTTCATATCAGGATCTTGATCAGCTTTGCTTGAAACATCTTTGTCAGAAAGAATGTGAGAGGAGGATTCTCAACAGCTCTTTTCTTCTTCAGTCCTTTTTCTTTCAAGCAGGTTCATGGAACTTCTTCAAATGCACTTTCATTGTCAGACGTCGTTTCGTATCCGGTTCTTCTGACTCAGGTACATCTTGTTGTTGTGCTGCTTCAGGCTTCTTCAGCAACTAACAGCATCGCAGTCTTCATCAACCCCTGTTCTTGATTGAAATCAAGTTCTGCACATGCTCACAAACTCATAAGCAAACATCTCTTATGCAACAGGGAGAGTACCATATGAACACCAGGTATATCCAAGTACTTGTACTCAGATTTCACAATTTAAATTCTTACAATTTTGATGATCAGTCAAATCTTCAAGAACGGTTATATTTTTAATTTTTAAGAAAACAAATAAACACTCTATTTTTGGATTTTTGGTTTTAAAGAAAAGCAAGACATTATTTTTGTATTTTTGAATTTTTGAATTTTTTTTTTAATATTGAGAACTAAAAACAAATAAAAACTCAAAATATAAACAACTACCATAATATACAATTACAATGGGATCAAAATTCGTTCTCAGGCAGACTAAGGAACACTTTTCAGTACGAGCCTAATCAAACTGGTCTATGTGATTGCCAATATGTTTGTCCACTTAAACTTTAACGCTCAACTTTCAATTTTTCAACTTCGTGATATGCTTTAGGTAATATTATACTATTATACCCGTGTGTCCCATTCCACGGCATACCCACGTGATCAAGGTAAGCACAACGATTCATCGTAGCAGGTGAGTATACTGATGTCATCCTGTAAGATATCCTGACTGTATCTAGGTCTGCATATAATCTGTTTTATCATGTTTTGATTTCTTAACAATGAACACCCAAATAAATACTAATCAAATCCTGGAAATATAAACAGCACACTCTATCATGCAAGTATCTTCCCTACCACATATTTCACAAGTCTAATCCAGATTTCTGAAATCTTAACTGGGAGTAGATTAAGAAGAGAACATAATAGATCTTAAGCAGAGATGATATAATATACAGATCAAATGAGTTTTTCTCAATTTGATATAGGTTTCTAGGGTTTCTTTTGGGCACTTGAGTGCCTCTTTCGGGTGTATTAGATCTATAGCGCGGCAACGTACAGCTAGGTCAGCATGTATCTGGATGCAGCAGAAGCTGTCATTGCCTAGCACCTCCAAGTCAGCATATATCTGGATGCAGCAGAGGAGGTACACGATTTTTTTCAGAGAAGATTTCAGAATCAGATCAAAATTGTGTGTATCGGGACAACATACAGACATTCAAATAGAAATGAGCTAATTCCAAGTGACTTTCTTTCCTGGGGTCATGTACAATTTTAGTTCTGAACAGAAGGACAACCAAGATATCCCCGGATGATTCAACAATATAAAGACCCGAAACCTCAGATGTTGGCTATCTATCAACAAAAGATTTAAGACCATAAAATCATACGCCGTTGGTATGTTACCCACATGGTACATAGTTCATTATGTTTATATCACTTAGTATCTTTTATCATTTGAACGTCAAGCCTATCGACATATCGCAGTAGATCCTAGTCTTTTCAGCTATAGCACCTTACATGTGTTAGTCAAACCCTTTAACACGAACATTTATTTCACTTCCCATATCATGCAATTTCGCTTTTTGGCTTTTTCTATTTTTGTATTTTTCTCATTTTCTCCCCCTAAAACAATACATATTTACAGCAAACTCTTTTTGTATTTTCTAAGTTTTCTCCCCCTAAACTCTATATTTATCTATATGTTCCTCTCCCCCCCTAAATTTGTGCATAAATCTTGTATTTTTGCGCAAATTTACCATTTACTAGAGAAAGGACAATTTATATACAAAGTATAAACTAAGAAAAAAGAGAAAAATATTTTTGCTTAACCGTTCTGTCATCAGATTGAAGACTAATCAAAATTCAAATCAAAGTACTGAATTTAAACGGTACCTTCTGCTGATCATTTCTTACTTCTTTTATCTCCTCCAAAGGAAACATATCATCTGTAAAAAAAAATTGAACTTTTTGCAACAGTGAAATGTTACCCGTTTTTATCTCTGGAACAACCGCTATCAACATTCCAGAGATTGTCAACAGCTCCTCCTTAGTTGTTCCTGAAAGGTAAGGAGATTAGTAAGACATGGGTACCCAGGCCATCGTGGTCCTGGGATTTCCTAAAGCATCAAAATAAGACACTTCTTTTAAACACAATTCCCCTTTCGTTTCAAGGATTGGAGACGTTGCTGCCTTGGATTTGGGTTTCCAAATCTGTTTCGGTTTAACAAACGTGTTTGTTGCCGTCGGTTGATCAACTTTAGCTGTTTCAGATTTGTTAGTTTTAGAAGCACATTTTTGTTCCTGAAAAGCTTTGCGTTTGTTTTTGGCAGCGTTCCAATCCCCATCAGAAGGTTTAACCTTGGGATTCACATTCTTCATTGCCTTAGGTGATGATACCTTCATAGGCTTAGAATGATTGTTATCCTTTGGTGTAACCCTCTGATTTTGCATATAGTAGGGTACATAGGGACGATGTGTGCAATTTCGAGCAATGTGACCAGCAATGCCGCAATTGAAGCATGTCTGTCTCTTCATGTAGAAAGCATTCTGATCAGTTGGATTTGCTCTTGCAAGCCCTGAAGGACGAACCGGTCCTCTCTGTGCTTGTTTGTGTTGCACATTTCCTGCAGACAAAGATGAATTTGGGTGCCTGTACTTGTCGTTTGCAGGGGCCTTCTGTGGTGGAGATTTCCTTTGATTCTTCTTGTTTTCCTTAGACTGCAAGTCTTGTTCAGAAATCTCACCAGTCTTTCTGAAACCTTTGTTAGCACAGTCAAATGCATATTTCTCACATTTGCCATTACAGACTGGCTTAACAAAGACATTTTTCACATCACGGGCCTTTTGAGGACTATTACTGCCCGTTGAGGACTGTGGAGAGCCTGCTTGTCTTTGATGTTTAGGCCTCTTCTTTCCGCGTCCTTTACTTGCTTGCTTTGGCTCTTGTTGCTTGATCTGAACCTTTTCATCACTAACCGAAGGTTCAGATTGTTCAGCTTGCGCACTTGGAGCCTTGTTCACGCTAGTCTTCACTTCTTCCTTCATGTCGTCAGCCTTGACAGAATCGGAGGACTCTGGTTTATCAGATGAAACACCAGAAACTTCAGTAGAAACTTCAGCTGAAACATTTGACGAATTTTTAGCACAAGACGGTTCTGTACATGACACCTGAATCCGCTAGAATCAACTGATTCCAATTTCTCAGAATTAGCTGCTTCAGATGATTCACATTTGGAATCAGATGGTTCAGCTGGCTCATTCATTTCATTTGCCGATTCAGTCTCTGTTACACAAGCATCAACGTTTTCGCCCAAATCATCAGGCCTGAAATTAATCACAGAGCGAAAAACTGATTTAAAAATATCAAACGTTGCAATAGAGTCTGAATTAAGTTTATTTATTAAATTTTCAGAAGAATAAGACTCTGATGCTTGTTCATCCCCAACTACTTTTTCAACCATTACTTCAACTACTTCATATGCACATGTAGACGAAGCATTAGGATCAATTGAGCCTTTAGAAACAAAATTTATTGGAGTCGACTTCTGTTTCTCAATTGGTCTGTCATTAAATGATGACTTATTGTTTTTGGGACCATAAGTCATTTTACTTTCATTCATCATCTCCTCCTCAGTCATGGGTAAATAAGTATAATTGTCATTATAGGGAGGAGGAGCCTGATTAAAACCCAAACCACGCCCTTTCTTTTCCTTGTATGCGAGCTGTTGATCACACAAGTTTTTGACTAATTTGCTGGAAGAATCAAATTTCTTAATGTTAAGTTCATTTATTTGATATCTATCTCTGATATCTTCCAGTTCTTTAGTCAAAATGCATACTTTCTCCTGAGCTTCTAAGAAATGAGCTGTTTTTACACTTACATCATCTTTGAGTTTAATGATGTCTTTTCGCTGAGCTTCAATTTTATCTTTATCTTTATAAAGCTTTTCATTCTTTGATAAAGTAAAATTTTTATTTTTTATGTCTTGATAATCTTGTATTAGCTCAGCATTGTGTATTCTATATGCCTCAACCCTTTCTCGACACTCAGGAGTGCAGAAAACAGAAAGTACATCTTCAACAGTCATTTCTTGAACCACGGGTTTGTGAAATATGAATGCCATAATTTCAGTGGGTGGTTTATACTTTTGTTCTTCTCCTTAAAACACAAACCAAACGAAAACCCGTGTACTTGCTAACTCAAACCCTTTGCACGCGAATGAACCCGCTTTCTGAACCGCACCTCAAAACCTTTCAAAGCTTATCACAACCAAACAAACCCTTTGTTTTATTATTATTATTATTTTTAATATTATAAAAACCAATGATTATGTAATGATTATCCAATAATTGATTAATAATTATATAATGATTATTAATATTATAATTATTATAATTAATATAATCAATTCAAAAGAAACACTGTTCCTTCTTCTTCTTCTTCGTAACTCAATCCCCGAACCCTAATTTCTAACTTTAGCCAGCCGTCGGAAGTTGATGATCGGAGGTTAGTGATGGTATAGTGATGAAAGACGGTGAATGGACGGAGAAGATGAACGAAGGAGGTGATCGAAGTTGGCGACCGCGGTGTAGACGATGATGGAACGGAAATGGTGACGGAAATCTCAAGCTACTTGACGACTGAAGTGACTCGAAACCGTGGAAAAGATGAGACTCGAAACCGTGGTTGCGACTCGAGACCGTAGAGAGATAACTCGAGACCAGTAATGATAATGGAGGTTGCGAGTGGATGTCGGAGAAGATGGTGGAAGGTGATGATGACTCGAGACCCAGTGAAGGTTGCGACTCGAGAACTCGGAATAGGAAAGATTGGTTGCGAGTCGGACGAGTCGAAACGGTGGTTGCGACTCGTAATCGAGGTTGCGACTCGGAGGTGAACAACTCGAGACCTGCGAAGATGATGAGTCGAGATCACTGAGTCGAGACTGTAATGAGTCGAGACCAGTGAAGATGACTCGAGACCTTAAAATCAATTACTCGAGACCAACTTGTTGAAGACTCAAAACCAGGAAGATGATGACTCGAGACTGTGATGATGATGATGAGTCGAGACCGGGTGAAGATGTGTTGATGAGTCGAGACCGTGAATGTGAGACCTCCTCGACTCGAGACCTGCTGAAGATGAGTCGAGACCTGCTTGAAGATGAGTCCAGAACGTTGAGAGATGACTCGAGAACTCAGGAAAGAGAAGATGTCGGACTCGAGACCGGGAAACTGTGGAAGTTGTTGGATCAAATGTACGGCGGTGGTGGACTCGAAAAGATGGAAATTTGAATTTGAAAGTAAACAAATTTTCAAAAGATTCTGTCAAATCAACAAATCACCGAAAATTGTGAAAATTTTAAAATCAAGATATTTCCAAAATTTTAAAAAATTACGTTTAATCCTTTTAACAGTCCTTTTCAAAATCAAAACACCAAAATAATGATTTTTGATAAAATTTCGATGAACACTACGAAGAACACCGAACCAAAAATAACGAAAATCTTGAATCTTTGATATCACACCGAGCCTAGAAATAGGTTCTAATGGCTCTGATACCACTTGTAAGTCCCGTAAACCGGATCTTTCAATGATATCAAACAATCACCAAGTTTGTGCGGAATCCAAACTTGGTGAGATTCAAGAATAAACACGAAAATCAGAAAAACGACGAACAAAGAACAATATCGAATCACCTTTAACACTTGCACACGATTCTATTACTATGAATTAGCAAAACCGTCTAGTACAAGTGCTCACAACCAAATCGCCTCCCACTCTGTGTTTCTCTAGAATTTCTGTAATTTGGAGGTTCTAAGAAGTTCAAACCTAAAAACAAGTTAGAAACTTGTTTTTATACTTACTCAAGCCCAATTCCCTACATGGGCTCCCCTTGGGCCTGCTTGGCCCACATGGCCTAAAGCTTGGCCCAAGTGACCTATAAAGGTCCAAAACCTAATATAAACTAACCCGGTAAAGCCCAGTTCGTAACCATAACCCGTTGTGTTAATTTGATGCGTTAGTCTCACACTTTAGGGCCTAACAATAACATTTACACTGTGATCGGTCTCTTATTCTCATCCAAACCTTCTTCAAAAACAAAGAACAGAAAATGACATACGACTGTCATCGGTCTCTTTTGCTTGAAGATTTGCCCATCTCATGCAGCAAAATCTTATTGAGTTACCCCCCTCACCTAACAATCCATTCAGTGAAACTTCACGCAGAACAATACTGAATATCCAAGAAACGATGTTTGTCATCTTTGATTTTTTAATTTTTTTGGCGTTTTATAGTGAGTGGTATTTAGGAAACATGGCGTTTGTTTTTTGGTTTGATCAATGGAAGGTGCTGAGACGTTTCTCTTTATAGGGTGTTTTTGGCGCGTAGTTTAGGTGGGGTATTATTATAATGAATGCTATTAAGAAAGTATCTGCCGTTTCAGTTATTGTTTATATTTACTGTTTTTTCAGCTTTATCTGTTAAGTCTGTAATGTTGGATATATGTATGTCCGACCTTAATTAAAGTCAACGTATCTAACTCGGTACGATCCGAAGAGTTACACGTTGGTACACGAATCGTATATGTTCACGAGTAGGTAGATTATTATTTGTGAAATAATAATAGTGGAAACCCAAGAGACACCTTTTATAATAAAAGGATGTTTAAGGTGGAAACCCAAGAGACACATTTTAGAATAAAAGGATGTTTAAGGTGGAAACCCATAAGACACTTTTTAGAATAACCGCCTTCTTCTTGGCCGGTTCTACTCGGGGGTATCTTGTGCTCGGTTGTGAACTTCCTACTAGCTAGGATTCGTTGTAACCCGCGTGTTACAAATCCGATGTAGTCGTCAAAGGTTGATTACTAAAACCCTCTATGGTTGTTTATTCCGTTTATTTGTTTATACGCGTATAACCTTGATCCTGATTGGGAATATTTATTAATCGGATTAATAAATCAAATTTATATAATCGGCTTTTGGTAAATTATATAAACCGCTTCCGCTATTATTCTGATACCATGATTCCCAACAGTGGTATCAGAGCCACGGTTACACGCGTATAGATGGTAAAGTTATAATTTTGATCTATGTTTTATTTGTCAAAAATTATTTGTTTTGACTAAAGATCAAAAGCTTTTGGTTGTCTATGGATTGTGATGTGAATCAAGCCCTAGGTTATGACCTTTGTCATGGTTGTATTGGTTATGGTTTTATTTTGATTTGTATTTTGTTGCGGATATTGGATCCGATGTAATAGATAGGATTAGAATAGATTTATGTTTATTGTATTTTTAAATTTATTATTGTAATCCCTCGAGTACAAGATCAAGATCAAGATAAATGGCGAACAGGTACCATGAAGATAGAGATCGCGGGTCAAGTGGGAGCTTTCAAAAATTAGCTTTTGAAACCCCTTTTGACTAGTTCGTTTCGTTTCTGGCCAAAACGAAACGGCCAACCTATTAGGGGCTCGATTCATTTTTTATTATTGTGTTTTGTGGTTGTGTTTTATTTATTGTAAATAATATAGATAACCCAAAATAAATAAAATTTTCACAATCAAGATAACGGTTTTATTAAAACAAGTTTTATAAAACTGAAAAGTATACTTAATAAAAGGGTTTTATTAATATTTAAAACAAGATCATTCGCGATAAATCGACCGACATAGTTTAATAGGGTATTTAAAACTATATCGTGCGAGCGTGGAAAGGAGTTTCTATTATCACGAATTATATAAAATCGGATTTTATAAACTATTGTGTAACTCGCCTCATGCTACGAGCTATTCAAAATATTTTTTGGTAAATATTAAAATAAATCCCAAATTTTAAATTGATGTTTTATGCCACCCTTAACGAGTTAACACTTCATTCTAAATCAAACCCAAATGTTAGTGTTATACCCTGCATCTGGGCGTCCATCATGAAAGAAGGTAATCATCGCGTTTCCTGTGTAACATAGGCCGGTGATACAGTTAATAGTAAAGGACAAAACATCGCTTGTTCATCAAGTGGGCATAGTTGGGGTTAAACATACATCGTTTTAAGCGATAACCCCAAATGGAGAGTTGTGTAGTGGACATAATTAACAATCGTTGTTTACCTACATAATCATACCAGTGGATAGTGCTTAAGCCAATTCACTGTCATATGATGAATCGGGATCTCATCTTAATTAAAAATTTTGTTTTTGGGTCATAAAATTAAATTAAGATATTAAAAACATAAAATACTAATTAATTAATTTTGAATTTTGTAGATGTCAACTGAAAACAATTCCTCCCAATTCTCTCTCAATTCCATCTTAGAGAAGGACAAACTGAACCACTCCAACTTCATGGACTGGCACCGCAACTTGAAAATTGTTCTCAAGGCGGAGAACAAACTGTATGTTCTTAAAACGCCAGTCCCTGATGAACCCATCAATCAGCAAACTGTTGCATATAGAAACTATGCAAAGCACTTTGATGACTCTATGAAAGTCTCATGTTTAATGTTAGCATCCATGATTCCTGAACTTCAAAGGACCATGGATGACAAGATGGCATATGAGATGAATGAGCACCTGGTTTAAATGTTCCAACAGAAGGCTCGTCATGAGAGGTTTGATGTGATGAGATCACTCATAACCACTCGTATGCAAGAGGGTACATCAGTTAGCGCTCATGTGCTAAAAATGAAGGCATATGTTGATCATTTGGCTCGTCTGGAATCCCCCTTGAGTGATGAATTAGCTGGGGATATCATCCTCAACTCATTGCCTAAGTCATATGATCAGTTCACTATGAACTACAATATGAATGGGATGGAGAAGACACTTGCAGAGCTGCATCAGATGCTCAAAACTGCTGAGGTTATACCCAGCAAGACTGCACCAGTGCTGATGATCAAGGAGGGTCATGTTAAGAAACCTAACACCAAGAAAAGGGGCAATCAGGGCAAAGGGAAGGGCAAAGGCAAATTAGTTGCAAACAAGAAGCCTCAAAAGAATGCCAAGTGTTTTCATTGTAATGAAATTGGGCACTGGAAGAGGAACTGTGCTAAGTATTTAGTTGAACTGAAGCAAGCCAAGGCTTCAGGAGGAGAGTCCTCAGGTATATATGTTATTGAAATCTTTTCTTTTTCTGGAAAAACATGGGTGTTTGACACAGGATGTGGTTTTCACATTTGTAATGCTTTGCAGGGACTAAGAAAGATTAAGAAGCTGAAACAAGGTGACTTGGAGGTCCATGTTGGCAATGGACAAAGAGTTGCTGTGAAGGCGATTGGAGAATATGTTCTTTTACTTCCTTCTGGTTTAGAACTTGTTTTGAACAATGTTTATTTTATTCCTAGTGTTACTAGAAATATTGTTTCGGTTTCTGCTTTGCATGGACAAGGTTTCAATTATCGTTTTAATGGTGAATTTATTTCTGCTTATTTTAATGATGTATTTTACTTTGATGCAAAACCAAACAATGGAATCTATGAGATAGAAATCCAAAACAATAACATATTATGCAACATCTCCCATAAACGTAACAAGTTGGACTTTAACGATACGTATATGTGGCATTGTATACTTGGTCACATAAGCGAGAACCGAGTTAAACAGCTTAAAACCGCAGGAATATTAGATTCTAAGGGTTCGGAAACGTTTGGCAAATGCGAATCATGCTTAAGTGGAAAGTTAACAAAAGCACCTTTTTCAAATGTTGGAGAAAGAGCTAATGATCTATTGGGACTTGTACATACAGATGTATGTGGTCCATTCAGAACAATGTCAAGACATGGAGAAAGATACTTTGTTACATTTACTGATGATTTCAGTAGATATGGTTATGTTTATCTTATGAAGCATAAACATGAGACATTTGAAAAGTTCAAGGAGTACCAAAACGAAGTAGAGAATCAGCTAAATAGAACTATTAAGATGCTTCGATCAGATCGAGGCGGTGAATATCTTAGTCAGGAGTTCATCGACCATCTAAAGGATTGTGGAATAGTTTCACAGCTCACTCCACCTGGAACGCCACAACATAATGGTATGTCTGAACGGAGAAATCGAACTCTATTAGAAATGGTTCGATCAATGATGTGTCGAACAACCCTCCCACGCTCCTTTTGGAGTTATGCTCTAGAAACTATCGCAAAACTTGTGAATATAGCTCCAACGAAGAAGGTTGACAAAACGCCTTATGAGATATGGCATGGAAAGAAACCAAAAGTATCCTATCTCAAGGTCTGGGGATGTAACGCTTATGTCACTCTAGAATCTTCGGATAAACTAGATCCCAGAGGCGAAAAAGTGGTTTTCGTAGGATACGCTAAAAGGATCGGTTACCTTTTCTACCACCCCACTGAAAATAAGATTTTCACTAAACGCAGAGGCACTTTCTTGGAGGAAGAGCTTCAGGCATGAGGGATTGGAGAAAACCATGTGGATCTTGAAGAAATTCGAGAATCACAAGTGACTGAACCAGTTGTTCAGACAGAACCAGAAGTAACTGATCTAGTTGTTGAAGTTGAGCCTGGGAGGACTCAAGAAACAACAGAAACACCAAGTGTTCGAAGAAGTATTAAAGATCGTCGTGCCCCTGAAAGGTATGACGATATCTTCATGATTGATGAAGCTGAACCTGCTACTTACAAAGCTGCAATGTTGGATTCATAATCCAAGAAATGGAAAGAAGCCATTAATGCAGAGATGCAATCCATGTATGATAACCAAGTCTGGGATTTGGTTGATCTTCCTACCGAAGGTCGGACTGTAGGAAACAAATGGATCTTCAAGAAGAAGACCGACATGGATGGAAATGTGCAAACCTACAAAGCAAGGCTTGTAGCAAAAGGGTTCACTCAGACTCAAGGAATTGATTATGAGGAAACTTTTTCGCCAGTAGCCATGCTTAAGTCTATTAGAATTCTACTTGCCATTGCTGCATATTATGACTATGAGATATGGCAAATGGATGTCAAGACCGCGTTCCTTAATGGACACTTACTTGAGGATGTCTATATGGTTCAACCTGAAGGTTTTGTCGATCCAAATAATCCTAATAAGGTGTGCAAGCTAAATAAATCCATCTATGGATTGAAGCAAGCATCTCGCAGCTGGAATCTTCGTTTTGATCAGAAAATTAAAGAGTTTGGCTTCATTAAAAACGAAGATGAACCGTGTGTTTACAAGAAATCTAGTGGGAGCTATATCACTTTTCTAATTTCTGTATGTAGATGACATACTAATCATTGGAAACAATATCCCTATGCTAAAGGATGTTAAGGCTTGGTTGGGAAAATGTTTCGCAATGAAAGATTTTGGTGAAGCCGCTTATATTCTAGGAATAAAGATTCATAGAGATAGATCAAAGCGGTTATTAGGTTTAAGTCAAAGTACATATATTGATAAGGTCATACGACGCTTCTCAATGCAAGACTCAAAAAGGAGGCTCTTGCCCATGGCACATGGAACCATTCTTAATGGCGAGCAGTGTGCTAAGACCGAAGAGGAAAAGAAGAAAATGGAAAGAGTTCCATATGCTTCTGCTATCGGTTCCATCATGTACGCCATGTTATGTACCAGACCTGATGTCTCGTATGCTCTTAGCATGACGAGTAGATATCAACAGAATCCAGGAGAGAGCCACTGGGCTGCAGTGAAGAACATTCTTAAGTACTTAAGAAGGACTAAGGACATGTTCTTAATATATGGAGGACTGGATGAGGAGCTATCAGTTAAGTGTTATACTGATGCAAGTTTCCAGACTGATCGTGACGATTCAAGATCACAGACTAGATATGTTTTCATTCTGAATGGTGGGGCTGTTACCTGGAAGAGCTCGAAGCAAAGTGTGGTTGCTCAATCCACCTGTGAATCAGAATACAATGCTGCATCGGATGCCGCTAAGGAGGCTGCCTGGATGAAGAAGTTCATTACTGATCTCGATGTTGTGCCTAGCATAAAGAAACCAATCGAGATGCTATGTGACAATACTGGTGCCATTGCTCTTGCAAAGGAACCAAGGTCGCATCAAACCACAAGGCATATACTCAGAAAATTCCACTATATTAGAGAGATAATAGAGCGTGGAGACATCGTAATAACCAAAGTTCATACAGATCTAAATCTAGTTGACCCCTTTACTAAGCCTCTACCTCAAGCTAAACATGAGGAGCATGCTGGAAAAATAGGGCTTAGATTTGCTAGACAGTGGGCATGATTTGTAGTTAGTATTGGTGTTTTAATTTTGAACTACAACAGTTACATTGATATAGTTATTTGATTTATTGGTTAAATGCAAGTTTAATTATTTTGTAACTGTGTTCGTTATTTGTATGTTTATATCCTTGAATAAGCGTATTCTAAAATATCCGTAGTCGATCAAATTACATGGGAATGAACTTGAATGTAAGACTATTGTGAATTGAGATGATTGTATTCATGAGATGAATAACTCAAGAGTTTGAGAATCAAAATTCACAGATATCACTAGGGAATGATATTGGATGTGACTCGCTTCAAAACGATCTCCATGGATCTAAGTCATGAGATGTTTTGATATTGATATGTTCAATCTGTCCTTTTTCTTTAGGCACATATTAAACTACATTGATCAAGGACAATCTTTGATGTTATCTAACACTGTCCTGAAACATGGATAGTAATCCGGGTAGCGTTGGGAGGAATCCAAGGTTAAGTGGGAGTTGTATGGTGCTGATGGAATTCTGTACTTCTATGGGATTAGAAGTTTAGACATTCTGGCGCCCTCGTTAACTCAAACTGGAATAAACGCGTGGGCACGCTCGGACTAAGAGTAGTTCGTTAGACCACTTTGAATTAAAGATGAGAATAGAGAATGGTTGATCACTATATAAGAATGAATGATCCATGTCTTATTATCAACGAATGTTCTATACAGAAGGGACTTATTGATAGAATTATCAGGGCTATAGTATTTGGTTAAGTAAAGTGTTACTTGAATGCAAAAAACTAGTTGACGACTGTAAAGTGTCATGCCGTGTTAAGAGCAGTGCGATGCAGCTAGGCGTCCAACTCTGCACACGTTGACTCATTTAATTAAAATCGTCCAAGTGGGAGATTGTTGGATATATGTATGTCCGACCTTAATTAAAGTCAACGTACCTAACTCGGTACGATCCGAAGAGTTACACGTTGGTACACGAATCGTATATGTTCACGAGTAGGTAGATTATTATTTGTGAAATAATAATAGTGGAAACCCAAGAGACACCTTTTATAATAAAATGATGTTTAAGGTGGAAACCCAAGAGACACCTTTTAGAATAAAAGGATGTTTAAGGTGGAAACCCATAAGACACTTTTTAGAATAACCGCCTTCTTCTTGGCCGGTTCTACTCGGGGGTATCTTGTGCTCGGTTGTGAACTTCCTACTAGCGAGGATTCGTTGTAACCCGCGTGTTACAATTCCGGTGTAGTCGTCAAAGGTTGATTACTAAAACCCTCTATGGTTGTTTATTCCGTTTATTTGTTTATACGCGTATAACCTTGATCCTGATTGGGAATATTTATTAATCGGATTAATAAATCAAATTTATATAATCGGCTTTTGGTAAATTATATAAACCGCTTCCGCTATTATTCTAATACCGTGATTCCCAACATGTAACATGTCCCATCTTTCAAGTTTGACGTTTTATATTTAATGGCGTTTTTGTAGGCCAAGATGATAAAATATACTACCTAAAACACAGAAAAAAACTACGTAGGAAAAATATTTTTTATTATTTGGCGTTTTGTATTTAGTTGGCGTTTTATATTTAAAGACGTTTGTGTAAGAAATGATGTTTACCCTTAATGAAGCATGTTCCAAGTAATAAAATTGATGTTATTTACGAAAATGTCACCATGCCAATCTAGTCCATAGATTGTTTTAATCTGACAATCCATAAACATTCTCACCGTTCTCACACTTTTCACTGTTTTCCTCTACATCCTGACCCTATTATTTTATAATTATATCTAATAAAAAGAAGGAGTAAACTGCTAAATTCGTCCCTGAGGTTTGACTCAAATTGCTAGATCAGTCCAAAATCAAGTTTTGTTGCTAAAACAGTCCCTGAGCCTAGTTTCTGTTGCTATTTCAGTCCAATAAATTAACACCGTTAGAACCTCTGTTAATGAATGGGTAAAACTGCTAAATTCGTCCCTGAGGTTTGATTCAAGTTGCTAGATCAGTCCAAAATCAAGTTTTTTGAATTTGTTAATTATAAACTTATTTAGGTATATAATTTTTCTAGACTTGCATTAATTTTTTGAATTTGTTAATTATAAACTTATTTAGATTATAAACTTATTTAGGTATATAATTTGCAAGTCTAGAAAAATTATTTGTTAGTTATTTTGATTATTATTATTATTATTATTATTATTATTATTATTATCATTAAATGTTTACTAATTATATACTTAAGTATTTAAATAAGATAATACTTAATTTAAATAAAATTAGTTTTAAAAATATAAATGTAGCTTTTTTGAAGAGCGCAATTTAACCGGACAGCCTTAAATACTGATTTTATTTTGATGTTGTTATTGTTGTTGTTGTTACCATGTAAATATTTAGTATTTATTTAAGGATTTAAATAAGACAACAGTTAATTTAAACAATATTTAGTTATGAAAAATACAAACATTATATGTAAACTTAAATATTAAGAAATTAACATAATTTTTATTTATTTTTATTTAAATCGTAATATTTAATGTTTAATATTTATCAATTATTTTAATTTAATATTTGTATTATAAAGTTCTTTTATTCATTTTTTCTACTTAATTAAGTGGTTTCGTATTTAATAATATTATCATTCAGGTGAGGTCAGACAACATGTCGTGTCAAACCAGTGTTTAAGACAGGTCAAATAAAATTGCGCTCTCCAAAAGAGCTACATTCTGTTTATATTTGTATAACTAAACACAAATTTAAATTATATATTTAGGGTAGACTTGTAATTTATCTTAAATTTTAAGACATTTAAGAAAATATATAATGCATTTGGTACAAGTATTGATTCATTAAGAACCTGTCATTTACCATTTTTTTCTCTTGTGATATTAATGATTTATTCAACGAACATAAATATAACTGGACCCGCCTTAAACTGTATTTGGGTATTATTATTGTTATAACTTTGTAAATATTTAGTAGTTATATACGTAAGTATCTAAATAAGATCACACTTAATCTAAATAGTATTGAGTTATAATTAACAAATTATATACCTAAATAATTTTATAATCTAAATAAGTTTATAATTAACAAATTCAAAAAATTAATGCAAGTCTAGAAAAATTATATACCTAAATAAGTTTGTAATCTAAATAAGTTTATAATTACCAAATTCAAAAAAATAATGCAAGTCTAGAAAAATTATATACCTAAATAAGTTTATAATTAACAAATTCAAAAACTTGATTTTGGACAGATCTAGCAACTTGAATCAAACCTCAGGGACGAATTTAGCAGTTTTACCCATTCATTAACTGAGGTTCTAACGGTGTTAATTTATTGGATTGAAATAGCAACAGAAACTAGGCTCAAGGACTGTTTTAGCAACAAAACTTGATTTTAGACTGATCTAGCAATTTGAGCCAAACCTCATGGACGAATTTAGCAGTTTACTCTAAAAAGAAGTAAAATCTTTGATATCAACGTTTTTCACGATTGTTGGGGATGGTCTATTCATCCACCACAAACACAATTTTCATTCACAAGTGAACTAAGTTTATCACTTTCTTCAAACACCTCACCACTCACCACTTTCCATGTAACGCACACAATTTTTATTTAAAATAAATTTTGTTTTACAAAATTTTAAATAAAATCTATCCTTCACATTTCCCCAATCCAATCTCAATCATCCCCAATTACAAACCCTAACCCTAGCCTTTCAAATCTCCTGAACCATGAAAGTTCATCCATCTCCGTCCAATCCAAACATCACACTCCGTTACGACACCACCACCGCTAACGGCCGTCAAAAAAAGCTCCGGCGACTCCCACACATCTTCGCTAAAGTCCTGGAGCTCCCATTCGCCGATGTGTCGGTTCAGGAAACCGCTAATTCCTTCAGATTCGTCGTCGATACGGACGATGACGTCGGCTCTGACGTCACGGCTCACACCATTGAGATTGTTCCAGGTGTTACTAAAATTGTTGTTAGAGGTGTGCGTTTCATCGCTGATTTTGCGATTAATGAAGTGGAGCTCAAGGTGTGGCGGTTTCGACTTCCGCCTGCTACGCTGCCGGAGCTTGCGACGGCCGTTTTTAGTGACGGAGAGCTGGTGGTTACTGTGCCCAAATCAGAATGAGGTTTTTAGGAAGACGGTAACTGCTTCTTCAGTTGTTTGCTCTTCTTGTACAGCAATAATAATAATATTAATAATAATATGTTGATTTGATGGTAGATTTATTTGGCTAAAAGTGTTTGTGATGATGCATCAATCAAGTTGTTTTTGGTGTTCAAAATCTCAAATTTGTTGTTATTTCTTTGTGATTAGGAATTAAAAGGTAGGTTTGTTGTGGGATTAGTTTATGGATTATAACAATTATTTTTCATCCAAATGAAACTTCCAAAAAGTTGCAAGGATATAGTATTGGGGAAAGTTCTTGTACAAATAATCTTAACATACTAAACATACAAATTGAAGGAAAACTCAAAAAGAAAAGGTGGCATTTTTGTAATTGAAGGAAAGTTCTTGTCTTTTTGAGTTTTCCTTCAATTTGTATGTTTAGGGGCTGTTTGGCTAAGCTTTTCAAAATGACTTATTTGCTTATTTGCTTTCTGAAAAATAAATAAGCAAATAAGTCATTTTGAAAAGCTCTATTTTAAAGCTTTTCAAAACAGCTTATTGATTTATTTGCTTTTCAGAAAAGCAAATAAGCAAATAAGTAGTTTTGAAAAGCTTAGCCAAACAGCCCCTTAGTATGTTAAGATTATTTGTATTTGATCTTTTGCCTATAGTATAGGTCATGATGTGTATATATAACATAAAATTAATTACATTTATTATTGTGCATATGTGTTATTGATGTAACAATAATTTTCCCTATCTATAAAGGCCATGATATATAACAAAACGTTTATTACATTTTTATAAGTCAAAACATTTTTTGTGTGTAAAAAGATGTATAACAAAAAATTGAGAAGTTTATTATGTTTACAAAGGTGTGTTTTAGACTTTACGGAGTGGGAGGGCATGAAGAAGGCGCATTAAGTGTCATGTGATAGTCACATCAGCAAGGGTACGTGGTAAGAAAAGCACGGGGTGAGGGGCGTGAAAGTTGTGTTTTTATAAAAAAAAAATTAAGAGTAAACTGCCATTTTGGTCCTTGGGGTTTGGACAGTTTTGCCACTTTAGTCCAAATCTCAAACTTTTTGCATCTTGGTCCCTATGGTTTTAGTTTTATTGCCATTTTGGTCTAAAAGTGAAGTTAACTCAAATTCCTCAAATTAAATCCTGTGTTTTGTCATTTTCCTTAGGGGTAATTTGGTCATTACAAGTATTATTTTAACAAATTATTAATTCAATTAATTAAATTAATTAATCACATCATTCAATTATCCCCATAGAAAAAAACACACACATATCAACACATGATTAACTTGTAAATGCATCAGAAGAAACCCATCATCCAATTCGGTGAACAACAACAACATTATTCTGATTCAAAAAACCCAAATAAAACTCTCATCTAATTACAGTGAACTTCAACACCCACAAACCACAATGCAAAAAGCTCTGTTTTTTAACCATCAAAATCAACCTAACCTCATAAAAAACCACCACAAGACTCGCTTTCACATAAGCAAGATCATTACCATTGAGAGCCGTTTCAAGACTCGCTTTCAGTTCCGGAAGCAAAGCAGGCCATAATTTGGGGAAATCATGGTTTCCGATAACGGCTAGGGCTTTGCTAACCTGCGCCTGAATCTTCGGCGTGCAGGATAACATGAGCGGGACGAGTAACTTTTTGATTTGTTCTTTTTCAAGATCGGAAATAGGAGTAGCGGATGACGTCACCCAGCTTTGTTTGAGGCGGTTCTTGAAGTTGATGGCGGCGTTATGACGGATCTGGTCGTCGACGGAGTGTTCGACGGCGTCGGAGAGGGCTTTCTCGGTGGTGGTTGGTGTATTGCGAAGATGGTGGTCAGTGGAGTGGGGTGGGGTGGGTGTTAAATGGTTGATGATGATGGTTTCTAATGAGATGCCGGAGAGGAACAAAAAGAAAGAAAGAAAGAGAAAGGTTGGGGTTGGGTTTTATAATTAAAAATGACCATTTTGCCCTTAGGAAAAGGACAAAATAGCCGGATTTTTTTAAGACAAATATGATATCATTTCACTTTTGGACCAAATGGCAATAAAACTGAAACCACAGGGACCCAGATGCAAAAAGTTTGAGTTTTGGACTAAAGTGGCAAATGTGACCAAACCTCAGGGACCAAAATGGCAGTTTACTCAAAAATTAAACAAGAACCAATTGAAACAACCCAAATGGTGCCCATCAACCAAGAGCCACCACGTCACCACCCAATAGCCCTACACGCCGGTGAAGAATCTTCCGACCTCGTCACCACGCCGTACCTAAGCCAGTGTGCCGGCGTGGTTAAGGCTTCTACGCCAAAAACCACGCCCCACTCTACATATAACAGTGTGGCTAAGTACACATATACCCCGCCCTGAAATACGCGTTTCGTATCACTACCTAATATACATTGTATTATGTCACGCTTCACACACAAAATCATTTATACAGAGTACCTAAACCCTAAAAACCATTTATACTGGAACATAACTCTTTTTTTTTTCCTTTTTCGACATGTAAACTTCATACAAAACAAACCACCCCACCAGCTAGCGAGAGCAGCCCAACAGGTAGGGGTGTGAATTTCTGACATGACCTGAAAACAAGACACGAACCTAACACGAAATTCACGGGTTTAGGTTTAGTCTAAACGGGTTCGGGTCAATTTCAAGTTGAACCCGCGAACCCGTTTAGGTTAACGGGTCGGGTTCGGGTCAACCTGGTCGGGTTGACCCGTTTAACACGTTTATATATATTATATTTTTTACAATATATTTTATGTCATAAATTACATGGGATGTGTGCTTTATGACATAATTATAACTTAAAAACATAAATTAACATAAGATTTAATAATTGAAATATAATTGTGTATATGCATTTGTGTTTTTTAAGTAAATTTTAATACATTAATTTCAGAAAATAAAAATTAAAAAATTTGGGTTGAACGGGTCGTGTTCGGGTCAACCCATAAAACTTCGAGTCGTGTCTGGGTTCATATGTATGATACGATTTTCGGGTTCGGGTTCGGGTATAATTTTCAGGTTCGGGTCGGGTTGAACCTGCCAACCCGCGAACACAACCCGTTTAGCACCCCTAACAACATGAACAAATCTCTATATGCCTGAAATGTTCAGTTTTCTTTTTTTCAACGGAAAGCAAGTAAATATCGTCAAAACATTTGGATTACGGATTAAAAAAAAAAAGTAAATTACAAGTTTTGTCCTTTATGTTTGTACCAAATTGCAAGCGATATCATTTGCCTTTAAATTTGACGAATTTTGTCCTTAACGTTTCAAAATCTTGCACGTTATGTCCTTTCCCCCTACCTCAGTCAGATATTTTTGTTAAATATGGCCATGTGCCTTGCACATGAAGGTATTCTTGTCGTTTCACTTCTCCAGGGACTATTGAGTAAATAATCTATATCAAGGGACTAAATGTGTACAAAAATTAAAGAATAAGATATAAATAAAAAGACCTAATTAAAAAAATCTCTCTCTCTCTCTCTCTCTCTCTCTCTCTCTATATATATATATATATATATATATATATATATATATATAGGATTAGGTTCAAGAGTGAACAACTTATTGAGAGTGAACTAATCTTGACTCTTGATCATTTTTTAGATTAAAAGGGTAAGATTGACATTAACCAAATACTTTTAATTAATGTGAAAGAAAAAGAAGAAAGAGTATAATGGTAAAACATTAAATAATTAATAACTCATCCCATTAATTATGTTATCTCTAATTAATAAAGCAAAATGCATTTTATCCTACACATTTCAAAATTTATCCTACATGTATCTTAAGCTTACTGAAGTTTACCCTACGCATATCTAAATTTATCATACACATTTAAGAATTTATCCTACACATATACTAAAATTTATCCAACACATGTCGAAAATTGTCTTTCACCCTAAATTATATTATCTTGAAAAAGTATATTTAAAAGTGAGTTACAAGTTTAATTAGTTACTAATTAACTACAATTAGAAATTTACCTATATGCCCTTATTAATAACATTAAATGCACATATTAAATGAAGTAAATGGAGCATTTCTATTGGTTTAAAACTTATTCTTTTTATTCTTAGAAAAGTTTTCTTCTCATTTGAACCTTTCACTATATATATATATATATATATATATATAGAGAGAGAGAGAGAGAGAAAGAGAGAGAGAGAAAGTGTAGAATACAAAAGCCATAATCCTACATTACGTACGCGATGCCAACAGGCGTACACGTGTCACTGGTTCATTTTTCTTACATAAGGGTATATCGGAGTTTTCGTTCAATCAGCAGAGGGCAAATTAGACAATTCCAGATCCCGATTAGTTCGTTACACCACTATCCCAGTAATTATGATCCGTAGCAGAGCGATGTTACTCAGTTCTTTAATTCCCTTATGATCTGGAATTGAAAATTTATATATATATATATATATATATATAATAAGAATTCGCATGTGCATGTTAGATGACAAGGGAATTTCGCATGTGCATGTTGATACAAATATTATATAATGGATTTTCGCATGTGCTTGATACAAATATTATACCCATCCATACACTTTTTGAATTCGCATGTGGATGGTAGATGATAAGGGAATTCGCATGTGCATGCTAATTCAAATATTATACCCATGTTATATTTATTTAGGAATTTCGCATGTTGATACAAATATTATACCCATGTTACAATGTTTCATTTTATATTCGCATATATGTCTTAATGTTTTTTTGTCTTTTTCAAGGAATTCGCACGTGTGTTACTCAATTCTTATTTTTCCAAGGAATTCGCATATTACTAAATATTTTTTTTAATTCGCATGTGAATCTTCCCAGTTAAATCGCATGTTATTTTTTTCAAGAAAACAAATCGCATGTGTATAATCTCTGTGTGTGTGTGTGTGTGTGTGTTACGATTCATCTTCTTCGATTGCTGGTCGATCGTTGTTAGTCTTCTTCCGTTTGACCCTTACAACTCCCAAATCAGTAGTTCTTATTTTCGATTTCGCACCAAAAGGAACGAAGGGATGTTGGGGAAAAAGAATTTCAGGTTTTTGAATTTGATTTAGGGTTTGATTTTGACCTATCATCGGTCAATTACAGAGATTTATGACCTCGCAATGACGTTTTTAACCTTCCCGGTATGATTTAGATATATTAAAATGATTAATTTAATCATTTAAATTAGTTTCGTCTGCGTTTGATTGATTGAAGATCGTACGGCTGAGGGCATCGCGTACATAATGTAGGATAAGAGGTATTGTACGTTAACCGGCCTCTCTCTATCTCTCTCTCTCTCTCTCTATATATATATATATATATATATATCACACGCCTCTCCACTTACTCTCTCTTTCTAAAAACCCTGCAACAACCTCCAGCATCACTGTCATACCTCCTCCGGCCACCACCACCACCACCACTACTGCCGCCACTTCCCACCGCCACCAGTACCACTCCATCAGAACATTGTGTCACACCCCAACCAATGGCGGAAACATCGGGATGAGACGAAGTGTGAAGATTGCTAGAGACATCATAACGCTATTCGTGACAATATTTAAATAATTCCCATTTCATTTCATAACTTCAAGTTGTCAATCATTACATAAACTCAAATAACAACAAGTTCCAAAAGTAATACATAACAACATAAGCAAAAATTGATACAACATATTAAACCTAAACGTCTATATGTGTATCTAGGCATCAACGCTACTTCTTTTCATAGCATCGTCATCATCAACCTGTAACATGTTTAAAAAACAATTCAATGCAAAAGCAATGGCGAGTATACAAGTTTGGTACGTACATAACAGAAGATAAGTTTTAAACAATTCCTCATAGCAAGCATGTGATTCAAGATAAACAATAAATATGGCATGTGTCTAACATATCAAACCAAATGAGACGCAAGATGCTCATGACATAACCACAAGTCTACGGGCGGGTCGTCAATCCTATAGCGCTACATATGTCACGGTTAGGCTCGTACGAAGTTAATGATAAGTTCAACACATAAAGTTTCACCCAAGTTTAAAGTATCAAGCAATCACGTATACAAGCATGTTATAGGAATGTTCATGTGTTTAAGCAAAATGTTCATGTGTAAGTTTTGATAAGTAAACATGTTACACCCCAAAAGTGGTAAAAGTAAAAGAGGGGAATACGAGTATACTCACGTAATTGCTAAGTCTTCCGATTATCCAATTGTTGACGAGTGTATGAGATTAGGAGGATGGAACACCGAGGTCACCCTATATGGGCAAATGATGGTGCATGAGTAAACGGAATTTAGACGGAGGATTTGAAGTGGGATATGAAGTATAACTTGTCGATTGATAAGTATGTATATATCTATACATATACATATTTTATATAGTTTAAGCAATAATTCTAAATTAAGTTTATCGAAAATATTATAATAGTATTGTCAAAATAGATATACATTTACATTTATTGTTATAAAAATTATTTGAACTTCGATACGTTTTCATTAGCGGTTCGCCTAAAAGTACATATATATTTTAACGAAAATCGGGCAGAGTTTCCTCTGTTTTTGGACGATCCCGACAACTAACGTGTCGATATATTTTCCAAAATTCAACAATACTACAATAACAACATACGACTAATCTTTTGAAAAGTTTGACGATTACAAGCAATATATAAACTATGATTCTACAGCTCAAGCTCGGTTTTATGCTAAATAAAACATATGTAAAAACAATAACAAATTAGTGTTGTTTAAAAAGAAAATTATACCAAGCTGACTGCTTTGACTTGCTGTTGACTATGTTTGACCGGACTGAAAACTGACCCGAACAGAACCAAGCTGACTTTGTTGACCGATCTTGACCCATTGACTTGCTTTGACCAGCCAACCCGAGCCGTTGACCAGCTGACTAAACTTGACCATTGACCCAAAACCAAAACGAAAACAACCCGGACCAAGATTCTAAACCCGAAACTTCCATCGGTTACCAAGCCGTACCGCATCGCGAGACCCGAACCAAAGCCCAAAATGAATCTGACAAATAAAGCGTGTCTCATGGTCTCGAACCCATATTCTGAACAGTACCGAACCCGAAAGCTCGAGACAAACTCGAATCAGAATTATACCTGCTGAATAATACCCGAAAGACCCGAATCAAACACCCGGATCCCGAAATCGCCGCCACCGTCGCCAGGCTTTACTTCCGCCGCCGTGAGCGGCGTTCGTCGCCGATTATGTCGGTTTGCAGCGGAGAAGGTGGGGAGGGGTGCTTTGTCGACGGGATGAACTGCCAGAGAACCGGATAACCAGCAGTCGGCTCCTCCTTGGCTGCCGATGTTCGGTCGAAATGGTGAAGGTTAGAGCCGAGAGAAAACAGAGGGGTGTGGGTGAGGAAGGAGAAGGTTGTGGTGGTGTGTAGCTGGCCGGAGATCGACGCCGGAAAGGAATTCGGGCACCGGTGTCTGAGCGGGAGAGAGAGAGAGGCCGCTGTGTGTTTGTGTGGCTGCTAGGGTTTGGGTATGACCAATCTTTTAGTTATAGCTGATTTAATAGTTTCAAAATTTACAAAAATCAGTCCCTATGGTTTAATTAATCTATGATATAACTTCAAAGAACTAACCTTTTAATTAATTAAACTAACTAGGTTATACGTATATTCTAAAGGAACTAAACTTTACAATTAAATTAACCGGGTTAGTTTGTATCCTTTTTCTAACTTTAGAGTTTAACGAGACTAGCTAGATTATTATAAAATAAACTTTTAAATAGTAAAATCAATTAATTTAATTAATTAAACCATGAATAAATACCCATTTTTATAACGAATTAGATTACAGACAAAGATTTTTCGACGATTAAAACGAAACAACGAATGCTAGGATCCCAAGTTTCCAAAAATAGGAATATGAACAATGGATTCTAAATATGGAAAGTTATGAAAATGCGGAGCGTTACAGTCTCCCCTCCTTTAGGAAATTTCATCCCGAAATTTATTAAGAAGGAAGACTTGAAAGGGTTTTGGCAAACAGAAGATGATTGTTTAAAAATTGAGGCTTTGAAGTTTGAGACAACGGAGAATAATTGAGGTATAAAGGTGAACGATTGATCTAATAACGATTATGAGTATTAGAATAGCATAAGCATCGGATAGAAGAAAGTAGCGTGTTAAGAATGAAGTCCCGTCGTGGATAATCGGATATAATGCGTTTGGGAGTTGTTTAAAGTTTGAATTAGGTCCAAAAGGTCTGTAAGACACTGAATTTATCATGGCACGTTTTACGAAAGTTTGGTAACATGATGAAAACACATATGTATAGGAAGTACCAACGGCGTATCCACCATGTTTTGACCATGTGAAGTCCGTCTCGTATTCGGTGTCATGTTACGTTCCGTGTCTTACCATACGCAGTAGTACACTCTATGGTTCTCATACGCCCATCACTATAATCCTGTGTGCACCCGCGATTATACCGATCGTCGCATGATCCGCATAGCTTGTACTAGTTGCGTATGAATTTAAGGTATTCATAAATTCTGAAAATAAGATTGCGTATAAATAGGGATGTAGCATATAAGCATGTTTGTGTTCCAAATAGTATAAGGCCAACGTAAGCGAATCCCTAGGGTTTCGCTCGTGTACGGTGCGAATGTATGAGTTTTGAGTATGAATAAAAACATGAGCATAGTATAAGTTTAAATATGAACACGCACGTGAGCATAAACACAAAATGCACGTCAGGAGTATGAGTAAAAGTATAAGAATAACGTGTATGAAAAAAATGAGTATAAATGTGAGTACCAACATGAGTATAAGGATAAACACAAAGCGTATGAGTATGAATACAAGTATCAGTGTAAACATAAGATGTATGAGCATAGATGTGAACGTGAATATAGGTGTAAAACATGAAGGTTTAAGTATGAATGAAATATATGTGTATGATTATAAGTGTAAACAAAGTTGTACAAGTGCAAATGAAAACATAAAATGTCTGAATCGTGAATATGAGTGTAGTATAAACATGAATGTAAGTACAACGTAAATGTATAATTGTGAGTGTATGTATGAAGTAAACGTATGAATTTTGAATCATGAGTATAACAAAATGCGTAAGTGTGAACATAAGTGAAGGCATAAAATGTATAAGTATGGATGTAGGAAATAATGATTTTATTTATGGTATACACCGAAACTCATGAGTTCATGCGCGTAAAAGATTAAAAGTTTGGAGTATGAAAGAAACAGGGAACGAGTGACACGCGTGAGATCTTTGTGCGATATTGTCTAAAACGTGTAAAATGGTATGCATAAATAGGTGTTTGCGCAAAACGTGGAGTTAAAATAGATTGAATTGTCACGAAATATAGACTCTAGTTTGTGAATGTAAAGAGAGTATAAAACATCTATTGGTTATGTGGAAAGTACTTTGTAAAGGAATGGAAATGCTACTGCGGTTTTAAAAGAGTTTACATAAGTTGAAAATTTGTCGGTTCTTATGAAGTTTCCTTGCCCACATGTTTTGAAATTTAATTGTCGTATCGAGTGGGGTTTTGAAAAAGTTCTAGAGATTAATAAGTTTGCATCATTTTAAGTGACTTTGTGTTAGAAAATTTTGAAACTTACAGCTTCTTGTGAAAAAGTTGATCCTTAGAAAAAGGAATTTGGTACATGAACTTAGTGATTGTTGAAAAATGTTTCATTGGTTTTGAAAAGGAATTTTAGTAAATGATTAAATAATATTGGTAATATTTTATAGGAGTGTGCGAAAAAGTTGATTTGATTCTCAATTGAGAATAACAATCTCTAGTTTAATGGTGTGAGAGGAGCGTGTTTCAATGTTTACGTTGATTGGTGAATTTGTGGGCAACGGATTTATTAAACCGACTAAGCTGACAAGTAGTATTTCGTGAAATTTTGAAAATCGAGGAACACGCGTTTATGGTAACATTTAAAATTTTTGTGTATGCGAGTGATGTGAAAATAGATTATAGAATAAGAGGTACATTTAAATAAATGAAGCATTTTGAAATACATGGTAAATGATTTAGGTATAAACATGATCGTGTTTACATAATATAGCCTATTAAAAAAAGCGTTGGTAACGATCACTTAGGTAAGGGAATCACCCCTAACTCGTTGGTGAGGTCGTTTTTTAAGAAAAAGGGGAGTGGAGTTAATCGTCAAGGTAAGGAAATCACTCCTATCTAGATGATATGTCCTCACTTATCGTTACAAGGAATATGGATTTAGATTATATGAAATCATGCATAAGTATAAGTGTATGAAAAAGATTTAGTATGATGTGTGTGTGAGAAGAAAATATCGAAAGTAAATTTCGAATTTGAAAGATTTCATCACATAAAAAAAATAAATAGTATAACACATTTTTGACTAAAATTTAGGATGGTTCCAAAATGGAACTTTGACTAACCGAAGTAGTCGAAAAGTCTTTCGAATTTGAGGAGCATGCTTTGGCCTAATAGGTGAAAACTCTCGCCGACAAGTCGGTTAACGGTATTTACCCTTCCGGTTACTACATGTCCCCAATTCGGTTGAAATTTCGAGACTTGGCGGGATCAATGAAAATCAAGGAGTGGAACTAGTCGACAAGGTGCGGGTTTCACCCCTAACTTGGCGATTTAGTATCCTAGGTGTGGTTGGTACTCGTCGGGTCAAAATTTGATTTCAACCCTTTGACGAGGGTCCACTATAATTCAAAATTTGAATTTCTCCATCAAGGTGAGGATTTCACTCCTAACTTGGTGGTGAATTTCGTGTAAGAAAAGAAAAGTAGAAGGATTGAGAGTCATTCACCAAATTGTGGGTTTCACGCCTATTTTGGTGAAGTCGTCTCGTTTGTGTGCTATGAGTGTTTTTGGATTTAGAAATATCGAGTAAAAATGACGTATTCTCAAAATAATAATAAGTGTAGGCACATAAAGCATCTCAAGAAAAAAAATACGTAAAAGACATTTCAAAATGGCACATAAATAATGACATATTAAAACAAATATGAACACATATTAAAACATGTATAATAACATAAGAATAGCCTGCCAAGTATGATTCATAAGGATAAAATGTCACATATGTTTAAAAGGCTCAAAGAGAATGTATAAGAAACACATAAAGTGGCATGCGCGTAGTTTCAAATAAAACATAAGAATAAGGCTCTAAAACTATAGACTAGGTAAAAGCATTCCTACTTTTCCTAATTCCCTATAGTTATGGCTCTGATACCAATCTATCACACCCCAACCAATGGCGGAAACATCGGGATGAGACGAAGTGTGAAGATTGCTAGAGACATCATAACGCTATTCGTGACAATATTTAAATAATTCCCATTTCATTTCATAACTTCAAGTTGTCAATCATTACATAAACTCAAATAACAACAAGTTCCAAAAGTAATACATAACAACATAAGCAAAAATTGATACAACATATTAAACCTAAACGTCTATATGTGTATCTAGGCATCAACGCTACTTCTTTTCATAGCATCGTCATCATCAACCTGTAACATGTTTAAAAAACAATTCAATGCAAAAGCAATGGCGAGTATACAAGTTTGGTACGTACATAACAGAAGATAAGTTTTAAACAATTCCTCATAGCAAGCATGTGATTCAAGATAAACAATAAATATGGCATGTGTCTAACATATCAAACCAAATGAGACGCAAGATGCTCATGACATAACCACAAGTCTACGGGCGGGTCGTCAATCCTATAGCGCTACATATGTCACGGTTAGGCTCGTACGAAGTTAATGATAAGTTCAACACATAAAGTTTCACCCAAGTTTAAAGTATCAAGCAATCACGTATACAAGCATGTTATAGGAATGTTCATGTGTTTAAGCAAAATGTTCATGTGTAAGTTTTGATAAGTAAACATGTTACACCCCAAAAGTGGTAAAAGTAAAAGAGGGGAATACGAGTATACTCACGTAATTGCTAAGTCTTCCGATTATCCAATTGTTGACGAGTGTATGAGATTAGGAGGATGGAACACCGAGGTCACCCTATATGGGCAAATGATGGTGCATGAGTAAACGGAATTTAGACGGAGGATTTGAAGTGGGATATGAAGTATAACTTGTCGATTGATAAGTATGTATATATCTATACATATACATATTTTATATAGTTTAAGCAATAATTCTAAATTAAGTTTATCGAAAATATTATAATAGTATTGTCAAAATAGATATACATTTACATTTATTGTTATAAAAATTATTTGAACTTCGATACGTTTTCATTAGCGGTTCGCCTAAAAGTACATATATATTTTAACGAAAATCGGGCAGAGTTTCCTCTGTTTTTGGACGATCCCGACAACTAACGTGTCGATATATTTTCCAAAATTCAACAATACTACAATAACAACATACGACTAATCTTTTGAAAAGTTTGACGATTACAAGCAATATATAAACTATGATTCTACAGCTCAAGCTCGGTTTTATGCTAAATAAAACATATGTAAAAACAATAACAAATTAGTGTTGTTTAAAAAGAAAATTATACCAAGCTGACTGCTTTGACTTGCTGTTGACTATGTTTGACCGGACTGAAAACTGACCCGAACAGAACCAAGCTGACTTTGTTGACCGATCTTGACCCATTGACTTGCTTTGACCAGCCAACCCGAGCCGTTGACCAGCTGACTAAACTTGACCATTGACCCAAAACCAAAACGAAAACAACCCGGACCAAGATTCTAAACCCGAAACTTCCATCGGTTACCAAGCCGTACCGCATCGCGAGACCCGAACCAAAGCCCAAAATGAATCTGACAAATAAAGCGTGTCTCATGGTCTCGAACCCATATTCTGAACAGTACCGAACCCGAAAGCTCGAGACAAACTCGAATCAGAATTATACCTGCTGAATAATACCCGAAAGACCCGAATCAAACACCCGGATCCCGAAATCGCCGCCACCGTCGCCAGGCTTTACTTCCGCCGCCGTGAGCGGCGTTCGTCGCCGATTATGTCGGTTTGCAGCGGAGAAGGTGGGGAGGGGTGCTTTGTCGACGGGATGAACTGCCAGAGAACCGGATAACCAGCAGTCGGCTCCTCCTTGGCTGCCGATGTTCGGTCGAAATGGTGAAGGTTAGAGCCGAGAGAAAACAGAGGGGTGTGGGTGAGGAAGGAGAAGGTTGTGGTGGTGTGTAGCTGGCCGGAGATCGACGCCGGAAAGGAATTCGGGCACCGGTGTCTGAGCGGGAGAGAGAGAGAGGCCGCTGTGTGTTTGTGTGGCTGCTAGGGTTTGGGTATGACCAATCTTTTAGTTATAGCTGATTTAATAGTTTCAAAATTTACAAAAATCAGTCCCTATGGTTTAATTAATCTATGATATAACTTCAAAGAACTAACCTTTTAATTAATTAAACTAACTAGGTTATACGTATATTCTAAAGGAACTAAACTTTACAATTAAATTAACCGGGTTAGTTTGTATCCTTTTTCTAACTTTAGAGTTTAACGAGACTAGCTAGATTATTATAAAATAAACTTTTAAATAGTAAAATCAATTAATTTAATTAATTAAACCATGAATAAATACCCATTTTTATAACGAATTAGATTACAGACAAAGATTTTTCGACGATTAAAACGAAACAACGAATGCTAGGATCCCAAGTTTCCAAAAATAGGAATATGAACAATGGATTCTAAATATGGAAAGTTATGAAAACGCGGGGCGTTACACATTGATTGGTATAAGGATCCTATCTGTTTTCATTTTAAACTGGTTCTGAAATTGTCTCTTGAATTTTTGGCTTGCTGCCCAAGCTTCACGATCCATGCGAGTCTCCACCAATCTTCATCCAAATCAATATGACCAATCTTCATCCAAATCAATATGATCTTCTTTCTAAACTTAATTTCTAAATCTAGATAACATATCGGACCTATTGTACACTTATAAAACAATGAAATCGTTCTATAAACAGACCAAATCACTAAGATCGGAAACTTTACCAAACGACATGATATGCGAATCAAAGCTTGATATTCATCGAGTTCGCAGTCGAATCTCTGAAGTTTGACACCCAAGCAAAACATTTAAAATAATCCGAAGACTCGTCAGGTACAGTTTCAGTTTGCCGGAATTCAACATCATTGATATAACACGAAACGTAAGCTCTAATCTGTGTCTTTTTGTCGTCTTTCTCATAGAATCAAAACCCCTATCTTTATTTCTGTGAACGACCTTTATGAGGAATGAATTGGAAGGTTAAAGGTGGTTAGGGTTCGTATTGTATTGTTTGAAAAAGAGGTATGACATGGGAGGTGGTCGGCAACAGGTGGGGGTGGGAAGTGGCGACAGTAATGGTGGTGGTGGTGGCCGGAGGAGGTATGACAGTGGAAGTTGATGCTGGAGGTTATTGCAGGGTCTTATTCTTTAATCATTTTACATATTTAGTCTTTTGATATAAGTTATTTACTCAGTAGTCATTGGAGAAGTAAAATGACAAGAATACCCTCAGGTGCAAGGCACATGACCATATTTAACAAAAAAAAAAAAACTGACTGAGTTAAGGGTAAAGGACATAACGTGCAGGCTTTAAAAACGTTAAGGACAAAACTCGTCAAATTTAAAGGCAAAGGATACCGCCTGCAATTTGGTACAAACATAAAGGACAAAACTTGTAATTTACTCTTAAACTAATTGACTGAAATAGTGATTTTTGACAAAACACAGAAAAAAGTAATTAACTCTATTTTTTTAAATTATATCGCATTAACAAACATTTCATTCTCTTTAATTTGAGTTGGTTATTGCTATAGTTTTCTTAATTTTCAAAAACTTTTATCTTACAAGATATAACGTTACGTGATTATGTTTCAGTACGTAATTACGTAACAGTAGTTGACTATGCATTATTACGTGATTTTGAATACTCATTACATGATTTCATTATAGTATTTATTTGAAAGCCCACTAAGTGATTACGTAAATACGTACTAACCATAACTCTAATAAAAAAAACATGTAAATACATAATAAGTCAGGTCCAATCATGTTGTAAGTATAACAGTAATACAAAACATTAACCAATTAGCCTATAATAACCACGTAATGCCTTATATTACAGATTTAACCAGGTAATAAAGCATAAACAATTAAGTTCTGTGTAATCATGTAATAAACATGACTGAAATAACATAATATAACAAATCATATTGAATGTGTAATCACGTAATAATATATCCTGTAAAAAATTGAAAAATAAGAAAACTATAGCAATAGTCTACTCAAATTAAAGAGAACGAAATGTTCGTTAATATGATGATTTTTTTATATATTATCGTGTAAAAAAAGTTATAGAAGTTCGAAATTCATGGAGAAAGTAAGTTTATGAGTCAACAATATTAGATTTTCATAAAATATCATTGCCTTCTAATCTCATCTACACTTTATAGTTGAATAACATTCCCCATAAGCCATCGTCATTTTGGTGGGATGGTAGAGACTTTATACCTCTTAGGGAGAGACTAGGGTTTAATTCCTGACATGAGGTAAACTAAGTGTAATTTAGGGATTATGTAACCTTTGTCGTTCAAAAAAAAAAAACATTCCTCGTAGATATAAATATGTTTCAAATAGGAACGTTAGACAAAATTCAAATGTTCCTATTTATTATTTGGGTGGGAGTTGGTTACAAAGTCTATTTTTCCTACAAAGTGTAAAAAGTCATAAAACACCATAATGTCAACTATAAAACACACTCAAAACCCACAAATAACAAAGTGAAGATTACTAAAGCACCATATTTGTGAGTTTTGTGTTGTGTTTTGGCTTATAAGGCTTTGATTATCAAATGACTAACATTAGTGTGTTTTATGTTGATTATCATGTTGTGTTTTATATTCATAGTTCTACGATGGTTTGTTGGAAGTTTTTATGGACTGTTAGGGTTTGGATATTGTGTTTTAGTGATCTTCCTCTGTTATTTGTGGATTTTGAGTGTGTTTTGTGGCTGAAATTGTGGTGTTTTATGACTTTGTACATTTTGTAGGAAAAATGGACTTTGTAACCGAACCCCACCCTTATTAGTTTTAACTGATTTATCCGTTACCAAGCATCAAAATACAACTCAAATTGAAGTGGTTTTAGTTGAATGACCGAGGCTGGCCAACTTGCATAATGCCTTTTACAATAATTGAGGTGATGAAAGATGATCTTTTTGTAGGGTATAATGTTATGGGCTTTTGGGCCCACAATGTTGTTAGGTAAGGATATGTTGAATCTTTACAACCAAACAAGTTGTCAAGTTACACAGGGGCTTCTTCCTAGCACCTGCATGTTTTAAAATAACACTTTTGTTAAATAAGTTGAAAATCCATTTTTATTGTTACATAGTACATACTTACATTTGTATTACAAATAAATTCAGTAGTATAGTTTATAGATTCGAATCCTACATATTTAAAATTTTAAATAGCTGTTAGTATCTCATCTTTTTAAAAACACTTAAACAAAAAAATGAAATAATTAAAAAGTAGTATTTTGACAAATAGAGAAAACATAAATAAAATAACCTAAACCAAGTTTTAGTAAAGTATAACTAAGTTAAATTAAAATTATTATAGTAAGATTTATAAATCAAAAGCATAAAATCTTATGATAGTTTTCTATTTGATTTGATGCAAATAATAAAAATATAAAGCACCTTACCGACCATTTCATTATGTTTCGTAAATAATTTACCGACATCACAATCACATCTTATTATTATTCTATTCATTTATACTATTATCTGTATTTAGACTTTTTAATTGTTACCATAAAATATAAATAACTACTTTGTCATCATTATTAGATTGTATTATTATTATCTAATTTATGCCACCCCCTCACCCACACCTCCAGGCAGTTGTAGCACTTAATGAGGATCCAGCCCATATTTGTGGGTAATGCGTTTGAGAAAAATGAAAAAGATTAGTGAGAACCTTATAAAATTTAAAAAAAATTAGTGAGAATTAAATAGAATTTACCAAAAGGAACCTGTTAGAATAAAACCAAAAAACCGAACGATTTTAAGAAACCAAAAAACCGACATTTCGGTTTCACTTTTGGTTTTACCCAAAAACCGAACCAAACCGTGCACACCCCTAAAACAAGTTGTATTCGTGTTAGAACTTCTGTTGTTCGCGTCATCAAATAAATGTTAAACCCATTAAGACACAATTTGTCAGCCCAGCCATCATCTCAACATTGCTTTAAACAGAGAGAAACGACAAATTAACCAGTTGGATTACTAGTTCGGTTTCAACAATTTATTATTGGGATGAGCATGGTACCGGTACCGAAAATACCGATACCGAAATTCCTCAAAATTGGGTACCGGTACGGTATCAGTATTTGAAGGTAAAATTCGGTACTTTACCGGTACCATACCGAACCAGTACCGATGCCGAAAATGCCAAAAAGTGGATACCGGCACCGATAAAAAAAAATTTGTACCGGTACTGAGTACACTTAGTGACAGACTCGATTTATTTATGGGAGGCAAATGAGAGTCTTTGGCTACACCGACATATTCTTAAAAAAATTTAAAAATTTAATTACATAAATAAATAAAGTTAGATGGCCGATTCAGAGTCCCAACTCCCAAGCTCCAAACTGGATTGAACTGTTAAACCGTCAAAACCAAATCATAAATTGTACCACTTGGATCTCAATTCAAGCAACCTGGTTCGGTTAGGACGGTTCAATCAGCTACAACAGTTTATAAACACCTTACACCCCTTATCATTTGTACCATCATCGCCATCGCCATCGCCATCATCATCTCCATTTGCATGAGCAATCATGGATCAATACTTCCTATATATAACATCTATACAACCGAAATCCAAATGATCCTATAAGTTTGTTTTACAACTGCATAAAAAATTTTTATCGACTTCAATGGTACTTGAGTGTGATGGCTGTGTCTATAGTTGCGGCCACAGTGCTGAACCATAACAAGCAAAGAAGTCAACTAGTTCATAATAGTGGTTCTGATAATATGTTGTGAGTTGTTTCACTCTTAGTGGATTTATACATACAATGAATAGATGATAGGCAGTGCATAGGTTGTCAAGACTATAACATATACGAAACTGGTTTACTTAAAATTAATAGTTATAAATAGAAAAAAAATGGGTCCCCAACAACATGCCCAATAAATGATTTTAAGTCAAACAAACTAGAGAACAAAACTCAACAGCAATTCCTTCTTTATATGAAATCCTAAAACTTAAAGACCATAACACCTTTTCGAATCGATGAGAATAAAGGTTCAAGAAGATATCTTCTAAACCAAAAGAAGTGAAAACAAACTTATCGTTTCTTGGAGACACCAACAGTCTTTCCCCTGCGACCGGTGGTCTTGGTGTGCTGTCCACGAACCCGGAGACCCCAATAGTGACGAAGCCCACGATGATTCCTGTAAGTAACGATAACCGGTTAAAAATAAAACATTACTAAAAAGTAAAAATGCGCTTAATAAATTTGAAGATAAAAAGATACCTGATTTTCTTCAAACGCTCCAAGTCATCTCTAAGCTTCATGTCAAGAGCGTTAGAGGTCACCTGAGAGTACTTGCCATCCTTGTAATCTTTCTTTCTGTTAAGAAACCAGTCTGGGATTTTAAACTGGCGAGGATTAGCCACAATTGTCATCAGGTTATCAATCTCGGCACTAGACAGCTCACCAGCCCTGCGTGAAATAACAATGTAAGAAAAGGTAAAACAATCACAATAGAAAAAAAGTTGCAGTTTTCAAAAATCAAAACTACCTCTTGTTCATGTCTACATCAGCCTTCTTGCAAACGATATTTGCAAAACGACGACCGATACCCTTAATAGAGGTCATAGCAAACATGATCTTTTGCTTGCCATCAACATTCGTGTTCTGTACACGAAGAATGTGCTGGAAGTCCTCATTTGCAACAAGAGACTGCCAAATTTATTACATCAACTACCAATACATGAAAAGCTGAAACGCGTGAAGGAACAACAAAAAAACTAATGATTACCATGGCTGAAAGGCGATTGAGCTTCTTCTCTTATGCAAATACCTACAATGAATATAAGAATGTATAACATCAAAATGTAGAGCACCCACTTTTGGAAAAATAGAACTACAACTGAAAATAAGCCCAATTAGGTTTGACTTCCTAAGAAATAGTTAATAAATGTGGTTTGATTTCCTAAGAAATAGTTCAGTTTTTTCCATTACTTGAACTAAGATCCATCCTTTTTACTCTAACTGTTTCACCATTTATGTACATCCATTATACAAGTGTTGTAAATGTTGATAGTTATAATAATAATAAGGTTTACAGATGATAATTGAACATAGAAGTAGATAAATGGTGAAACAAACAGCTCTAGTATTATACAGCACAAAAAGGATGAATCTTAGTTCTATTACTACATAAACCCTAAGTAAGTTAAAACAAAATACAGGTGGTATCAAGATTGATATGTTCTAGTTTCAGCACAATCACTCGTTGTAGATCTCGTACTCCAAAAGCACTTTATAATATGCTTTTACAAATCAATTAACGAACGCAAAGGTTGAGATAAGAAACTATCGGATTGAGATATGATAAGAAAACTGAAAATGAAGGAAAAAGTGACCTGAGATGGAGGACGGCGGCCTGCCTCTTTCGTTCGTTCGTTCCTTCTCCAGAGAAGTGTCAATGGAACCCTAAAATCCACTTAAAATCTCTCAACCCGTCAACCGTAGTACGTGAGCTGGGCTGGGCCGGGCCGGACCTAAATAATGATTTACACACTCCAAACTGATTGATTTGCCATTTGCCAACATAAAAACATGGGTTGACATCCTACAATTAGCTAAAACACTTAACGGAGGACGGGGCACTCAAGCGTAAGACTATGCATTGTGGAGTCGTGAGCGTCGGGTGCTAGCCACGCGGCTGCCACGGTGGCTCGTGAACACTACAACGTCCAAGCTTTAAGGGAGCGCGAGCGGAGGTTGTTTTGGGGGTTTTGGGGGGCTAATGGTGAAGTTACCACAACAGGTTCAAGTAAGGGGCGTGAGTGGGCATGGTGATGAATAGGCGTCTAGTCAGTGCCATGTGTCGCAAAATTAGAGGATGAATCTGGGTTGTGGCTTCAGCCACAACAGATAGTCTAAGTACCCTAGCTCCGACCAACCGTCACCTGCTTGCCACATCAAATTTAGTGCAAAGTACTCATTTGCTAGTAAGTACTGATAAAAAAATAAGAAAGTACGAAAAATACATAATTCATACTACTCATCGTCTTCCTCCTCGAGGTAAGGTAGATCTTGAGTTGCAAGATGGACGAGAAGATCATTTCTAAGTTGACAATGCGCATCACTATCCATCAATTCCGCAAGCATTGTGTCGTCAAGAACGGGTTCAAGTGAAAATGAGTAAGAGTTTAGTGAGTATGAAATGGTTTAGAGTGAAAATGGTTTGAGAAAGAAATGGTTATTTATAAGGTTAAAAAAAATTAAATGTAAACGGCCATATGACTGTTGGAGGTCAACAACCATCATCGAAATCATCAATCTCAAGCGGGTATCCGTGCTGGCTTCGCATACCCGCACGCCTAATCCGCAGGGGTGGCGGCAGCGTCCTGGCCCGGGCTCGAAGCCGCAAAACCTTACTCGTGGAGTGCCCCAAGTGGCCTAAGCAGCGCCAAAACTTTACTTATTACACCCTAAATAGTAAACACATAGTTTAAGGACAAATTTATGAAAATGATAAACTTAAGGGAGGGCAACAAGCTTAAATAGGGTTGCACTTCCCTTTTGATTGGTTGCACTTGCTTCTAAAGTTTTTAAATAAATAGAGTCAAACAATGTATGTTATGTTTTTTTTTAATTGCATTACTTTAAGTTCTTAAAATTAGACTAGTGGGTGTGGGCGTTGGGCATAGCGTTGCCCCTTTGGCGTGGGTAATTCAAACATTGCGTCTACGTTGGCTCTTGCAAGAGTCTCTTTTTGAAAAGTTTTAAATTGGTTTTTTAAGAAAAAGGGTATAAAAAGTAAAAAGAAAGGGTGGGTTTAGCCTACCCTTCTAAAAATACGTAAAAATGTTAAATTTATCCCTTAAGCTTATTGGCTTATTTATATATTATGTTTTACTAATTTCGTGAAAATAACGTTAAAACAGGGGGATGGTTAATCATGCATCATGTGGTGGCATTGATAGCCAAAGATAAGGGGGTACATGCACTAATCGGCCTTTGTCTTAATTGCTGAGTGTTATGTGCCTTATGTCCAAGGCTTGATGCGAAACTACTATCGAGCCGGGGGTCTCACTGGAAGCAGCCTCTCTATTCCTAACGGGTAGAGGTAAGGCTGTCTACATCTTACCCTCCTCAGACCCTACCTTAGCTTTGCTATTGGTGGGATTTACTGAGTATGATGATGATGATGATGATATATTATGTTTTACTTTATATACATATGATCATGATTCTTTTTACAATTATTGGTTAGCAACTGAGATTCAATATCAATCTATAAAAAATGTTGAAAAACTTTACCAAATAACTTCATTTGCCTCTTATAAATACGTGACAAACCAAATAACTTAATTTGCTTTTTTATAAATACGTCACAAGATTACATTACGATTTTTTAGTCTATCTTTTGTAAAAGTAATTTAAATTTTTAATAGCTAGATACATTTTGTGTGCACGCACATGGATGGGGTGAGGGCGGGGGGTTTTAATGGCAAAGTCGTTGGAGCTAAGAGTGAAAGTACAAAGATTCAAACCTTGGTAACTTCGCCCTTCAAAAAAAATCTAAACCAAACTTCAAATACAATTTTGCAATTTTTGAACCATTTCAATTTTGATAACCAAATTTAATTTAAATACACATGTGCTTTTACTTTTTAACGTATTTTTTAAACAAATTACCATAACTTAATCATTCGAATCAACCAAAATACGAACTCGCATTCAAAAAATACAAATAACCCAAAAAACCAATTTGATAAACATAGATATAGATCATGCATACAACAACTTTTCAGCCCCAGAAGTTGGCTATAGTACCATTGACATGAACTCTAAACTCCAATTTGAATTCTGGCAATCGCATGTGACATAGGAGCCAAAAGTTCACTACAAAGATTTACTTACAGACAGCATGTTTAACAACTTACAAACCCTCACCAAAATTCCTCACATTAAGCCAATCAACTCTAATAAACAAGCACCCAAAACTTCTAACTTGCTTTGTTCTTCTTTACAGCAATCCACCTGTACCAAGAACCACATCAACCAATACATCATTTCAAACGACACGTAAAACCAAAAGACCAAGATAGGACATTAGATCTAACCAGTCAAACCAAAACAAGAGGTGTAGTTTTGTCAACTTGAACCATTGAGTCTGATAGCTCGAACGGGTTTTTGCACACTTGTGAGTCACTTGAAATAGATTTGTCATCAATTGGTTGGATATCAGTATCAGTTCCAGCAGGTTGAAGATTCAAATCGAAACTATTCTTTGGAACAGATGTGGAAGTCACATGACATGTTTTGACCACCCCAGTGTCATCATTGTTGACCAAACCAACCGATTTATGTTCATCGTCAGACGTTTGAAAAGAGGTTGTGGGTGTTTCAGATTCAAGATGTGTAACAAGAGTTTGCTCATTAGAAAGGGTATTGTCGTCATTCTCCGTTGTGATACATTCCACAGCTTTGTCACCTGATGATACTGCATAATTGGAATCAAACTTCAGAGCTAAATACAAGAGCAGATAAAATACAATATATCATAACTCACCAGCGACTGAATTAAGATTCTTATCGGCAAACTGATTCTCGAGAAGAGGTTTGTGAAGCATATCGGTACCAGGAAACACGATCAAACTCATACCCTTCATCGCCTGCCTCAACGATTCCGTAAGCGGCTTGAAGCCGAACACCTTGGTCCATGTTTCGTAAAGATCAGGGATCGCAGGAATCACCAGCTCATCAACACCGAGAGAACAAAGAGCCTGAATAACAAAAACAGATACCGTTAATTAGGGGTGTGCAAATGGTAGTTCAGTTTGGTTATTGCCTTTAACCATATCCGTAACCGCTACCTTCGGTTATGGTTCGGTTTCGGTTAATTAACCAATCTAAGTTTAAACTAAATGAACATATTAGGCAATTATTTTCCCAATTACAATCGTTTTTATAAATAAAAAAAGAAAAAAATTAACACACACATACATAAAATGAGTCAATTATATACAATAATTATTTTTTAAACATTTCAAAATAATTATATAACATAAAAAGCTTTTGTATATGTTTTTTTATGTATATAGAGTTTGATTCCTTGAACATGTATAATTTAAACACAGATATATTTTAAAAACAAGCCGTAATTCATTTCGGTTAGGTTAAAGTTTGGTTATGAGATACCTTTAATCATATCCATAACCGACTTATCGGTTAATCAAATAGCATTATCCATAATTGTCGGTTAATTCGGTTCGGTGGTGGTTCGGTTATCAGTTAATTTCGGTTAACGGTTAAGGTTTGCTCACCCCTACCATTAGTGTGGTTTTGGAAAATCTAGTTGATTAAAAAGGCATAAAAAGAAAATATAGAAAAAAGGTAAAAAAAACATACGGCTTCAATTGCATCCAAAAGCCGACGACACATCCCTTGACGCCTATACATGTGACGGGTACCAATAAAAGGCATTTCTGCTAACCGGGTTCCATGAATTCTGTTATTGTGAAAACAAGGCAATGTAAAAACAAAATTCAAAAGAAAAAAGTAACAGAAAATTATCAAATAAAAATAGAAGCTGTAAGTGTAACCTTATGGATGCGGCTGAGATTATTTCACCGTCCTTTTCCAAAATTGCTGTAAGGAACCCAGAATAATCCAGCCTCCTGAAGTTTGACCTGACAAGAATTTTCAAGAGGATATGAATTTTATAAATTTATATGACATAATCTTCGAGGATTTAAGTAAACCAAATAAAAAAGAAATGGAAACATTTAATTGATAACGTACCTAACATACAATAAAAAATAACGCATAGTTAATGAGAACTTACCCACAGTTGTAAACAACATTGTGAATCCTATTGACTCCGCTTCTTTCATCCATAACTGGCACAAAACATTCATCCATAACAGAGAATGCGACAGCTAATTTGGAATTGCATTGAACCTTCATTGGATCATCAACGTCTTGGCTAAGATCACAACGCTTAAGTAGAGTCCATGAATAACCTTCTTTAAGTTCAAAGTTGACCCCAATATACCCCTGCAGTTGCTCATAGAGCTATCAGAAAACAAAACATTAGATATAAAAATCACAAGTGGAAACAGTATATTCCTCACATTGGTTATTAACTTAATATTAAAAACTATATTTCATGTACATACCTCATGGCATTTCCCGCCACAAAAAGATAAGCTACTGGAACCAACATCTATTACATTTTCTTCTTGTAAGCACGAGTGGTGAACTGCAAAAAACATTTTTTTGTTAACAGGATTTACGAAGTATAAAAATAAGAAGATAGATATACGAAAGAAACAAATTGGAATCTTCAGTGACTAAATCTTACATTTTTCCTCACACAAACAGCATTTGATCATTTCAGATGTAGTACCACACGCAACTAGCCCACAAAACTTGCAACTGCAGTATATACAATGCCAGTCACCAGAAGGAAAGTTCTACAACAAACACAAACCACATTAGAATCAATAAAGCAAAGATGTGAACATAATCCATATACAAAAAAACATACATATAATACCTGGGAATCAAGGCAGCTCTGATGAAATGTTGAAGGGCAGCCATCACAACATATCAAATCACCACCATCTCCACAAACATTGCATGTGTCATCATTAGGATCATCACCCTTAACATCAACATGATTAAATCTTATATTCGTTAACCCGACTTCTTTATTCCAAGATTCCATCAAACACTTATAAAGAGACGATCCAGACTGATAATGTATGTTTTTAAGTGCCTGATCGAGTTTGCCGCCACCATGAGACACAAAATTTAATACATCCATAGTTTTGTTACAACAACTACAATGAATCCCATCACTTGTAACTTGGCCCTCAAGCAACTTGTTTCTCCTTCTACCTTCCTTACACGTCAATTTACCACCTAGCGTAATAACACCTGAATCTATCATCCAAGATAAAATATTTCTTTTCCCGTTACAGTCATCATTATCTTGATCCCCACCCTTTTTAGAGCTACGAGCTACCAAGCATGATTTTCTACTCTGCCTGCCTTTTTGACTTACTTTTGACCGTCTTTTAACTGCTGACTCAGCAATAACACCTTGCTCATGTCTAATTTTATCTTTTTTCACTTTGACATTTGATGGTTTGTTAGCCAAAGTTACAGCAGATTTAAGAACACCTTTCTTCTTTTTACCGCCTTTGCCCTTCTTGTTGAGTGTTTTATATGACGCATCTTCACCGATAACTATTTCGGCCTTACATGGATTCTTGCTTTTTTTGCCTTTCTTCTTGTTCTTATCACTTCTAATCTTCGAAACAGACCTGAATAAAATGTTCATTTCTTCATCGGGAATTGGAGTAAATGCAGAAATTTCTTTATCATCAGCATCACCTTTTTCTATTCTCTTTTTTAAAGAGTAATAAGCTTTGGTGATAGACCAGTGTGTTCCCCCTTTTTTATCAACGTATACTGCATCCAAGTATTCTCTTCCTTGCCTTGGCCTATACTCAATTGTCCATTTCGCTTTCATAAGCATACTAGCTATTTTTTCTCTAAGAAAGTTCCGTTTCTGTTGCCTTTCTTCAGATGACATTATATTGTTCACCTGTGTTGTACTCTCACCTTCAACAGTCTCTTCAACGCTTGTATCGTTGTGTTTTTCCACTTGAGTTTTCTTCTGTTGTTTACCAGTTACTTGATTGCTTTCGTTGGCTTCTTTCTGGAGGTCAATTTGGTCCAAACACTCATTGTCCATCTTAGAAGGTCGCCCACGACGTTTATGTTTCTTCTGTGGTCTACCCAACAGTTGGCTTTTTTCATTGACTTCTTTTTGGATCTCGTTTTGGTCAAAACATTCATCTGTCATTTTTCTTCTAGAACCAGCTTCACCGTCAGTCTTAGGAGGTCTCCCACGACGTTTTTGTTTCTTCTGTGGTCTACGCGCTAGTTGACTGCTTTTTTTGACTTCTTTCTGGAATTCAGAGTGGTCGAAACATTCAGTTTCCATTTTTCTTTTAAAACCAACAACGCTCTCGTTAAGCCGGCTCTCATCCACCGTGGCACTGCCACTTATTGTCTTAGTCCTTGACCGCAACAACCGACCCGTGACTTTGACTCCATCTTTATCATCTTTAACCATTTTAGGACTATTATCTCTAACACAATCAGAACTTTCCTTAACTTTCTTCTTCCTTCCCCTTTTACACTTCTTAATCCCCAAAGAACCTTCACCATTCTCATTAGTGACATTTGAGCCGTCAGTCACCTCTTTCTTACATTCTTCTTTCAAAAAAACAGTCGTGTTTTCAGCCTTCACTTTCTCTTCCGCGGTATCATCACCACAAGTCTCACTACCATCCAATGAGTCATGAAGCACCATATATGATGGTATAATGTTCTCAAATCCATTAACAATCTTCATTTTATTACCACAATCAACTACACTCTCGCGTTCTACAACTTCAGATTTACTTTCACACTCCATTGCTACTTTATAGGTTGAATTAGAAAACAAATCCTCAAGCTGACAAAAGTAATCAAGAAGTAAACATTAAACCATATCACACTGAATCCTTTTTTTGGCAATTTCTTTAACAAAAGCCACAGTTCAATAAACTCTTATTTCTCCAGCTTTAATAGCTCGATTCATCTTACTCACATTACTTCAAAGTACAATTATACAAACCCTAAACACCGTTACAAAACATCAAACATCTTAAAAACATATTAAAAACTCCACTAATATACATCATATAGCAACGCAAATTGACACGAACAACAATAAACCCTAGGTATGATATCAAACGATTTGATTCCTCGATCGTTAAACAGCGAACTAAAACCCTAAACCTCCAATCGCTTTACAGTTCAAGACGAAATTAAAAATCGAGATAGCAAACACAGTAGAAAGTAGAGATTAATATTGTAAATATCTAGAAATTAAGAAAAGTATGAAGATCTTACATGATAACCGGATCGAGAAACAATGGGGGGGGGGGGGGGGGGGGGAGATGAAAATGCGAATGAAGTAATGGTGGGAAGATGGAAGATTTTGGGGGTTTTGATTTGGGGAATCTTTTGAAGATTGAGAGAGAGAGAGAGAGACAAGGGTGAGGAAATTGGGCGGGATTTGCAACTTTTGAGGGTTTTTGTTTTCTTCCCTCCAAAATAACTAGTAACAACAAAGTTATATACTGTTTTGGTATTCCTAGTGAAAAATACCGAAGTTGTAAAAACGGATACTGATATTGATGTTGATGTTGTTTGATTCGGTAGAGATATGGTACCGGCACTGGTAAAAATAGTTAATGATTGTGGTCATGATTTTGGAGAGGTTTTTTTTATTTTTCTTGTTTTTAGACCGTTCGTAATGGGGCGGTATATACCGCCGGCTTTGGTGATTGCGCCCCATAACGCCTAGGCACACCGCTACGGCCGGCGCTATGGGTTGGTTTTGTGCTCTCCTCGTGAAATAGATAACGGCGTGATCCATTCTTCCCAACTCACACACATATATATACATACATATGTATGTATAATTGAAGAGATTGTTATATAACTCTATTACCACTACATCCTCTTGTGATATAAAGTCTCATAAAACCTACTCTTACACTTTTCGCCACTTGTCATATAACGTCTCACAAGGGGCTTTATATGACTCACACATGGCCTTGTGATAAAATTCTTAGGCCGGAGGGTGTGGGGGGCGCCACCCCGCCACCTCAGCCCTTATAGCGTCGCCCGGCGCCACCACCCCACACCTTCAAATTTAACCAGGGGCGCTATATGCAAGGCTCCATCATGGTAACGGGGAGGAAGAGGTGTTCAGGTGGGGCCCACATCCATTTCAACCAATGAAATCTTTTTTTTTTTAATTTTGTTTAATAGGGGGCTCCATCTCACACCCTGCAAGTTACAGGGGGGCGTGATAAAGCCCCCTGGATGACGTGGCGTCTACGTGGCGCTGAGGTGTCCTTATAAAGCCCCAAGGGGGGTTATCCCACACCCTCTAGCCTTATTAATTTTTGGCTTTAGTAATAAAACGTATACAATACATGATCTGATAATATGGATAATGGAGAGGTTTATTGTGTAATCACAAAAACTGGGAAGCTATAGAACCAATATTAAATTAATATGTATAAAAACTCATTTTACATTGTAAAGGATCATTTTAACATAGTTTTTTTTTTGGAGTTTTTGCATATAAACACGGGAATCAGTTGTTTAAATATATGAAAAAAATTAGGTTTGTGAAAAAATTTGTCGTTTTTAAAACTTTTTTTTTTATTTTAAGTCACACATACAAGTAATAGCATGTTCTCCCGTCTTTTTTTAAACTTTCAAAACTTTTTATATGTTTTTTTATTACACCAGAATGACGATGAATTGTGATGTTTAATATGAGTATAGGCTTGTTATATAAAAACTAAATATGTTACGTTTTTAACAAGGATTTTATGCATGGTATTTTACAATTGATATTACGATTTTAACAAGGTTTTTTAGGCTACACGGTATGGGGGTCGTCCCCCTACCGTCCCGGTCCGTCGCCGGTTTGAACACCGTGCCGCCACCCCCGTCGCCGTCCTGTCATCGTCCTCTCCGTCGGTATTCCGATGTCCAGGACGGAGCAAAACAATGGGTCCCCCCTCCGTCGCCGGTTTGAACACCGTGCCGCCCCCTCCGTCTTCATCCCGTCGCCGGCTTCATCTCCGTCACCATACCCACAAGCCTTATACATGATGGTTTACAACCAAGTACCAATTTACATATGGTGTTTACACCTGGGTAATAATTTGTAACACCCTAGTTTAAAAATAAGATTTAGCAACTTAATTAGGAGCGAAAAAACGGTCACCAAAATTTGTTTTTGTTTGCCAATGCACACAAACAATATATTTCCCAAACTAAAATCTTTTAAAGAATATCTAAGTGTTATAATTCTTTCATTTTACTTAATAAATAATCCACTTATGTCGGTCACACACAATCATATCTTCAGACCCGATCCTCTACCTTTGAATCAACTCTAAGACCTGCGTGTCACACCCCAACCGATAGCAGAAACATCGGAGTGAGACGAAAACGAATTTGCAAGAGACTTCATAACAACTATTTTGCCATAAGTATTTAATAATCAGAATTTCATTTCATTTCTAGAGTAGCATTACATAGTTTGGAACCAAATTATAACGACTTGAACAAAGAACAAAATACAATAACAAGTACGAAATTTAAAAGTGGGTTTCTAGTCATTCTACAATATTTCGTTCATCATCATCATCAGTTTCTTGCAATACGTATTAAAGTACATGTCAACACACAGGGGCGGAACTATAAGTATCCCAGGGGTTGTCTGGGATACCCCTCAACTTTCTGGGCGAAGGGTAATATTTTTGTCTTTTTCTCTGTTCTATGTGTCGGATAAATATAAGGATGTCTCTGAGCATCGACGAAACTAACAGTGTTTAAAGTGAGTAGTTATTAGCAACTGAGTTTTTCCGGCCGACGGTGAGGATGAGCTCTGCGAAAGTTTGGGTAAAGAAGAGGGAAGAAGATGGGAGAGGAACAAAGAGAAGATGGATATAATTGTATTCTTTTTCTCTGTTTATCTATTTAATTCTTTTTACTTTTACATGACAAGACTGGTCACACCCTTCAATATTAGGGGAGGAGGGGTGGTCACTAGTGATAAAATTTCATCACTCACAATATCCAATCATGTTCCGTCATGTCAGCAACCATTTTTCCATCACTCACAACTTTTTTTAGTGGGGGTGGTCATTACTCACCACCACACCCAACAATTTCCCCCCAACCAACAATTACCCTCACAAAAAAACCATCACGACGTTGAAAAAAACACGGAATCATCAAACCGTGGAACAATCACGCGCTATATTTGGAGGTGGGGGTGGGAATTTGCAAAGTTCAATGCGTTATATAAGTTTCACGCGTTAAATTAGCGCACCGCCCCCTGGGCCCTTATAGTCTTTTTATCTTCGTCAAAAATATAAATGACTAGAAAAGTTTTGTAAAGTTTTTCTCTATATTTATTATTATTCGTTTAAGTTTAAAAAGTATATATGCATTTTAGTTTTTATTTTTTGAGTAAGTTTACAAAGTCACATGATAAAGTTACTATACATTCTTTATTTTATGAATACCTTTTTCGTATAGGATTTATTATTAGTTTATTTAATTATTTCTGATCATAAGTTGATCATAAGTTTACATTATTTTAAAATAACAGAAAAAAAATTCCCCTTAGAAATATATTTTAGAAAAGAAAAAACTAAACTAAGAAATTAAACAAGCTATAATTGTTTTGAGATTTCAAGGTAACTCAAAGATACAACTACCGTGTCTGTATGACATCTAACCATAATTCATGACATCTAAACTAAGAAAATATATCTCGTTTAAATACTCGTTTGGACACTATGTTTCATGTGTTCTCATGGGAACCAATTTGCCCATTAGAATCACAAACAAGGAGTAACGAACGAGACAGTATAACCTAAGTTCATGACATCTAACCATAATTCGGTTAGCAGGGGTGAAGGATAGTTGGTGCCCGGGGGCACCCCCCCCCCCCCCCCCCCCCCAGTGTTTTCAGTTAGAAGTGTATAAGTTCTGATTTTTCGTCCGAAAATTTTAAACTTGTATAGGATCCCCCCTCCCGGTTATTTTTCCTAAATTGTATATACTAAATATTTAGTTTTTCTATATGCAAGAACGGGTCATTTGAATGAATAATTTTTTTTAGTTTTATTTGGAACTATTTTTATTTGACCCGACCTGAATCGAATAGCCGACCCGACCCGAAACATAACGATAGGAAATTTCTTTTTGGGTCCCATCACTTTACGCCCCTTCGAAACATTTGGTCAAGCTCTGCCACTGCCGGTTAGTATCATGATCTCGGTTTAATATATTATATTTTATATATGATGTATTATAATCTAGTTCATCATGTATTGTCATGTAAGTCAAGTATAGAGGTAGGATGATTTGCATCCATTAAACCTCCGATTCACAAAAGCACAAGGTCATCAACTTAGTTGATGACCCGGTTGGTCATGAATAAGAAAATAAAAGTCTAACTAATTAGTTCGTCAAGTAGCCAACGAAGATCAACCCAAGTGTTTCATACCCATCATGGTAAATGTTAGAGGTGCGACGGCGTTGTATTACTTTAATTCTTGGAAGCTACTTGGATAAACAAAAACAAGCAAGTGAGGTAGTGGAACAAGTTTGGGAAGCCCAAGCTTCCATGGGTTACACACTAAGACACATGCAAGACTCACCATACGAACAATGGTGAGCTTGGATAATCACACACTTGAAGGTTACTTGGAACCTTATCAAAACAGAACGTTTAGGAAGTTTCTGGACCTCTAAACTCATGGGAATCAACCCTTTTCAAGCCCCATAACATGGGTTTGGTTAGAAGCAAGATAGGTGCATGATTCTTACAAGAAAGTTAAGTTTATGAAAAAGTTGTAATATATAATCTTCAAAACAGGAAGTTTGGACCTCAAAATCGTGTTCCAAACAAGTTTGAAGCAAGAATTTATGAAGAAAAGAAAGAAAGGTGCGTTTGAACTCACTTTATAACTTGAATGTAACTTGTATGTTTTAATTGACTTTTTTACATATTCCGTCCATATAGGTTGAGGTTCACCCATTATTCATACTACTAAATCTATATCTTTTGTCCACTACGGGACAAGAACCATGAACTTTATGCGGGGGGGCGTGTTCCAACGTTGTGGTACCACCAGGCTACAAACCCTAAATCCACATCTTCTGTCCATTACGGGACTAGAACCATGAACCTCATGGAGAAGGACGTTTTTTTAAACCAAATTATATAGTGTTGTAGTAATCGCTAGTCGATAGTCGGGCGGTGGGGTGGGGACTAGCGATTAATCGGAATTTATGGGGATTAATCGGGATTAATTTGATTAATCGGCGACTAATCGTGGATTAATCGACACCTAATCGGGATTTTTACAACCATGATATCTAATACTAATAAAAAAGTATACTTAATGTCACATGACATTCTCTCATTCAATTCATTATTATTATTACAAATTAATTAATTAATTAATACAAAATAATGAAAAATTCGTTAACAACTTTATACTAGTAAATGTTTTATTGATATTGATCAATTACTTTTGACTTATCTAAAACATATAATTAGTTATTAGTAACGATTCTACTTATAGTATAAACAGTTTCAAATAATGTCAATGTAACATCTTATTTTTTAAAAGGATTTTTTACTATATGTGTAAAACATCTACTAAATAAATTATTATTTTATATTATAATAATAAAAATGGTAAAGAATAGGTTAATCCGATACTTGAAAACGAGTTTACTTCCATGTTTTGAAAACACTTTTAATGTTATTAAACCCGTGTAATACACAAGTTTAAGCATAAAATATTTTCATAATAATTTTGATTCAAGTCTATACTCACCGGATGTCATAAATGAAGCTATATTTTTAGGCTTGTCAAACCATTGATAATTACCAAATGTCAGTGTTTTAGTGACGTATCAATGAGTCACTCATATTATTCAGTATTACACTCGAACGTTTAGAAAAGTTCCGTTTAAATTGAAAAAAATACAGTTTCCTCTTGCCCTATGTTTTGCCATGACGATAAATAAAAGTATAGGACAATTTCTATGCAAAGTTGTTCTGTTTCTAAGAGAGTCGTTTTTTTTTACAAATGACCAACTGTTCCGTCATTTATGGTAAAAAAAATTCACTTATGTATATCTATGAAGACAATATAAAATTAATTAAATAATTTATAATTTTATATCCTTAAACACATGTAATACAGGAGTCTATTAATCTAGTATATTTTTAAACCTATTCCATCCCTTTCAACTATAAAGTTTCTTTATTGAAGTAATTGGCCTTCATTCTCTTTCAAGTTATAGAAACCATCTGTTTCAGCTCTTAACAGACACTTAATGGTTCAGACGTCTTACTTATTCAACACTTAATAGTTCAGACTGATTGTTTCACGAGCAGATGTCTGAATGATTAACACATTTATTTCTGAATGGTTAAGTATTATACCGAATCTGAATGATTAATACCTCTTATCTGAATTGATCAGACATTTGCCTCTGAATAGATAAGCATTATACTAGCTCTTAATGGTTCAAAACTCTTATTGATTCACCACTTAAGAGTTCACATGTTCCAAGTTCTGAAACAGCCCTTTGTTTTTTTTTTTTTTTTTTTCTACAATGAGTTACTGGCAGCCAAATCTTCAAGTATAAAAGCTTTGACAGAACACATATAGATGTGTAAGTTATGAAGCAAAAGTTCTAGATTAAGCACAAGACCGTGTCGATTGTCCATAGCCAACCACAGACTAGTTCCACTTTCTAAAGGCCTTTGATGACCAGGTTCGGAGAGCACATATATTGCAAAACATTAAGCCATAAAAAGCTGCCGAAAACATCCAACACAAAGCTACAATTCTAGTTCATTTAATTTTAAGTCCCTAAACAAAAACCCAACCAAAAAGTTGCACCAAGAAAACACGACAGATGTCATAAGAACAAAACAAATACCACCAGTTTCATTGCTTACTTCTTCTTCTTGGCAGCATCCCCTGCCTTGGTCTGCACAGTTAGCAAATATCTATTAGACTTCCGTTATCTCGTGGTTTAAAAAAAAACAATGAAAACAAAGGTGTACGTATATGAATCCATTTGTACGCATCCAGATAAATATAGTTGGGTACAGACCTTTTTTACACCTCGGATCTTCTTTGCTCTGTTCTTCCTTTCCTTCAACTGCTTCCTTGATTTCTCAACCTTGGTATCAAGTCCATTCTGCATAAATTCACAAAAAGATTAGAAATAAAAAAACAAGAGTAAATGTTACAATAAACTTATTTTACCCATTCCCTTTGGTACTTTTAGAAAAAGCCAATTTTAGAATTATTATTTCTAATTTTAAAACCCATAACCTTGAAATGAGCCCAAACTCTAAATCCAAACATATCCTAAATGCCAAAAATAAGGAAAACCAAGATCAACTGATGCTGACATCGGAGTTTAGAGAGTTACCCTGATAAGCCTATATTTTGGCTCGTATTTCTTGGCATTCTCAACGGAATCATAAATCAAACCAAAACCAGTTGATTTGCCACCACCAAAATGAGTTCTGAACTTGAATACAAAGATGGCGTTTGGATCTTTCACCTCATACATCCTAGCCAATTTCTCCTTCAATTCAGCCTTTAACAAAAACAAAAAGTGAAAAAAACAATTTAGAGGACCTAAAAACAAAACATTGAATACCTTATAACGTATAACTAATCAAACACAATAACTTTTCATCTACAATTTATACAAATCCTTGATATCCAAACAAAACATATATGAGAAGATCACAAAAAAGAACAAACCTTGGAGACATTTGGTCTGCCTGGGTGTAGCACATCAATGACCTACATCGACACAACCAATTCGTAAGCATCACAAACAACCGTCAAAAGCCAAAACTAGAAACCAAAGCATCAAAAGCTAGACAAAACTCACAAACTGTTTCCTGGATAGGAGTCGGTTTGTCATGAACTTCCTGGTACGGATTGTCACTGCCTTGGTGTCCGCCATTTTCACTAAACAACGCACAAAAACATAACACTATAAAACCTTCTATTCATGTAATTCACAATTAATAACAGAACAACGAAACTTAATTCACAACTCTAGTTGCTCTATGAACAAAAGTCAATCAATTTAGCTAGGTTTGTTTAATCTTTTGCAACAACACACCAAATAACCTTCATCCAACACATAACTTAAACTAAGTGTGAGCAGAAAACCGAAATAACCGAGCCGTAACCGAAATAACCGAAAATCTGGACCCAAAAAACCGAACCGACACAAAAACCAACGGTTCGGTTTTTGGATAACCATTTTCAATAACCGAAAACTTTGGAGAAATATTAAAATAGATTAGAAGGTTAGGTTTATGTGAACAATTCTAACTAAAAAGACTAAATATACTAACCTAAATGTAAACATTTAAGCAATGTTTTAAAAACCGGTTTAAACCGGCCGGTAGTAACGGTCAAACCGTTTCTGAGCTCAACCCGGTATGGTATAAAAACGGTTTTTAAAACATTGCATTTAAGAAAGATTTTTAATCTTTGAATTATACTTTTATTTTTGAATCTTACGTAATTTGTTTCAAAAACCAAAAAAAAAACGAAAAACCAAACCGTTGCTAAAACCGAAATAACCGACACCGAAAAAACCAAAACCAAATAGTTTTAAAAAACCAAAAACCGAACTTTCGGTTACGGTTTTGGTTTTACCCAAAAACCGAACCGAACCATGCACACCACTAACTTAAACTAGATCAAAGTATCAAACTAGCCAACAAAAACGCCTATAACATGTATAGTCCACATTAAGCAGCCAGACAAACTAACACGCCACTAATGAACATCTATACAGCTTCTAAATGCAATAAGCAGAACAAATACAGATTAATACTACACTAATCTACAAGAAACTCGATGAATTAACACTCACACCGATCAATCACAGCACGCAAACCCTAACCGTACTAAAATCTGGTACCAAAACCACATTGAATTCTAAGATTTGTTTTTCGGATAAAACAAGTGATTGTTTGACTGAAATGAAGCAATACATGAAGATTTGTGAATTCATATACCGAAATTAGTGTAGTAAGAATAAGAATTACCGTAGATCAGCTACTCCGGTTGACGACGGCTTTTGCTGTTGAGAAATCGGCAAAGCAGATTAGAAACCCTAACGCTCAAATTGCAATCGCATATAATGAATCACACACGCTCTTTTAGTGGGCTGGGCTGATTTTTATTTTCAACACACTGCGGCCCATTTATTTTTCAAACAGGCGTATTTTATTTGTGACCCAAGGCCGAAACACGTCAAAACAAAATTTGTTGTCTTTTGAATTTTTCTTTTTTGCTTCACCAAACAATGAATTTTTTTTGTCTCACTAAACAATGTGTTTGTTCACTATAGAGGTGCACAAAAAACCTAAACCCGAACCTGAAATTTTTTTTCTGGATCCGGGTTTTGTAAAAACCAACCCGAACCTAACCCTACCCATAGGGTAGGGTCCGGGTATGATATTTGTTGTGTGAAACTAAACCCGAGTTTTTTTCAACCCTATTTATACTCGGGTTTTGTTAACCCGTACCCGGGTTTTTCTTAATCCCCACACCAGGTTTGTTTTTATACTCATTTATGTATGCACTTTTATGATATGTAATATTGTAATATTTCTAAGTTTCTAATACATTGGAAGTTTTATGTTATAAGTGTTGAAGTTTATAAACCCAAAAATGGAGTTGGAAACATAAAAATACAAAAAATATGAAATAAAAAAGCCATGACATCGGGTTTTTTTGCATACTCGCACTGGGTTTTCTAATACCCGACCCGGAAATCAGGTTTTTTATACCCGCATATAGGGTATTTTAATGCCCGGGTATACAAAACCCGAACCCGGTACACCAGGTATGGTTTCCCTGGACAATGCCCGGACCCGAACCCGACCCGAGTATTACCAATACCTGAAAAATCAATATCCGGTCATACCCGTATCCAGATATATACCCGAACCCAGTATTCAAAAAACCTAGTAATGTAGACCTCTAGTTCATTGTATGAGTTGATATATGGTATTCACTCTGACACGTTTAGTTTATTGTTTATATATTAGTTAACAACTTTTATGACACGTGTAGTTTATTGTTTTGGGTTTCCTTCACTATGATAAAAAAAGAATTATATAACTTTATAATCAGACTTTTTTTTATCTTCTATTGTAATTGTCATATATTATATATAAATGTTTATTCGATTTTCGCTATACTGCTTATGCCTTAAATACACTATGTATAGATAATTTTTTATGTAATGATAGATTACATAATAGGAATAATTATATTTATAAATTAAAGTTCGTTTGGACTAGCGAAACTTGATTTATAACGCTCGAACTCGAGCTCATTTATAAACAAGATCTAAGTTAGGCTCGACACTGGCTTGAGTTAGTTTAAAATAGACTCGATTTGAGTTTTGAACCACTTGACTTGGCTTCTTTACATATTTTGTATTCAACATGGTGGATTAAATGCAAATTCAGGTGTAGTGCTTAATTTTTTTTTTTTTTAACTTAGTTTTTTTTTTATATATATAAAATACTGGCCGAGTTACATCAATATCGCAGGTAAGCGAGCAACAAGCTGCACCGCTACCCCTTTCTGAATAGCAAACCCTAGTCTATTAAAGACAAACCTCTGCTTAATTAAATAGAACATTTCATATGTACCAACTATTTCAATTGTTCCACTAGAACAGTACACATCAAACTAGTGGGTCAAACAAAAGTTATAATGCATTTTAATTTAAAAATAAAAAATAATTATGCAAACTATTTACTCTTAATCATCACAATTATATATCTTTTACACTTATTTTTAAGTAACAAATTACAATTTACAAACCAATCATCACAATTATATATCATTTACACTGGTTTTTAAACAAAATATATACATAACCTTGATTGATTGGCTATAATTTTTTAATCATAACCACGTAATTACTATATTCCTTCGTGTTTTAGATCGAAAATCTTGGTTCTGGTCCGACCAAAATCGACCACAACATCTGCACATCTTCGCACGAGCAACACTTGACATCTTCATACAACACATACAAACCTTTACCTACAAACAAACCGGAACATAACCCAAACATCAATAAAGCGCCATTCAAGAACAATACGGACAAACCTTAAATACACACGTTTATGATGGCGCGTATGAGTCCATTGAATTCGATTCCACAGGTTCTTGATGGGGGAGAATAAAGATTCAAGCCACCCCATTTAAAAGCTTCAACTCCTCAACTGATGATCATTTATGGTAATTTATTGTAATAATAAGTAACAAGGCTTGTTTTGGTATGAAGTCAGTGTCAAAATGCAAACAAGCACCTTCAATACACTTTATGTCAATTGTCCAAATTATATTACCAGTTGGTATGCCATTCAATGATACTAGAAGAGATGTAAAGGTTGCTTCATCTACACAATTGACATGTGTTTATCTTGTTTCTTAATTTATATATCAAGTCAAAGACACATTCATTAGATACTTAACAGTCTTTTTTTAATTAAAATGTAGGTTAAATATTCTGTACAAATAGCTTTATCGTACAAAACGTACGAAAGGTGTGAAAACTGAAAGGTAAAAAAAGCGGTGACGTTTTCGTAATTATTTTACTCGTATGTAATTTGCCGTGTTTATTGGAATGAAATATTTGTTATTTGACTGAAAAAAAATTTACTCGTAATTACCCAACATGATCAATATTACCCTACAAGATCAAAATTACCCTACAAGATCATTTGTAGAATAATTATGATACTCTACAAAATTACCCTACATGATCAATATTACCCTACAAGATCAAAATTACACTACAAGATCATTTGTAGAATAATTATAATACTCTACAAAATTACCCTACAAGATCATTTGTAGAGTACCTATGCACTCTACAAAATTACCCTACGAGATCATTTGTAGGGTAATTTTGATAATTACTTACGAGTAAATAATTACGAAAATGTCACCGTGTTTTTTTTTTTTTTTTTACTTTTTCACGTCTTTCATACGTTTTGTACGATAAGGCTATTTGTAATTGATCTTTTGTCTTAAAATGTAACCATCAAATAAATAAGTGTTTAGAATTTCGACTCGATAGACAAGTCTCAAAATTTATAAGATTATTGTTGATACGTGTTTAGAATTTCGACTCGATAGACAAGTCTCAAAATTTATAAGATTATTGTTGATGCATAATTTGTTTTTAACTTTTCATACTATATATAATTTAAAACAGAGACAATTACAGACTAATGACAGGTAGACGAGCAACAAGTTGCTTTAGTACATCTAGTTCAAAGTGTGTTGGATGCATTAACTTGTTACAATCAAAAGAGATCCGATCACATGTTTTGAACACTTACCCATACGCCCCCTCGTGGGTTGGGGACACTGTCTCTTGGCCCATATTCATTGCTTTATTTATACATCAAACAGACAAACACAGACGTATCAATGAGTTTGACTAGTCAAGCACAACTTCTTCATACGCTATTTTATTACAACTCTACGGATGTGAAATGAATGACTCTTAACGTCGTTAAATAACTAAATTAACATTTAACGGTCATGTAACATATAATAATACTATGTTAGTTAACTAGTTGGCGAAACCCCCGCTCTGCAACGGGGTTGTGAAAATTTTCAAGGCATGATTTTGATGATTTGTACGAGGGAGACAAAAAGAAAAAGACATTAAAAATATGAAATTTTGAATCATATGATGACTTGTATACTAGCACGTATATCTCGGTTTTGAATAAGTTTTACACTGAAACGTGTATAAAAATAAACATGTCGTCACTGCATATTTGGAATTTGTATAAAATAATTTTTTCAGAGTTATACGAAAAAAAAGTATGAGTGGGCCTTGTGCCATAATATGGCTCGTGAAAAAATAGGCAAAAGTTTAGAGCGATGATATTGTGTGCTTTTAACACTTGTAATCTTTGATTAGACGCTATGAACAATACTCTTTTATGAGAGCACTAACATGGGGTTTTACTATTAATTAAACTAGTTGAGTTTCGGTCCGTGCGTTGCAGCGGGGACCCAATGACTGTAAAACGCGTGTCAGCAACAATGGCAAGCAGATACCAAATATCAAAACATAAATAAAAATGACGTGGTAAGGATAGTCACTCCGTCCTAAAATAAGCGATTTTAAATAACCTAATATATAATAAGAGGACCCACACGTCCTACACGTTGGAAATTCCGGTTGTTTTCAGTTCAGTTATTACGGTGCTAACACGTTAAAATATGGATGAGCTCGGTACCGGTAACGGCACCGAAAGCACCGATCCGGAAAATCTCGAAATTAAGTATCGGCACCGAAAATACTCGGTACAATACGGTATGGTATTTGAAGGTAAAAATCAATAAATACATGTATGGTGCTAGACCGGTGTCGAACCGAAAGTAACGATTCTGAAAACGCCAAAAGGTGGGTACCAAATTGATACCGAAAATGATTTGGTATAGTAAATTTGGTACCGATACGATATCGGTTTGATTACAGGATTTGATACGATTTACTCATCAATAATCTAAATATCCAAGTTAATTTTACACACTACAATTCATTCATTACAGAAAAAGACAAAAAAAAAACAAAATAAGTTGTTGTGTATATAAAACCTCATTCAAACGAAATACATTTTACTTACTGTGCGTATGAAAAGTAATCTAAACGGTGCAATTATTTGCATTGCTACGTTGCTACAGGATTTGATGAGCTCGGTACCAACCGGTACCGAAAATACCGTTACCAAAATCCCCAAAAGTGGGTACAAGTACCGAATATGCCGGTTACGGTACTGTTCGGTACCGGTCGGTACTGGTACGACACCGGTATTTGAGGGTAAAAACCGATACCGAACGGTACCGAAAATACACCCGATTTGCTAAATTTGATACCGGTACCCGATACCATTTACTCATCACTTAAGATGTTACTATTCATTCATTTGTATTTTTAATATATAGGTAAAGGTAATATATAGGTAATGATAGAAAAGGTAGTGTAAAGTTTTAACCACTAAGTCTATGGGTGGCAATTTTTGACATGACCCAAAAGACAGAAAATATAATACTTAGGTTTTGAGTCATCATACTGACATGTATACACTTACACTTGGGGTTGTCCAATTTCTTTGGAACCCGGCCCATATTCAAATCCATATTTGGAACCCAGTCCATATTCAAATCCACCCAAACCCGAATTAAATAATACCCGAAAACCCGAACCCGACCAACCCAAACCTTCTATGGGCCAGTCATCGGGTCACTTTGCCCAACCAAAATCCAACAACCCGGTCTGAAAAACAAGAAACATGGAACGATATAAGATAATGCTTGAATCCTCTTGGTAACACCTTAGGAAGCCTGATTGATGGAAGAAAATCGATGGTGAATAGGGTTTGGTGCTGTTATCACGTTTTTGGGGAGGGTAGGGATTAGGTTGTTTTTTTTTTAAATTGGTGATTAGTGTATGCTTTCAGAAGATGGGGTTGGCTTTGGTTTTTGGTTTGGGCTTTTTCTAACAAAAATGCTAAGTAATCAAGACTCAAGACTAAAGAGTTTTATATCTTTTTTATAAAAATTCCAGCCCAAACAATCTATACTTTCTATAAAAGGAGAAATTCCAATGACATAAGAAAAGCTGATGTGTCAGCTAGAGAGCATGTCCAACAAGCCTTTTCTTATGTCATCAATGATGAGGTGGCAGCCATAGAAAAGTTTATGTGACATCATAATTCAAAGATCTGCCCCACTTATGGCATCAAACCACTGCCCCACTTTCAATTATGAAACCACTGATGTTCATTCACGAGTCTCAAACCACTGATGTTTCATTAAAATGGGAGGGTAATTGAAACCTCTGATGTTTATTCAAAATTCAAACCTCTGATCAGATTCAAAATTCAAAATCTTGGCTCCAGATTTAAAATTCAAACCATATCCATATAAGTTCTTTTTAATTTCTCAGAGCTTTTATCAACTCTCTCTCTTTCTCTCTAAAACTCGCTTTCTCTCTCTAAAATTCACTTTCTCTCTCTAAAATCCAGGAATCCCAAACACCCGATCGATTGGTATATATTGCAGATCCAATCGATTCAGGTTATGATTGCTCTACCTCTGCTTCTATTATGTTTCTTCTATCTTCTTTTTTTACAAATGGTAAGAGATTTATATTTCAGTTCATATGTGTTGATTATTGGTTTATTACTAAGAGATTTATATTTCATCAGTCCTTTGCGATTCATTTTTCCTAATCCCAAATCCTAATTAGGGTTTTTGTTTTGATTTTCGAGAACCACTCTCATCCTACACAAATCAAGTAAGTTCAACTCACTAATCCACTATAATCAAGGCTCCTGTTCTTATATTTCCAAAATCACTACAAGATCGTTCCAATCAGAAACGATGAACTGCAATAAACGTAAGGATCGCTGCTACGTAGGGTGTTTCAGGTATTTATGATTTCCAGCAAGTGCCTCGGGTGTATATATGTTCAGCGGGAGTCAAAATCAGCAGATTTCAGGTATTTAGTCTTTCTGATTTAATTTTGTTGATTTCGATCTGTATAGTATGTACTTCAATTCAGTTTCGCGGTTGTGAGATCACTTAGATGATGTAGAAAATAGGCTGTGAATGTATGATTCAGTTGATACATGATCTAGAAATTAGGTTGTGAATATATGATTCAATTGGCTTATTTATGTTGGTTGTATGCTTAAATTGATCTTAATTTAATGATAGTAGAAGTTGCATGTGGGAATGATGAGGACAAGATGCTGGGTTTGTTAGATGAGTCTAAAGGTGCAGGTGGGAACGATGAGGACAACTTGCTTTCTTAGATTGGAAAATGTGGCTCAGGGGTTCTTGCTGAAGAGGATATCATGAGAGGGGAGTTCATAATCGAATATGTTGGAGAAGGTAACGTCTCGAAGTTTCAACTCTTTTTCTAATTTGTATTTCTCAACTCCGTTAATTTTTTCGGTTAGGGGGATGGTGATTACGTGCTTATTGAAATTAAAAGTGATTCTTCTTTAAATATTGAAGATGAAAAAGATCAATCCGAGCACCATGTAATGTTACTTTTAAACTTCATTTTTAATTTATAATTCAAATATTGAACACATATTTAGATACATTAATTAATTTTAAAATATTTTGTTAAATTTTGTATTTCTTATATTCTCTTATCCACGATATGGCTGCTATAGAAGGAGAGATGAAGTTTGGACGCCTCGAGGTTCTTCGTATCAATACAAAGAACATGAAGCTTTCTGATGATGTAATTATGAATTACAGTTTGAATATGGTTAAATAACTATAATTTTAAAATGCCTAATAAACATGTTTAACTAAAATGCCTAATAGTTTTAACATACTGCCTAATAAACATAATTATTGTTCATCACAACATAATTGGCGGTTATAAACATGTTTAACTAAAAAGAGAGTGTTGAAAGTATGCTGAAGCTTAGCATACTGCCTTTTTAAATATTTGGATTAAAATAAAAAAAATATATATTTTTGACCGATCCATCCATCCCATACTAGATATATTCTGAATTCATTTTGATATGTTCTTATGCCAAGTTTAGTTTTCAACTTCTAACACTTTTTTTTAGAGTAGTTTGGATGCAGGAACTTCGGCAGATGTTAATGTTGTTGACGGACCTGCACCTGATGATGATGAAGATACAGGGAAACGCCAACAGGAGGATTACCAAGAGTCACAAATTTGATAATGGTATATCTGATATTATGATCTTTTTTCGGTAAAGAATCATGCATTATTCTTTTATTTTTAATGACCATGAGAACCCGTTAGAGAAAACTTAAGCGTAGCTTATGCTATGCAGTTGGCCTTCAAGGCAAGTTGCATTTTTTAGCGTATTAATGATTATTTATTATGCTTTTGTATCAAAGACAAGTATTGTCTTTACATTAGAAGAAGGCCCGGGAGTATTGTTCAAAGCTTTGGCAGTTTTTGCTCTTAGGGACATCAATTCCAAAATCGACTTACAGATAGAGAGCCGGCCTCTAAGAAGTCGTCCACTTAGATCGAGAGCCGACTTCTAAGAAGTCGTCCATTTGACTTTTGGTAAATATGTATGATCTTTTAAAGGAAGGGTGTAATGTCACAAATTTGATAATGGTATATCTGATATTATGATCTTTTTTCGGTAAATATGATACTATATCAAGTTTAGAGGGGACATCTTATCATGGTAAATTCGAATGAAGTTAGTGATTGCCTTAACCTAATCACACAGGCGTTTGATCAATGTAAGAAGATGCTGAATGAATTAAATGTTGTTAAAGTGAATACCGAAGATACTGCTGGTGCAGCTCAGGTAACTCTAAGAATCTGTTCAAAATGTTTGTGTTTTTTGGTTTTATTTCTATTTCTCAATTAACATTAAGATCTGCAACAGATTGTAGCCTCTAAAAGCGTACGAGACACCGGAGCAATTGCCAGTTCTCGCGTAGCAAAAATATATGGGCTCCATATTCTCTCAAAAAAATTCAGGTATCTTATTTATTTGTTTGTAATCTGATAAATCATTTTCATAATTATTAACTGTTCATTTGATCACACATTTATTGTTCTCGTAGGATTATTCGAACAATGTCACACGCTTTCTAATTCTAGCTAGGGAGCCTATAATGCCGGGAACTGACAAACCTCATAAGGTAAAGAATCATGCGTTATTCTTTTATTTTTAATGACCATGAGAACCCGTTAGAGAAAACTTAAGCGTAGCTTATGCCATGCAGTTGCCCTTCAAGGCAAGTTGCATTTTTTAGCATATTAATGATTATTTATTATGCTTTTTATCAAAGACAAGTATTGTCTTTACATTAGAAGAAGGCCCGGGAGTATTGTTCAAAGCTTTAGCAGTTTTTGCTCTTAGGGACATCAATTCCAAAATCGACTTACAGATCGAGAGCCGGCCTCTAAGAAGTCGTCCACTTAGATCGAGAGCCGGCCTCTAAGAAGTCGTCCATTTGACTTTTGGTAAATATGTATGATCTTTTAAAGGAAGGGTGTAATGTCACAAATTTGGTAATGGTATATCTGATATTATGATCTTTTTCGGTAAATATGATACTATATCAAGTTTAGAGGGGACATCTTATCATGGTAAATTCGAATGAAGTTAGTGATTGCCTTAACTAATCACATAGGCGTTTGATCAATGTAAGAAGATGCTGAATGAATTAATTGTTGTTAATTAACATTAAGATCTGCAACAGATTGTAGCCTCTAAAGGCGTACGAGACACCGGAGCAATTGCCAGTTCTCGCGCAACAGAAATATATGGGCTCCATATTCACAAAAAAATTCAGGTATCTTATTTATTTCTTTGTAACCTGATAAATCATTTTCATAATTATTAACTGTTCATTTGATCCTACATTTAATGTTCTCGTAGGATTATTCGAATAATGTCACACGCTTTCTAATTCTAGCTAGGGAGCCTATAATGCCGGGAACTAACAAACCTCATAAGGTAAAGAATCATGCGTTATTCTTTTATTTTTAATGACCATGAGAACCCGTTAGAGAAAACTTAAGCGTAGCTTATGCTATGCAGTTGGCCTTCAAGGCAAGTTGTATTTTTTAGCGTATTAATGATTATTTATTATGCTTTTGTATCAAAGACAAGTATTGTCTTTACATTAGAAGAAGGCCCGGGAGTATTGTTCAAAGCTTTAGCAGTTTTTGCTCTTAGGGACATCAATTTGTCCAAGGTAATTTCTTTTAACAAACTTCTTCTATTTTTTTTTAACAAATTTCTTCTATTTAAAAGTCAACAATTGACTTTTTTCCAATTCCAAAATCGATATACAGATCGAGAGCCGACCTCTAAGAAGTCGTCCACTTAGAATTGTTGATGATAACAACAAGGGGAGTGCCAAGTGAGTTTATTCTTCCAAGTTGACTATTGAGTTTCACGTTATGCTCTTTTCTCCTGTTGACTTTTAATTGTGTATACTAATTCTTGACTTAATTCTTGATTATATAGTGTTGGGGATTCTGCTACATAGTTATCGTTAAAAACAGTGTTTTTGATGAGAAACAGTGGTTGAAACCACTGTTGGGTTAAAACGGTGGTTTCAAACCACTATTGGGTTAAAACAATTGGGTTAAAACGGTGGTTTGAAACCACTGTTGAGTTAAAACAGTGGTTTCAACCACTGTTTCTCCATAAAAACACTGTTTTAACCGAACAGTGGTTTCAAACCAATGTTTCAACCCAACAGTGGTTTCAACCACTGTTTCTCCACAAAAACACTGTTTTAACGATAACTCTATAGCAGAATCTCCAACACTATAATCTTCTTCGGATAAACTTCGACCAACAGTGGTTTCAAACCACCGTTTTACATTATAAATTATCCATTACATCTACAATACATTATCTAAACTATTTGATAAAAGGTTTATTGTGTTTACTGTTTATGGATTGTGTATCTGACCCGACTAAACCTTTAATTTAGTGTATATATCTTTGGACAGACTACAAAAAGAAAGAATTGAAATGATGCGTGAAGTTATCGATCTATAAGATCAGCAACGCGGGACCCATCAATATATGGAAGCAGTTAACCAAAAGCTCCAAGCAACTGAAGATAGACAGAAACAGATGGTCTCCACAAAAGGCTCGCAAGTTTATTAAACATCAACTCAATGATCATGTTTTAGTCGATAATACAGAAACTGTACCATTACGACTACATGATCTTGATTTGCAGGAAGTAGCTCAGGTTAACGATCGTTTTCCGAACGAAGAACTTGATTGATTTCAATTTTGATTATTATGCTGCAACTATTGTTAAGCAGGAATAACTTTGGAGCTCGGATTTCGAGACAGTTTCTGCAATGCCTAACAATATGTGGAGTGATGTTGGTAACTATGAGTATCCTGAGTTCGTTATGCCTGGTGGCAAGTTGTCTGATTTCTGGAATCTAGCCGATTCTGGTGCTGAAAATTGGCTAAGTGGTGAACTTAGCAAGTCGCAGAAAACCGACCAATATTGATTTTGAATCCTAAGTTGGTTTGGTTGTTAGGGATATTTATAGATTAAAAAAACGATAATCCAATAATTCAGATGACTAGTTTCTTTCTTTCTTATTTTATATAGTTTTCAATATAATTGCAGTTTAGTTTCAATAATTATTTGCTGCTCGATCGTTGTTGTTAGATTTTATAGAATTTAAGGCACATAGAAGATTGTCAATTACTCAATTACTAAAAGTAGCTGGTTAGTTTTTTTTTTGTTTATTTATATTTTGTTAAAAGTAGACTAGCCATAGATGAGAAGTCAAAGGGATTTCCAGGAAATGGCATAGATGGTAATGGTATGGTAAGTGTTGTTCTAGATGGAGTATCTGCAGAGCTTGATTCAGTGGAAGGATTCTTCACAGCTGGAACAGTTGTTTCTTCTGAATAAATTTAACAAACATGTAATGATTTTTAGAAACAAACAACAAGACATTGGATAGCCTAAACACATAAGTGTCTATCCAAAAATTGCAATGGTCTATCAGTCAAAACTCTTCACATGATGGCTACTTAAAACAATTAAGAAAAAATAGCATGGTCCATATTATTCTTCATTCTAAAAACGACCCGTGTTTGCACACGGGTCTTACCGCTAGTATAAATATAAAAGCCTAATATCTTATAAAAAATATTTAACACAAACTACACAATGACTGCACGAAATTCCACATTGTTCAAATACAATTAACAATCTAAGCATGAAATCACATAACACGAAATTCCACGTAGAAATAAATTATAATACGTGTTTGAAATATTTTTTTTGATAATTCACCAACATTCGGAGGACAAGACTTGTGTGTGATACGATAATTATCCGAATTACCACTACGTGAATGTTTGTGTTAAACTAGTGTAGTGTTTGGTACACTTAATTGATTTTAATCAAGTGTAATGCATGGATGTTTGATCATGATAAAAAGAGTCTATGCATGTCATAAATAACATGAAATTTACGGGTGTCACACAATCACCTCGACCTGAACCCTACCAACCAGAACATTAAATGGGTCGGTTATCAGGACACTTTTTTCCGAGCCAAAAATCCTAACAAACCGACCTGAAAAATCCAAAACCCAAAGAACACCCCTACCTACATTTCCATGATGGCATAATCGAATATAGGAGTTATTGGAGATGTTGGATTAAGGTTATGGATTTTTATGGGAGTGTATAGATATGCTAAGGGTGGACATAACAAAATCACATGTAGGTGCGCGCGTATCGATAAACAAGGTCATATCACTCTTGATTCATCAAAACCGAGTCGGTTGGTATGAGCTAAACAAACAACAAAAACAAACAAGATAGAAGATGTAGAAACTGATTTCATTGATAATAAATACCGAAAGAGTTTACATCTATACATTAAGTCCCCTTATCCAACCCTAGGTGAGCTCACATAGGGTTGGTGACTCACACCAACAACCACACTCACAAATGAGGAGGTCATGCCTATTTATAGTATTTGAAGATTTCTTATGGGCTTTCTAACTTGGACCCTAAGAAACCTAGACAACCCAAACACCAAATACAACCTACTGTAGTTTGGATGAGTCATGAAATCTAACTAGCCACCTCTAGTGCATTCTCATAAGGTTTCGCGGGAAACTTAATAGTTAATTTCATTTGTACGACAACAGTCACAAATTGTGCACCAAAAAAATCCCCTTGATTGTTGCTATTGAATATGTCAATCACTAATAATCATCAGTCACAAATCATGCACCAACATGATGTACTTGAAGTAGTTTAAATAAATAAACTAAAATAAACCTAAATTTAGACTCAAGTAATAATAATCTAGACTCTCTAACTTGACTAAACTACTCACCGGCAAGTGAACCGGTCGACTCTAGCAAAGAAAAGCAAGTCCGGATGTCGAACCCACAAGGACTCTAATTAATTACGTTAACGACTTTATTTAGACTGACACTGACACGACTTAACTATTTTTGTGTTTTAAAGGGGGGGGGGGGGGTTTACTAGAATCCTAAAATTGGAATTAAAGTAAAACTAGACTATGACACGAAAAAGAGCTAAGGTTTAATTCAAATGAGATTAACGACTACCTAGGCTTGAATCCAGTTTAACTAGGAATGGATTTCTAATGGTACTATTATGGTATGCAACCGGGATCGTAAAGTACTAAACCCTAAGGTGTCTCATGCTAAGACCTCCCGACCCTTCTCAGGAAGAAACCTGGGAAACCCTACAAGGCTGTTATGAACACCGATTGTTACACTTCCTCTCATTCCTCTAACGTCTCTAAAAGTGCCCTAATATGACAATCTACCTCTCAGCGCGAAAGTCTAAGGCAATCCTAGATTCTAACTTAGTTTAATAGACACAGGTGCAATTAGGGAACTAAGACTGACTTCTCTCAAAACCTATCTTAGTTATATATCGCATCGAGACCTACTAACTAACTCGAGCCTCTCAGCGACAAGTTAAGCAGAATACTTAGTTCTAATTGAATTTTAATTACTGTTTCTGAGGCTATCGGCCGATTTACCCAAAGATCACCGAACTCGCAAAGATACGAATAATCAACACAAATTCATTATGTGAAAGACATCCACCAAAATTTATGTCAAACAACAAATAATCAACAATCAAAATTAAATACGCACGTGCACCAAATTAAAGGTTCTAGAATTATTTACTTTCAAAGATCAATCCATAACCAAACAATAGAAAACCATTAAAAATCCAAACTTTATTAAACTATCATCTAACCTAGGTAGTAACGAAGGTTTTATCCTGAAAACATGATGTCTAAAGTCAACATAATAAGTTCAAAACAAGAATTCATCATTAAAGTATCGAAACAAGAAAATAACGAAAACCGGGAGATAAGACCCGGACAATCTTCTTTCCTACGCTCCGAGCTTCAACCGGATGATTCTTGCAAGCCAAAATACTCTGAAAACCGTAAAATCTGCTCTGAAAATCGCCTAGGGTTTCTTGAGTTCGTAACTTAGGGCTAATGAATGATTATCTTGAGATTAAATACCAAACCCTAACATGTAACGAAGTTTGCCGTCAGACACCCCCGTCGCGTTGCGCGACGGGTTTCTTCTCTTTACGTCGGTTGGCGCGACGAATAAAAAATCCTGAAATCCTCTTTTATATGGTGGCGGGGCGCGACGACTATGAGGTGTTGCCGTGGCGCGACGCCAAGGCTCTTTTTCACAGAATGTTGCTCAGAATTCCCAGCTTTAACTTCTCAAAAACTTCACAAATAATTCTAACTCTTTTAAGCTTGTTCCGGGACTTGGTGCTTCAGCATTGTAGCTCGTTTTTACTCAATTTTCAGCAACATTATGTACCAAGACCTGGAAAACACAAATTTATCAATAGTACGCACATTCTAACTAAAACGGAACTAAAAATAACGGAAAATTGTACAAACTGTACACGAATAAAGGATGTATTTTGCAATACATCAAATATCCCCACACTTACTCTTTTTTCGCCATCGAAAAAGAATTATGCAACGGAATCAGAGACGAATAATCACTTGGGTCAAAAATTATATGTATATTTTATTAAAACCAAAACCTGCGTTAGCCGCGATTGCGAATATACTTGTCCCCTTAAACCCAAGTCCGGTCCTAAGCCCTTATCATGTGAATTTAATTTAAGTGCGGTCAATCTACCTAGGGCCTCGCACTAGAATCTGCGGTCCACCTACTCCCGCCTCAAGCTTATAGGACTAAAGGAACGATCACTGGACCAATTCCCAACCGTCTTATATCAAAACCAAGAGAGTTTACAATCAATTTTTTTTTTCTTTTTCCATTTTTTTTCACTTTTCTCTTTTTTTTCTTTCAAAGAGCGTAGACGTTGCTTTCCCTAACCAAGAGGCAATCCGGCTGTAGAGTTGCTATCCCCAACCCAGATTACATAGGCTTCGATACTTTTTCTTTTATTTGCAAGGTCGATTTCACACACCCTAGCGGTAATCCGGTTGTAAAGTCACTATCCCCAACCCAGACTACATAGGAATGCACTACTTTCATTCAGTTTCTAGCTCACTTTTTTTTCTATATATTTTTTTTCTTTTTCGCATGATCACAAACTCTAACGGTTTTAACTTATAACGGTGCCCCTTATACTATTATCGTCAGTTTTGATTTCCCATATCTCCCAGGCGAAAACCCACTAGCAGACCGACAATTAAGGTGTATTAGCTCAAAGGGACTTAAAACCAAACCCGGGCCTATCCACACATCCCTAACTAGACGCAAGCTCGATTTATTTTAATCTCGTATTATTATTATTCGAACCCAAGCAAAAATTCATCTTTTCTATCATTTTCCGTTTTATTAGGCAAACTTCTCATTTCAAAGGACATTTTTCAAAACTTTCAATTTTTTTTTTGGATTTTTCAAATTTTTTAATTTTTTTTTGTAATTTTCAATTTAAGACTCAATTATTTACATGTATCCCATCCCCACACTTAAAGATTGCATTGTCCCTAATGCAAGAACGGAAATACGACTCCAAACTACCTAAGAAAAACAACCACTAAACTACTAACGAACTAACTAAATAAATAACGAACTATAGACGAAATAAATAAATAAAATACAACAACAAAAAGGGAAACGACTTAGCTGAATATGTGAGACTGTCAAAGTGCCAGTCATTTCCACGTAAGCCCTCCAATTCGAACCGCGCTCAGCAAACAACTCCTAACCTCGGACACGCGAACGAAAGCGGCTAAACAATCAACCTATCAATCAACATCACACACTAGCAAAACATATCATAATATATATATATATATATATATATATATATATATATATATATATATATATATATCAAACTAGGTTATCACCCGCGACTGCTTCACGGGTAGTTTAATTTTATTACTTAAAAAACTTGAATTTTATTAAAATGTAACATATTATTTCTTTAAATTTTAAGACAAAAATGTTGAAATACATAAAAAACACAAGAATATAAGAACTTGTTGAAACAAATACAAAATAAACCAACAGGTAACATTAATATAATAGGACAAAAGTTAAAAGTCAACGGAAAGAAAGAAAAAATTATATATCATAAGTTGCCAAAAATCTCTTTGTAAACGGCGTTGGAAGTTTGATTTGTTGGTTTTCCTTCATCATCGAATATTAAAATCTTCACACCATCTCTCGTCTTAACTCTTGATAGCGCAACATACAGTTGACCGTGCGTGAAAACAGGATCTTTTAGATATAGACCAACTTTAGATAATGACTGTCCTTGACTTTTGTTAATGGTCATGGCAAAGCATACGGATAACGGAAATTGTCTGCGTTGAAATTGAAAAGGGATTTTTTTGTCTGAAGGTATCATGTTAATCCTAGGAATAAAAACCCTTGATCCAATATTTCCGCCGGATATTACTTCAGCTTCGATTACTCGTTTACCAAGAAAAGTAATCTGAAGTCTAGTTCCATTACTTAATACTTAATACATAATATAATAACAGTATAGTAAAACTTGATAAATCGTACCTCTTCATCCATACATATCATGTCGACACGATAAGTTTCGGTCGGACAGCCATGCATCATTTTCCTCCAAAGGGAAACAATCTTCAACTTTAGCGTATAGTTGTTTGACAAAGGATTGAGATTGTTCAACATGGTTATGCTTTGAGGTTCCATATTGAAAACTAATATTTCAATATGTTTAAGAAATATAAACCGCGTTTGAGGATGAAGTTTTAGTACATGTATATATAATAGAAAAGTATGAGATTTATTTTAAGTTGTTATACAAACTAAAATAGGTTAATTTTAAATTTTTAAAGTTACCGAAATTAATAAAGTTTTGAGAATGGAACATGTTTGATTACCAAAAATAAAAATACGAATTACTTATACTTTATTTTAGAAAGAGAAGAAAAATTTAAATTAAAAAAACACAATTAAGGAATATGAAATCCCTTCAAATCGGCACTGATTGTAGTTTTAATTTAGAAAAATTAATTAAAAGTTATTAAAATTAGGAAATTAGTTAAAACAACTTTGACTACAATATAGAAAAAAAAGACAATAGAGAATTAAAATATTGATGGTTACCAGTTCAGTATGCATTATTCAAAACTCAAATCAAAGAAAAAGAAAAAATCATAAGTATTATACCAAACATAACTGCTGCACTGAAAAGTCATTTCTTGGATTTAATTTCTGAATGCAAGGAATAATAGATTTAATTTCATTAAATTAATATGTTTACAGATTTATTATTTTATGTAAGACATACCTCTTGCTGAAGCTTTACTGAGAATGCAGCCTTCTCTTGGATTTGTAGCCTCAAGGCTCGAAGCTCATGTTCCATATCCATCACCTAGAAGACAAAGGCACACAGAAATAGGTTTTTTATGGTATTAAACTATAATTGTCATAGACTATGAATAAACTAAACTAAACAGGTATAAAAAAAATTAACAAATACCTTGCAGGGGTGGTGCAATAACCTGATTCTTCTAGCCTGCTGGATTTCCTCCACCATCTCCTCCATTTCCTGGCGAGAAGTTGGTCAAATAGTCAATTTCTTTATAGGAGAACATAATAATAAGAATACACTCTACACGTAATTATACGTGAAATTAAATTATTAAAAAAGTGTAAAATATATTAATAGTCGGGTACATTTTAACATCATAAATTTTATGTTACCTGTATTCCTGATGTTAGTGATATTCTTTCTTGCTCCTCAAGAGCCTCGCCGATTCTTCTCACTACTGCTTTTGCACTTTCAATTTCTGCACATGCAAAAGATCTTTCTTGGTTTACCAGTTTTTTAGCATCTTCAGAAGCCTGCAAATAAATAATATAATTATTATCTCGGGTAACGTTTTCGTACGTTATCCCTAAAAAGAATTAATTTCTATTGGTGAAAGTGATTGAAATTAATCACCTGTTTGAGGAAGGTTGCAAGTTTCTTCACTTCGAATTTCTCTTGTATCAGCTACCCTTCATTTTGAGTTAACTTTACTGCCAATGCTTCCACCTAAAACAAAGTATCCGCCATAACCCAAAACAAATTAACACTTATCATTTATGTTACCTTTATTATCAAGTCACTGAAGAAAACTTATAATAATGACAATGATAAAAATAATAATTAAGGGTATACCATAGAGATAGCTTTTTCGACATCGTCCTTATTGAGACCAGCTAATCGCCCTCTTAAATGTTCCAAAGCATCTCTAAGTTTCTTCAAAAGCACATGACCCTCTAAGGAAGCAACCTCTCTCAGTTTAGCCTACATATAGTAACATAATGCAATCTATGTTAAGAAATTCAATGGCAACATTATTTTGATTAGTTTCATGTATACCCTTTAGATATGTATGATATTTTTAGTGTCTTAAAAACGTAAATACGATATTATGAATTTTAATAGGATATATATATCAAATTATACATGAAGTACTGAAATTCCCCCCAAAATAAGGATATATACATGAAATACTGAAATTCCCCCAAAATAAGGGCAATGACAGTTACCCATTCTATAGCAAATAAAATATCTTCAGTCACTATAGGAATTTATTTTACTAAATAAACTAATATGAAAACATTATTATTGTGAATAATCTAAACACATACTGTTCCTTTTCGTTTATTCAGTGGAATTTATTGTTATAAGTAGCTGATTTAATTTTATTCACAAAAGTAAATTTTAATTTTGAGCAAAATAATTTTAGCTATACCTCATTAGACAGCTTAGCTGCAGCAGACAAATTCTTGTCAAATTTACTGGCAAAGTCACGAACGGAGAGGCGTTTGTGTTGATCGAATAATTGTTGGGTTTCTTGTGCTACAATGTCTTTTAATGGTGGTCCCTTATTCTCCACGGTTGCTTCATCGAGAATCTGGTTGTCGGGCCCTAATTTATATTTGGGGAATTTATTTGATTTGAAACTCACATCTGCTGATACGGACAAAACAGCTTGCATTTCCATCTCATCGAAAACTTCAGGGCTAACTTTTGTCATTCTTCCAGTTATATGTTCTACAAACTAAAAGCAATATGATTACCAGATGTTAGTATAATACGTCATTCCTTTTTTAAAGTATTGGGTTCTTATTCAAAAACCTAAAACCAACTATACCCATTAAAAACCCTAAATGTTCACAAATCGGAAAACAATCTGAAACAAACGGAAAAAACTTAAACCCTAATATCAACAAAAAAATATTACCTTGTTCACAAATCGAATCGAAGCTATTCATTCGGATCTTCAATCACCGTTAATACATAGCGTCCTGTGTTGAATCTGAATTGGAATTGAATAAATGATGCGTCTAAATCGTTGAACAATAAAAATCATAGAGCAATGAAACTAAAAACATACCTTCTATTAGATGATTGTAGAGTCTAAATCGTTGAACAATGAAAAAGAACACAAAGAAGAGCAGAGTATCGAGAGAGTAGGGGAACGGCGTGAAAAGAAATTAGGGTTTGCAAAGTTATATAGGGGATCCGTTTTCATCAAATGGTGACCCGAATTCACATGCTCCGCGTGTCCCAAATCACGACCCAAGAAGTTTCCCGCCAAAAACCAATTAGAAGAGCCCTAATCGTCAGTTTTGATTTCCCATATCTCCCAGGCGAAAACCCACTAGCAGACCGACAATTAAGGTGTATTAGCTCAAAGGGACTTAAAACCAAACCCGGGCCTATCCACACATCCCTAACTAGACGCAAGCTCGATTTATTTTAATCTCGTATTATTATTATTCGAACCCAAGCAAAAATTCATCTTTTCTATCATTTTCCGTTTTATTAGGCAAACTTCTCATTTCAAAGGACATTTTTCAAAACTTTCAATTTTTTTTTTGGATTTTTCAAATTTTTTAATTTTTTTTTGTAATTTTCAATTTAAGACTCAATTATTTACATGTATCCCATCCCCACACTTAAAGATTGCATTGTCCCTAATGCAAGAACGGAAATACGACTCCAAACTACCTAAGAAAAACAACCACTAAACTACTAACGAACTAACTAAATAAATAACGAACTATAGACGAAATAAATAAATAAAATACAACAACAAAAAGGGAAACGACTTAGCTGAATATGTGAGACTGTCAAAGTGCCAGTCATTTCCACGTAAGCCCTCCAATTCGAACCGCGCTCAGCAAACAACTCCTAACCTCGGACACGCGAACGAAAGCGGCTAAACAATCAACCTATCAATCAACATCACACACTAGCAAAACATATCATAATATATATATATATATATATATATATATATATATATCAAAATATCATCAGTCGACATCACATTCCAACCCAACCTCCCTAACTAACCTGTTCAAAGTATATCAATATCAGTACAGACCAACAAGTGAGGATCAAAAACAACATAAAAGAAAAATAATCAAACAAAAGATATAGTAGTCAGCTGCTGCTCCTGCATCCTCATGCCATCCCCACACTAGAATAGAAACCTGCCCCCCTGCTTTGATATTGGCCTGATGGAAAACCAGGGGGGTTACCTGAAGAGCGATAACTATTAGTACACCAATTAGAGTTACTATTGTTGAATGGGTTAGTTGGACCCCTATTTTGACCTGCTATGTACTCCACCTGCTCTAGGGTAAGTGTTGGGCAATCTACGGTGTCATGACCACCTCTACAAACTTCGCACCTATCGACCTTCTTCTTAATTTCTAATAACTCTTTGGTGATATAGTCAAGTTGAGATGCTACCTTTGAGTCCGAGACGACTTGGTTTACTCCTCGGGAAGATGAGGAAGTAGTCACACGAATGGAATTCCTGCTGGTAGCACTATGATCTATATCAACATGAGCGAAGCTCTCAAAGAGATCATTGCAGTCGGCCACATATTTCTTTCCCATAAGATGGCCTCCTGCAGATGTGTCGAATCGGGCCTTACACTCAGGGGTGAGACCATTGTAAAATTTTTCTACTAAAGCCCAATCCGAAAGCCCATGTTTCGGAACAACGCGAGAGTAAAGTTTGAAACCTCTCCCAAGCTAAGTGATATGGTTCGTCAGGCTCCATTCTGAATGAATGGATCTGATCTCAAAGGCGAGATGCCTTCGCAGGTGGGAAATACTTAGCAAGGAAGGCATCTCGGAGTCCAGCCCAAGTAGTATAAGTACCTGCTGGCTGCGAATCGAGCCATGTGGCTGCGCGGCCAGCAAGCGAAAAAGGGAAGACTTAGAGATAGCGGGCATCAAGATTAACACCTTCGATAATGAAGGTGCTGCAAAGACGAGTGAGATGGTTGATATGTGCAGGCGCATCATCATCAGCACGACCGTGAAACTGACAAGAGTTGTTAATGGCGGTCATGATGTACGAAGGAATTTGCAAAGACTTGTCATTGGTGATTTCAGGGAGGGTGATGGGTGAGTTTGCGGTAAAACCCGCGGTGGCGCGTTGGTGGACAGTTTGGTTATCGGCCATTTGGTTAACTGGTGGTGGATTAGTTGGACGGGACGGTGGTGGGTGTTGTGGGGTGACGACTTCGGGGTGAAGTCAAAGTTCGGTGGTTTAGATTGTAGTGTAGAGTCAAAAGGGGATGAAGATGAAGTTGAAGATTTTCTAACCTGTAAACTAGGTGTGGAGAAGGAAGACTTGTCGATCGGCGGCTTCACTGGTCCCTGAGAACGCGTGTGGGGCATAAACTGCAAAACCGAGAACAAACAAGTAAGACGACTCCAACAAAAGACTCTAAAAATAAAAAGACACTAAAATTACTTGGACTCCTACGACTCCAAAACACACAAAAAGCACGTATAGATATCAGTTGAAATCCAAACAAAGTAATTAACATAATTGCCAAGAGTCCCCGGCAACGGCGCCAAAAACTTGATGTGCTTGAAGTAGTTTAAATAAATAAACTAAAATAAACCTAAATTTAGACTCAAGTAATAATAATCTAGACTCTCTAACTTGACTAAACTACTCACCGGCAAGTGAACCGGTCGACTCTAGCAAAGAAAAGCAAGTCCGGATGTCGAACCCACAAGGACTCTAATTAATTACGTTAACGACTTTATTTAGACTGACACTGACACGACTTAACTATTTTTGTGTTTTAAAGGGGGGGGGGGGTTACTAGAATCCTAAAATTGGAATTAAAGTAAAACTAGACTATGACACGAAAAAGAGCTAAGGTTTAATTCAAATGAGATTAACGACTACCTAGGCTTGAATCCAGTTTAACTAGGAATGGATTTCTAACGGTACTATTGTGGTATGCAACCGGGATCGTAAAGTACTAAACCTTAAGGTGTCTCATGCTAATACCTCCCGACCCTTCTCAGGAAGAAACCTGGGAAACCCTACAAGGCTGTTATGAACACCGATTGTTACACTTCCTCTCATTCCTCTAACGTCTCTAAAAGTGCCCTAATATGACAATCTACCTCTCAGCGCGAAAGTCTAAGGCAATCCTAGATTCTAACTTAGTTTAATAGACACAGGTGCAATTAGGGAACTAAGACTGACTTCTCTCAAAACCTATCTTAGTTATATATCGCATCGAGACCTACTAACTAACTCGAGCCTCTCAGCGACAAGTTAAGCAGAATACTTAGTTCTAATTGAATTTTAATTACTGTTTCTGAGGCTATCGGCCGATTTACCCAAAGATCACCGAACTCGCAAAGATACGAATAATCAACACAAATTCATTATGTGAAAGACATCCACCAAAATTTATGTCAAACAACAAATAATCAACAATCAAAATTAAATACGCACGTGCACCAAATTAAAGGTTCTAGAATTATTTACTTTCAAAGATCAATCCATAACCAAACAATAGAAAACCATTAAAAATCCAAACTTTATTAAACTATCATCTAACCTAGGTAGTAACAAAGGTTTTATCCTGAAAACATGATGTCTAAAGTCAACATAATAAGTTCAAAACAAGAATTCATCATTAAAGTATCGAAACAAGAAAAAAACGAAAACCGGGAGATAAGACCCGAACAATCTTCTTTCCTACGCTCCGAGCTTCAACCGGATGATTCTTGCAAGCCAAAATACTCTGAAAACCGTAAAATCTGCTCTGAAAATCGCCTAGGGTTTCTTGAGTTCGTAACTTAGGGCTAATGAATGATTATCTTGAGATTAAATACCAAACCCTAACATGTAACGAAGTTTGCTGTCGGACACCCCCGTCGCGTCGCGCGACGGGTTTCTTCTCGTTACGTCGCGTGGTGCGACGAATAAAAAATCCTGAAATCCTCTTTTATATGGTGGCGGGGCGCGACGACTATGAGGTGTTGCCGTGGTGCGACGCCAAGGCTCTTTTTTCACAGAATGTTGCTCAGAATTCCCAGCTTTAACTTCTCAAAAACTTCAAAAATAATTCTAACTCTTTTAAGCTTGTTCCGGGACTTGGTGCTTCAGCATTGTAGCTCGTTTTTACTCAATTTTCAGCAACATTATGTACCAAGACCTGGAAAACACAAATTTATCAATAGTACGCACATTTTAACTAAAACGGGACTAAAAATAACGGAAAATTGTATAAACTATACACGAATAAAGGATGTATTTTGCAATACATCACAACATCACCACTGGATGAGGATGTTGATGTGTTTGTTCGATACCTGGGTGAAGACCGTCACTGCCTCTTTGGTACCAAGAGATTTGGTCATGAATCAGGACGATGGTGTTGGTCATACTCAACCCATTGACTATATTTTTGAGTCATTACAAATGTCTTTTCATAAAAACAAGTTTACAAACGACAAATGTACACAAAGTGTTTTGAAGCCGATTTTATAACAGGCGATCTCAACATCGACAATGAGAGTTTCCCAACCACTAGGATCCGCCAAGAGCACAACGAAAATCGAAGAAACCACCATCCTCATCATCTACACAAGCCAACAAGGTCTTGTGAGGATGGTTATACGCTTGAACACTTTCACTCAAGAAGATGCCGATTAAAGAAAACGGGTTTGAGCAGAGAAATTATGTGAAGTTATGCATCAAACATGACTACCAGAGGAACAACAACGTAGAGTCTGCGTAATGGAAGCACAAGAAAAGGCGTTTTTATAAAAAGAAAAGAAAAAAACTTGGAGTTCTTCCTTAAGCCTCATGATCATTTGAGCCGACCAATATTTTGTATGGCGCTATAACAAAACGTTTTTATTAACACACCGTTGTGTATGAGAATGAGAATGAAATATATATTTTTTTGACCAGATTTATTTAGTTTATAATTAATGAAATGTTATTTTATTCACAATTTTTATATTTTTAAATTATGTTTTTATATTTGGTTTTGTAATTTATTTTAATATCGATGTTTTTAAAATGGTTTGAGGATAACCTTGTTTCAAGATGACAAACATGTGATGGAAAATAGTGATGTGGCTTAACGATGGCGAGGTTGAATTCCCTCCACCTTTAGGTTTCCTTTGAAGATGTAGCTTTTCATATACTTTTGTTAATGAGAATGAAATATATATTTTTTTGACCGGATTTATTTAGTTTATAATTAATGAAATGTTATTTTATTCACAATTTTTATATTTTTAAATTATGTTTTTATATTTGGTTTTGTAATTTATTTTAATATCAATGTTTTTAAAATGGTTTGAGGATAACCTTGTTTCATGATGACAAACATGTGATGGAAAATAGTGATGTGGCTTAACGATGGCGAGGATGAATTCCCTCCACCATTAGGTTTCCTTTGAAGATGTAGTTTTTCATATACTTTTGTTCTATATAGATTTTTAGGGGGGGGGGGGTAGATGTATTTTCAAGGAGTTAGTGCTCCTTTTTTGTTTGTCTTTTTTTTAATCTTCAGTATGAAAATAATATAGTTTACTCACCACTATGACACTATACGTTGCTATCATTATTAGTACTTTGGTATGGTTGTTGTTCATATTCTCATAACTACATTTTATGTTTATGTTATCTGGATCATCATACTATAAATATCAACACTAGTTGTACACCCGTGTGAATACACGGGCTTGTTTAAATACGATCGGAATCAAATACTAAAAAACATCTTATAAAACAATGTTAAAGACAGTTTGTTTTAGTATACATGTTTGATATAAAAGTAAGTAATTGATAATATTTTGTCTAAAATGAAAGTATGACCTAATTTTATGTTGTTTAATAACTTCTTATATATGACCTTAATTTTTTTTGACACATTGTTAGTATAAAATTCAGTAAACGTCCATTGTTATTGTATAATTCAATAAAAGGCCTATTCAGTTTAGGTTAAATATTCCAATTTCAGAATGGGCTTGTGGTTTGAATCCCATTAGAAGCTGTCAATGGGCTTGTGGTTGAAGCCCATTAGAACCTGTTTTTCAAATAATACCCTAAACAAACATTCAATCGAACATTTATCATCTTCCGGAACGACATTGCGAGAACGAACAGACAAGTTTCTTCAAGGTCTTTGCCAAGTCAATCCACAGGTAATCTATATGCATCAATAGAACAGTTTCTTCTTCTAAAATCTTTTCTTCTGGTAATTTATTATACCACGATTGTATGCTTTGATGTTTGATCAGTCATTCCTCTATGTTCGGTTCTGAGGTGTTTGTTCTATGTGTTATACTTCTGATTTTCATATTGATGATCGATTGAAGTTAATAGTTGTAGCCATTGATGATCGATTGAAGTTAATAGTTTTAACCATTGATGAAATGACTGTTTATTAGATTTTGTCAAATTATTTTATTTCACGTCAGTTAGGGCCATGTTAAAAATGACTGTTTATTAGATTTTGTATGAAGATTTTGTAAGATTATGTATGGGATGATATTTACTGAACTGGACCAAGGTACCGACAGTCAAGATTAAAAATAGATCATGGTCGAGTGAGTATATGTATTTCAATAGAATTTTGGTGTGGTTTTCTAAAAAATAGTGTAATTCTCAAATGCTTTTTGACTTTAATGCTGAAATGTGTTTTTGTTGATGAGATTAAAGTTGTCAGCTACTTGTGGATTCGAAATCGTTCAAAATCGTATGAACTTAGATGGGAATTATAGTGCAGCTTTAATATAGATTGTATGGGTGTATGTTGGTAGATTTGTAATCTACATATTCATGTCTGTTATGTGATGGGCTAAATTTTTGTTAGCTGACCTTTTAAAACAACAAATGTCAGAAACCAAATATGGAGAAATAATCAAAATCTGTAATATTATGATGTTTAGTATAAAGATTTTGTATACAGATTTTGTATAAAGATTTTGTATCAAATTTTTGTAAGATTATGTTGTTTATTATAGATTCAGTTTGTGTTCTTGACATTGAAAAAGATTAGATATATAATTTTGGTTTGGAACAGTAGATTGTATTATTGGTTAGCAACAGGAGATTAGTCAACAGTTGAATGGATTGAACAGTAGATTGAGTGTGGGTTAGGAACAGTATATTGGTCTCAACAGTAGATTGAGTGTGGTTTAGAAACAGTAAATTGGGTTGATTAGCAACAGGAGTTTTGGTTGATTAGTCAATAAATGAGCTAGCTGAACGTTAATACAACTTGTCCATTGTTAATCAATATCGAGTTCATTCATATTCAACCATTATCAGCACTATCGTAGTTTAGATGATACATTTGTGTTTTCAAGTCTTTATTTGTATTCTTATCATTTTGTAGAATAACCTTTGAATATTTTATTCTTTTATTTATTAATGATATTCATAGTATTTTATTTGATAGTTCAAAGTTATAAAGATGCATGGCTTTACTTGTTACATGGAGGACAACCAAAGAAAATCTTTGGTTAGTACCATGCTCTCGTTTATGGTAAATTTAGTTTTCTTTATAATATCATATTACGCAATTTCTAATTTTAATTTATTTATACATAGGTTCTGCCACAAAAATATAAACAATGGATAACAGAGTTTAACTATCCATTGGGCTTTGTGAAAGTGCGGACAACGAATGGCCAGGTCTTTGAAGTGAAGGTATATGAGTTAGCAAACTTCTATTATTTCTACAATGGGTGGTATTCTGTGGTTGAAACTTTGAAACTACAATCTGGATCGTGGCTGGTATTTCAGTATGAAGAAGCATTATCAAGTTTCCGAATATTTTATTTCTAAGACAATATTGAATTTGCTCCATCTGATTATTTTTACTACAGACCCTATGGGGATTTTGATAAACCTGATGCTATGGTATGTATTTCACAATCTGAATTCATTATATTGATTATGGTTTGTTATTTATTTATTGTTAGTATATATATTACTAATATTTATTTTTTTTCGTTGAAGCATATCAATCGTTTATTTGTACATCACAAGATGGACAATACCATTCCAAACTATCCGGTTGTTATTAGAGGTCCTGGGAAGCTACGCCAATTTGTTCGAATGGAAGTTTTTGACAATCAGCTTTACATAACAACTGGATGGGACCGGATTAAGAAGAAATTGTCAATAACTGATGAGCATATGCTCGTGTTTGAAATGATTGATCTTCATACTTTTGATATGTTCATTTTCAATTGTTCCAAGAATGCTGATTCAGTGTTGCCGCCGGAATTATATGCTGCTGTTAAGGAAGAAGATGAAGAAGACGTTATCAGTATTTCTGATACTGAAGATGTGGATGAGGTTACTAACGGCACAGAAGCTAATACGCTCCCTTTAACTACGAATGACGAAACTATTCCAGTAGTTTTCTGTGTGGACAATCATTTTGTAAGTTTCTATAACCAAAAAGCAGTAACAGGACTTTAGGATGTATTAACCATATCATAATATTATCTTTCTTAACATAATTTGTTGTTTCTTACAGCGCATTAAAAAAAATCTTGCTAAAAAACTTGGGTTGGATAAGAAGAGGTGTTTAAAGATTGTAGATGCTGATGGTAGTGTTTGGGATGTTCGAGTTGGAATCGAGTCTCTGGATGGTCGGTTTTACATACAAAACATGAAGAAATTTGTGAAGGATAAAAAGATGGTTCCTCGTGAAGAATTTACCCTTAAGTTTGTGATGGGTAAAGGTATTTTCTTGTTTGACTGAATGGTTGTACGGCTGGTGCAGTTAATGTTATGATGTATGGAAACAATGTTTTTTGTTTGTGGTTAAGGTCTGGTTTACTTAAAAGTCTTTTGTAATAGTTGAAACCGGTAGTTTTGAAACAATGTATTAAAAACATGTAGTGGTTCCTAATGACTAACGGATTGAAGTATTAGTTCCATTAGTTATTCCTTGTGTTTTATATATATGTTATTCTTATTTGCCTTTCATTGTCTTATAACTGTTAAAACTCTCAAATTTTAAACATGTATACTATTTTTTAAAACAATACACTAAAATAACATCCAAAATGATAAGAAACATGTTGATAGGATATTTAAAAGATCAAACCATATTCCTTCATACATGAAAAAGACTTCTATCCAAAATGATATTTCTACGACAACTATAGATTTTGTAGAACTTCTTTGTAGACAACGTTAGTTGTGGTTTTACACACTTGTTTTTTGCCGTCACATATCAAGATTTTCAAACCATTCCTACTCTTTACTCGAGAAACAGCAACATATAGTTGTCCGTGACTAAAAACCAGACGTGGAAGATATAGGCCAACACGTTCAAGTGATTGTCCCTGGCTCTTGTTGATGGTCATTGCAAAGCATAGAGATAGTGGGAACTGTCTTCGTGCAATTTTCACCGGTAATCTTTTATCGGATGGTGTCATTTTCAATCTTGAAATTAAAGTATGATGACCTGTATTATTTCCGGTAATAATCTTTGCTTCGATTACACGTTTTCCAAGTTTTGTTACTTGAAGCCATGTACCATTACACATACCATTTGTTTGATCAATGTTTCTAAGTAACATTACTGGAGCTCCAACTTTGAGAACCAATTTATGGTTAGGTAATCCTGACAAATGCAATTTGTTTAACACATCAGGAGGAAACAATGCCATGTTAAGGTTGGTTTGTTGCTCACACTCACTTAAACTATCCGAACTGAGATATATCTTCTCTTCACCAGCCATACTATTTAACAATTCTGTATTTATTGAATCAACAACTTCATTTGTGGGAGCAAGAATGGCTCTTTGTTGGAAGTAATTTGAATCCCACAAAAAGTTTTGCATATCCGGATATGTGAATGAGATCAATGAAGATATAGGATTGACTTGATCGAGTATAAGTAGATCATCTGGAATTTCAATTTCCACCTCTCTATCATTTGGACCACCAAGTAGACCATCACCAAGCTGTAAAATCCATTCAGCAAATTCCTTGATCTCGTGAAGATTACTTGGTTTTTTACCAACTTTTAACCTCATGTTTTTAGTTAGCTTGAGTAATTGACAATCCTGCCATATATAAGAAGAATTCAATGAAGAATTTATAATCATGCTTCTGGTACCTTTTGGAATGACAGGAAGGATTTGTCTAAAATCATTGCCAAAAAGAACTATCTTTCCACCAAAAGGCTTGCTTTGCAAGGATGGATTATTGGAACATGCTATATCTCTCATTGTTCTATCCAGAGCTTCAAAACAATGCTTATGTGTCATTGGTGCTTCATCCCAGATTATCATCTTAGTTTCTTTTATTAATCCTCCTAGCTCACTGTTCGGTTCTATAGAACATATGGAATCCTCGTTAACGTTTATCGGAATTACAAACCTGGAATGAGCCGTTCTACCGCCATCTAATAGAAGTGATGCAATACCACTGGATGCAACATTTAAGACAACTTCATATTTGGAATGTAAGGCAGCTGCAAATGTTTTCCAGAGAAATGTTTTACCAGTTCCACCGTAACCATATACAAAGAAAACACCTCCATTTCCTTTAGCAACTGCATTCATGACGGTTTCATACACTTTAAGCTGTTCATCAGTTAAAGATTTTAAGTAAGATGCAAGTTCCTTTTTTAAGGTATCCCGATCATACGAAAGTTCTTTCATTATCATTTGGTTGTTCAATGCTGAAATGTAGTTGTCAGGAACATTTGGCATGTCAGAAAAGTTGCCTAACGTACTTCCATAAGCAAGTAACAAATTTTCGATATGTGATAAGCAAATGTTTTCAATCTCTTCCTCTGGAAGAACTAGATCTAAAAAATAAAACAAATATTTAGTAATTAGATTTCATAAATATTTCATTAGAGTAAGTTGGAATCTGAGTATTTATTTAAGGTTTGAAAATTACTAGGAATACCAGTAATTCTCCGTTGCTGATATAATATGTCTACACACAATAGAGATTTTGTTTGTGTCCAGAAATGACCGGGCCTAGAAATGGTGTTTGACATCAATAGCATTACAAAAAATGTACGCAAAAAATCAGAAGTGGACCATGCGCTTGCTTCCGTGACGGCAACTATATACTCATTATCATCGTCCAACAGACCGCGAGCGAAACATGCATCTTTAAAGGTATCGTAAATTTTACCATCAACTGTTCTTATATCATCAAAACTCACTGGTCCTATAACGTGATTCAATAAAATTCTCAAGAAATAACAATCACCAAGGGATGGAGGTACATAATGTATCCTACCAACTGCACCAAAAGGTTGTTTTCTACGCATCCACTTTCGTTCTTTGCGTATCCATACAAAGTATCTGGGAAACTCTATATACTTCAATATTCTAGCAAATGGATCCATTTGGTTACATTTCATCCATTCTGTGAACATAGTCATTTTCACAGTTGGGTTACTGACCACGTCACACAAGTTTGAATTATCATCATAAACAATAGCCTGACCATCTTCGCAATGAAAAGGCAATTTTCAACAGATGGAACTCGATAGTGTATGTCAAACTTGAAGATTCTCCAAGCAGCTTCACACGCTGAAATATATCTACAATCAAGATATGCTTTAACTTCATCTACTTCTTTTTTGTTTGACAGCTTTTGTTTATTTGTCATTTCCTCATTTTCCTTGTTCACGTTACCAGTTGTGGTAGTTTAGTAAACAGAAGTTGTGACTCTATCCGGACCCTTATTAATGTATTTGAACAAATATTTGATGGATCCTGTTTGGTTACACCACTCAACATTTATGTGGCACTGATACTTTTTGAGTAGCATAGGATTGTACGGAACTACAAACCTATTGTCAAGCAACACACCATTTTTTTCTACAGTGTTACATGTTTGACGTCGACGGTAGATAGGATATCCTTCAGAATCAACACAAGTCTCATCTACATACTTTTTCGGAAACTTCTTTGAACATTTTGAATTAACCATGCATGGACAATGAGGATTGTCTGTACCACAAGGACCGTGGATCATAAACTGTTTGACAAGTTCATACAGTTCAGCATCCGTCTCTTTGTCAGGTATTTCAGCACTAATAACCAAATCAATTTCTTTAGCAGTTGGAAACTTACTATCGGCACTTAAGAACAAACATATATGAGCATGAGGTAGACCACGTTTCTGAAATTCGATTGTATAAATAACTGAAATATTAAGTGAAAAAACTATTAGTAAGGGTATTATTTGACAAATTAATTAAAAAAAATTATAATCACTTACTTGCTTGTATCTCACCAAAGAATTTATGTTTCTTGAAATCTTGAATTAGATGATTGATTTTAATTTTGAATAACCATGAGATAATATCCGGTCTATCTTGAGGGTTCAGCCGTTTGTCTTTTAAACACCTATAAATCTCAGGCCAATTGGGATTACAAGTGACTGTTATGAAGAGATCTGGATATCCTACAGCTTTGCAGATTGCCATAGCATCTAGGTACTTTTGCATCATATATCTAGATCCGCCAGTAAATGATGAAGGCAACAAAATTCGTTTCCCACAATTTGACACATCGCTTTCTCCACTTTCAACACTTTGATTTAAATTTTTAAAGGTTTGAGTTCTAAGTTTGGGTTGTTGTGACTTTATGTAAGCTAACCGTGCAGATTCTATCATTCTATACGCATCAACCAGAAACTATTGGAATAGCTTTTGGGCATTGAGTAACAACGAAAATTGGTTGGGCCGGTCTTGTATTCTGTAACTAAAAAATTCTCTCATTGTGGTGCTGGTTCTAAGTATATCACAATCAACTGAAACACCTCGATGTTTAATACCAAGTCTAAATCCAGCTTCTGCACACGGGAAGATAAGAGGATATTGCAATGCAAGATAAGATAAGAGGGATGAAGCTCACTAATTCTCTGAAGACCGGCTGATTTGCTTTGAACTATGATATCCCTTTTATCAAATGCTCCATCAAAATCACCAATTATTAATGCAGCAATTTCTTCAGCCGTGGGCAAGTTAAAAATTCTACCATCCTTATCCCTTGTTCCAATGAGCTTGAGTCTTACATTTTGCCAATCATTTTCTTTAAAACAATCTCGTACCATTCTATATGACTTCACAAGTGGATTAATCGAATCCAACATTTTTTAAGACTGGATATGATGTGACGATCAAGGTCTTGTTTAGTCATTGTTTTGGAACCTTCGCCGATACTGTGTAGAAAATTACATTATTATATATATAAGATATATGTAAAACAGATAATACAACCAGTATTTAGTAAATGCTTAATTTACCTTACAGCCTTTTGACGATTAAAATCCTCGTTTTGGGAATCATAAATATAAAGTTGTGAAAATTTGGGCTCTTCACCCTCGTTTGGTAGTAGACTACCAATGCGATGGTAATTTTGTCCTTGTAATCCGAAAACATAAGGACCTTTGCTTTTTTGAAAACTTTTAGAAACCTTGTCACCAGGGGATGTGAAGGAAAACATCATGTTATATGCTCGAATATAATTCATGAAATTGCGGCTTTCAGGAGTCAGTCTTTTATAAAACCTTTCGAGCAACGGAGGAGGAGCTGGTGAGGGAGGCAATTCAATGTCTCCGTTCGAACAACAAAGAGAAAAAGCAGATTTCTTAGAATCCAAATTACCCCTAAGCATTTCATCTTTCCAAAGCATTGCATGACAATAAGAACATACAAAAGCAACATCTCCATGATCAACGTATTCTACAAAATTAAGACGGCACATAAAAAAGATGATTATATAAGAGAAATATTAGGAGAATAAATTGTTATCTGGAAAAATACTTTAATATATTAAAGGAGGGTATGTACCTCTTGCAATTCCGGAAATCTTTTTTACGATAGAATATGGTAAACAATCAGAGGAATTGGAATCATCAAAGTTAGACATTTCACCAGGATAGGAGTTTTCTTTTCCTGCAATTTCATTTTAGAAATAACCCTTAACATCAGTTCCAACAGGTAGGAGGATATGCAATACATTACTCGAATGGTTTGATGAATCGGAAACCTATATTTAGTTTTGAATTAAAATTAGACAACATACCATTAATGACTACTTCGGAACAGTTTGGCAACCGTCGAGAAGTTCTAATATCAATATTCGGAGTAGTTGGAATATGACTTCGACGGGACCTTACTGTAAAGGGATCCATTTGCAAGACAAAATTTACAAATGTTATAAAACTTCGAGTAAGAAACAATCAATGACTAACAGTAATAACAAAGCTCTATAGAGCATACAGTTTGTAATATTCATTAGAGGTTGGCTCTCAATGTGATGATTCAATGATGCAAGCGGTGTGACCATTGAAGATGTCTTCCTTTCATCAGCTACAATAGATAAATCAAATTTACTTATATCCCTTGTTTTGAATCTTTGTTTCCTCTTTCTAGAGTCATGGACACCATAATTAACATTTTCGGATTGTCCTAAAAATTGAAACAAATTGACAAAGTCAAACCTGATATCATACATTAAAAAAATACGATTTATAAACTTACCAAAACTGGATGAAGTCGGGGGAATCACACTAACATATGTTCGATCTAAGTTGGCGGGTGTGTGACATGCTATACATGACAAGATTTGGTTAATTCCAGCTACAAACACTTACAATTTTGACATTTTTTACAATCAGTAAGTAAGATTATTTGTAGAGTAGCAGTAGAGTTGTTTACCCGTATTTGTAGAAGAAGATTCGAGAGACATTAGAGTTTGATTCTGATTTATGGGGGATGGCGTGTAATGTAGACTTGAGGGTTCATAGACACCTCTTGATGATATTGGTTGTTATAAATAAACAAATAGGTTTCAGCTAATATAACATTACATATATATATGTATTATGAAAAATGACCATGAAAAACATACCTCTGTTATCGTTCGTAGTAGTAGGAACATTGCCCGAAAGTGTATCAATAATAGGACGTGTCTGTAAAGAGTGAAACACACCACTGTTTCTACGCTTATCCAGGAAAGACTTTCTTATCTTCCTCGACTCTTTGGGCGTTTGGGTGTTACACTGTGGAAAGCACTTTCTATCTCTTGGTAAAAAATTCTTGTTACTCTCCATAACTGTACATAAGAATTCAGAGAATATGGGTGATTTACGGCTAGCTACATGTGATTATTGTAATAACAAATCAAAAAATCAATTTTTTGAAATAGATCTGGTGATTCAACATTCCAATAAAACCCCCCTAAATAAAAACATCAACCCAGACAAATCTGCAGAGATGATTTAAATAAATGGAATAGAAAAACCTACCATTAAGAATTCATCGATTGCTTCCAAAGAGAGAAGGTATTCAATTGTGCATTGAGATTTTCGCGCGAATTTTTGATTTTGACATTGATTGAGACCGAGGTAATGAGATGGTACTCATAGCGGAGGTAATGAAGATAGCATTAGGAGTTAAGAAACGTGATTCAAGTTGTGGGCCTTTGACATGGTTTTATGGATCACAACTTATGGACCACAAATTATTGGATTGTTTACACCATTTAGTTGCAAAATGCAGCACAATTTGCGGACCTTTGGTTGATTTTATTTTATACTGAGTTATTTGTTTGTTTCTTTACAAACTGTTTTTTGGATCCTTAACATATAAGTAATTTAAATTGAAATTTTTTGTAATTTATATGGATTTAAATACTACATATTTTGTTAATAATGCTTGTCTGGGTTTTACAATTTATTAGTTCCTGCAATTAGGTTGCTATAACACAATCCAACTAATTTATATTTGGAATTGAAGTTTAGTGATACATTTTTACGGAGTCACATTGTCACGTAACTTATGTGCATGGAAAAAATTATATGGATTTAAATTCTACATATTTTCTAACAGTCTTTGACTTTGTCTTATCAATATATTGGTTCCTACATTAGTTTATAAAAGAGTTGCTTAATATGTATGAGTTATATCCTATCATAACGAAAATTGGCTTAAGGTCCTTTAATTATATAACTTCTTTGACATAATTTGTGGATATTAACAATTTCTTTATGATGTGGTTATAAAGTAAACATACATTGAAACTTGCAACTAAACAAAGTAGAATTTATATTACGACAAACCATTCTAAACATCTCATATACTATAGTGTACAAATCAAAACAGACATTATAAGCAAAGATTATTACGACAAACCATTCTAAACATCTCATATACTATAGTGCACAAATCAAAACACACATTATAAGCAAAAATTATACTTGGCAGCATAAAACATAGTTTATAATACCCAAAAGTAAACCACATTATGGTTTACCACAAAATCCAAGTTCAAAAGTTACCAATATCTAACACATACATAAGAACTGTTTCAGTAGTTAACACTTACTAAGAACAACCCAACTTCAACCAGAGACATACTTAAGTGTATACAAAAAACATAAATTCGCTTAAACATCAAAAGTTAACCAGACATGAAAGGTGCTAGGTTTTAAGCCTAGACGACCTCTTCCGATTAGTTTTGTTGTTAGAAGATAGTTCCCCAACACTTTGACCTTCCACCTCCTGCAACGAACGTTTACCATTGGGACTGGTGCCCGAATCCTTCTCGGCTTCGACAACGGAAGAGTCGGCGGTAACAGATACAACATCCTTGAATTAAATCACAAAACAACTACTAAGGTATCAAATAAGGTAATATAATCTACAGATAAGCAAAAACAAAACTATAGAATCCATATTCACCTTCGAAATAGCAGCACTGGCCATCTGTGAGGATTCAGATAATTGAACAGCTTTGATTTCTGAACCTTCTTGGCTAAACACCTAATATCAATATATTACCAAAAGAAATTCAGGTATGTTATTTAAACTACAAAAATTGGAAACCAAAAACACATCAGTATAACATATCAAAAAACTCTTACCTCATCAGCAACCTCAAGAGCATTACCATTACCAGCAACCAATTCAGCAATTATGTCCGGATCATCACATATTTTTTGGATAGTGTAAACATGGTAATCATGATTAAGGTTGTAGTCAGAAACTTCAATTTTAAAAGCTAACTTCTTTTCGACCAACCGAGATATTTCATGTGGAAAACTCTCAGTATCATTGACCTTCACTTGGCGCTCCCTTATATCATTCGCAGTTGAACCAATAAGCTTCATCACATCTTTATCAAACATCACAAAAGACACACTACCGGTTTCATCTTGAACTCTCAAATGTACCTTGAACCTGTAATAAATAGTAATTAAATTACAGTCCAATTATATTAAGTAATAAACATAAAAAAGGTTTTTTAGCTTACTTAATGGTTATCGATGTACATTCTTTATCGCATTTCGGACAAACCAATGAAGTAGGTGACAGATTCATGATGTCATCAGAAATGATTTTAGCGTATTGTAAGTATTCAGTTTTAGTCAACACCTTCTTGTTACAGTTTCGACATGCCGGATAAAACCATCCATAGTTTTCTTGAACAATCTTGATCGTTCCAACTACCACACATGACATTACCTATAATATCAAATATAAAAATTTATTAACATAATAAAATTATAAAACAGTAAAGGAAATTCTTGAAAGTATGGTGTTGAGTAAATAGGAAAAATTCATACGCTTTCAATCTCAATAATTTCATCAACATGTCTCTTAGGAGTATCAATTAGGAATTCTTGACGGACTGGAAATACACTCTGAGATGAAAGTATGGTTTGAGATGAAGAAGCACCTGCTTCAAATTGTTTCACTAAAAGCCTACAAAAAAACATTCGTGTTAATATAAATAAGCCTTTCAAAACAGAAAATATACACAAAACTAAATTACACAAAACACGAAACACATTCAAAGTAAAGATATATTCGAATTTATTTCATGTCATCTAAAACAAACAAACAAACAGCAAGTCACAACAAACCACATTGATATTTGTTCCTGTACTATCTATCTAACTATAAAGTACATTTCTTTTACAAAATATCTAAGAATATATCAAAAAACACAAACCTCTATTATACAAAACACAAAACTATATTACACAACCAACTATGAGAAAGAAAACACAAACCCAAAATCTCTATTACACAACCAACTATCTAACCATAAAGTACATTTCTTTTACAAAATATCTAAGAATATATCAAAAAACACAAACCTCTATTATACAAAACACAAAACAAAAATCTCTATTACACAACCAACTATGAGAAACAAAATATAAAACATACTCACAAGAAAAAATAATAAATAACCCTTTCAAAACATACTCACTTTTTTGTTAATAAAAATATTAAAAATATACAATATAATTCAGTGATAGTACCTCTTACGAAGTTCAATAACCTCATCAATTTCTTCGTTGAGAAACAGTCGAGTTCCAAACTTATCATTCTGAACGGTAAATTGTTCTGCACATAACAATATACATATTCAACAATTCATTACAAGTGTCCGGAGAAATAAGAAAATGTTATTAAAAATGTAACAAATGCACACATGGTGAATGAAAGCCAAATATGTTGTAAATTACCCTGCCACTTCTTAATCTTCGCACGCTGCATGACAGCCATAACAATCTCATTCGGATTGTTTTGAGACAAAAAATCATTAAATTGTTGTGCATATCCATTCCACAAAGTACAACGAACTACATCTCCCCTACAACAAATAGATAAAAAAAACATTAAAAGTTCAACTAAAATCTATCTATACTGTCACACCTTGGCTTTGCGGAAGCGTGGGTTTATTTGGTGTGACTTCTTAATATCATAGCAACAATCATAACAATGCTATATGATAAAAACATGAGATATTCACCCATTAATAAAGTTTAGAAAAATACCATATTATACTTGTCTTAAAACAACATTCACAAAATAAGTTACAACCTTGGCTTGATTTAACTGAGTTCATAAAAACTTAGCAAAAGACTTTAAACAATACTAGGTTTAGAGATATGTAACCCATCCAGGAAGAGGTTACACCTTCTAAACCCTACAATTCTGGATGACTTCTTTATTCAAACGCAACTTGAAAAATATGCATACCGTGCCAGATCCGTTAGTTTCCTGAAATACATGTAGTTTGAAAAATCAACATAAAGTTGAGCGAGTTCATGTGTAAGTGAGTATGTATAAACCTTTGTAATATGTTTGTATGTATGAAAATCCCTGGTATGTAGCAATTAAGGAAAAATAGATCACCATTGGGTTGCAAAGCCAATGGTATGTGTGAAGTGATGCAGGAAGACTCAAACCTAGCAGATTTTTGCGTCGGGTACATAGTCACCGCCTGGCCCACTAAGAGGACTTAGGAGTGGGGCTCGCTACACCCAAATAGATCTATCACTCATGACCCTCGGTCCTACAATGAGGATTAATGGCCTCTAGTTGCAGCCTACCCACTCACATGATCTAAGTAGTAACCCTCCTTAAGCTAACCATACCATGTATAAAAGTATCCGTAATCATTGTAACATGTATTTCACCCTCGAAGTATAAAAACTGAAAACAGTTAAGAGAAAAGGGGGACATGAACTCACTGAAGTGCGTCTCGAAATAGTCAATCCCAAATAAATCCTGCTGCGTGACGACCTACACGTGCTAACTTCCATTAGACGGATGGCCGTGCCTTGGCTTAAGGTTTAACGTTTTGTTGGAGAAATAGTTAGGTAACTATTCCGTGTTCACACTTCTTAATTATTTAACAAGTATATTCCTTCCCAAGGATGGGGGTTTTAATACATGTATACGTTATATTTCTGAAAAAAAAAAATTTAAGTCTCACTTGAAAATATATTTAATCACTTATCTAAAATATTCTAACTCCCAAAATATATATATTTTTCCCAAAAATATTATATTTCACTTCATACCATTTCCAAAATAATACTTTATCAAAATACACATTTAAGAGTATTTTCCAAAATACATAAGTTACATCTTAAGGTTCGCGTTGTAATACTAATACCGGTGTAACTTAAACATTTATTTGTGATAGCGTTGGTATTATTTTGGAGTCGATACTTCTCAGTGTATTCAAGTTATATTATTTTTACTCTAAAAATAACATATCTAGTTCACAAAATAATCATAAAATCACACAAGCGTTTTACTATGAAATATATATTCTAAATATGTATTTAACAAGTTTTATTTACGAAAATCCACCTCCGACACTTGGTTATCTTGTAAGAAAAAAAATCTTGGCGAAGTTTATTTGGAAAAACAAGTTAAAAATATATTTATAAACACTTGTCACAAAATATTTCTAAGTGTTATATTTCTGGAAAAATTTCGCCAGAGTTTCCTCTGTAACTGGAGGTGGCCACGCTTACTAGCGTATCATTTTCTTTTCAAAATTCAATCAACAATTTATCAACCATCAACATACAACATTTAAGCATCAAACTTGTCAAAAATATGTATAACTCGCAAACTCATGAACTTGTAAGTTGTGTAAAAACATGTAGTAACTTCCTAACATATTTAGCGGATCTTGTCATCTTTAAAAATAAAATCAGTTTCTTGAAAACTTTATTTTTAAAGAATGTGTAGTCTTACAACTTCTAGTCAATATTTACGAAAATATTTCTTTGTCAAACTTTCTTGCCGCGCAAGTGTTTACACACTTGTTTATTCATTAAAATGCTTTTAGTTTGTGTAAGATCCGGTTTTTTTAACAAGACCTGCATCTTTCACTTGGTTCTTCCGAAAGACCACTTGTAGATCTTTAGATCTACTAGTCTAGAACCTTATTTTACAAGAAAATTTACATTTACTCAAGTTCATGTTTCATGAGTGGAGATGATGATCCATCCCACTTTTAATAACAAACAACATCAAATAATCATACTACACAAGATCAAACATGATTTACACACATATCTCTTCTTTATCCAACTTATTCATCTTTTATCCAAGACTTTATGTCATGTTCTTTAGTGTTCTTAATATTTTATCATTCTTTCAACTATTAACCACTAAAAATATGAACAAGATGAAGTTTTAAGGCACTTACTACTAGCACAAGGCTAGGGGAGTTTCAAAGCGTAAAAGTGGTGGTTAAAAGAAAGCGAGAGCGGTCCTTGAGCTTCCGAGTGCACCGGGCATGTTTGTATGTCACCTTGCACCTTTGTATGTATGAAGAAATGGTTTGAAGGAAACTTGAAAGTGGATGGTGGTGGGTGCTTGGTCTCGGCCGAACACACAAAGAGGAAAAGGAAATGGTGTTTGTTGGTTGATATTTGTGAATGAAATGGAGGTAACTTTTGTGCCTTCTTATAATTTACTTCCACCATTATCCATTGAGTATAATGCCCCATTATCCACTAGCATCTTTCAATACTAAAAAAAAAAGAATTCGTGGGGGGGGGGGGGGTGTCCCCATGCAACCGTTTCAAAGAAAAAAAAAGTATGGGGTTAGGTTTAATGGGTGTTTACTAATCTAGTTAGGATTAGATGACATAGTTGGTGTATTATTGTGTGTTGTTATGTGTTATTTAATATAAAGTGTGTTAGGGTGTTCGGGAACCCTAACTAGCTCAGAAAAATAAAAACAATGTGTTTGGCAATATTTTTATGTTCCGGGTAAAGTCCGGTTGTTCGGTTGGATGTTGATCCGTTAAAGTGTTAAATAAGTAATTAAAGTGTCTTTTATATTGTTTTTAGTGACACATTAAATTACCAACGCTTTGGAAAGTGTCTAGGACTATTTTGCCAAGTTTTTACACTTTACTAGCATTGTTAAATGCTGAATTTTGGTTAACTAGTGCAGAATTCTGCACTTTAAATATGTTTTAGGCACTTCCGGTCACTATAACTATCACCTAGTGACATAGTTTAATAATTCTCACCTCCCTACACTCTCTGCTAGTGTAGTAATCTACTCCCGGCTCATACTGGCCTCAGAACAATGTCTGTTTTGGTGCTGGTAATGTCAGCATGTTTACTGGGTTATCTGTTTAGTGTGCTAACTGTGCTTTTGTGCATCAAGGTTGTCACTAATGTTTGTGTGTAAATAATAGAGTGACAGTATAAAATGTGATGCACGAGTATGTATGTATCAGAAATCAAGAAACAGTTTAATCATAATTGTAGTCAAGCACAGTAATTAAGCACTAATTAAATATTAATTTATTGTACGGATACCTGGATTTGTGAGGGTTGTCACATTCTCCCCCCGTTAAAGAAATTTCGTCCTCGAAATTTGTACTACCTTAACTCCTTATGGTTAAGTCACACATGTATGTATATGGATAATATCGAAGTAGATAATCATCAAACCGAAACAAACATTTCTCCCATTAGGTGAGTCCCAGAACATGTAACAACTCGAACCCTATGGTTAAAAGGTATGTGCCTTTAGCATTTGTTGTCAAAGGTACAAGACGTACTTGACGTATAGTCTAGTGTAATCCAGCTAGCAGGGGGGTTCCACAAAAGAGAGGTTTTGACTAATAAGGTTCTCATACGATCGATCGCAATATGCAAACGAGTTTTCGCGAACCATAGCATCCGCTATATGAATTCAAAATCAACAACTCAAACGTAATAGTAAAATGATCTGTCAACTCCTGAATCAATGTCTGGTAAGGTTTAGTGTGTTGACATTTTTTAATGGTGAAGATACACCGAATGGAATACAAGCGAATCTGGTGTATCATTGTCTTGATTCGTAGTTGCATCAGAAATGTTTAAATGACAAGTCAAACGAAAGTATATGCAGTTCTGTGTGAAACGGTTGACCATTGATTAGCACAAGTTACAAGTTGGTAATGACACCACAAGGTGTCGTAATGACATAATTCAGTATTAGTGGTGACCGAACAAGTTCACCGCGTTTGAAGTCATCTGAAGATGTACCGAGACAAGCCTGAAGTTTGATTTACACAATGTCGTAGAGTTTTCAATTAAATATGGAACATCAGAAGCCACTTGTTTTTGATCGAAGGTGAAAAGCAATAAACACTGCAAGGTATTCGATTGACAAAGAAGGAATCGTTAGGAGGTACACCGTGATATGAAATGAATCTATGTACCTTTGCCTCAACACACAACCGTGTTGAGACCGATTTAATCGTGATAAACAAGATGGATTTAGGGCAAGTCAACAAATAATCAATTAAATCCGTGTATGAAGTGAGTAACCAATTAAGCGCAAGCTTCAATTTTGTGAGAGTATCCCCACACGGTGTCGAAATCAACAAACGATTTAGTGAAGTCGTAGACCAAACAAGTCTACCATGACTCGAAACAAAAGAATCTTTGCCAATGATTTGCATATGATGTTCTCAATACATCGTATGACGTCTTAAACTGAATTATGCGAAATGAATAAGTTTAAGCAATTGAACTTAGTTTCAACGTAACCCGACAATAAACGCATGTATCAACAAAGGAAATCTCGACATGGCCACAAAGATAAACTATGAATGTTACTTGAAATAAAAGAAGTTTCAGGAAAGTGTGTTGACTTGGTAACCAAAGAGTCAACAATAACAATAATGTAGGTCATTTGAATCACGAATCAGTAATTAGGTTTAGCAATATAATATTTGAACTTCAATGGAGCGATTGAAATGAAATCGCATGCGTAGAAAAAGGTGCATGCATAACATATAAGTTTCCAAGTAATGAAACAATGAGTATCTGTTAAAATGGAGAAATGACCAAGTATCGAATCGATGGGTGTTCGCTCTCAGCGAGGAAAAATTTACGTGATGCAACTACCATTAAGGGGGAAGTAGAGATGCAACATCTACTCGCTAGAAGTAAAAGAAATTTAAGTACTTTCTGTTTGGTCAACGGAACGGGCATATATGTCAGGTTAATGGTATCTGCTTGAGTTGACAGATGTGGTTCCTAGGTAACAACCTTTGTGAATTTGGACCTGGGTTCCCGATGATCCAAAGTACACGTTTTCTAAATCTTCAGAGTTTCGTATCCCGTGTGGATCCGGTTTGTACATAGTGTAGGAAGCACCATTTTGTCTAAGAACAAGTCATTGTCCCACAATTTCGCCCTGGTATACTTTCTTCCTGAATTTCACAGCTAACGACACTCAATTGTCGACCAGTCGCGTAATAGTAGTTGAGTTCTCATAGTCAGTGATGTAAGAGGTTCGTTAATTCCTCAGCATGTGTCACCGACTCTCGTAGGTTAGCTCGTTCGGCCCCTGGTAGCTAATGCTCCTTGGAAATCATCGTCCTTCTCCTTGACGAGCAGAATTGGGTTTACCCCAAAAGGAAATTTTGGTCTGTTATCTTCCTTCTCTATCAACTTCTGGAACTTCACTGTCATTCCTGACATTCCCAAACCTGTAAGTTGCTAAGGTGCATTGACTACAGGCGCGGCGCCTGGAATTAAATTGATGCGAGACTCGACTAATCATTGAGGAGAAAATTCTGGCAAGTCTTTGGAAAAAGAAAACTTCAGGATATTCTTTCACTTCTGGAATGTCTTCGATCTTCGGCTCAGTAGCTTCTTTGTGTGCCAAGAATGCAACACATCCCTCCCGTAAACACTTTCTAGCTTTTAGACAGCTAATGATTCTCAATGGCGTATCGCGCTTCTCTCCATGAATCACGATCGTTTCTTCATCCGTCATTGGGATGCGGATGGTCTTTTTGTGACAAACGACCTCGGCTCTGTTGCTTGACAACCAATCCCTCCCTACTACCACGTCGGAGCTTCCCGACTCGACTGGCAGTAGATCTAGCGTAGACTCGTGACCTCCTAGTTCAATTACACATCCTCGGACAACTTCATTCGCTTCTACTAGCTTTCCCTTAGCCAGTTTGATTGAGTACGGAATATCTAACTTACTAGTAGTTAACCCGAATATATTCTTAAATTCTAATGATACAAAGCTATAGCCGGCACTGGTATCAAATAACATGGATGCAAAATTTCTGTTTGATAGAGAACGTACCAGTAATCATGTCTGGCTCCTGGCATGCTTCACAAGCTCCGATGTTGGATGTCCCTTCATGGTCTTTGTTAATCCTCCTTGGCCAATTCTTCCTAAAGTGCCCCACGTTCCCGCATTGGTAGCAGCCTGGAAATTTATTAGTATTTCCACTTTGGTTGTTGTCATTGTTCCCTCCTTGTTTGGGACTCTTCGCCCCACAGGCATCCTTGTTGTGTCCTCTCTTCCCACACCTACCGCACTTAGGCTTCCGACATCCACATTCGTGGTGATACTTGCATCCATCACGTCTAGGCTTAGTTTCTAAGTAAATCTTAATGTCGGCTTGTTTGTTGTTAGGGCAATCTTTCTTGAAATGCCCTTTGTCCCCGCAGTCAAAACAACCTCGAACAGTTCCTTGTTCATCATTATTCATCCGGGTATCTTCGGTGAGCTTCCTTTTGTTCTTTCCGGATGACTCAACCTGAGTCTCCTTCTTCTTGGTAGGGTTAGTAAGTTTTTCTAGTCTAAGTGCTTCCGTAGCGAGTGCCATACCCATCTTACTTGCAGCAATAATTGTTGGTGGTGTTGATGTTGCCATCAAGCTCAAGACTTAAGGCGCCAGTTCCTAAATGAATTTCCCCACTTCCTTCAATTCTGGTTTCACCAGGTATGGAACAACTCGTGACAAATCATGAAGTCTTTGCACGTACTCCAACACCTTTGGACCTTCCATCATCAGGCTCCGGAATTCACCTTCCCACTTCTGGGTTTCCGTTTGGGAGCAATACTTCTTATGCATCATTCCTTTTAGTTCACCCCATGTTAACACATATGCTGCAGTTGCACCCATTATTCGAATCTGAAGATTCCACCATAATCGAGCTTCATCTGCAAACAACTCAGAAACGTATGGGACTTGTTGTTCTGGCGTACAACCGCTCATTCGAAAGATGGAATCCATTCTTTCGATCCATTTTACAAAAGCTACGGCACCTCCGGTGCCGTCGAACTTCGGAGGCTCGTATCTGAGGAAGTGCCAGTAGGGACAACCATTACCTTCTGAGGTGCCCCTGCTTGATTCGGAGCGCAGGGCCTCGTGTTGCGCTATGGCTGCAGCAATGATTCCTTGAAGTTCCGCCTCGTTGGTGGGCATGCGTACATCCCGTCTTGGAGGCATCTTCTAAAAGATGATCATATGGGTCAGGTCATGGTAGGTAAATAACACACGTACGTTATATCATTCATCGAGCACATAACATCTCATGTTATAAATTAATCAAGCACATAACATCTCATGTTATAGAATTAGGACAATCAATCCCAACATCACATATAATGAGAATATTACGATTGCGATATCGTAAATCGAGACCGCAATATAATGTTTGCAAGTCTTATAACTGTATCGTACATCACAAGTGACTAAGGGCCACATCGCCCTTGTCTGAACTAGCTAGTCATATACAACTACCAAAGACTAACTATCAAAAGTCATGACGTCAAAATGCGATATCCAAAATGCCGTATAGTCGGCACAATCGTAATCTTTTTACCAAAAGTCTACCTGTATAAAACCAAAAATATGCCTATGCTGATGGCGGCGGGGAAGGGAAATGAAAGAAAAGTAAGCGACGTATATGTGACCAGTCCTCCTCCATAGCACGATAGGCGCGCAACAAATATGCTATCTGCTGCTCAAAAGTCCAAAAGCGTGCGTCTGAATCGGGGGAAAGTGGATGTGGAGGGTGCGGTGCTGCAAATGGGGGTCGAAAATGACAAGGTGGATGTGGAACTGTCTCCAAAACCCGAATACGACGTGTCAATGCATCCTGCTGTATCATCAAAGAAGTGAGAATGTCCTCAGTAGAGTACCCAACATGGTACGGGTGGTATGGATCAGGCAGTGGCATGATCGGGGGGGGGGGGCTTAGTCCATAAAAAGGGCTCGCTAGATGGAATGAAAGATGGTGCAGTGGGTGGTGCAACAGAAGGAACTAAGGTGTGAATGGTAAGGATGATGGCAGCACAGGTGGAACAAAAGTAGGATGAGTAATTTGTGGTATAAACTGGCTGCCTCCTGTCATGAAAGGTGTATGTTCAAACGGCTGTCGTGATGAACCCTCCCCAAGACGTGGTGTCTTACATAAAATTTTCAGACAATATGCTGTCTTGTGACATGGACACTTAAATCATATTTTCGGTTATGTAATGTTTTGCATTTGAAATTGTCAATTGTGGTGTCGGCTCAAGTTCCAACATTCTGCGACTCATATCCTTAAACTGTAGTTGATGTTACAGGAGCAACTCATCTCGTGTGTGGTCTCCATAATGTGAGGGACAGTAAGGGTCTAAAATTAGCATAGTGTATTATAGGAACCATCGAAATAACTCGTCCAGCGGTGTTGAGGTGAAGGTAGCAAACGGTGCGGCCTGCGAGGTCGTAGAAAATGTTGATGTAGCAAAACGGATAGTCATGTGGTGTGCTGATCTGGAGTACCTTCCCGGGGTGTGGGTATGTCTTGAAGGAAATCGATAGGCATGTTGGCGCAATGGACTTCGGTCTTCACAAGAGCAACATCAGCAGGTGAAGGTGCAGGAGCAAATGTCTCAACCGATAGGGAGATCATTAGGTGCAGGTACTGGGTCGGGTGTAAGGGGTGCAATGTCTGGTAATCCAAGGAAACAGGGTCATGATCAAGTAAGGGTGCAGAAACTAGCTCAGGAGCAGGCCCTGGGTTGTGTAACAGTGTGGTGCCTCGAGCAGGTGTTAGTGCAGCAGTCATAACGGCGTTGTTGTCCGTGTCGGTAGTAGAAAGATGTAATCTGGCCATCTGTAAGGCTGTAAAATGTCACAGACTCAAAGGAGTCTGAAATCGAGTGTATACTAGAATCAGAGGGTAGCTTGACAACAGGGATCTCAAAATGTGCAAGTAGTAACAATGTTTTTATTTAATTTTTCCATCATCATGGGTGTCAGCAGGAGGACCATCAGTAATCATGTCTACGTCATCATCAATCGTTCGTCGAGTAGCCAACCTTCGGAAGGACTGTCCACAGGAGGCGCATTGTCGAGGATTGGAGCCATGGTGTGCTCACCATCGGGATGACCAGTGATGAAGTGGTCATGGATCGAAACAAGAGTGACAGAAGGATTCTTGTCAGAGAAGCCATCAACAAGGGTAAAGTATTACCATAATCTGGTAGCGCGGACTGTTGGAAGTCGTCCTCGTCCTTGGTCGGCATATCAGGATCACTCTCAGTGTCTGCCGTAAATATCTCTGGCGCAGATGCAGTCTCCTTATCCATGGCGGTGGCCGTAGGGTTATCAATGTCTGATAACTCGCTTTCTAAATAGAGTGACATGTGTGCCGGTACTTAATAGTCATAGCATGTATACCCATAGTAGTTATTAACAATTAGTGTATGCAAATATTCACCACGTGTGCACGTATATCAATAATCATCAATTAAGCAGTAACAATGTACGCATGTAATCATCCTAGTCTTCCCCAGACTATCCTCTCAGCCTCTCAGACTGAACTTCCTAGTCTCTCAGACTAAAATCTCCCAATCTCTCAGATTGAATTCTCAATCTCTCAGGCTGACTTCCTGGTCTCTCAGACTAAAATCTCCCAATCTCTCAGATTGAATTCGCAGTCTCTCAGACTGACTTCCTGGTCTCTCAGACTAAAATCTCCCAATCTCTCAGATTAAATTCTCAGTCTCTCAGATTTACTTCCTGGTCTCTCAGAGTAAAATCTCCCAATCTCTCAGATTGAATTCTCAGTCTCTCAGACTGACTTCCTGGTCTCTCAGACTAAAATCTCCCAATCTCTCAGATTGAATTCTCAGTCTCTCAGACTAAAATCTCCCAATCTCTCAGATTGAATTCTCAGTCTCTCAGACTGAATTCCTGGTCTCTCAGACTAAAATCTCCCAGTCTCCCTGATTGGACTATAAATTTTGAAAAGTGTATTTGTGCCTCTTTTTGTTTGTAAAAAGGTGTTTGTGCCCTGGATCTGGACGTTTAGTGTATGCAATGTAAAAATGTTTTCGTGAGAGCCCTAGTGGTCATAGTCTAGACTCGAGAAGGAATCCTAGTTCGCTATGATCAAGGCTCTGATACCAAGCTGTCACACCTTGGCTTTGCGGAAGCGTGGGTTTATTTGGTGTGACTTCTTAATATCATAGCAACAATCATAACAATGCTATATGATAAAAACATGAGATATTCACCCATTAATAAAGTTTAGAAAAATACCATATTATACTTGTCTTAAAACAACATTCACAAAATAAGTTACAACCTTGGCTTGATTTAACTGAGTTCATAAAAACTTAGCAAAAGACTTTAAACAATACTAGGTTTAGAGATATGTAACCCATCCAGGAAGAGGTTACACCTTCTAAACCCTACAATTCTGGATGACTTCTTTATTCAAACGCAGCTTGAAAAATATGCATACCGTGCCAGATCCGTTAGTTTCCTGAAATACATGTAGTTTGAAAAATCAACATAAAGTTGAGCGAGTTCATGTGTAAGTGAGTATGTATAAACCTTTGTAATATGTTTGTATGTATGAAAATCCCTGGTATGTAGCAATTAAGGAAAAATAGATCACCATTGGGTTGCAAAGCCAATGGTATGTGTGAAGTGATGCAGGAAGACTCAAACCTAGCAGATTTTTGCGTCGGGTACATAGTCACCGCCTGGCCCACTAAGCGGACTTAGGAGTGGGGCTCGCTACACCCAAATAGATCTATCACTCATGACCCTCGGTCCTACAATGAGGATTAATGGCCTCTAGTTGCAGCCTACCCACTCACATGATCTAAGTAGTAACCCTCCTTAAGCTAACCATACCATGTATAAAAGTATCCGTAATCATTGTAACATGTATTTCACCCTCGAAGTATAAAAACTGAAAACAGTTAAGAGAAAAGGGGGACATGAACTCACTGAAGTGCGTCTCGAAATAGTCAATCCCAAATAAATCCTGCTGCGTGACGACCTACACGTGCTAACTTCCATTAAACGGATGGCCGTGCCTTGGCTTAAGGTTTAACGTTTTGTTGGAGAAATAGTTAGGTAACTATTCCGTGTTCACACTTCTTAATAAAAACAATGTGTTTGGCAATATTTTTAATATTATTGTGTGTTGTTATGTGTTATTTAATATAAAGTGTGTTAGGGTGTTCGGGGACCCTAACTAGCTCAGAAAAATAAAAACAATGTGTTTGGCAATATTTTTATGTTCCGGGTAAAGTCCGGTTGTTCGGTTGGATGTTGATCCGTTAAAGTGTTAAATAAGTAATTAAAGTGTCTTTTATATTGTTTTTAGTGACACATTAAATTACCAACGCTTTGGAAACTGTCTAGGACTATTTTGCCAAGTTTTTACACTTTACTAGCATTGTTAAATGCTGAATTTTGGTTAACTAGTGCAGAATTCTGCACTTTAAATATGTTTTAGGCACTTCCGGTCACTATAACTATCACCTAGTGACATAGTTTAATAATTCTCACCTCCCTACACTCTCCGCTAGTGTAGTAATCTACTCCCGGCTCATACTGGCCTCAGAACAATGTCTGTTTTGGTGCTGGTAATGTCAGCATGTTTACTGGGTTATCCGTTTAGTGTGCTAACTGTGCTTTTGTGCATCAAGGTTGTCACTAATGTTTGTGTGTAAATAATAGAGTGACAGTATAAAATGTGATGCACGAGTATGTATGTATCAGGAATCAAGATACAGTTTAATCATAATTGTAGTCAAGCACAGTAATTAAGCACTAATTAAATATTAATTTAGTGTACGGATACCTGGATTTGTGAGGGTTGTCACATATACTATGTATATTAAAGAACACTAATCATTGACAATAAATAATGGCAATGATTTACTCTTTCTTTGTATTAAATGCAATGAATAATAAGACACAATCAGATATAAAACAACATAAATGAGAAAATCAATTAATACATCTTCACTACATTAAATTAAATACAATAATAACACACAAACAAATATATATAAGCAACAAAGTAGAATTTACTGCACATCTTGAAGATCCAAGTTCATCCTTTTTTTTCATTAGGAAAGATTTCCATATCTCCACACCAAACAACAGTTCCAGCAACATCTAAATTGACAAACACAGCAACACTAATCAGAATCGAAATGTAAGCATAATATATTCCAGACTATGAGAAGCAGTCCTACCAACAGTGAGCAGATTATTTCCTTCTCCATTAAGAATTTGTGAATGTGGCACGAAGTTAAATCCGTAATCAACGCCTTCCCAACCATTCGCACGTGTAACAACCGTACAACGGTAAAAATTAATCTTGTAACCATGATTAACAACTTTATAGGTATCAGTGTTTTCTCCAACACCAAATCTTGATAGAATAACAACCTCATCCTCATGAAGTTGTGAGATAAACACAGGTATCAATGGAGCCTTAACAACTGCCTGAATCTTACAACCCTGAACAAAATAAGTGAAATAAGATACTTTAGAAACAAACAGAAAATATAAAACATACTCACCAGAAAATATAAATAACCCTTTCAAAATAGAAAATATACACAAAACTAAATTACACAAAACACAAAACATCTATCAATGATCAATAACCAAACAAACAATATTCATCTTTTTTTCTTTATAACAGTAACCCTAAATTCATCTAACGCTAAAACAAACAAACAAACACCAAGTCACAACAAACATTTATCAATGATAAATAACAAACCAAACAATATTCAACTCTGTTCCTTTATATCTAACCATCTAACCATAAAGCATATTTCTTTTACAAAATATCTAAGACTATAACAAAAAACACAAACCTAAATTACACAAAAAACAAAACACGAATCTCTATTACACAACCGACTATGAGAAAGAAAACACAAACCCAAAATCATGCGGATTAGACAACAACCGGTGAACAAAAACCCTAGGACTGTACAAAGTATAATACCTTCTCATCGAGCAGGATGAGGTCCATCCGAAAGGACTGAAGCCATTTGCGGATAATTCGACATTTGAGAGTCCACATATCTTTCGACGGATTCAAATCATCTATGAAACTGAGTGACAAAGATGATGATTCAGCAGCGGATTTCTTCTCGGCTGACATTCTTCGTGTGGAAGCTCTGTAAAAGGAAACCCTAAAATCGCCGAAAAAGAAGATTAGAGAAGAAAGAGAGAAGAAAATCACCTTTAGTAAGAATAGAGAAGAAAGAGAGATGAAATAGAGAAGTGAGAAGAAGAAAGAAAGACTGATGATATGATGTGCATTAATTGGCATACAACCCCCCATGCATTTTCAAATTTTACCTCCTAAAAAAATGATTACTTTTGAATTTAAAAAAAAAAAAAACAGATTATTAATAACATTATATATTAACGGAATTATGATGTCGGGTGGGGTTCGGGTAGAAAGTCCAAGTTTCCTAGAAAGTGTAAAAAGTCATAAAACACAATAATTTCAGCCATAAAACACACCTAAAACTCACAAATAATAGAATGAAGATTACTAAAACACCATATTCAAACCCTAATAGCCTATAAAAACTTCAAACACACCATCGTAGAACTATGAATATAAAACACAAAATGCTAAACAACATAAAACACAATAATATTTGTCATTCCATAATCAGAGCCTTAATACCTAAAACACAACACAAAACCCACTTACATGATGTTTTAGTAATCTTCGTGATGTTATTTGTGGGGTTTTTGTGTGTTTTATGGTTGACATTATGGTGTTTTGTGACTTTTTACACTTTTTAGGAAATTTGGACTTTCTAGCCAACTCCTAGTCTATGATGTCATATTAAAATCGGAATTATGATGTCATCCAATCCAATGTGGCACATCTAGTTGGTTGACACATCAGCAAAATGAGGTCAGCACTTAGTCTCCTTTTATAGATTATATAGATATAAAGGTTTTTGGAGTTAGGGATCTTGGTGAGAACAATCTTTGTATCCCATTGGATAGATCCCACCAGATAAATCCCATCCTTTGCATACCGTACAAATAACGTTGCTATCAATGAAATTCTACTAGGTATCTTTCTTTGTATATATACCACTAGGTTAGTTCCCCGTGTGTTACACGGGTTGAACAATTTAAACTATATAATAGATATTTCTTGTAAATGCAAAACAAAGACGAAGACATTTATATGCTAGATTGACATAAATGAGTTAATATAAATGTAATATTATATGATTAATAATAAAAAATAATGTTTTAAAAAAATATGCATTGCATGGTTGAATAATAATTGGATAAAGTATAATGTAATTTGTTAACATATAGAATTGTCAAGATATGTATAATGAACATTCATGTGAAAATTATAAATTTTGTTAAGTTTATTTTTTAAACATTTATCACTTATTTTTTAATACTATAAATAACAATCAAGGTAAAAAAAAGCCCTAAATATTTTTTAATACCATTAATGTTATACGATAGATTTGCTTCCAGTTAAATGAAAGGCCATAAGAGGTCAAGACCCAATAACTGATTATTCGAATATTTTGAAGTCATCATCTTCCTCCTCCTTCAAGTGCATAACCAGAAGCAAGATAGAGTCGTTGCAGCTTACCAGAAAAATTCTCGTGTCGGTTCTTTACTCGGAGATGCAAACAAAAGTCATTAAACATGGAAAAGTAATAATAATTGTCATTGGGGGTGTTAAACGTACCCTCTTGTCGCTTGTCATACATTCTTTCTAAAAAATCATTTTAAAAATTGTCAAATTTCCCCCTAAAAGATCTTAATTTTTTAATAGGTTTTGTTAAAATGAAAATAAAAATCTTTGAAAACATGACACAACTTTGATTATAAAATTAGGATATTCCTTTATGTAAATATAGAAAATAACTTGCATAACTTTGTCTATAAAATTGAGATTATCATATAATGAATATAGAATTATAAATTATACAATTTCCGAAATCAAAAAGTGTCCATATCAACTCATACATGTTAATTATTATTAGTCCGGTAATAGTTTAACATATAAGGGCACTGGGGGTGGTGAGGATTTTTAACGCGTGATGGAAGTTCAACGCATGGAAGTTGGGTTTTGTTCCACCGCCACCATTCAATGATCACGAGTGATGGAAGATTACGTGAAAGAATTCACGCGTTATGGATTGTGAGTGATGGGACATGTGAGAGGGTGTGAGGGTTATTGTTGGGTGTTGTGAGTGATAACCATTGCCACTAAAAAAAGGTTGTGAGTGATGGAAAAAATAGTTGATGACATGACGGAACTTGATTGGGTGTTGTGAGTGATGAGTGATGACCATCCACACCCCCAAACTAATAAAACAAAAGCGCTTGAACATGGAAAAGTAATTTGAACTAATAAAAAAATTATAAAGTTCGAATCATATGAATATGTCATGTTTCATAACCAAGTTAAAAGAAAAGAAAATTAAATATAGTTAAGATAAAAAAAAATCATCACAATTTTTCTCTCTATAACCACCCACGTAGCTCTGGGTTTGAGCCAAAGTAGATTAAATAAAACATATTATTAGTAGATAGTATTTTTATTAACTATTTCATATTTTATTCAATATGTTTCTTATTAAAAAAATTGTTTCGTTATCAATTTAGAAAAGGTAAAGAAGGCAAATAAATTAAATATACTTGAGATAAAATAATAAATCATCATTATCATTATTTTTCTTTCTATTTTTTTATCCTTATCGTCAATAACAAACTCACCAAATTAATAGAATGATTTAAGTAGGAAAATACAATTAGAGAGTGCATGAGAAAGTGACATGTGTCCCAAAAGAGGTTTATTTTATTATATAGATAGATGTTATATAAATGGGTCTCCGGGCTAAACCATTTAATAAAACGGGTTGTGCATCTCCTAGCCATTTTGTTTAATCATGTCGGCCACCCACCTGTTTAATTAAGCAAATCACCCATTCAATTCATCTTTTACAACCTGTCAACCGAGTAACATGTTTATACTCATCAACACGTTTGACACATTTACATAAATGGCTAAAAATTGCATGTTAGTGTTACATAATTAAGTTCAGATGTGTATTGGTTAGGGATGAGCTTGGTAACGACCGGTACCGAAAATCCTCAAAAATGGGTACCGGTACAGAAAATCTCAAAAGTCGGTACCGAATCGGTACCAAAAGTGTACCCGGTTCGGTAAATTCGGTACCGGTACCGGGTACCATTTGCTCATCCTAGTATTGGTTAAGATAATGTGTTTCTAACTAATAAAAACTATATGATTTGTGTTAAGAATAAACATTTCAACTAACGAAACCCACAAGCATCACACTCCCGTCTTTAAAATTCATAGTTTTTAATGCTAAAAAGGTAATACCCATAGCCATAACCAATAATTATACCCATTTTAGATGTTCCCACTTTACATGAGCAACATGATAGCTTTTTAGCATGAGTCATTTCACAACCAAAACATCTTCATAAACACCATTTATTACGCTAAATTACCAATCATAAAAAGTGACCCAAAACATGAAAACCCATACTCATTTTAATGACACCACTATGTGTTTATGTGTGAGAGAAGTTGATTGAATAAAGAAGCCATACTTCCTTCTTAATTCTCACTCAGAAACAATTTCTCTTCAGCCTACAACAACTCTCAAGTGATTTTAGAGTTTACCTACAATTCTAAAGCCAAACTTCACAAAATCTTGAATTTTGATCTTGGAGCTACAATACCCACAAATCATTCTTTGGATTCAAGGTAAAGATCACCCACTTAAAAAAATTGATTTTTTTGATGATTTTGGAGCTCACCCATAATTTATAATTCAAATTCAAGATTCTACTACAATCTTTACATATTTTTAGTGAAATATTTGTTTTTTTTTTCTAAGGTATAAATGAAGGACTTCCCTTCTTGTTTTGGTGAAAATGGTGTTCAAGTTGGTGAAGCTTCATCAGAAACTACCACAAAAACAGCCCAAAATCTTGTAACTTGTGTCTACCAATGCAAAATGCGCAATTCATCTTATGTCATCATCACTCTCACTTGGACTAAAAACTTAATGGGCCAAAGTCTTTCTGTAGAAATCAACGATTCAAACAACTTATCTCTTTGTAAACTCGACATCAAGCCATGGTTGTTCTCCAAAAGAAGAGGGTTTAGAACCATCCAAGCGGGTTCGGGTTCTAAACTGGTCGATATTTACTGGGACTTAACGTATGCAAAGTTCGGTTCATCACCCGAACCAACCACGGGCTTCTACTTCGCGATCGCTATAAACCGCGAACTCATCTTGGTCCTAGGGGACATGGAGAAGGAAGTGCATAAGAAGATAGATCAAGACGAATTTACTAATTTGGCGCCAAATGCGGTTTTTGTTTCGAAAAGAGCGTATATGTTTGGAAAGAAGGCGTATTCGACACGGGCTCAGTTTTGTGGTAAGGGGCAAGTTCATGAGATATTGATCGAATGTGACACGATGGGTGTGAACTTGACGGATGACTCGTGTTTGGTGATACGGATCGATGGTAACCCGGTGATGCAAGTGAAGTGTTTGAGATGGAAGTTTAGAGGGAATTATACGATTTTGGTTGATGGGTTGCCGGTTGAGGTTTATTGGGATGTTCATAGTTGGTTGTTTGAGAAGTTGACAGGGAATGCGGTTTTTTTGTTTAAGACTTGTCTTTCTGCCGAGAAGTTGTGGGCGAGTGAGGATAAGTGTTGGTCAAAAAAGTTGAGTAAAGATGGGGGGCAGTCACAAGGTTTGGGGTTTTCTTTGGTGTTGTGTGTGTGGAAGAGTGAATAGGGGTGTGTTTTTGGTACATTGTTTTTGACTCTAATCCAAGGGTGTGTTGTGTTTTATGTATTGTTTGATTTGATGTGCAAACTTTTGGTTTGCATAGGTTTTGTATATTACTTTGAAGAATGTATGGCAACTTAATCATCTTTAATTTACGGGTTAATTACATTAGGTGACTTACTCATATTTTTAGGATGGCCTGACTGATTAAACTGTGTAATAAAATAAAGAAATATCAATGGCAATAAAGAAGTCTAAGATCATCGGTACAATCCAATGTCAATTAAAAATCTCATGCTACAACATAATGTAAAGGTTTAGCTTACAACTAAACAAAACGATGGAGAAACTATTACAAATAAATATTTTTTATAAGAAAACCACTAGAATAATATTTTTCTAAATATATTTATGAGGCAATGTCCATATTCGTCGAGATTTTACATACTTATAAAATACGTGAACAAATTCATATTTCATATATTAACCAACTCACTTTCAATGAACAATAGAGTAAATTCATTAACTATACATGATTTTTCAAGTTTTCGTACAAGCCTTTGAAACTGCTCCAAATTTTAGTTTATTCATTTTTCATTTTCCTCTTACAACCAATAAAATATTATAAAAAAAAATCTATAAATTTCATTATATATCGTTTCAACGTGAGTTTCTTTCGCCAAATAAATACCAGTGTACAAGTCGTCGAAACTGAGCTTCACAAAATTTAACACCTCTTCAACACGAGTTTGCCCACTACTTATATTGTAAAGTTACTCAGATTTCCATTTCCATGTTCTCTTTCAAGGATTTGCTGGACATCCACTTGCATGAGGGTTTGGAGGTTGCGGCTAGAAAATTGCTTCAAGGCAATATTATGGTCTCGTGTTGGTGTATTTGAAAGACGAGAAATGACAAACTGTTCAACAAAAAGTAGAAGTCAAGATTGAAAATATTATTCAAAAAGTTGTTTCCTTAAAATAAAAAAGAAGTGGGCTAAAAATTAAATAAACCCGTCTTAATAACTCAAATTTAATTATCCATTCTGATAAGCCCAATAACATTTACCTTTCTGATTTCCCCAAAATTGTTTCAACCTAAATCTAGAACAAACCATCGGCAACGAACCAGAACTCCAGAAAAACCGACCGGCAACCAGATCATCCCTATCCACCGGAAATCCAGGTTATTTATTTATTTAATTCTTCTTTTATTGAAATTAAATGTGTTCATGTGAAGTTTGATGGGAATGAAATTAAAATTGTTATGTACAATTGAAATTTTCAGTTTCGTATAGGGCAAATGATAACTCTACCTATTTGTCACTGAAATTAAAATTTCTGTGAAAGTTGACAATTTTGTGTAACCTGAAGGGGGTTAAGTGTAACTAACCGTTTTTCTATCTTCAAACCGTTTGCATAGAGATGACAACAATCAGAAGATTTTGCTGCGATGATCTTCTACGATTTTCTTCTGTTAATCTTGACCATCTCACTGAAACTGTAAGTATTTACTGTAACTTAGTTTTTTAATTAATAGTGTATGTGTAGGGCTGCAAACGAACCAAACGTTCCGCGAACAGTTCGTGAACCGTTGGAAGTTCGTTGGTGTTCATTCGTTTATTAAACAAACGAACACGAACAAGAAACTTCGTTCGTTTAGTTAAATGAACAAACATGAACAGAGGTCGTGTTCGTTCGTTTATGTTCATGAACGTTCAGTAACGTGTTCCTTTGTGTTCGGTAGTTCATTAGTGTTTTTAGTTTTTATATTTATTTAAATACTTCAAAATTCCAACAAATTAAATATCTAATAAGTGTCAGTGTATTATATGCTATGTTCATGAACGATTGTTTGTGTTCGTTTGTTTCCATTTGTGTTCATGAACATTAGTTTGTGCTCATTTGTGTTCATCAACGTTCGTTGCCTAAAATTAACAAATAAACACAAACGAACACGAACAAGTTCATTTCCTTAACAAACGAACACGCACATAAAATCTCGTTCGATAAGTGTTCATGAACGGTTCGCGAACACATTTATTTCTTAACAAATGAACATGTTCGGTTCGTTTGCAGCCCTATGTATGTGTATGCATTATGATTATTACTGGTTGATATTTTGATTAATGCACAGTTTAATATGTCATTCTATATGACCTACTTGGCACGCTGGCCGGATTATTTTCATGTCGCTGAAGCTCCGGGCAACCGAGTCATGGGATACAGTAATTTCTTCATCCTTTTATCTTATGTTACTGCTGTTATGTTCAGTTTTGCTTCATTTGTATTTCTCATGATATTGAGACTTATTTTGGGGAATTTATACAATGAAAACTTTATGTTACCAAAGGGCTTATAGCTCAGCAGTATCAAGGCGTGTAGTAAAGGTGTTACTCCCCAAGTGATTGAGGGTTCTGGTGGACAATGGTGCAGATTTAGGAGTAGGCTTAGAAGGTGTGTGTGTTAGCTTTTAAAAAGAACTTGGGTTTCATTTCGTCATTCAAATCATAGTTGTCAATAGCGAGCGTAGCGATTGCTATAGCGCGCATGGTTTAAAAAGGCTTTCCGAGGCCCGCCTCGAGGCTTACGCCTCGGCTGAGGCTATGAAAAACGCCTTAAAGGCTTAGCCTCATAGGGGTCAACTGAAACCTAAGCCTCAGTCATCCGAGGCTGTCCGAGGCGCTGAGGGACTGAGGCGGTGAGGCTTAAGCCTCACCAGACCTTGTGAAAATGGAAAACTTTAGTTTTTTTTGGACTTTATTTTAGACCCATTTAGTGTTTATTAGGCTTAATTGGTGGGCCAACCCAATAGTTCACTTAAAAAACATCTATTAGGTTGAAAAAACCTAATCGAAAAGAAGATATCGGTTGGGCACGAATAGGATGAACAAGTTGGTGTATGTTATGTACAATAGGAGATTGAAGCAAAAGTTTATAAAGAAGACGAATCTAAAAGATGATGAAGTCCCGATAGTTGCCGATGATGTTTTGTTGGATGATGAGTGGATAGCTAACCCGAGTGGGGATGAAGATGGCATTGGTGGAGTTGGCGGGTCAAAATGTCAAATGAGGAAAAAGGTGAGAGTTCATCATCTAGGAGGAAAAGGAAAAGAGTTATTAATTTGGTCGATGACTATGACGATCTAAATACGCCAGATGAAAACTTTGAGGATGATGATGCGGAGGAAAACGAGTTCTATGATATTTAGATGTCATAACATTACTAATTTAAGTTCTTCGAACTATTTTATGATGTTTGTTTTATGTTAAACCTTGCTTGTTTTCCTATTTTCTATTTATGATGTTTTTTTATACTTTTATGGTAATTTGTGATTTTATGAGAGAGATATATATATTTTTTTAATTTTTTTAATAATTTTTTGAGGCTTACGCCTCGACCTGCCTCGAGGCTTACGCCTCGTGAGGCTAAGGGAAAACGCTTCGATACCCGTTTCCGCCTTTTTAAACCTTGATAGCGCACTACGTAGCGTATAGGTCCAGGCTCGCTATTAGGGTTGTAGCGATAGATAACGATAACAGCGACAATTTTTATTTTGTTTTTTAATATAAATAGCAATTTAATATAGCTATAAAATAGCTGTATTTTAGGTTTTTGTTAAATGTACATGTAAAATAGCACGTATACCAGGGCATTTTGATATAATATACATATAAATTTTTTTAATTTTTTTTCTAGTGTATCGCTATTTATAAAATAGCGGCCACCCGCTATTTATCGCTAATGGCTATGTAGCATATAGGTACCTTATCGCTATTTGTCGTTATTCGCCATTAACAACTATGATTCAAATACGGTAACCAAATGTGAAAGTCAGTGTGATTTCTACAAGATAAACAAAATTTTAGGCTATGTTGAAAGCTGAATGCTGATAGTGCTTCTTTATGCTTACCATGTGTTTTGATCACCTTCATTGTGTTTATGTTGACTGTGCATTTACATTGTTTATTTGTTTCATAAGTGTGTGATGTTAATGTTTTTTACTTTGGATGCAGTTATGGGTAAAGTTGAAGGGCAAGGTGAATCATGGCATGGTCACGTGACAGCTGTCACAGTAGCGCCTGAATTTCGTAGGCAGCAGTTGGCGAAGAAACTAATGAACCTGCTTGAAGACATCAGTGACAAAATGTGAGTTGAGGTTATTTAAAAACATGTTTTCATAGGCGTAAGAGTGTAAGACGTGTATCTGCTTTGTTACATTTTTGTGATGGTTGAGACCTACACGACAGTCTTCCCATTTTTATGCGCTTGGTTATTTCTCTATTTCACAGCATCTATATATTCAACTGTTCAATTGGAAATCGAATGCACCAAATACTAGAATTAGTTAAGAACTTAAGATGTAGAGGGATGCATCTTAGATGCTGCCATGTGGACCTGAATACTTTTAATTGTTTTCCAGAAATTGTGTAGAATTTTTTTTTTTTTTTTTTTTTTTGTTGCAATATGAACAGAGATGTCTTGGGGGTGGATTTTACAGAACCCTTAAGCACATACTGAGACTGATACACGATTACAAGAAGGGTAGGAAAAAAGGACAACCTTTTAAAATAGGGGGGGTTAACTAGGTTGATACATAAGCCATGGTATATGCGTTCTGCACCAAAACTCTCAAAAGGATAACAGTTTACACACAATCAAAATGACAGCATAATACTCTGATAGTGTCACTTTACTAACAGCAATAGTATTATGTAGTGAAGTCCTATGTAGTGATATATCGGTACAAAATATTGGTCAGAATATCGGTACCGATAATATCAGCGATATTGTCCGATATTTGACCGATATAGGACCAATATTTGATCGATAAATCACCGATTTTCCCGATATCAGTACCATTCTTCTTATTTCTACTGTTCATTTTTCTTCTTATTGCTACTATTAGTGTTTTAAGTCTTAATTGTTAGTTGTTACTGTTAAATGTTAGTGTTTTAAGTCTTAGTCAGTTCTTACTTGTTACAATTGTTAGTGTTGAATTGCTATATATATAAATTTAGCATGATATTAACATTACCGATATCCCATCGCGATAACCGATATCTCAAATATCGGTCAAGGACCGATATCCGATATTTTTTACTGCATTAACTACTTAGGTGAAGTCACAATAAAGGTTTTCTCTAGTATAGATCCAAGTAACCAATCAATGGGTCTACTTGTCTTAACAATATGATTAAAGATAAACTACTAAACTATATATTATTATTAAGATAAACATACTGGTATGATAGAAAGATAGAATCCAAAAATTGGTCTATTATAGGTGTGTTGTGTCTTGTTGGGCTGTGCTGGATTGGTGTCTTGTAGATGTTTGGATAACTTGTATTCTAAAGGAGATATTCACTTACCAATGTTTGGGTATCAAATAAAATATGAATGATAAACTTTTTTTTACAAATTATATCAGTAATCGAGCAACTAGCATTACAGTTCATCTTTTCATCTTTCATCTGAGATGTTTTATGTTTTGTGTTTTTTAACATGGGGGCAGTGATAAAGCATACTTCGTGGACCTCTTTGTAAGAGCATCAAATACACCTGCTATAAAGATGTATGAAAAGGTAACGTTTGATAGCTTTACCTTCATTTTCTTCCCTCTCCCTCGATATATATATATGTATGTACATCTCATACACACGCATGGACACTCAACGAAACGACCCACATATACAAATACAAACATATGCACGCTGTTTGATTTGAATGCAAGTTGGATGGGGCACCCTTTTCTTGAATGAATAAAGGTGGCTATGTGGGTGAGTTGGGTTCTTGGGTGATGGCTAACTTGTCAAAAAAGTTGTTTAAAAAAAAGATTTTGGTACAACTTGGGTTGACCAGAGGTAACTTTTTGTTCAAATTTCTTGAAGATAACCAAAACTATATTATTACCACAATAATCTATTATTTTAGTTTGAAGATAACCAATACTATATTATTACCACAATAATCTATTATTTTAGTGAAGTGATTTGGAAGGCTAGATGCATTAAAAATACACTTTTACCCATTTCTTGTTGGCAATTTGACCTGTTATGGATCAAAACTAGTTAAACTTTTGACCCATTAATAGGTATATAAAAATCCCACTAATAGCAAAGCTAAGGTAGGGTCTTAGGAGGGTAAGATGTAGACAACCTTTCCTCTACCCTGTAGGAATAGAGAGGTTGCTTCCACTGAGACCCCCGGCTCGAAGGTATATGGATAAAAATTGCCTCTATATGAATGATACATCATTAGTTGTCGCCATTTAGCTTGAAGAAGGTTTATCAACATATTAAACAAATAATATTAGTATCATAGCGCAAGTTTGTGCAAGAATCATTGGGGGGCTAAATAATAAAATAATTTAGTAAACAGATGGACAATACCATGTGAGTATATTGATGATTCTGATTGTTTCAATCTCTATTCTGCAGCTTGATTATGTTATCTATAGACGTGTATTACGTTACTATTCCGGAGAGGAAGATGGTTTAGGTAAAGGCCGTCTTGAACCCGCTTGTTGTCTTTTTGCTCATTAACTATTGGGCACAACAAAATGCTTACTGTATGATTTATCTTGAAATTTCAGATATGAGAAAAGCCTTGTCGCGGGATGTGGAGAAGAAGTCTATAATTCCACTCAAGAGGCCAGTTACACCCGATGAACTGGAGTATGATTAGGTCTGGTTGCTAGAACATACAAGCTTGAAGACATGTTCGTTGTGAGTTTTGGATATGTAGTGTTCTTTTCTGTAAACCTGAACACGAGAACATCTTGAGATTTTATGTATTTATCGACTTTTTAGTTTTACAAGAGCTATTTGGTACTGGACACAGTTAACTTATCCTCGGATGGCGGTTGGTTGATTTGAATGCATTAGTGTTGTTGAGTTTGACTTAAGTTCTTATGTTCGTGGAACCAGGTTGGTTTACGGTCAATCAGGTTTAGGCCAAAAACCTTCACGTCAGACTTTTTAAGTAATCTTATTATGTAAATTTTGGCATTCAATCAAGTTAGTGTCAAGAACCTCCATGTTAGACTTTGCTAGCAAAAACCCCATAAACCCAGGACCTCTCCATGTTATCCCCTGCTAGAAAGTGGCTTTATGTTTATGCTTAGAGTTAAATGGCCGGATAGTCCCTGTGGTTTGACTTTTTTTCACCTTTAGTCTCTAACTTTCTAAAATTACCTCTATAGTCCCCAACTTTTTAATTTTCATTCCCGAATAGTCCCTGGCACGGATGGGAGTTAGTTTTTGGTATTAAGTGAGTGTGAAATTACCTAAATACCCTTTATATTAAATACTGATAAATAAAACATTTAAAGATAAATTTAAACTTAAGTGGGCTCCACCTAAATCACCACCTACCTCTTCTTAGTCCCAACACCACATGCAACCATCCACCTTCACCATCATCTTCAACCTGATTACTGTCTGCTTTTCTTGCTTCCTTCAAAAGTGATCGACACTAAATGGTACTGTGGTTTCATTTTAGGTTTTTGTTTTATTTCCCAAATGGTGTTCACTTGCATGATATGACTGATATAGATATATAACAAATAACAACATAATTATTAGTTTTATAAATCGTAGGTGTTTCAAGGTATATGCTTTCTTTTAGAAATGAGCCTAGTATCATCTTTGGGGTGAGATAAGACTTAAAGACTATTAGGTCTTGAGTTCGATTCCCACAAAGGCGTTTTCCTAGATTTATTGGGTTTCCTCCTGAATTGATGTATAAGCATTATAGTTTAGTGGAGATGGATATGATCAGGTAGTTCCGCTGGTGGTACGATGATACTCCAGTGGTCCATCAGTGATCCAAAATTTGCCGTTCAAAAAAAAAATAAAAAAAATAATTAATAATTCTATAAAATAGAATGGTGTTAGCATGAAGTCAATGTTATAAGTTGCGAAAACAATATGGTGTTACTATGAGACGACAAAACAGATGCACCCGCTGTAACGCGTTAACGTTCCCACTATAAGACCATGTGTAGTGGGGCGTTTTTTTTTTTTAAATTCAAAAAAACGCCAAAACACGCCCCCCGCCCATTACACCGGGCGTTTTCCGGCGTTATATTTGAGAAAATTGCATGCCGGCGTTTTTAAAAAAACGCTGAAGTGGTCAAATGGAATTTGCATGTGGCCAATGGGAGTGGTCCAAGTGTAAGGGGTCTTTTCTTTTTTTTTTTTAATCCTTTTATCTATAAAAAAATAATTGTTTATTGATTGGAAGGGGCGTTATTGGGCATTATTCCCACTACGACACTTTTGCAATAACCCCCAATAATGTCCCATGCTGACTGGACTGCCACGTGTCGCAAAACGCCCCATGGTGGGGGCATTATTTGGCTTAACCACTACACATATGGTCTAATATTACAAGCGAAAGTGTTTATAATCCGATGAATCCGACTAAATTGCTTAATTTGTTTGACTGAACAAAGTGAACGAGTTTAATTTTCTGCAACAGTTTGACTTGCAGTAGTTTGACTTTTCTATGCAACAGTTTGACTTAATTACCTCTGCCAAAGTTGTGCTGTCATTGGGCAGCAGCTACGGTGGCATTAATTCTGCCATTACACTTCTCCAATTTCCCACAATATATCCCTCCATACATGCACTGAACTCTCCATCTTCATCTTCCTCCATAAATCTCATTGTTTCACTCTACATTTCATCAATGGCAAACAAGATGTTGCAACTTCTTACTCTGTCCATTATTACTTCTCTTCTACTGTTTGATCAAACTCATACTTATAACTTGAACCCTGCTACCAATTTACAAATTCTTCTGGATGTTAAAACATCTTTTACCCAAGACCCACAAAATGTTCTCCATAATTGGTCAGATAAAAACCCAAGTTACTGCAACTGGACTGGAGTCACATGTGATGATCATAAGTTTACTCAGGTGGTGGGTCTTAACCTCTCCGGTGCATCACTCAGTGGCTCAATCTCACCCTCGATTTCGCTTCTACATAATCTCATCCACCTTGATCTTTCATCAAATCAGCTTTCTGGTCCAATCCCATCTAATATATCCACTCTTACCTCCTTGTCAACTCTACTTCTGTTTTCAAACAAACTTTCGGGTCACATTCCGGTAGAGCTCGGTTCGCTTTACAGTCTTCAAGTTCTCCGTATCGGTGATAACCGCTTCACTGGCCCTATCCCCGCTTCGTTCGGTGATCTCCGGAACTTGGTGGTTCTCGGTTTGGCCTCTTGTAGTTTCTCCGGACTGATACCGCCACAGCTCGGAAGACTATCTAGGCTTGAGAATCTGGTTATAGAAGAAAATAATTTGGAAGGACCGATCCCGCGTGAACTTGGAAACTGTTCGAGTCTAGTGGCGTTTCGGGCTTCGGTTAATAATCTTAACGGTTCAATTCCGGATGAGTTGTGTGATCTCGAAAACCTTCGGACGTTGAATTTGGCTAATAATAGTTTATCCGGAGAGATCTCAAGCAGGATAGGCGAGCTGAGTCAGCTCGCGTATCTGAATCTGCTTGGGAATCTGCTTGAGGGACAGATTCCCAAGTCAGTTTCGGGACTCAGGAATCTATGGAATCTAGATTTGTCAGCAAATAAGTTAAGTGGTGAAGTCCCTGGAGAATTGGGGAACATGGGTCAACTGGTGTACCTAGTACTATCGAACAATAGTCTTTCTGGTACGATTCCGAAGAATATATGTTCCCACACAAACAAAAGTTTGGAACATCTGGCGATTTCGCAGAACTCGATTTCGGGTGAAATTCCCAGAGAATTGGGAAACTGCGTGTCGTTGAAGTATCTTGATTTGTCGAATAATACACTCAACGGGTCTATACCGACGGAGCTTTTCGAGTTGGTCAAGTTGACTGATATGATGCTGAATAACAATACATTGACGGGTTTAGTTCCACCCGCGATAGCGAATCTCAGCAGTTTGGTGACACTGGCACTGTTTCAGAACAAGTTGACTGGCGAGTTACCAAAAGAAATCGGTATGCTTCAGAAGCTCGAGATTCTGTTTCTGTATGACAATCAATTTTCGGGACAAATCCCGTTGGAGATAGGCAACTGCTCCAGCTTAACAATGGTTGATTTTTATCGAAATCATTTCAGCGGTGAAATTCCGGTTACTTTCGGGCGGCTCAGCCAGTTGAATTTCATTCATCTAAGACAGAACGAGCTCTCCGGAGAGATCCCCGCGACTTTCGGTAACTGCCATTGGCTGACCGTTATAGACCTGGCTGACAACAGTCTCACTGGTCGAATTCCCGCCACGTTTGGGTATCTAAGCTCGTTAGAACAGTTGATGCTTTACAATAACTATTTAGAAGGCAGTCTCCCTTTACAGCTAACCAACATTGACAGTTTTACGAGAATAAACCTCTCCAACAACAAATTGAACGGCAGCATCGTTCCATTGTGTAGTTCGGGATCGTATCTATCGTTTGATGTCACCAACAATGAGTTTGATGGTGAGATTCCATCCCAGTTCGGGAACTCACCCTCTCTTCAAAGGCTAAGGCTCGGAAAAAACCGATTCACAGGAAGAATTCCACCTGCATTGGGGAAAAATCAACAATTGTCACTCTTGGATTTATCAAACAATCGGCTCACGGGTTCTTTACCTCGTGAGCTTTCGATGTGTAAACAGTTAACTCATGTTGATCTCGATCACAACGCCCTTTCGGGCTCAATCCCCCCATGGCTCGGAGACTTGCCGCTTTTGGGTGAGTTAAAGCTCTCATCCAACAACTTTACGGGGTCGCTTCCCTTAAACTTATTCAACTGTTGGAAACTTTTGGTCCTTTCACTCGATTACAATTCGCTTACCGGCAACCTCCCCGAAGAAATCCGCAAACTTACGTCGATTAATGTCCTAAAGTTGAACAAGAATCAGCTTTCGGGACAAATCCCAGAAGCTATAGGGACGTTAAGCAAACTGTACGAGATCCAGCTCTCCAGCAACAATTTTACTGGCGAAATCCCGCCTCAAATCGGGCAACTAAAGAATTTACAGAGTGTTCTAGATCTCAGTTACAATAATCTGACTGGCAGCATCCCGGTCTCACTCGGAACACTTGTGAAACTCGAGGTGCTAGACCTCTCGCATAACGGTTTAACCGGACCCGTTCCAAGAGAACTCAGTCGGATGAATAGTTTAGGGAGGCTTAATCTCTCGTATAACAATCTTCAAGGGAAGTTAGACGACGGGTACTCGCATTTACCGATTGACTCATTTGTCGGGAATCTTCGCCTTTGCGGGCTTCCTCTTGATCCTTGTCGGGGCACCATCCATCATCGAAATGGGTGGAGTCCGGCATCTGTTATTGCAGTCTCGGTTTTATCCACCGTAGCGGTTATTGCACTAATGTTTATTACGGCCATCTTATTGTTTAGAACCAAGAGGTCAGGGTTTAATCGAGGTGGAGACGTGTCCAGCGCGTATTTTTTTTCCTCGCCTTCGTCTAGAACGCGAAGACAGTCGTTTTTCAAATGGGGTTCGACCCGAAGTGATTTCAGATGGGAAGACATCATGGAGGCAACGAACAATCTAAGTGACGAGTTCATAATCGGGTCAGGAGGGTCGGGAACAATCTATAGGGCGGAATTTGTAACGGGTGAGATAGTAGCTATTAAAAGAATACGGTGGAAAGATGATGTGTTTATTGATAAAAGTTTTGCCCGAGAAGTGAACACAATTGGCCGGATAAAGCACAGACGGTTAGTGAAGTTACTCGGTTATTGCTGCAACAAAATGGCGGGATCGAACTTGTTGATCTACGAGTACATGGAGAATGGGAGTGTGTATGATTGGCTGCACCGGGAGCAAGAAAACGTCAAGAAACGAGAGACGCTAGACTGGGATACAAGATTGAACATCGCGGTCGGGTTAGCTCAGGGTGTAGAGTACCTTCACAATGATTGTGTGCCTATGATCATTCACCGTGATATCAAGTCAGCTAACGTTCTTCTTGACATCAACATGAACGTGCATTTGGGAGACTTTGGGCTTGCAAAAGCCATGACTGGGAACCATGACTCGATGACTGGCAACTCGAATATGTGGTTTGCAGGGTCGTACGGTTACATCGCTCCAGGTACACATTCAAATCACTTAATTGTCATACATACGTTAACATTATAAAATAACAAAGTGGTGTTTTGATGTTTTATCAACAGAATACATTTACTCCTTCAAGGGGACCGATAAAAGTGACATCTACAGTATGGGGATGGTGTTGTTGGAACTGGTGACGGGGAGAATGCCGACCGCAGGAACTTTTGGTGAAAATGTGGATATGGTGAGATGGGTGGAGTCGCGTATTGAAATGCAAGGACCAGAACGCGAGGAACTAATAGACACACGTTTAAAACCACTTTTACCACAAGAAGAAAATGCTGCTTTTCAAGTTCTTGAAATTGGACTTCGGTGCACAAGAAGCGCTCCGGCTGAGAGACCGTCTTCTAGGCAGGCGTGTGATCTTCTCACGCGTGTGTTAAAGGACGGGGAATTGAATGCCGAAAAGATAAGTTTAGATTAGTACGCTTAGCTTCATGAATGAATGTATCCAGGTAGAGAGAGGTGTTAGTTTCAAATGCAACAAAAAACCTATCACAAATATTACTGTTTGAGTTTCCATTTTCTTAGTTGTAAATCAATTTTCAACCTGCATCTTTTGACTGATATTAAAAAGTATCATAAGAATAATGACACTATATTTGTTTGGTAAAGATCCACTAATCAGACAACAGGGATTCACCAAATGATTTATTCTTCTTGTTTTAAATGAGATTGATTGCATTTGCATGTGTTGTGAATCATAACTCTCAATCACAATTAATTTAAACTGGAAAATGCATTTTCTAGACGTTACCCATCATCTTTCTCTGCGTTCCAGAGTTTACAGGATTAAACTAAACCATAGTAACCGAAAGAAATAAAGCTACCTAAACAGGATTACAGGCTAGAACTGAGAGGTTTGAACCCAAAAAAAAAAAAAAAATCACTTCTATCAGATAACAAAGCTTTAATCTTAATTCTATTGTTCATAGTTACATAACTTTAGATAAATTCATAAGCTTAATCATTAAAGTTAAAATGATTATTAAAATTTTGTGTTAAAAACCAAAAGAAGTTTGTAAAGTTTATAAAATTTGAAAAGATTGCAAAATTCCATATCATACTACTTTAATAAAATTTTCTATTTGTTTAACGATAATTGTTCGTAAAATAGTTGGGCTTTAAAAAAAACTAGAATTAAGCACCCCCGCGTAAAATAGTTGGGCTTTAAAAAAAACTAGAATTAAGCACCCCCGCGTTGCGGCAGGGGCCTAAAACTATGCTAAATAACATCAATGTCATACCGCTAGTAGCGACCATCAACACTGAAATTGTGGCGTGTTAATGCGAAGAAATAAGACTATATCATATAAAAAATAACTATGTCGATTTAGGACCCCGCGCGTTGCGACAAACTTGTTAAATAGAAAAAATAGACGTAAAAACGTTGAACCACAGACGTACGTTGCGTCGTGTTAACTCGCAGAATAACGTAGAAAAGAATAACAAAATTGATGTAGGATCCGCCCGTTGCGGTAAACTTGCCAAATGGGGAAAATAGACACGTTGCGACATACCTGTCAAATGTGGAAAAAAATAGACAAAAAACGTTGAACCACAAACACACGTTGCGACGTATTAACTCGCAAATCTGAGAACGAAACATAAAACAAAAAACTTGCGAAAGATCAAAAGTATGGGGACAAAAGTTGTAAATAAAAAAGTTTTGGGTTAAATTAAAAAAGATGAAAAGTTTTAGGTAAAAAGTAAACAATTTAAGAGGGTTAAAATACAAAAGATGAAAACCTTTGGATTAAAAGTGAAAAATCACAATTTGTTTTTGAAAAACACCCCATACTTGGAGTACAACAATACAATACTAATTTATATTATGGAAATTAGGTGCAAAACATAGTTAAAATATGTTGGATGTTATTGTGAGAGGGTGGTGGTTGTGAGGAAGTGTGAAGTGGAATGAAAAAATAAGACAGGTCGGATATAATGAATTTGGGATGTTTAGAGTGAATGTAAATCTTTGTGTAGTAGGTGATTCCATTTCATTCATCAACCAATCGTTTTTTTTTTTATTTCTTTACAATGGTCCACTCTATTTCGTCTCTCATTTCTATATACCAAACACTACCTAAGAGTTGGGGTTTTGCTTAGGGTATTTGTGGGTGTTTTTCTCCTTATCTTAAGGTCTCCGAGACATTGTCTGTAACACCCCGTTTTGTGAACAAATAAAAATATGTGAAACTTATATTCTCAAATATGGCTAAATGAGTAAATAACGGGTAGAGTGACCACTTGGGATATAAGATCTAGACGAGCGTTTAGAATTATGGAATAGATCTTACGGAGCCTGCTCATGTATGACATGATTCGTATCTGATCATAGAAAAGATTCTCTTTAAGCGAACCAGCCTATCCTCCGTATGGGGGTTATTAGATAATAATAATAATAATAATAATAATAATAATAATAATAATAATAATAATAATAATAATAGGGTTTTTTTTTACATATTTCCCCTTCCTAAGTAGGTTTATTACATGTTTCCCCTTCTTAAATCACATATATTATATATTTCACCTTTTCATTAAGATTACTCTTTTTAAATTACTATTCTACCCTAGATGAACTTATTAAGAGAATATTACATATTTCCCTTTTCTAATACCATCAATTACATATTTCTCTAATTCCTCTAGCGACCAAACTAGTAGTCGCAATTTTGTGGCCGACTTTGCAACTGATTGTGTTGCGACTGATTTGTGATCGACCCATATTGCGACCGACTTTCAATTGCCTATTTTGTGACCGACTCGACTGTTCGTTTTGCAATAGTACTTCGGTCGCAATTCAGTCACAAATTTTACCATAATTTTGTTAGAAAAACTTGTCATGTTTTTAAAATCTTTATTTCCATAATATAAATTAGCAACACATTGTTGCATTGTGTTGTTGTACCCCAAGTATGGAGGGTTCTCCAAAAAAAAGTTGTGAGTGTCTATATCACATAATAAATCTTTAATATTTTAGGTTAAATCACGCGATAAACCTTAGAAGTAATATTCGGTAATCAAATAAATTAAGTGTTCTACTAATTCTCAATAGCTGTGAGATGTGACATTATTGTTAGGTCTAAGTCATTAAATCGCAAAGTAGGAGCTTCTTAAGGAGTAACCCTTTTGACTGTTGTAACACCCCAAAAATATATAATTTATTTATTACTTTTAAGTTAGTTATAAGAATGAACATTTGAGCTCGAATAAATAAAATGTTAAGATTCGAGGGACTAAAGTTGAAACAATTGAAAGTAAAAGTCTTACTAATTAAGTAAGACACACACTACACACATAGTATGTGTGTGTATGCGTGGATAAAGATCAGGAGAAGAAAATGTTGGAAGTTTAGTGTGAATGAAAGTCTCAAGTTGGTAATTCACCTTGTCCCACATCGGTGTGGGAGTGAAAAGATAGGCTATTTATAAGGTGAAACCTTAATGAAGCCTTTGAAGTCTTATGACATGTTTTACCACAAGTCCTACCCGCGCGCACGCAGGGGGGTGCAAAAAATGGAACCGGATTTAGTTGAACTCGTGTACGCCCGCACGTCCTGCGGACACGAATGCAGTTCCGAAAACCCGGGTCCGCGTGGAGCAGTTTTTTGCACTCGTGACTTTCTGTTTTGTAACTGATTTATGTTTTGAAACTGAAATGAATGAGGATCATTATTTCATTTTTCAAACTGACTATCAGTTTCGTAACTGATACTCTAATGACCATTATTTGGTCTTTAATTTGCTGATTTCGGTTATGGTTCTAGCACTATAAATCGAAGGCAAAGCTGATCAGTTGAGACACACAGAAAACAGCTTCTCTTCTCTCTATCTCAGTTCTCTGCAACACAGCTTCTTGTTCTTTTCAGGCAAGTGCTCAAGTCCGGCAGTGCGCGGTGCTGCTTCGAACCGGCGTACCCTGGGAATAGACGACGAATCTGTTTAAGGGAATTGTGTTAAACACAAGCCCGGTTCAAACGATTCCTGTTTCTTTTCTTCATCTAATTGCAACTTTTTCTAACCACTGTTCTGATCAGTGGTTCTGTTCAACTTGCCACTGCTTCAAACCGACAGTGGTTGATCAGCGGTTAGACTGATCAGTGCTTAGACTGATCAGTAGTTAAGCTCATCAGTGGTTAGACTGATCAGTGCTTAAACTGATCAGTAGTTCAAACCATCAGTGGTTAGACTGATCAGTGCTTAAACTGATCAGTAGTTTAACAAACTAATCAGTGGTTTCTAATCAGTGGATTTCAAACAGTGGTTATTTTCTAACAAACTTAAACAGATCATATTTACTGATTGTCTTGTTCTTTTCAGAATGGAATCCCAGCCGATGACTACTGCTGTTTCTACTGTCATGACCAGTGTTGTTTCTGCGGTCATGACTTCCGCTGTTACCGTCACTACCGGTCTGGTGACACCACTGCCTAATGCAGTGTCGCATGCTGAGAAACCAGAGAAATTCAGTGGTGTGAATTTCAAACAGTGGCAGCAAAAGATGTTCTTTTATCTGACCACGTTGAATCTGGCAAGGTTCCTGACTGAACCTAAACCCCATGTTGATGAAGGGGATTTGAATACTCAAACTGTGAGCGCGATGCATGCTTGGAATCATTCGGATTTCCTGTGCCGCAATTTTATTTTGAATGGTTTGGTGGACACATTGTATAATGTGTATTGCAAAGCCAAGACTGCCAAAGAATTATGGGAGTCGTTGGATCGCAAATACAAAACAGAAGATGCGGGCACTAAGAAATTCGTGGTGGCTAAGTTCTTGGACTTTAAAATGATAGATGCAAAAACTGTCATGAGTCAAGTTCAAGAATTGCAAGTTATTCTTCATGATATTCATGCGGAAGGAATGGTCCTCAGCGAGACATTCCAAGTTGCGGCAATGATTGAAAAACTGCCACCAAGTTGGGTTGATTTCAAGAACTATCTCAAGCATAAGCGAAGGAGATGACCATTGAAGATCTTGTTGTTCGTCTTCGGATTGAAGAAGATAACAAAGTGGCCCTAAAAAAGGTTGATGGTCCTGAAACTGTGAAGGCCAATCTTGTTGAACATGGGCAATCTTCGAAGGGAAAAAACAGTGGAAAGGGCGGAAAGAAAAGTCATGGGAAACGCTCCAACCTTGGTCCTAAGGGGGGAGTTGGGAAAAAGAAGTTCCTTGGAACTTGTTACAACTGTCAAAAGCAAGGCCACAAGGCTAGCGAATGCAAGTTTCCCAAGAAGAAGGAAAATGCTCAACAAGTGAACATGGTAGATGAAGTCGATAAGCTTGTTGCCATGGTCACGGACCTCTCGATTTTGGTCACGGAAGTGAACATAGTTGGGAAAAATAACAAGGATTGGTGGGTCGATACGGGGGCTACTCGACATGTGTGCTTTGACAAAAGCTTTTTCAACACCTTCAAGGAGGTGACTAATGGAGAAAAGGTTTTCATGGGAAATTCTGCCACGGCGGAAATAAAAGGCGAGGGTAACGTTGTTTTGAAGATGACGTCTGGAAAAGAACTCACATTGTTCAATGTGTTGTATGTTCCAGAAATTCGTAAGAACCTTGTTTCGGGGTGGCAATTGAACAAGTTTGGGTTCAAAATGGTGATTGAGTCGGATAAGGTCGTGTTGACCAAAAATGGTGTGTATGTTGGTAAGGGCTATGCCCTAAATGGAATGTTTAAACTCAATGTAATTGTCGTGAATGCAATGAAAGAAAACGCTACTAGTTCTACTTACTTGATTGAGTCTTCTAATTTATGGCATGGTAGACTAGGTCACGTAAATTATAATTCCATTCGTCGTTTAATCAAACTTGATTGCATACCAACATTCGATATCGACTCAATTAATAAATGTGAAACTTGCGTAGAAGCAAAACAAACGAAATCATCATTCAAAAAGGTGGAACGAATCACCGAACCCCTCGAGATGATCCACACTGATGTGTGTGATCTAAAAGAAATTCCTACTCGTGGTGGGAACAAGTACTTCATCACGTTCATTGATGATAGTACAAGGTATTGCTATGTGTACTTACTTAAGAGTAAGGACGAGGCTATTGACAAGTTTATCTTGTTCAAAGCCGAAGTTGAGAATCAACTAAATCGGAAAATCAAAATTGTAAGGAGCGACCGAGGAGGTGAATATGTTTCACCTTTTATTGACGTATGTGCAAAAAGTGGAATCATCCACGAACTCACAGCTCCTTACTCCCCTCAATCAAATGGCATAGCGGAACGGAAAAATCGTACCTTGAAAGAAATGATGAATGCCATGATGATAAGCTCCGGTGTAAACCAAAACATGTGGGGGGATGCAATCTTATCGGCAAATTATGTGTTGAACATGATACCCAATAAGAAAAAGGATGTAACGCCTTACGAATTATGGACGGGAAAGAAAGCACCATATAAATCCTTGAAAGTGTGGGGGTGTCTAGCTAAGGTGGTGGTCACACCACCTAAGCGGCTACTAATAGGTCCCAAAACGGTGGATTGTGTATTTATAGGATACACCCGTCTTTATGGTCCTTATCGTTTTATTGTGCATGATTCCAAGAACCCTGGAATATGCAAAGGCACCATAATCGAATCTAAGGATGCATCATGGTTTGAACATGTGTTCCCATGCTTAGATAGAAGTGAACCGAGTTCTTCTAGACCGGTTGAGGAAATTGTTCCCGAGGGTGAAGTTGAAAACGATGAACCTCGAGAACAATATGAGGAAGTTGAAATCAGGAAAAGTAAACGACAAAGGACTGGAAAATCCTTTGGACCTGAGTTTCTTACCTATATGGTAGAAGATGAACCACAAACGTACCAACAAGCGGTACATTCCTCAGAAGGACCTCAGTGGAGGGAGGCAATCAAAAGTGAGATAGACTCTATCTTACAGAACCATACCTGGGAACTAGTGGATCTTCCTCAAGGATGTAAACCACTAGGATATCGATGGATCTTCAAGAAGAAGATGAAACCAGATGGAACCATCGATAAGTACAAAGCAAGGTTGGTGATCAAAGGATATAAACAGCGAGAAGGTTTAGACTACTTTGATACATATTCGCCAGTTACGCGAATAACATCCATCAGGTTGGTGCTTGCCATTGCCGCCATTAGAAATTTGGAAGTTCACCAAATGGATGTGAAAACGGCTTTCTTGAATGGAATTCTAGAGGAAGAAATCTACATGGAGCAACCCGAAGGCTTCACAGCTATTGGGCAAGAAAAGAAAGTGTGTAAACTTGTGAAATCCCTGTATGGATTGAAACAAGCTCCAAAACAATGGCATCAAAAGTTTGATCATGTCATGCTTGATGCTGGGTTCAAAATCAATGAATGTGACAAGTGTGTGTATGTGAAGGACACATCTGATGGATATGTCATTTTGTGTCTATATGTAGATGATATGCTCATTGCTGGAAGCGATGACAAAATCATAAAATCTACAAAGAACATGCTAAAAGCAAGATTTGACATGAAAGACATGGGTCTTGCGGATGTGATTTTGGGGGTTAAAATCACACGAACCCAAAGTGGACTCGTTTTAAGTCAATCCCACTATGTGGACAAAATTCTTGAGAAGTTCAATGCAAATGACTCTAATGAAGCTAGAACTCCACTTGACACAAGTCAACATCTAGCCAAGAATAGAGGTGAACCCGTAAACCAATTGGAATACTCAAGAATTATTGGTAGCTTGATGTATCTTATGAGTTGTACTAGGCCAAACATAGCATTTGCTGTGAGCAAGCTAAGTAGATACACAAGCAACCCAAGTTCAATGCATTGGAATTGTATCACTCGGTTGCTTCGCTACTTAAGATACACTCGGGAATACGGGTTGCATTATAACAGATATCCAGCAGTTATAGAAGGACACTGCGATGCAAATTGGATATCTGACACGAATGATTCCAGAGCAACAAGTGGGTATGTATTCACACTTGGAGGTGCAGCGATATCGTGGAAATCATCAAAACAAACGGTTATTGCTAGATCCACGATGGAATCTGAGTTCATCGCTTTAGATAAAGCAGGTGAAGAGGCAGAATGGCTACGTCAATTCGTTGAGGATATACCAAGGTGGCCTAAGCCGGCAACGGCCATTTGTATACATTGTGATAGCCAATCGGCACTTGGCAGAGCTCGTAGCACAATGTATAATGGTAGGAACAGACATATCAGACGTAGACATAATACGATACGACAACTAATCTCTACAGGAATTATCACTGTTGACTACGTGAGGTCAAAGGATAATATTGCGGATCCGCTGACAAAAGGCCTAAGTAGAGAGTTAGTACAGAAGTCGTCCGTGGGAATGGGACTGAAGCCCTTGAAAAATGAAGTTCATATGATGGAAACCTAACTCAATAGACTGGAGATCCCAAGAATTGAGTTCAATAGGAAAACCTAATTGTATGAATAAGCAAGGTCACTGTGGGGGATAACCCTACGCATTTAATAAGGTAGTTTATTATAAAGATTTATAAACTTCCTAGTCCACTCCTAAAAGTGACAAGTGTGAGGCTAAGCCTATGGCTTTTAATGATTCGACTAAAGTAAACATACATAGTGAATCACCTATGTGAGAGAGAAGTGGGGTCGCTTCGAAGGGTATTGTTGGGGCACAATACTTAATGGCTCTCGCAGAACCAGGCATCATGTTCATGACCATAACGAACATAACTATGAGGACTTGACTTTGTCAGGGAGAGTCTTGTATGAAGTGCATTGTCGTCTACACAAACGGCAGACGAGTTCAAAGACATCGAGTTCTACTCAGAGCTAGTGGGCTAAGTGCATTTCATGAGCGAAGGTTCAAAGGGTAACACCTACCTATCGTATGCAAAACTCAACTGCTGAAATGTAACAAGGAATTATGTTGTTTCTGAGATCGACCTCCATTCATGTGGGGGATTGTTGGAAGTTTAGTGTGAATGAAAGTCTCAAGTTGGTAATTCACCTTGTCCCACATCGGTGTGGGAGTGAAAAGATAGGCTATTTATAAGGTGAAACCTTAATGAAGCCTTTGAAGTCTCATGACATGTTTTACCACAAGTCCTACCCGCGCGCACGCAGGGGGGGGTGCAAAAAATGGAACCGGATTTAGTTGAACTCGTGTACGCCCGCACGTCCTGCGGACACGAATGCAGTTCCGAAAACCCGGGTCCGCGTGGAGCAGTTTTTTGCACTCGTGACTTTCTGTTTTGTAACTGATTTATGTTTTGAAACTGAAATGAATGAGGATCATTATTTCATTTTTCAAACTGACTATCAGTTTCGTAACTGATACTCTAATGACCATTATTTGGTCTTTAATTTGCTGATTTCGGTTATGGTTCTAGCACTATAAATCGAAGGCAAAGCTGATTAGTTGAGACACACAGAAAACAGCTTCTCTTCTCTCTATCTCAGTTCTCTGCAACACAGCTTCTTGTTCTTTTCAGGCAAGTGCTCAAGTCCGGCAGTGCGCGGTGCTGCTTCGAACCGGCGTACCCTGGGAACAGACGACGAATCTGTTTAAGGGAATTGTGTTAAACACAAGCCCGGTTCAAACGATTCCTGTTTCTTTTCTTCATCTAATTGCAACTTTTTCTAACCACTGTTCTGATCAGTGGTTCTGTTCAACTTGCCACTGCTTCAAACCGACAGTGGTTGATCAGCGGTTAGACTGATCAGTGCTTAGACTGATCAGTAGTTAAGCTCATCAGTGGTTAGACTGATCAGTGCTTAAACTGATCAGTAGTTCAAACCATCAGTGGTTAGACTGATCAGTGCTTAAACTGATCAGTAGTTTAACAAACTGATCAGTGGTTTCTAATCAGTGGATTTCAAACAGTGGTTATTTTCTAACAGAAAAGAAGAAAGGAAACCCTAGTTCATCATCTTCATCAAATAGGAGGGTGATTACAAGGCTAAACAACCATTAGAACCCGAATTCTTGATCACCTAAGCTTGTCTAACAAAGTGGTAAGTCGAATTTATTGAAGTTGTAAACTTTAAGAAATGGGTTTTTATCTAATCATGAGTTAGGATATGATGTGTGCATATAGAAGCTTAGACTATGAAATAAGGCACGATTAATGTTCGGTTTTCGGTGATTTAGTTGTTGTAATAGATGGAACTTGAATAAATGATGTAGGATGGGAAGAGTCATATGAACTTGCTTGATTTGTGATGAACTAGTAGAGTAGTGTGTAAATATACTTGTATTAAATGTCCTATTAAAGCGAAACCCGCCAAGTGTTCGATAAAATGCCTAAAAGAATAAATGGATGAAATTGGTAAATTATGATCAAGTTATTGTATGAGACAAAGTATGTAAAAAGATGAAATGATATTTAGTCGGGCTAAACGAATGAATGTATTGATGTAGGCGTAAAGGAAGAAGGTTCGAGCATTAGGAGATCGGAAAACTTGCAAGACCGAGGTATGTTGTTTTATGCATACAAGTTTTACTTTCTAGTTGTCATTGTTATATTAGAACCGTAATTATGATTATTCGTAAATGATGTATAGTTGATAGCTTAACCCGTCTCGAACGGGCCGTAAGAGATGATAAGGATGAAAAAGTTATGTTATGTTCGGTTGGTCTTGAGCTAACCGTATTTTGGAAAGCTTATGAAGGAATGTAATGAAAGAGTTAAATCTGTCATGAACGGATTGGAATGATGTTTATGTTGCGTTATTGTCTAATCCGAAATTAACGGATTATTGAATGTTAAGCATTATCTCGTTTGGAGATGGTAGGAAATGACCCGTTCAACGGGTCGATGGAAGTGAGATTATGACATGGTTATGTGATGACGCAATGGATGTTAGTTTTTATTTAATATTATATATAAGAAACTGATTAGTTAAACCTGAATTGCGATGTAGGTAAAGCTGCGTTTTAGGTGGCGTGGCGAACTTGGAGACGAACACCAACATGCACACCATGGTCTATGCGCTTCCGTAGTAGTCGCCCTTTTGAAACAATATTTTTGTTAAACTTATACTTCTTGAAGTATGTCTTTTGTTATGTAAATTATGGTTTTAGAAACTTAGTCGTTCGTATTTAGGAACTTTAAACTTGCGTCTTGACAGGGTAGTTCGGATTTAACACTTGTAACTAGACTAGGGGAGGTGTTGATCTTGAACAGCTACAAGGGCATTTTGGTAAAAATGTAAAACTTTATGTCTAAAGTTAAATCTTGAAGTTTACATGTATTTATCTTAAGTCGAAGAAAAGGGCGTTATAAGTTGGTATCAGAGCATAGGTTGAGGGATTCGAGCACTAAGAGTGGTGCTTGAACTCAACCGACGGCTCGTTCAAAAGTGTGCTCGCTCCAAGATCGCCAATGAGGTAACATTTAAATTATAAATAGTTTGCAAGTGTGTTTATTATATGTATGATGAAAATAATAAATTAGATATGTGGGGAGGTTAAATAAGAAGTTCAGGAGCTGTAGATTCGAAACGGAATGGAAATAAACGAACCAGAATGCTAAAAATAAATCTGCAGCGTTTTTTGTGTAACGAGAGCCCGTCGCCGACGGGTTACCCACCCGTCGCCGACGACCACCCCCATCCGACGGCTTAACTTTCTGCCTACGGGGTAATATGTCTGATGCCCATTTTAAGAGCCCGTCGCCGACGGGCAACCCAGCCGTCGCCGACGGCTTACACAATATCAATGCGCTGAAATTTTTTTGTTTTTCATGTGTTACGCGTCCCGGTGCTCCGTTAAGCTTCCAAATGGGCCGAAATTAAGTTCTGATGCATTTTTTATAAAGGACTATTGTCCAGAATAAAAATTTTTGAAATTAAGCTCGACCCCAGCCAGGGGTTGCCGCCCCTTGGACCCCGCTACTCTCGGGGGCGCTGCCCCCGAACCCCCGTCAGTCCCAATGAAGGGTATGCACATATGTATGAATGTATGTATTTCATGTTTTATGTCACCGGTCTATCCGAAAACTTATTTCATGGCTACGTAGTGTCCATATAAGGCTTAATAGGTGTATGAATCACAATTAGTGATTACGACAAGAATGGATTCGTAAGAATCAAAAGAGATGAACCGAATGACATGAGATGGATTAAGTAAATGTTGATAAATGAGCAATGATATACTGAAAATTTGTGATTTGTATTAAACGAAAATATGACATGGTGTAGATGGCGGACCATGTGGATACGAATGATGACGATGTGGCAAGGGAAGATGCATTAAACGAAAAGATGGCGCAAATGATGGATAATACTTTTGAAGCCAAACTTCAGCAAATGGTTCAAGAGGTGGAGAGTCGCGTGTTGGAAACGATTGATGCAATAATGACAAGTAAAATGGATGAAATAAAGGAGATGATTGGAGAGTCTAAAAGCAAGAGTAAGATACGAAGATGCACGTATAAGGATTTTATGGCGTGTAGTCCTTCTCCGTATGATGGGAAGATAGATCCAATTGTATGCCAAAGATGGATATCTAATATAGAAGCCATGTTTATCCGGAGTCGGTGTGATAAGGAAGATCAAGTAATGTTTGCTACGGGTCAACTGCAATCGCAAGCTAAAGATTGGTGGGATGCTCATTGTAAAGAGATAGGTGAGGAGAAACTTCAAGTGATGACGTGGCAGGAATTTAAAGAGCCATTCCTAAAATATCATTGCCCTCAATCCGCCATCGATAGGATTCAGGAGGAATTCTTGCGCCTCCGACAGCACGATGAAACAATCAATGAAATAACAAATATTTTCTTGGATAAGCTGAAGTTTTGCAAGGAGTTTGTGAATTCAGAAAGAATGAAAATCAATCGATACCATGATATGTTGAAAGCGGAGTTTAGGGAGTTTATTACGCCCTCGAAGTGTGAAACTCTTGACGAACTCATAAACTGGGCGCGAGACAGGGAGATTGAACTCAAGAGACAGGTGGAGCGAGGTGAAAAGAGACTGCCAGAGAAGGTGTCTAACCCAACTCCTTTCGAGAAAGGCAAGTTTCAAGATCAAGCTAATAAAGAGAAAGCAAAGAGTGGAATTCCCCGTTGCAAGAATTGTGGAAAGCTTCACTCTGGGGAGTGCCTGTTGGGCAAGAAGGGATGTTATAACTGTGGGGAAGAGGGACATCCGCATTACAGGTGCCCTAAGAATACGAAGACATGTTATAATTGTTTCCAAAAGGGTCACATCAAGGCGGAGTGTCCCAAGCTCCAATCGGGAATGAAGAAGGAAGGCAAAAAGGAGGAGAACCCTAAGGCAAGAGCAAGAATGTTTCAAATTACGTCTGAAGAGGCTAAAGCTCATCCGAATGTTGTGTCAGGTATTTTCTTGCTAAATTCCTTGCCGATGTACGTGTTATTCGATACCGGGGCTACTATGTCATTTGTTTCAAGTGATGTAATTAATCACCCTTCATTTAAGATTGAAAGAATGCAAATACCATTAGAGGTAGAGATAGCTGATAGCAAGAATTATTTGTTGCATGAAGTGTGTAGAAACTGTAAGCTCACAATAGAGGATGAGGAGTTTGATATTGATCTCGTACCTATGGTCTTAGGAGAATTCAAGGTAGTAGTAGGTATGGATTGGATGGCCCGACACCATGCGGAGATTAAATGCGAAAGTAAGACAATACGCGTGCAATCTCCGAGTGGGAAATGGTTAAGTGTTCAAGGAGAGAGAAATGTAAAAGCAAAGTTATGCAATATTGTCCAAGCCTTCAAGTACGTGCGTAATGGAAGTAGGGCATTTTTAGCCTATGTAGTTGATGTTCATCAAAACCTTCCCAGGTTCAAAGATGTGGCAGTAGTGAACGAATATCCGGATGTGTTTCCGGAGGAGTTGCCGGGGCTTCCACCCGACGCGAAATAGAATTTCGTATTGAATTGAATCCGGGTGCGCAACCGGTGGCTAAATCCCCATATAGACTGGCTCCCACCGAAATGAGGGAACTAATGACACAACTGCAAGACTTACTTGATAAGGGCTTTATACGTCCGAGTGTATCACCTTGGGGAGCACCCGTTCTTTTTGTAAAAAAGAAAGATGGGTCGATGCGTATGTGCATCGACTATCGGGAGCTGAATAAACTGACCGTGAAGAACCGTTATCTCTTACCCAGAATTGATGATCTCTTTGATCAGTTGCAAGGGGCGAGTTGGTTTTCAAAGATAGATTTACGTTCGGGCTATCATCAAGTAAGGGTGCGAGAGGAGGACGTTGCAAAAACTGCATTTAGAACTCGGTATGGACATTATGAATTCTTGGTCATGTCTTTTGGGTTGACGAACGCGCCAGCCGTGTTTATGGATCTGATGAACCGAGTATGTCGACCTATGTTAGACAAATCTGTAATTGTGTTCATAGATGACATTTTGGTTTACTCCCGGAATGAGACCGATCATGCAAGACACCTACGTGAGGTACTTGAAACCCTCCGTAGAGAAAAACTTTATGCGAAGTTCTCAAAGTGTGCCTTTTGGCTCAGGGAAGTGCAGTTTCTAGGTCACGTAATAAATTCAGAAGGTGTCTTAGTAGATCCAGCAAAGATTGAGGCCGTATTAAAGTGGGTCCCTCCGAAAAACCCAACCGAAGTAAGGAGTTTTCTCGGCCTTGCCGGCTATTACAGAAGGTTTATTCAAGATTTCTCAAAGATTGCATTACCACTGACCAAACTGACGAGGAAGGAAGGAAAGAAGGAAGGAAAGTTCGTGTGGGGTAAAGAACAAGAAGAAGCTTTTCAAGTATTAAAATAGAAATTATCGAGTTCTCCGGTGTTAACGTTACCCGATGGAACGGAAGATTTGGTCGTATATGCAGACACATCACATCAAGGCTTGGGGTGTGTTTTAATGCAAAGGGGAAAGGTTATCGCGTATGCTTCAAGACAACTCAGACCACATGAAGTGAATTACCCAACCCATGACCTAGAACTGGCAGCAGTGGTTTTTTCCTTAAAAATTTGGAGGCATTACCTGTATGGGGTAAAGTGTACGATCTACTCGGATCATAAGAGCCTCAAATATTTCTTCGAACAGAAAGATTTGAATATGAGGCAACGAAGGTGGTTGGAACTGATTAAAGACTATGACTGTGATATTTTATATCACCCGGGAAAAGCAAACGTTGTAGCGGATGCGTTGAGTCGAAAAGATTATCCACACCCGATTCATGTAAAATCTATGAAGATGACAGTTACACCTCACCTCCTTGAAACGATACGAGATACTCAAATAAAAGCACTAGATGAAGGGGATCCAAAGAAAGAAAGAACGAAAGGAATAGCAAAAAAGTTTGAAGAAAACTCAAACGGGCTTAAAACGAGGTTTGGGCGGATCTGGATACCAAGGTTTTGCGAGGTCAAAACAGTGCTACTTGAAGAAGCTCATAAGTCACGGTACTCCGTTCACCCTGGGGCTACAAAAATGTATTATGACTTGAAAACAAACTATTGGTGGCCCGGTATGAAACGCGATATTGCTAAGTATGTCGCGAAGTGTCTGACGTGTTCTCAAGTGAAAGCGGAACATCAGAAACCTTATGGAGAGTTACAACCCTTGGAAATTCCAGTATGGAAGTGGGAGGAGATAACAATGGATTTGGTGACTAAGCTACCTAGAACGAAAAAGGGGCATGATACGATATGGGTAGTCGTGGACCGACTCACGAAGAGTGCACACTTTTTACCAATTCGAGAGGCCTACTCCTCAGAAAAGATGGCGGAAGTGTATGTGAATGAAATAATATCTCGACACGGGGTGCCTGTGTTAATAGTTTCAGATCGGGATACGAGATTTACCTCTCGTTATTGGCTGAAGTTCCATGAAAGTATGGGAACGAAACTGCACATAAGTACCGCTTATCACCCGCAGACTGACGGTCAATCGGAAAGAACGATTCAGACGCTTATCGATATGTTAAGAGCATGCGCGTTAGATTTTGGGGGAAGTTGGGATGACCATTTACCATTAGTGGAATTCTCTTACAATAATAGTTATCATAGTGGTCTCAAAATGGCACCTTATGAACTGTTATATGGAAGAAAGTGTAGGACTCCCGTATGTTGGGGGGAAGTAGGACAAAGGGAGCTCGCGCCTAACGAATTGATAGCAATAACCAACGAAAAGATTGAGGTAATTAGAGCTCGATTAAAGGCGGCTCAGGATAGGCAAAAGGCATATGCGGATAAGAGAAATCGTCCTATCGAATTTCAAGTAGGAGACCATGTTCTATTAAAAGTATCCCCATGGAAAGGTATAATCCGTTTTCGTAAACGGGGTAAATTGGGGCCTCGTTATATTGGGCCATTTAAGATCTTGGCTCGAGTGTGGAAAGTGGCGTATCGTCTAGAATTGCCGTCTTCATTGGATGGGATCCATAACACTTTCCATGTGTCACAATTACGAAAGTGCCTTGCGGATGAATCGGCGATCGTACCTCTTGATGATATTGAAGTGGATGAGAGCTTAAACTATGTTGAAAGACCGATAGCCATTAAAGATGTTAAAGTAAAGAATCTTCGCAATAAGGCCATTAGACAAGTTCTAGTACAATGGCAACACCGAAAGGGGTCGGAACTTACATGGGAATCTGAAGATGAAATGCGGAAACATTATCCTTCCTTATTCGGTATGTAAATGTTGCCTTTAGTATATGTTCAAGTTTCGGGGACGAAACTTTTTCTAAGAGGGGTAGACTTGTAACACCCCAAAAATATATAATTTATTTATTACTTTTAAGTTAGTTATAAGAATGAACATTTGAGCTCGAATAAATAAAATGTTAAGATTCAAGGGACTAAAGTTGAAACAATTGAAAGTAAAAGTCTTACTAATTAAGTAAGACACACACTACACACATAGTATGTGTGTGTGTGCGTGGATAAAGATCAGGAGAAGAAAAGAAGAAAGCAAACCCTAGTTCATCATCTTCATCAAATAGGAGGGTGATTACAAGGCTAAACAACCATTAGAACCCGAATTCTTGATCACCTAAGCTTGTCTAACAAAGTGGTAAGTCGAATTTATTGAAGTTGTAAACTTTAAGAAATGGGTTTTTATCTAATCATGAGTTAGGATATGATGTGTGCATATAGAAGCTTAGACTATGAAATAAGGCACGATTAATGTTCGGTTTTCGGTGATTTAGTTGTTGTAATAGATGGTACTTGAATAAATGATGTAGGATGGGAAGAGTCATATGAACTTGCTTGATTTGTGATGAACTAGTAGAGTAGTGTGTAAATATACTTGTATTAAATGTCCTATTAAAGCGAAACCCGCCAAGTGTTCGATAAAATGCCTAAAAGAATAAATGGATGAAATTGGTAAATTATGATCAAGTTATTGTATGAGACAAAGTATGTAAAAAGATGAAATGATATTTAGTCGGGCTAAACGAATGAATGTATTGATGTAGGCGTAAAGGAAGAAGGTTCGAGCATTAGGAGATCGGAAAACTTGCAAGACCGAGGTATGTTGTTTTATGCATACAAGTTTTACTTTCTAGTTGTCATTGTTATATTAGAACCGTAATTATGATTATTCGTAAATGATGTATAGTTGATAGCTTAACCCGTCTCGAACGGGCCGTAAGAGATGATAAGGATGAAAAAGTTATGTTATGTTCGGTTGGTCTTGAGCTAACCGTATTTTGGAAAGCTTATGAAGGAATGTAATGAAAGAGTTAAATCTGTCATGAACGGATTGGAATGATGTTTATGTTGCGTTATTGTCTAATCCGAAATTAACGGATTATTGAATGTTAAGCATTATCTCGTTTGGAGATGGTAGGAAATGACCCGTTCAACGGGTCGATGGAAGTGAGATTATGACATGGTTATGTGATGACGCAATGGATGTTAGTTTTTATTTAATATTATATATAAGAAACTGATTAGTTAAACCTGAATTGCGATGTAGGTAAAGCTGCGTTTTAGGTGGCGTGGCGAACTTGGAGACGAACACCAACATGCACACCATGGTCTATGCGCTTCCGTAGTAGTCGCCCTTTTGAAACAATATTTTTGTTAAACTTATACTTCTTGAAGTATGTCTTTTGTTATGTAAATTATGGTTTTAGAAACTTAGTCGTTCGTATTTAGGAACTTTAAACTTGCGTCTTGACAGGGTAGTTCGGATTTAACACTTGTAACTAGACTAGGGGAGGTGTTGATCTCGAACTAGCTACAAGGGCATTTTGGTAAAAATGTAAAACTTTATGTCTAAAGTTAAATCTTGAAGTTTACATGTATTTATCTTAAGTCGAAAATAAGGGCGTTATAACTGTTGTCTAACAAGTCTAATCAAGAACCCAAGTTTACCCTAGGTTTAGGTCCTGTGAGGGAGTAAATCTTGTAGGGTAGTTTCGTAAACCCCTTAGATGTCCTGTGAGGGAGTCTAACCAACCGGTGTTCGTAACAGCCTCTAGGGTGCCATAAGTGTCTCTTGAGAAGGGTTGAGGGTTTTGTTCGGTATCTCGAAAGGTTTAAAATTTTAAGATCTCGGTTCCATGATAATTAATATCCTACTCTGTGTCAGTTTAAATAGAGTCGTCAACGTAATTAATTAGAGTCTCGTGGGTTCGATATCCAGACTTACTTTACTTTAATAGAGTCGATCGGTTCACTTGCCGGTTAGTAGTTTAGTCGAGTTTAGAGAGTTTAGAGTATTACTTTGTGTCTAGATTAGATTAATTTTAGTTATTTTTATTAAACTACTTTTAGCACATCAAAAATAACCAATATAATTACCATATGAGAGAGGAAATGTTGGTACTTCACCTTCAGGTTCTGACTTCAAAACCCTAGATCCTTTCAACCATCTATCCATAAATCTGGGTTTGTGAGATCTAGTCGATTGAGCCGATCTCCTTTTCTCTCAAGACTCTATCCTGCTCTCCTTCCGGTCTCTCTATTTTATCTCTCTAAACAAAATGAGTATAATGGTGTATGGGATGGGATGAGCAGGAATTCAAAGTTAAATCCAAGAATTGGCCGCCCAAATAAGATTCACGTGCTTATAATTTGATGTACTTTAAATGGTTGTACAAGATGCTTTCAAGACTTGTACATCTTGAAAACGTGGCAAATGACCATTTCTACCCTTCGAATATGCATATTATATATAGTATAGATTGATTTTTTTTTTAATTTCTATTTCTTTAATCATTAAGGATATTTCAGTTAAATAAGTAAAATTACCAACATGCCCTCATGTGCTTTGCAGTTTGCACATGATCTGATTTAACCATAAAAATTAACTGGGTTAGGTTCAAAGGACAAAACGTGTAAAATTCTGAAACATTAAGTACAAAAGTCATCAATTTTAAAGGTAAAGGACACCGGTTGAAATTGGGTATATAGATAAAGGACAAAAATCACAATTCACTCGTTTACATGATTACATGATTTTAAATACCCATTTCGTAATTACGTGATTTCATAATAGTCTTTATGTGAAACCCTACTGAGTGCTTACGTAATTAAGTATAAACAAAACATGTAATACATAATATTTCATATGGAATACCTAATATTTCAGGTATAATCACGTATGAAGGATAAATTATATACAAAACATTAGCCAAACCAACCTATAATAGCAACATAATGTCATGTATTAGAGATTTAACCACGTAATAAAGCATAAACAATCAAGTTCTTATTATTGAATATGTAGTCACGTAATAAGCATAATTGTATTAACATTAGTTATAACAAATCATATTGAATATGTAATCACGTAATGAATTTACATTGAATGCGTAATGATTTATGTTGAATGTGTAATCACGTAATGGGTATTCAAAAATCACGTAGCCATGTATCGGGTATTCAAAATCATGTAATGGGTACTGGGTATTCAAAATCACGTAATCACGTAATGGGTATTCAAAGTCCTGTAAATTATTTTTAAGAACACCATAGCAATAAGCTGCTCGAATTAAAGAGGGTGAAATGCTCTTTGGTGTAATTTTTTTTTTTAAATATTAACGTATGAAAAAGTTATAGCCGTTTGAAAATCAAGGAGGAAACTAGTTAAAGAGAGAAAAGACCATCACACCCTTCCCTTATTACATTGAGAAAAACAAATATATGGTCATAATTGTCTCTTACACTTACACTTCGTACAAATTTCATCTCTTGTACATGATCTCTTATCTTTAAAATGTATACATGTGTCTAGTTTTTAACATTTATACAAACTTTAAGTTAAAAACATTTGTTATACACATATTCTTAAAATTTTATAACAACTTTTATTCTTTCAAGAGAATATTTCATCCAAGGTCTTTATGTCTTTAAGTATTACCAGTTATGTCTTTCATCATCCACCGTAGAATAATTAAAAATAGAGTTAATTGCCCGGATGGTTTCTGTGGTTTACCATTTTTCATCTTTAGTCCCCGTCTTTCTAAAATAGCATATTTGATTCCTGTGATTTGATAAGTTGTTACTCGGATAGTCCCCTGACTAAATGGACGTTAGTTTATCTAGTTAAATATATGTAAAATGACTAAACTACCCTTACAATTATAAAATAATTATCTAATAAATAGGAAAAATTAAAAGACATGTGGGCCATCTTAACCAACCCAATCTCTTCCCCACTCCACTGCAACTTCATCTTCAACTTCATCTACTTCGCATTCTTTTGTTTTCCGGCAACAACTCCGACAACCTCTAATCATTTAGCATATGTTATAAAAATCCATGAACATGTTTAAAAACCACATAAAATGTTTTAAAAAACACATGAAAGTTGAGGTGGGTCAATTTCTCAGCCTTTTAAAACCCAAGGAAAACTTTGAAAATTGTATTATTATATCAACTTATCCATATGTGTCACACCCCGATATTTACCACAAATCCCAATGGGCCCGGGTGGGGAGTATCGTGACGTAAGATTGGTATCGTCATAGTCAAATATTCACAGATAACACAGCGGAAGTTTTGGAGTAAAATTACTATTACAAACCAAATGTTCGAAGTTCGAAATAATAATACAAAACGGATTGTAAAGTAAAGATCCACAGGCGGATCATAAAATGTACAAAAAGAGATCAACAGACTAACAGGCTTATGCAAAGGAGTTGCAAATTCCTCTTCTAGCAATACCGAGCAGCTTCCAGCCTATTTACGTATTTGTACCTGTAGCTTAGTCTTTTGAAAATACGTCAGTTTTCACTGGTAAATACAATCAACCGACACATTTTGAAAACATTTCAAAATTGATTTAAGTGCACAAGGCACATGAAAATCTTTTAATAACTTGGGACAATTCAAAATGATCTTGTATATAGTTTTACATATATGTCAATACATATGGGGCCCGGTACTAAACACCGAGATATAATTAACCGACACACCACTTAAACCCACAAAGGGGTATCCCCTGATCAACGGGTAAGAAAACATTTTTAATAAGCATTGGCATCTGACGGGTGTATGCCTACACCCTGTGCACCGCCGTGTCCATTAGTAACTTAAATGAGCCACGGATATCCAAGACACGGTCAAGTTAACCCCCAATGTTTAAGTTATCAGTTAAAACATATTAAAATGGGTTATGAAGATTTTGTAGCCACAATCAGGCATATGATCACATACCCGACCAAGCGGTAATAATTTACCGTATCCCAAGCCCGTATAGGGAAAATTGCTTAAGAGTATTTACCTGAGCTAATACTTGATACAAATGCAAGGTTTATAATAACTCAGTCGTATTCAATTAAATAAGCGTAGGTAACAATTTACTGGAAGGCTCTAATCTGGAATGATGGTATAAATAACCATTAGAATGCTAACGGGTCTTATTCAAGTCGTACACTTAGACCGGCTAGCTTAAAGTATAAAAAACGGTACGATACACTCGATTAAGCGATGACCGAAATAGAATGTAGTTTAAACCTAACAAGTACTAAGACTTGTATGATATGGGTAAACTACTAACATTGTGGAAATTGAGATAAAAATGATAAGGTTAAACCGTTTCGGTAAACTTGTGTAAACTAGTTACATAAGCCTAACCGTATGCGCATAAGCGATAACGGGTAACCGGACGAGTCATGAACAAGTTCTATATGCCATTATACTTTAAACAAGTTATAATATCAATAGGATATCAACTTGTATGCTCATTAAGGTTTTAAAATCAAATTATGCCTCATAAGGGCGTTTTGGTTATTTAGCGACGTATAAAAGGAACTTGCATATAAACTGATGGTATAAACTTAATCATTCTGGAAAAATACTTAATTTGTGATATAATATCAGTAGGATATCAAACATATGTGTGTTTTATAGTTTAAGACCAAACTATGCACCGTGGGGGGATTTTGGTCATTTCACACATAGTTTAAAAACTTATTTAGGAATCTGAGTTTATAACATTTACCTACTGTAAAAATATTTTAAATAAGTTATAAAATCAGTAGGTAACAAGTCTTGGTTGGTAAATATGGTTTAAAACCATACTACGCGCCAAAAGGGCGTTAAAGTCGTTAAATGCCGATATTTGCGATGTTTTATCAAAACTGATGTTATGATCTGGTTTATATAGTTAAAATATGTTATTTAATATAACATATCAGTAGGTAAAAGGTTTTGTATGAAAATTATGATTTAAACCATTTTAAGTGCCATAAGGGCATTTTCGTCATTTAAGGACATATTACAAGAACTTGTACTTAAACTCAGTTTATAAACTGACTTGATATCCCACATAATTCTAATTATGATATTATGTCAGTGGGTAATAACTTTTATATGATAAATTATGTTTAAAACCGTTCTATGTGCCGAAAGGGTATTTCGGTCACCTTAAAGCATAATTTACGATATTATATGAAAACTCAGTTTATGATCAGTCTAATAACATCATTATATGTTAATTATTTTAACATATCAGTACATAAGTCGTTTGCAAGTTCATTAGTGATTAAAACCTTGTTTTTAATAAAAAAGGGCAAAATAGTCAAAGTATGGCATAATAACGGAAACTTGCATAAAACTCAGATTACTATTGTGATTATGTAATATAACCTCAGAGGGTTATACCACATTATAAAATGATCATAATGGAACCTTAAATCAGTAGCAAACTATTCTAAATCAGGCCAGAATCGAAAGTCAAAACAGAAGTCAAACTTTGCGACTTTGAGTTGCGAACCGACCCTAAGACTGGAATTGACGAGCCGAATATGTTTACACATGTTCTAATAATTATTACCAAGTTGTTTAAGTGTTACAACATATTTTAGAACACCTCTAAACTCAGATTATGATTATTTTAAAAACTGACCCGTTTGACTTTTTAATATTAATAACTTTGACCCGTTAATTGACCAAGCAAACGTGATTTTCAGGAGGTGCCCTTTTGAGGGATTAAAACCTACCTAATTACGATTACGTAGCCATGTTCGCCTCGAACAATGGCTGGACCATTAAGGTCTAAACCAAAAGTCAAATCGTTTATCGAAAACGTTTGACTTTCGGCTTTAAAAAGCCTATAAAAGAAAAAGCAAACAAAAGGAGCACTTACTTAGTGAACCCCTGATGAAAAGAACTTGATTAGGAGTTTCGTATAGCTTAGGAACCTCCAGAATGAGAGATAGAAGGAATTTTGAGATATGGTGCAAATTGGAAGTGAGAATGATCATCTATTTAAACTTGTGGAAGTGTAATTTGATCATTCCAGGTGTTAGAGTGTCCTTCTACGTGTATAGTGCAGAAATAGTGCCCATGGTTTCGAAATTTGAGAGTGATGGCGGTTTGTGTGGGCTGCAATGCAGATTCTGCCCAGCTCAATAGTATACGGACTGTAAGGTCCTCATGTATGCGGTCCGTAAGGCTGCTTGGTCAGCAAACCAACTTTCGCACATTGACACTTTTAGCCCCTTAACCCTCATACTTGCATGTATTATCAATAGGTGGTATAAATACCCTTCATGGCTGATATTAGGCACACCCGAGAGTATGACCGAACATCATAAAGTTCTCGGTTCGTTAAAAGGTCACTCAAAGGTATAAATTAACATGTTGACGCTTTTAAACCTCCACATCTCAAACTTCCAATTAAATTCGCAAACGGTTCCTCTCGTCCAACAAGTGGCTCATTTGAGAATACGGACACCGTATAAGGTCACTCAGAGGCATAGTTTAATCAAGTTGATACTTTTAGTCCCTCCACATTCATACTTTTCATATTTGGCAAAAATAGTCCCTCCTAGCCAACATTAGGCATAATTAGGAACAGGGACACGTGTCAATACATTACTGTACACGATTTTACGAGGTGTTACAATATGTGAGTGAAATAATTTGGTCATCTTGCGACTTTAGAACCCTACAACAAGAAAGGTAATACACGAGTTTTTACTTCAATATTAAACTGAATCTGAAGATTTAAAGAACATACGACTGTGGAGGTGCACATCGCTTGAATCTGAAAAAACGAAGGCTAAAGACGAAGATGATGGCGGTTGAGGTTTAAAGGAGAAAAGACGACGGCGACGACTTGGGTCATGGTCACGATTCCGGTTTAAAGACGGACATCCAACGGGGGTTTTAGCAGTAGCGTTTTTGTTGCGCCAGTGTGTGGTGACCAAAAAAGGGCAATCGACAAGGGGTTGTGCAACTGGTGATTTGTGTCATACCCTAACCGATGGCGGAATCATCGGGGCACGGCACTGAGCGAAACAGATTGTTCGAGAGAAATTCAATAACAATTACTTTACCGAATAGTTAAACATTACGTCCCATACCGTAACCCATTAAGCAAGCAAGTTATTATAGACATAATATCTCCAAACAAATAAAAACTGTTTCGACAACTCAGATTTCAAATAAAATAAATTGTTTGTTTGTTTCTAGGTTCTTCCTAACTCGATTCCACACAGCAAGCATCCTAGCAGATAGCATCCTAAACACCTGTCACATACGTTAAAATAGAGGTCAATACACATAGTGTAAAGGTGAGCATACAAGTTTGATAGTAGCATATAAAGTTCGAAAGCGTTTACGAATAACCAGCATGTGCAACGTATAATATGAAGCATGTATTTATCGACAAAGATCCTATCAATACCAATGACTGCGAGTAGCGAGTGCGCATCACATATTCACCACTGTGAACATGTGAAGTAATTGTCCTTAACAACCCCTGAGTAAACAGGTGTTGAGTCCAAACTATAGCACTATTGTTGCTAAGGCAGGTAGACAGCAATCAATGTGTTAACATAACAAACAGGCATTCATCAAGTCACGTATAACATGCATTAGAGGTCAGTGTATAAATAGTGTTTGCGTTGTGTGTTCGATGTGATTTAGAATAAGTAACGTATGTAACACCCAAGAGTGCATAAAGCAAAAAGGGATCGAGTATACTCACAGATAGTGTTTAACTTAATAAACACTTCCTTGGATTGAAGGGAATGCTGAGAGAAATTAGCCTGAACAGTTAACGATAGCATAATGATGAGCGGCATGTAAAACGATGCAAGTGTACCAAGGATCGGATGGCAATCCGATCGGATGGCCATGTGATTGGATTGTCACCTCGTTTGGTGAGGATGTGTTTGTGTATGATGGTTTGTACTTTCAAGTTTTCGTTGTAGCATTTTAAAAATAGAGAAGTATCTCTACCCTTCAGGTCGGTTGATCGAACGGTCATTCGATCGGACAGCAATCCGATTGGCGAGTCTTCTTAGTTGAGAACAAGTTCACAGCAGGACGGTCACTCGATCAGATGGCTATCCGATCGGGTGGCAATCCGTACGTATTGAAATGTTGAAATTGTTTAAGAACCAAAGTCCTAAACGTCACACGATTGGACGGTCGCTCGATCGGATGGTTATCCGATCGGGTGGCAATCCGTTCAACGTTCAGCTGTTTGAAAAGTTGGAATGAAAAGTTTAGGTATGGAACCAAGTGCAACCCGATCGGATGGCCGGTCGATCTGATGGCAATCCGATCGGACAACAATCAGTCCCAACGGTCAGATCGTCTTGTCACTTGATTTCGTTTGTAGTTTTGAACGAGACGTTCTTATATCTTGCTTGAACAACAGAAACCTTATCTCGACCAAAGTGACCCGATCGAACAGGAATCACCCTAGTTCGACCGGTTCACGGTTTGAAACGGTGGTTCATGTTCAAACCTGAAATCAATATCTCTCGGATAGAATTCGGTTCTAGAACTAATACATCACTAAGAATGAGTAGAAGATTAGATTAAGTTCCGATTCTATCGGTTTTGAGTGCATTGAGTGTAAAAGAGTTGAAAGAAAGTTGGAAAACCTTCTCCCAATCCTTTTAACCATGGATTCATGTAGATCTAAGTGAAAACATTGATTAATGTTGTAGAAATCCTTCAGATCTAAGTTGTTCTTGGTGGAATGAAGCCAAACATTGAAGTTCATAAGAACTCCATGATGACAGTGTCCTAGAACACCTAAAATCCGGTGATTTCAGGGTTAAAATTCAAAGGTGAAAATGATGTAGAAGTGCGTGTAGATCATAGAAGTATAAGATTTAGGTTGAAAACTTACAAGAATCGAGAGAAATCGAGGGAAATGAAGGCTGAAGGTCGGTTGGTCGAACAAGAGAGTTGTCACATCACAATGATGTGACAGGTGGGTATTTATAGGGTTTCCCAAAAAGGAAAGTGGGAAAAGAGGCTGGTCGATCGGGTGGCAACTCGATCGGAAAGGGAAACCCGATCGGATGGCAATCCGATCGGATGGCCACTCGATCCATGAGTTTGGCCCGACGAGTTTTGTCGTTTCAATTCGCTTGTTGAGCGTTGCGATGCGATTCGAGCGAGCGATGCGATAGTATTACCTATTAGTTACCCAAATAACATAACTACTATATCTAACATACAATCACTATAATTCACTTGCGTTTAGCATTTTTGATTCGATTGCGATGCGATAGAATTGTGATTAACACCTCAACATAAACATAACATGCACAAGTAACACACAGGTAGCACACGCACGTAAAACAATATCCAGAACATATAATTCGAGTTGCGATTTCGATAGCGATTAGCGATAAATTGATTAAACATGCGATTAAATAGCGACTAAACCTCGATTATTAATAGATACTCCACATAACACAACTAAAGCAAATAAATAAATAGATTCGATTACAAGTCAAAGAAGTAAAAACAGTAGTTGAGCAAGGAGTGACAGATCGCAATTAGCAATATTTTCTTCCTTTGACTTCAATCTTGACTTTGACTTTGACTTTCGAAACACGGGGTGTTACAGCCTCCCCTTCTTAAGGGGATTTCGTCCCAAAATTAGGCTTTAGCCGTAACAAACAACTGCGGGTACTTCGCCTTCATGTCGCTTTCGAGTTCCCAGGTAAACTCTGCGCCTCGTTTGCCTTCCCAGCGAACCTTCACAATGGGAATGCGCGAGCGTCTGAGTACCTTAGTTTCTCATCCCACGATCTCGACAGGCTTTTCCACGAAGTGTAATGTTTCGTCCACTTACAAGTCCTCAAGAGGGACATGTAATTCTTGGTCTGGCAGGCACTTTCTGAGGTTCGAAACATGGAAAGTCGGGTGGACGTTACTCAGTTCCTCTGGTAGTTCGAGTCTGTAGGCCACCTTTCCAATCCTTTCCAGAATCTTAAAGGGTCCAACATATCGAGGCGCGAGCTTTCCTTTCTTGCCGAATCTGATCACCCCCTTCCAAGGTGCAACCTTTAGGAGTACGTGATCGCCAACGTCAAATTCAAGGGGCTTGCGGCGTCTATCAGCGTAACTTTTCTGTTGGCTCTGAGCTTTCAATAGATTGACTCGAATTTGGAGGATTTTGTCTGTCGTTTCCTGCAATAGCTCGGGACCGGTAATTTGCGCGTCTCCGATCTCGTGCCATACAATGGGCGATCGACATTTCCTTCCGTATAGAGCCTCAAATGGTGCCATTTGTATAATAGAATGATTATTGTTATTGTATGAGAATTCGACCAAAGGTAAGTACGCGTCCCAATTACCACCGAAATCTATGACACACGAACGGAGCATGTCTTCAAGGGTGCGAATCGTTCTTTTAGTCTGACCGTCGGTTTAGGGATGGAAAGTGGTACTTAGATTAAGAGTAGTACCGAGAGTAGATTGAAATGATTCCCAAAAACGCGAGGTAAACCGACCTTCACGGTCAGAGATGATGTCACGAGGCATCCCATGTCGACTAATGATCTCGTTGGTGTATATTCGGGCGAATCTTTCTACCTTAACGTCTTCTCGTATCGGCAGGAAGTGAGCTGACTTGGTCAAACGGTCAACCACAACCCAAGTGCTATCATGACCAGATTGAGTACGCGGAAGTTTCGTTATGAAGTCCATGGCTATGCTCTCCCATTTCCACATCGGGATCTTGGGCTGAACGAGTAAGCCAGAGGGTCTTTGATGCTCAGCGTTAACCTTGGAACAGGTCAAGGATTTCGAAACATAGATTGCGATATCCTTCTTCATGCCCGGCCACCAGTACTTGTAGCGCATGTCCTGGTACATATTGTCAGCACCGGGATGAATGGAATATCGAGATTTGTGGGCTTCGTCCATCAGAAGTTGTCTCAAGTTCGTACGCTTGGGAATCCAGATTCGATCCAAGTAATGAAAGATACCATTTGACTTATTCTCGAGTTGGGCATCATCGTTTAGAATTCTTTCCTTCTTCAAAGTTCGCTCGGTAAAGCAAGCATGCTGCGCGTCACGGATAAGAGCTTGGAGATTAAACTAGGCTTGAGAATTACGAACGCTAAGCAAGTAACTTTGTCGACTTAGGGCATCGGCAACGACGTTTGCTTTGCCTGGATGGTAACGAATCTCACAGTCGTAATCGTTGAGTAGTTCTACCCACCGGCGTTGACGCATATTCAGTTCCTTCTGGTCAAAGATATGTTGTAGGCTCCTATGATCGGTGAAAATCGTACACTTTGTACCATAAAGGTAGTGTCGCCAAATCTTTAACGCAAAAACAACTGCGCCAAGCTCGAGGTCGTGTGTGGTGTAGTTCTTCTCGTGGATCTTGAGCTGTCGAGAAGCGTACGCGATAACCTTGTCCCGTTGCATAACAACATAACCAAGACCAAGGTTTGAGGCATCACAGTAAACTACGAAATTGTCGTTTCTGTCGGGCAATGAGAGCACGGGAGCATTGCAAAGCATAGTCTTGAGGGTTTGAAAGGCTTCCTCTTGTTTAGTTCCCCAAATAAAAGATTTATCCTTGTGCGTAAGAGAGGTTAACGGCACGGTGATCTTGGAGAAACCTTCGATAAAACGACGATAATAGACTGCCAGTCCGAGAAAAGAACGGACTTCAGACGGATTCTTGGGTGTAACCCAACTCTTAACTGCTTCGATCTTCGCAGGGTCAACGTGAATACCTCGACTATTGACAATGTGACCCAAGAATTGAACCTCCTCCAGCCAAAATTCACACTTGGAGAACTTGGCATAGAGACGGTTTCCCTGGAGTAACTCAAGAACCAAACGTAGATACTGCGAGTGTTCGGATTTTGACTTGGAATATATCAAGATATCGTCGATGAATATGATCACGAAGCGATCAAGGAAGGGTTTGCACACTTGATTCATCAAGTCCATGAAGACTGCAGGAGCGTTGGTCAAACCAAAAGGCATGACAACAAACTCGTAATGACCATAGCGGGTTCGAAAAGCGGTTTTGGGTATATCCTCCTCTTGAATGCATAATTGAGGATAGCCTGAATGCAGATCAATCTTAGAAAAACACGTAGCACCTTGTAGCTTATCAAATAAGTCATCGATTCAAGGCAAGGGATAGCGATTCTTGATTTTCAACTTATTCAACTCCCTATAGTCGATGCACATCCTGAACGATCCATCCTTCTTTTTGACGAAAAGGACCGGCGCTGTCACACCCCGGATTTCCACGTGTCACCGGTGGGCCCGGTGGGGAGTATCGTGACGTGGTTGGCAACATAATAGTCAAACAACACAATATTTAATATGCACAACGGAAGCAATATAAATGATAAGTTTCAATCGAATTTAATATCGTAATATCATGTATCACAACATTCGAAAGTTTATCCACAGAAGGATCGAAAATAAAATGGAAATAATAGTTCAACAGACTTCATGCATCTTAAGCTTGCGATACTCTTTATTGATGCTAAGGAGACAATCCAGCCAATTTCGTTTAGAACCTGCATTTAATCTTTTTGGGAAAATACGTCAGTTTACACTGGTAAATACAATCAACTGGCTCATTTTGGAAAATGATTGAAAATTTATTTGGATGCACGTGGCATAAACATTTTATAACTTGGGAGAATTATTTAAATATATAATCTTGTGAACGAATTACATGTTCCTTATGCGTTCAGTAGCCCGGATCGTGTCCGGGATAAAGATCAATAGACACACCACATTATTCTTTTGTGCACTGACGGGTGTACGCCTACACCTCGCGCTTAAGTCGTGGCCATTTCGTAAAATGATGCCAGGGATATCCGGGACATGGTCATTAACCCCCCAAAGGCTTTTAAGTAAACAAAACTGTTTAAACGGGGCGATCAAATTATTCAATTAACCACCTAACGATGGAAGATTTGACACCCGACCAAGCGGTATTCTATATACCGTAACCCAAGCCCGTATAGGGAAAATAAGTTAAAAGTATTTACCTGAGCAAATTATAAATCACAATAAGCAATGCAAGTAGCTTTTACTGGTACTCCTAATCTGGAACGAAGGTTTATAATAACCTATTAGAATCCTAACGGGTCTTTAGTTAAGCTTAAGCTTAGACCGGTTAGTTTCAAAGACACGGTTCGTACGCACGATTAAGCGAAGACCGGATAGAATGTGATTTAGACTCGACAAGTTCAGAGACTTGTTTAATATGGGTATTTCATACACATTCTGGATTTTGAGATAAAACCGATAAGGTTTGACCCGTTTCGGCTAATTTATGCAAACTAGTTACATAAACCGAACCGAACGCGTAATAAGCGTAACGGGTAATAATGAGAGCCATTTACAGGTTTCCTAAGTTAATATGCTTCAAATATGTTGTGACATCAGTAAGACATCATTTATTATGCCCGAAATGGATTTAAACACAAACTATGCCCCGTAGGGGTAGTTTGGTCATTTATAAGGTGATAAAAGAGTTTAGGTAATATCCTGAGTTACAGGTCTGATGTAATCAGCAAATATGATCAATTTGCTAAGTTATATCAGTAGGGTAAAGTATATATGTGAAATTTATCAATTATAACCAAACTATGCACCGTAGGGGCATTTTGGTAATTTCACATAAGCCGTAAAGCTCAAAACTGAAGTCTGAGTTAAACAACTTTTGCTTACTGTTAAAATATTATAATTTGCCTCAAATATCAGTAGGTATCAACCCTTGTATGTTTAAAATAGTTTTAGTACATACTATGCGTTAAAAACGCTTAATAAGGCGATTAGGAGCCATTTCCGGGTTCGATACAGTAAGCTGATATTTTTACTATTCCAGACGGCTTAAAATAATTTATTTATCATATGTGATCAGCAGCAAAAGGTTTGGAGTCAATTAGATATGTAAAACTCAATTTATAGCCCGTAAGGGCAAAACCGACAATTACCGGATTAAGCCTACGACTATTAGTTATGCTCAGCCTAAAATTAATTAAAAATCTTCAAAAATCCCAAAATAATATATTACATCAGTGGATAGTAAGTTTGATATCAAAAAGTAGGCTTAACTAGGCTATACGCTAATTACGCCGTGTAATTAACATAAGGCTTTCATTTTACGCTAACGAGCATAACTCTTAACCTACACCTCAAACTGATGTCAAACTTTGCATACAAGTTTATATATCAGTAATTAAAGTTTCTACTCTTTTACATTTCCAAAAATCACGTTTTAAGGTAATAAGGGCATAATGGTCAACATATGAGCAATTAACGGAATCATGCGTATTAATCGGTTAACTAATGAACCATGGTGTATAATCACAGAGGGTTATACTAGCATGCAACCTGGTCCAAATGAAGCTCTAAGGTATTTCTAAAACATACCATAACGGGTCAGAACTGAAAGTCAAAGTATAAGTCAAACTATGCGACTTTCGGTTACGAACCGGGTCTAAACAGGAAATTGTCGGGTTGAACATGTTTAGACATGTTCTTACACTAATTACCAAGTTATATTAATGATCAAACAGGTTGTATGTGTTCTACATTGCTAATCATGCACAAATTAGAAACTAAGTATCCTGTTGACTTTTTATTCACAAGTTTGACCCGACATTTGACCTAGTTAGAGTGGGAATCAGGGGGAACCCTTTTAAGGGTTTATTACCCACATAATTACCAACTTATAACTACTTTTAATTTGAGATTTGACTGAGCCATTATTAATTAATCTTGAAGTCAAACCGTAATTACGACGGTTTGACTTTTAGCTAAATAACTAAGCTAAACTCAATTTGAGAAGGTTAAGCAAACTTACAAGTGTCTAATGGTTGATTAGGAAGGCCTGGAAGGTGCTCTTGTGCTCCACAATTGATCAGAAGATGTTTGAGGAATGAATGATCAAAGTGTTGCACTTGTGAGCTTTATATAGTGATCAAGTCTCCACAAAGTGTTGACAAATAAGTCTACTACTGACCACAAGTTATTTACAAGTGTCCCTAGATGTTTAGGGATTGTTTAGGGGCCAAGGGAGATGAGGAAAATCGTTTAAAGGTCGAAAAATGCGTTTAAACAGCAAACAATAGTATTTCTGTCGCTGGCAACTCGCTTGCGCACCGTAAGGGTCATGCTTGCGGTGCGCAAGCCTCCCTCAGCAGCCAAAAACTTGTTGTTCTTTGGTGTTTTGAAAGGGCAACCATCTTTTCCGAATTTGGGACTTCAATTATCAGTTTGGGGCCTCTAAAATGTGCCTTGAACAGTTACATACCCTACCATTATGTTATGTTTCTTTAAATCCATAAGAAAGTGCCGTTAAAGAAGGTTTACCGTGCTTTTTCTTCGTAGGAGTCCACCATTCCAATCATGAATCAATTGTTGCTATAATTCCCCGAATTTGAATATATATACCAGATGTTTATTAGTCTTGGGATTCATAATGAGGTCGTTCAAAGGTGTAAAATTAACATGACAACCCTTTTAAATTCCGACGTACATTTGTAATTATATCCGGGTTTATATCGCTTTTGTCTTATATGACACGTGTCGTTATTTCATTGAACACGAATTTTCGAGGTGTTACAGGCGCGCCCCATGGAGTGGTGCTAGGGCGAATAAAGCCTTTATCAAGAAGTTCCTGGAGTTGACTGGAGAGTTCGCGCATTTCTGAAGGAGCGAGACGATAAGGCGCTTTAGCAACAGGGTTGGCTCCAGGAATGAGGTCGATTCGGAAATCAATATCATGAGCGGGCGGTAACCCTCGTAGATCATCGGGGAAAACATTAGGAAATTCACAAACAACTGGGACGTCTTTCACCTCTTTAACTTCCTTTTTCTCCGCTACTACAATGTGTGCCAAGAAATCTTGGTATTCCTTGTGGAGATACCTGCTAGCCTGAACACACGACATGAGTTGGAGTTTCTTCGACGCGACTTCACCGTAAACACATAATTGATCACCATTCGCGAGCGAGAATCGGATCATCTTATCGAAGCAAACAACTTCGGCATGGTTTTCACGAAGAAAGTCCATGCCTACTATGACGTCAAAATTTCCGAGCTGCATCAGAATAAGGTCGATAGGAAAGATGTGATTGTTGAGCTCGAGAGTACAATCACGGAGAACAGAATTGACAGCGACGGTTCTTCCAGTGGCAACTTCAACATCGAACGTCGAGGGGAGATGAGCGCGCTTACGATTTAGGAGCTTTTTGAATTTAAGCGATACAAAACAATTATCGGCTCCAGTATCAAACAAACACGAAGCATATAAACCATTCACAAGAAACGTACCATTCCCCACGTTGTTATCGGCTTGAGCTTGATGGACATTGATGTTGAAAGTACGTCCGCAGGGTGCTGGTGGTTGCTGTTGTTGCTGAGGCTGCTGCTGGGGATGCTGCTGTGGTGGTTCTTGCTTGACCACTCGGTTCGGGCACATGTTGGCGAAGTGGTTGGGATCACCACACGCATAGCAAGCTTTAGCATTGACCGCGGGTGCCTGGGCCGCTTGATGGCCTTGTGGAGCAGCAAGTAGAGCTTGATGAGCAGGAGCTTGACCTTGAGTTGGGGCAGGGTTTTGACGTGGACCTGTACGGCAGTTGGCGGTGAAGTGGCCGTACATGTTGCAATGAGCACATTATCTGCAGGTGATTTCCACTGGGTGGTGATAAGTACAAGTAGGGCAGACCGGATGAGGACCAGTGTATGCACGCTTTCCCGGCGGTGCGTTGGTAACTGGGGCCGCTACTTGGCGGTGTTGGTGTTGCTGAGGAGCTGGAACAGCTTGAAGTGGGGCAGCATTGGTTACAACACAGTTCTTGTTGTTGGAACTGCTGTTGTTCTTTCTCTTACATCTCGAGAGCTTGGATGACTGAGGAGCGGCGACGGTTTCAGCGGTTGAAGCGGTAGTAGCTTGATGCAGATTATTGGGAGCTTTATCCCAGACACCAGACTTGACTCACTTTTCGTTGATCTCAGCAGCAAGCAAGTAGGTTTCTTCAATCGTTGTCGTCTTCGCTGCTTGGACAAAGTCAGCAACGCAATCCGGAAGAGCACGGATATACTTTTTGATGGTGATGTCGGGCGTCTTGACTTGATCCGGACAGATAATACTCAACTGCTTGAAGTGCGCAGTCAAACTAGCGTTGTCACCATCCTTCTGCTTAATGTGCCAGAATTCGTCCTCCAACTTTTGGCGCTCATGGGGAGGGCAGAACTCTTCCATCATTACATCCTGCAACTCATCCCATGATAGCCCGTAAGCTGCATCATTTCCGCGTTTGTTTCTCTCGGTCGTCCACCAGTCTAAAGCGCGGGACTGGAAGACGCCAGTTGCATTGAGAGTACGGAGATTGTCAGGACAGCCACTCTGACGCAGGGTGACCTCGATAAAATCAAACCATTGGAACATGGTCGTAGGACCATCTTCACCAGTAAACTCTTTCGGTCCGCAGGCTTTGAACTGCTTGAAGCTAAAAGCAGCCTTTGGCGAATCAGTTTGGGACTCTTCAGAATATTTGCTCGCATTCTCGTGTAGTTCACTCACGATCAGAGGGATAACCTTCACCATTTGCTTAGTAATCATAGAGGCGAGGCGTTTATCTGCCTGCTTTCGGTGAGCAGCTTGAGTAGCGCGAGATCCAGATGACGACATTGTCTGCATCAGACAGCGCCATAGGACTCAAAACACTATTCTATTATTCCTAGTATAGTCTAGCGATTTACCATAAAGCTCAGGAACACGTATCCACATAATCACAGAATCACATAGGCACATAACCACATAAGCACATAATCACGTAGAGCACAGAAACATATAGGCACGTAAGGCACAGAAGCACATGAGGCAGTCAGAATACAGAAACCTAGCTATTTGTTGCACGTATTCCCTATCCTTCACAGCGCGTGTAGCGATTAATTATAGCAATTGCGAGTATCGAGCAGCGATTGCGAATAATGACCAGCGATTTGTTAACGATTATGTAGTGTGTTGTGTGATAAGCAGAGCAAGAGTCGTTTAATCGAAACCATCAGTATCTCAACACGCTAATCAAATAAAACAAACCACATAAAAATCCACATAAAAGCGACAAATCACAGAGTTGGCTGCGGTAATTCCAGAATTGAAACACATAAAATTCGAGGATGGATTGTCTCGGTGTGCTAGACATCGACTACCCAAAGTGATTTGACTATTCACAAGGACTTTTAGTACACACTTTGGCATTCGGAACTGTGCTCTCACTTCGATTTGAGCGATTGGCACGCATCCTTCCGATTACAGTGTGACCTCAAGTCGTTGGAGTCCGTCGAGACTTTGGTGAGAGTTTTGAAAAATCACATTAAAGAGTAGAACGAGTCATCAAGGTTCGGGTTTCACCCCTAACTTAGCGACTACGTTCCTGTTTGTGTGATAAAATCACGAGATAGATAAGGAGTTTTGCGTCGAAGTATGGATTTCACTCCTGGTTCAACGCAAATTCTCTTGTTTTATAGTAAAAATAGCAACTCGAACGAGTAATCTGGTCGAGAGTTTGCGGTTTTCACACCTAATCTTAACCAGATCATTCGTTTGTGTGTGTAATCAACCTTAGGAAAGGCTGATCTTGCGCGGAACTATAGTATGCGATGTTCGCGCAAGTGTGTAGCGTACAGCGAGTTTGAGCGAGGAATAGCGAGTAAGCTTGTACAAAACTCCTACTGGGTATGCACAAGTCGGTCTGTTGGTACTTAGACTCTAGACTAGGTCGTTCTAAGACATCGACCCGGACTAGGTCGAGTCTTGCCTAATTCCCTATAGTTATGGCTCTGATACCAATCTATCACACCCCAACCGATGGCGGAATCATCGGGGTGCGGCACTGAGCGAAACAGATTGTTCGAGAGAAATTCCATAACAATTACTTTACCGAATAGTTAAACATTACGTCCCATACCATAACCCATTAAGCAAGCAAGTTATTACAGACATAATATCTCCAAACAAATAAAAACTGTTTCGACAACTCAGATTTCAAATAAAAATAAATTGTTTATTTGTTTCTAGACTCTTCCTAACTCGGTTCCACACAGCAAGCATCCTAGCAGATAGCATCCTAAACACCTGTCGCATACGTTAAAATAGAGGTCAATACACATAGTGTAAAGGTGAGCATACAAGTTTGATAGTAGCATATAAAGTTCGAAAGCGTTTACGCATAACCAGCATGTACAACGTATAATGTGAAGCATGTAAGTTATCGACAAAGATCCTATCAATACCAATGACTGCGAGTTGACTGCGAGTAGCGAGTGCGCATCACGTATTCACCACTGTGAACACGTGAAGTAATTGTCCTTAGCAACCCCTGAGTAAACAGGTGCTGAGTCCAAACTATAGTACTATCGTTGCTAAGGCAGGTAGACAGCAATCAATGTGTTAACATAACAAACATGCATTCATCGAGTCATGTATAACATGCATTAGAGGTCAGCGTATAAATAGTGTTTGCGTTGTGTGTTCGATGTGATTTAGAATAAGTAACGTATGTAACACCCAAAAGTGCATAAAGCAAAAAGGGATCGAGTATACTCACAGATAGTGTTTAACTTAATAAACAATGCCTTGGATTGAAGGGAGCGCTGAGATAAATTAGCCTGAACAGTTAACGATAGCATAACGATGAGCGGCGTGTAAAACGATACAAGTGTACCAAGGATCGGATGGCAATCCGATCGGATGGCCAGTCGACCGGGTGGCTATCCGTTCGGATGGCCATTCGATTGGATTGTCACCTCGTTTGGTGAGGATGTGTTTGTGTATGATGGTTTGTACTTTCAAGTTTTCGTTGTAGCATTTTAAAAATAGAGAAGTATCTCTACCCTTCAGGTCGGTCGATCAAACGGTCGTTCGATCGGACAACAATCTGATTGGCGAGTCTTCTTAGTTGAGAACAAGTTCACAGCAGGACGGTCACTCGATCAGATGGCTATCCGATCGGGTGGCAATCCGTACGTATTGAACATGTTGAAATTTTTTAAGTACCAAAGTCCTAAACGTCACACGATCGGACAGTCGCTCGATCGGATGGCTATCCGATCGGGTGGCAATCCGTTCAACGTTCAGCTCTTTGAAAAGTTGGAATGAAAAGTTTAGGTATGGAACCAAGTGCAACCCGATCGGATGGCCAGTTGATCGGATGGCAATCCGTCCCAACAGTCAGATCGTCTTGTCACTTGATTTCGTTTGTAGTTTTGAACGAAACGTTTTGATATCTTGCTTGAACAACAGAAACCTTATCTCGACCCAAGTGACCCGATCGAACAGGAATCACCCTAGTCCGACCGGTTCACGGTTCGAGACGGTGGTTCATGTTCAAACCCGAAATCAATATCTCTCGGATAGAATTCGGTTCTGGAAATAATACATCACTAAGAATGAGTAGATGATGCATGTGAAGTGTTATATATATTAGGTGTATATTTTAAGCCCCTTTAACACTTATTTTTAGCCAAGTTTTAAATTTATAAAACACGATATTTTACTAACACTAAACACACATATGGGCAAGTGCACCCATCGTGAGCGTAGTATAGTGTTGGCAAGATACCGAGGTCGTCCAGGGACACAAGAGCTTTTAGTACCGGTTTATCCTCAACGTCTAATCAAAATAAAAAGTTTAGAAAAATGTTTTTAACTAAGAAAAATAAAAACTAACTAAATGCTGAAAAATAAAATAAAAAGAAAAACAGATAGACAAGATGAATCACTTGGTTCCGACTCGTATCTAGTGTAACCTTTGATTATTTCCGCACTTTTGCACATATTTAAGAGATTATCTTAGTTATTGTAGTAGGCCCCTCTTTTGAAGGTGACGTTACCCTCACCCCAGTAGTCTGAGTCAGCAAGGATACAATCCTAAAAGGGTGGATTATTGGAAGATAATTAATTAAGTTATTAATGCAAATTATGGTAGGCCCCTCTTTTGGAGGTGACGTTACCCTCGACTAAGTAGTCTGAGTCAGCAGGGATACAGTCCTAAATAGCCAGGTTATAGTATTAATAGTAGTTAACTTATGAGGGGATCAAAGAGTTTGGACCCCCGCCATCCAATACCGTTAAGTATTGAAGGAGGTCCTACTAAATTTGACCCAGGTCCATTGCAGGACCTCTAAACGCTGAACAATGGCAAGACCTTTACCAAACCGTTCCCTTAACCCCCGACCAGGTAGCCAACATACCTCCATATAGACCGTGGAGATATGAATGGTGAAAATCTTTTATTTTATATAGACAGTAAAATAATGCCAAGACACCACGGACAAACGATAAGGAAAGATCACCTTCAACATAAGCAACTAGTTATTAAAGTCATTAATACAAAACCAAGTAAAAAGTGCAAAAGATTAGAAATAAAAAGTATTACACTAGACACTTTGTCTTCACCAAGTGATGTAAGAGACTTAGGCAAACATGACCTTGATTGTCAAGAACTCTTACGATCAATCTTGGATCCCGAGACGACTCACACACTCTATGGTGGACAATGGATGATGGTGGTGGATGATGGTGTTATGGTGGTGGTGGGTGGTGGGTGAAGTGTGAGAGAGGTGGTGTGCCAAGGGATGGTTTGAGCTTGAGCCAAGCACTTCTATTTATAGGCTGAACAGAAGCTCGGGCACGGCCCCGTGTCCACATCCTTCTCTTTCTTCATTTAATGCTGTTTTGTCTTTTTAGTTGACCACGCCCCCGTGTCCGCTGACCACGACCCCGTGGTGCAGAAGAATCTTTGTACTATGCAGATTTGCTGGATTGTGCGAATCTTATAGTTGACCACGGCCCCGTGTCCGCTGAGCACGACCCCGTGGTGGGCAATAGAAGCTTCTACCACTTTGTCTTTTCTGCTGACACTTGGGCACGCCCCCGTGCTGGCTGAGCACGGGGCGTGTTCAGGCTTCTGATCTCTTGTTTTGCTTGGGAAGATGCTGTCGTGGGGTCGGGCATGCCACGTCTTGTTCCTTTTCTTGTATTTATGTTAGATTTTGATGTCTTTTTGTTTCTTTTGTTAATTTGAGCTCATTTAATCCTGAAAATACAAAAGGAAGACAAAAGCACACTTTTTCCAACATTAGTACTAAAAAAGTGTTAGTTTTATGCCTCATTTGATGAAATTTATATGTTGCATTTTTAACACATCAAATACCCCCACACTTGAATCTTTGCTTGTCCTCAAGCAAAACTCTTTAATATGTGGCTATTACACTCCCAAATGGAATGGGTAGGAAAGAAGGTTTTTTTTTTTTGGGCTTGTCGTAGAGTGTCGGGATTTCCAAGATTCTTTATTTAGTTTTATTTACAATCCTATTCGTCATGATTTATTTAAAACTTTTCATAAGATAAATTACTTATTAGGGCATAACATGCCTCTTTAAAATTCTATTTATATACAAGTTCACATACCTCACGGGGATCACTCAACACTCGGCCGAAAATGTATTTTTGTGGATCACTCGAGAGCGGCATGGAACTTACTCCTACCATAGGCTTGCCAAGCAATCAATCCTCCTCCTTTTTAACTTATATACCTTTGTAAATATCAAGAGGACTTTGTGGGTTAAGGGTTAGGCTTGGGTTAAAGGTAGGTGGTTGGGTTGGTGGTTAGTAGAAAAAGGGCGAAAAGCGTAACAAGTGTCGGTTTTCGTATGACTTTCTATTTTCGTAACTTTTATTTTTGATGAAGCTATTTATTCAAACAAAGTTATTTTTGATGAACTTGTTTGTTTATTTTCTTTTGCTTCATCATCAACAAAAAAAAAATTATTTTTTTTTATTTTTATTTTTTTAATCATACGAGAAATCGAACTTGTTACTAAAACAAAGGAGTAAAAATGAAAAAGGTTTTGGTTGGTAAAAATGGTGTTTGGTTTGGGTTATGAAATGAAAAGGTTTAGGCTCAAAGGGGCTAACTAGGGGGATTTTGGGTTGGTGGTAAAAAAAAAATAATGGTGTAGAAATAAAAAGGTTAGTCCTAATGCCTCCATCATTTACTTACTCGGGTTTTAAGTTGGTAAGGACCGGGAATGTATCGTCATGGCAAGTTCTAGAGTCGTAAGAACCAAGCGGCTATTCACACAAGAAACGAAAAATGAGCATTTAGTTCTAATGATATGTAATTGTATGCTCAATAAAGGCTCAAAACTCACTTTTGTGGGAATGGGTTTTTATGTGATCAAGTATATATAATCAAATTTTAACTAAGCTTGTCATGCCTTTTCATAATTTTCTTATGTTGGTTCTTTTTATCATGACGCTATCGGTTGTAAATTTGTAAAAATATAACCTTTTTGAGAACTTGAATTTCCCGAGTTAAACCTAGACAAGTAAAAAAAATGAACATTTTTTAAAAAATTTGGGGTGATTAGCGGTTCCAATAGAGTTTTGTGTAAGGCTTGTATTTAGGACTTGCAAGATTCAAGGTTTTAGCATCCCCCCCACACTTAAATTACACATTGTCCTCAATGTGTCCCAAAAATAAGTTTTTAGGTTGATTGAATGTGTAAAAAGGTGTAAAAAGCAAAAATTTTGTGTTACTGGTTACCTGGGCACGACCCCGTGTTGATTGAACATGGCCCCGTGCTCAGGTGCCAGTAACGAAAACTTACAGAAGGTGAACACGGGGGCGTGTTGGTTGGACACGACCCCATGTCTGTCAAGGTCTGCAGAATAAATACAAACAGCAGGTTCAGGAGAGTGGGCACGGGGGCGTGTCGGGTGGACACGGCCCCGTGTGGACAGTCTGCAAAGTTGAAAAAACAGGTTTCTTTCGTTGGTTTCCCTGTCCCGGCCTTAGTAGTACTAATGTTTAGCACTCTAAGCCTCGTATGTACCTGCTTAATCAATAGACACCATACCATACCATAGCAAACATCCTACTTTTACCAATATTCAACATCCATGTCAAAGTTAAAAGAAAAAAAATGCAGAAAATAAAAGAAGTTAAGGAAAGCAAATTGTTCAACACTTGGCACGCAGGCCATCAATTGTTCAAGAGTGGAAAAGGGTTAACCTGGGGAACCATCAAACAACCTCCTCTTCCTCTGCTCCTCCCGCTTATTCCATGGCATCATCATCGTCATCATCATCATCATCCCCTCCATGGCGTGCAATGTGGTCTCGTATATATCCAACATCATCTTGGATGTCGGATATGTTTCTTTCGATAGCTCCGACCCGGTGGTACGTATTGCTCGCCATGTTATAAGTGTTCCTGGTGCACATAAGGTTTTCCTGCAACAAATCATGCAAACTTTGGAAATTAGGAAAACCGCCTCCTGAGGAGGATTGGCCCGGATCACCTTGGGGTTGGTATTGATACTGATGATGTTGCGGAGCTTGGAGGACCAGTGCTTCTTGCGGGTTCCATGCATGACCTTGCATCCTTTGAAAGCTCACCGTCCCGTCCTCCGCCTCATAAATCAGGTTCATTGAGCGGCATATGTGTATATCTACCATACCCGACCATGGGCTCCTCTCAAATGACCTAGGTATGTGGGCGAAGTGCCTAAAGAGACGGTACACCCATCCCCCAAAGAAGATAGGAGTCGGTGCACTAGCAAGGCGGTTATGATGCATGTTTCGGAGCATGAGGAACGGAACATCGAGCGGCCTGCGGTTGTGGATGCAGTGGAGGACAACCAAATCTCTTAACCCAACGACGCCACTACTATCATGCCTTTGGCTAAGAGAGTAGCCGAGGAGCCTATGGATGTATCTGTAGAGCGGATCCCTCAGCTTTGTACTCTTAGTGCTGCTCGGATTGTAGTACCCTTCACCAATCTGAGCCCAAATAGCTTGGCGTTCGTTTTCACCAATCTCTCTCATTCCTCCAGTATTTTCTTCGTTTCCCGCATCCTCTTCCGCATACAACCCGACAATCGACCCAAATTGTGCCATAGAGATCGAGTACCTCGTTCCGCCACATCGAAATGACACCCCGTCATTGTCGAACAGGTCGCACCTTGAGTTGAATGCGAAGGTGCTATAGAATTCCAAAGTGCATTCATGGACGGAACGGAGTCGAGTTGTTAGGGCGACTCTGAGTGGTCCCGTGACAATGTTGTTGAAGTGGTCGATTTGATTCACCAAGGTTAGCAAGTCCGTGCATGCTTGCCTCGGGTATCCCTCTGGCCTTGTTTGAAGTATCTCGTACCGAGCTCTAGCATCAAGCTCATTGGCGTTAAATCTTGTGAACTTCCTAGCCATCTGAAAGAATACACCAAAAGTTAGCATGAAACATAAATATTTTCGGACAAAACTGCAAACAGTGGGCTGGACACGACCCCGTGTTCAGCGGACACGGCCCCGTGTCCAGGCGTCTGTTACTCAAAAATTCCATTTTTCGACCCGGTTTCGAAAACTTGAAAATTTTTGGTCCAATAGGTGCGGTTTCCCCCGAAAATGAAACCCTAAGTGCCGTTTTTCCCAAAATAACCCGTTTACCCTATCAATTTTATCTTTTTTTTTTCGGTTCAAGAACAAGGGTTTGGGGTTTTTGTGAGAAATCGGGTGAATCTATGAACAATACAAGTGTATTTACTTCCCATAACACTAATCTAACTAAATGCAGACAGATCTAAACAAAAATTTGAGGTTCGATCCGGATGAACTTCAAGAACCCTAGATTTTTCCCCAAATTTTTGGTGTTTTAACTACATGCAAGTAACTAATCTAACTACTAAAAGTGATAGAATCATACCTTGATGTTGTTAGAGTGATAGGAGACGTCGAAAATCTGCGAAAAATCGCCTGGAACCAGAGCTTTTTCGGGGAAACAGGGCGTGTGGAATGAAGTAACTGTTTTGAAAAAAGGGGATATATCCCGACTGCAGCGCGGACACGGCCCCGTGTCCAGCGGACACGGCCTCGTGCCGAGCAAAGTTTTGAATTTTTTTTTTTTTAGTGCTCGTGTGAGTGCCCTTGTTTCCCATAAGCTTTGGTTAGAGAACTTACCGCTTTATTTGTTGTCTCAATCGTTCGTAACTTACCAGGTATGATGTTGGTTTTATTCTTCCATCGTTTGGAACGAAATCTCTTCCTCTTCATCCTCAATGAATCCTTGATAAAGTTTCAGCCGTTGGCCATTGACTTTGAATGGAGGCCCATTTCGAGATTTAATTTCTACTGCACCGTGTGGGAAAATATGGGTGACGGAAAAAGGTCCTGACCACCTAGACTTTAATTTACCAGGAAACAATCGAAGTCGTGAATTAAACAAAAGAACTAGATCCCCTACCCGAAATTCATTAGGTTTGATATGTTTGTCATGCAAATTTTTCATTCTTTCCTTATAAATTTCAGAGTTTGAGTATGCAGAATTCCTAAGTTCGTCTAATTCATTTAATTGACAAAATCGATTTTTACCAGCAAATTCTAAATCTAAGTTTACATTTTTGATTGCCCAGTAGGCTTTGTGTGCAATTTCTACTGGCAAATGACAACTTTTTCCATAGACTAGCTTATATGGGGTTGTACCTATTGTTGTTTTATAAGCAGTTCGAAAAGCCCATAAAGCATCATCTAATTTATCCGCCCATTCCTTTTTATTTAACCCTACGGTTTTTTCGAGTATTCGTTTTAAACCTCTATTAGTCACTTTGGCTTGCCCGTTTGTTTGAGGGTGATACGCTGTTGAGACCCGATGATAGACCCCATATCTTGTTAAAAAAATTTCAAGTTGATGGTTGCAAAAATGGGTACCTCTATCACTTATTAATGCTTTAGGTGTGCCAAAACGAGAGAATAATTTTTTTCAGAAATCTTACCACGACTCTTCCATCATTTGTTGGAAGTGCCTCGGCCTCGGCCCATTTAGATAAGTAGTCTACCGCCACAAGTATATATTTGTTTCCTTTTGATGGTGGGAAAGGTCCCATAAAGTCGAGTCCCCACACATCAAAAATTTCACAAACAAGAATGCCATTTTGTGGCATTTCGTTTTTGGAAGAAATATTACCTGTTCTTTGGCAAGCATCACATATTTTGACAAGACTTTGGGCGTCTTTGTAAATGGTTGGCCAATAAAATCCTGAATCAAATACCTTTCGTGCGGTACTAGCGGCACCATGATGCCCTCCGTACGGACCTTCATGACAATGGCGGAGAATTCTTCGTGCTTCACTACCATGTACGCATCGTCGGACGAGTTGGTCGGCACACATTTTGAAAAGATATGGATCTTCCCAAAAATAGTGTTTCACATTGGCAAAGAACTTTTTTCTTTGATGATGTGGCCACCCTTTGGCGACTATACCGCTAGCTAGGTAGTTAGCGTAGTCGGCGTACCATGGTTCCTCCTTATATTCCACCATTTCCAGGGACTCAGTTGGAAATTTTTCGTTGATTTGCTCGTCCCTGGTTGCCTCCAAAGCTGGGTCTTCTAAGCGCGAAAGATGATCTGCTGCGGTATTTTCTGCTCCTCTTTTGTCTCTGATTTCAATGTCAAATTCTTGGAGGAGTAGAATCCACCGAATCAAACGTGGTTTTGCGTCCTGCTTTTTGAAGAGATATCGAATGGCTGCATGATCTGTATAGACTATAGTTTTAGAAAGAACAAGATAAGAACGAAATTTATCAAAAGCAAATACCACAGCTAGTAATTCTTTTTCAGTTGTTGTGTAATTTTCTTGTGCATCATTAAGTGTTTTACTAGCATAATAAATTGGGTGGAAATGCTTTTCTTTTCTTTGTCCCAAGACAGCTCCAACTGCAAAGTCACTAGCATCACACATGATTTCGAAAGGAAATTTCTAATCAGGCGCTATCATGATAGGTGCATTGACTAACATTTCCTTTAAGGTTAGAAATGCTTGATTGCAATCCTTGTCAAAGATGAAGGGGGCATCTTTTTCAAGTAATTTTGTTAGGGGCCTTGAGATTTTAGAAAAGTCTTTGATAAACTGCCTATAAAATCCGGCATGCCCTAGGAAACTTCTAATAGCTCTTACGGAGGATGGAGGTGGTAATCTAGAAATGGTATCTATTTTGGCTCGATCCACCTCAATTCCTTCGCTTGAGATCTTGTGACCGAGTACTATTCCCTCCGTTACCATGAAATGACATTTTTCCCAATTAAGGGCGAGGTTAGTTTCCTCACATCGGGATAGCATTCGTTCAAGGTTATCGAGGCATTGGTCGTATGAATCCCCAAAGATAGAAAAGTCGTCCATGAAGACTTCCATTGTCTTTTCTATCATGTCATGGAAGATGGCTACCATGCAACGTTGGAATATTGCGGGGGCATTACATAGACCAAACGGCATGCGTCGATAAGCAAAAGTTCCATAGGGACATGTGAAAGTTGTCTTTTCTTGGTCTTCGGGTGCTATCGGGATTTGAAAGTAACCTGAAAAACCATCCAAGAAACAGTAAAATTTATGACCGGATAATCTTTCTAACATTTGATCAATGAAGGGCAAAGGAAAGTGGTCTTTTCTTGTTGCTTCATTTAATCGTCTATAGTCTATACAAACTCTCCATCTTGTGACGGTTCTCGTTGGTATTAATTCATTCTTTTCGTTAGCTATTACCGTCATACCTCCTTTCTTCGGAACTACTTGGACGGGACTTACCCACGGACTATCGGAGATAGGATAGATAAGTCCGGCGTCAAGTAACTTGATGACCTCGTTTTTAACCACTTCTTGAACATTTGGATTTACTCGACGTTGTGGTTGTATAACCGATTTGTAGTCATCATTCGTCAAAATTTTGTGTGTGCACATAGAAGGACTAATTCCCTTTATTTCTACAAGTTTCCAAGCTATTGTATTTTTATGTTTTTTCAAAAGACTAATTAATTTTTCTTTTTCTAAGCTATCTAATTTAGACGAAATAATTACAGGTAATTTATCCTCTTTGTCTAGAAAAGCATATTCCAAACCTTTTGGAAGTTCTTTGAGCTCAAGTGGTGGGTCTTTAGGAGACTCCTTATTTGGTTGCTCATTTCGATCAAGAACTTTAAAAGTTTGTTCTATGGCGACCTCTTCTTCAACAAAGTGGTCAATCTCTTCACTTGTATCGGGTGGTTCATCTTCATCTTCAATTAGGGGGTCATTATTGCCGAATGGATATTTCATTGACCGTTCGAGATCGACACTTCTTTTAAATGCCCCTAATTGAAGAGGTAGATTGTTGAACTTCCGGTTTTTCAAAGCTTCATGAGTTTTTACAAATGGTCGTCCCAACATTAGAGGAGCGTCATCGAGGATGACAAAGTCGGTCGGGATTACCATTTGATTTGTTTGAACCAATACATCCTCAACTATACCGATTGATTTTATTACTTTCCGATTGGATAGAAAAATGGGTATTTGAAGTGGAGAAAAATCACTAATACTTAATTTTTCGAAAATGTAGTTAGGCATTATGTTAACACAAAGATCTTTATCGATTGTGACATTACTAATAAATGAATTTTGAAAGAAACATGGAACCGGTGTAATGCTAATTTCAAACGGGTCTTCTTTTATTAGCGAAGTTTGATCATTAGTTAACTTAACACTTACCGTTTCGTCAATTTTAGTGTTAGTGTTCAACTCTTTTAAAAACTTAGCATGAGTGGGTACTAAACAATGATTTTCAAAAGAAGGTGACAAGAGATTATTTTTTTCAAAATTAGACTCTTCTTGAATTTTAACGTTGTCGGACTCACCTTTTTCGTTGTTTAACTCATGTGTAGGTTTTTCACTTATTTGTTCTTCCATTTTTACACTTTCGGTTATCTCTTCTTTTTTTAATTCTTCTCTTGCGCGGGACTCCTCTTCCCTTGCGCGAGATTCTTTTATACAACGATCGATAACTCTAATGTGTTCTAATATCCTATCGGTCACTTCGGTTATAGAAAAAGAATCGGGATTTTCTAAGCTTGAATCCGGTTGTTCGACCCTTTGTTCCTCATAGTACCCATATGAAGTCGATGGTTCGCACCATTGTTCTTCATTGTAAGCATATGATGGACAAGGTTCGTAGTTTTGTTCTTCATAATACTCATATGAGGTGGGTTGTTCACGCCATGGTTCCTCATAATAAGCATACGAAGGTGGTGGCTCATATATTGGTTCCTCAAAGTATGAGTATGAAGGCTCATACCTTGGTTCATCAAAATATGAGTATGAGGGAGGAGGTTCATACCTTTGGTCTTCATAGGATGTGTATGAAGTTGATGGCTCGTACCTGGGCTCCTCATAGTATGTGTATGAATTGGATGGTTGATATGAGTGATTATTTTGAACCGCGCGTGAGTTACGACAATTAGTGCAATAATTACCCCTATAATCATCCTCCTCATAGGTGTAGTTGTAACCTCCTGAGTATTGATCCATAAGAATCACTCAGCAGACCACAACCAAGTCTCGAGATCAGAAAACAAAAATAAAAACGGAAACAGAGGATGGACACGGCCCCGTGTTCAGTGAGCACGACCCCGTGTTCAGAATCTGTATCTGGGCGTTTTAATTAAATTTACTGATTTCGTTGAGCACGGGGGCGTGTTCAGTGAGCACGGCCCGTGTTCAAGCTACTGTTACTGGGTGTTTTTATGAAAATGTGCAGCACGGCCCCGTGTTCAGCGAACACGGCCCCGTGTACAGGCTACTGTAAATGCAAATCTAAACTAAAATGCAGAAAAATGTGCGCGCTTTTAAAAAGGTTTTGAAAAACTGATTTGGCCGTTGATTCCTAACTTTCTTAAAATCCTTGTGTCCCCGGCAACGGCGCCAAAAACTTGATGCGTGTGAAGTGTTATATATATTAGGTGTATATTTTAAGCCCCTTTAACACTTATTTTTAGCCAAGTTTTAAATTTATAAAACACGATATTTTACTAACACTAAACACACATATGGGCAAGTGCACCCATCGTGAGCGTAGTATGGTGTTGGCAAGATACCGAGGTCGTCCAAGGACAAAAGAGCTTTTAGTACCGGTTTATCCTCAACGTCTAATCAAAATAAAAAGTTTAGAAAAATGTTTTTAACTAAGAAAAATAAAAACTAACTAAATGCTGAAAAATAAAATAAAAAGAAAAACAGATAGACAAGATGAATCACTTGGTTCCGACTCGTATCTAGTGTAACCTTTGATTATTTCCGCACTTTTGCACATATTTAAGAGATTATCTTAGTTATTGTAGTAGGCCCCTCTTTTGAAGGTGACGTTACCCTCACCCCAGTAGTTTGAGTCAGCAAGGATACAATCCTAAAAGGGTGGATTATTGGAAGATAATTAATTAAGTTATTAATGCAAATTATGGTAGGCCCCTCTTTTGGAGGTGACGTTACCCTCGACTAAGTAGTCTGAGTCAGCAGGGATACAGTCCTAAATAGCCGGGTTATAGTATTAATAGTAGTTAACTTATGAGGGGATCAAAGAGTTTGGACCCCCGCCATCCAATACCGTTAAGTATTGAAGGAGGTCCTACTAAATTTGACCCAGGTCCATTGCAGGACCTCTAAACGCTGAACAATGGCAAGACCTTTACCAAACCGTTCCCTTAACCCCCGACCAGGTAGCCAACATACCTCCATATAGACCGTGGAGATATGAATGGTGAAAATCTTTTATTTTATATAGACAGTAAAATAATGCCAAGACACCACGGACAAACGATAAGGAAAGATCACCTTCAACATAAGCAACTAGTTATTAAAGTCATTAATACAAAACCAAGTAAAAAGTGCAAAAGATTAGAAATAAAAAGTATTACACTAGACACTTTGTCTTCACCAAGTGATGTAAGAGACTTAGGCAAACATGGCCTTGATTGTCAAGAACTCTTACGATCAATCTTGGATCCCGAGACGACTCACACACTCTATGGTGGACAATGGATGATGGTGGTGGATGATGGTGTTATGGTGGTGGTGGGTGGTGGGTGAAGTGTGAGAGAGGTGGTGTGCCAAGGGATGGTTTGAGCTTGAGCCAAGCACTTCTATTTATAGGCTGAACAGAAGCTCGGGCACGACCCCGTGTCCAGTGGGCACGGCCCCGTGTCCAGATCCTTCTCTTTCTTCATTTAATGCTGTTTTGTCTTTTTAGTTGACCACGCCCCCGTGTCCGCTGAGCACGACCCCGTGGTGCAGAAGAATCTTTGTACTATGCAGATTTGCTGGATTGTGCGAATCTTATAGTTGACCACGGCCCCGTGTCCGCTGAGCACGGCCCCGTGGTGGGCAATAGAAGCTTCTACCACTTTGTCTTTTCTGCTGACACTTGGGCACACCCCCGTGCTGGCTGAGCACGGGGCGTGTTCAGGCTTCTGATCTCTTGTTTTGCTTGGGAAGATGCTGTCGTGGGGTCGGGCATGCCACGTCTTGTTCTTTTTCTTGTATTTATGTTAGATTTTGATGTCTTTTTGTTTCTTTTGTTAATTTGAGCTCATTTAATCCTGAAAATACAAAAGGAAGATAAAAGCACACTTTTTCCAACATTAGTACTAAAAAAGGGTTAGTTTTATGCCTCATTTGATGAAATTTATATGTTGCATTTTTAACACATCAGTAGAAGATTAGATTAAGTTCCGATTCTATCGGTTTTGAGTGCATTGAGTGTAAAAAAGTTGGAAGAAAGTTGGAAAACCTTCTCTCAATCCTTTTAACCATGGATTCGTGTAGATCTAAGTGAAAACATTGATTAATGTTGTAGAAATCCTTCAGATCTAAGTTGTTCTTGGTGGAATGAAGCCAAACATTGAAGTTCATAAGAACTCCATGATGACATCATCCTAGAACACCTCAAATCCGGTGATTTCACGGTTAAAAGTTAAGATTCAAAGGTGAAAATGATGTAGAAGTGCGTGTAGATCATAGAAGTACAAGATTTAGGTTGAAAACTTACAAGAATCGAGAGAAATCGAGGGAAATGAAGGCTGGAGGTCGGCTGGTCGAACAAGAGAGCTGTCACATCACAATGATGTGACACGTGGGTATTTATAGGATTTCCCAAAAAGGAAAGTGGGAAAAGAGGCTGGTCGATCGGGTGGCAGCCCGATCGGATGGCCACTCGATCCATGAGTTCGGCGCGATGAGTTTTGTCGTTTCGATTCGCGTGTTGAGCGTTGGGATGCGATTCGAGCGAGCGATGCGATAGTATTACCCATTAGTTACCCAAATAACATAACTACTATATCTAACATTCAATCACTATAATTCACTTGCGTTTAGCGTTTTCGATTCGATTGCGATGCGATTAACACCTCAACATAAACATAACATGCACAAGTAACACACAGGTAGCACACGCACGTAAAACAATATCCAGAACACGTAATTCGAGTTGCGATTTCGATAGCGATTAGCGATAAATTGATTAAACATGCGATTAAATAGCGACTAAACCTCGATTATTAATAGATACTCCACATAACACAACTAAAGCAAATAAATAAATAGATTTGATTACAAGTCAAAGAAGTCAAAACAGTAGTTGAGCAAGGAGTGACAGATCGCAATTAGCAATATTTTCTTACTTTGATTTCAATCTTGACTTTGACTTTGAATTTCGAAACACGGGGTGTTACAATTTGAAGCTTTCCCATAATATGGGTGTTTAAAATCAAAACAACCATGGAGATCTCCATGGATGGTGGCAGTCGTTTGGACGTGGAGGTGGAGATGGAGATGGATGGTGGTGGTAAGTGGATGGTGGCAGTGGTGGTAGAGAAGTAGGGATGGCAATTGAACCCGAACCTGATGGATAAACCTGAAACCCGACACATCTAGGACGGGGTTGGGGTCGGTTAATCGGGTTTGGGACGGGTTTGGGACTAGTTTTTATTTTTTTCGCGAGTTTGGGATGGGTTTGGGATTTGGTGATATACCTGTTTACCCGACCCAATTACCCGATAAAGTAAACCCGTTTACCCGATATAATTTCTTTTTTATTTTTAAATATGTAATTATATATTACATCCTTTTTTCTATACACATATGTATTTTATCCCATATACATTATAGTTATTTGATATATTTCTTTATTTATAATACTAAATGTAATTGTTTCGTAGTTACTCGATGGTTTTTGGGTCGGGTACACCCAAAGGGAAACTTTTTAAAATTAATGGGTTACCCAAAACTCGCGGGTATACCCGATACCCGATGGGTATTTACCCGCTAGAAACCCGACGAGTTTTAGGACGAGTTTGAGACAAGCTTATCTAATCGGCTTTGGGGTTGAGATTACCTAAACTCATCTCAAACCCGACCTGTTGCCATCTCTGTAGAGAACAAGATGGGTTGGGGGTGGGGTAGGATTAAGTATTATATTTAAATAAAAAGGGTGGGTCCTACCTGATATATATTTCTTTAATTGTTTAACTATTAATTTATTAGGAAAATGATATTTTTGTTATTTTACCCACACTTAACTAGAAAATTTAACGGTCATCCAATATATGGACTATACGAGTAACAAATCGTTAAACCACAGGAAGCAAACATGTTATTTTAAAAATATGGGGACTAAAGATGAAAAAATGATAAACCCAGACAATTAACTCTTAATTTTTTTAGAGGTCTCCCTTAAAATAATTAAATAAGCTAAAGGAAAGAGAAAATCACTAGAGTCAACAGTTTTTTAAGGTCCTTTTGCCTTTATGGTGTTAGCATTTTTTTTTGTGTGCACACCTATAGGATACACAAATCTTTGATCATGTATATATTTTTATTCGTACAAACCTTAAATATTTTCATTAATTCAATATATATGCGAAATCTATGAATAACGATACATACACCAATTTAACGTGATATGATATGATCAGATTAAGTGTAGTGGGTGTGAAAGTTCCGCCAAGTCATCCATATAGGGCACCAAACACCGCGTCGTGAGCGTGAAACGTGGTGCTAAAGGGGTGGTGGCGTAAAGGGCTTAACTGTGGTGAAGGCTTTAGGGTATGAGACTAAATTCATTTCTAACCAATATACACCCAACTCACATTATCAAAAAGATTAATAATTATATTCTTATTTAAATCACTACTCTCTTGTGAACATGTAGTTTAATTAAACTTAAAAGCTCAATTGTATTTGTAGTTAAACAAATACACTACACTAACTTTAATCTTTGTACATGACCAAAAATAATTAAAATCTTTTGTGTTTTTTTCTATAAATAAAAACGTATTTTAGAATTCAGAGGTATCAAGAAATATGGATGAGCAATTGATACCGGATATCCAGTTTACCGAACCTGATACATTTTTGATACTGACTTTTAACATTTTTGATACCTAATCAATATTGGTCCGATACCGGTACCGGTCCTTGTGTGTATAGCTTTTTCTTTGGTTAAGAAGATAAAATTTTCCGGTGGTTTCAACTTGAATCAAGTGTTCTCCCCCACTCTGAACACAGATACACCTCAAGCTCTGGTTGTAATCAGTAATGGCTATTCACCTATCTGGTGTGTTTTCCACCAAAGCTTCCATTTCACCGCCTCTTCTTCAACATCGAAGAAGACCGCCGTTAACCGTGTTCGCCACCGCCTCTGCCGCCCCTCCTCCGTCGTCCCCACCCACCATTCAGGCAAGTAATCTCTTCGCAGCTAGAAACTTCTTTCACTTCATTTTGAAGATAAAAAAACAGCAGTACAAATGTCAGCCGTTTGACTACTTATGATGCTGTTAGGGTTTTGTGACTGAAAATGATAGATGAGATAATTAATTTAATTCTGTTTTGTTTGTTTTGATATCACAGATGCCAAATTTATGCCAATAATCTTTATAGTTTGACATTAAAGGCATAATTGATGTTCAGGAAATGATCATATGAGTTTGTACTACTTGTAGTGCTTATGTGATAGAATCAATTTATTTAATGAAGTAGAGAAGTGAAATTATTGTAGATTGTTGGTGGGAATAATGCAAGCTGGTATGGAAATGGTAACATGAATTCTAGTAATGCAACTGAATCTTTTGAAGAAGAGTACGAGTGGGCCGATCTTGAGACCGATCTTTATCACTGGACAAAGACGCTGCGTCCTGTTCAGGTACTCTGCCGTATTCAAGGTTTAAAAAACAGAAACGAGTTTCGAGGCGTTTTCCCTTCGCCTCACGAGGCGTAAGCCCGAGGCGTAATTAAAAATAAATATAAAAATTATATATCTTATAAAAATAATAATACTAACTAAATTCATCAAAATATAAAAAACACTCATAAAAAAGACATAAATTGCTTGAAATTGACACAAAAAGTCAAAAACATCAAAAACAAACATCAGAAACCCCTGAGGTGCAGCCTTTTTAGGGCCTCAGCCTCTCTGAGGCGCATGTACAATAGAAACCCCATGAGGCGCGCCTCATAATCGTTTTTTGGGCGTTTCGCTTTGAGGCGCACGCCTCAACCGTTTTTTAAACCATGGCCGTATTGCAATTTTATCATTAAATTTTTAGCTGACAGTCTCAATGTTTTTTTAGTGGTACCCTGGCCATATTGCAAAGACAGAAAGAGAACTCAAGGAACAACTGAAATTAATGGACGTTGTCATTGAAGTGAGAGATGCTAGGATTCCAATGTCCACAAGTCATCCACAGGTATTTTATTTTATAAAAAAGACAGACTCTTGTTTAACAAAACGTCTTCTTTTTCGTGAACAATAATATCTGCTTTGGTTTTCTCTTAATAAAATTTTCAGTTAACCCAATTTGCCAAACACTTAAATGCGTGATTGTTTGATTATGACAACTTCAAACAACAGAAGCATGTACAGACAGACGCTATCTTATACTTGTCATTTTATTACAGTTGATTATCGTATTGTGACTATTGATTTTGGTGTGATTCCTCAATGATGTTATTGGCTGTTGATTTCAAATACTTAATACTTTTAAGCTTACGTGAACAATCAGATGGATTCATGGCTTGGTAATAGAAAGAGAATCTTGGTATTGAATAGAGAAGACATGATATCGGCTGCAGATAGAAATGCTTGGGCAGATTATTATGGCAGACAAGGAATAAAAGTTGTCTTCTCCAATGGACAACTTGGAATGGTATTTTAGCAGACTTCTTTTTTTAATTGAAAAATATAAATAATAAGAATTAATGGATCTCTTATGAAAAATGCAGGGGACGATGAAGTTAGGAAGATTAGCAAAATCAGTAGCTGCAGGAGTTAATATGAAACGCAGAGCACGAGGCCTGCTTCCTCGTCCAGTGAGTTTTTTAAACAATTATGTGTTAATCAAGAAGTTACAAGAACTATATTGCTGAAATACTAATCTGATTTGTTATGAGATTTTGGAAGTTTTATGCGTTTGAAAACACATTCGGCTATTTTCAGCCTGTTTGACCTGGTCAACCTATTTGACATGTTTCTCTTTAACTTAGCTATAAGTTGTTATCCGTTTGATCCATTGGAGCTAAATCACTAATAATAGCCAAAAGCAACCCAGTTTAGGTATACGGATCCAAATTGTGACATCTACATAGCATTTTCAGCCAATGAGGTCAAGATTGGTCAAAGCGCTATGTAGTCACCCATTTTCCATCTGTATTTGACTTACAAATGGTGCAACTAATCTTTTCGATATGTACTACCAAATTTTTCTAGATCTACCGAGAATTCTAGCATATTAACATGGATATTATAAACCATGTAAATGTGCTCTAATCTTGTTTTCTGCACTTATAATTTTGTTATCATAATTCATAATTGTAACTCTAATAATGTTCTTACTAGACATGACACATTGTGCAACAGGTGCGGGCTGGAATAGTTGGTTATCCTAATGTTGGAAAATCATCTCTAATCAATCGTTTACTAAAGCGTCGAATGTGTCCTGCCGTCCCAAGACCAGGCGTAACAAGAGTATTAAAGTAGGTTACTTTTACCAGTACTTGGCAAACGGTTTTGAAATGGCCTTATATGAATTATTATATTATTTATAGGGAAATTTCAGATTATTTTAATTCTTTTTGTGATGTTGGTAAAAGGTGGGTTCGTTTTGGAAACGATCTAGAGTTGCTAGATTCACCAGGAATAATTCCAATGAGGATGAGTGACCAATCAGCAGCCATAAAACTTGCTATATGTGATGACATCGGTGAGAGGTCATATGATGTCACTGATGTTGCAGGTGTTCTTGTACAAATGCTCTCAAAGCTTCCAACAGCAAGTAAGTATGGTACTTCTGCATTGGTTTTGATAAATATTCACCAAAATTACTTCTTCTTGAGATGCATTTATCCTCCTTAATTCCCTTAAAATTGCAGCCTTTGACTTGGCATCAGGCCTGTAAGCGAACCGAACCAACACGAACATAGGTCAGAGGCATGTTCGTGTTTGTTCGTTTAACTTTAACCGAACACAAACACGAACATATAATCGAACAAACTTGTATGTTCATGTTCGTTCATTAAGAAAATGGGCATGTTCGTGTTCGTTTATAACCTAAACAAACAATTCACGACGTAAACAAACAAACTTAAACGAACAGAATTTAGTATACATAAAACAACACAGATGAACATAATTAAATAAACATAAACGCACACAAATGAACATAAATGACCAAACATAAACTGATATGAAGTGGCTTTTTTATATAAATTATTGATTAATTATGATAAGTTCTATTGGAAAACTCAATTGTATTACTATAAAGCCCAATTATCAATTACTTATTATATTTATATAAGTAGTTAGAAAGCCCCTTTTATGTTTATATTCATATAAATATAACTTCCTAATTCCTATGTATTTGATAAAATATAAACGAACATAAATAAATGAAAATAAACGAATATAAATGAACGAACAACACGTGTGTTCATGTTCGTTCATTTAATTAAATGAACAAAAAATTGTTCATGTTCGTTCGTTTATTAAATAAACAACATAAACGAACTTCCCGCTGAACAAGTTTACGAACAGTTCATGAACGTTCGGTTCATTTACAGGCCTACTTGGCATATAGTTTAAGTGAAAATGTAGACTAGTTGTCATGATTAATTTCATATATATCCTTAAGGAAAGTTCAAAGTTTCATATATACCCTTTTAAATTTTACATTGTCGTATACACCCTTTTGACAATTAAACATTATTCTTGTTTATGGCAGATAAGAATACTCTATGGGAGCGTTATAAGATTGATATTGATGGCCGGTGTGGTAAAACGTATGTTTCTTTTCACCTTTTGACTTTTGAGGTCGAACAACGCATGACTTTCTATCTGTAGTATCAATCTATTATATAACTTGATACTATTATCAACTATTTCTAAACTTTTAAAGAACCTCAAAAAATTGTGTTTCTTGGTGCACACAGATTTGTCCACAAGCTTGCTGTCCAGTTGTTCAATGGAGATGATCATCAAGCAGCCTTTCGGGTCTTATCAGACTTTAGAAAAGGGAGATTAGGTATGATTGCACTCGAGAGACCACCCGTTCACTCTCGTGCTACATAATCATGTAAAAGAATAATATTAGGATGTAGATGTTTATAGATATATAAAAGGAAATTGTAAGAAACTATGAGGCTGGCATCTTTCTTGAATCATAGCTTTATTGCTAATTACCGATTTGTTTAATACTTGTATTGATTTGTAGCTAATAATATGTAGATCGGTTATCATGGCTATACAAGTAGCTTGATTTGAACGTGGTAAGTGCGTTAATCCTGTTCGAATTCTGCTTCCGTCTATTTTTCTTAAATCTTTTTAAAGGTCACCCGTCCAACGTAATCCGGTGTTTTATCTGGTCTCGTTGGTTAACAGGGTATTTATGGGCCTAATGAGCCTAATGATTTTTCAATTTGGTACTCACAATCATAAATACAAAAAAGTAAGTTGATCTATAAGGCTGCATTTTGTTGTTACTTCTGCCTATAATATGCAATTATGCTTAATTGGAGGTAGAGGTGCACAAACCGGTTAATTTCAATAACCGGTTATACCGGTTAATTGCCTTTTCTTCAAATTTTTCGGTTAACCAGTTTACCAGTTTAAAAACCGGTTAATAAATAACAGGTTACTATACTAAATATTTATAACCGGTTACTAACCTACGGTTAAAAGTAACTACTAACCGGTTATTTCTTGAGCAGTTATTAACCGGTTACGATTTCGCTTAATAACTGGTTATGGTTAATTAACCGGTTATTTTGTGCACCTCTAACTGGAGGTGGCATGATGGTCTGGTCGGGTCGACCCAATAAGGAACTCATTTTAATTGAATTTCACAATAACCAATACATAAGTGTTAAATTAAAGTTTACATTAATACGAGCTTGGGCCAATGATCTCTGGATCAAGTGGTGGAGGACTTGTATTTCTCTTGGGAGATGCAGGCTCAATTCTCACTTGGTGCAGAGTGAGGCACTGGTGGGCAATGATAAGAGACCCAGGGAAACCCGAGTTCGATCCTTGAGCCAAACGGGTTTTATCGGTAATTTCACCGTCGTGCCTACGGGCGGGTGGGTTACCGGGTTTTCTCCAGAATTGGTGGTGGACTCAGGTTACTCTCGGAGTACTCTGTTTGGTCCAGTGGTGCCACGAGAGTGCTCGGAATTGATTCTGTTTACCGTTAAAACAAAAATACGAGTTTGGCTGGTTTATTAAAATATATATGTGGGATTTCCAAGCTTTGAATATTAAAATCCAAAAGGCAATAAATGGCCCCACAACCCGGATGATCATTTGACCAATGGAGCGTTTAAGCGGGGTTCAAATTTTGGTCATTTCATTTGGGCCCGTTTATTCAAGTGCCAGACAATATTAAAAATCTAAAAGTAAAATTACAGGTCATTCAAATATTAATATTGAGTTTTTATTTCATTTCCAACCAAAAAGTTGATGGAAGCTTAAATTAAAATGATAAAATGCCATCAACTTCAAAGTTTTTATCGATCCTATAGTTGTCAAACGATAACAATGCCATGGGTTGTCAAGAATATTTGTGTAGATACAAGCTTAATAGTTGCGGTTATTTTGCAAATCTCGACTGAAATTAATATAAGTAACATATACTTTGTTGTAATATTTGGTCAACAATCGTACAATTGAAAGCAAGTTTGCAAATAGAACGACTTTTGGAATATTTACAGGTGGATTAGGCGCACACTATCATTTTTATTTTTGTGTTTTTATAAATTTTATATAAAAACTTGATATTGATGTTCAATGTGTGTAAAGTATACTCTTCTCATGAATCCATGATATTGATCGGCACCAAATAACTTCCAACTTCCTGATATCAATGTGTGTAAAGTATACTCTTCTCGTGAATCCATGATATTGAGGGTTTGAGTTCCATAATACACATTGATGTTGCAGCGAGACTTATGAGTAGGATTAGCCAATTAGGAGTGTAATTAAAAAAATGTTTCAACAATCCATGTATTAAAATAATAAAGTTGTAATTTTGTTAGCCAATTAGGAGTGTACGTGTTGTTTAAAAAAAGTTTCAACAATCCATGTATCTAATCTAACTTATAAGAGGGGGGGGGGGGGGGGGGGGGCGCCCATCACCCATCACTCACAACTTCCAATCAAGTTCCGTCATGTCATCAATCATTATTCCATCACTAGTGATGGATTTTAGTGGAAATGTCTATCACTAACCACACCTGATAATTTCCCTCACAACCCAACAATTTCCCTCAACTTCTTCAAATTCTTCACGCGTCAAAAACTTCACGCGTTTAAAAATTGACGCGTCAAAGAAATGGGAGGCGGCGGTGTTCTCTGGTCTTCCACGCGTGATGGGGGGTTCACAACGGAGCGCCTCGTCCCCCCTAATAAAAGAGTCCAAATAATGCCACGTGACAACAACTCCCCCTAAAAAATTATATATAAATCTTTTGAAAATTCTCAATTGAAATAAGTAGATCTAACAAATATGAAATATTGGTTTATCACTTTATCGATCCTCAATAATAATAATAATAATAATAATAATAATATTATTATTATTATTATTATTATTATTATTATTATTATTATTATTACTAAATCGTAAATAAAAATTTGCATTTAATAATGATAAACAATCATCATGTTAAATTTGAAGCAATTAGTGTTGTTATATGTTAAGTTTATATCACTATTTATAAATTAGTTAAATTTGAATCAATTATAATTTCTTTTGAGTTTAGTAATTATTATATAGAAAAAGTGTAACTTACAATAGGGCTTATCGTACGACCGTACACGACTTGAAATCACATGTTATATAAAATAGACGTATGCGTAACATCTGGAAAATCACATGTTGTGTATATGGGTGACAACGCATGGGTGTATATACAAATCGCATGGGGGTGTTTAAATCACAAATCGCATGTTTGAAACATAAAATCGCACGTTGGAAAACAATCACGTACGCAATGTACGTTAAACCATTTTATACGTTAACTAGCCTCTTATTATATATATTAAATCACATCTTGCTAACTAAAATTTTATGTTTTTCATTTTGGCCTTAGGTTCCCTTTAATAGGTTAATTATGATGTTTGTCAATATTTATTATTCATTTCTTTATTTCTTTTGCCTTTATTTTATTTACACTTTTTTTATTAAATATTGTGAATCTATTTGTTTATTTTTATTTTTATAAAATTTATTATATCTTAGTTCAACTTTTATTTATAAGTTGTCCCAAAATATTTAATATTTCCCTATTTGAATTGTAGGGAAAAGATCAAATATGAAGTTTATTTTGGTTAGGAAGTGTAGGAAGCAATAGGATTAGGACATGTGGCAACATTTAAAATAAAGAGGAAGGGTATTTTAGTCAATCCAACCCTTTCTTCTTCCTTTTCAAAACCCAGTAACTTCAAAACCCACCATTTTCAAAACCCACCATCTTCAACCATTTCTTCACTTTCTATCTCAATAATCACTACATTATAGTCCGATTTTCATCACAAATCAATGATTCAAACACCCGATCAACGTGTTCTTCAACTTTTTTGAAGAAAACCCAGTTTAATTTCATAAAAAATCTTGTTTTTTTTCGGGTGATTTTGGAGATAATCACTCGATTCGAGCGCTGATAAGTGTTTATATCATTCAAACTTCGTCAATTGTTGAAGAAATCACTTCGATCCATGTAAGAAATTCTTTAATTTCATTTTTACGATCTGGGTTTTTGATTTAGTCATTGCGTTTTACGATCTTGGCGGGGGTCCGGGGGCAGCGCCCCTGGTAGCGGGGTCCCAGGGGCGGCAGCCCCTGGCGGGGTCCAAGGGGCAGAGCCCCTGGCTAGGGTTTTTTTTTTCGATTAAATTGCTGTAATAAAATTGCATCAGAAAAATTAATTTTCTGTAAATTGCCTCTGGAAAACTGCATTCGTAGACAGTGTTTCTGGTTCTGTAAACAACAGGTTCTGGTCATTGCGTTTTAGTTAGATTCTGGTTCTGTGAACAACAGTTTCTGGTCATTGCGTTTTAGACAGTTTCTGGTTCTGTGAACAACAGTTTCTGGTCATTGCATTTTAGAAATAAAACATTTTTGAAGTGTTTTTACTCATTGCATTTTAGGTAAACAAATTTTTATGTGTATTCAGTTCATTGCGTTTTAGAGAAAACAGTTTCTTTTGTGTTTTTAGGCCATTGCGTTTTAGAAATAAGACATTTTTATGTGTTTTCTAGGCATTGCGTTTTAGAAATAAGACATTTTTAAGTGTTTTCTGGCCATTGCGTTTTAGAAATAAGACATTTTTAAGTATTTTGGGTGCATTGCGTTTTAGGTAAAACACTTTTTATGTGTTTTCAGTCCATTGCGTTTAAGAAAACAGACATTTTAAGTGTTTTTTGGCCATTGCGTTTTAGAAATAAGACATTTGTTTGTGTTTTTTGTGCATTGCGTTTTAGGTAAAACACATTTTTATGTGTTTTTAGTCCATTGCGTTTTAGAAAGTACATTTTCTTTTGAGTTTTTAGGCTATTGCGTTTAAAAAATAAGACATTTCTTTGTGTTTTCTGGCCATTGCGTTTTACAAATAAGTCATTTCTTTGTGTTTTTTGTGCATTGCGTTTTAGAAAAATGTCATTTTTTAGGGTTTTTTTTCATTGCGTTTTACGTAACTGGGGTTTTTCTATTACGTTTTACGCAACTGGGTTTTAAATTTTTTTTTTTTTTAAATATAGCAATAGCATACTCGTTTTAAAGATAAAAAACGCTCGTTTTTTTGGTGCAATTTTTATAAAAATAATGTCGTATGAAAGAGTTATTAACGTTTAAAAAATGAGGGGGAATTGGAGGAGAGAGAAACTATTGGCTGGATTGACTAGAATGCCCCTAAACAAACCCACGCGCCTCTTTTCTTCCTTTCAATTTCCCTGATTTAATTTTAGCCCTTGATTAACTAAATGGATGGTTAAGATCACTTCCTAGCCTTCCTAGCCAAATAAACTTCCTATTGTATCTCCACCCTTGAATTGTATAAGTTAGTTATGTTTTATTATTGAGTAAATTACAAGTTTTGTCCTTTATGTTTGTCCCAAATTTCAGGCGCTGTCCTTTACCTTTAAAATTGATGACTTTTGTACTTAATGTTTGAAAATGTTGCACGTTATGTCATTTATTGCAAACCCAGTTATAATTTTCAGTTAAATTAAGTCATGTGCAGTGCACATGAGGGTAGAAATGTCATTTCATCTCCCACTTATCTTTCCCTCTTGTTTAATATCCTGATAACATCCCAATCCTTTCACCTTTGCAAATTAGGGTTCATCATCACCTAAACAAATCTTTCAATTTTGAAACCAAAAACCCAACCGTTCTTATTTCAATATAGGAATATTGATCAAACAGTAAGTAAATGCATATATATATATTCAGTAGTAAATGCACATAAATTATCATACAAGGTGTGGTGATCAAAGTTTTGATAAAATCAATAAATTCAAGCCACTATTTAATAAATCTGGTTAAGTATTCCTTCTCAATAATCACAAAGAGAATTGATAAATAACCAGGCTTAACCTGAAATATAGTTAAAAAATGAATGAATGAAAGTGAAATTACAAATACATACAAAGGATGACGGTGATGGTGATGCAGGATAAGGATACGTGAGTGGATATAATGCGAAAAATAGAGAAATTCGAGCGATCGTAATGGCGATTCCAACGAAAGGGGAAACCCCCATTTTTCTTCTAGGGTTTCAATCTTTTAGAGGTTTAAGAGCATTCTCATCCAAACCACCAAAATCTGTGTGGGGGGGTTTTAAAATATAAGAAGTATAAAAAGTGGTTGTGAGTGGAGAAGAGAGAAAATGTTACTGTTCATCTGTATATTTGGGGGGACACTGTTCACCCCTATACTTTTTTAATATATATTGAAAGTGGTTGTGAGTGGAGGAGAGAGAAAATGTAATATATATTGAAAAGGAGAGAGAAAAAATATTTGTTTTTAGTGGAAATATATTGATATAGAAGTTGTTTTTTAGTGGAATGTATGTATATTTTTAGTGGATTGGATGTGAATGCTCTAACACTATCCCTAAAGTTGAATGCTTTTTATCAGGTTTGCTGGGTGTAAATTTGCGTGGGGAAACCCCTATTTTTCTTCATGTTTGCTGGGTGTAAATTTGCGAGGTTAGCAGCCAACAACGTTGAACAGATGGATTGAACTAGGTCCGTCAGGTTCGTTTGGTTCTAACTTGACATCTCCTTAAGTCAAACATTTTTCGCTTCCCTTCCACAATGGCAATTGACCATGGCAACAACCCTAATTTGATGGGTGATGATGAACCCTAATTTGCAAAGGTGAAAGGATTGGGATGTTAATAAAAGAACCTGAAAGCAGAGGAAAAAAAGGGGTTGAATGGCGATGTTGGAAGCTGATTTTAGGTCTAAGAACGAGAGGCGAATGGGGAGATAGATACAGAAAACAGAGAAGAGAAGAATAGAGAGGATATTAAATAAAGGGGGAAAGATAAGTGGGAGATGAAATGACATTTTTACCCTCATGTGCATTGCACATGACTTAATTTAACTGAAAATTATAACTGGGTTTGCCATAAAGGACATAACGTGCAACATTTTCAAACATTAAGTACAAAAGTTATGAATTTTAAAGGTAAATGACAGCGCCTGAAATTTGGGACAAACATAAAGAACAAAACTTGCAATTTACTCTTTATTATTATTATTACACAAACATATATACATTTGTTTGATTGACGAATAAAACTAAATATTGTGAATCTTGTTTGTTTATTTTTATAAAATAAATTATATCTTAGTTCAACTTTTATTTATAAATTGTCCTAAAATATTTAATATTTCCCTATTTGTATTGTATAAGTTATTATTATTATTATTATTATTACAATTATTACACAAACATATATACAATTATCTGATTGACGAATCAAACTAATACTGTCCTAACGACTAAAACATTAGTACTAATATTTATTTTATTGTTTTCTATATAAATTTTACTAAAACGACACCAACTTATATTGTCCTAATAATATCGATTCAGTATTGATATCGTTTTTTATCGCTTTTGATTGTTATACCGAGTTCCATTATTTTGAAACATGTTTACGTTCAACGGAAGCACAAATTACTGTTCAAGCAATTCAACACCATGATGTTTTGATAACAAATCAATAATCAACGTCTTTCCAACCATCACGACCCATGACCCCTCCAGCATCCCAGACTGCAAGTCCTATATCACGTATCTATCGACATGCAAGCATGCAGAAAAAATGTATCAGCATAAAGCTGGCGAGTTCACAGTTTTTGTTAAATGTTCAGTTGTCAAGTGTTTGGTTTAAAGACATGTTGATAATGACTCGATACCGCAAGATGACTGTTTGTTTGACCTTCCCCAATGCCTATCAACATTAGTCATGTGTTTAAGGTCATTAGTTCACGCCCGTCCTATCCAGGTACGTCGTGAGGTTGTCAAGCCTAATAGCACTATCAACTAATACCTCGTTGCCCTCCAAGCAACTAGTTCGGTGGTAAGATGGGACTTAAAGTGACAGAGTTGAGTAGATTATCCAACATCGAAATTAAACTATAGTTTGTTACGTATCCCCTCCAGGGATATATGTTCGTAAAGTATCCCCTACAAGGATGAAAATTTGTTTGTTTGTCCCCACATGACGCATGCTTGTGAAAAGAGCAGTCAGCCCACCTTAGATCTGCTCGGTAAGTTATATTACTTGTTCATAGTTGGTCAACCAAGTCCTATTATGGTTACCGGTAACAGTTAGGGTTTCATCCAAGTATTTCATATATTCAGCAAGTTGCATGTACTAAAAATTATCACATAGCACGTAATAGATAGTCGAGCCAAATACGGGTTCATAATACAAGTTTACACTTCACATAACAACATAACAGTCCCTTCCATTATTCAATACAGTGTGCGGTCCAACAAGTTAACGACCCACTTAAGAATGTACGACCCATAGTTTTGGTATACGATTCATATTCAGCTTGTGGCCCAACAACCAGTACCTGGCCCAGATAAGTTTAAAGCCCACGTGAGTGTGCGACCTGTTTCGATTATGCGATCCACTGTATTACCTGACCCAGATTCAGTGTACGACCCAATATACTGTGTGACCTAACGAGAGTGTGCGACCTTATGTTAGTGTGCGGCTAGGCTGTTTACGATTGTACATTATGCAGTCTGAGAGTGTACAGTGTACAAGTGTGCGACATGTAAGTGTGTGGTCCATATATACGAGCATCAAATGCATGACCGATGCAAGTGCACAATGCAATACAGTGGTATGCGAGGTTGGAGTGTGCGGACAAGGGGGTGTGCGGGGTCCGTTGTACATTGCCGTAAATCACGGTTTAATTCTAACAATCATCCATGTTTACATGATCTAGTTAGTTATTTCCATTATTCCAATTAATCTCAATCATCAGTTACTCAATAACTGCAATTACCAAGTAATCATACAAGTTTCATCGATTCACATAAACCCTAATCATCACCTTAACAAATATCACCACCGTTAATATTCACATTGAATCAAACACACAGTTGTTTCAACGTATAACCACCATATCAACACATCTGTGAACAATATACATCACGAACTCATCGAATCCTACCATCAATCAAACACTACTTGTTTACCAACACCAATGATCGACCAGGTTCAATTCAGTTTACAACTAAAACCCTAGTTCATGCCTTAATCCTATACATGCACATACAATCAATATGTAAACACATAACCAAATAAGACCAAGAATGATGAACATACTTACCGATTACTAGAACAGGAGGGATGATGTTCCGTAGAGAAGGGAGCTTCGACAAAGGTGGGTTGCCGTCGATTCGGAAGAGAGAGGGAGAGAGTACAAGGGTTTGAAATCAAGCGTGTTTGTGAGATAATGAAAACTCTACACAACCTTGTGTGCGTATACGTTCTAAATACATTGGCCGGACCCAGTTTAGGCTCGTGGGTGCTGGGCCGAGAACCACCAAGTAACGAGGATGAGGTGTTTGGTCCAATAAAAGTGTGCGACTCGGAGGGTGGTGTACGAGGTGAAAGGTGTGCGGTTGAATAATAATTCATAACTTAACGCTTAATATTTAAACAACTTACAATTATGCAAACAATAACAATCTCGTATAATTAAATCACGTTTAACATAGCATACACTCAGTTACAACATATAGTGGAACATGAAACGTAACGATACGAGCTAAAGGCCATGGAATCAAATAATGCTAACCTTGAAAGTTCGGGTTGTCACACTTCCGCTGTAATGACTGCATCACCTTGTATCTCCGAGTCCCCGACTAATACGAATTCAGTAGGATCCTCAATGAGCCGCCATCGTCCACCCAGACTTCATCGGAGAAAACCCATATTCTCCACATGAGTTTATTTGGCTTTGTTGTTGCAATTTTAGCCTTGTTTTTCCAGTTTTTTAAATATATATTTGTGTGTTTTGCATAGCGGATTAGTTTGGTGGCTACTGATTGTAGAATGTTGAGGGTGGAGGGAGTGGTCACCATTTGGGGAGTGGTAAACTTATTTTCTAACCAATAATGTCATGTCATGTCCCCACTCCACTCCCCATTTTGCACTCAATCACTATCAATGGTTTAACACACGGAGAGTGGTAAACAATTTAAAAAAAGGTGATTGGTTGAAAGGGGTTGGGATCCACCATTAACCCTCTCTCTCTCCCACCTCTCTCCTCTTCCCCACTCGGTGACTACTCACCGCCTACACCACCTCTCTCTTCTTCCCCGATCACCAAACATCCACCGGCAATACATCCCCAATCGGTAAACCCCCCCTCCCCAAAGCACTCCCCGAGACCACTCCCTCCACCCTGATGTATTGTGGTGGTGGCAGGTGGTGGTGATGGTAGGTGGTGACAACTGCTACATAGAGGGGAAATGATTTAGGGTTTGGGTTCTTTATTTTGGGGAAAATTGGAGAGGGTAGTGGAAAAGACAGATTTACCCTCATGTGACATGCACATGATCCTATTTAACCAAAAAATAAACTGGGTTAGGCTCAAAGGATATACCGTGCAAGATTTTGAAACGTTAAGGACAAAACTCATCAAATTTAAAGGTAAAGGACAACGCCTGAAATTTCAGACAAATATAAATGACAAAACTTGTAATTTACTCTATCTTTTATTGTGAGATCACACATTCAACACACAAAAACGTAAACTAGTTAAAATAATATAATGAATTAACCAAACAACATGAGAAGGCAGGCAGGCATTTGTAATTGCAAGAAAGAATTGAGAGGGAAATAATATTCAGTGGTGGTTTCAATTTCAAAATCAGGGCAAACAGAGTATTATTATTTTTATTATATAAATTAAAACCCCAACCCAGACCCCACTCACTGCACGCCTCCCTTATCAGTTATCATAACCCTCTGCCACTCTCGCCGTCCGATCTCCGTCATCTCAACCGCCGTCCGCCGGTAAGTTCCTTCATTTTCCGTTTACGCCTTCAAAACCGTCATCTTTAACATCTTCTATCTTCATTTACTCAAGTCAAGCATCAGTTTCCTTCAAATCTACGGTTTTTTTATCGTACAAACTAGATCTGATACCCGATTTTCTCATTCTCGTTGTAAAATTAGTTGCGTAACCTAATTTATGTTGTTGATTTGAGATTGTATCTGATAGCATTGACAAATCGTGTTTTATACGGTGAATTAGGGTTTTAGAGTGTTTTGACTTGTTTTTACTTATGAGAAGACTAATTGTTTAAATTTGTAACGGACTGTGTGTTTTTATTTAGGTTATGTTTTGTTGGATTTAGTATTCATATATCTGGTGTTTTGATCTTTCGAATGGACTTAAATAGATCTAATACGGAGCAAAAACCGGATCTGTATTGTTGTTTCAAACGCATACTGTAATATGCTTTTAAAAAAAATCTATGCTGTTTAGAATAAAATCCATAGTATTCAGAGTATGTAAGATGGATACAGAGGCAATCAAGATATTATTTTGTTAGGGTTTGTGAATTTCTTATATTTTAAATGACAAATGTTAGGCTAGAGTAAACATAATGTAATTTATCATTTTGTTAGGGTTTGTTAAAGCACTGTTAGCTTATTATCTTGTAAATGAAAGGTGTTAAGCTAAAGTGTAAAAGAGGATACAAAGGCTCAGGATATGAACATAATCCAATTCATTGTTTTGTTAGGGTTTTGTTTAAAATGCTGTTAATTTCTTATTTTATAAATGAAGTCTGTTACGCGAGAGTGCTAAACATGTGTTAAATGCATTGTTGCAGATTCTTTGGCATGGATTCAACTGCACAAAACCGCTTGCACTCGATTAAGTTGTGGCCTCCAAGCCAAGGCACGAGGCAAATACTTGTGGAACGCATTACCAAAAACCTCACCACTCCATCCATTTTATCCAGAAAGTATGGTCTTTTAAGCAAGGAAGAAGCTGAAGAAGATGCTAAGAGAATCGAAGCTGCAGCCTTTGAAACAGCAAACCAACACTTTGAAAAAGAGCCAGATGGTGATGGTGGTTCTGCTGTTCAACTTTACGCTAAAGAATCAAGTACGCTAATGGTGGAGGCTGTGAAAAGAGGTCCTAGAGTAAAAGAAGAACAACAAGAAATTACGATTGAACCGATTGCACCAGAAAACAAAAAAATCGTTTTCGACATTTCTAAAGGGAAAAGAGCCTTCATTGAAGCCGATGAAGCTAAAGAGCTGTTAAAACCACTACAAGAACCTGGAAACAACTATACGAAAATATGTTTTAGCAACAGAAGCTTCGGGTTGGATGCAGCGCGTATTGCAGCTCCTATTTTGGTCTCTCTAAAGGGTCAACTCACAGAAGTTGACTTATCGGATATTGTTGCTGGTAGGCCTGAAGAAGAGGCCCTGGAAGTTATGAAAATGTTCTCAGCAGCCCTTGAAGGTTTCGACTTGCGGTATTTGGACATTTCAGATAACGCGTTGGGTGAAAAAGGAGTTAGGGCGTTTAGTGAGCTTCTAAGTTCACAAAGTAAGCTCGAGGAGTTGTATTTAAAGAATGACGGTATCTCAGAAGAAGCCGCAAAGGCTGTGGTTGAGTTAATTCCGTCCACACAGAAACTAAAAATTCTTCATTTTCATAATAATATGACCGGCGATGAAGGGGCGATTGCAATTTCTCAACTTTTGAAAAAATCCCCGATCTTGGAGGATTTTAGGTGTTCGTCGACTCGGGTTGGTTCTGAAGGGGGAATTGCTTTATCAGAAGCACTTGCCACATGTACCGGTTTGAAGAAACTCGATCTTCGTGATAATATATTCGGTGTAGAAGCCGGGATTGCTTTGAGTAAAACCGTTTCTTTACTCACTAATCTGACTGAGATTTATCTCAGTTACTTAAACCTGGAAAACGAAGGAAGTTTAGCCATTGTTAACGCTCTCAAAGATTCCGCGAAGTTTCTTGAAGTTTTCGAATTGGCGGGAAACGACATTACCGCAGAAGCAGCTTCTGCTGTGGCTGAATTTATTGTTGCGAGAAAAGAATCACTAGTTAAAATTCTTTTGTCAGAGAATGAATTGAAGGATGACGGTGTTATAACAATTGCTAAGGCCCTTGAAGAAGACTTTCCACGGTTGACTGAAGTTGACTTGAGCACTAACATGATTAGAAGGGCTGGAGCTCGGGTTCTGGCTCAGGCTGTTGTAGGTAAACCCGGGTTTAAGGTGCTGAACATTAACGGTAATTACATATCTGATGAAGGTGTTGAAGACGTGAAAGAGATTTTTAAGAATTCACCTGATTTGCTTGGACCGTTGGATGATAATGACCCTGAAGGAGAAGAGTACGATAATGAGGACGAGGACGCTGCTGACGAGGATGGTGACGGTGATGAGTTGGGATCCAAACTCAAGGAGCTTGAAATTAAGCAGGAAGAATAGAGGTCACATTTTAGGTATGACCTTTTATCTAGTTTACATTTCTTATGATTTAACGTATTTAGAAGACAATCATGAATCCTTTTTTTAGGTTAAGGTAAGGATGTATGACTTGTTTTGTATTGGCATTTGGATTTACTTGTGTTTCTGGCACCTGATTGTGCTTTTTTAATTCTAGTTGTCTTTATTAATCTGAGTTTTGTTTTATTATCTGCATATTGATTGCTGTTTGATGTTTGGGTATGTTTTTTTATTTAAAGCCAAACTAGAAAGAAGTATATTTCTTTGGTGGTTGGGATTTCGTACACCAAAACTATAAAAAAGTGAATGGGAATAAACTTTTAAATTTGACTATTAGATTAAAAATATATATAATATACCGATTTTGATGCTTTTTCTTTCTATTTATGTAGAATCATTGTTTTGACCATCTAAATACAAAAATATTTTTGAATTTTGAACAAGTATATTTCACTTAACTACAAATAGTTATTTTATTATAGAGTAAATTGCGGTTTTGGTCCCCGTTGTTTATATAGGCCATTACTTATTTTTACAAATCTGAAATGTCTTGCAATTTTAATACCAATCTTTCCATTTTATTGCAATTTTACTCCACCATACTAACTCCATTCATATTCTAGTAAAATACAAGTAACATGACAAGCATGTGCAAGGGCAAACTCGTAAATAACCAAAAATTGAAAACAAAGAACAATAATCAACTTTATGCTTTTATACTGCTTTATCTCCATTCTTCTTTTTCAAAATCGGACGCGGTTCTTCAACATAATTGGGTGTTTCGGAAGCGGAATGAACCGTTCAAACTCAGTGCTGTGTATGGTATGCGTTACACCCTCTAAATACCTAATAAAGTGTGTTCGTTTAATGATCAATATGTTCGTTCAACTATTCAAGTATGTCTATGAATCATCTACTTCTACACCCTCTAAATACCCGTTGAAACAGTTAAAATGTTAAAACTGTTAAATATAGTTAAACCCTGTTAAAAATGGTTAAACTGGTAAACTGATACTGTTGTTAAACTGGTGTGTTGTGCTACGGGTCAAAAGCACAATAGAAGTTAAACTGATGTTGTAGTTAAACTGGTAAAAAAACTGCTGTGTTGGCATCACTGGTTATAAGCACGAGTAAGCGATTTGTTAAACTGGTGTCGGACAAGGGCTGCACAAAATACAGCAGCAGGGGCGGCACTGCGCCACTGCATGCCGCAACAGCAACAACGACTGCAGCGACGTCACTGTTGTTGGGGGGAAACTATTAAATACTGATACATAGACTACCTTATAGTAACTATGAAACAAAACTTTGACAAGTACTAACTAGTAACTACTAAGTAATAAAACATATAAATAAAAAAGATCAAATAAAATTTTATTTTGTTTAGAAACTCAAATTTTATACTAATTAAATCTGTATAATTTATATAAACGAGTTTTTAGAACCCGCGTGTTACGGCGGGACTGTTAAATCGAACAAATAATAGATGTAAAAATGTTGAACTAAAGACGCGTAGCAAACGATAAGTCGTGCGTTCGCCGAAACGTTAAACACAAACCCACACGTTGAAGGTAGAACGTTCGAATCTTTATAAAAGAACGAAATGTCAACATTATAAATGGTTGAGAGTTGATTATTATTATTATTATTATTATTATTATATAATAAGTTACATGAAAAATAATAAACTTATGATTTCAAGTTATAATAAAAAATTTAATGTATCTGATTGCCCTCTTGTTTAACTTATGATTTCAAGTTATATTGCTATATAAGTTTTGTGTTTTGTTCTTTATAAAAAAGAAAAAGAAAAGAGAAGAAGTTTGGATGTCTATGTGTTCCAATTTTACTTTTACTTTTACCAGAAAATCAATCAATAATATCTTCATCATTTAAATTCACCGTCCGTCTTCTTCAAATCACCTGGACACTAACCAAAGCCATCAAAACCATCCTTTTTACAAACTAAAAACCACTCTTCATCTTCTCATTTCACACACACGATATAAGTTCTCTTTCCGTTTCAGCTTTGCTTCACCCAGACGTCAACCCATCAATCTTCACACTCGCCACCACCACCACCACCACCACCGCCACCACCGGTAACGCAACCACCCTCTACAACAACCATATCCGTCCACGCCACCTTAAAGATCTCCACCTCCTCAGTCCAGATCCATGTTCTCCAAAATCTAATCTACGTATGTCTTGCGCCATAGCCACCCCACCCAGTGGCGAAGCTTGAAATTTCCGATGGGGGGTCGAAAATGTATATACCAAAAAATTTCTATAAAACCGGGGGGTAAAAAACGTATATACCCAAAAATTTCTATATTCTCCACTCCTGAGCGAAAAGTTTGGGGGGTCGGCCGCCCACTCCCACCCCCACTAAGCTACGCCAATGCCCCCACCAACTACCCGCCTACTCCCTCTCTACTTTAAACCGGCGAGTGACGATAATGGTGAAACCGGAGGCAGAAGTCGTTTTTTTGCGGGGTTGAGGATTGGAGCGCTTTGTCGTAGGAGGTGGTGGGGTAGCTGCTGCGTAGGTGGGATGTTGGGGCAAAGGGCTAGGTTTGTAAATGTGTTCCCAAGCAAATTTAACCAATAATAATCAAGAAAAAATGAATAGTGTTAATGTGAGGGGCATCAAATTTACCAATTAATATAGGGAAAATACATAATAAAAATTTAAAGAAAATGTCCTAAGAAATCAAAAGGCGTAATTCATATTTTGAACGTAATGAACGTTTCTTAACGATACACGTGAAAATATTTTGAGCCATAAAGTGTAGGAAGCATAGAAAAAGAAATGTTTATAATTTCATTTATTTTTTTACCTTTTATTTTTATAAAGTAATAAAAAATGCAACAATACTATTGCATTTTAGCGCCCAATAGCCAAATCAGTAAAATTAGCACCCTATAGCGCCCCTTAGCCACCCTTTTGGCGCTTAGGGGGGGGGGGGGGGGGACACATTAACGAGCGCTATTAAGTATGCATGTGGGACTCATTCATTTTCCACCAATCAGATTTCCTTCTTTTTTGGTTTTCTTTTTCTTTTTTTATATTGTTTAAAAGGGGCTTTAAACCATTGTAAAAATGTTATGACCATCCGTAGTTAGCTGTATCCTGGCGTTTTCTCTCCCCAATCACGCCCAGCACCCGACCCCTGGGCGTTTTTCATCACTTTTTTCGTTTTGGCGTTATTTAAATCACGCTGGAACAATTAAACACCCACCAATCACAGCTATCTTGTTTAGGTTTGACCAATACTCTTTTTTGGTTAGTTTTTTATTTTATTTTATTTAATTTATTACACCCTTTTAATATATTGCCCACATCCTCACTACACCAATTTTAGAAAAACGCCCAATAATGCCCCTTGCTGACTATACTGTCACATGACGGAAAACGCCAAAGGGTGGGGGCATTATTCACCCCAACCACTACACATGGTCTAAAGGAAGAGACTTTAAGAGGGTTTTTGGTGTTGCGTTTTCAAAATAGATTTTACGTTTTCAAAACTGCGTTTTGAAAAAACATGTAGTTACATGCTTCTCAAAAACTACGTTTTGGAGGCAGATAATCACTTTTTTAGATTATTTATGTTTTACAAACGCAATAATCAAATAATCACTTCAAAACGTAATCCCAAACACCCTCTAAAACCCCCATATGAGATGACGCCTAGGTGACACTGATGTAACGTAATAAAGCCCCTAGAAGCTTTACACCACACCCTAGCCTAATATGATATGTTGTCAATTATATTTGACTCAATTGAAATAAAAAATTTACCACGTAATCCATTTAAAAAAAATATTAATGTAATAATTTATTTGGATATTTTATATCCAAAGATATAAATAAGGAATTTTCACGAAAGCTAATCCATAAATATTCATTTGTAGCAGCAACTATTAATCCCGACCAAGGAGCATCACTTGTACATAACGTGACGACACCTGATTGGCTGGATTTGAATTGGTCTTGTCAAGGATTTGGTTGTTTATTGGGCTTTGTTTAAACTTTAAAGGAACACCACTCAAAAAAAAAAAAAAAATACTGAGCTATTTACAAACGTTGTATTTATGCAATTAAGCTTCGCTTAATCTGCAACAAAGTTAAATTTAACCACATTCAACTTTATTTTCATCACTATATTGTAATGAAATGTAATTAGTTATTTCTTTTAAGAACTTTAAAAAACACTATATATGTTTCTTTTAAGAACTTATATGATTTTTTCTAACCATATTTTCTTAGTCATGGTATTTGCATATTTGGGATGGAAGATTTAAATTGAACATTATATAGACCAATCTCAGTTCTCTTGGTTAATTGACTTATAAAGATCATTATTTCTATATAATTTGTGTCAGTGAAATTGACCTTTTAGTAGTTTTTTTTTTTTTTAAAAATTCTCAAGTTATCTTTTGTTAGTTTGGTGTTCAATTGGCTAACATAAACATGACCAAGTGACCAACTGTATGAATAAATTATCTCATAAGTCATGATACCATAATATGACCAAATTGTCTCAAACTTTAACAACACCAAAAACATGACCAAATGCTGTCACACATCAAAAGCATCAAACATACCTTCTTTGTTTTTTTGAACGGCACATCAAACATACCGGCTTTTAAAAATAATTAAACTTCATAGACCAACAAAATAAATGTATCTATCCACATGTTGTCAACATCCATTGTTCTTTCACTACTGTTAGTCTTCCTTCTCTTACTTATTAGGTCTTCTACCCTTCAAACATGTTTATGATGTCAAAGAGGATGAAGCTTTGTTGGAAACTCACTAGCCACATTACATTTTGATAGGCTGAATTTTAAAAGAAAACTTGCAACCTATATGCAAGATGGCCCCATTCTTTAAGAAAGCTCACTTCATTTAAAGCCTTTGTAACATATGTATATGCTTGCAACCTTGTGTTTTTTTAACCGTAAGAACCTATTACTGAAAACCGAAAAGACCTCACCAATACTCTGCTAAGTGTTAACAAATGAGATGAGGTCAAACACAAGTTGCGTCAGACATATGGCCTTCAAGAGAGTAAAAACATCACGTTTTCATGACATTCCCGCCAATTCTCACATTCTGATTTGGTAACAAATTAACTTGGTTTATTAAAAATCATAGGTTATTAAGCTAATCATAGTCTGTTTTGGTAATTGGTTTATTAAAAATCATAGTTATGAAGCTAATCATATTCTGTTTTAATCGAAGCACTGTTTCGATTGGTGTTCTAAGAAAAGGACATAAAAAGTTGAAAAGACGATTTTACTCTCATGTACAATACAATTAATCATAAGACCATGTGTAGTGGTTAACACACCACCCTTGGGCGTTTTGCGCCATGTGGCAGCCCAGTCAACAATGGGGCATTATGGGGCGTTTTCTAAAATGGGTGTAGTGGAGATGTGAGACATTATGTTAAAAGATGTGTAATAGAATTTAAATAAAAAAATCATGAAAAATTGTTATTGGCCAAACAAAGAACAGGAGCACAGTCATTGGCCAACAAATTGCCCCGAAAGCGTGATTTTAAACACGCCAAAACGAAAAAAAATGGTCAACACGCCCAGGGGGCGGTGCTTGGGCGGAATTGGGCGTTTTTGGTTGTTTTTTTTGAAAAACCACGCCCATTACGGGTGGTCTAACACCATTACAAGGAAATGCTTATTATGCTACAAAATCGTCAATTATGTAGAATAAAATAAAGACGATATTTGTAATGAACTCTAATTTCTTTAAGAAAAAGGTTATAAATATTGTCAAATGTCAATTTGGAGAGGTGTAGCTTAAAACAAGGACTATCCAAAATATATAGTAAAAACATAATTTGGATGGTTAGCTGTCAAATTTGGTGCAAGGAATGAATGGTATAGTTAACATTCACCAAATTAAACGTAAACTATGAAACAAGATTTCTTGTCTTTAACAGTTACAAAATGGATCATGTAAGAAAGAAACACAACCCTAAGCTTTTCCATGACTTGCAACCCCAATATCCCATTCATTAATTTCTGAATATTCACACTTAACACTAGAACAAATATTCAATAAATTCCGAATATCGAATTTGAATTACCATCTTGTCGATCTATTGGATTCTACTTTTCCCAAGATAAAAGATTAAGTGATTGTCAACCTTCTCTTATCGTGTAGAAATCCGAATTTCTCAACTGTAACACACTGAAATATTCTATTTTTAATAACTCGTCATCAATCTCTAGCCATTAAATCCATTTTAATGCAATTTATAATAACATAAAGTATGGATGTCATGGTTGATGCATCAATTCCCTAACAATTAAGATAATTTAGGTGTTGAAATTAGGACATTGGTTCTAAATATATAAATACAAAGATAGAAAAGTGGTTTAAAAAGGTATAAATTTAGAGGATGCAAAGTGATGACCACAAATATCACCAAGAGGGGAATCCTCTCTGTTGGCTCACTTTTGCCTACTAAGGACTAAGGAGTGGTGTGTCCAAAAAAGTTTGATTTCTTATTGGTAATCCAAAAAAACAAGTATGACTGCTTTCTTTCCCATTGTAACCAATCAACCTAAAGACCACTAGCATTTGCATCATCACAACATGATTTTTAGATTATGGGATTTATATAATTCATATATGATAAAAGAAGAAGTGAATTAACAGTTATTGTTATATATTATTATTATTAATGAATACTACTTTTAGTATTATAATAAAATACATGTATGATTCTGTTCGGTATCGGTACAAGAAGATAAAAACCGGCACCAACATGGTATAGAAAACGCCAAAAGTCGGTACCGAATTGATATTGAAATCTTTTAGTTCGGGAATTTCAGTACTGCTACCCGGTACCATTTGCTTATCCTTGATCACGGGTGCCGTAGTTTTTCTTCAACTTCTAATGATTTCTTTTTTTTAGTTTCAAGGGTAAGGATGAGCTCGGTGCTAACCGATACCAAATCGATACTGGTACCGAAAATACCAGTTACGGTACCGGTATATGAAGGTAAAAATCGGTACCAGGAACCCCAAAAGTCGGTACCGAATTGGTACTTAACATCTTTCGGTTCGGGAAATTCGGTACCGGTACCCAGTACTGTTTGCTTATCTTTGACCACGGATTTCATACGAACAACATCATTACTATACAACTTATTTATTGATTTTCTTTCGGTTATCTTTTAGTGTTTTTTTCTACATTTTCTTTTTATCTTGTCAACGGTTACGTGCGCAACGTGCTCGTAGTGATTTCAAAACACATGTAAACACAGACTAAATAATAAAAGAAGTTCGCCGCAACACGGCGACGGTGATAAACCTAGTTTGTATAAAAACACTATCCTCATTTATATAGTTTAGCGATGGACTAGAATTTTTTTTATGGGATCAGAAATTTTTTAAAGGGTAAGTTGTCTATAACTATATGTTAATCCGGGCCGGGTTGGGTTACATGATAGATAGATAAAACAGATTAAATTTAAAAAACAACAAAATTACGTCAATCGTAATATAAATTCATAGAATAATTACAAAAGAAGATCTAGTGAATGTATTCAGGAGTTTTAGATGAAAGATCAAGAGAAAACCCTATTTTTTTGTTAAAATTTTATGAGGATCGTTTACTTATTTTCTTGAGGGATGGTGTCAAATTTTCATGGGGACGCCTGGCCCATACTCAGAGCATAGATCCGCTCTTCGCCTTTAGTTAGAAGTAACATATTGATTGGGACTGATAACTCCAAATAGCCCGGCTATGATGAATCGATGTGAGTGCAAAAGAAGGATGATGAAACACATTAATAACTCATATAAAACATATATAAAGCTTTTGAACCTTAGTTTATTTTAGATTGTCACTTTTATAAACTTGTAGTTATTTTGACATAAACTAAGAGTTTGATTATGTTTTCTGTTATATTTAAAACTCGTGTCATTGTGTCAGGTATTTTGACCTAACTTAGTGCTTTGTTAATATACTAATAACAACAAATTATTCCTTTTAAGTTCAAAAGAAACAGCTTTTGATATAATAATAAACTTCTTCCATTTAAATTTTATAAAACGTATTGTAAGAATATATTTAATACATTTCTTGCTTTGTCCCGTATTACATACTTAGTTGAAAAACCACATTACGGAATGCTCTAACATGCATGTAAATGTATAGAATGAATCAGATGATATGTTAAAAGACAAACTGTGGTTTTTCTATATCTTCTAAATTACCCATTCAACATATACAAAGAATATTTCATTGATCGAAATGGGCGGTCGGCACTTCTCTATTGGACCAACCAGTTTATTATTTTATATCCACTTTAAAATTACGGTTTTGGTCTCAGTTTAAAATTACGCTTTTCTCCCAACTTAAAAATATAATAACCCTTTTGCCAGCAGCTCAAAATTACGATTTTACCCTCAACTTTTTATTTTACACCCGCTTTAAAATTACGGTTTTGCCCCCATATTAAAATTACGTCTTCGCCCCCAGTTCAAAATAAAATTATGCTTTTGCCCCCAGCTCAATATTACGATTTTTCCCTCGGTTCAAAATTACGATTTCACCCTCAGTTTAAAATTACTTTTTTGCCCCCAGCTAAAAATAAAATTACGGTTTTCCCCTACATCAAAATTGCGATTTTACCCTCAGTTCAAAATTATGATTTTCCCTAGTTAAAAATAAAAATACGACTTTACACCCAGCTAAACCGAAAATACGATTTCGCCCTTGGAAAAAAATTACGCTTTTACCCTCAGCCAAAATTACATTCTCGCCTCAGTTCAAAATAAAATTTTGTTTTCCCCCCCGGCTCAAAATTACGATTTTGCACAAGTTTATTATTTTATATCCACTTTAAAATTACGGTTTTGCCCCCAGTTTAAAATTACGTCTTTGCCCTCACTTCAAAATAAAATTATCCTTTTGCCCCCAGCTAAAATTTACGATTTTCCACTCGGTTCAAAATTACGATATCACCCTCAATTCAAAATTACGTTTTTTTGCCCCCAGTGCAAAATAAAAATATGATTTTCCCTAGCTAAAAATTAGGATTTTACCCTCGGGAAAAAAATTTATTTTTCCCCCAAGTAAAAATAAAAATGACTTTGCCCCAGCTAAAAATCGTGTCAAGGAGCTGCCTAACGCTCTTTTTACTTTTTCTTTCTAGTAAAACTATGATACTGTTTTTTTAATTGGTTAAGAATTATTCGGCCATCGTCCCGCAACGCGAGCGGGGCAACACCTAGTTTATTTACATATTGTAAAATGTAAACAAATAATAATAGTAAGCTATATTTATATTTATTAAATAAAACAATAGTTCATTTATTTTTAACCTAAGTTATCATAAAACATTCTCAACCAATGATCTTTTGGTTTGGTGGTTAAGGGGGAGGTGGGAAGCTTTGTTTCTCTTGGAGGTCCTGGGTTCAAGTCCAGACAAGGGAGTTTTAATACTAACTTGGTGATACTAACATACTAACTACTAACCTGGTTAACGATATCCTAATCGTCACTCAAAAAAAAATCATAAAATATTCCCAAGAAAATGAATAAATTCTAGTGGCATCTCTTTGGAAAAAAAGAGACCTCTCATGTTCTAATCTTCTATATATACACCCTCAACCCCTCTATTCTCTTCTCATCAACCATCACACTTTCTCACTTCTTTCCAATTTCCCTCTAAAGATCCACAAGTTTTCTTGAAAAAAAAAAAAAAAAAACAAAACAAAACCAATCACACCCAACTCTGTTTTTCCTACTCTTAACACCATGACCTCAATTGTGTGTCAAGGTTTGCAATCATGCCTAGAGCCTCAACTAACCAAATCACTAGTTCTCACCTCCAAACTGTCTTCAAAACCGAAACCCGAAGCGAATTCGAACAACGGGTGGGGCTTCTTTAACGTTCTTTCAAACCCAACATCAAATGATCATGTTAAACATGAAGAGGTGTATGTTCATCCAATGGTGAAGCGTTCTGCTTCTGCATTGAGTACCAAGAGCTTAGAAATGTGTACAGAGAGTTTAGGGACTGAAACAGGGAGTGATGTGAGTGAAAGTAGTGATGAGTTTAATGTGGAGGAAAGAGAGAGGTTGGGCGGTTTATTACGGTCAAAAGCGCGTGCTTGCGCTTTTGACCGTAAAATGATGAGCCAGCGTAGAGGTGGCGGCGGGTTTCCGCCGCCGTTGACCTCTATCAGTGGCTCAGATGGTACTGTGAAAGTCAGGCCTCATAGGGAGAATGGGCGGTTGGTTATTAAGGCTGTGAGTGTTTCAAATTGTGGTACTAAATTTGAGGCAGAACGTATAAATGGGAGACTTAGTCTTTCTTTGTTGAGGGACTGTTGTGTAAATGTTGAAAGTGGAAGGGCTAAAATGAAAATTGAAGCCGGAGAAGAAATGTGTTGTGACGCTTACGTGGAGGAGAAAGGTGGGAGTGAGCGGTGGGAGGTGGACGGAGATAGAAGGAAAGTCGGTAGTAAAACCAAAGTTAGATCACCGAAAAGAAAATCTCGAGTAACGAACTCGTTGGAAAAGTCAACCGAGTTTGAGTTGACCAAGTGCAAAGGTGCCGGAAATGGGAATAACGGGATAGGAAACTGGAGTTTGTTTCGTGTGGTCATTTCTTGAAAAAAATCATAATGCCGGTCTTTATTTTAACGAATTTTCAGTAACAGATTATTAATAAAAATATTTTGATGCGTAAAATTAATATTTTTGTCACTCAAGAGTTATATTCTTACGTTTATATCGGGTTGAGTCTACCTGTACTTTCACGAGTTGTTAAAATAATATCTGCGTGGATTTGAGTTTTTTGTTGATATTTTTGTCGTCGTATCGTGGTTGTGGATTGTTTAAAGGAAATGTTAGCTATTATTGTGGTTAATACCCATTTTTTTACTTGTGTTTTCTACATTGTAATGTTCATGTTTGAAAATCTAGTGCAATAAACCGTTAAAAGTAATTATTTTTGTGAGTAATCTTATTTGACACTATGTATCAAAAGATAAAACAACTGTAGTGTCAATCTTTACATTATACATTCATTTGTTACATGTCATTTTTGGGTGTAACTAAAAAAGTCACCTTACTAATTATATATACTATGAACATGCTATTTTATCATATCAACCAGCTTTGGCTCTTGAACTTTGGTATCCTCCCAACTTTAATAATAAACAACTTTAGTCTCTCAACTCCCCCCCCACACCACAAATGTCAAACAACTTGAACTCTTGTATTTTGCTTATTTTTGTTTACATTTAGAAACCGTTGTAGAGCGCGGATGATAACCCACTAATTAAATTTAAAATGTTTGGACACGTAAGCACAATTCTGCATACATGGCATCTATTGAGTAGATTTTGCACACTTGTTCCTGTTCGATTTAATTTTTAGATATCTATTATTATCTACTATAACAAAAACCATCACCCGCAATAGTGCTATCATTGGATTGGTTGAGTTGGGCGGCCACCTGCCACCCACAATTTTTTTTTGCTAAATTACGATTTTGTCCCGTTTATATTTATACTCATGCTTGGCACTTCCCTATTGGTCCAACAAATTTACGATTTTATCCCCGTTTTAAAATTACGATTTTACCATCAGTTCAAAATTATGTTTTTACCCTCACTTAAAGATAGATTTACGCTTTTGTTCCCAGCTAAAAATTTTCAATTTTTCCCTCGGTTCAACATTATGATTTTGCACCGTTTAAATTTACAGTTTTGCCATTAGGTTTTTTTCTTTATAATAATGATTTTGCCATCTATTCAAAATTATGATTTCACACCCATTTAAAAATAAATTTACGCTTTTATTCCCAGCTAAAAATTTCAATTTTGCCATCGGTTCAAAATTATGATTTTGCCACGTTTAAATTTACAGCTTTGCCATTAGTTTTTTTTCTCACACAGCCAAGATACGATTTTGCCCTCAACCCCATTGGTCCATTTAATTTACGATTTTATCCCTGAAACAAAATTATGATGTCCCACTCAGTTCAAAGTTACGTTTTCCCCATCGTTTTAATTTTTCTAGTAAAACTATGAAAGTTTTTTGTTTTAATTGGTTGACTCGCTTTAATTTTTTTTTCTGTCTAAAGGAGCTGCCTAACACTCGCCCATTAGTCCTGAAAAATTACAGTTTTGCCCTAAGCCCAAAATTACAGTCTTATCATCGTTTTAGTTTTTTTCCTAGCAAAATTACAGTAGTGTTTTTTTAATTGATTGAGAACTATTCGGCCCTAGCCCCGCAACATGAGCGAGGTATCAACTACTTATATTATATGATTTATATCTATATAAATTATATGAATAGTGTAATTTTTACTTTATTCTATTTCATCATTTAATATAAACTTTTTCATTTGCAACTCGTATAGTTTAAATATTGTATTTTTTTCTTTTTTAAACCAAATTACTTTTTTACTTTTCTACTCTTAAATAGTTTTTTTTACTTTGCTATAATGAGTGTAACAAAGTTTTTTTAGTTTAGTTTTTTTAATGAACGCGACAATACTCTTTTTTAGTTTAGTTTTTTTTTAACGAACGCACTGATACTCTTTTGAACATATTTTTTAACTTTTCTTTTTCTTTGGTATAACGAGCACACCGAAACCGGCCGAGTTTCTATCGTTTTCTTTTTCGTTTATATAACAACCCTCCTAAGATCCCTTAACGTGACCCTAAACGTCCTAAAATATACCCGTATTCGAGAAACGGGCCTAGAATACCTTAATATTTACAAAAATCAAATAAAAACAAGTTTCCAAGTCGCTCGCGGGCCGCGACCCACTCCTTTGGGTCCGTCGCGGGGCGCGACTCAGTACCACCAGGCGACACCCCCTGATGCCACGTGTCCAGTGACACGACAAAGCTAAGCCAATGACTGGGCAAGGCTAGTGCCTAGCTAGTCTACCTCGCGGGCCGCGAAAGAGACGAAGGTGGGTTTCGCGGGCCGCGAGCCGCCTCTCGTCAGGCCTATATAAAGGGGCTTCGGCCTCATTTTGAAATCGTTCAATTCAATTTTCTCTCTCAAACTTTCTGTTAGTCAAAACTCTCGGGTATTATACCCCTAAAAAGCGAAGCTCTGCCTCGTTGTAAGTATTATAACCCTATTTGTTACCCTACACGATCGATCTAGTGCTCCGTAACGCATGTCAAGGCTCTGCCTGACTCAGTCATTGGAATTCTGTCTTGTGTTACACCCGATTGATCTAGGACTCCGTAATGCATGCCAAGGCTCTGCCTGACTCAGTCACTGGAGTTCTGTCTCGAGTTGTACGGTTAATGTGATTTGGGTTATTTTACTAACACGTGTGCATTGTTTAATTTTAATAGATAATAACCAGGAGATTCAGCAGGAAGCTTTAATTTTACCTAAGTAAACAATGTGAGTACATTCTCTTTTATAAACTCTTTTTTTTGAGTCATTCTCTTTTTCTAACTAATTGTTTTACCAAAACCTCAAATGTTTTCAAATACAATTACAATGATTAAGTTTTTGTAATTCTAAAATTGCTGCAAGTATTGTGGGGTTCGTATACAGTACTTGATAACCTTCACAGTGGGCACGGGTATCCAATGTGTGATATGACCATAGTCACAGATCCGTCGAGTGAAACGTACTGAACAAGTAATTGTTTAGATATAAACATTGTAATCGCCCTTAATACTGTAATGTGTAACAATTAATGTTTTACAAATTGGGATGTACTCGCCAATATTTCATGCTGATAAAATGTTTTTAAACGCGTTTCAGGTAACTTAATGTAAAGCCAATAGAAGCCAGCTGAATAGCACTGAAGTCTTAAAGTTGTGGCTATAAAAGTTACCAAATAAGAAACATAGTTTATGTTTTCAATAATTA